>JAREYC010000015.1:1447500-2895000 GCA_030015325.1 Cryptoblepharus egeriae | reverse complement strand
ACACACACACGATCCAGAAAAGCGCGTTGCTAGGAACAGCTAAGATACTGCGCAGAACCCTCAAACTCCCAGGCCTCTGGTAGAGGACCTGAGATTGAGGATAACATACATACACCACCCATGGAGGGTGAGAAAATATATTGTATATATATATATCCTTGTATATATATACAAGGAATCTGGAATGAAGCCAAAGAGGTTGCATTAAATCTTAAAATGGAAATCAAATTCTGCCATGGACGTGGACATGTAGCTCGGAAGAGAACAAGGATGCATGACGACATAAGTACACCTGAAGCCAATATGGCGGAAATGAGTGACACAGATGATTCCCCAGAAGAGGCTTATTTTAGAAAAAACTGTGTTTTGTGTTTTGATTGATAATGTCGTTGCCGGATTATCTGTACATTTTAATGCTGTTAAGAGGTTGGCTGAAAATTTTAATTTTTTTGTGGAAATATCCCACAATGTGTGAAAGTGAGCTAGAAAAATGCCTAAAGATTAGTTCATCAATACCCTTCAGACCGTGATGAAGAAGATCTTGCAGAAGAAATGCAACATTTACCAGTTGTACACAAGGGCAATTTTGGAAAACTAGAGCTGAATCCTTTAGAACTGCTAAATTTGTTAACAGAATACAAATTGTGTGAATTATTTCCAAATGTTTGTATTAGCTTGAAAATGTTGTTGACAATTCCAGCTATAGTAGCATCTGCTATAGTAGCATCTGCTGAAAGCTTTTATAAGCTTAAACTTATAAAAAATTATTTGCAGTCTACTATATTACAAACTCAACTTGTTGACCTAGCAAGACTAAGCACTGAGTCTAGCATTGCCAGGCAAGTTGATTTTGATAGCATTATTATAAATTTTGCACATAAGAAAGCCAGAAAAGCACTTATTAAATAGTTAAATTTGTTTTCTAATTTTTTCCTTAGATAAGATTTTAGTTTTTTATATTGTCACATATAGTATTATAGTATTTTATATTGTCACATTACTTGAATACTGGTATATTTTAATATAATGTTTTATATGATCAATAAATAAGCACTTGTTGAAGTTTGCTGCACATTAATTAGGCTTAATTTTTTCATTTCAAAATAATTTTGCAATTCTTAGGGGCCCCAAATGGGTTTTGTACTGCCTTAAAAAATTTCTTTTGGAGGCCCTGGTGGTGGGTCATGAGATTAAATGTATGGTCCTTTGCCACAGTTGAGTAGGGCTATATTGGAGTGGAAGGGCCAGACTGGACACAAGAATATTTTGGGGGGAATAAGTTCCTTGTACCTCAAGCCCCCTCAAGCTCTGGCCTTAGCCCTGATCCAGGAGCCCTACAAGGGAGCTGTTTGTTGACAGGGTGACTGTAGGTGCAATCCTAACTAACTTTCCAGTTTTGGCAGAGTTGTGCCAGTGGGGTTTGTGTTGCAACCTGCAATTGGGGGGCATTCGTAGAGGAATCCTGAAGGTAAGGCTATTTTTATTCCCTTACTTCAAGTGTTGCATTGCCCTAACATCGATGCTGGAAAGTTGGTTAGGATTACACCTTATATGTCAGACAAGGAGTGTAAAATGCAGGACACCAAAATGTAGGATACCCAAGAAAAAGGTAGGACATGACAACATAAATGCTAAAAACACATATATTGCATTCATGTAGTTATTTTAAACAGCACATGCTTATTATTGAATTATTTATTATACATAATTTATGATTTACAAACTAGCTGCATGCTGCCTGCTTATGACATATAGGAAGATTTTTTTTTACCCAGGACAGAAGGCTAAAAAAAGAGGACATGTCCTGGAAAACCAGAACATATAGTCACCCTGTATGGTGATGACCCTGCCTTCATCCTGCCCCATCTCTGGCCACTGCCTTGGATTGGGCCCTTACCTGGCATTTGCTTTATAGACAGGCTGGAGGGGAACAGGATTTTGAGTAGTGGCTGCTTGAGAGAGGCACATGGCAGCAGAAAATTGTCTAGATTTACATTATTGTCTAGAACGGCGATGTTTTACATAGATTTACATTATTGTCTAGATGTTGCATCTTCAGTACTACTATCTCGGAAGATAACTGTAAAGACATCTGCGTTCTGGATGCCCAGAAGGAGGGAAGTAAAGATCTTATTGGAACCGACAACTAATGCAGAAGATGAAGAAGAGATGGAAGAAGATGAAGAAGAGATGGAAGAAGATGAAGAAGAAGAGACGGAAGAAGATGAAGAAGAGATGGAAGAAGTTGAAGAAGAAGAGATGGAAGAAGATGAAGAAGAAGAGATGGAAGAAGATGGAAGAAGATGGTCAGAGCTGGAAGATGAAGAGTTAAAGATGGCACAGTCAAGTTCGGAGGGGGAACAAATTGCAAATGAAGGAGAGAAACAGTTCTGCAAATGGGCACCGACAACTAATGTAGAGATGGAAGAAGAAGAGTTAGAGACAGCAGGACAGAGAGCAAATGAAGAAGAGAAAAGGATCTGGAGACCTAGATGTCAAAACTAGAGATTCTAGCTCTCAGTGGTGGATAGGTAAGTTGCACCTGATGAGGATGTTCTGAGAGTGCGCCAAGAACCCATCCTGCAATCTGAGCAAGGGCCGGGGTCCGTATGTCCAGGAAAGCAGGACATTCCCGGTTTTGGGGGTCCCATCCAGCTAGGTCCAAGCCCTGGTTTTGAACCAAGCCGGAGAGAGGAGTGGCAGAGAGCAAGGAGAGGTGAGGGCTGTGCAAGACACTTTGTGGCCAAGACTCCTTCCCTCCAGGAAGTGCCCATTCACTATATTGGGGCTTGCTTCTGAGTAGACATGTACAGGATTATGCCCTTCCCCCAGGCTGTCCGGTTTTGTTCCAGTTTGCAGAAGGTTTTGTACCTCCCCAGTTCTATAGAAGGGAATTATGGCAACCCTACACCCATTCTTCCGTGGATACCAAAACTGGCTTGAGGTTCATGGTTGATTAAACTTGTGCAAGTTCTGTGCAACTCACCCATGTCAGTGTCATCATCGTCATCCTCATCATCATCAATGATAATGATGGGATGCTGGTGTTTCAAAGGTGATTTTCTTGTTTTAGAATTTTTAGTTTTCATGTGGATTGTATTATTTTGTTTTCTCACCAGCTTTTGGCTGATCTGCTACTCTTGTGCTGCGGTCTCTACCAAGGAGAGGAGATCAATGGTTCTCAAACTTTTAGCACAGGTAAAAGTTTGATGCACTTTTTAGAATGAGATATTCACAAATATGTTTATCTTTCTCCTTCGCAGATTCAAAGTTTGGACCCCGGAAACAGAATAAGACAAGCAGAAAAGAAAAATATTGCCAGGGGAATATGGGGTGGAAATTTGGGAATTGGGAAGTGTTTGATCTTTCTCTAGAGTTCCAAGTGTGAATAAATGTTAGTTGATTGATTGATTTGTACTTCTTTTCACCCCACCTAATCATAGGGTTTTTGACTTATTGATATAACAGCCTTCCAGATGTTGCAGTGAATCATAGAATCCTAGAGTTGGAAGGGACCTAGTAGGTCATCTAGTCCAACCCCCTGCCTGCAGCAGGAAATCCTCCTAGAGCATCTCTGACAGGTGCTCGTTGAGCCTTTGCTTGAAGATCCCCAGTAAGGGAGAGTCCACCACCTTCCTTGGCAATCTGTTCCACTGCCGAACTGCCCTGTCAGGAATTTTTTCTGGATATCCAACCGGAATCTCCTTTCTTGCAGTTTGTACCCATTGGTTCTAGTTCTGCTTTCAGAAGCAGCTATGAACAAATGAGCCCCTTCCTCCATATGACAGCCCTTCAGGTATCTGAAGAGGGCAATGACGTCTCCCCTCAGCCTCTTCTCTGGGCTGAACATCCCAGTTTCCCCCAACCTTTCCTGCTCACTCATTTGTCTTATTTTTCCAGGACATGTCCCTTTTTTTAGTCTTGTGCCCTGGAAAAATAACCCAAAATTTATTTGTCCTCTTCTTTATGAATAGGCTTTCTTGTAATCAAGAAATTACATGTAATAAAGTAGCAGAATGAACCAGTCATTGGGTACTGCTAGAGACTGGGCATTGCTATCAGGCATGGGTACCGGGGGTGGGAAATGCTGGTATCTGAGAGTACTGGGGGTGGGGAATGCTGGTGAGCAGTGGGCACAGGGCACCCCAACCACACAATGAGCAGCACTACCGGGCACTGGTAGCCCTTGCAGGCACCAGCAGGCAATGGACAAATATACTAACACTTCCTTAACCAGGAAAGGAAAATAGAACTTTCAAGTCTGAAGGGAGTCTATAGCTTTCATGTCCTGCTTGTGAACTTCATACAGTCATCTGGTTTGCTATTGCAAGATTAGCTAGTCTTTTGGCTTAATCTAGCAGGAATAAAATTTTATGTGTGAGGCAGAGATGGTGCAGTACTGATACGTTTTGGGGTGGGAGAATTCATTATAAACCAGGGTGGCCAAACTTGCTTAATACAAGAGCCACATCCTATGATCCTTGGCTGTTTGAAAGCCACAGTATATAAAAACCATTCTTAAATATATGGGTTGTGGGTGGCACAAGCAGTTAAGACACTGTGCCTGTTAACCAGCAGGCCAGGGTTCGAGACCTGGGTTGGCCCTACAAGATAGGGTGAGCTCCTGTCCTTAGCCCAGCTCGACGCCAGCTGGATCCAATCGTATTGGCTCTGCCTTTCCATTGGACTAATTCAGTGGCGTGGAGAGGGGGGATTTGCTGCTTGGGTTACAGCCTATCCTCCATAACAATCCAACCCAAGCTTTCATGCTTTGCATGCAGCGTATGCAGCGCATGATACCATAGTCTTTCAAGACTGACGGAGGCCTGCTTTCTTAAATACACTGTATTTATGCCCCATGAATATTAAACTGACATTAATCCAATTGATTCTTAGTTTTATACCCATTGAAATTTACCCTTCATATTAATTTGACGCAAGAAAGGAGCTTAGCTAAAATTTTCACAAGTCACAAGATACAGTTTAGCTATGTATGGAGCGTATGGAGGATACTGAGCATATGGAGCAGCGTATGGAGGATACCGAGACAAATTGATTTAAGCAGTGTCCCAGTATTCTACCTAAGGGCGGATAGTTTATATAAGGTTAAAGCAGCACCCTATTTCACTCAGCTGGAGCAGCCTAGACACAGAAGGTCATTTACCCTGGCCCGGCTTAATGCACTTCCCTCCGTTTCAGGAGGGAACGGTATAAAAAGATCCTCTGGACAGAACATTTTTGCCCATATGATATGGAACAAATAGAAGCTACCGAACATGTTCTGCTGAGGTGTTCTTATTACAAAGGAGTACATGAGGAGCTTGTCTCCCCTTGGATTAGCCTATTCCCCAGTTGTACAGAGCAACAATGTATGTATGTGTTGTTGTTGGATTACAACCCCAGGATAACGCTCAGTGTTGCCAAATTTCTTACAGTTGCTAATGGCATTAGGAAAAGAATTTTAAAAGTGGTTGAACCTGATGGAGCATAGTCCGCTAGTCATTTTGGTAATGTCAAAATAGCATCAAGGGGAGATGCTTTGTTGCTGATGTTTTGCTGATGTTGAGGGTTATTTTAGAGCGGGCTTTTACGTGGGATCATAATGTTGTATGTATGTTTTATGTATGTATATTTGTATGTTTTTATACATTTTGATTATTATTTGTGGATGGTCTGTAGACCGTAATAAAGTTTTATTATTATCTACCCCTGTTATAAACTAAACAAAACTGAAAATTAGAAACGACTACTTTAAAAAAATATCTAATTTAGCAGAGGTGAAGGTACATCCAGCTGAGCCACGTTTTGTTAACCAGGAAACAACTGCAGCTAGCATTATGCAGGCAGAACAAGGAAAAAGAAGCTGATCATGTCATCTGGTGAATGTAGAACTCATAAGCCCTTTAAACTTGCAACAAGGTAGGTTACTTACAACTGCTCCTTGTGGTAAGGCTTAGAATACAGATATCTACACTCACTGAAAAAATACTAGGAAGCTCTGCTCACCTCCTGCCACTTTTCCACCACTAAACATACTAAGCAGGGACAAGTTCGGTTTAGACCTGGTTGTACAGAGTCCTCAGATTATCACAATTCCCATTACAAGCTTTTGACTCCAGAGAGCATCACTCTTCATCAGCTTGATACAATTGTCCTCAGAACAAACCTGGAAAGGCTGAAACATCACCCAGACCCCTTTCAAACAAAAGAATAAATCATAACCTTTTGTATGATGTATCTTTGAGTATTCTCCAAAATACAAATAAATGAGACTATTATGGACTCACTGGATTATAGTTTATTGTTTCCCAAATTAAAAAAAGAAATTGTATCAGACAGGAAACTGGGGGTGAATGGATAGTGCAAGTTGCAAAAATTTGAGAACATTTCATTCCTGGGATCAGGGAAAAATTGACTGCATCACCGTCTACCAGGCTAGTAGTTTTAAGTCTATTGAAAGTCTTCTGATTGCAGTTTGTAGTTTAGAGGTAATGACTTGTAGAAATAATCCATGGAGCCCAAGCTGTTAGAAGGCATTTGCAGAGGGGAGAGGCAAGCCGTTACTGAGACCACAGCCATTCAAAAGGATTGAGTTTTGAAAAAGGAAATGAAGCTGCAGAGGGATTACACCCATCTACTGAAACATTTCCAGACATACATATGGATTTTAAAAATAAAGTTCTCATCTTCTGTACAAAATAGTTGTATTTCATTCTCAATATATACATGTGCAATGTTTGTGCTGATTTGGGAGGAATAAGCCGTGGTCAATTTTATGAGCTGCCTTCTGGAGGTGGCACCTCACACAGTAGGTGTCGTCTCCTCTTCTTTTCCAAGATTTCTTCTTCAAATATTTCTCGTTCCCTGAAGGAAGCAAACTAGTATTACTTCCTTTGAAAATGCCATAAACAAAGGGTTATTCTGCTTCTTTAATACACGAAGGAAAAACAAGATGTTTCTCCTATGGTCATCCAGGCATTCTCATTCATATGTGATGGCTTATTTATTTGGAAATGAGAATGCATTTAATCTTTTTATGGATAAGATATAAAAATATGAATTAAAATTTTTTTATTCATATATGCCTAATAAAGGTTTATTGTATAGTATTGATATAAAAATAATAGTAGGTGCATTATGCAACCTCCCCACCCACTCCTTAACAAAAATATATGAGAAGGTGTGCCTTCTCTAATGGGCTTCCCATGAACACCTGATTGGCCACTGTGATGGAAAAAAGATGCTGGATCTGACAGGTCTGATTTAGAATGGCTCATCCAATGTTCTTCATACAATAGCTTCTTCCTAACCTCCAAGAAATAAGTTACCACAAGAAGAGCCTTGCCAAATCAGAACAAAGATTTACCAACTCCAGCATCATTTGTGGACCAACAGAAGCTTTCACACTCTTGATGGGAACACTCTTCCCAAAGGCAACAGCCCTCTGCTATTTCACCCCAGCAACTGGCATTCAGAGGTGTACTGCTTCTGAACTGCTTCACACAATCATCTCTGAAAGCAGCCCTATATTCATATGCCCTTAAGAGACAAGTAATCAAGAATCTGCAAGGAATGAAAGAGCATATCCACACATCCAGACTTGGAGCAGTTAGAGGGGAAATTCTTCCTAGAGAATCTCTAAGAACTGTAGTTCTAAGAGAAGAGGGTAGAGGTCTTCAGTGGAAAGATTTCCTTTTCTCTTATCAGATTATAATTTACACTATGGATATATTGGGGCAGCTGGTTTGTAAGCCACCATAAAGCCTTTACAGGTGAGCATTGGCTGGAGCCATGGGCAACACAATGGAGATCAGGAATAGCCCACCACTTCAACAACTTCCCCACCTAAGTCTAGAGACCACCCAGGTGCCCTCCGAAGCGGGTCAGACTCTCCTGCCCAGCCAACTGTGGAGGGCGCATGTGTCTTGGCTATGAAATGCATGTGCTGTTCACAGTCAGTTGGGAGCAACCCCAAGCTGACCATGGGCAGTGCATGTGTGCCCCTGCGGTTTAGGCACTCTGGAGCTGGCTGGGCAAAATTGCCCCGCCAATTGGGAGTGACTTTGTATGCCTCCACCTCTGTCCCTTATCTCTGAGAGGGGTGGGGGGTCTCCGCCTCCCCTACTGAGTCTTCCCACAGGGAAGGCAGATATACAGCTCAGCACCTCTTGGAAGAGAGGCTCCCTGCCAGTGGCAGATTGCCAGTGATGGGGAGTTGCTGGAGTACACATACGCCTCCATGGCACATGTGCGACATGACGGCCATATGGTGTCAAGATGTCCTGGTGTGCCATGGATGTGGATTGTGCTTCATACACCCACCATAGTGTGGATTGCACTCCATACCCGTGAAAGCCACCGTAAACTTGTAGCATAGTTAGGGTCTATCGGCACAGGAATCAAGACTTTACCATTTGAGCCTCCCCTAAGTTATGAGAATTGAAGAAATATACCTCTGGGTCACCAGTGGTCCTCTCTTGTATTTTTCTTCTGCCTTCTTGTAGTCAATATGATCCACAGCTGAAATTGCATAGATTATAGCCTGGAAAATAAAAGTTTTAAGTTCGCAATCAATTCTGCAACATTCAGAGGAAGTAGAGAAAGAGATAGTTGTACCTAGTCTCTAACCAGCTGAATGGGACGTAACAGGTAAGATCCCTCCCACCTGTCAGGAACCCAATATTAATGTACCTGATAGCTGACCCCTGACTAGATTAGTGCCTCTCAGTTGTGTGATAAGATTAATTTCTGCATGGGAAGCACCTAAGGAAAATGTATATGTGACAGCAAGCAGCTCTACAGCCTGACAGTTAATTGGACACACATGGGTATAGGATGCCAATGGAAGTCTATGGGAGAGTAAAGGTGCTGAGTCATCCACTCTGTAATGGCCATCAGATAAACTGAGACAGTGGGGCAGTGTCGTTTGGGATGTTAGTAGGAGTATTGCTGTTCAGAGTGCTGTGGTTGCACTGTTGTGCTATATTTGGACTGCATTTATCGTGGACTGACCTACTGGAATTGTGACAATTCTTTTGCCTGCTTCTCTAATTCAAGTCTGTCTACGTGGAAACTGCTGTGTGTGCCTGTTTGTTCCTGTGTTGCTTCCCTGCTCTGGCCTCATATCCACTGTAACTCTGCCAGGCACCTAGATTCCCCCCAATCAACTAAACATTAGTAAAGAGGGCTCTACATACAAAAAAGTACAATGAAACCTTAAATTGAGAGTAACTTGGATTGAGAGTATTTTCCAAGACAAGCAAACATTTCTGATAAATTTTGTTTTGCAATAAGAGCAAAAAAATAGTTCTGGCTGGGATACGGCCGTTTGGGTGCTCCACCAGGACCTGCTCAGCCTCTCCTGAGAGACAAGCCAATGCATGTATACTCTGAAGTCAGCCTATTATAGTTAATAGGGCTCATTCCTATGTGAGGGGGGCAATGAAAGTAGCCTGAGACTTAGCCTTGCATGTCTGCTCTAAAGTAAGCCCTATTATAGGCGCTCACTCCTGTGTAAAGGGGCATATTGCAGCCTGAGAGACCCGAGAGATTATGGCTGCAATCCTGTACACACTTTCCTGAGAGTAAGTCCCACAGCACAGAATGGCACTTACTTCTGATTAGACATGCTTAGGATTGCACCCTGAGTGCAGGTTAATTTGTTTTATTTTTCTTTATATTATGTATTTTCTTTTATTATTATTACATTATTGTAATCATTTTTACAGTATTTTAATCAGTACTGTAATTAATCAATCTTCATTTTATGTGAATATTCTTGGGTTGTGGATTGAATCGTCTGAGTTTCCATTATTTCTTACAAGAAAATTTGCTTTGCTATGTATGTATTTTGGATTACAAGTATGCTTCTAGAACAAATTATGCTCATTACCACTGTATGATATTCATATTCTCGAACTGCACACAGCACCTATATATGCAGAGCATTCCTTGCTCACATCCAACTGTGCAGCCAGAAGGTCTAGTGGGAAGGATGCTGCTGAAGGGAGCTTCTCCATTCTGTCCCCATATGCGTTGGTGAGGGGGAGGAAATCAGGATGAGAGAACAGCCCTTCAAATCACACAGGCACAGAGCAGATCAATATTCCCCTCTTCTTATACCTTAAGTACATGGATCCACATCTCCACTGCATGCCCACTATTGCCTGGATAAAGCTACTCATGTACCCTTAGACCCTATTCACAAGAAACAAGCAGATCTCATAACAGCTATCTGTTGTATAAACAACTTGTACCTTGTATGAGTTGCTTATACTGTCTGTTGTATGAGCAACGTCATGGTATAAGAATTAAGAAGACAATTGGGCTAAACCTCACAACAAAACTCCCAGCTGGTGTATGTTTGGTTGGAGAGAATGCACTGCATTTCTGCTTTATATTAAAAAAAAAACCAGTGGTCAAGTGGCTATGAAATATCAAGATAACATATCTAGATGACTCTTTAAGAGCATGCTTTTCTGAAACAGCTGAAAGGATAATGGATGTTAACATATTGAGGCTGCAATCCTCCCCCCAGTCAATCCTCCCCCCAGTTAGGTAGGCACAAAATCCCATGCTGGTTTGGGAGTGTTGCCAAAGTACCATAAAGCACTTTTCCACCACTCCTGGCGGGGGTAGGCCAGTGCACAGATATGCAACAGCCTCCACACCACCCACAGGAATGGGGAAAAATGAGAGTTGCTCTGGCCTCAATTGGTTAGGATTGTGCACTGAATGCTTGGGACATATCAAGTGTACAGTAAACAGTACAGTTATACAAAACAGAGCAAGTGAGGTATGGAAGATGGACAGATCTGGGTTTGAATCCCCCTACTCAAAAGAAGCTTAGCTTGCGCCAATTGTTTTGCCTCATTTATAGCACAATTCTATGCTTGCCTCCTCAGTTTCCATCTCAGGTTTAATCTCAGGGAAGTGTGCACAAAATTACAACCTTCATCTACATCATATGTGATGTTGCAAGAGGAGTGGGTGGGTGGAGTACATTCCTTGGGCTCCCAAGAGAGAGAAAGGCAACAATGAGGTTACTCTGAAATAGGAGTAGGCAAAGTTGGGTGACCGCGTACTTGCATACTGTTGGCAAGATAGCACTGCCTGTTTACCTCAGGAAAGAGGACGTCCAAGATGAGCCTGATACTGTCTCCATTCCGCAGCCTCAATTTCTTGGTGCCAACTTTTTGGTACACTTCACGCAAATAGTTGATCACCAGTTCTTGCTGTTCATCATCTTCCAGATACGTCTCTATGTAGTTCAAGTATGGAGGGGGGTCGAGGAACTCTTTTAGCCACTGTGATTGTTTCTCCCTCTTCAAAATGGCCTGGAGGTGCTTGTCAGCCCCTCTGGCCTTCACAATGAACTCCACAAGCTTCTCATTGGCTTTGTCCCTTGCTGGCCGCATTCTGTCAGGAAGGACTTTCTTGGGGGGCTTAGCAGGCACCGCCTCTGACAAAGATTCTTTGAAATCTGCCTCCTCCATTTTGAAGAAGCTCATCTGGAAGAGATTCTGATGGGCTTCTTTTCTAACTGGGTAGCCTTCAAAGAGAAAGACCTGAATCTCAGTTTCTTACACTACAGGTACCACTTTAAAAGCTTCTTGAACACAGAAGCATAACTAAGAAGTAGAAATGCATCACTTAAGTTTGTACACATTCCATATGACATAAAAATCTTGGCAAAGTCATTTGACAAAAGCTACACAAGGAGTTTTCCAATTTTAAAGAATTAGCCAAAGCTTCACCAGGTACCAAGAAATATATATAGCCATGGGGCATTATAGCAGTAGTGGGAAGAAAGTACTACTGGTAGCTCCCGGCTGCATTTGCAATGGATCAGCAAGGTTTTCTGACTCCCTAATTCAGCAATTCCCAAACTTACTGTGGTCAGAGTGTTCTTTCATGATGCTGGCATCTTCCCAATGCTCCTAGACACCTGCATCTTGGATCCTGAAAGAAATCATGCAATCCAAGATTGCATGGTGCCCAGGAATACCAGAAGAGGCCACCAGGGTTCAATGCAGGGCAGTTTGGGAACCACTGCTGTAATTGTTTAATATCAAGCAAAAAAAAAATACAGTCAGCCCTCTGCTAATCCTCCAGTCTTAATAATCTTTAATTTGTAGGACAGAAATACTGGCTGCTTTGAGTTGCTCTAATGACCTGTTTTGAGGTTGGAACCCCTGCTGTGTGATCTTGTATACATGCAAGTCATAACTCACAAGATGTAGTAGGTCATTGATTCCTACTCCCTGAGCCACCATTTTGTATTCTGACTGCCCAAGGCACTATTGGCTGGTGAACAATAAATAACAATAAATACTGTTAACAATAAAGGACTCAAAGAGTGTTTTTGTGAGGCCGAAGTCTGCTCATCCTGTCACAGAGGGTTCCTTAGGGAGGCTGTAATGCCACAGCTGTGAAAAGTCATTATTTGTGCCCTCCCACCAAAAGGACCCTGAGCAGGATCTTAAGTGCTGGATGCTGTTTCGGGAAGTCAAATAATGGATGAAAATGTCCATGGAAGAACATTTGGATCTGTCTCTTTTTCAAAAAAATATTAATGGAATAGTCTTTAGAGATTCAATATTCTAGCTGCCTGTTTCTATAGCAAATAGAAACTCTACCCTTTTGGGTTTTCAGGCTGCAAGCTTCAAGCAGGGATTAGTTCTGTCCAATTCCTAGATATAGCGAGCCAAAGAGAGAGCCAAACTGTCTCACAATCTTGATGCATACTCACTCATGTCATCAGCACAATACTCCACCAATGACCCCATGAAGGAATGGCAGCCTGGAGAAAAGTAAAGTCTTGATTCAGCAACAGTTTTGAAGAGAAGGTTCAGGAATTATGTAACTCTGAGGTTTTCTAAATAGAAGCCAATACATAGATTTGAAAAAATATCAAATCTATACACTGGTATTTGTCATGTGCCCAGTTTGTGGCTTCAGAAATTTGTTCCTCTCTAATGCATTAAGGCAGCTTATAAAGTACTAGGCCAATGGTTCCAAAACTCGGGAACCAAGACCCACTAGTGAGTTGTGACCCAAATTTTGTTGAGTTGTGAAACTCACAGGGCAGATTAGGCTATGTGCATTAAGGATAAAACAAGCTGCTATTCAGGGGTAGGGAAATGTACTGTTGCCCAGTCACTGTTATAGCCACACCCCATTTATATATCATGCAGCAGCATTCAGGACAGTGATTCCGAAACTGTGGGTCACAACCCAATTTTTGATGGGCTCCAAAACTGTCAACCTAACAGGAAAAATGTATTGAGTCCTAAGGGAACCAAAAGAGTTAATATCCATGTTTACTTGCAAGTAGGTGACCATACCTTGGTACACTTCAATGGACAGGCTGAAAAAACACACCACTAGAACGTCCAAGGCTACAATCCAGAGTAACTACAGGACCTTTTATACCAACATAAGTTACAGGTCACCAATGGGAAACGCATAGAGCAATCCAGAGTGAGTGCCTCTTACAGCTTCCCATAGTTACTTTGGATTGTAGGGCTAGTCTGATTAACATAGACCCCAAAAACTTTGAGGCTTTGTCCTAAGAGAACAAGAACAGAGTTTCCTACCACCAAGCTGTCAAGGAAAACATGTTAATGTTTACGGAAAGCAAAATTGAGCCACTTATTTGTGTTTACTCAAGAGTTGAGGCATATCTGCCTAGTGGCAAGACAAAAGGGAACACAAGGCCACTAGTGCAATTCCGATCCATGAAACAGAAGGCCGAGTAGCTGGTGAAGTGAATTTTTTTGTGTTCAAGTTAGGCAAGTCATGAAAGTTGTTAAAAAGTAGGGCTTAGTGATAAAAGGTTTGAGAAACACTGTTCTAGCCCAATATCTATCAGCAATCAGCATGGCACACAAACCCATTACTTAGAACATTTTCTGTAAAATATGGTTACTGAACATAATTTAACTTTTAACCATCAATAACTCCTGGTTAAATGGTTGACACCAAAACTGTCTCCAATTTAGTCCATTAATTCTACAAGCTTCAGTGACTTAAGTTTGCATATGGATAAATATAACCATTCTGAGCCAATAGAGTACTGCCACAGCAGGTATGAGAGGACTAGTTTCCACCTACCCTCCATCCCCACTTCTCTGCTTCTTTGTCAGCCTTGTTTTAGAGTCACCTCTGTGAGGAAAATAATGCCAGACTAGCACATGCTAATTCCTCTCATTCGTAAGAGAGAGACACAGTTACCACTAGCCTATTTACTTACCTACTCTAATTCTATAATCTGTTATCAGATCAATGCACCAGTTGATTTCACCACAGTAGTTTTCACGGGCTTTGTCCTAAGAGAAAAATGAAAATAAAATAACCAGTTGGTCCCTGCAGACACTAGCAATTTTTCCCTTGGGGCAGGGAATGAATGAAAACGGGTCCGCAGGAGATCACAGGGGCTTCCTTTGGTGCAACCCTTTCTTACAGATTGCAATCTCCATTCTAAAATTCACTACATGCCTTTGGGTCAGTTGCACTCCCTTGGCCTAGCCTATCTCATAGAGCTTTTGTGAGGATGAAGTAACAGAAAAGAAACCTTTCAGCCCTCCCCAAGTTCCTTGAGAAAGAAGAGTTATTAAATGTGCTAATGATGATTGTGAGAAATAGGCAAGACTATGAAGAATTGCGCTTTGGCCTGATCCCTAGTTGAATAAGCTTGTCTTGTTGTTGGTCTCTCTCAGGGATGTCCAAACTTTCAACTTCATGGCTTTTGGAACATTAACAAATGTGTGGAAGATGGAATTTTAGCAGGTGCAGTTTGTGATCTGTGAGCTAAAAGGTCGCAACTGCTGAAATTCTTTCCCCTGCACAATTTTTAAATGACCAAGAGTCCTGAAGCTGAAAGACAACTAGCTCAAGCCATATTCCACATTAGATGTTTGCTCACTGCATCAGCTGTGAGTTTAGTTAGTTAAGGGCAGTGGGTGAGGAATTGTTTGATTGGTGTAGAGACTGACTGGAAGTATAAAAAAGTAAGTGAATGTAGCTGTGGCTAGAATCCTTCCTCCTAACTTGAACATTTGCTTCAGGGGAGGTACTGTTGTAGACTGAGGAAATTGCTCTTAAGTTTTAAGGGCGGGTTGTGGGGTAAGTAATCAAATAAATTAATGTTATAAATTTACTCCTTGTTATTTAAAAATTGTATTTGATCTTAAAAGGTCTTCTATAATGTTGAATTGTCTTTTTATTTTGGTGTAACCTTCTCCTTTATTTTAAAATTAGTGTAACCTTTTCTTTTATAATTAGTACAGTTGGGTCTTTTGGTGTGTGAAGTGATAGGGGTGCACTTACATAAAGGCTAGAATGAATTTAGCCCCAACAATACACTTGTGACCTATTTATCTGCAGTTTTATCTCAAAGAAAATGAGGTTGACTCTTAATGTCTCTTTAGTAGTTAATGGCTTAGAAACAGCCTACTTGCCTTCTAAAGCGGCAGGCAATAAATCTTCCACTCTGCAGCTGCAATAAGGATCTCAGGCTGCAGCCAAAGCATACCCCTCCCTTCCCAGGGTTTAAGTTGGAGTGAAAATCCATTTGCAAGTCACTCAAGATTTTAGGAACCAAACCTCACAAATTGGGAATCTCAACCTGTAATCATATTTAAAATGCCACCATCACTTACTATAAGCATCTGTTTCTCTTCACAATCAAAATGTTTCAGGTTTTTGAACGAGATGACGAAACTGCATAAAGAGAGGAAGAGAAACAAACATAAGGGCCCTGCTGAATCAGTCCCAAAATCCATCTAGTCCAACACCCTATTTCCCCACAGGGGCCAAAAAGAGGCCTCTGGGAAACCCAAAAGCAAAGCACATAAGCGGCCTCATCTTACTGTTGCTCTCTCAAAATGGAAAATTAAAGGAATTCTGCCTCTGAACAGACAATCTGTGACAATATGGTTCCATGTTCCTCCTGAGAATAAAGGGATTCCCACCCACATGATTGGAATTTTCTTCTAAAAAGCATAAATAACAGACCTTCCAAGTACATGTGTGGGAGTGATTTTTAATTACCATTTCATTGATCCTGGACACTCTGAAATACAGGCCTGGATCAATCAGGGAACAGGGAAGTCTGTTCTAGGACTTTACTAGGCTGGAAAAGGATAGGGACAACTGCTTATTGGTTAGTGTCAACATTCAACCCTGTGTGTTAAAATTGTTGTGTATTCCTAAGGATATCCTAAGGATGTATTCTCAAGAATTGTTCTGTATTCCTCTAATTAGTGTTTCTCAGATTGATGAGTCACAACCCATCAACTCATCTAAAGGTTCCCCTACCCTTTATGGAATGGTTAAGAGAGAGGTGGCAACACAATCTCCATGATCATGTCACTAAACACACATTTTTAACACTTAACCTACACACTTATTTTTGTAAACAGACCCAATAGACCCTGTACTATAGTTCGGTATATATAATGAATAAATGTTGCATCAATTTTTAGTATGGGACCTTGTAGGAAGTTAGTGTTGTTTTTTAATGGAATGTATTATTTGATAATAATTTATTACTTTTACTGCTAATTAGACAATTATCGAATCCAAAAGCATGAATTTTGTATCACCAATTACTTCCAGGGTCCAATGGACCCTGTACTATAGTTTGGTACATATAATGATTAAATGTTGCATCAAGTTTTAGTATAATTATTTTACACTAATTTTAAACTTTGAAATATTGTGAAATTATGAATTTATTAAAATTTTAGCTAACAAAATATAGAATAAACAGTGGAGACCGATGTGGGGCCGATGGATCCTGCCAGTATTCGATGCTATAATTTGAATTTATAGAAAAAAAATGTAAATTCAAAACATTTATGCTTTTGGATTTACAACTGTCTAATTAGGAGTAAAAAAAAGTCATAAAAGTTCTTATCAAATCATAATACATTCCATTAAAAAAAACACAACACTAACTTCTGACAGGGTCACAGTGACCCAACTGGTACCCCAGGAGTTCACACAATTGTGCAGGATATTGTAGGAGGTCTGGAAGCTCTGTGCAGCTCTCCACAGGGCACCCTGATGCTTAGAATGCTCAAAAAAAAAAACATCATAAAGCACTTCTGGTTTCCAGAAACTGCTTTGTGAAAGTATCTTCAAAAGAAGCAAGGCATTGGAAAGCCCCGATGAGGACTGAATGGGGCTCCCAGCACCTCCTGCAATGTTCTGTACAATTGTGTGAATAAATGCATCTCCTTTAGTGATATGTTCCTGGGGACTGCACTGCTGCCCTCATCCCTCCTCCACAAAGACTTGCATAGGGAGTACAGGTCCAACCAACAGGTCCAACAAATTGTTTCATACACTGATATGACTCAACACAAATTGCCACTGCAAATCAGTTTTAAAAAACTGCAGTAATGTAAGCAATCAATTTTATTCTTCAGCTAAGCCAAGCAAGGCAAGGGGTCCTTTACATTTCTTACTGCTTAATGCTTCTCTACACCAGTAAGAAAAGCTGTTTTTAAACAACTGCAAATTGACACACTTTTTTAAAACTTTTATTTAACATATTTTTGGGTATTATAAGGCAGTCCCAGAACCAAACTCCTGCAGATACTGAAGCACAACCTTATTCCATTAGGAGCAGTGGAAGAACAAGAAATTTATTACCGTATCTAATTTTAGTGGTGTTTTACTGTTTTTTAATTGTTGTTTGGCCGCCTTGAGTTCCCCCTTGTGGGGGAAGAAAGGTAGGATACAAATTGCTTAAATAAAATAAATAAATAAATCTGCAAGTGGGTCTTTAAATCTATTTTTTTCCACTTTTTTATCCATGGAAGGAACAGAAATCTAGTGGATAATCAGGGACACCCATATAACCTCCTAAAAGTTTGAGAACCACTGTTCTAATCCAGACAGGGTTTGGGAAGGGCAAGGGAGGCATACTTGCTTATTACAGAAACACATTCAACAGTCATCGCATTATGCCTGTCATGGCACAGCTGCCTCAGAGAATACCAAGAATGTCCAATCAAAGAATCATCTTATTCTTTCCTCTTTATTCATAGCTCTTTACGTTTTGGGGGTTGGGCTCAACATTCTTCAGGAGCAGTGGGGAGGTTCACGAGTGTTCTGCAACATCACAGCACCTGAACCAACTGAAGTCAGCTCAGCTATTCTAGTGTTATGAAAAAGGCCACAAAACCACATTTAAGCAGCTATATTTACCCCAGTTTCTTGTTGTCTAGGTTTTTTTCTATGAAGAGCACACTGGCTTTCTTTGCTTTCTGCTTCACCCTTTTCACCTGTTGGAATACAAATCCTGAGCTCCTTGGAGGAAAACTGGGTTTAGGAAAAAAGTCAATGACAAAAACAAGCAGCAAAACCATGATTCTTACCACAGCTGGCCAATATGGATAACTTCGTAGTTTGCACCAAACCAGCATCCCTGCTTCAAATGAACAAGGTTCTAAACATGTAGATACAGAAAAAAGGAGGTTATGTGAATAACACAGCGGTCAGCAACGTTTTGGCGATGCAGTGCCGAACTGTTACAATGTCATTCTGCATGCCAACATGATTCTAAAGTTACATATGCGGAGGCAGAGACCATTTCCTGGGGCTTTTCAGTCCTCCAGCCAGCTTGTTGCTCCTCCCTGGCCCCCACTTCTCCATCCCTGTACTGCTGTGGGAGCCAGAGATGCTGAAGAACAGCTGGATCCTATCTTTGGCATGCCTCTTGCAAAGGAGCTTCTGAGAGGTGCAGGAAAGTGCAAGTTTGAATGGGGCAGAGCACTGAGGCAATCCTTCACCAACCCCACACAGGGCTCTCTCCTTGGCACCCTTTCAGCACTGCCTGCTTGTCTGGCCTCGGTACCTCCTGCTTCTTAGCTTGCCCGGGGGGGGGGGGGGGGGGGCTGCAAGGTGGCACTGCAGCGAAGTGAGGTTAACTCTTGGGTGCTTATATTCCAACCTGGCCAAGTCCAATCCGCACATCTGCTCTCCTACAGAAGTCTCCAGAGGGCATGGGGTCTTTGCCACAGGGCTTTCCATTCTGATGGCAGCAGGGCAGGATGAGGGGAGGAGAGATTTTGCCATTCTGGTCATTGGCGATGGTGATGGGCAGCTGCCTGCTGGCATCTGTGATAGTGGCAGCACTTCTAGCTGTGTCTGGCAGAGTTGACTTGTCTGCCAGTAAGCACTGTTCCATGTGCCAAGGCTGGCATGCAGGCTGGCAGGTGCCTACCTCTGGAATAAGATATGCAATGCAACCATGCCACTGAAGGTGCAATTAGGATAAAGCATCAAAAGAACTTTGGTTACCAGAATGGTTAATCACTCTGTTCCATATATATAGGGCAAGGCCATAAGAAAACCACCAGCAAGAACTGGAAAGCAAGGATCATGGACAGGATGACCATATGTCCTCTTTTCCAGGACATGTCCTGGAATTTATTCTTTTGTCCTGGAAAAACTTCATTGTCCTTTTCCTTATGAGCACGTAACACACTCTTCTTGTAATTAAGAAATTTTATGTAATAAATGATATGCAATAGTTTTAAATTTAAGAATACATCATGTGCTAAAATTAACCACATAAGGGCAATATAAACAAGTGTTTTTAGCTTTTATTTTGTCATATCCTACATCAAGGGTCAACAACCTATCAGCTATGTTGTGCCAACATGTTTCAGTGTTATTCCAAGTGCCAACATGATTCTAAAGATTTTATATATACAGTGGTGCCTCACGTAAAGTATGTTTCACGTAACAAACAAAAATTTCTCTAGGATTCTGCTTCACGTAAAGAACACATTCGTTTGCAGTTGGGGCAGATGCGCTGGCTGGCAGCCTGTTTAAAAAGCGTCAGGGCTGCCTAGCGCACCTGCCCATAGTGAAAGCAACACTTTCATGCTGTTCCTCCTGTGGCTGGGTGCCTGCTGGATAGAGGGAGAGAAGAGTAGTGGAGAAGAGGGAAGCTGCTCAGGGCTAGCCAGAAGGGAGCAGGGGAGAGAGAGGTTCAGAATGGAGAGAAGGAGAAAGTGGGGAGACACCTTGAAGGTGTCTCAGATTGCAGCCTCCTAACCATGTCTACCCAGAAGTAAGCCCCATTGTGTTAAATGGGTCTTACTCCCAGGAAAGTGTCTTTAGGACTGCAACATAGGTAGACTTCATAAGATCATGAACATTGAATGCATGTTTTGAATTCAATTCCAGTGTTTTGTCATCATTTTTACATTCAGTTAATATTTTTATGTGAATATTTTGGGAGTTGTGGAACCAATTGTATGAGTTTCCATTATTTCCTATGGGAAAATCCGCTTCATGTAAAGAACATTTCACGTAACAAACATGCCTCCAGAACGAATTAAATTTGTTATGTGAGGCATCACTGTATATATAATACACAGACATATTTACATATACACATGTATATAAAAGGTGCCCAAAGTTTTTGGAAGGAAGGCCACATAATTTCTCTGTCTCAAAGGAGACCGAGATACATACTTAGCAGGGGAGACACCTTGATTTCAAAGGAGACTGAGCATTTAAATATTACACAGAGACAGAAAAACCAAGCAGAGAAATATTTCATAAAAGCCTGGAAGGAACAGCTGGAAAAATGCCAGATGGGAATGAAGGGGAAGGAAAGGGGGAACAGGATCCAGGAACAAATGGGGTGGACATTTTTCACACACACATAACCCAGGAGATCTGACCAATGCAAGACTGGGGAGGAGCCCAATCCTAGCCATGCCTACTAAGATCATAGCTACAGGCAGTGCTGCTTATACAGACACTGCTTATTTGAATAGTGTCCCCCTCTCTATCTCCAAGCTTGGAGCTCATAGAGCTCCTGCAGTAGGCATGTCTTCTCATACGTAAGCTTCACTGCTGTCAACGGAGCTTACTCACAGGCCAAGTGTGGAAAGGACTGCAACCTCAGAGCCTTGTTATGATTGTGTCCCCCCTTTCTCTCTTCAAGCCAAGTGATCCCCTCACTAGACATGTCTCCTCAGAAGGAAGCCCCTCTCCTCTGAAGGGAGCTTAACGCCCAGGCAAGTGTGAATTGGACTGCAGCCTCAGAGGCTCGTTAGGATTGGGCCCCCTCTCTCTCCAAGCCAGGCGATCAGAGAGAGATCCCTTCAGTAGGCAAGTCTCCTTAGAAGGAAGCTCCACTTCTCTCAAGGGAGCTTATTCCCTGGCAAGTGTGAATTGGACTGCAGACTCAGCTCCCCCCAGCCATACCTGCTGAGTAGATGCTAAAGGGAGCAGGGAGCCTCAGAGCCTAGCCAGCTGGCTCAAGTGAGGCCAGTGGGGAGGAGAGTGCTGCGTGCTCACCTCCTCCTTCCAAGCGCCTCCTCCAGAAACACGCCTCCTCCTTCTCCCATTAGCTGGCTCCCCCACCTGCTTCTCCAGTTTGAAGTGGGCATTGAATGTTCCTCCAGTTCAAAGGAGGCATTGAACGTTCAGAACGTTCCTCAGAGGTGTGCCTTTCCCCATAAAGGCTAGTCCTTCCACCTGATAAGCAGCCACTCTCTTGTGAACTGAGCAGTGTCGGCATGCCAGTCGGGGTAGTGTCGTGTGCCACTCTTGACATGCATACTGGGAGTGGTCGACCCCTGTCCTACATTTTTCTTGGGTGTCCTACATTTTGGAAGGCATTGTCCTCTTTTTTGGTTATAACATATAGTCACCCTAGGCATGGCAGACCTCATGCAATAATATGCATTCACATTATATCTTTCACCTCAACTATGACAACCTCCACCTCTCAGATCTCTCAACTCACCACAGCTGCCTCAAGGCTAGCCAACATTCTGTTGCCAAAAATATTCTCTTTCCTACTGCCTTTATTATAGAAATCTGGCTTTCTGTCTGACCTCAGTTCCTACAAAAGAAATTCCATTTTCAAAACTCTGTGCTTTGCCCCAACTTCCTTCTCCTACCCCAATTCTCAACACCTGTGACGTTCATTAATCAAGATCCAGCTTTCTCAGCCATACAAGGAGACCTTGCCCCTTCTATCTAGGAACCTCACAGATACCTTGACACCTCAAGGATCTCTCCCCATATTCTTGTTTGCTATTTATGTCTGTAATCACTTCCTAGAATTCTTCCTTTCGCATCCTTCGAATTCCTCCTCAAAATTCTTCTTTTCTTGAAATCTAATGTATTAGCCACCCATCCCATACCATAAAAAGGAAAACCAACTGCATATTCTGTTTATCTCTATTTCCCCCTCTGTACTGTCTCTGTCATGTTGAATCAGATTGCCGTTTAAAAACGGTCTCACCTTGATGCAAGAGAATACTGGGAAGTTCTTCCTCTTCATCCTCATCCCTGAATGCAGAACTGGGTGGACTTTCTCTTTTAGGAGTAAGCCTCGGAGACAGATCAGAGATGAATTCTAACCCTGTTATTGAAGCAACAAGCAACAATTTTGCTTTATAACAGTGTACTGTAGTATCACATCTTATTCTGAGAAAGTGGAAAGAAATAAAATACATCTACACTGCAATGAAAGACACAAACTATCTCTTTTCTTTCATGTCCACAGTAGCCATTCCTAAAACTATGCTTTCTTTGTGGAACTCCTTCCTATCTGGAACACCAAGAACATTTATTTAAAAACTATCCTAAGACCTAAGAAAGTTGGAGCAGTTAAAAAAAACTGACTGGGAATCTCCATCATATGGGCAGAATTATTGAATTTCCCCCCAATTTTAGACTTTTCTAAAATTGTGCTAATCTAGAACACCAGTTTTATAGTTTGTTAAAACTGTTTTAACAATGTTTAAAAATGTTTAAAATGTTCATTTGTTTTTAGCTGGTAAACTTCAATTAAAATTGCATATAATGGCATTTTTGAAAGTTCTGAAAAACAAACTGTACTTAGGTGATGCACACATGCCACAATGGTCAGCATCAAAGAAGTGGTGTTCTCTCCTACACTAAAAAGGAGAATGCCTTTCTTATGGACAACTGGCATAGAGAGACTTAAAAGAGGCATTCTGGGATTAAAAAAGGGAATGCCTCTCATTGCAATCCTGCAGTAAATGAGCAAGTATAGATTTTCACAGTACAAACAGCATGAAGGAAACATTTCTTCACATCTGGTAATATGGTATTTTGCCATCTGCAAATGTTCTTGTATTTAAAAAATAATAATTTTTAAAAATCCCCAGCCTAATGAGCTAGGGCAGTTTTGGAAAAGATTGAATCACCTATCACAACCAATGAAACACAGAAGTCTCAAAATGATCAGGATTTTAACATCAAAGTTTCTCAAAGATGTATCCTGAATGCTGCTAACAACTCTGGGAGTAATTTTGGTTAACCAATGTTAAAATACAGCAAAACTCTGTTGACACATTCCAGAAAGTTGAAGTGTTTTCTAAGATAGTTCTAAAGAGCAGCCTGACAAAACATACCTTGAAGTAGCACTGAGCTTTAACAAAAAAATACACTACCTTCATCTTCAGAATCCTTAAACTGGAAGTTTTGGGTGGTATTACCATCACTAATTTGGTTCTTCTCTTCCTCGTGTTCCAAAACCAGCCCATCTGGAGATGGTCCACAGTTCAAGGCCTTAGGACTACAAACGCATTGCCTTTTCTGGGAGGCAGATAGAGCCACATGGCTTTCTCTTCTGCAAGTTCCTTCCAAGTCCTTTAGATATCTACTGCCATCTGAGGCTTTGCTATATTTATTTGGTGGTGTTTCTACTTGCTCCAGGGAATGATCTGCCAGGTTAGTTGAGGCATGCTGATTAGGAGAGACCACCAGGGCCCTTTTAAGTGTATGTTTAGCAGGTGACCTTTTGCCTCTCCAAGTTAACTCTGGACAGGATTTCCGAGTAGGGGTGCTTGTTCTTCTCAAATGTAGAGAGACAACAGATGAGGGAGAATGGCATTCTCCATCAGACACATCTCTCTTTTGTTGATGTCCCACATCCTTCTTTAAGGAATATGAAGATTTTTTACTTGCAGTGGATTTGGGAAGAGGTTTTCTCTGACCATCTTTTGGGGGTGTTCGTTCAGTTTTTGTTTTGGAAATACTGTGGATGTACTGACTATCCAACTCTCCATTACTTTGACAGGACCTCAGATTACGTTCAAAGGGCTTGCAGGCGGATGTTTCCTCAGCTTTTGTTCTGGAAGAAACAGTATGTTTACTTTTTATCAATGCAGTGGGTGGCTCATTTGAGGTCTTATCCTTTCTTTTCCTCTTTTGGGACTTTCCTGAAGCAGAAAGTTGCTGACGACTAGCCGTTAATGTTGTCAAATGCCCCTCTTCAGTATTCTCACAGGTTGCTAGCTTTATTCTTCTCCCTTTGGAAGGACTATCTTTTTTAGCTGAAGCAACATCGTTCAAAATATTTAGAGCTATTCGCAGTGCTGTCCGGTATGTCAGCTCATCCTCGGGCTTATGGCTTATCTTGTTTTGATCTATTAAGAGAGACATCCAGAAGAACTTATGATTACAATTTGAAAAAATGGGGGGGGGGGAATCCCATAGTCCATCCCGAGCTACTTAAATGGACAGAGGGTGGGAAACAAAGGGGTTTCTAAAGGAAAAGTCAAACATACAACATTCTATTCAGCTATTACAGGTGTAACCTAATTATAGTTGTAAATTTCTCTCAAAGCAAATGAGGTTGACTAATTAAATTGAAATATACGGTAAATATTCCTTAAGGAGCAGTTAATGGCTTGAAGATTTACCATAGCAACATGGCAGGCAATTAAGCTGAAGAAAAGTTCACAGAAGTCATAGCAGTTTTTGTTGCAGTTGAGAGGCAGAGTCCCTTCCTTCCCCCAAATACTAATCATTTCTGAATTGCTCTGGACTGAACCTTTAAGACACTTGAAAGGGAACTTGATTCATTGCCTGCCTTGTAACCATGGTAACCAATTGCCTTTATATAATGCAAAAATACTGTATTCACTCAACTATAATGCTTACCTTTTCCAGGCAAATTCAGTCTCCGAAATCAGGGTGCACATTAGATTTGATGTTAATTAGAACTGAGTAAATACAATATTTTGAGTATAAGTATGGGGTGCTCGTTAGATTCGATGGTGCTTTATATTCGAGTAAATATGATAGTTAACCACAGAGCTTCCTGGAGCCAAATGTTGTAAACGGGGAGGTTCAACCTGTATAACCGAATTGAGTTTAAAGTTCTTGAAGTTTAAAGTTTGCTTTCAGGGTGGGGGGGGGGGGTTTCAACATTTTTATTTTCTTAACATTTCCTGGAAATAACGCCATGCAATACAGCATAATTCTTAAGGAATTTATGAGGGACTAGCAGAATTTACATGCCACTGCGGGAGTACAATTTCAAGAATATTTGAGGGCATTGGGCATGGCTGGGCACTGGAAGGCACTGCTGGGAACCACAGACACAGGGTGGCAGGCACTGGTGAGCACTGAATACTGTTCAGCTCTAGCAGTCAGCAGGCACTAGTGGGCTCTAGGCACCGACAGGCACTAAGGGGCAGCAGTACACAGCAGGCACCAACAGGTAGAGGGCACCAGACACTGAGCATCAGCGGGCCCCACTAGGCATCCCTGCTGGGCACAAACAGCCAGCAGGCACCACAGAGCACAACCATTCAGTGGGCACCAGCGGGGAGCAGGAACCACTGGATAGCAGGCATCAGTGGACATCCCTGCTTGGCACCAGGCATCGGACATCACCGGGATACAGCAGGCATCCCTACTGGCTCCGGGCACCACTGGGCAGCAGTGGGAACCAGGCACCAGCTTACCACTGGGCACCACCAAGCATGGCTGCCAGGCACCAGTCACAGGGTACTAGGCATCACTAGGGACTGGGCACCAGGAACCACAGGACAGTAGTGCACACCACCATGCAACACCAGTTGGTACTGGGCACCACCAGATGGCAGGCATCACTGCCGGCACCACCAGACAATCAGGCAACACTGGGCACCAAATTGGTTCTTAGAGGGTCCTTACATCACAGCAAGAATATGCTCCCAAAATTTCATGCTTCTAGGTCCAGCGGTTGGGGCTGGGTGTTGAGGAGACAGTAATCACTCAGTCTGCAATGTGAAACATGTTGTACCCCTTTTCACCCACTTTTGGTTGGAATTTCTTAAAATTGGTTTAGAGGGTTCTTAGGTCATGGAAGGAATACTCTTCCCAAATTTCATGCTTCCAGGTCCGGGAGTTCAGGCTAGGCACTGATGACTCTACAGTTCTTCAATGTTAAGTATAGGGACAAAAACACTTTGTACCCCTTTTCACCCTCTTTGGAGTTGAATTTCTAAAAATTGGTTGCAAGTGGGTGCCTATAATCACAGAAGGAACACCCTCCCCAAATGTCACGCTTCTAGGTCCAGTGGTTTTGGCTGTGCATTGGAGGGTGGGTGAGTGACTCTTCAATTTTAAATAGAGAGATAAGATTAAAATAAAGGCCACCAACTATAGCCTATAGGTGAGGCTCAGTATAAAGTTCCCACCCTGAAAATAACTAAAATGCCTCCCACGTTCTTGCTGCCTGTTGATTAGGCAGATATGCATGGGTGCGAATCTTTGTGCAATCTATGCAACAGAATGACTTTCAAAAGAATCCATACCTAACTTTGAAGCAATATCTTCAATCCTTTCCTTTTCCAAGGGTTCAGTATCTGTGGAGAACACATTTTTCCTGTAAAAACAAAAAGGGCAAGGAACAAACATAAGCAGGTGCTATAGAGGTAGCCAACAGGTAAAATGTGTAATATATATAGAGTGAGAGATTTAAATTCCGCCTCTGCATATTTGAGTCTTGATAGAGGGTTATAACTATTTGAATCAAGTTTTTTGGCATTTACAGAAGGGACTGGCTTCCACCCTAGAACAAACAACAGACATCTAGTCTGGAGGGCTAGACTGCATTGATGACAATCAGAATCTTCGCAGAAGAATGCTTGATGGAGTTGCACACCTTCCTTGCCAATGTCAGTACCAATTCTGAGTGTCTTGGACTCAGCAGGGAGGCTGTTCTCCCCGAAAGCATTTCCCAGTCTAATCAAGGAGTAGAAGAGATCACTGTTCCTAGGCCAAGGTTGCTCCAGCCAATACAGGTGTCTATGAAAAGTGACCTCAGTTCGGCTTTTCAGAATTTCAGCCCAACATCATATCTTGACAAAAAGTCATCCGCATGCAAATGAGTGCCTGGCAGTCTGGATATCTCTTGGTCACCTCAAACTGGAAGTAAATAACAAAGTGGTAACTAGCTGACCCTGGTGATCCATGCCCCAGTGTCAGCAAATCTAGACTATTACAATGCACTCTACATTGGGATGCCCTTGAAGATGGTTCAGAAACTGATTAATGCAGAATGTGGCACTCCATAAGGTAACAATTCTGTCCAGCTACTTCTCCAGTGACACCAGATGACCATTCGTTTCCATGCCCAATTCATGATACTGGACTTGACCATTACAGCCCTATACAGGACTGAATTTGAGGAAGCAACTACCTCTTTATAATCTGGCCTATCTTATCACATAATCGGAGAAGACACTTTTACAAGTGTCTCCACCTAGGATATGTGGGGAGCCTGCAGCAGAAATAGGACTTTCACCATAGTGGCACTCTTTGAATTCCCTCCCTCTTGAACTATGAAGTGTGCCTTCCTTGCAGATCTTCCAGTTAAGCCTGAATATTTTTATTCAGGCAAGCTTTCCAAGTCTTGGCCTTTTAAATTAATATCTGGCTTTTACAGGCTTGTTTTTATTTTTGTATCTGTCCTTTTGTAAGCAGCCTTGAATCCCTCTAGGGGAAAAGGGGGGTTTAAATGCTGTAAATACAGCTCAAAATAAGCAGTTCAAGAATCAGGCCCTTGGTCTGATGAACACCTTCGTTTCCTAGATATATGGTATGTATTTCATTTGCTTTTGAAGGTTTCATTGTTAAAAAATCCTCAATTTAAATTAAAAGTACTACCAAACCAGAACTGGCACTGAACCCATAATTTTAAAATGTTTGACTGCTAACAAAGTAATCTGAGGTTTTGCTTACTTGGAAGCAAGCCTCAAGATCTTCAGCAGCTCCTGCACTATTCTACACTGTTCAAGATCACAAGCCCACATCGTTCAGGCTGCAATAGACACTCCACCATGGCAAGCCAAAACAAACAGCAACAAATTAGATCCGATAGTCAGATAGTTATAAACAATCAATAGTCAGAGAAGCAGTCCTATGAGTTTACTACCAAGCCAGAGATTCAACTTAGGCTGCAATCCTAAAGATACTTTCCTGGGAGTAAGATCCATTGAACTCAAATGGGCCTTACTTTTGAGTAGACATGGCTAGGATTGCGCTCTTAGTCAACCTACTCATAAGAGTAAAGCCCAAAATTTATCCATACTAAGAAAGCACTTAACTGTTCATTCAGACAGAGAAATTCAACCCGGAGTAAGGATGCCTTATCACTGGGAAACAGCTGTTTTCTCGAAGAAGTCCTCCGAGGCAAAACCTGAAGGGTGTGGGAAAAGAAAGTGTGTTTTTGCATGCACAACATTTGGATGCAAGCAAGAGGCTAGTATAGGCATATTCTTGGCTACTACTAAAAAAAATCCTTTACCCACTTTTAGTCATATTTTAGCAGATAAAACAAAATATGGGTTACAGGAACTTAGTCAACTACTCACCTCAAGGGGAAAAACACTCTGGAGGCCAGGAGTTGATAGTTCACTTAGGAAAAACCTCATTGTGCTTTTGCAAAGAACACTGATCAACAAAGTTATCAAGACTGCAAAAGTTTAAATGGAAGGTTTAAAATGTTGTTTGGTCACAGCCTCATGCCACTCACTAAAAAATACTGAAAATTGGGTATCTAAGTTGGTCTTGCTTAGAGCTGGAACACTTACCCTCATTTCCACTAAGGCCACTAGCAAATGGGCAGATCATACCAATTCAGGAATTTTTTTAAACAAAAAAACATCTAAAGTGGTGTCTCAGAAGCAGGGAGGAGTAGGAGAGAGTCTCGCAATTACCTTTGCTGGCCATAAGCGCTTCTTCCATTTGCAAAGGATGTATTCTGTTTCAGTCATAGTTGTTCCAACAGGACTAAGAGGAGAGAACTGTTGCCTCCAGGTTTTGGGTACCCTTAAAGACAAGGGAACATACTGCCTTATTATTCTTAGGAGTATTTCTATACTTTTTTTCCAAAAGTTCACAAGGTAGTTTACACAGCTAAAAAAAAGTTCTTATCCCAAATTGGCTCCCAACCTAAAAAGATGCAAAAGAATTCTAGCAAATGGCCATCTGAAAAGATACTATGCTGGGGTAAACAAGGACACTTCATGTTCCCTGATAAATATAAGAGGAACACGACTTTAAAAGGGACTCTGAATGGTGGCTCTAAAAGGTTTTCATGTCATAAAAACAGAAAAAAAGGAAAACACAGGAAGACTGCAAGTGTTTGAACAAGTGTCAGGTCAGTGGGTCCCTGACTCAAGTGTTTTTCAGAGTCTTCAATAAACATTACGTGTTTTTTAGAGCCTTTCACATATAAAAAAACACATATTCATGACTCAAGTCTGAGTAGAGTTTCCAGCTCTGTGTTCTATTCATCTGTTCATGTGATCTTGGGCACTTCAAAGATCAATTTTTATTAAAGCATATATATTGACTGCTTTCTTGCAGTATGCTTTCAGTGTGCGCTGGGTACTGTATGCAAAGAAGAATACCTTTGATCATATTGCAACAAATACACACAACATTCCAAACGTTGTATTTTTCATTTCCCCCCAAAAATGGAATGAATATTCTATCATGCAAGTAATTTGGGAGCCTAAACTTTAGGAAAAATTAATAGTGGTCTCTTTAGGAGAAAATAGTAAATTATGCTCACCTACAGAAAGAAAATCACTGCACATCAAAGCTAACAACCGTTCAGCTATCCTCCTTGAGTGGCTGTTTTTTCCCTTCTATGGGTCAAGGGAGAGAGAAAGTGTACATTCAGAAAACAATTGATCATTGTTAGCTACCTTGAACTTTGCAATCAAGAGACAGAACAAACAACATTAGATCATAAGAACACCCTAGAATACTCGCTCCATCTTCATAAGGTTGGCAAATCTGCTGGGTTTTCTACCAGTAAACACCCCCTCCCCAGGAATCTCCCCCTCATGCAGTCTCCTCATTCCACCACTTCTCTTTAAAACAGCACACAGCCTTTGTGGAAAAACGAACATACCATGGGCAGGGAGAAGACACAAGAAACTGAAAAGGGAGATTTTACCACACTGCCAAAAATATGGGCCAAGTCATCTCATTCCTGACAGATTTTCATTAAAAGGCAGTTTAAGCCCTTCTATAAAGAATTGGGGAGGGAGAGACAGCAAGAGTTCATTTTGAGGTGAAATTCCATCCTTCTCTCCACAGTTCCACTTGATTCTTTACATACAGCAACTGTGGATTTTAAACAATTCTAACAATTTTGTTGTGAGCCACTTTGAGCTTATTCTAGCAGGGAAAGCTTGGGTAAAAATAAGATAAAGTTTGGCTGGGTGATGAAAAGTAAGTTGCAATTAACACAGGCAGATACTGGTAGGTATTTGTGCTGTTCCCTCACAAAGAAGGTATTTAACAGGCCTTTTTGTCCACTTAACAAAGGAAAATAAAAAAGATCAAACACGAGAACTGAAGATTTCATTTTCAATACATCTAGCTTTTGGTGGATGAGAAAGGGATGACTTGGCTCCATTTTGAAGTGTGGAATGGGTGTTTATAGCTCCACCAAACATCATGCTTGCTTCCTATTTAATTTAGCAAATGAAAGCCTCAATTTTCTTTGCAGTGGTTCTCAAGACTTTTAACACCAGGATCCACTTTTTAGAATGTCAGGCTGCTGGAATCCACCCCACGAGTGAGGTTAGTAACCTAGAAGAAGTGTCATGGCCAGATGTGACATCATCAAGCAGGAGAACTTTTAAACCCCCATGACAAAGTCCAGTCAATCAATTAAATTAAATTTACAAAAAGTAAGAACAGTGGAAGACACTTATTAGTCCTGCCCAGTGTGTCTGACAGGACTACTGACAGGGCATAAAAAAGTTTTAAAAAGAACTCTCCTAATTCTCTCAAGAAGTTGATCGGTTTTTTAAAAATCCCTAAATATCCCAAAGGCTACAATCCTATCCACACTTATCCAAAAGTTGAAAAGCTTTCTTAAAAGCATACACACTGTTACAAAGTCTGTAACATTTTCCTAAATACAAGTGTATTTAGTCAAGTCAAGTAGGACTAGAGGTAGATGACCTACTGAGTCCCTTCCAACACTAAGTCCATAGATTCTAAGTCTATTAAAAAATAAAATATTCTCTGAAGGGAGGTGCATGTGTGAGAGTCACAGTGTAAAAGGAAGCTATAACAATCCAAAATAGAAGGGGAAACAAGAAAGAGTCTGTCCCCTCCATAGAATAGGGAAAACATTTCTTTCCCTCCCCCCAAAAGAAAAATTCCACTGGGTGGGCTATGAGTGAATTTCAGGTTGGTGCCCAATTATTTTATTTTTAATATACAGTGGCGCTTCATGTAAAGAACGCCTCACGAGAAGTATGTTTCACGTAACAAACAAAAATTTCTCTAGGATTCTGCTTCACGTAACAAAATGTGCTTCACGTAAAGAACACATTTGTTGGCAGTAGGAGCAGACGCACTGGCAGGAAGCCTGTTTAAAAAGTGTCAGGGCTTCCTAGCGCACCTGCCCATAGTGAAAGCAACATTTCCATGCTGTTCCTCCTGTGGCCGGGTGTCCGCTGGGCAGAGGGAGAGAAGAGCTGTGGAGAAGAGGGAAGCAGCTCAGGGCTAGCCAGAAAGGAGCAGGGGAGAGAAGCTCAGGATGGAGAGAAGGAGAAAGTGGGGAGACGCTTTGAAGGTGTCTCAGATTGCAGCCTCCTAACCATGTCTACCCAGAAGTAAACCCCATTGTGTTAAATGGGTCTTACTCCCAGGAAAGTGTCTTTAGGACTGCAACGTAGGTAGACTTCATAAGATCATGAACATTGAATGCATGTTTTGAATTCAATTCCAGTGTTTTGTCATCATTTTTACATTCAGTTAATATTTTTATATGAATATTTTGGGAGTTGTGGAACCAATTGTACGAGTTTCCATTATTTCCTATGGGAAAATCCGCTTCACGTAAATAAAGTTTCCCGTAACAAACATGCTTCCAGAACGAATTAAATTTATTACGTGAGGCATCGCTGTATTAGACTTGATGCTCCCATGTTATGTGACTGCCTTTGGGGAAGTGTCACAAATCTGTACTTTTAACAGGCTACTACGCATATGCTTTAGATAATTAAAGTAACCAAACTTACTCCTGGGTGACATGTATAGGCTTGTTAAAAAATTTTCCTGCTGGATGATGTCTTGACATCACTTCTGCTGACTCCCCACGGATTATCATTCTTAACTGTGGGTCCCAGTGCTAAGTTTGAGAACTACTGGAAGGGGGCATGAGGGAGACCCTCCCAAGGAGGTCAGGAAAGCTCAATCTTTCCAGACACCCACCAGTCAGGGTTGCCATATGTCCTAGAAAACTGGGATTGTCTTGGTTTTCAGTTTTGTGTTCACATACTGGCACGTTTGACAGGGGGTCCTGTCCTGCTTTTGTGGAAGAGAATTACAGCAACCCTAACCAAAGTAGAGATAAGCCCCTTTCCCACCAAAGCTGCAATCCTAAAGACACTTTCCTGGGAGTAAGACCCACTGAACACAATGGGGCTTTTGAGTAGACATGATTAGGATTGTGCTCTGAGATGCAGTTCCTTGAGCCCCTCCTGTACACAGGGCCCTTTGCTATTCACAAAAGGTCTCCTTTCCTAGGCCTGGGAGGGAGAGAGGGGGGAAACTGGACCTCAGTGGGAGAGGGGCTCATCTCCACTTTGGAAGGAATGAGGTGGTCTGACCTCATTCATCCCTCCCCAAGCCGATCTTTATTAAACCAGTGGTTCCTCTATCCCCCAACATACTTTTCAAATCTTAGGATACCCTATGAGTAGCAAAGAGGCGTGTGTGCACGGGGGGGGGGGCACAAGGACAGAGGCCTCTTTGCTCCCCACCGTCCAACTCCTCCCCCAAAAAAACAGAAGTCAGAAGGGGATCATGGAGCCTTTCAGGAGGCAATTCAGGGAGTGGGGCTCCCCCGAAAGAGAGGGGAGGCACAGACACCCACAGGGCAAAGAAAGGGAACAAGGCCCCCCATTCCTTCTAGACAACCACCAAAGTGGAGATAAGCCCCTCTCCCACTGAAATGCAGTCCCTCTCTCCCCCCAGCCTGTTCTCCCTCTAAGCCTAGGAAAGGAGACCCCCTGTGAGGAGCAAAGGGGCCTGTGTGAAGAGGGGCACAAGGACTAAGGCCTCTTTGCTCCCCATAGTCCAACTCCTCCCTCCAGGAGTGAGGCAGTAGAGGAGTCTCAGGAGAAAGTAGAGGATTCCCATGAGAGGGGAGGCAGTCCCCCCAGGGCATATAAGGGGGACAAGACCTTTCCTGCCACACAGGAGGGTGAAGGTTCTACAGAACCCTCACATGGAGCCAGGGCTGGGGAGGGAGCAAGAGGGGCCAGGAGTGGAGGGAGAGGGAGCCTGGCACAGGAAAGGGCCAAAGCCCACCCTGCTTACCTCGCTGCTCATATTGGGGGAGGCAGGATTCGAACCCGCCACTCCCAGGGGACTTCCCTCCTCTCTGTCGTTGGGGCTGCTACGGCCGACGAAGATTTTACCTGCCCCGCCCCCTCTAGCCACGCCCACCACCACCCTCTGGTCACGCCCCTTACCTCCCTCTCCCTGTCCGTTTGCATAACCGTCAATCAACGCACGCGCTCTTCTTTCCTGGGTCCTAAGACCGACCTGTACATGCGCATGCGCAGAAGAGGAGGCTTGGCCTACAACCAACCCAGCAATCAGAAGTGGTGGGGAAAGAGGCTTCTTGGAACTGGTGGAATAGCTAGAGGGGGGGGTGCAAAGCACCATGTTTTGTAGGGATGCTCACTGTGGTGTGCAAAGCATTAATTCTTGCAGGGAGCATCAATGCAGCATGTAAAACATTAATGTGCAAGGAGCATCAGGATCAGGGTGACCCTATGGCACAACTGCAAAAAAAGAGGACCTAGGTAAAAGTAAGTCAAAACAAGGCACCCCAAAATGTAGGACACCCAAGAAAAATGTAGGCTGTGACAAAATAAAAGCTAAAAACACACATATTGATTTCATGTGGTTAATTTAAAATAGTTATTATTGAATTTGAATCCACCCATCCATCTACATTATTTTTATATCATTACATATTTTTACATCATTTCTTTACATTTATTACATCATAATATTAATCTGCGTCACATTTCTTACATATTTCTTAATTTATTCGTTGCATGAAGAATTAATTGCATTAATTAATTTATTAATTACATGTTGCCTGCTCACAAGGAAAAGGAGGCAATGAAGATTTTTTCCAGGATACAAGGATAAAAAAGAGGATTTGTCCTGGAAAAATCAGGACATACAATCACTTTGCTTACCATAGAGTACAAAGCGTTAATTTTTGCAGAGAGCGTCACTGCAGCTGAAATCTTAAACACACTTTCCTGGGATAAGACGCATTTAATGGGGCTTCCTTTTGAGTAAACATGGTTATAATTGTGCTCTGCAGCAAGTATTAATTTGCAAGGCACTTTATCATGGCATGCAACACATTAAGTTTTGTACGGAACCTCACTGCAACATGCAAAGCATTAAGTTTTGTAGAGAACCTCCCTGCAGCATGCAAAGCATTAAATTTTTCACTGTGCCATGCAAGCAGCACTCCTGCTTTGTACCCAAAATGGATGTATATGCCCACCAAGCAGTGATGGGATTCAAAGAAATTAACACTGGTTCTATGCTCATCTGGCAGCCACTTTTAAATGGCTATTTTTAAACTTTATATGTCCTATCTCTCATTAACAACTGGTTCTACAGAGTAGGTGCAAACCTGCTTGAGCCCGCCACTGCCACCAAGTGTTCTGAATGTCACCAAAGAGGACAGGCAGCTTGCACCTAGGTGCAAAACACTTTGCATTCCTTCTCGTTACACCAATACTCAGAACTATACACTTAAGAAAATTCAGCAGCCTAATATTGGGAAAAACAGCCACAATTTCACTTTCTCTTACCACTGAGTCTACTCACCTCTCAAGTCATATCTAATGCTGGAAAAGGCAGAAAAATAATCTACCTTACTAAGTTGTTATGAGAATTTTAAAAAGGGGGAACCTTGTATAAAGAGGAAACCTGCCTAGACTCCTCTTTATGATAGGCTAAGAATGTGAAAAATGTAAAAGGATTGGTTTGTGCTGGTTTTCAATTTTTTTTCAGTTTATGAAGAAGTTACTTTTTTAAAGGAGTGCTATATGACAGTGGATCCTAAACTTTTTTGACTTGTGGCTACTGGCCACGGCTCCCCTATAGGACTATAAAACTATACATTGTATACGGTGGTGAGTTGTTGTTTTTGGCTGCACTCCTAAGAGTACTTTTCTGGGAGTAAGCCCCACTGAACTCAATGGAACTTACTTCTGAGTAGACACAAATAGGATTGCACTGTGTGTTTGTGTCTGGTGATATGCATTAGGAGCAAGCATAAGTCAGTGGCAAACCACATGCTTTCAATGCTCAAGGTCCTATTTGCTCTTGAATCTTCAGCTAAAAGCACTGTTTCTCAAACTTTTTTGACTGGTGTTTTATCATGATCTGCTAGGCTCTCCATAAAGAGTATAATCCTATATATTGTATAGAATTATGGGGTTTTTTGTGAGAATTTCACAGCTCCCCTGGCTGATTCCTGTGGCTCCTTGTCTGAGAACCACTGCAGACAGTGAAGTAAAGTTGCAGAGCCAGTTCTTATGACCTTTGAGTCTCTGATCCTTTTAACTCTTTCCTGGGAGTAAGTCCCATTGAACACAGTGAGACTTACTTCTGAGTAGACCTGCATAGGGTTGGGCTGTGCCTAGCTGTGGCTGAGGGCTTGTTTCCTTAGCCTTATCAATGCATGTTTATATGTATAAAAGAAAGACTATGGTATTGTGCTCGGCGCTGCATACGCTGCATGTGAACCACGAAAGCCTGGGTTGGATTGTTATGGAGGATAGGCTGTTACCCAAGCAGCAAATCCCCCTCTCCACACCACTTTCCAATGGAAAGGCAGAGCCAGTACAATTGGATCCAGCTGGAGTCGCAGAGCTGGGCTAAGGACAGAAGCTCACCCTGTCTTGTGGGGCTGACCCAGGTCTCGAACCCTGGCCTGGTGGTTAACAGGCACAGCGTCTTAACCGCTTGCGCCACCCACCACATGTATTTATGTGTGTACACAGTTTCTGAATATATATAAGAAAATATGTACATATATATATGCGTGTACATGTATATATGTGCGTATGTGTACATATATGTAGAAATATGTATATATACATAATATGTATATATCTATATGTATATTTCTATATATATGTATATATGACATATGTCTATATGTCTATATGTATGTATACATATTCACATATATATGTACATAGTGTGTGTGTGCGCACATGGACTGTGAAGGAGAAGCTGAAATTGCCTCAGAAACTGAGGGCAGATTCCCCATTTTCAATCATGGGAAGGAAGCACCAATCTTGCCCTGAAATCCCCCTGCTGGAGGAAAAGGGGAAAGACAGGCCAATCCTGTGAGGAAGGCAAGAGGGACTATAATAGGAACAGGGGGCGGTGTGGAGCTCCAGAGATCAATCAGGATGGGGGCGGGAGTTTAAAACAGCGAAGGACATAAGGATAGACCAATCAGAATGCAGGTTTTAGCTTTGTTCCCGCCCTCCTGTCACTTTTCACCAATCATAATGCGAATTTGCACTGACGTGCTTTTCTTTTGCTGGTCTGTTGCTTCGAATGTTTAACAGCTTTTATGGGGCGGGACAGCGGAAAGGGATGGACCAATCAGAAGCGAGGCTCGAGTCCTCTTTCATAGCTGATTGGCTACTAAAGCTGCCAGGTGACGCGCAACAGCCGTTTCACCGCCTTCCCGCCTTTTTTTCACCTGAGGGGAATGGAAACGTCTTTCCCTCCCCCACAGTCAAGCAAATGCTCTGAGTAGAACAGACACATACCATAAGGGCATCAAGTCTAATTAAGGAAAGAATACCCATTGAAATGAGTGGGGGTCCACCTGATCCTCCTACCCACAGTCTGAGAAACAGCACTCTGTAGAAAGCAAAGAGCTTTGTGTACACAAGCACACACACTGTGTATATAAACCCATATATATGTGTGTGACTATGTATAGATATGTATATATGTGTAAATATACACATGTATGTGTATATGTGCGTATATGTGTAAATATACGAATGTATATTTATGTGTGAATATACGAATGTATATTTATGCATGTATACATGTAAATATTCATGTATGTGTGCCTATATGTATATATGTAAATATACACATGTGTATGTGTGCATATATGTATAGATATGTATACAAGTGTAAATATGCACATACATGTGTGCATATATGTATAAGTATGTATACATGTGTAAATACACATGTATGTGTGCAATGCATATATGTATAAATAAGTATATATGTCTATATGTATGTATGTATACATGCATGTATATGTATGTACACATGTCTGTGTGTATATATGTGTGTGTGTGTGTGTGTATGTACATATGTATTATTTATTTGTTTAATAAATTTATATCCTGCCTTTCCTGGGTCAAGGCTGGCCCAAGGCGGCTAAAAAGCAGAATTTAAAACATTCAATAAAAACATAAAACATTTTAACACATACATGTTTTGTAAACATAAAAAATGAATATATATCCATGTGTGTGTGTACACACACACACACACACACACATATATAGTGGTACCGTGAAAGACGAGAAACATGAATTATGAGTACCTTGAAAGACAAGCAACAATTTCTAAGCAATTCTGCCTTGAATAACGAGCAATGCCTTGCAACATTTGGTTGTACAACTACTATATTACTAAGGCTTCAATCTGAAAGACACTTTCCTGGGAGTAAGATCCACTGAACACAGTGGGGCTTCCTTCTGAGTAGATATGTTTGGGTTTGTGCTCTAAGGCTTCAATCCGAAATACTGTTTCTTGGGAGTAAGACCCACTAAAAACAATGGGGCTAACTTTTGAGTAGAATCCTAACCATGTCTACTCAAAAGTAAGCTCCATTGTATTCAGTGGGTCTTACTCCCAGGAAAGTATCTGTAGGATTGCAGCCATAGTGACAAGGCAGATAAAGTCTCCTTCTGCAGAAGTTGAGATGAGCTGGAAAAGGTGCTCAGCTCTTCCAAAAGCTTCTAAACAAAGCCAGAATACTCTCTCTCACACACGCTTCTCCCTACCTGAAAACTATCACCCTGGCATTTATTATTATTATTTTGTATTATATTACAGTATTGTAATCATTTTTATATGAATATTTTTGGGTTGTGGAATGAATTGTCTGTGTTTTCATTATTTCCCATGGAAAATCCACTTTGTATAAAGTGCGCTTTGAATGACAAGCATGCTTCCGGGATGAATTACGCTCATAATTCAAGGCACCACTGTATATATACTCAGATACATGTGTGTGTGCGCGCGCACGCGCAAGTGTACAAACAGTTAAATAATCCATAGACAGATCAATAATCCAAATGCAAGGAGAAGCATGGAAGAGCCAACCCCAGCTGAGGTGCAGTTTTTCCTTCAAAATAATTGGATTACTGTAATTATATTAAACAAATTAAACAGAGCATTGACTTGACCTGAGCAAGAATTTTTCCCCTCAGACACACATTAGGAACTGGTTCTGGAACTGATTCTGGAAACTTCCTTGGGATGGTGCATAAGTACATGAGCATTCTTGCTAGTTATGGGTCTTTGATGTTACCATGTTTGAGTAAGTTTCCATATCCAGTCAAGGAATAATCCAACAAGCTGACAGATGCCTTAAATTCTTCTCACAGGCATCTCTATCTTCAGTATGTTTGTTCAATGGAGTGTCTTGCAGTGGCTATGTATTAATAAAATTTGAAACCACGCTTTCTCAAACAGTGACACCACTGTGGTACTTGAGATGGTGTCTCATGGTCTGGTGATGTCAGCTTATGCTTAGTTGTGCGGTCAAAGAAGCCACAAGATTGAAACGCAAATTCGGCTGTGTGGTCAAGTAAGAGTTTATTCTGCAGGGAAAATCTCCTTGAACAATGATCAGAGGAAAGACTCAAATTGTTACACAAAAATGCAAGGTTTTATAGAAACATTTTGACCTTTAAGTTTCTAAACAAAAAGTGTTACAGATATTTCATGATGCAGTTGTATAGATAGAAGAAATCTAACCACTAGATTCTGTTTGGTCTCCAAAAACTTCTGCAGCTAGTGGAATTGAGTACCTTTGAAGCTTACCTATAACTCTCGGACATGTGTGTGGGTTATTTCACCTGCAAGGTCTCCAACATGCCTGGCCCTATGTATGTCTTAAAATATTTTTGTCCAACTTTCCTAAGATCCTAAGGTCATAAATGTGTTGTCTAATTTTCCTAAGGTCAAGCATAATTCAAGAGCTGAAGCCTTTACTTGATGCATGCTTGCCTTGATTGCTAAAGCATCATTAGAGACACTGTGTATCAAAATGTAATTACTATTTATTCTGCAACAGTTGTACTATATATCCCAAGGTTCATTAGAACAAAATGGCAGAATCTAGTTCAAACTCAAAAACTACAGTGATGCCTTACGTAACAAATTTAATTCGTTCTGGAGGCATGTTTGTTCCGTGAAACGTTCTTTACGTGAAGCGGATTTTACCATAGGAAATAATGGAAACTCAGATGATGGGTTCCACAACCCCCAAAATATTCATATAAAAATATAAACTGGATGTAAAAATGATGACACAACACTGGGATTGAATTCAAAACATGCATTCAATGTGCATGATCCTATGAAGTGTATTCAGGCTGCAGTCCTAAAGACACTTTCCTGGGAGTAAGACCCATTTAACACAATGGGGTTTACTTCTGGGTAGACATGGTTAAGAAGCTGCAATCCAAGACACCTTCAAAGTGTTTCCCCACTTTCTCCTTCTCTCCATCCTGAGCCTCTCTCTGCCCTGCTCCCTTCTGGCTAACCCTGAGTGCTTCCCTCTTCTCTACTGCTCTTCTCTCCCTCTGCCCAACGGACACCCGGCCACAGGAGGAACAGCATGGAAGTGTTGCTTTCACTATGGGCAGGTGCGATAGGCAGCCCTGACGCTTTTTAAACAGGGTGCCGACCAGCGTGTCTGCCCCAACCGCCAACGAATGTGTTCTTTACATGAAGCACCGTTTGTTACGTGAAGCAGAATCCTAGATAAATTTTTGTTTGTTACGTGAAACATACTTTACATGAGGTGTTCTTTATGTGAGACGCCACTGTACTTCAGTTCAACATATTAAAAAAACTAGCAACCATATGGAAGGGCAAAATGCTCTGTGGACATGTACCAAATAATCTTTCCTTGTATAAAAATAAAAAAGCTGTAGTGATCCAGAAGCAGCCCATGTATGCAATGGAATTTGGTATATTTGCCTTGTGCTTAAATTTGATAAACTTTGGTATCCTTTGTGGAACAGTCTAAGACAAAATGGCAACCAAGCGTGTGTTCTATTCTGGGCACATAGTACAGTTCAGCTCAGGATACCACATATTTAGGGTCAGATGTCCACTCTGCAGTTTGTGATATTAGTATGCTCACGCTCCTGTCAGTATCAGTGCTAATCCTGTATTTTGGTGTGCATGTATGCATGAGAACCCATGCATGTGCACTAACAGCAACATTGGCTCAGCTGGAGTCTTTTTTACCTCCCTCTAGCTCTGTACCCTTTAATTTTAGCAACTAGACAGAAATAAGATGAAGTACATTGTTCTCTTTTAGGTCTAGGTCACTTAAATCCTGGCAGCATCCTAAGATTTGTCAGATGAGGTTAGGTGCATTTGTTCTCCACTTGGAAGAATAGTGCAATTGTAGTACGTGAGTCTCATGCACATAAAGGACTGGTTACAAATTAAAGTGACAAGAGAATCTTCTGGGAGAGCCAAGTTCTTCTCATTGGTGATCTCTGTCCTGATTAACGCTTCAGAAACATTTTGTCCATGAGCCAAAGGCTTTAATGTGCTCTCCAACATTGCATGGACTAGAGTAGGGTCATGCTTACAATGCTCAAACCCTTATGCCAAGGATTGCTGCCTAAGGCTTTCCTCCATGCGCATCACTGAAAACTCTATTCAATTGTATAATGCATTCATTTTTTCTGTAACAGCCTGTTCGCCAACAGTTTAAAAGCCACAGGGTTTTTCCTTATTTTAGTTAAAGAAATATTAGGAAGGAAACAAACCCTAATACAATTAATACCTAATACTAATAAAAACCCTAAATAGTATTAGGCTAACGCTATTGCTCTGCAATATATTGTCATTCAAAATATTCATCAGCAGCCGCTGTGGCTGAAATGGCAGGCTTCCTTCTTAGATATTGTATGGAGTCTCAGGATGCAATCCTAACTTAGGCCAGCACAACTCATTGGTCTTCTCACTTCTGTGGTGATGAAGTGAGGCAAGTGCATGCCTGTGCATTGGCCTAACCTTCTCTCAGTTGTGGAGCAGAAGTGCCTTACAGCACTTTTTGACTCCCCCAGGCCAGCATGGAACTTGTGCTGGGTCTTAGGCCAGCTTAACTGTGGGTTAGGATTGCAGCCTTACAGCACAGTCCTAACCGTGTCTACTCAAAAGTGAGCCCCATTGTGTTCAACTGATCTTACTCCCAATAAAGTGTCTTTAGGATTGCAGCCTTACAGCCCAATCCAGAGCAACTAATCTGTCCACATAAGAGCCCTTAGGTTGCCCTATCTAACACTAGGTTGGAGCAACTGCAAGATGCTCCAGCCCAGTTACTCTGAAGGAGGCTTAGGGCAGAGCAAGGCAAGATAGGGTGCCCTAAGAGAGGTGGACCTGCTCTGCCCTAACTGGGGCAGCCTAAGCAGCTCAGGAGAGGCAAGTTGAGGGCATGTTTAGCATTGCCTAGGGCAGAGCAGTTACTCTGTATCCAAAGCCTGTTTCCAAGGCAGAAATGCCCTCTTCCAGCCCTCAGAGTTATACCACCTCAGGAGCAGGTATAGTAATGAGTAGACCCATAGGGGTCCATGATAAGGCCCGAGTAAGAATGGCAGTGCTGACCAAAAATCTGAGTTCTTGGCCAGCCTAGCTGCAACCCCTTCCTCTCAACCTCAGGATATGGAACAAACTACGGCTGCCCACAAACCTCAGGATACAGCAGGCCACTCCAAGAAGCCCCTTGTATTCACTGTAGAATGTACTGGCATCTCATCAGGGACTCCTTATAAGGCAGGCACCCAGTGGCGTCACCAGACTGGTGCGGCTGTTGTGGGCTGCATTGGGGATGCACTCCGTATGGGGTGATGTGCCGGAGGAGGTTGACTGTCCTTTGGCAGGCCCCGGGCCTCAGCACCCCCATTCAGGCCTGCTCCAAGGCGGAGAATCAGCCAGAAACTGCCACTTGTCTGAGGAGCTGGCCTGAACGGCCATCTGAGGTGCACTGCGCAGAAACACACTGAGCATGCCGAACAGCTTCAGAGGAGACTTCCTTAGTGCAGAGAAAGTCCATGCCTCTGCACAGCCATTCGGCCTCACTCAGGAGGCGGAGTGGCAGCCGAATGGCTTCAGAAAGAGTACTGCACAGGCACCAACTCTGACGCCTGCACAGTCTCCCCCGAAGCCAAAAGGCTTCAGAAAAGTACTGCGCAGGTGTCAGAGATGGTGCCTGCACAGTACTCTTTCTGAAGCCAGTTGGCTTCAGAAACAACTGTGCAGGCGCCAACTTTGGTGACTGTGCAGTCCAGGTGGGGGGGGGGGGGCGCATCCCAGGGATGACGCACAGACTTCCGCACCAGGTGATGTGCAGAGTCATGTCACCACTGTAGGCACCACAGCTGTTCCTTGTTCAGTGTGATCTGAGGGGTGTCTCCTCAGGAGCAAGTCTTCCCCTTGTGTCAATTACTTAGCATGCTCTGGAGCAGTTAGGGCAGCCCAGGCTTCCTGACTCTCTGGATTCAGCATAACTTTCTGCTCTGGATTCAGAATAGTTAGGAGAGTGCAGTTAGGTCAGAGCAGGCTGAATTTGCTCTGGATTGCAGCCTTAGTGTTCTATACAGTCCTATCCCCCTTTAGTGCCAGTGGGCTACATGCTCTGCCAGCTCTAGTTGTCACAAAAGTGCCATAAAGCACTTTGAAACAGCTTTGTCCCCACTCTCCAAGCTTGGTGGGAATTGACAATAGCCTTCCTGTTCACACTAGCACAGTGGAAGTCATCACTGGAGCACGTAAGTCTAGTAGCAGTGCAAGGACTGTGGAAGGGCATGGGGAGGAACGCAACAGGATAGGGGAAGATGAGGTGTGTTAAAACTGTGCCTAAAAGGGGAGCGCAGGTGCATGCCATATCCTAGTGTCTCTAACAGTTGTGTAGCTAATGATTGTGTAGCCTGGTGCCAACTCAAAATGATGTATTGGGAGTGATGTCACAGCCAGAAGTGATGTCCTGCTCAAGGCGCAATCCTAACCAACTTTCCTTTTTTGCATAATATTGACTGATTGATTTGATTTGATTTGTACTCTGCCTTTCTCCCTGAAGGGTACCCATGGCAGCCTGAATTTTTATTCAGCTAATGATATAAAACAAAGAAGATTATAACCTTAAGCAGTGCTTTTGCGGGGAGAGAAAGATGCTGGCACTGAGTACTGGTGAGTACTCAAGCCCTGTCTTTAAAGTTTCAGCAATAGTGAAGCCACAAAATCCAAGCATATTTTCTGTCTTATCCAAGTATTTTCTGACATCCACTTTTATTTTCATCATCATATACTTCTTAAATTTTGTATTCAATTTATATGAAATTTCTCTAAATACAACTACCATTCTTTCTTTCTTTCTTTCTTTCTTTCTTTCTTTCTTTCTTTCTTTCTTTCTTTCTTTCTTTCTTTCTTTCTTTCTTTCTTTCTTTCTTTCTTTCAAGTATACCATAAATATCAACAGTGTAAATTGATGTCTGACTCCACCTCAGATAGCCTTGGAGCACAATAATGCATTTTTTTCAAACCTACTACTTTGAAACAGCAGGCAATCTAACCATTAAACCATCACATGGGCTTAAAAATCCATAAAGAGTGTTCAAAAGTAGACAGGCAGCTCTGAAAACCTGCTGGGTACTCAATCATATAGTCAGTCATTGAAGAGGAGGGGGCTGAATATCTGAATGATATCTTGAGTCACCCCCGTGTGATTGCCCTTTTGAGGACAACTCTGAGGGTGTACAAGCTGAAGGAAGTGACCTCAGATTGGAACTGCTTAGTTCTGTTAAGACTGACTAAGGGTGAAATCCAGAGTAACTATGGGGAGCCCTTGCTCCGGTGTAAGAACATGTTACACTGGATTGCAATATGAATTTCCCATAGGTTTTCACTAGGTGGTGCAGTAACTATGGGTACACATAATGTCTCTTACGTGCACCCATAGTTACTCTGGATTGTGCCCTAAGGCTGTGTCTGCAAAGTAATTTTGAAATGGGTGCTGCTATTCTATCTATTGGGGTGACTCTGGGATTCCAAAAGTGCCCATTATGACTAGGTTTTGAGTTGAGTCATGAGGGCCCAATGACTCTAGACTTGAGTCAAGTCACATCACGTGTGACATTTCCCAAAACTGCCCAAGACATTTAGGAAAACTGCCCAGTGTTCCCACACCAGACCATCAGCACTGCACACGACCGAAAACCGTACTACACTATCTGACATATGCTGCTTTTATGGACTTAGCATAGCTTGCACCCCTCCACTGTTTTAAAAGCCAAGAAAATGCTGGTTCTTTCAAAGGTAAACTAAAAGAACATCCATTTGTTCTCAACGATTCAAATCAGACCTCAGTAGCTTCAGCTGTGATTTTCTACCAGTGTGCTTTAGCATATTGGTGTACAGTGAATGGTCCACAGGTGTGCCATGGGAGTTTGGGGGAGCCATTGATGGATATGAGCCCTCCCTCCACTGGAGTGCCTTGTCAGTTGTAAAAAACTGGTGGTGTACCTTGACAATCTGAATGCCTTGTCAGTGTATCAGGAAATGAAAAAGGCTGAAAATTGCTGAGCTACAGTATGAAATGGCAGGACATGTGTTCGTGCTTGTGTATTGATGTACATGTGCACTATTGACCTTGCCAGATCAGACCAAATGATCCATTTTGCTTCTCTGAATGACCAACTGCCTCCTGGAAGCAAGGAAGCAGAGCATGAAGGCAGCAGCTTCAATATAACATATTATATGCATTAAGCCCAAGTTGCTTCTGATGGTAATACAAATGAAAAAGATTTCAGCAGCTCTTTCTAAGAGGCAAAAATAAGGATTCACACATTATAATTATAGATATTTTATTAATCATTTTATGGTTCCATATATAATTCCTGTAACAATGAAAAGGTCACCAGCAGACTGAATTGCTAAATTATTATATCAAAGCATAGTTCTGGAACACACATATTTATTGGCTCACATACATTTCTTTTGATGTTTTTGCCTCAAAACTCCACTATGATTTTAATGTGATTTATAAAGACATGGTCTGAGCATCAAGAACCCAAGAGGCTATCAAGGTAAATTAGGAACATCAATGCTATATATTATGTACAGGTGTCTTATTTTTGCTTAGTCAACACATACTGGTCTTAGAAATAATTTATCCCAGCATCTTGTCACAATATTTTATAACTGGAAAACTGGGCTGCCTCCATCCCCAATAAATGCACCAACTGTTGTAGCAAAAGCTGTTACCTGTGGTATATGTGTACCACAAGTGCATGCATACAAGTCAATCAAAGATATGATGTTTAGGAATACAGTATTTCCAAATATCTCATCATCTGAATTTCATCTGATTTTAGAATATGCATTTACTTGGAGTTGTTTCCAATTAGTAATCCTCCATTATTTCATTTTACATTTCCAAATTTTGGACAAAGAACTGTGCTTACATAGTTTATTACAGTTTCATTTCCTCCAGATCATTTGTATTTTTTCCCTTCTTTTGCAATAATGATGCACCCACCTTCATTGACTGCAAAAACACTGCAAAAACGCCATTTGGATGTGATTGTAAAAATGATTGCTTCAATATGCTTCTTGTTGATTTTACTTGTCCCCAGGAATACATAGGTCCATAAGTAAAATACAGTATAAAAAGATGTTAACATATTTTTTGTTTACAACAGCATAAAGATTGCATTTTTTGCAGTGTTTCATCATTACATTCTTTAAGGTGTGGGGCTGGACCTCTTGGATAGTGGATGGCATGCATTTCACATCAGATCATGTCCAAAACTGCAGAATATGGGTAATAAAAGGGGAAGTAATTCCAGAATCATCACCCTCTTCTTATCAGCACTTTTACTGTTGCTCTCTTTCTCTCTCTCAGGCACAAGCTTTCACCACCCACCGCGGTGCCCTCACTGGTGCTTTCCTGGTTTCCTTTAAAAGCAGAGCTCCAAACTGTGTAAGTCCCTCATGTTCCTCAGCAGTCTTCTTGAAGAAAGATGAGATTGGCCACCCTGTTGGTGTAGAAAGGTGCTCATTTGTTGCTCCCACAAAATACAGAAGTGTTTGTTGGTCCTGGCTCCCATTGTTGTGTGGCCTTTCTGGCTCCGATGTAAGATGGTAGAATTCCCACAGGCACACTCTGTGAGTGTGCTGTTGGAAATCAAGGGGATTTTCTCAAAATAAAAAGCCAACATTGGAATCAGCTCCTCTCGGTTATCCTATTTTGGGTTTTGGAGGTACCAGAGAAGCTCAAAGTGGAAAGAGGACCACTGACAGTTCACTGTGGAGCAGGGCAGATGAAAGTTGGACACAAACTCTCAAGAGCAGCAAGCTAGGATGTTATTCCTGCAATGACCTGGAATCCTGAGGGTTTAAATAGTTCTGCTGTCAGGTTGATATTTCTAGTGCTATCTTCTCCACTGGTGCTCCTGGGAGAAGAGGCAAAATATTATTTTCAGGCACCTGGTTGCTGGTTTAAAGCATTTCCTCCTCCTTCCCTTCAGAGCCAGTTCCAGCTGGGTCCAGTTCTCAGATCTGCCTGAGATGTCATCCTGCTGAGGAACACGGCTGTTTAATGGAACTGTCCAGTAAGCTTTTAAAAATATTTTAATATTTTTAAGAATAATATGTTTATTCTTTTTTTGAATAAACTCTTTAATGACTGATGGCTTTGTTTGCAGACACCTCCAGCAGCCCTTTTAAGCAATGGAAACTGCCCTTGTTTCTTCTTGTTTGAATTTTCTGTAGCCCTTTTGCCGAAATTTGCAAGTGTTCCAGAAAAATAAACTGAATTGAATACCTAGAATATCAGATATTATATAAAAATATGATTCAAACATTCCTTGAGAGTTTCACCTTGACAGATTGAAGAAAAAAATGTAGGTGGATGTGTCTGTTTATGCATGTACATGTGCATGCGCGCGCGCACACACAAACATACACATAGGTGGAGCCTAATTTGTACATCAGGAAGAAAAAAGAAGGCCCCCAGAACCTACCACCCCAATGTGTACATTAGTAAAATAATTGTTCCTATTCAAAAATCACTATATGTTTGTGTATATGAGGTTATGGTCACATACTCAAGCTTATTTGGAATAAGGATTTAGCATGCAATGTAATAGTTGTTAAACTATTTCAGTAAATGTGTACATATTTTCTGAAGTTAATCAATATCATCTACGTCTACAGGATTTATATACCACTTTTCAACTGAAAAGTTCACAAAGCGGTTTACAAGAAAATGAAAAAATTAATAGCTAATTAATAGCTAATGGGTCCCTGTCCCAAAAGGGCTCACAATCTAAAGTGCAAAAAGAACACCAGCAGAAGCCACTAGAACAGACATTGCTGGGGTGTGGAGGGCCAGTTACTCTGCCCCTGCTAAAGAAAAGAGGAACACCCACTTGAAAGAGTGTCTCTTGACCAGTAAGCAGGGGTATCAGTTTGTTTTCCTCTTTAACAGACACTTCTTGTTCAAAACAGTCATTATGGATCTAATTAGGTGAAGCTTTATCTTCTCTGTAGGGAAGATTAGCATTAATGCTGAGCACTGTAAAAGTGAGTTTTCACAAATAAAGTGGAACCCCATTCCCAGACCATTTTTCATAGCTGGTTTTTTTTAAAGAAGATTTTGATCTTCTTACCCATGTGGTTGAGACTGCTGTCTTCCTTGCCTGGAAAGTCCTTCTTATTAAATCTTCTTTCTGTGAGTCAGTTTCCTCTGTCATGATTGACCCTCTGATACAGAGAAGTTGATCCCACCATGGCCAACCTAGTTCAGCTGTATAGCCACTGCGATAATGTTATTTGCTCTTACTGTCAATGCTGATGAAAACTGTGGTATTATCTCCCCAGGTTGGGAACAGAGACATTACAAGTGTTGGCAGTGTTGGTTTGCAAGATCTACTTTACTAGAGCCGGAGGGCTACCTACTGGAGCCAGTTGCAAAGTAGTGGCTGAAGACAGAGTTAGACTCAAAATGGTGGGTCAGCAACACTCACTGGCAAAGTCAATTGCCTAGTGTTCCATGTGAGTCATACAATGGGACAACCTATACAGTATATGCAAATACAAATTTATATCTGTGTTGTTACTATTAGGGATTGTAATAGTGTAATTGAAGGGCAAGAAGCCTGTTCAGTTTTGATATTGTTAAATAAATGGGAGAAAAATAAACGCATTATTTCTCTACTTCAAATCATCAAGCAATCTACTAGTAGATCTTGATTTGCCTATACACACTTGCATTACATCAACTAAGGAGTAATGAAGGCCACTATGTTCCCATTAAGATAAAAAACACATTTAAGAACAAGCTGCACAGATTTCTGCTTGATACCCAGACAATAAGTCTTTAAAAAGGTAACCATGCACTGATCTGTGAATCCATCTTCACTTTCTTGACAGCTATATGAATTTAATCTCATGCAGTTTGGTGGAGGCATTCTTTAATCTGCACCACATCTGAACTTAGTGCACTGATTAAAATGAAAAACATTGTATTCACAAGCCCTTTGATATTATCGTTGGGATGAGATGCATATAAATAGTTCTTCAGAAACGGATCTTTTCATTCTTCTAACATTTTTCTATTTAGGTTAAACGCCCCAGGGGACTGTAGAAGTTTAGATGTGTATAAATTTGTAGTATTAACATCTTAAGGTCCATCAAAACAATTTCTGTTCCTACTTTGTCCATTTTATCCATATCCTTGCTTGTAGATTTTCTTATTTACTTCTTAAAGATGGAGGAGAATTTCATAGAATGGAGACTGCCTTAATGTAAGCCTTGCCAACCTGCCTCTCAATTGTTTTCTAGTGTTACAAAGTGATTAAAATGATGACACTTGTGGATAATCTTATACAACAGAACAGCTAGCTATACAAATATTTTAGATCAGCTTCACACCTGTGAAAACCAGAATCTTTTCAGATAACATTTGTGAAAAGAGAAATTTTTCCCGATTTTGAGAAATGGATTACGTTGATTCCCAGGTTAAATGTAAGCAAACTACACAAGCTAAAGCTTAGCCCTTCGACTATGGCCAGTGTCTTCACTGAAATATTCTGTTGGTTCTCCATGATGTTAGATGGCCTTTATAGGAATAGTTTCATGCTCTGACACTTATGAAATAATATTGTTATCCAGACCAGTACAAACACTTAAAAATATGTCCTCCTCCAGAGATCGTGGTTGGTGGAAAGGGGAAGCTATATATCAAAGAAGATATTTATAACTTTTCAAATGCTGTGCTTACTCTTCAGCCATGCCTCTGTCACAGTGGCAATTTGGCAATCCTTTTTTCCAGGCTTTGGTATTGAGGAATTTCAAATGTCGTAGTGGCTGTCCACTCACATATAAATGCATAAGTGTTTGTCACAAGATTGCACCATACAGAAACCTTAAATAGATTTTACATTGTGAGAATGCAAGGAAGATGCAGGTTAGGCAGGTAGATGTGCAGAGAAAGAAGAAAACAGATGCAGAGAAGGGAAGAACTGAATTATGGTAAGTCATTGTTTCTGAGCCAGAACTCTGCTGGAGCACAACTGGTAATTGCTAAAGGACTGCAAGAAATGTGGCATTTTTAGCCTGAATAGAAAATATTAAAATGGCAAGTCACCATGTCTTGTATGAGCATCTGGGAGAAAGATGTCTTGTGTGAACATCTGGGAGAAGAATCATAACCAACTGTAGAGCCTTGCATCCAGGTGAATTTTGTTCCAAGGAACTTTACTTTGGAAACTGGATTTTCATAATTCTTCTAAAGTCAGAATGATGAACCATAGGGAAGCTCATCTATCTCCATGATGTATCTGTGTTGCCACTCCTCCATTGCCACTGCCAGCATAGAACTGCAAGCTTTGTATAGTGCCATTCATGGTCATGATGCACCATAAAAAATCTGTTATTTGTTGGAAGCTGCTTTCCAAGGTTCCACCACCACTACCAAATGCAGCCAAGGCACTCAACCTGCGGTGAGACCGTACAGATGAAAGGGCAGTGTCATAAGAGAAGCAAGCTTGATAGGTTTTTACATTATGTAAGAATTCCTTTCCAGTGGCTCTCTGAGGTCTTGGCCAGAGAGAATCTCTCTTAGCCCTATTACCTGAGATCGGTTTAATGGGAGACTGTGTAGACCTTTTGCATGCAAAGCAGGTACTCTTCCACTGCGCAATATGTCCATCCCATCAGACAAGGGAAAACTTGGGCTCATACAGGAGCCTTTTATCATTTAATTAATTTATTCCCCTAACACAGATGCTATTTTCTCATGGCCCATACAATCTGGGGATTAATGAGTTAGTAGAGTCACACCTACTCCTTCTGGATTCATAAGAGTTAAAATTTAGACTACAATCTATCTACATTGCCTATGATTTTTCTAAACGATTATTTGCTTTACAGTTGCTGACAGCAACTAGAATAAACTATTGATACATTTGAACCCTCTTCCCTTCACTGAATAAAAGTCTTCATGAATTTTATATTACATAATTTAACTGTGCTATAATTTAATCCTTCCCTTAAAATGGAAGGCAAATCTAAAATCTTATAGCTGAAATAACTGGTGGAGTGACTTTTAAAAAACTCATAATTTGGAGATTTGGGTGATTCCTCAGCTAGCAGTCTCTTTCCTGATTTGCCAGGGTTGTTGCAAGAAAAAAAATCTGCATAAGCAATAGATATGATATGGAAGCTATGCGTGTAGGACTGCATTTTTCTTTCTCAGAAATCAGGACTGTGGTATTAAGTGGGTGAATTAGACTGGGATTATGGCTGTAGCATGATGGAAGTATTTCTGTCACTCTTGCCTTCCTCACTGCAGCCCTGATCAAATCACCCCTTGAAGTAGATATTAGCTATGAAGTGGAAAACATACAGCACACACTGCAAAATTGTGCCCATAACTTTTTCTTCTTCAGCTAACAGCAGCTTCAGAGGGGTGGATTTAAATTGAGGAATTGGTTCAAGGGCAAAGCATTAATATCTGCACATATCCCTGCAGCTATTTTTGAAAATGAAAACTATATTGAAGATTTCAATCACTGAACTCCCATATCATGTCTAGTTGGCAATTTATTTCAGGTTGCATTTTATTATTGTTGGTGCTCCTTTATTGTTTATTTCCTGGATCCACAAAGATGTAGGTCACAAATAAATATATCCTCCCATTTTTTAACCTATTCTGGTGGAGGCTTTTGGATCTAGGGTTTTGTTTTGTTTTTAAAAATGGATTAAACTTCCCGTTATTTTTTAAATACTGGACAATGAGATCCCAACATTTTTTATTAGCTCTTTGGGGCAGAGACTTATCTTCTTGTTGTAAAGTACCACGTACATATAGTGATACAAAAATGTTACTATCTTAAGTTTCTACCTAAACACTACCTGTTTCTAAATGACTTTTCCAGCCCTTTCAGCAGTTCCTTGTCCCATTATCACTGTTAGGACAGTGCATATGGGGTAGTGCCTTCTGTGCGGTAGCCTCCAAGCTCTGGGACTTGCAGCTAGGGGGTTTGCACCCACTCCAGCCTTTAAGGAGAATTTAAAGACTTGTTTATTCAATCAGACTTTTAGGGCATGATTTAGGAGAGAGAAGCATTCTCTGAGACTGCTTTTTAATGGTGTTTTTTATTTGTCATTTGATTTTAAGTGACATTTTTATTATGCCAAATTATTATATTCTAATAGATGTTTTAGGCTACAATCCTAAACACACTTTCCTGGGAGTAGGTCCCACTGAATAAAAGAGAACTTACTTCTGAGTAGACATGCTTAGGATTGCACTATTAGTCCGTTTTAATTTGTTTTGTTAGTCACTTTAGAGCTGTTGGCAAGAGCTGGTATAAATATACATTGAAAAATGATAAGTTGTTGAAAATGCATCCTTCAAATAAATTAAATTACTAACTGAGGATGCAGTTCCAATTTGGGTGTAAGTTTTTGCACTGGAACATTTCAAAATGGCTTTTTCCTGCCTCTTTCATAGGGATAAGCAAGGGGAATATTTATCTTCAAAAGACCAACCTGGCTGCTTCTCTTTGCCAAGTTCTTTCCTATACAAAGTCAAGGTAAATATGTTCAAATATTTTCTGGATCGAGCACCTGAAAGGCAGGAGAAACTCTTGAGGTTGGGACAAATGACTCATCAGAACAGGAACTCTCATAAGCAAAACTAAGCACTACTGTCTGATTTCTCATCCTGTCAGCTGGCTTTCTGTATAGGTTGTTCCTTTATATGCATGCTCTCTTCATCTGGATGGATGGCTTTCTGGTCTGTCTCTGGGGACAGATTTTATCCCTTGAACGGATGGCAAAGAGCAAAGCAACAAGTTTGGGGTTAACTTTTGCATCCAGCCCCATTTAGCACAAGTGAGGGCGTCATCTGGTGCTCCGCTTGGAAAGCTTCAAGCCTCCCTCCCTGGACTGAAGGAGCCATTACACCAGTGCTTTGCAAGCTGGTCTCAGAAGGTTTCTGGTATGTGTTATCTTCAAGAAGGAGGGCACTCCCTGCCCCCTGAGCCAAGCATGTTTCTTTAGTGGTGTCCTGATGGCGCCCATTTCTGGAACCGTCATGGTGGCCATGATTACCAAGTCGGCTGGAAGCAACCACGGCTTTCATAGCAGCCTGTATAAATCAAAGTGAAAGGTGATTGATTTTCTTTTATATTTTACAAAATACATAATACTGGTGATCCTTTTTGTAATCTGAGCCATTGCTACGAATATGGCTTATAGAGTATAGGGTGGGTTGTCTAGTCCAAGACTATCATTGGCAGCTGCTTGAGCTAGGATCCTGAAAAATACCTTGATGCACAGATTTGATAGCCTATAGTTAAGGTTCTCAAACTGGAAATTATGATGCCCCAGGTTCTTTTCCCTCATCCCTCTAAGGGGTGGGGTAAGGGGATGCAGCAACATAATCTCCAAGTCTGTACTGCTGTCAGGAGGACCAGGGGGTTTCTCTTATTTACAGGGGCTTTCATGTATTCTCTTATTTACAACGAGCAGCAGCATCCCAGAGGTGCAGGAAGCATTAAACTTAAGAACATAAGATGAGTCTCCACTGGATCAAGCTAAAGTCTGGTCTAGTTCAGCTTCCTGTATCACATAGTGGCCCACCAGATGCCTTAGGAAGCACATAAGATACCTGCATCCAGGTGTTGTGATGGTCCTTTCCTCTAGGAATTTGTCCAAACCTGTTCTTAAAGGCATTAAGGGTTGATGCCATCACCATATCCTGTGGCAGGGACAGCACTGGGGACACTTCCATAGGGCCTCCCAACACATGGAGAATGAAAACAGAACTATCACAACACACATTTTATTCGTAGTGCATTGGAAAGCTCTGTGAAGGTGTCTGAGCCACAGAATTAGCCTGTCTGAAAATCCAGTCAGCCTAACAACATATGGCCACCTGCTCTTATAAACTGAGTCACAGAGCTTTGTCTGAGTAATTGCCCCTGCCTAAGGCTCCCTTATTTCTTGACAGTTTCTGTTTTGAACTATGCACCTCTCTAATCTATTAGGCTGCAATCCTAAGCTCAATTTAGGCTGGCCTAAACTCTGGCATAAGTTCTGTGCTGACCTGGGAGTGTCACAAAAGTGCTGTAAGACACTTTTGTGCCAATCCTGAGGGAAGGGTAGGTCAGTGCACAGACATGTGCTTGCCTCCCTACATGACCACGGGGATATGAAGACCAATGAGTTATGCCAACTTAGGTTAGGATTGCACCCTCAGTCTTTGTTTGCCACTCTGGGATTTGACTCCTGCCTGTTTGGAACATTTAACCTGACCAAGCTAGTTCCATCCAAGACCTGAAAATGGTCTTATCATGGCCTGACAGAAGCCTTGGTTTGATTCCTGGTTCTTGGTCCATACCTTAGCTCTGCATCATGTATGCTCAGAGTCTGAAAACATATCATCTTTAATTTCTGCCAGCTGTTACCTTCAGCTTCCGCCTCGCGTTGAACTCCTGTAGTTTCTTCTGTGTGCTATCCATGTGAGCAAACTTTGCGGCTTTGCCAGTAACCCAAGGATGCTCCAAAGCTTGTTGCACTGTTAGCCTCTTCTGGGGATCCAAAACAATAAGCTTTTGAACCTGCAGGACCCATGTAAACAACTATTAGAGGCGAAATTTCAGCTAGTTTACACAACACATGCACACACACACACGCACATACACATGTATGTACACTATCTTCAAGTGACATCAGTAGCAAGGAGCAAAGGTAGAAAGACACTTTGTGGGTATATTAGAATAGAATAGAATGGAATGGAATAGAATTCTAGAATAGAATAGAATTGTGGGTATATTGCTATTGTTGTTTCCTCAGGCTACTGACTAGGGTTGTATATTCCATGGGATCGTTCTAGAAGATTCTTTTGGATAAAGAACACACCAAGATCTTCCAGATAAAAATAGACTGAGTCATGATAGGAGCTAAATAGAAGCGAGGAGACACCAATGCTTTAGGAGCCTGAACTATCTTGTTTATTGTGACCAGGGGTGCAATCCTAAAAGCACTTTCCTGGGAGTAAGCCCCACTGAACTCAATGGAACTTACTTCTGAGAACACACAAATAGGATTGCACTGCAGGCCTATTACCTGGCAACCAGGTACTTCAGAAAAAGGATTAACAGCTGGAAATCTCTGTCTACTTTGTGGGAGAGGTAGAGAAACAGCAGTTAGATAGAGCTTGAAGGTTTGTGCTGGAATTGGTTGAAGTGGAAGCAGCCTGTATATTATTCAACATTTCCTAGATGAAAAATAAGGACACTTTTATAAAGCTTCACATTTTTAAAAATAAAGAATATACAGTATTCGTTACCACAGTATATCATGTTTTACAAACTGTTATCTGCAGTTCAAAAGAGCATAAGCCAGTGGTTGCAAAAGTCCTACTGAGACCTTATAAGTGTTTGCAACAGGGGCAGATCCAAAGGGGAGCATAACTGTGTGCCCCCAAATTGTTGCCCCAGCATGAAGAGTGTCCACTGGATGGGGAGGTAAGTTGGTTAAAAGGGGAACACCTACTGGGAAAGTGTAGTGTCCGACAATGTCTAAATTGGAGCCCAGGTCTACCTGCCCAGCAAACTGGCCACAGAGGCCAGTTCAATTGGGAGCCACTTCCTGTTTTCATCATGTTTCCTCCCTTTTTATAGAAGTTTGAAGCTCCTGGGGAGGCAAGAAAGGGGCATTTGGGGGCAGGTGGGATCAGGGCAGGTGGGAGGGGGAGTAGGAGGTGAGTCCTGGACCAGCAGTTATGCTAGATCCAAACCTTGCCTCCCAAGCAGCCAGGAGCAGCCTTCCATCTATTCAGGCCATCTGCAGAGGTGGTCTAGGTCTGAGTAGATCCACTGGGGCTGGTGATGTCCTGATGCAGGGAAAGAAATGAGCAATGTAGCAGCAGTCCCAATGTTTGCATTAGGTACAGCACAGGTATGCCAGCCTGTCTGGTCCAGCACAAGTTTGGATTATACTGTCAGTGCTTAAGGTCACCCTGTGAGGATGCTACGCAGGATCTTTCTAAAGAGGCCATTTTGATGTGCTTCTGCTGTGTAAACCTGAGGAAGTGTCCCTCAGCCTGAGTGCATCTTGTTCCTCTCACAGCCATCCCCTCTACCTGTCCCCAAGAAGGAAAAGATTGTGCCAGGTACACCAAGGGAGCAACGTAAGGGTGCAGCAAGGACATATGAACAGGGTAGTGCTGTGGTGCACTGTGCCACAGTGGTCAAGTACCAACAAAATTATCGCAAGGTCCAGAGTATTGATAAGAGCAGAGTATTGATAAGAGCACAGCAATATTGATATGGGTTATCTGTGCTAAATTTTAATTGTTCATTGCAATCAAAGAAGAGTATCATACAAGCTAGAAAATAAGTAAGGAAAGAAAATGCTGAAAGAGGATTGCATAGTATGATTTCATTTATTTATTTAGTGTATAATCATTCTGTCATTATTCCCTTTCAGAACAGTTCACAGAATATTCAAATACCTTAATTGTTTAAACTGTAGACAAAACTCTCAGTACAATCCAATACTTGTCTACTCAGAAGGAAGTCCCATTGACTTAAATGGGGCTTATTTGAAGAAAAGTGTGCAAGGATTGAAGTCTAATAGCAATTCTGGAGGAAATTTTAAGTTGAAGAACTGGCAGGGGGGAATGTGTTCCCCCCATATCCATTGTGCAGCATGCCCCAGTGGTTATTTTGAAAGAAAAAAATCCAGGGTTCCCATTACAGAACCTTAAGGTCATGCCTAGTTTGGATTCCAGCGTCTGGTTGCCTGAATATGTTTTCTAAAATACTAAAATATGTTTTCTAAAAGACTAGAAAAGAACTCACCAAATCCTTGGCATTGAGAGATACTTCATCCCACCAAGGAGAGACAAACTCATAATCACAGTTGAGGATCCTGCTGTACATGTACTGATCTCCACGTGGATCAAAGAATGGTTCAAATCCACACAGCCTGAAAAAATGCAGTTAAATAGTGGGACAAAAGCTGATAACAGGAAAGCACATATCAAGGTAATACCCAGCACTATGAGAAATATATTGACAATAAAAGGTTGTCTATGAGATCAGAGGAATTGTCCACCATCCACACAGAGATTTGTTGTGTCTTTGAGGCTGCAATCCTAACACTCAGTTAGGCCAGAATTAGTCATGGCACAAGTCCTGTGCTGGACTGAGGTATCACAAAAGTGTCGTAAGGCACTTCTCTGCCACTGCTCGGTAGGGTGGCAGTGGTTGGGCCAGAGCACAGACATGTGACAGCCTCCCTGTGCCATTGTAGGAATGGGGAGATGTGTGAGTTGTGCTGGCCTAAACTGGTTAGGATTGTGCCATGTATGACTCACCACTCTGGCCTATTTCCTTCTTGCTAACAAACTTCAGAAGAACAGTTCCGTCCCTTTGATATGTCCTGGCCCCTTCCCACTGGCATCACAAGGGTGGTGTGGCCCGCACCGGGTAACGCACCTGGGGGGCGACATGCATTGGGGGGCTGTGGTACCCCAAAAAAGCAACTTCACAATGTTGCACAGTACCCAATCATGCCATATGTTGTTGTACCTTCCTAGCGAAAGTTACAGCCAAAAAGGTAAAAAAGCTCCAAAATTTGCATATTGTGGCTTTACTTGTGAGAAAGCGAACACACCTTAGTATGCTGGAAAGGGCAGGCTGAGAGGAAGCCAAGGACACAGAAGGGTCCTGATCCAAGGAACAGAGTCCCCAAAATCACCCCTGGAGGAAGTTCTCTCCTAAAAAGCTCCCCTTTGCATAGTTTACTCACGAGTAACCAGATATGCTTTGGCTGGTGTGGAAGGTGCAAGATTTCCAGAACGGTCCTAATCCCAGGTACTTGGAGCTTGAAAGTGCTCCAGAAGGCACAACCCCCCTCCACAATACTGAAACTGGCTCAGCAGGTAAAGAGAATTTTTTTAAAAAAAATTATTTGTAAAGCCTTTGTAAAGTCTAAACTTCTCTTCTTAAGCCTTATCTGGATCTTCAGCCCTCTTCTCTCTGGGATTTTATAGGCTCCAGTCCTAAAGACACTTTTCTGGGAATAAAACCCTTTGAACACAATGGAGCCTGTGCACCTCCAGCACGGGCTCCCTTTGCCCCTCTGCAGGCACTGTGCAGAGCCCGGGCAAAGGCTAGAGGGGATGGAGCCTGATGTTTCCCAGGTGCGTTTTGCCCGGGGGCTCTGGCAAGCATTCCTCACCCTCCCTCCCTGTAGTACAGCTTAGGATTAGATGGTCGCTTCAGGGCTGGGTAGGAATTTTTTGGATGCCACCTGATTGGACTTTGATGCCATTCTTTTTCACCTACTCTGAGCTGTGCAAGGGGGGAGAGTTAAAGTAATTGGCTTTAAAACCCGGTCACTTTGGCAGGAGTCGTGCGGAATAGGCAGGATAGGCCATTGGTGTACAGCCTTCGGTAGCAAGGGTTTGGGGGTGTGGATGCCTCCCTGTGATGCTGATCCGGCTCCGGGGGTAGGCTGACGAGCCCCCTTACCTGGATGGGAAACCTAGGTGCAGAGTGGGCAGAATAGCCGGTGGCTGTGCATCCGGCTACCTTGACCTTCGGGTTGGCAAAGATGATCATCCTTGAACTCTGTTCAAGGAATGCCCTGAGCCAGGCTGGGAACGCCCTTAACCTACTTTAACATTTTCATGGGGAACTATGCGGAGAGCTGCATCCCCTTAGACCGCACAGCTATTCTAGAGCAGTCCCTGTTTAATTTTAATATGTTGAATAGTTAATAAAAGTGGCCCTCAATCCAGCCCTTGTGTCCGGCTCTTATTTGTGTCTGTCTGGTGTAATGGAGCTTACTTTTATTATATGTAATAATTTTAAAAGTACTGTTCAGTAATATAGTATTTAAGCACACGGAAGCAGTATACAGATGTCTTTTGAGCTTTTATTTTGTTATGTTCTACACTTTTCTTGGGTGTCTTACATGGGGGGGGGGGGAACTTCCCTCCTGTCTGATTATGACATATGGTCACTTTGGTCTAGCAAAAATAAGAAAAAATTTCTGGGTTTAAAACTTATTTAACTCCAAAACATACTGAACCTATATATAAATAGGAACTTAAAAATTGAACTGGGTGTTGAAAATCTTACTGAACTCTTTTTGGAGGGGGGGGGGAGTTTGAGGTTATTAACTTGATTTACTTTAAAGTATTTACAATTATTTATTTGTTTTAATTTACTTGATGATGTCACTTCCAGCCATGACATCACTTTTACCAGACCCTGGACAGGTTGTTCCTCTACAAAGTGGATTCCAAGCTAGACAGTTTGAGAACCACTGCAATAAGTTGTTAGAGAGGGATATCCTTGAGGGAGTGACACCACTAGTGAACAAAATGGCTAAAAATCAAGGTTTTTAGGAATAATCCCATCATGTTATATACTGCTGGATGCGTAATTTGCAGCAGAATGCAGTGAAACAAACCACTTTGAAATATATTTATTCTATCAAAACACAGAATAACAGTGGCGGAGCAATGGCACATAACCACGTCCACCATCCAAGTTGTTGCCCCAGCCATTGTATGGGGGAGATGCGCTTGCCTCCTGCAAACCCTAGTGATGCCTCTGCCCCTTCCTATTGTAGATCCGATTAGATCTACAATTAAGTTTTTTTAAATATACCAAAAGTACAAAATGAGAAAAAGAGCAAAAATATACAACTCAATCTACAAAGGAATTAATGAATGTGCCCATGTCATATGATAGCAGTTAATAAAAAACCATCTACTTTACAAACTGGTCTGAAATATTTTCTCCCCTTAGGGTGACTGTAGACCTAAGTGCTATTTCCAGTATTTGATGTAAATAAAGGTATGTGGATTTAGTTCTTTCTTACTAACACATTTCTGAAGTTGTAGGGAATAGATTGCTTTGAGTGAATATATCTCTTGTGACTGCAGCAGAGATTTAAAAAATAAGGAAAAGAAAAGGACCCAAGCCATCTGCCAATTTGCTACCTCCAGTACCAATGTGAATTCAGTCAGAAAAAGAAAATCTGCTTGCTCCCAAAATGTTTACCAAAAAGCCTTGGGGCTCCATTTGTTTAAACTTGGCTAGAGATGGTGAAAAAAAGAAGCCACGATCCCAAACAAATGTACTTTGGCCGTAACTGCCATCTGTTTCATTTTGGTTAATAAAAGCGGGGAACTAAAGGAGGTCAGAATCGGCTTCGAAAACACTGCTGTGAGTCAACAGGGAGGGTGACCTCTTTTTGCCCTTGTTCACTCATTCACTTTACTGCATTCTGGGGGCTGCCGTGCAATGCGTTCCTTCTTAGAAGTCACTGCAACTTAATTTGGTGGGGCTCTCTTTTGACAGGCTGTCATTGTGGAAAGTGTTGGTTCCCAAACATACATCTATTATCAACTGAAAATAGATCTGTAGTAAAGATTCAGTAGCCACTGGAGTCGGCTGGGAATCATACCTAAAGTGGAGCAACCCTTTACCATGATCCACCAGTTTGCATCTCTTGCCTCCCTGCAAGAACATCTCAGCAAAGACCAGTGTGGTCCATATCATTGATCCGAAAAGGAGGGGCAGTTGTCAGGAACTCTCTTTCCCGCATCTCACCCAGAAAGAATTCTCTGCTCCAACCAGTGGAGTAGTGGTTTGATTCTGGGATTGAAAATGGAATGTTCACTTGCATGATTACCTCTCTACAGTAGTAGAAAAGCAGTTTTTTAAACTGTGATTTGCAATGGCCATTCATGTTGAGTCAAATCCGTGTATAAAAAATGTATATAACAAGGTTGGACTTGTAATCATTATTGCAATCTATAAAAAAGCAGGCCTCCGTCAGTCTTGAAAGACTATGGTATCATGCTCAGCGCTGCATACGCTGCATGCGAAGCATGAAAGCCTGGGTTAGATTGTTATGGAGGATATGCTGTTACCCAAGCAGCAAATCCCCCCTCTCCACGCCACTGAATTCGTCCAGTGGAAAGGCAGAGCCAATACGATTGGATTCAGCTGGCGTCGCAGAGCTGGGCAAAGGACAGGAGCTCACCCTGTCTTGTGGGGCCAACCCGGATCTCGAACCCTGGCCTGCTGGTTAACAGGCACAGTGACTTAACCGCCTGTGCCACCCACAGCAATTTTTTTTGCAATCTATACGTAGCCTTGAATATAATTCAGCCAAAAGATGGTATACTGTACATTGTCTAACTAAATAAATAAATATAACAAGAATCCTGCTGAATCAGAAGAAAAGTCCATCTAGGTCAGCATCTTTTTTCTCACTGCCCCTGGACAGGGAAGTTCCATTTTGCTATCACATCTGGGAGACATTGATACGGCCCTGGTGGTTGAAACGAGAAGTGGCCCTAGCATGCTCCATATCCTATCCTCTGCTCCAGCCTCCAATACAGATCAACTTGGACTTGTGTCAACTGACCCCTTGTGCCTGGTGGGGATTAACTGGCATTAGGGGACAAACATCACCTTACTTAGGGGAGATTTCCAGCAGCATATGGGATCCCTGTGTGGGATGCAGCGTAGTCAGAAATGGCATCACCACTTTATCATGCAGGAATTTAGGTAGGGCAGAGCTGTAAGAGAAACTAAGGCTGCAATCCAGAGCAAATTCAGCCTGCTCTGACCTAACTGCACTCTCCTAACTATTCTGTATCCAGAGCAGAAAGTTATGCTGAATCCAGAGAGTCAGGAAGCCTGGGCTGCCCTAACTGCTCCAGAGCATGCTAAGTAATTGACACAAGGGGAAGACTTGCTCCTGAGGAGACACCCCTCAGATCACACTGAACAAGGAACAGCTGTGGTGCCTACAGTGGTGACATGACTCTGCACATCACCTGGTGCGGAAGTCTGTGCATCATCCCTGGGATGCATGCCCCCCCCCCCCACCTGGACTGCACAGTCACCAAAGTTGGCGCCTGCGCAGTTGTTTCTGAAGCCAACTGGCTTCATCTCTGACACCTGCGCAGTACTTTTCTGAAGCCTTTTGGCTTTGTGGGAGACTGTGCAGGCGTCAGAGTTGGTGCCTGTGCAGTACTCTTTCTGAAGCCATTCGGCTGCCGCTCCGCCTCCTGAGTGAGGCCGAATGGCTGTGCAGAGGCGCGGACTTTCTCTGCTCTAAGGAAGTCTCCTCTGAAGCTGTTCGGCATGCTCAGTGTGTTTCTGCGCAGTGCATCTCAGATGGCCGTTCAGGCCAGCTCCTCAGACAAGTATCAGCTTCTGGCTGATTCTCTGCCTTGGAGCAGGCCTGAATGGGTGTGCTGACGCCCGGGGCCTGCCAAAGGACAGTCAAACTCCTCCTGCACATCACCCCATACGGAGCGCATCCCCAATGCAGCCCACACCAGCCGCACCAGTCTGGTGACGCCACTGGGTGCCTGCCTTATAAGGAGTCCCTGATGAGATGCCAGTACATTCTACAGTGAATACAAGGGGCTTCTTGGAGTGGCCTGCTGTATCCTGAGGTTTGTGGGCAGCCGTAGTTTGTTCCATATCCTGAGGTTGAGAGGAAGGGGTTGCATCTAGGCTGGCCAAGAACTCAGATTTTTGGTCAGCACTGCCATTCTTACTCGGGCCTTATCATGGACCCTATGGGTCTACTCATTACTATACCTGCTCCTGAGGTGGTATAACTCTGAGGGCTGGAAGAGGGCATTTCTGCTTTGGAAACAGGCTCTGGATACAGAGTAACTGCTCTGCCCTAAGCAATGCTAAACATGCCCTCAACTTGCCTCTCCTGAGCTGCTTAGGCTGCCCCAGTTAGGGCAGAGCAGGTCCACCTCTCTTAGGGCACCCTATCTTGCCTTGCTCTGCCCTAAGCCTCCTTCAGAGTAACTGGGCTGGAGCATCTTGCAGTTGTTCCAACCTAGTGTTAGATAGGGCAACCTAAGGGCTCTTATGTGGACAGATTAGTTGCTCTGGATTGGGCTGTAAGGGCACAATCCAGAATAACTATGGGGAGTCCTTGCTCCGGAGTAAGAACACTTTACTCTGGATTGCAATATGAATTTCCCATAGGTTTCACTAGGTGATGCGGTAACAACAGGTGCATGTAATGTCTCTTACGTGCTCCTGTAGTTACTCTGGATTGCAGCCAATCCTCCCTCGAACATAGACTTTTTCACCTTGGCAGGTAGCCAAGAAATTTGCTTCAAAATTTTGCTTGCCCGAAAATGTCACACCAACCTCCCAAGGAGGAAATGTAGGCGATGTACACAACCAGTTTGCCCTTTAGTTTGTTAAATGAAGGGGAAGAAGTGGCAGAGGACGGCAGGGAACCTGTAAAGCAGATCTCGGGAGTAAAAAATGAATCACTGATCTTGTACTTACAGATGATGCTCTGAGGAAGGGGGGGTGAGTGGGAGGGGGCTTGTGTCAAAGAATTTTAACATTACTTACAAGATATATGTGATGACGCCCACAGACCACATATCGACTTCCAGCCCATATGGAGAACCATGGAGGATTTCAGGAGCTGGAAGCATGAAAAGAAAAAGAAAAATCACAGTTGAGGAGCAGAGGCAGCTGGCATATGCACACATTCTCTCTCTCTCTCTCTCTCTCTCTCTCTATCTCTCTCTCTCTCTTTCACATCCACCCAGTGCTTCTTTTGACACACAAACTCTCATAGCTGCAGTTTGGCTGATTGGCTGCTACCCTTGATGTTTTCACACCTGCTGCAGCTCATGGGGGAGAAGTGTGAGGACTTGTCATTCTGGAATTTTCTTGCCTTCACAAGCCTGAGGAGGTGGTATTCTGCACTTATTTCCAAGGGGACTTTGAGGTGGGAAGAGTGGAAGATTATCAAAGTTGAGAAGTTCTTGTCTTCTGGGCAAAAGAACAAAGCTCGCACTATGTGAACTTTTTGGAGGGCACATGTTGCCAGGGATCAAAGAGGCAGCTGGCAAGGTCAGTTGGACATGGATCTCCACAATACATAATCCAATCTTTTAGGTTGGGGCTAGGCTTTCTCCATATTTCCTTATTTTTTTCTGAGGATAACCTCCCCTGCTTTCTACTCCACCTGGAGAATTTACAAAATTAACTCCAAAGGATGGAAGATGCAAAGTGTGCTGCAGCTTTTTGTTCATTCTGGCTGTTTACATCTTCCTCTTCTCACCTTCACGTTACATAAAGTTCACTTCCTCCCACTTGCACTATCCCAAAGTCCCTAAGATTGTAAGACTAACTTTGGATTTTCTCTTCCAACCGCTTACCGCAGTATCCTGGAGTACCGCACACTGTCTTCATTGTATCCTGCTCATCCACGATCTTGGATAATCCAAAATCGCCTGGAACAAAACAGACATAAATTGTGGATGTCACATGTGAACTTGATGCTTTTCCTCCTCCTTGTTGAAGGACTTGTATCTTAAGAGTGCTTGTTTTTCTAGATTAAGGTTATTGACTAAAGCTTGAATTACTGAGGACTAAAATTTTGTGGCACAAATCATGTGCTGGGAGAGGGCTGATTTGGCAGAATCGGACAAGCGGATTTCCATTAAGTATTCCCTTTGCTTTTCTGCAGAATTCCAACATTGTTACTATGCAGGTATTATTACAGTCTATCCCATTCTTCCTATAAGTAGCCCAGGCTGGTGTAAATAGCACCCTTTTATCTTTGTGGGATAGGCTGATAGTGCCTGGCTTTATTACTAAGTGGAGGTTTTAACACAGATTAATAGACTGTTTTTTGTTTGATGCTCTAATTGTACCAGACTTCTTCAATTCCCCATCCACATTATAGCTACCTCTTGGGATCTAAACTGCCTTACTGATTCTTTACTTGTTCTACCCCACTACTGAAACAGGCTACTGACCTTTGCTGTCTCAATATACAAATCCCCTTCCAGTTCGGATTGCCTTCCTCAAAACCAGGACTGTCCAAAACCACTGTAAACTGGGACAAAACCAGCCAGAGCCTTGGGGTGGGGCAGAATCCTGTGCATGTTTACTCAGAAGTAAGCCCCATTATAGTGGGGTTTCCCCGCATGCTGAGAAGAGCCCTCTTGAGCTCACTCACACCACACCCACATTTCTCTCACTGATATCACCCACATCACCTATCCTCTTTCCGGCTAGGTCCAAAAACCTGGGATTTGGACCTACCTGTATGGGTCATGACACCCCAAACCGGAAATGTCCTGGTTTTTCCAGTCATATGGCAAGCCTACTTCCAGTATTCAGATTTGTCTTGGTGCAACAAAGCAGTTTGAGAGCTCACAGGCTCGGTTAGTTGTTTCTTATTTACTTTGTGGTCCAAGTAGCTGTCCTTGCTTTCATGATCATGCCAGCTCCACAACCTGCATCCCTCCTTTCACCTGTCAAAACTGAACACCTCTAACATTTCACGGTTGAGTGTAGTGACAGGTGTTGATATCCCCCAATTCTCATATCAAGGATCACTGTTATACAGTGCTAAATGCTCTGCTCTTTGCTGTATTAATTTTCTTTATGATGGCCTGTCTTTCCTTGATTTAAAAACCAGGAGGGTATTTCTTTTTTTGGTTATAGAAATACCAGGAAAGCGTTCTTGTCACTCAAGGTGTTATCAACTATTCAAAATATATTTTGCTAACCCTACAATCCAGAGTAGCTACGGAAGACATAAGAGGCACTTACACTGGATTGCTCTATGCATTTCCCATAGGTGGCACCATAACTACATCAGTGTAAAAGGTCCTGTAGTTACTCTGGATTGTAGCCTCTGTTTTACTGTATAAAACAGCAGGTTAGTATATTGTGTGGCAGTTTAGTATTCGGACATTTATGACAACATCGTATGCGGATATTTACACGTATATGTGTAGGAAGCACTATGCCACATCAGACTAGGGGTCCATTGAATCCACATACATCCTATCCTTCAACACCTGTTATTAATAGGAAGAGTTTTTGATACATCTCTTTTTCCCTCTTAGATTTTACTTCTAGTAGTGACTGAGGGAAAGAGTTGAACTCTGAAGAACAACAATGTTGAAACGCAAAATAGTAATTTTTAACAAAACATCCTAATAAGGCAAAGGGACAAAATAGGAACTGATATTCTCCAAAGACATGGAGAATAATGTGGATAATATGGAGGTAATGTGGACTGTTCCCAGGGACAGCTACAGCACAATCCTATACATTGTTACTCAGAAAGAAATCACATTTTGTTCAATGGGGCCTACTCCCTAGTAAGTGGGCTTAGGTCTGTGCACTAAATCATATCTAAGCACTTTGATAGGGGAATGCATCAGTATGCACTGTCACAAAAGCACCGTAAATCATTTTGTGACATGCAGAGCACAGGCATGTCAGCAGAAATTCCAAAGCCTTCCTATGCATGCAGGTAGCCATCAAAATACCTGCCAGACTAAAAAGGTCCATGCAGGGGCAGCAGGACAGTGTGGAGTGGGTGGAATGGGGCAGAGTTGGGGCAGGACACTGGAAGGGAGCTAGGAGTTGGTGGCTGCCATTGCTGCTCCTTAACCCCCTCCTGGACCTAATCTGCCTTTCCCTTCCCCTGTCATTGCTTTTTTCTGTCCTCCTGTGCCCCATTTCCCCTCCCCACCCTACCTGCCTTGGCTGGTCTTTGTTGTTCTTCTATGCCGAATGGCTCCAGTCTTTCCTCCAGCACTCCAGCTGAATGCAACTCCCTGCATTGTTGGAGAGCATTTCATGTATGCCATGCAGCAGTTAGCACAGGCAGAATGCATGTTCTGCCAATGATACAGTCCAGTAAGACTGGGCTGAAAATGTACAATCTACTCTGAGCATCATTTCTGAAACCATTTTTCCAGCCGTACCAATTTTAAGAGGAGCGTCCGGGGAGAGATCTGCATAGAGGAGATTCTCAGGCTTCAGGTCACGGTGGACCACTCCATTTGCATGCAAATACTGCAGAAAATAGAGAAAGAAAGTGTGCAATAATTTCTGCAATGAAAATGCTTCAGGTTTGGTGACTGGGGTTGCTTCCATGCTAGCCATTGTGTATGGAATTGCAATCATTTGTCCAGTTGCTTTTAATAGAGGATTCAGTTAGCATTGTGGCCAATGTGTTGTGTTATAATTTTTTTCAGCGTTATCCTCCCATAACAGTGTTAAATTTTTTTTCAGTGTTATCCTCCCATAAGCTGTGGGTGGCGCAAGCGGCTAAGACGCTGTGCCTGTTAACCAGCAGGCCAGGGTTCGAGACCCGGGTCGGCCCCACAAGACAGGGTGAGCTCCTGTCCTTAGCCCAGCTCTGCGATGCCAGCTGGATCCAATCATATTGGCTCTGCCTTTCCATTGGACTAATTCAGTGGCGTGGAGAGGGGGGATTTGCTGCTTGAGTAACAGCCTATCCTCCATAACAATCCAACCCAGGCTTTCATGCTTCGCATGCAGCGTATGCAGTGCCGAGCACGATACCATAGTCTTTCAAGACTGACGGAGGCCTGCTTATCCTCCCATCATTATTCAGGTTTGTGGACATTTTCCCACTCACCCCCACATAAAAGTTACTCCTATGCTTATCTGTATGTCCAGTGTGGAGTGGCAAACCAGTGTTGTGACCTTTCAGAATAACTGTGCCTTTTGTGAGCCATTCCCTACTAGTGATTTCTCCTTCAAATGGCTTCCTGTTCAGTATTGTGTTGCAGTAGTGATGGATTGCCCCTTAATTGTTCTAAAATATCAGTTCCTTTATGCCAATAGAAAAACGTCCTTACAGCAAAATCTTAGGCATGCCTACTCAGAAGTAAGTGCAGCCCAATCCTGGCAATCCTGTTATCCATTTTCTTTCTTGTATATAATAAGAATATAAATAGAATATGAAGAGAAAACAATAATTAGTCTTTGATTGTGTGGATCACAACAAATTGTGGCAAGTTCTTAAAGAGATGGGAGTGCCAGATCAACTGGTGGGTCTCCTGAGAAACCTGTATGTGGATCAAGAAGCAACAGTTAGAACCAAATATGGAACAACTAACAGTGCAATCCTAAGCCTGTTTACTCAGAAGTAAGTCCTATTGTATTCAGTGGGGCCTACTCTCAGGAAAGTGTGTTTAGGACTGCAGCCTAAGTGGGAAAGGAGTATGACAAGGCTGTATATTGTCACCTTGTTTATTTAATTTATTTGGAGAATACATTATGAGAAAGGCTGGGCTGTATGAAACACAAGCCAGAGTTAAGATCACTGGAAGAAATATCAATAGCCTAAGATATGCAGATGATACCACTCTAATGGCAGAAAGTGAGGGTGAAAGAAGAAGGTGATGAGGGTGAAAGAAGTAAGTGCACAGTGTAGCTTAAATCTAAACATTAAAAAACCAAGAACATGGCTTCTGGTCCCATCAATTCATGGCAAATAGAAGGAGAAGAAATGGAAGTTGTGACAGAGTTTATTTTTTGGGGCTCTAAGATCACTGCAGACAGTGATTGCAGCCATGAAATTAAATTATGCCTGTTTCTGGGGAGGAAAGCTATGGCAGATCTATGCCGAACAAAGATCTGTCTAGATCAAGCTATGGTTTTCCCTGTGTTAATGTATGGCTATGAGAAGTGGATCATAAGGAAGGCTTACCGCTGAAGGATAGTTTCCTTTGAATTATGGTGCTGGAGAAGACTCTCGAGAGCCCTTGAACTGCAAGGAGATCAAATCAGTTGATTCTCCAGAAAATTAACCCTGACTGTTAACTGGTAGATGAAATACAGAAGCTCAAATATTTTGGCCACATCATGAGATGGGAGGACCAGTGGTGGGCTTCAGGGTGTTCTCACAGGTTCTATAGAACCCTTTACCAATGAGCGTCTGGCTCTGAGAACTGATTACTAATGGGACATAGAATCTGTTGTTCTATGGACATAGAACCTGTTATTAATTTAGTTTATTAGGACATAGAACCTGTTGTTAATTTAAGGTTTTTAGAACATGGAACCTGTTGTTAATTTATTTTTAAATCCCACCGCTGGGGAGGACTTTTAATAAAAGAGCCTGATGCTGGGAAAAACTGATCACTAAAGGAGAAGGGGATGGCCAAGGATTAGGTGGTTAGATAGTGTCACTGAAGTAATGAACATGAATTTGGACAGCCATCAGAAGCTAGTGGAGGATAGGGTGGCCTGGCATGGTGCAGTCCATGGGGTCACAAATTGTGGGACACGACTTAACGACTAAACAAAAACAACGAAAGCAATCTCATGATACACAGAATGCTCTGCAAGAGTGTCAAGACCGTTCATTTACAAGTGGAACTGAGCTGTCAGGAAAGGATCCTAATAAGCTCAACTCTGTGTACAGCACTCACTGTCAATAATAAAAGCACAGGCCATTTCAGGACAAGCAATGCTGGCCAGGACAGTGGATTTCAACGCAGGAGGGAATTCAGTCCTATAAATCAGATTTCTGGGAGTTGGCAGTGTCTACTCAGATGGGTTTAAGCCAAGATGTGTTTTATTGCTGGACATGACTTTAAATCCCAGCCTTTATGAACTCAAGCCATCGTCACCTTAATCCTTTGTGGCTCTGCACTATTTCCTTCCCTGATTAGAGAGAGGGAGCCACGCTCTGAACTCTCGGCAAAGCGCAAGACGGGCGACTTTTCTTTTATGAATTTTCCCATTTTCAAAAATCCACAGTTGCTATAGAAACTCTCTTCCGCTGACCTTTGATAGAGAGAAAGGATGACCTCCTTAATATACCCTTGTCGAGCTCTCTCTCTCTCTCTCTCTCTCTCTCTCTCTCTCTCTCACGCACTTTTCCCCTTTTTATGTTCTGCAATAATTTAAATCACAGGAAAAAGATTTCAAAGAGATACACTTTATTGCAGTGTCTTTCAAATCCCCATCTTCTGCCCTGGTGATTTTCAAGCTTCTGCCCCCGTGATGAGTCAGCCCCTCTATCAACTTGTTTGTGGAGTAACCCTATGCACTTCACAGGCATTGCACGTTTCACTGCAAAAGAGCCTGAAATTATTCTAAGGGTGCACAGTTCAGGTGTACAAATGTTATCATCATGACTGTCACTGATATTTCATCCTTCTACCAAGAAGCTCAAAACAGCCAAGGAGAGGACATTACAAAAGAAAAGGATGGGAAGAGAAAGATGTTTCTCCTTCCCACCTGATGATTATTTATTTTAGAGAACCAGCAATGATGCTGTTGCACAGTTGCATTATTATGAAATGCTTATATTTAAAAAAATGTAGAGGGGCAGGAGAAGGAGAGTTAATTGGCTTTTGGTATGTTTTCCATGCAAGAAAGAGACTAAAAAAGGAACAGAAATTCCCTTATTTGGAAATGTGCCACCTAAACAATGCTAAAGTGCGATATTGAATTTAAATGTATCTGTACAGAAGAACCTCAAAAATCTAGTGTGAGGATGCAGAGTGGTAAGCATCCCTAATGCCAGTATGATAAGGGCACAAACCAAACTTGTGCTGGAAGATTGAGGCCAACATGCCTGTACTCTATTCAGTGCAAGTTTTGGGCAGCCAGGGGTCAACCTGAAGCAAGAGGAAACTTTTGCCCTTACTCCAGGGAGAGGCACTGCAGCCCCAAAGATCTATGCCACCTTTATCAGTGGTGCAATTCCAAGCAGCCCAGGACTGCCTGAGAATATGATTAGGATCTGGTACAAGTGCTGGGTCCTAACCCTGCCTCCTGCTCCCTGCCTCCTTACCCACAGTCCTGCCTCCCACCCAGTCACCCTCCCCCCAAAATGCCTTCTTCCTGTTACCTCTATCCCTCTCTACACCCTTATGAATCCTGTGTCAGCCACCTTGGCTGATGTATCAGCATCCTTGGCTGATGCAAACTCACCTTGCGGGGGCTGGATCCAGCACAAGGAGGCTAGTGCTACTCCTTGTGCCAGCATCCCCAACTCCCAAGTTGGCGCACATGTATCTTAAGGACTTCAGCATTAGGATTGTGCCTTAAGTGACCTTGCTGGTCACAACAACTGAGTTCTTAAGAATACAGTGTGAAAATCAATGCTCTGTCTTAATGGTTTCAAATTTCTGTGATACCCCTTGTCCCATTCCTTGCTTTGGGACACACCACCAGCTTCTTGGTCACTAAAGGGGATTTGATTTGATTCAGGTAGGCCAACTGGCCCTCCTCTACTCCACTGAATATTCTGCACAGGTTTATATACAGTACGGCCTGCAATGTCAGATGACCTTTTTGAAGGTCAGCTAATCCTTGACACTATAGGCACCTTGAAGCTGTTTGGTTATTACCATACCTTGGAATAATTAACCCTTGCAGGACCAACTTGCCCTTCCCCATGCAAGAAAATCCCCCATCTCTTCTTTGCCTCCTTTAGCACAGCAACGAGTCCCGAGGCATCCACTTTCACTAACTTCTCTCACCCAAACAAACAACAGATGCCTCGCAAATTGCGTTACCAGCCTGGGGAGCTGCCACTGCCAATCTTAATTTCACAGGTTGCCGATTTCAGAGATTAGAGTGGGAGAGCTTTAAAAGATAGTGACAGTTAATAAAAAGCCGGGAAGTCATGGGGAGGCTGTTCTCTTGTGTATGCCAACAGGAAGGCAAGGAGAAGCATGAACACTGTGACAGCAGAGGAGGCACCTGAAGGTCCTGAAAATGTGGCATAATTTATGCCAATCATAGGAATGGAACCTTTTCAGGAAGGAAGGAGTTGCAGAATCCAGCCTTCCCTGTGTTTGGGTGTTTGGCTCCTGTATCATGGAATTTCTTGCCCCGGTTTCAGACAGTAAATTTTAAAAAGAGACCATGCTATGGTTTTATAGACTTATACTATGAAATGAACTTCTGAAATGGAAAGAAGAAACTTACAGAAACAGCTTCCAGGATCTGCTTGACCACGTGGGCTGCATCTCTTTCACTGTAGAAACCTCGCTCTACAATTCTGAAGACAAAAATATAGCCCAGAATTTAGAGATTACCTTCTCTCTACCACCAGCAAATTTTTAGAAATACCCAAGTGAGACAAACTGGTTGTTTCTGCTGCATTAACTTTGCAGTTGGTGTATGTGTGTGTGTTAGGTGCGTGTGTGCATGTGCACATGCATGGGTGTGCTGGTGGGAAGATGCAGGCAATTGAGGGTTACCAAAGAACCACCTCATCTTCCTGAAGTACCCCACAGCATATAACTCTGACTCTATCTCATTTCTATTTAGCCCTTTTTTTAGTAGCTCAGCTTGGTGGATATTGTTTCCCCTCCTGTTTTATCCTCACAAACACCTTGTAAGGTAGAGTAACCTGAAAGAGAGCGATATGTCAAAGATACCTAATTCCTAAAGATCACCTAATTTGAGCTCCACTCATCGTCCAACATTCTAACTCTCCACTGTTACAGGTTTTGCATGCTGAAGATGTCTTGTTGAATCCCTGATACCTTCAGCTATAAAATGAATCTAGGAGCAGATGATGAGCAGGATTTTGGCTGGAAGCTCTGGAGAGTCATTGCCAGATGGAGCAGGCAATACCGGCGTAGATAGGCCAAAGTTCTGACCCAGTATAAGGCAACTCCATAGGTTCATCAAACACCCACAGTTCAGTGGTGGAGCCTTTGCTTTGTATGCAAATACAAAAAAGTGAAACTTGGGCATCAGAGCTGGGAAAGATCTTTGCAAGCTTAAAACCTTAAAGAGCTGCCGCCTACCGGGCTAGATGGACCCATAGTCAATCACAGTAGAAAGCAGCATCACATGTATCCCAGGCACTGATTCTAGGAAGAAAAAGTAGTTCACCCCATTTAGAAATTGGCCAGTGGTGGGGAGAAGAAACCACAAGCAGAACTGAGCTGTAGGAAATCGGGACAGGGTGCTGTAGAGCGGGCTTGGCAGTGATGGTCAAGAATTACTGCCACAAACTAGTAATTTCCTGACTCCCCATATCTCCCTATCCTGTCTCTACTGCAGTTTTGACCCAATTACCATCCTTTGTTCCCCTTTTGCTCAATTTGTCTCCTTTGATTATGAACCTGCCAGTTAAATGAAGGTTTCTTGCTGGTTACCTGTCAAAGAGCTCTCCGCCTGTCACCAGCTCAAGGATGAGGGTGATCTCAGAGGGGGTCTCAAAGATCTCTTTCAGTTTTATCTTTAAAAAAAAGAGAAGACAGCTTGGTGCCAAAGTGCCCACATACGCAAAAATAAATGACAAATAAGTTGGTGTGAACTTTAATTGATTAAAAACATTATTAAGGGATTCAAAGCACATTCATGGATGAATTCATCAACGTTTCTTAGAAAATGTTAATTTTTTAAAAAATATATACATTCTTATCAAAACAACCAAGGTTGAATGAAAGAGGCATTCTTCTTCATCTCAGAAGACACACCGTACCTTCTAATCCACCACAAAACAGAATCCAACATAATAGAAAACCAAAAACACAGGTATAAAATGGGGGATACTTGGCTTGGCAGCACAACATGTGAGCGGGATCTTGGAGTCGCCATGGATCACAAGCTGAACATGAGTCAGCAGTGTGATGTGTCTGCAAAGAAGGCAAATGCCATTTTAGGCTGCATTAAGAGGACTGTTGCTTCCAAGTCGCGAGAAGTTCTAGTTCCTCTTTATTCAGCATTGGTCAGACCTCACCTTGAGTACTGTGTTCAGTTCTGGGCACCTCACTTGAAGAAAGATGCAGCCAACTGGAGCAAGTCCAGAGGAGAGCGACAAGAATGATCAGTGGGATGGAAGGGAAACCCTACAAGGAACGGTTGGGGGAACTTGGGATGTTCAGCCTGGAGAAGAAGAGGCTGAGAGGGGACCTGATCGCCCTCTTCAGATACCTGAGGGGCTGTCATATGGAGGAAAGGGCTCATTTGTTCATAGCTGCTTCTGAAAGCAGAACTAGAACCAATGGGTACAAACTGCAAGAAAGGAGATTCTGGTTGGATATACGGAAAAAATTCCTGACAGTGAGGGCGGTTCGGCACGGGAACAGATTGCCAAGGGAGGTGATGGACTCTCCCTCACTGGGGATCTTCAAGCAGAGGCTCGATGAAAACCTGTCGAAGATGCTCTAGGTCTAAGAGGATTTCCTGCTGCAGGCAGGGGGTTAGACTAGATGACTTACTAGGTCCTTTCCAACTCTATGATTCTATGATTCTATAAACCATATACCCTTCCACAATAGAGAATACCCACAGATTTGAAGAGGCATTCTCTCTCCACTTTCACATAGGAGGGAACATCTCAGCTTTGGCTACTTCTCTTAATGTTCATTTAGGAGGGAATGCTCCTTCCCCATAAGAAGAATGCTTCCTACACTCACAGAAGCGAAAAGCATAATCATGGAGGAAATATCAACTTTTCCAGAAAATGCCTTAGAAGAGGTATTCCAATCCATTCTCGCACAGGATGCCACTGTTATAGATGAGTCATTCTGTCTTCAGTCGCATATGGGGGAATGACTTATACCTGCTGCAACATATCCATTGCTATCAAAAATAGTATGTATGTTTTTCCTTAAAACAACTGTTTTAGTCATATGCATATATATGCAGATTTAATAGTTGAATTCATTGCTAAAGCTGCTTTATGAACTAAAAGCACAATCCTATCCTTGTGCTGCCAGGACTTATGTTTCAGCAGGGCAAAGCCCTTTGCAGCAGTGTTAAAGTGCGGCCACTTTCATGCAATTCTGGGCCACAAATGGGCAGAGGTGGGTATGATCTCAAGAAGGCCTTACCACTGGCAGGGTGGGAAGGTTCAAAACAGAGGGGCTGGAGGGGGTAGATCTGAGCAGCAGCAATGAGCATGAGGATCCAATCCCCTCTTTTTCATGCCACCGCATTTCCTTTTTGTCATCGGACTTATACCAGCTACATAGGACACCCTTCGGTGGTCAGGTTTCCTATCTAGACATAGGTAAACAATATTTTTCTTACCTCTAGATGGCCTTCTGATCACCTCCTCTGGCAACTATTAGATGCAAAGTAGAGCCCATCAGGACTGCTACACTGTCATCGGTGATGGCAAATAAGATTAGGAGATTTGGAATAAGATTTTTTTTTAAAAAAAATCAGGTGGCAGCTCTACTAAGTATTAGTGAGTCATGTGTCTGTATTGTTTCATCCTGCAAACACATGTGCAAGTGCCCACATATACAAGAAGGCACATGCAAGCCTCTTTCCTAATGGGGAGTTCATAGAAGTTTACAGGGATGTGTTCAGATCATGGGAATCAACATTTTAAACAGGTTGCTTCCCCAACATTAGAGCTACGATAGTGCAGGAATGAGAGCGAATGGGTATGCCTTCAAAGTGAGGGTTGCCAACTGGCCAGAAGATACCAAGACAGCCTGCTGTTATGCTTCTAATCGCTGTTTAAAATACAAACATTTGGAACGGAATCTTTTCACAACATAAACACTACTGCCTGCTAATTTGGGGGGATTCAAGTGTGATTAAAAGCACAGGGGCAGGGGCCAGTTGAAAATCTGGCAACACCACTTGCTATCCAGGCTCCTTAGCCATCACAATAAGATGTGTGGCAAATTTATCGGTCTCTTATAAAAATCTATGATTGATATTATTATCTATTAATCTCTAGGCAAATCTCTCAAATAATTTTCTTTTATTTCATCAATTCTCCTACTAAAAATACTTGGACTTTTTCCACTTTCTATCTAAAATAATATTTAAATGTGCATTTTCTTCAAATATTTTCATGGACGGCATACCAAAACGTTAAAAAAAAACACATATAAAACATGGCAGTGAAATATGAGTTTTTACACACAAGTCTAGAATACATCAAATCCATAAATATGATAGTATTTTATAAAAGCCAATCTCCAGGACTCCAGGAATATGACTTAAGGCTGCGATCATAACTCCAGTTAAGTTGATCCAAGTCCCATGCTGGCCTGGGGATGACATAAAAGTGCCATAAGGAACTTTTGCACTATTCCTGAGTGGGGTTTTAGGCCAAAGTACAGACATGCACCAGCCTCCCCACACAACCACTGGCCTAAATTGGTTAAATACATAATTTGAGATTAGTTTTTAGGTCTTCCAGAAAAAAGTCATCCTTTTTTCTACATAAACTCACAGTAATTTGGCAATGAACAAAACAAATGATGACACTATTATTGATGGATTCTTGTTCTGGAAGGGGGGGTTTCAGAATCGTAGCTTTCTGGCAAAGGAGATTTTCTGCTTGAGTTGTTTAGGGCAACACAACAGATCTGGAATTAGGGGAGTTTGGGGAAGAGGGGAAAATATAGTAAATGTAGGTTTTTTTATTTTACATAAAATGTCACGGTTTCTTAGGATTTCAGTGACACTGTGGATTTCACGCTACTTTAATCATTACCTTGGCAGCTTGGGTGACTGGCTGTGAGACCCCACCGCGTAAGTGACACCGCGAGGAGGCTTATCGCTTTCTTCTCATACATGGCGGTGAGATCTTTTTCTTATTAACTTCAAAAGTTTACAATCCTATTATCGCTTCCTATCAGCCCAATCCTAGCTGGGGAGGGCAGAGATAGGAGTCGCAAGGGTAAATAAGGAAATGAAATTCAATTTTTTTCTGAAAAAGAATTGAAACTTTTGAGCAAACACAAAAGCTAGCATGGGAGGAAAAAAACCTAATTTTTTTAAAACCCTGGAACTACTGGTTGTTAGTTCAAGAAATTAGGTCAGTAGCAGCTTGGAATAAAAGAGTGTGTGTGTTTGATTTCTTTCCTATTGCAGCTCCACAAATAGAGCATTAGTTGTCCAAAGGTATTCATCCCCTTATCAGATCAGTCTAGATAGACTCCTTTTTAGAAAACAGTGCTATACTTCCTAAAGAGAAATCTTAGCAAAGAATGTTAATGACCAAAAGATGCTGACGATGGTGATTCTTCTTTTCATTTGTATTATTTTTTTTTAAGGATGCTCATGTTTCAGCAAGTTTTAAATTCATGGTTTGCAACTATACGTGTTGATCTGACTGTCCTGCTGTCCTTTTGTTTTGCCTTTCATTGTACTGGCTTTGCAATTCTGCAACCTGATCTGTGAACAGAACAAGTGGGGCCTAATGAATAACAATATTTGGGGTGATGCATTTAAACAAGGGAGAAGGCCAAGGGGAACAGATTCTGAGGGGGCAGCAAAGGTGGGGGTGGTGGGGCTATAAAACAAGCCTTGTGAAAAAAGGTTGAGGGAGAAACTAGGTATGTTCATCCTGGAGAAGAGATGAAAGGGGACACATTTCAATTATCTGAAGGGCTGTTGCAACAAAGTGGGTAAAGGCTAATTCCCTTCTGCTCCAGAAAACAGAACTAAATTTGATGGAAGTTGTAGGAAGGGAGTTTTGGATGGATATGGAGTAGAAACTTCTTAAGAGCAATTTGCCAATGGAACAAATTACTGGGGGGAGAGGGGGAAAGAAGGTGTATAATCAGTGGATCCCCCCTCACTGGAAATTTTCCAGAGATGGACAGCCAGGGGATGCTGTGCCTGGGGAACTATCATTCTCCAAGATCTATTTTCATTCATTCATTCATTCATTCTGCCAAGGAGCACAGGGTGGTGTACATAGTTCCTCTCCTCCTTTTGTCCCTCTGAGGTTGGTGAGGCTGAGAGAAAGTGGCTGGCTTAAGGAAATCTCATGGATGAAAGGCCCAAATATTCTTTGCCTTTTGTACCCTCATTAGTTGCTTCCTCCTTCCTGATTTCTTCTCCTTTCTCTTATAAGCTCCAAATCATGCTTCAAACCCCTCCCCACAGGAACTGCGGGGGTGGGGGGGAATGGCACTTTATGGCATGCTCTAAAACACATCATGTAAGCATTTTTCCTCCTCCTCATCAGAGCCATAGGGGTTGCAATGGCAGGGTATGCGTGATGACTTTGGATGGATATGTGTTTGTTCATGGACAGCAACACCACCTTCAGCTCAAATCCTTGCCTTGTGTTCAGAGGGAGAGGAAAGTAGCTTACTGGGTTGATCATCTGCTTTGCATTCAGAAGATTCCAGGTTCAGTATCTACCATCTCCAGACTGGGCTGGACCATCTCCAGACTGGGCTGGCTTCTCCATCTGGAGTGCCACAGTACTGAGCTAGACGACAGTGATCTGTCCTGTCTTCTCAAGCTCTAATTCTTCAAATGGACAGCTCCACTGCTGCTTTAGCTCCCTCACTAAACTGTCCTGCTGGACAGCTCCCTGGCCCTGCTGAGAATCCAAGTTCTGTGTTCGTCAAAATGGGACAACTGTCTATACTGGCGAAGTTGTGTTGGCTCCTCCTGGACCACACAATGACTTACAGAGGTACCTCGCTTAACAAGTGCCTCGCTTAACAAGTGATCCACATAACAAGCAAAAATTTCTCTAGGATTCTGCCTCACATAACAAGCATTGCTTCACTTAACAAGCACACTCGTTGGCAGTTGGGGCAGATGCACTGGCCGGCAGCCCTCGTAAAAGCATCAGGGCTGTCTAGCGCGCCTGCCCATAGCGAAAGCAACACTTCTGTGCTGTTCCTCCTGTGGTTGGGCATCCGCTGGGCAGAGGGAGAGAAGAGCAGTGGAGAAGAGGGAAGCAGCTCAGAGCTAGCCAGAAGGGAGCAGGGGGGAGAGAGGCTCAGGATGGAGAGAAGGAGAAAGTGGGGAGACACTTTGAAGGTGTCTTGGACTGCAGCCTCCTAACCATGTCTACCCAGAAGTAAGCCCCATTGTGTTAAATGGGTTTTACTCCCAGGAAAGTTTCTTTGATTGAATCAAGAATCTTGATGCAGCTATACTTAGAATCACAGACTGCTTTTTTCAATGTTTCATCAATATACACATTAGTAGCAAGGCAGGATGAACAAGCAAATTGCTGAAAAGTTGCAGCAAACTGTAGATGCTTCAATTCTGGATTTACTTTTAGAGGTTGTGCTTATTAAGTGGGGGAAAAAGGAGAAGAGAAATTCAGAGAAAAATGTCTTTCCAAAACAACAGCAGTGCAATCCTAACACCTGATTAGGCCAACACAAGTCCTGGCATAAGTCCCATGGCACTTCTGCGCCACTCCTGGGTGGGTTAAGCCAGTGAACAAACATGTGCTGGCCTCCCCATGTCACTACAGGAATGGGACTTGTGTCCCATTGCGTTCAGTGACGCTTTCTTCCAGGAATTTGTGGATGGGATTGCAGCCTCGGTCGTATAAAAATCTTATATGAAACTGTTTTACACAGACCCAGCTTATTAGTCCATGTAATTCACTATTGTCTGAATTGTGCAGGTGCTGTCCTTTGTGTCAGGTAGGGGTATTTCTCATCACCTATTATGTGATCCTTTATGGCTAGTGATGCCAAGAATCAAACCTAAGACCTTCTATATGCCAAGCAGGGGTTATACCACTGAGCTACTGATCTTCCCCAACTCCTGCATGATTTATGTGAACAATGTGCTAATCTGCTCTGAACCCTCAAACCTGCACACCTTTTCTCCCCTCCAGTCCAGGGTTCTAACCACAGCATCTCCTCTTATGAAAGAGAGTTTCTTGCAAGAGTAACATCCATTTTTTGGAAGGGTGTGACTTGCGAATCAGCAGAGCCTTGTAATGTGCCATGTAACCCGATATATGGGAAAGTTACTTGCATTGTCACACTCTGCAGCTTAAAGACAACCTATTAGGGATTAGAAGGAGAGCTTCCTCGAAGATTATCCTGCATCCAGCAGCTGCAAGTCTCTCTAGCCTTCTCAGCAGATGCTGATGGTGCCGAGGATAGGGCACAAGCCAGATGGACCACAATCATCACTTGATAGATCCCTGTGTATATTACCTACCAATCAAGGGGGCTGAAGGACACTGAGCTGCTGTTACCAAGAACTCAAGTCAAAGATAATCACCATCCCAATGATACATAAGCGTCAAGAAAACTCTGCCTGTAATTGGGTTTTTCCTCTCAGTAGTCATGGCTGACATATTTTATGTTCTATTTCATTAGCTGTCAACTCCCACAGGTCCCAGCTAAGGCTGATTAAGGCCAGTGATGGGCTTCAAAGAAATTAACAACCGGTTCTCTGCCCATCTGGCAGACACTTTTAAATGGCTATTTTTAAACTTTATATGTCCCATCTCTTGTTAACAACCGGTTCTATAGAGTAGGTACGAACCTGCTGGAGCCCACCACTGATTAAGGCCCTAATCCTATGGGTGCCTTCCATGAAGGGAATCCTAGTTCCAACAGTGGAAGGTCCTCTGCAAGGCTCTGATCCCCTCATAGCCTCCACTTGCATGCTATTATTCAACTTGTGTGTTATGATACCAATGGGGTTGTGAAGCCTCTTTTTTGGGGAGGGCTTGGATCTAAACAAATATTGGTAGTACCTTATCAAAAACTGAGTTCTTGATATAATCATACACAGATTCTTCTTACTGTCTTGGCTAGCAGTTTCATGCTGCTACCTTCCAAGGTTGTTGTGAAGACATGAAAGGTAGGGGGTCAAGGAGCAGGCAGATCAGGTATTGAGATGGGGGTGAGATCAGGAGCAGATCCCATGTCTCATCTTTTTTTGTTTGTTAGGATTGTTTCATGAAAAATTTCAAAGATATGTCAGGAGTAAAGCTTTAGCAGAAAACCATTCTTAACCATAATTCTGGAATTGAACTATGCACAATTTGTTGCAGTTTTTCATTAATTTACATTTTCCCTCCATGTTATTGTTGATTTACATCTTCCCCGCCCCACCAGGAATCTTGAAGTGAATGGATTTTAGTTGTACCAATATTCTATTTGTCCAGGTTTTGATGTGCAGGTGCCTTGAATTGAACCTCACTGGGGTGTGCAAGGGTCCCTCCCATTCTCTTCAAAGCCATTCCAGGTAGGAATACATAACTGTGTCATATGAAGGAGAGGGCTCCCTTGCTCACTGTAGTGAGGCTCCCACCAAAGCTGACTGCTCCACCCCCTCTTGCTACACCACCACCCTTGACCTTGTCTTGGGTCCTCATTCCAGATCTGTGCTGCGCCTCCATGAATCTCTGTTCTCACTGGGACTGCAGTCCAAATGCTGTTCTTCATGCCTGGAATTCCTTGCTTTGCCTTGTCCTGGAGGTCTTTCTCTGACTATTCTCAACAGATTAAGGACACATATATCTAGTCCCTGGTAGCTCTCCTTATCTGCATGCCTCCAAGCCTTTTTTCATCTGTCCCCTTCTGCTCCCACAACAGCTGTGGATCTGCATACTGGCCGGTCTTTCCTATTTTTCTCACACCTATCCATAGGTTTGCTCCATCCTCCTGATCATAGATGACCCTGTTGTATCCAATAACTCCCTTGGAATCCCAGGTAATCCAGCACTCTGCAGATGGATTCCCTTCTAATTGCCTGTCTCTATGATTTTACCTGATTCCCCTTCTAATTCCCCTTCCTCTGAGATACCATTATTCCCAACCTACAGAGAGGGATCATTTTAGTTCAGGCTCGTATGTACCCAAAGGTTCCCAAAGCAGGTGTTGTGGCCTCCAACAAGGGTTGCTTGTTTCTGAAGTTTGCAGGAAATACATCATTCCCTGTAATCTGTGCAACCCATGAAGCCCACAGCCATGCACCTAGAACTGACATCCCACACAGCTTCATGTTACTCAGGAGCATGATGATGATGATGATGATGAGATCATTGCTTAACATTCTGGAGTGCAGGGTCAACTTTGAAGGGATGCCAGCATCTGAGTGCAGTCCAGAGTAACTATGGGGAGTCCTTGCTCTAGTGTAAGAACAATTTACTCTGGGTTCCAATATGAATTTCCCATAGGTTTTCACTAGGTGGTGCCATAACTACAGGTACACGTAATGTCTCTTACACGCTCCCGTGGTTACTCTGGATTGTAGGGTAAGTCATTCTGTAAATTCAGATTTTTTCCTTTTATATCAGATTGTGAGTTTGCTTGCCTTTGAAGTTATGTATAATACCAAGAACATTTTAGATACAATTTTAACAACAATTGATTAAAATCCTAAACAAATGTTTGTTTGGATATGCTGGGCATATAAAGAAGAGGAAGTAAAGAAACAAAGCTTTTCAGGTAAAATCATAGAGACAGGAAAAAGGAAAATATTCAAGATTCATTCCACAGTCTGTACTTAAGTTGTTAAGGTGTATGAGCCTTAAAATAAGACGTAAACGTGTTAACCTTAAGGTGTTGTTAAGGTGTATGGGTAAAGGTGTATGGGCAAAAAACCCAGCTCATTTCTACATAACCAACATGCCTGTCCCTGTCCATGGGTATGTTAAAAAGCACCCTTAGCAAACAAAAACATTATAGAATTATGGCCCAGTCCTAGTTAGGATTGGGCTGCCATGCTTGGGGTTTTATGACAGTGGAACACAGCTCCACTTTGATAAAATGGCTGCCAATGGAGTGCAGAGTGCTGTGTTGGCAGCCATTTTGTGAGTGCTGCTTTCAGTGGCAATGCTCCCCAGCCATTGCCAGACTGGTTGGAGCATTAGGAGCATGTAATGCAGTAGTAGAGTAGGTAAGGCAGTGGCAGGAGTGGGGAAATGGCAGTTAGAAATGAAGCACAGAGGCAGAGATGGGGCATGGAATGGGTTGGATCAGGCAGGAACTGCATGTGCTGGATTGAATCCTGCTTTTTCAAGTTTTCCCCCCTCTTTTTCTCCTTGGACAGGTGCAGGTTCAGTTGTGGAGTGGGAGCTTATAGAGGAGTAAGGAGATTTTAATTCCTTTTCCCCTCTGCAACTGCCCACTCATCACTTCTTCTGGATACAGTGTGCCTATTTTAGGTATGGATGCAACAACGCAGGAATGTAATTATATAATTGGGCCTAAAATGTGCATTTTCATACACCTTAAATGTGCGCTCATATGAAGAAAAAACACAGAGAGGCTAAATGACACACAATGCTAAACTGACTGGTCTTACTTACAATATTTGGATGTGAGAGTCTCAGCAAAACACCAATTTCAGTCCTGACAATTTTCTTGTCAATCTGAAAATTAAAAACCAGAGCAAAACCAATAAAGGGCACAGCACTTTTCATAGTTCTTTCCAGTTAAAATTTCACTATGTACGACCAACAACAACATGAAAGCCCTTCAAGTGTTCAAAGCAGGGTAGGCTGAAATTCTGTTGACAAGTGAAACTTTTCCATGTCACCTGAGATATAGGTGATAAAAAGGGGACAACTGTCACAGGGAATAGGTTTTTCCTCCATACTGTGAAATATAATCAAAATGCTCCCTCATGTTTGCCACCTGCTTAATTGTTTAATATACTAGCTTTTCTCACTTGACTTAGTATAGTTAGGGTATAGTTAGTATATATAGGGTATAGGCTGTGGGTGGCACAAGCGGTTAAGTTGCTGTGCCTGTTAACCAGCAGGCCAGGGTTCGAGACCCAGGTCGGCCCCAGAAGACAGGGTGAGCTCCTGTCCTTAGCCCAGCTCTGCGATGCCAGCTGGATCCAATTGTATTGGCTCTGCCTTTCCATTGGACTATTTCAGTGGCGTGGAGAGGGGGGATTTGCTGCTTGGGTAACAGCATATTCTCCATAACAATCCAACTCAGGCTTTTGTGCTTCGCATGCAGCGTATGTAGCGCCAAGCACGATACCATAGTCTTTCAAGACTGACGGAGGCCTGCTATAGGGTATAGGGTATAGTTAAGCCTAGGTCAGAGAGGAGGTATAGTTAGGTATAGTTAGTACATATAGGGTATAGTTAAGCCTAGGTCAGAGAAGAGGAAGAGGATAGGGTGACTGCACTTTTGTGTATTCATGATTGTCTGTAGCCTGTAGAAACAACTCTGGAAAGACATGTCAAATCTGGAGGAGAAAATCAAAGTCTGACTATGCCACTCTCCACCCACATGAATGAGGAGGCAGCCAACAAATCCAGTCTGCATCAGAAAATTAAAAATAGGATTCTCACACACCACACACTCACCGTCTTCTTCAGAATTTTGGCTGCATACTGGGCATGGGTCCCTTTCTCTTCACAGCTGTACACCACAGATGTGGCACCCCTATACAAAGACAAAAGGGAGAGGTTATTGCACACAGTTGAGATGAACTGGGTCTGGGCATATATTATAGACTTGTAAATAATACAGACTTGTAAATACCGAACATAAATAGGGAGTTGTACAGAAACCTAAACCCCAAACAGTAAATGATACGATTGCGGTGACATTCTTTTTGTGCTGTTTTACCAGTATGCATTATGTTCTTTAGCACTGGTAAAACAAAACCCAAACAGAATCTTGATGCAGTCCAGTGGAGGGCTTCAGGGGGTTCTCACAGGTTCTATAGAACCGTTTGCTAATGAGCACCTGGTTCTGAGAACTGGTTACTAATGGGACATAGAATCTGTTGTTAATTTAGGTTATTAGGACATAGAACCTGTTGTTAATTTATTTGAATCCCACCACTGAGCCATACGTGTTATTACCATGTCAAGATTGTAGTCTGGTCCTGTTGTACCAATGCACATATATATAACCTTACTAGAAAAAGATGCAAATGGATAAAGGAATGGGAAGCCAAGGTAAACTGGATGTGTGCAGCAAGTTGTGAAAAATGCAGAAATCAAAAATTAAAACAATGGAGAATTCTTGATGCATCGTTTCACTTTTGGAAATCAGATCAGGTGATTCAAAACTCCCAAATCTGGGGAAATACTTGGATGGGGAGGATTTTGAAAACAACACAAATTACATTTTCAAAACATTGTTGGTGTGAACGGTTATATCTCTCTTTAGTGAATGACTCCTCCCAAAATTCAATTTCTGGGTGTGGAATGATTTTATCTCTAGCATCTACTGTGCATCTATGTAAATTCACAAATATGAACACTAAGCGCGCAATCCAGAGTAACTATGGGAAGTCCTTGTTCTGACGTAAGAACAATTTAGTCTGGATTGCAGTATGAATTTCCCATAGGTTTTCACTAGGTGGTGCCGTAACTACATCAACGTAAATGTCTTTTAAGTGCTCCCATAGTTACTCTGAATTGTATGGTAAGGCGTCATGCAGGGAGGGTGATCATAATGCCTTTACCTCTAAACACTGCATAGAAGAGGGAACTTTGGCAGGTTCAGCTCAATTTGTAAGGGTTTAAATGGCATCACCTGCCAAAATTCCCTCCTCTATGCAATGCTTAAAGGTAGAGGCACTCTGTCCTCCTATTTGCAAGCAGCTACCCACACACTTTGTGTCAAACTACCACAAGCTTAACGCATGCAGCATCTGTGATAGCCTTTGCAGTTTTTTGGAATCAACATGCTCAGCAGCACAAGGGGCTTATATTCCCCCATGTGCTTCTGGCTTGCTTTTGGTAAAACTATTTTAATTAAAATCAGAATGCTAAACTGGTCTAAACCTTTAAGCGGCTTTAAAGACCGAAAAGCATTGTACTAACCCCCCTCCCGCCCCTGGTTTCTCCCCACAAAACAAGCCCGCAAATTTATGTTTAAGTAGAGATTACATCCTGATTGGCATGGCTGACAAGAGACACGTGGCAATGTAGGAAAAGACCCTGCAGTGAGAATCTAGCAAGAAGCATTGTTTCCTTACCTTAGAGCGGATAGGCAGGGCCCATTTACCTAAGACAGGGTTCAATCCTAACTAATTTAGGCCAGCACAACTCACCCATTTCCAGTTCCTGCAGTGGCATGGGGAAGCTGGCACATGTCTTTGCACTGACCTAACCCCCCAAGTGTGGTGTAAATGTGCCTTACTGCACTTCTGCAATATCCCCAGGGCAGCACAGGACCTGTCCTGTCCTAACCACAGGTTAGGATTGCCCTGTCAGTGATCTCAATCACTGTGCCACACGTGTTGACACATGTGTTGGCTAATGTGTTTTGTTTATTTCTATACCTGAACATTCATTAGTAAAATGATGAAATCTAACCTTTAAAAAACTGATGGTACATTTTTACAGTTTTAGCATCTTGTTGGTGTGCTGTAAGAACAGGGTAACCATATAGAACGGAGAAGGAAATTTGAATGACCATGTGGAATGGAAAGGTGAACATACAGAATGGAAGTGGAAATTGAAAAGGAAATTTAGGCAGGTGGTGTCGTCTACGCTGAGATGAACCTGCCTAAATTCCCTGTTTTATGCAATGTTTAAAGGTAGAGGGACTCTGTCTTCCTTTCTGTAAGGTCACCATATATCAAAAAGTATATAACATGATAGGATAATTCCTAACAACCATGATTTTCACAATTTGGGTCACTAGTGGTGTCATCCATATGGAGGGTGGCATCTGGGGCAGATTGCACTCACCCCTTAACTAAGCCACTGGTGGGAGGTGATGGGAGCCTGTTTTCCACCCTCCAAAATCTGTTGCTGATGTGAATGGTATAATTTGCTTCATGAACAGCCCAGCCTTGATTCGATCCATGTACCGTGGCTCAGTCTAGCCTGCTGTGCCTGACAGCAGCACCCTAGTAATCCAAGCAGTGACCTTTCCTAGTCTTGCATAGAGACCTCAGGAACAGTTGTAGTACCTGAGGACATGGACAGGAATATCTGTAGTGTGAGACCATCCTCATGCCTGCTGGACCCTTGCCCAGCTTGGCTAATCAGATCTAATCCTGGCCTGGTCGAATGGACAGGGAAGTTGGTGAGTTCCTCTCTGAGGGAAGGGGTGTTGCGTCCTGCTCTAAAGCAGGCAGTGGTTTGCCCCCTCATGAAGAAACCCTTCCTGGATCCAAATAATTTAAACAACTATTGGTCAGTCTCATACATCCCATTTCTGGGCAAAGAGGTTGAGCGGGTGGTGGCATCCCAGCTTCAGAGGGTCCTGGATGAAGGTGATTATCTGGATCCTTTTCAATCTGGTTTCAGGTCAGGATTTGGGACGGAGACTGCTTTGGTCACCTTGGTCGACCTATACTGGGGGATGGACGGGGGAGTGCATCCATGTTGGTCCTGCTGGACCTCTCAGTGGCCTTCAACACTATTAACCATGGTGTCCTTCTGGGTCGGTTGGCCGTGTTGGAAAATGGAGGCACAGTTTTGCAGTGGTTCCACTCCTTCCTGGCTGACAGATCCCAGAAAGTGGTGCTGGGTGATGCTTGCTCGGCACCCTGGCCTCTTCGGTGTGGGGTGTCACAAGGTTCCATTCTATCCCCAATGCTATTTAACATCTACATGAAGCTGCTAGGAGAGGCCATGCAAAGGTTTGGAGTGAGGTGCAGTCAGTACACTGATGACACCCAGCTCTATCTCTCCTTCCCTCCTGAGTCTAAGGAGGCAGTTGTGGTCCTGAATCGCTGTCTGGATGCAGTGGAGGATTGGATGAGGGTGAATAAGCTGAAATTAAATCCTGATAAAACTTCTCCTGGTCCAGAAGTTGTCAACTCGTGTATTGGAATATCATCCTGTTCTTGATGGGGTTGCACTCCCTCTGAAGGAGCAGGTCTGCAGCTTGGGGGTTCTTCTGGATTTGCAGCTGCTTCTGGAGTCCGAGATGGTAGCTGTAGCCAGGGGATCCTTTGCTCAGCTTTGGCTGATCCGCCAGCTGCAACCATCCTAAAGTCGCTCAGATCTGGCCACGGTGACCCACGCCGTAGGGACATCGAGATTGGACTATTGCAACATGCTCTACATGGGGCTGCCTCTGAAGACGGTCCAGAAACTTCAACTAGTCCAGAATGCGGCAGTTCATGTGGTTGTAGGTCTCATTGGTTCGACTCTGTCGGGCCATTGCTTTAGCGGCTACACTGCCTGCCCATTAATTTCTGGGCTGAATTCAAAGTGCTGGTCCTGATCTTTAAGCCCTAAATGGCTTGGGTCCAGGGTATCTGTGGGACTGCCTGCTTCCGTAGTTACCTGACCCATCAACTAAGGTCATCAGAGGGAGTCCTACTGACTGTGCTGCCACCAATGGAGGTGAAAGGTGTGGCAGCCAGGAATAGGGCCTTCTCGGTGGTGGCACCCCTGCTTTGGAACTCCCTCCCCCTAGAACATAGGAAAGCTCCCTTGATACACAGCTTCAGGCAGAGCCTAAAAATTTTTATTTCAAAAAAGTGTTTTATTGAGGTGGAGGTTGGGGGGTTATTGTTATTGTTTTTAATGTTTTTAACTTATATATGTTTTCAATGCTTTTAATTGTTTTATTTAATGTTTTTAATTTGTTTTATTGTTAGCTGCCTTGAGTTGGCTATGGCCCAAGAAAGGCGGGGTATAAATTTACTAAATGAATAAATAAAATAAACAGTTGCATAGCTACCCCTCTTGCACACAAGGGTGCAAAAACTAGAAATGCCTTTTGAAAGTCTCTGCCAGGTGTTCTGAGGGTTGCAAAGGCCTGCCGGTTTTGACGAAAACCAGAAGTGCCACATTAAGGTCTTAGCCGGCCTTAGACCCTCTTGAGCTCCAGAAGGCCTGCTGCATACCTTAGAAAGTTATTTCCAGTTTCGTGAAAATCAGAAGTTCCTTTCAAAGGCCTCTGGCAGGCCTACTCAGGCCTTCTAAGGCTTGGAAAGGACATACATGATCTTCCTGACCCTCAGAAAGCATCCAACATCACCTTAACACCTCTCTGATATGGCAACCTGGGCTCTGACCCTCCACCACCCAGTTACGCCACTTTTCAGTGATTTGGACCCTCTTACCTGGCAAGCAGATTATTGCTGAGCTTCAGCAATAGCCCCAAACCTGGTGAGTTTGATCTGGTCAGTTGCCATATGACCCCCCCCCCAACAGAGACAGTCCCGATTTTTGGAAATTGCATTCTCATACTGGCAAGAGCGACAGAGGGTCCTGTCTCAATTTTGTGGAAGAGAATTATGGCAATTCTACCCAAACTACACTGTACCTTTGAGCTATAGCCTGACCCTGAAGGCTGAGAGTAATTAAATTTGTACCCATTGCAGGGATCCTTTTGGCTGAAGGAAAAAGGAATTGGCAGCCACATCTTCATAACAGCTGTCTTGCCATAGCAGTAAAATACTCCCGTTTCCTATAGGATGCTTTAAATAGCAGCATATTCAGAACCCAGCAGTATCCACGCTACGTTTTCCCTTGCTAAGTATAGCATCCTTTCAGAGTTGGCTCTTCCAAGCTTCATTAACTGCAGCAGCAGGTAGATTGGCAAGCAAAAAGAAGGACACCTTCCCCTGCTTTCATCCCTTGCCTCTCATTCTTCCCACTCGCTGCAAGTTTCCAGCTATTTAAAACAAACTTCTGCTTTGACGTGGATTTCAGACACTGACTGGGGTGCAATCCTAACCTAGGTTGGCACAACTCATTGGTCTTTCCATTCCTGTGGTGAAGGAGGGAAGCAAGTGCATGCCTGTGGACTGGCCTAATCCTCCCCAGGAGTGGCACACAAAAGTTTTATGGCACTTTTGTGACACCTCAGGTCAGCCGGGTATGCTGGGGCTTAGGCTGGCCTAACTGGAGCTTAGGATTGCAGCCTAAATATCTCTCATCAAGCTTGGCTGTGGACTGAGTGGTGCACTTTACTCATGCAGGCAGGTGGAGCGGGAAACCTGTGTCAGAAAAACTCATGGATTAGTGAGCAGGAAGGGCAGCCACGGTTATATAGGCTCCATCTGCACCTCAACCTGCCTGTCTGCAATATAGGGTCAATAATGAGCCATGATGCAAGTGTTCAATGAGAGGTGCTTGGAAAAGTGAACATTCCTGCATGAATACTTGGAAACAGAATCAAGATAAGCACATGTCTATTTGTAGGTCCAGCCTATCCTTGCAGCCAGTAAAAGTGGCAGCATTAGTGGCAGATTGCAAGGGGGGCCAATTGTTTCCACTGCCGCATTACATTCTTATTCCCCTAAAGCAAAGTGCTGATCACTGGGGTGAAAGATGCAGTGGGAAAGCCAGGGTCCTTGTGGCTCCTTTCCCTGTTGGGGACTTGGACCAACAGTTCTAGAATGGTTGCTGGGAAATGATGCTACTAGCATTTCCAGCTGGGAGAAGAGCCCCAAGAGTCCTTTTCTTGGGCAGAAATGATTCAAAGGAACATTGACTTCCCATTGGACACCCTTTGACTGGGAATATCGGTCCTCCGTAGAAAAAGATGCTGCTGTGGCAGCCTTAAAAGCACCTATCACTGCTTTCCCCAATCCCAAAGGTCTTTATGGGAAAGCGAATTGGAGACGGGGAATCAACACAGCTTGTACTTATTTTATTTTTGTACTGGCTGAATTTACCTGTCATTGCAGAAGTTAAAAAAATATTTGTGGGCACTGTTGGGCACTTTATGTCTCCTTTTAATTCACTTTCATTCTTCATTTTCAATTACAGGTTGAACCTCAGCATCTATGAGGTTTCATTCCAGGAACCTTCCTGGATACCAATTTTCACTTTAAACAAAAGCAGTGGTTTATCACAGTAACAAGGGCAGCGTGAATCAATTTCCCTTTCCTCTTGGAGGCAGGCACTTCTCTCTGGAACTGAATGCAAAGTTATTAGGAAGGGATTATTGCAAGATAGGAGATTCTGGTTAGATATCAGAAAAAAATTCTTGACGGTGAAGGCTGTTCGGCAGTGGAAGATTGCCCAGGGAGGTGGTGGACTCTCCCTCACTGGGGATCTTTAAGGAGAGGCTCAACGAGCACCTGTCTGAGATGCTCTAGAAGGATTTCCTTCTACAGGCAGGGGATTGGACTAGATGACTTACTTGGTCCTGTCCAACTCTTGGATTCTATGATTATCCCTTTGCATTCATGCCCCAGGCAAAGTAAGGGGTCTTCCTCCTTAAAACATCACACTCGTTTTAAGCCATTAACTGCTGCTTAGTCTTTCAAGACTGATGGATGCCAAGACCTTTAAAAGGGGGTTTATCTTTTAAAGTGCAAACCTCAATTGTGCTAAAACAAAATAGCTGATAAATAAAATGCTGATAATTAGGTTATATATCAAGTAGTTGTACTTGATTGTAAAAATAAATATGGCTGCTACTCTAACAAAGCAAAATCCTAAAAACTGAAGGGGGGAAATTACACTCCAGATAGACCCCGAAAAGAAGGTAGACCCAAACACATAAAGCAGTTTCTGCAAAACATGAGATCCCAAAATGAAAACCCTTAGAAAACCACAGTCTTGATTAAGAAGGCCTCTGTAGGATGGTGGATAAATCTGCAAGCATCCTTCCCTGGCCTGTTCCCTTCTCACCTCGTGTCAATTTCATCTGGCTCATGCGAGTTAAGCGGTTGGTGCCAAAGAAAAGGCAAACAGGCCACAGTGTGCTTGACTTCGATTGGGCTTAGCGTGTCCTCAGAGAGGCAGGAAAGAAAGGGCGTGTGTGTGTTTGAAGATAGAGAATGGAAGAAAGGAAATCTTCTTCTTTTAAGGCAAAGAGAAAGAGCGCGTCCCTAATTAAGGATTTACCCCAAACCGCAACGGCTCAGTTACGGCTGCTGCCGCTCCCATCAGGATTAATACCACCAAATATAAGCGCTTTAAAACATCTCTAAATGTGTATTTATTATAATAGCAGTCAAGGGAGATCACAAACACTTTTCCCCCCTCTATAAGACTGCCTTCTCCCCCCACGCCACCAGAAAATGATTTTCGAACAACTACGCAGTTTTTAATCCGTTCATAGCAAATGTTGGGACTATTGAATATCTTTCTGCTCCCTTTGGCATTCCTTTTATCCTTGCCTGCTTGATCTTTTGGGATGGCCAGATGCTCCAAAGAACTCCCTCATGTCAGGATCAGGGGCTGAGAGTGCAATCCTTTAAATGTTTACATAAAGGTCAACCTCATTCTGTTTAGCGGTGCGTTCTCTTAGGTATGTGTGCCTAGGATTGCAGCCAGAGTTTTAGGAAAAGAAGATGGTTACTATTCACTTTTGCCTGGACATCTTCCAGATTCTTGAAAAATTCTGAAAGTAGATTGAAATGTACCTTCCAAATAGATGAGAATTGTTAAGAGAAGCTGACTAGCGGTATAATCCTAACCAATTTAGGCCAGCACAACTCATCCACAACTGTGGCGGTGTCCATGCACTGGCTGAACCCGCCAAGAGTGGTGCAGAAGTGCTTTTGTGGCACTTTTGTGGCACATCCAGGCCAACACAGGACTTGGGCCAGCCTAACTGGGAGTTAGGATTGCCTGAGTTTCTAGAAGACAAATGGAATCTCTCCCAGAGTTTATGGCTTTCTGTACATCTCTAAAGATACCTTTGGTTAATTGGTGATAAAACAACAGAACTTTGCATGTGCTTGTGAATACTCTACCCTTATTAGGTTCACTGTAGTCAATCAGTGGTGAAAAATTTGGCTTATGCCCATGTGACTGACCAAACTTTGCACATTCCTTTTGATATATTTAGTGTGTCCCAGATCCTATTCTGGCACTCAAAACAGATTGCTTGCTCTTGTTATTCTAACCAAAACAATGTAACCATGAAACTTGTTTGTCAGGTGGGAACTGAGGAAACTAGGAGTGAAGCGGTAAGAATTTGTCAGACCTCTTGCGTTTCTTCTGAAGGTGGTGGACCACAGAAGCTGGCTTTAAGAAAGGCAAGGCAAGTGAAGCCGAACCAAAGGACCTCCAAGTGAGCAACTAGATCTAACAGAATTCCAGGTTTTTAATGTTTCTGGCTCCCAATTATTCCCTTACAAGGTACACACCACTTGCTGGAGGGCGAAGGTCCTTAAAGGAGCAGATTCTGAGCCTCGAGCCAAGTACTCTGCCATTTCTTAGCCAGTTCTTCCCTGATACATTCCATGCATTGGTGCACAGACAGTGAAGTGTGAGATGGTATGTGAGGCTCTGATCCCTTGGACGAGACCAGTTCAGGAATGACCATTTCTGAGGGGTTGGATTCAGCTTTCCAGGGGTCCTCACTGCCTTGTCTATTCTCATTGCCTGAACCCAGGTCTTGCACCTTGGCAAATAGCATTGGTATCAGAGATATCACTACCTCCCCCCACCTCAATGTTTGAGTCCTGACTATCATTGACATTGGGGGCCATGGCAAACATCTACTGAGGTGCAGGCAAAGACTGCCTTCCACCCAGAGGACACCCCACCCAAGGAGGATGCTATAGCTTGGATCTAATGCTCTGATGCTTGGATCGTACTGGACAGTGACCTGACTGGTCTCTTGCCCGGTATCTGCCCCTATTTTTTATGTCCGTGCCTGGACATAAGCAGAGATGGATGCCAGCCTGTTTGGAAATGGCACTCTGTGCTCTGGGAGACTTTGCTCACAATATGTGCGAGGCCTTAGCGTGTAGGGGCATACATTCTGCATACGTTCAGGTGCACATATTATATATGAGCCACCTTTGGCAATACCCTGAAAGGGCGTCCTTCTTCCCAACATTCCCAATCCTAAAAATTTTGCAATTCTTAAAAACAAGGAAGCACCAAGTCTTCTTCATTAGGATGTTGATTTTTAAATATGGCCAGAATGTTTACTTCTATATATGTGATATCTTCTTTTCACTACTTGTGGTTGTTTAGATACAACTGAGATACAAGTACATTGCGTTCAATAGTACTTACTCCCAGGAAAGTGTGGTTAGGATTGCGGCCTTGTCTCAGATTGCAACAAGTTCAATTGGGGCAGCAGTTAGGAAGAAACACCTTGTGGATTCAGAGTAGATCCCTTCCTTTCTAGGAAGGAAAGGAAAGCCAGTCTCTAGCATGTGTAAAGCCAGTGTCTCCAGTATAATCTTCTCCAAACCTTTTCTGTTTTGATGTTACCTCTCTCTACGTCTCCTAGTTTCAGGAGCCAAAACACAGGAAATCCACATGATGAGGTTTCCACGTGCCCTCCAATATCACTGGTGAAAACAAGGACTAACCTGTAACAGTTCTCTCCTTTTCCAAGGATCACTGCCCAAGGCTGCCACCCCCCATCAGTATTACTCACTGCTAGGGGGCTCTACTCCATCTGTTGTATGCTGTGCTCATTCACTCAACAGCAATTGCCTGCCCTCCACAGATTTCAAAGCTGAGAAAGGTGTTTGTTCTTTTTTGGTTTTAAAGATAGACCAGAACAATCATCAATCTGTTCCTCATTGTTCAAAATAGACTGTGGCAGCTGCCAAGTGTGAAATGTGAGCAGGCAGTCTGTGTGGCACATTAGTGCTTATGAACATGCAGCAATGTGCATGTGCAACAGAGACAAGACACAGCTCTGCCAATGCACTCGGAGGTGCACAGTGCAAACCTAGCTGTGTTGACCCAGAAATAAATCCCATTGTATTCAGTTAGCATTACTCCCATGTATGCAAGTCAGGATTGCACCCTGAAGTCCTGGGGACATGGGGAGAAGGAGGCCTTCTCTCACAGTAACAAACTTGTAAAGTTGTCTGCAGAAGACAAACATGGGAACAAATAAAGAGATAGTGATTTCCCAGAGGCCAGGCAGGAAATAGGAACTGCTAGATCAGCACTGATTTCCCCAAATCAGGCCTGATGTTCACATTTTTATGACAGAGGAGGGTAGGAATCAAAGGAAGCAGGGAATCACCGCAGAATAGGCGCATCATAAAAGCAGGAAGCCTGGTGATGTTCAGCTATTTAATTGCATTACTTTTTAGTGAGCAATGGCTTTGAAGCCTGCCATACCTTTCCTTACATCTTCACAAATAAAAAGAGTATGTAGTTTTTTAATGAAAGCTTAACATTTAGGGAGAGGACAGAGATGATACCTAAGGAGGTCAGATACCTGGCCTATCTTTCCCATGGCTATGGCCTTGCTCAAAGTTTGTACAAGAGCATATTCATCTCCAGTTTTCCCTGCCTCCATTTATATTCTTTTCCTTGTCTGTCTCTCCCAATGTGGAGATTAGACTGTAAGCCCTTTGGGGCAGGGGACTGTGTCAAACACCAGTATCCCAAATGGAATCATGTAGTTCAATATCTCAAAATAACACCCATTCCTTGATTAGTTCTGCCTTCATTTCTGTTCCCTCCCTGTGTTGTCTCCCTGCATTGAATTTTAGATTGTAAATTCCTGGGGGCAGAGATCTGACCCTGTCTACTTTGTCAATCTCCATGCACATAGATGGTACTTAATAAAAACAACAACAATAATAATAATAATATAATTGTTAGTTGTCCAGAAGAAAATGACAGTCCAATCCTACCTGCCCAACTCAGGGCCCATGTGGTAGAAATGCTCTAGAGTGCAGTCCCGCCGGGATCCCTCGATCCAGTATTCATCCTCTGGAGGCTTGGAGGTTGGCATTCTTGGGATACGGACTTGGTTCTACTCAGGAGAAGATGAGACTGATCTCTGCCTGGTCTTTATCTTCTTCCTTTACAGCATTCCAGATGGCCAGAGAGAGAGAGAGAGAGAGAGAGAGAAATTGCTAGGATTATCCCAGAGGATCAAAATAACACACTGAAATCTCCACCTTCTTTCAGAATACACAAGAGGGCCCTGGGTGTGTTTCTGCTCAGCTTGGCAGCTGTTTGCATGGCGGATCTGTGATGCCCTCTTTCCTGGCCTCCTGGCACACTCCTCATATGGCGCGACTCTACGATACCACCTGCAAAATGGGTGGGTGTTTATGATCAAACCATATGGATCAGCTCTTGGTGGGAAGGAGGATAGCTCTATTTCTCACTCTGGAGTCTGCGTTCATCTCCTGTCAAGACGCTCAGTCTCACAATAGGTCATGTTTGCTGTGCATTCTAGCAATACAAAAAACCAAACAAAACACACCAACCTGGCAGAGTAGGAATGCTTGAGATTTCTTTCTCCGCTGCTGCTGTTGCAAAGCTGCTCTCCCATCAACACCTTCCCTTTAGTCTGCTGGAAGATATTTTTGCTCTGAAAATACAGCAAGGACACCTGCCTCTCTGGTTATCCTTCTTCTCTCGCCTACCACTTTTAATCCAACATCCTTCCTTCATCAACTCCAGATGGAGGGTTCTTGCAAGATGTCCAAGATTAGCTCCAGCCTTCAGAATCGGCCTTTTGTGCTTCAGCCCTCACAATATGTATATATATAAAAAACAGATCAGTTCTCAGGGTGCCATGATAGTCCATTTGCCCAAAGGCTTCAGGTTCCCTTTGATGAGTAAGTTACACATTTCAAAGCTCAGATTTCCCTCTGGTGTGCTCTGTTGTGAGTGGTTTTTTTCCCCCTTTGGGTGATGCTCAGACAGCACACGACACCACGCCCGACAGCGACAACATCCTAGTGACCTCTATTTCAGAAAGTATGGGGTTCCAACTCAGCTCTCTCTTGCCACCTAATGGAGCCGTGTATCCTCTGCAGCCTCCTTTAGCAATAATGAGCCATTAACCCAATATCCGCGCAATCCTGACTTGTAGTGGGGCAAGCATAAACTATCCCCTTTATCCTGGGTTACGCTGCACAAGTGGTAAAGACACTGTACCTGTTAACCAGCAGGCCAGGGTTCAAGACCCGGGTTCCCACAAGACAGGGTGAGCTCCTGTCCTTAGCCCAGCTCTGCGATGCAGATGGAACCAATTGTATTGGCTTTGCCGTTCCATTCGACTATTTCAGTGGCATGGAGAGGGGGGATTTGCTGCTTGGGTAACAGCCTACCCTCTCTATCAGTCTACCAGGCTTTCGTGCTTCGCATGCAGTGTCGAGCACAATACCATAGTCTTTCAAGACTGATGGATGCCACTAAGAAGAGCTGCAGCAGCCCCAATGCGTCTATTCGGATCTGCACCACCATGGTTCACCATGATGAACATATGAACAGAACTGAGCAGCACGGCACTGCTTTGTGTTGCCTGGGAATGGGGTTTGGACACAGTACAAATGCCGAGTCCCACCATGCCCACCCTGCCAACAATCCTGCTTGTCACTGCCATGCCCCTACCTCAGAATGACCTTTCCCCCTCCCTCCTATGTACCCCTTAGATCTGCATGCCAGTCAAGTTCAGCTGGTGTGGACTTACCTCTCTATGCCACCATGGAGTCTGAATCTGACCTCTATGAATTGGTGCACCTGGTATGTCATCAGAGAAAGGGCAGGTTTGGGCATGCTGCCTGAGGTGCTGCGAAGTCTTGAGGGTTCCCCCATGTAGGATGCAACAGGACAATGGAGGACATCTCATCAAGAAATTCCAGTCTCTCCTGAATGTTCATCTTTTGTGTTTTTTAATATAGTTCTAGCCCAGTTCTTTGAGTAGAAAGAAAAGTATCAAGGGAGATCTCTGTCCCCTCTATAAGTAATCATACAGCTGAAGCACTTTATACATACAGTAACTTATGCCCCAGTTGTAAGAGAACTGCCAAAGAATTGGGTTTTATGAGACATTACACTGGTAAATGGGGAGTGGCTGTGATTGAATGGTAAAGCATTTGCTTGGCTTATGGAAGGTCCAGGTTTAATCCTATGGATCTCCAATTAAATGTCCTGGATGAGGCCCTGGAATATCCTGTAATGCTGGCCTAGGTAGATCTCATCCAGTGTCCTTTCCAATTTTGTGATTTTATGATTACTTGCTGCTTAGCTTCCCACATCGGTCCATTATAAGAATAAAAAGAAGTGGAGGAACCATATGACCCTGATTGCTATAGATATAGATAAATGTCGATATAGGTTGAATCTTGGCTTCCACAAGGGTTCTGTTCCACTAACCTCTACGGATGCAGTTTTTCCTGTTAAAGAAAAGCAAATGAAAGATTAGGCATATCTACATCTTTAATATCACATTAAAAGATTAGGCAAATAAGGATTCTGCTATCACACTATTCTGCTATCACTCTGACAGATTATGTAAAGTGTAATTTACAGGGTTGGTGTTAGGACAAAAGGAGGTAACTGTGTACTCTATCCTGAGCTCCCTGGAAGAAAAGTGGAATAAAAGTATGGAAAAATAAATAAGATCTCCAGGGGTTCTAGCACAGGGCAGTATTCAAAATTGTTATAAAAATTGTGTAGTCCCAATCAGGGCTGGCTCATCCACAAGATGGTCAGCCCAATTTAACTTATACTGGAACCAGAAGGCTGAGGGACTTTTTTTTGTGCTGTATCCTGTGCAAGCCAGCAAGAGGGCAACTCAGTGTAAGGGGTATTTTTCCCCTTACCCCAGTTAGTCCCCCATACACCCCAAGGGTCTACTTGAATCTGGCACAAATTTGCTGGCACAAATATGAGCAGACTGTGTAAGACTGATCAAGTTGGGAGTGGTGGGTTTGCGATCTGGCCTATGCTTCCATGGCGAATCTACTCTCCAACTGCGCCTGATGCTCATTTCAGCCCAAATGCTTCAGCCCCAAATGCTTTAGTTCCGTCCTTTTACCACTCTCTTCCAAACCCATGCTAGCCTGTCTCAGTCAGAGCAAACCTGCCTGGTCCTGGTGCAGATCCAGTGCAACACTACCCTATCCAGCTCAAGAGGAGGCACAGATGTGCTCAGTGACACATTTGCAATACTTCTGGGCTGGCCCCAGTTTGGCTGGAATCACTCTGAACAAGGCAGTTCCCTCCAGTGGCAGATTGGTAAACATAACCTTCACCATTACTACTCCTCTAACCCCTTAAAATAACCGAAGGGAGGTGGTGAAGAGAATCATGGTCTGGAGTGACTTCTAACCTCTAGCACACCATTTTCCTTTCTTGACACTTCTGTTTTTGAGTCTAGGCAGGAGTCTAGCAGGAGAAGATCAACAACAGCTGTGGCTTGTACCTGTAGGCCAGGAATGGTGGCATGATTACACATAGGTGGTCTTAGATTGGCCTTATTCTCCCTCCCTCCCTCCCTCTCTCTCTCTCTCTCTCTCTCTCTCTCTCTCTCTCTCTGAAGATTTAAGTCAAGTTTTATCTCAATCTTTTCACTTTTATGAATTGATGTGAAAATGTCACATGTAGTACGTCCAGCTCAGGTGGGGCAAAACAAGACAAGAACATAGACCATCGGACAATCAAAAGTTGTGTCTCTTGAGTTGTGCTGGAGGGCTGATGTTCAAATATATAAGCTTGGCAGGACTTCTATGCCTCTAACAGAAGTATTGTAGGGAGATATTCCCATGATAAACATACATTCTGTTTACTTTCCATTGACCATGCAGCTCTTAGTTGCCTTTGGGTGCATGCCAGGAAGGATCAAGAGAAAATGGCAAGCAAATTCCAAGCCCTCAGTTCCAGTTATGTTGTGGGTCTGTGTAAAGGACTGCAGTGTCACAGGGGTTAAAGATGCTATGCTTGTCAACCTAAAGGCCAACAGGTCAGTGAAAGATGTAAGTAAAGGCCAACAGGTCAGTAGTTTGAGATCTCAGTGCTGCATGATGCAGGGAGCTCCTGTTACTTGCTAATCTAGCAGTTGGAAAGCATGAAAATTCTAGTACAGTAAAACCTTGGATTGAGAGTAACTTGGATTGAGAATGTTTTGCAAGACAAGCAAACATTTCGAATAAATTTTAACTTGATATACAAGCGATGTCTTGATAAACAAGTGAAAAAATAGTCCTGGCCAGGATAAGGCCAGTTTTTGCACTTGGTCAGCACTTGCTCAGCTTATCCTGAGAGACCAGCCTATGCATGTCTATCTTGAAATAAGCCCATTACAGTCAACGGGACTCACTCCTATGTAAGAGGGGCAATGGAAATAAGCCTGAGGCTGCAATCCTAAAGACACTTTCCTAGGAGTACGACCCATTGAACACAATGAGGCTTACTTCTGAGTAGACATGGTTGGGATCGTAAACCTTGCATGTCTCCTCTAAAATAAGCCTGATTGTAATAAGTGGGGTCGACTCCTGTGAAAAAGGGGACAGATTGCAGGGTGAGAAACTAAGTGCAGGTTAATTTGTTTTATTTTTCTTATATTTTATTTATTATGTTGTATTATATTACAATATTATCATATTTATATGAATATTTTTAGATTGTGGAATGAATTGTCTGAGTTTCCATGATTTCTTATGGGAGAATTTGCTTTGATACACAAGCATTTTGGATTACAAGCATGCTTGTGGAACAAATTATGCTTGTAAACTAAGGTACCACTGTAATAGGTACAACTTTGGTGGGAAGGTAACAGTATCCTGTGCATCTTTGGTGTTTAGTCATGCTGACCACATGATCACGGGGACTTCTTGGACAATGTAATGTCCTTTGACCTTGTAATGGGGATGATCATCACCATTAGAGTTGGTCACGACTACCAGGTCAGAGTACCCTTTTACCTCTATCGTTGTACAGTGCTAAAGGTAAAGGTCAAGGTGTCCCCCGCAGGTTGTACTGCTAGTTGTGACTGAGTGTAGGGTGCAGTGCTCATCCCCGTTTCAAAGCCTTTAGAGCCAGCGTTGTCCAAAGACACATCTGTGGTTATGGGGCCAGCATGACAGATGCACAGAACGCTGTTTTTACCTTCCTACTGAAGTGGTACCTATTTATCTACTTGCATTTACATGCTTTTGAACTGCTGGGTTGGCAGGAGCTGGGCTAAGGATGGGAGCTCACTGTCTTGTAGGACCTGGGTCTCAAACTCTGGCTTGGTTAACAGGCACAGCATCTTAACCAATTGTGCCATTACAGCCACTACTGTACTGTACACCTGCAATCCCAGCACCAGGCACATGGTGGCACTGTTACTCTCTTTATAAGAGAGAACTACTGTATAATGGCTACAATGGCTAACTGAAAGTTTTTGCTAAGGGGGACGGAAGGAAGGTAAAGGAATCAACCTTCAAACTCCACTTCTGGACTGTGACATAAAGTATTGGGGCTGCAATCCTAACCTCCGGTTAGGTCAGCCTAAGCCCTCGCCTAAGTCCTTTGCTGATCTGAGGGTATCACAAAAATACTTTAAAACACTGCTGCGTCACTCCTGGGGGAGGGTTAGGCCAGTGCACAGACATGTGCCGGACTCCCCATGAGTGTTTTTAGCATTTATTTTATCATGTCCTACATTTTTCTTGGGTGTCCAACATTTTTGAAGGACTTCTTTTGCAGTTATGATATTTGGTCATCCTGTGAATAAAACACTGATTTGCGCTATTTTATTCTTATGACAAACTGAACTTTCAAAGGCAATGTCACCATCTCTCCATTCCATAGTGGTGTGGGGAAACTGGTGCATGTGCACTGGCCTAACAACGACCCCCTCCGCCTTTTTGTAGTGGCTTTGCGACACTCCCAAGCCAGTACGGGACTTGTGTCGGGACCTATATGGGCTTAACTCAGCTTTAGGATTACACTCAGTGGTGGGCTCCAGCAGGTTCGCACCTACTCTATAGAACCGGTTGTTAACGAGAGATAGGACATATAAAGTTTAAAAATAGCCATTTAAAAGTGGCTGCCAGATGGGCAGAGAACCGGTTGTTAATTTTTTTCTAGCCCATCACTGATTACACTGTGAGTTTTTAAGAAAAGTGACTCAAGCAGCAAGCAAGCAAGTGAACACACAAAACAGAACTGCAAACACACAAAAGCAAGTCTTGAGTTGATTCCATTTTGGGGGCAAACCCCTAAGTCAGTGGCTAGTTTTTGCACACATGATTATTTGAGTCTGTATGAGTTGCAAAGAATGTGTGTTTTTGCAACTCAGAGACATCCAAGCCTTGCTCTTCCATGCCTGGTAGTACGAGTCCTGAGAGGTTATCAGGGGATGGGGTGATACTAGTTCTTTGCTCTGAACAGAGAAACTGTTTAAGCAAAAAACAAAAAACAAAAAAGAGTTAATTCAAAAATAAAAACAAAAGGGGACAGAATATTGGCAAACAGAGACGAACAGGAACCTACAAATAGGTTAAAATCAACATCCAACAACAGAAAACTAGTTGCAGCATTTCTAGCATTGCAGATTCCAGCTTGAGAGGTGGGTTGAATCCTGCAATATATAAACTGATCCTGTAAGCATCCGAACCCATAATAGCCCAAAGAGCATTGTGCTTGAAATTCAGTTACGTGATCAGGGGTCAGATCTCCAAGCTGGTCAGTTAGGCTGGGGTGCCTGGTGGGCCAGCAAATGCTGTTATTTAGTTAGTGCGTGGACTGGCTAGGACTTATAATTTGGAGATCCAGGAAGGGGTCCCTTGCTCAACTGGCTCAACAAAAATTTTAATTTTGTTCTATTTTAGTGGCTGCTAGTGACTTGAATTGGTGATGAAAAATGGGGGATACATTTCAAACAAAACCAAAGCACGTTAATGGCTGATGTGTCCCTTTACATTGAGCCTAAGAACAGGATGGTAGCTTCAAGCAGAGGCTCAACAAGCACCTGTCGGAGATGCTGTAGGAGAATTTCCTGCTACAGGCAGGGGGTTGGACTAGATGACCTATTGGGTACCTTCCAACTCTATGATTCTATGATTCTATTATATCCACAGGCATAAGATTGCTGGAGAATCTCCTTCACCCCTACTAGTTTCCTGGCAGCCGTGTTGCAAAGCCATTGCCACTTCCAAGCAGTCTTTACAGGCAGCTCCAGAGCCTTTGCAGCCTCTTGTTTCTTTTGGTGCTATGAGAGGCTGGCTTTTGAGCCCCATCTCCCTGCAGAGCTTAAAAGAGCACGTCTGAGTTCTGTGCCAACGCAAGGACATCTTCCACCCGTGGGAGCCTCCATTTGCAGGCTCCCATGGGCAGGCGATGCCCTTGCACCGGTGAGAAATTTGAACACGCTCGTTCTCTTGTACCTACAAGGCAGGAAATTAGCGATCCAGCAGGGGCAGAGAATGAGGTCGCGCCTCACCACGGGTTCCTCTGACAGCATTCTGGATATTGAATATGCGAAATGTGTGCTAATGGGATTTTAATAACACGCTCCATTTCTTCCGCCTGGTTAGCCAGGAATCTGGGGATAGGTCCGCTTCCCGGCCCTCTGATTCCTTCCAAATGCAGGCTGAGGACACCGACCCAATTAGAAAGCATCTGGTTTGGGTCGTAGATTTGGTTCTCCCCCAAATCATCCAACTTACCCAACAGTATGCATCTATAGAGGCAACCCCGGGAATGTGACTCTTATTCCCTTGACACATTGTTCTCACTGGGAGAAGGAAGATCTGGCAAGGAACTGACACTGGGTTGGCATTCAGCCATTGATGTTAACTGAGCTGTGAAGGGAGGAGAGATTTATTGCTCCAGTGTTCATGTATAACATTTAATTTCTAAGAGAGATTATTCTAAGTCAGACTACTGACCACTGGCAACATTTTTTGGATGACAGGATGCAATCTAAAGAGGGAGGTTTGGGGGAGCTAGTGGAGTGGGGGCAACCATGGCCCTACATGTGCTGTGAAACTGGGCCAGGCTCCCATGGCATCATCTGCGCATGCAATGATGCAGCCACTTTATTGTGACACTCAGAATTCTAGATCTAATCCACTACTCAGTCATATTGGTTGTGATTGATCAGCAGAAGGTTTCATATCTCCAGACAGACAGAGAATGATCTCCAATGGAAACCGCTGAGAAACTGTGTCAGTCAACTTTGAAAATACAGTACTAGATTAAATGGAACTATGGGCTGACTCAAGTCATGGCAACTTCCTATGTTTGAACGTCAGTATAATGAATAAATCAGTGGGTCAGGTAAGAGACCTCCAGCCACATCCATGTCTTCTGAAATGAAACCTTTGCTGCTTCCTTGAGATTGTTGATGTCACTCTACAAGGTCACAACCAGTGGTGGGCACCAGCAGATTCGCACCTACTCTATAGAACCGGTTCTTAACAAGAGATAGGACATATAAAGTTTAAAAATAGCCATTTAAAAGTGGCTGCCAGATGGGCAGAGAACCTGTTCTTAATTTTTTTGAAGCCCATCACTGGTCACAACTGCCTTGTATGCAGAGGATCCCAGGTCAACCAACCAACCAATCAAAAGTATTTATATACTGCTTTTCAACAAAAGTTCACAAAGTGGTTTACAGAGAAAATGAAATAAATGGTCCTTGTTCCAAAAAGGCTCACAATCTAAAATGCAATAAAAGTCTAATCCGCTGGTGTTGCTGCTGGGTAGTGTAGAGACAATATGAAGCTAGATGGACCAGTTTCTGGCTCGGTGTAAGTCCACTCCTTAAGTCCACTCCCAGCAGCTGCTTACATGGAAGTCCCCAAAACAGCTCCATTTGAAGCAATGTACTGCCAGCACTGTTGTTCCCCTCTCCCCCCATGATGCTTCTTCAAATGGCACTACATCACTACAAAGCATTGGCCTAGGGGCCCAGGGGGCACTCCAGGAAAAAATGGTAGCCACTACAGTCATACCGCTAGGAAACACAGGCAACAGTCATAAAGAAAGAAATGGGTGTTGAGATGAGAACCTACACACACACACACGCACACACAGAGCCTTGTAACCAAACTTGCCAAATTTGGCTAAGGTCCAAATTTTAACCAATATTCACACACACACACAACACACACACACACACACCAGTGGTGGGCTCCAGCAGGTTTGCACCTACTCTATAGAACCGGTTGTTAATGAGAGATAGGACATATAAAGTTTAAAAATAGCCATTTAAAAGTGGCTGCCAGATGGGCAGAGAACCGGTTGTTAATTTATTTGAATCCCATCACTGACACACACACAGCCTTCTCACCAAAAGTGCCAAATTTGGCTAAGGTCCAAATTTTAACCAATATCCAGCTCTGGCATAGCTTTACCAATGGGGCATGTACTGTTTCCCTGCAGTTGGAAACTGTTTCCCTGCAGTTGGAAACAGACACAGAGGCCTCTTCAGGGTGTAGGCATCCCCCACTTTCTAGCATTTCATTTTCTGATGGTTTCACTCTTTCAACACCTTTTAATCAGGGCTTTTTTCTGGGGGTACCTGACTCTCACCCCTGTGCAGCAGTTAGTTAATAACTAGTCATATGGGGATGACGTATTGTGAGTTACAGCTCCTTCCCCCCTCCCCCGAAACAGAGCACTGCTTTCAGTTATACCCAGGACTCATTCATTCAACACATGCTTCACTCTTTCAACCTCTCTCTGCTGGTCTAAAGCCTAAAGTTGTCTTCCCTGGTGTTGATTTGCATGTGATATGGTGATCAAACTGTTTTTGGCATTTCCTTTTGAGTTTCTTCAGTAATAACACTTCATTCACATACATAAGATATTCATTTCCCACAGATGCATTTGTTCATTTTACTGTAATTTGTTATGTATCTTGGCTGTGTGTTAATACAGTGATTTTCAACCTTTTTCATCCCATGGCACACTGAGGCACTGAAATTGTCAAGGCACACCATCAGTTGTTTTTGCCATTGACAAGGCACACCAGACTTTTCAAATCCCCTAATTTTCCTATTAATGAATGACTTTCCCCAAACTTCTGCGACACACCTGAGGACTATCCGTGGCACACCAGTGTGCCTTGGCAGACTGTTGAAAATCACTGTGTTAATATGTGTTATTTGGACTTTTGCAAGTGATATTTATGTCTTTTTCGGTGGCCATTTTGCATTTGCAAACTGAAAAAGACAGTTCCACTTTTCAACAGCTTGTACTTTTAGACAGTGCTCCAGTCCCTATCCAATAAGTGAGGGATGTCTGTACGTGCCTCTCCTCCACACTTCCTTTCCCCCCTTGAATCATGTTGGAGGTAGAAGAGTGATAGAGGCAGGCAGATGGAGATGGGTGGCAGTTCTTACCTGAAAATCCAACACCTCAGTTGGCCTCATATATGGGCCGATACAGCTGATATCCTCCTTGTGTTCCCCTGCAAGTCCAATTTAAGTTTATTCCGCAGAAAAATTCAGATTTGAAGGAATTTTCCTAGAGGGGGGCATCATCTCCCAAAAATATGAGAGAGAGAGAGAGAGAGAGAGAGAGAGAGAGAGAGAGAGAGAGAGAGAGAGAATAAGCCTGCTATTTTCCTGTTTGCAGACCAGGGCAGCTGTGTCCTCTCTTCAAACATATTTATTTATTTGCTGTGGATAAAACAGCAAGCTTGGCAGTTGTGGAAGATGAAACGGTGATAAATAATAATTATGCTCGGACAGCCGTCTCTCCCCACTCCCCATGAATCCAACTACTGTATTTTTTCCCCCTCCACTATCAGAAACATAACAGGACGCCGGAAGGACATGAGACAGAGTCAATGTATTCCGTTTTTCAGGTTGCTTTAAAAAAAATGAAAGCAAGAGCGAAAGCCGCTTCGTTTGAAAGGAGTCATTGCCAGACAGACAACATCAAGAAGGCCCAGAGATGTCTCAGATATAAGAAAATATTTTAATAGAGATGCTTGTGGAAAAGGCTGGTTTGGACCAGAATCCTTTGCACCAGCTGTGGGACTTGGTCCTCCTTGGTTTTATTTGAGGGAGGGTCTTCTCCCACCTTCCACCCCACTGTTCTGAGGCTTGTCTCCACATAAGAAAGAAGAAACAGAAAGACAACCCTCCCTTCTTGAAACACATAGTATTTGTGTGGGCCTGACTTCCAAACAACAACCAAGGACACAAACTGAGCTTTCAATTCTAAGCCGCATAAGTCCCTTGCTGGCCTGGGGGTGTCACAACACCATAAGGAGGGTGACCATATAGAATGGAGGTCAGAGTGCCTCTACCTTGAAGCATTGCATAGAACAGGGAATTGAGGCAGGTGCTGCTTTTTAAACCCTTCTATGTTGAGCCAAACCTGCCTCAATTCCCTCTCCTTTGCAATGCTTCAAGGTAGAGGCACTCCGTCTTCCATTCTATATGGTCACCCTGGCCATAAGGCACTTCTGTGCCACTCCTGGGAGGGCTAGGCCAGTGCACAGGCGTGTTCCGGTCTCCCCACACCTTCACAGGAACAGGGAGTGGACAAGTTGTGCCAGCCTAAATTTGTTAGGATTGTGCCCTCCTGAGTCTGTAAAGAGAGCCAGGATAGCGGAGTGGTTAGGGAATTGGCCTGAGAATCCCTCACTGGCCATGAAATTTCCTGGGTAACCTTGGGCCAGTCACTCAAAGTGCAAACCTATTTGTGTTCTACTCAGAAATAAGTTCCCATGACTTCAGTGGGGCTTACTCCCAGGAAAGTACTATGAGGATTGCAGGCAAAGTCTCTGCCTCACCTACCTCACAGGGCTGTTGTGAGTACAGCTGCAGCAGGCAGGGAGGAACTAAAGCTTTGTAAACTGTCCAGATATTGGCATGGGAAAGGTGGGATGTGTATGTATGTATGTATGTATGTATGTATGTATGTATGTATGTATGTATGTATGTAATAACTAAACTAACAAACAAACGGTCTCCTAATCTCAAGAAGTCCAGAAAGGTTCTGAGGCCCAAAGTTAACCCAAGACATCCTTATGCCTGAGGCAATGGGTCAAATACTGCATTCTGGGTACCATTGGGTACACATTGGGTACCATTCTGGGTACACCTACTGTTGCTTTTACTTCCTCCTGGATTTAAAGATAGAAATACTGTGAAGGAGGTTGTGTGCAAGAGGTGAGTTCGAATATCTGGCTCAACACTTTCCTCTCTTCCTCTCTTTCATTTTCAACACTTTGTTCCACTTCTGCTCCATTACTCTCTTCGTTTTTGAACCTAGGACATGACAAGAGGAAGAGTGAAGGAAGTGGACAAATGAAGGCCAGATGGCCTCTCAATCCTCAAGCGGCTTCATGAGACCCACCAAACCCAGAACAATGTGCAGCACATTTATTTATTACATTGACATTCCACTTGTCATCCATCATGGATCACAAGGTGCTGTACATGAGGATCCCAAGACAGACCCCAATCCATGCACAGACCAGACCTAGACTTGCTGGTAAGAAAGGGGAAGGCATGTATTTTACGGTCATTTTTTACAGAAGGATGGCCCTTTTACAGGTGTCCTCAGGGACTTAAGGCTGCAATCCTGACTGCCATGCATAAGTCCTGTACTGACCTGTCTATGTCACAAAAGTGCCGTAAGGTACTTCTGCCCCACTCCTGGAGCTGGGGGCTTATGCCACTGCACAGGTGTATGCCCACTTCCCCACACCACCATGGAAAGATATGCCATGTGAGTTAGGCTGGCCTAAATTTGTTAGGATTGTGCCCAAAGGTGTTTATTTTTAGGTTGACCTTCTAAAAGGATTGTTAATGCTGATTAATTTTACAGGCTTGCCCTTGCCTTAAGTACTGATGGCTGCTGGTTCTTGTTCTTTTTGCTTTTATGTGGTTTTTTTAAAAGGTTGTTTTACAGCTTTAGGAGATTTTGATGTCTATAAAGTATTATTTTTTAAAGTGTTTTTAGGCCTTTGAGTTCCTTTTGGGGAAATGAAGCAGAGTATAAATACTGTTAAAACTCTATACACTTTCTATCCATCTCCACAAGTAAAAGGAACAAGAAACATACGTTTTTTTAAAAAAAAGAAAGCTGGAAATTTAGGGAGGAGTCTGGATTATCCCAGGGGATCAATGCCCACCCTTATTTGCTCAGACTACTCCCTTATCTGCCTACACTCAGTGTCAGGTCTCTGCCATTCACAGAAGCAAGACATCTAAAGCTTTTACATGCACCATCTTGTCCAACATCCTTCCCGGCTTTGTCAACCCTGTTCTTTGGGACTAGGGAATCACCCTTTTTGAATTAAGATGCTCAAAACGGGTCTGTTAAAACATTTTTTTCCTTAGTCTTACATAGGGAAATTAATTATTTTGTTCTCTCATTACACTGGAATAAAATCCATTTTAAGGAGGAATTAAATCTACTTTCTGGGACCACTTTACATCCATGGGGGAGGAAACCCCTTGACCTTCTCCTTTTTTCTATTCTTTTTAAAGCATGCATATCTAATTTTTCTGCTGTTACTTCTAGAAACAAAAAATCAGAAAGAATGAACGTTTGAGAAACTGCCTACCGCTGAGTCAGGCATTGGTTCTTTATGTTCTTTGCTACCTGCCCTGACAGGCAGCAATGCTTCAGGGTTTCAGAGAAAATCTGATGATCTCCAGTCTGACCTGGTGACCCAATGAAGAACTGAACCTATAACCTTCAGAAGGCTAAGCAGGAGGTTAGCCACTGAGCTCTGGGTATTCTCTGGAAAGCTGTTTCAAAGACCCATGGTATGATCTTTCTCATGGTGGATCCTGAGGTCTTCTACTGCAGGGTCAAGCAGAAGCATTAATAGCATCAGGACACACATTCCAATTGTCTCTATTTACCACAGACAGGTGGTGTTTTTTGACTGCTGTCCCCCAGAAAATGCTCTCTCCATTTTGGGTTGCTGAGATTGACTTGTTAAAAGGTGCAAAGAGAAATTGAAAGACTATGGCTGCAATCCTAAAGACACTTTCCTGGGAGTAGGCACCACTGAATAACAGGACTTACTACTGAGTAGACAGGTTTAGGATTGCACTCTTAGACTGAGTCAGACCATTGGTATCTCAGATCAGAGCAGATGATGGCTACAATCCTTACCACATCTTCCTGGGAGTAAATACTATTGAAAACAATGGGACTTACTTCTAAGTAGACATTCTTAGGTGTATGCACTCCAATTCAGTTATGTCAGGATAAACCAGAAGCAGCTATCTAAGTTTTCCTAGAGGAACTGTCACTGCTTTACCTAGAAATTGTATCAGGGCATAAATGCAATGAGATGTAGGCTGCAACCCTAACCACATTTTCCAGGGGGTAAGTACTTTGAACACTATAGGACTTACTTTTGAGTAGACATGTTTAGGATTGCACTGGTAGCCTATGAAACCTTCCTTGATGCTTAAGGTGGCACATAACTCTTGCTTCTTTTTGCTGCAGTGGCGTAATACAACTACATCCCTGGAAGTTGCGAACAAATTATTGGTGGAAGCTGCTTGTGAGATTCAGTCAAAACCCTACTAATACTTGAGGTGGTGAACCAAATGCTGTCTGCCCATACCTGGTGATGTGCCTGGTGATGACCTGGTGATCATCTCTCTGACACAGTGTTTGGGGCCAGAAAATTAATTTACATTTCAAATTTGAATACATTTACATAATTTACATTTAAGAATGTATTGGAGTGGTTTAAAAGGCTTGCCCAAGGGCTGCATAGAGGGGTCTTGCTGGGGGCCACATTGAGGCTCACAAAGTGTTGCATCTGGCCCCGGACCAGGGTTTGGAGACCCCTGCTCTAGGTGTTGTGCATGAAGTTCCTTCCTAGATGGTCATCCAGCTAGGTTTTGGCTAGTCTCAGACCTGCCTATGAGTGCCTGTTGAGCAAATCTATTCAGTAAAGTAGATGATCCGTGGTCCTTCAGAACATGCCCCAGGACTCCCCTCCCTGCATCCCACTAGATCCATTCATTTGTGAATTTGCAGCCCACACTTCCTCCAGATTTCTAGGGCTGTATTTTTGTGCATCTCCTATTCTTTTTTCACAACGACCCTGTGGGGTAGGCTAGGCCCTCAGACCACCCAGTGAGCAGAGATTCAAAGCCTTCCTTCCCAGGCTGTACCCATTGCACCATGATTCCTCCATCCACCACTGTCTTCTTAGTCTAGTGCCTGAGTCTTTTTTCCCAGCTAGAAGTGAGTTGTCTCGTGTGTGACTCTGAGCACGCTGGAATTGTCAGCTGCAGCTGAGAAGGGCCCTTGTTAGCATTTTGCTCCAGGTAAAAGAATGGATTTTCTCAGCTGATAAATTCATATATTTATAAGCTCTATATTTGCAGAAAACATGATAGAGAGAGAAGGAGAGGCAGGCTGTCTGTTGGAGAGCAGGAGAGGGAGCGATGTTTTTGTCTGGGAGATTAAAGCTGGATGTGTGTCCCTTTGGCACCAGTGTATTTATACCGGCTGTTCTTTCCTTCCCAGGAAAGAGATCTTGGGGTTGTGGTGGATAGTTGTTTCAAAATGTCAACTCTGTGTGTCAAGGCAGCACAAAAAACAAATTCCAACTTAGAGATTACAAGGGACAGAACTGAAATAAAACCACTGGTTTTGTGTAATGCCTTGATAGAAATCTATGGTGCGGCTTACTGGGCATGCTGGAGGCATTTCTAGTTGCCTTGTATCTAAAAGAAAATCACATTTTGGGATTTTGTGCGGGTGTGTGTGCATGTGTGAAAACTGCCCTGAAACTCACTGTCTCCATCACTGTTTTCCATTGCCACCTATTTCACTGTAGCAGCCACTCTCCTTTGGGCAGATGCCCTTTTTGTTTCCTGTAAATCCTTGCCAGATTTTGGGATCCTGGGATTCTGGGAATTGGGATCCTGGGATCTGAGATCTTCCTTTCTCCTTACTTGAGTGGAAAGTCGGCTTCATCCTGGTCTAAGGTGACCAATTCTGATTTCTGGAGATTCTCCCCCCATCCAAATGTGACATAATGCCATTGCATTGTGGTGAATCCAAAGTATCATTTAAGTATAACTATCATGTAACAGGTAGACAAAACATATATTTTTTTGCCATGATGCAGCCCTTTTCATGGATACAACCCTCCACCATATTTGCTGTATTAATTGTGCGGCAGCAACTGTTGGTACTTGTGGACAAGGTACTGTGATCTAAGTTGACTTAGGGTGCAATCCAGAGTAACTACGGGGAGTCCTTGCTCTGGTGTACGAACAATTTACTCTGGATTGCAATATGAATTTCCCATAGGTTTTCACTAGGTGGTTCCGTAACTATGGGTGCATGTAATGTCTCTTACGTGTTCCCGTAGTTATTCTGGATTGTTCGGTACGAGCACAATCCTAACCATGTCTACTCAAAAGTAAGCCCCATTGTGTTCAATGGGTCTTACTCCCAAGAAAGTTTTTTTAGGAATTGCAGCTTTAGAGTGGATCACTCTAAGCCGGCCTTTTGCTTCAGTTTTGGCTTCTCATTTTGAACAATTTGTTGCTCTTGGAGTTGTACAACTTTGACTTCTGTCCTGTGGAACCTGACCTTGAGTAACGACTGGTCTCTGTTCATGCTTGAGGCTTTGACTTTCTTCCATCTTAGAAGATATACAGTCCTGGTATCCACCTGTATTTGTCCCCTGGCCTGATCCTGCATGGCCGTTGCAGGCATTGGTGCTGGTGGAAAGTGGAGCATGGAAATGGTGTTTGGAATGTGTGGGAGTGGTGTGGGGAGAAAGTGCGAAATTGATGGCAAGGAGAATTTTTGGAAAAGAGATTCTCCAATAGTTTGTTGTTCGACTGAGACTGAGGGTAATAATTCATCAGTCGAACATTTGGCATTAGCCTTTGATTTATTTCAATTCTGATCCCCAAGGAACCAGGCAGAGCCAGAACCCATATTCTTGGTTTGGGACATTTTGTTCAGTTCCTCTACAGACTTCTAAGTAAGGTTTTGTCCTTTACACAATAAGGTCCAGAATTGATTTAGCTTTTTGTAAACAAAACTCAGGTTCTTATGCCTTGCTCTCTCCAAGTATATATAATTCCTGTTTGTTTTGCAGTGGATGATGCCTTGCTCTTTGTTTTATTTTATCAATGTGCATGTGCACTCCTTTTGGGCTGTGGGTGGCGCAAGCGGTTAAGACGCTGTGCCTGTTAACCAGCAGGCCAGGGTTTGAGACCTGGGTCAGCCGCACAAGACAGGGTGAGCTCCTGTCCTTAGCCCAGCTCTGCGACGCCAGCTGGATCCAATCGTATCAGCTCTGCCTTTCCATTGGACTAATTCAGTGGTGTGGAGAGGGGGGATTTGCTGCTTGGGTAACAGCCCATCCTCCATAACAATCCAACCCAGGCTTTCGTGCTTCGCATGCAGCGTATGCAGTGCCGAGCACGATACCATAATCTTTCAAGACTGACTGCTTTTTTTTTATGTGCACTCCTTAGCATTGGCACAACATATCTAAATAATTGGAATACAGACATAAGGGCCCATCAGATTGCTTTTTTTGTAGTGTTTTATCCATGCACATATTGGCAACATTAAGGCAAAAAGACATGGAGCACAAACCAAACCATCTCTACTCAAAAGTAAGTCCCATGTGTTCAATGGGTCTTACTCCCATGAAAGTGTCTTTAGGATTGCACCCATGAATGAACTAAAGCTGTGATAAGTTGTGCACAAACATTTACAAAATTCAGAAATAAAAAATGAAAAATGGATATTTGTTATTATTATTATTATTAATAGCAAAAACATATCCGTGTTGCAGGAGTAAAATTCCCCCCTTACACCTTCCCCCCATGAGCATAAATTTCCCACTGCGCATCAACCCTTTGTTGCACATCATCACCCCACAACGCATCAACCCACACTGTGCATAATCCCCCATTGTGCAACAACCTCCATGTGCAACACCCTCATGTGCACCACCCCCTGCGCACCACCCCTCATGCGCACAACCCCCATGCGCATCATCTCCCCGTGCACAACATCCTCCCATGCGCATCATCCCACATGTGCCACACCCTTCATGTGCATCATCCACCCATGTGCATCATCCCCCTTGCACATCATCCCCTGTGCACAACACCCCTCATGCGCAACACCCCTCGTGTACCATCCCCCCATGTGCACAATCCCTCATGTGCAAAACCCTCCCATAGACAACACCCTCCCATGTGCATCATCCCCCATGCGCAACACCCCTCATATGCAACACTCCCCATGTGCATCATCCCCCCCACGCACAAGTCCCCATGTGCAACACCACTATGTGCACTTCCCCCTTGTGCAACATCTCCACGCACATCATACCCCATGTCCCCATGTACAACACCTCCATGAGCATCATGCTCTCATGCGTACCATGCACCCTCCTTCCCAGTGCATCAGCATCCCATGTTGATCAGTCAGTCTTCAGTCTTAAGTACAGTAGCGCCTCATGTAAAGAATGCCTCACGTAAAGTATGTTTCACGTAACAAAGAAAAATTTCTCCAGGATTCTGCTTCATGTAAAGAAAGTGCTTCACGTAAAGAAAACATTTGTTGGCAGTTGGGGCAGATGCGCTGGCCGGCAGCCTGTTTAAAAAGTGTCAAGGCTGCCTTGTGTTAAATGGGTCTTACTCCCAGGAAAGTGTCTTTAGGACTGCAGCCTAAGTAGACTTCATAAGATCATGCACATTGAATGCATGTTTTGTATTCAATCCCAGTGTTCTGTCATCATTTCTACATCCAGTTAATATTTTTATATGAAAATTTTTGGGGTTGTGGAACCAATTGTCTGAGTTTCCATTATTTCCTATGGTAAAATCCGCTTCACGTAAAGAAAGTTTCACATAAAGAAACTGCCTCCGGAACGAGTTAATTCTGTTACGTGAGGTGCCACTGTATAGAACAAAAACACATTTCACCCCCTTTTTAGCCCCTTAAGGTTTAAATTTCTCAACATCAGTTCTTGGTGGGAATTGATGTAACAGAAGGAACACCCTCCCTTTATTTCATGCTTCTAGGTCCAGGGGCTGGGGCAGAGCGTCCCTCAGTCAGGGACTCTTCAATGTAAGGTATAGGGAGGAAAACGTGTTGCACCCCTTTCACCCCCTTCTGGCTGGAATTTCCGAAAACCAGTTCATAGTGGGTGCCTCCGTCATAGAAGGAACACCCTCCCCATATTTCACGCTTCTAGGCCCAGTGGTTTTGGCTAGGTGTTGATGAGTGAGTGAGTGAGTGAGTCAGTCAGTCAGTCAGTCAGTCAGACAGTGACTTTTCAGTTTTATATATATTATATGTAATATAATAATAATATAATATTATAATATAATAAAATATATATAATAGCATTATTTTTCTCATTTCCACTTTGGATTATTTCCACTTTGGAAAACAGACCAGGAAATTTGAAAGGTGAGAGAGGAGAGATATTCAGATAATTTTGAAAGCAGCCTTACATCCATCTGAAAACATAAAAATGTGAAATTGCTATAGGGTCAAGGATAACTTTTTAAGGATTCCTACTCCAGCATCTTTGATCCTTCTAATTTTCTTTGGAAATGTTTGTGAACCGCTATAAACCCAAAAAGTAAGTATAAAATTTGGGTAAAAAGAGGAAGCGGGAGGGGGGGGAGGGAGCATGTTAGGGATCTAAAGGCCTGGAATTAGAAGGAACGAGTTAGGCAGGAGGGTGGAGGGAGTCAAAAAGGAGAGAAAAAGACAATAGCCTAGCGAGCCCATGGGGACTTCCTGAGAGGTTCTTAGAAATTCAAAGTAGCTTCTTGGAGCCTCAAAGCTCTGTCAGTCACAGCTCCGGGACAGAGATCACCAAGCCTGGAACCAAACAATACGGGATTGTTTCGGGAAGGTGGGAAAATTGCGGGTCTCAACGGTTCTCGCTCACACCAGCGGTTCCGCTAGTCAAACATGCGTTCCACTTGAATCAATTCTGGACACTGAGTTAGCATAATCCCCACCAGCTTCGCTATGACAACTTGAAGGAGAATTTGGGGGGCGTGAGTGACAGCCGACGCCACACTGACAAGGCAGGAAGAGGGAAAGACTTTTAAAAATATATAGTGAAAAGGGTTTTGGGCCGGCTTCTTGAGCAACTTTTCCTCGGTTTGGCTTATAGTTTCCAAAAATGTTGTGACTTATTTGCGGGACCGTGTTCCTGGATCTGCTGGCCTGTTCTCACACTTTTCATGGCTGCAAATGTACAATGCGTAGGCAATTTTAAAACAGTGATTTGTTTTGTGGACTTCCCCCCTTTGCCCCCCTTCTCTCCCCCTACTCTTGGATTTTCCCACTGTTTGACAAGCACAAATGAGAACTGACACGTTACGCCTGCCGCAAGGAGCTAAGAGCGCATTTCCGGGTGCGCCCTTGTGGGAAACGGCCTTGTACCTGCCAATCTTCCGACGGCGTTGAGCAAAGCGCACATGGACGAGCCGGAAGGACATGTACCTCTCGTGTTAGTGGTACAGTGGTGGAGGCATTGTCTACAACGCAGAGGTCAAGAGGGCTCCTGCTTGACAACATGTTGATGGTACCTTGGAGAAATGGGGGGTCATACCCCACTGTTTCATCCTACACAGGGAGGGGAGCGCTTCACACATCAGTAGCCCTGTCCCCTCCCCAAAAGAAGACAATTTTTTCACACTTCTCACTTCCCCAAGCAGTCTGATGAACCCCTTAGAAATCTATACATCTTTCCCAATAGCATTAATCAGCCAGGTGTGATGCTTTTAAAATTCTTCTTGTCCAACTTTATCTCTGAATTTTGGCATTTGAAATTACCTGATCTTCTAAGCGCAACTGATGAATCAGGAATTCTCTGGTGTTTTAGTTGCCTCTTTGTGTCTGTTTTCTTTCTGGAGGCACATAAGTCCCTTGATGTAATGCTACAGCAAGTAATCTTGATATGATTGTTTTTGTGGGGTGTTTTACTGTGCACATAAGCAACACTGCACAAGAGAGATCTTGATGTCAGAGATGCTCTAGCTTCAGGCAAGGGGTTGGACTACATGACCTACTGGATCCCTTCCAACTCTAGGATTCTATGATTCTATGATGTGATTTTACAGCGCTCACAGCAAGACAGCTTTTCAGGATTTTTCAAATCTTTAGGGCTCTTACATAGAACCAGTGGTTCTAGAGCATTTCAGCCAAGGACCCCTTTTGAGAATTAAAATCTGTCTGGGATCCCCCTGAAAATGATGTCATGGCTGGAACAGAAAGTGCCATCATTGTGATGCCAGAGCTCCTACATGTCTACTCAGATATACTATTAAGTCCCATTGTATTTGGGAAAGCAGCCTGAATGTCCCATTCCAAGATAGTAGTGTCCACTGCCAAGTTCCAAGATGGTGGCACCAAGCTTTTCGTGACCCCCCTGAAATGAAGTCCCAACCCCCACTTTGAGAACCATTGGATTAACAGTCTTGTAATCATATTTACAACTGCATTAGGGTATTTTTTGCTCTGTTTTACTGATGATAAAACATCACACAAAAGAAAGTCCATGCATATATATATATATATGATCATTACTGCTCACTGGGCAAACTTATGTCTGCTAACTGGGTAGAGGCATTTTTTTCCAGGTGATGCTCCCATTATACTCTAAACTTGTCCCTCGGTCTTCACCCAAGTATTTTCTCTTAGTTGTTGCTTGCATTTATTTTCTATCTTTTTAGATTGAGAACCCTTTAAAACAGGAAACCATTAGTTTTTTTAATCTGCATCAGACGCATTGCAGGATCTCCCCAGTTCAGACGCGTCTGGCCTGACAGGCACCTGTTAGAAAACTCATTAGCACATGATTAACTCAATTCTAATGCTCTTAAAATGATCAGTGACCTTCCTTCGGACAGACGAAGAGAGAGAGAGAGTATTCAAAATCTGATTCAAAAACCTCATTTATTAACCGTGAACAAGTAAACCAAAAAATACTAAAATTTGTCAGGCGCATTCAGGCATAACTGGCCTGAGAGGCCATCCTGCACAATCCTACGCGGTTCTGAGTAAAGGTGCTGCAGGCCTGAGAGGCCAGGAGGGTCACTACAGCACTCCATGCAGGCAGCGGTAAAACTGAGAAGTGGGGTTTTGAACAGCACCTAGAGATAAGAAGGTACTAGGAGGAACAGGCCTCTTGGCCAACTTGGCGTGGAGAGGGAGTGAGAACAAAATTTCAGGACCTATTAAAACCAGTTGCGACTGAAGCAGGTTAAAAATTTTGTTTGAAAACCACTTTGTGAACTTTTTTTGATGAAAAGAGGTACAGGTATATAAATAATCTTATATAAATAACTAGTGAAATGTACCCGCATTGTGGGAGGAAAATTCCCAAGTATACTATCCCCTCATTGCACATCATCCCCATGTGCATCAATCCCCCGTGTGCATCATCCTCCCATGTGCATCATCCTCCCATGGGCAACACACACCCCCAGGCGCAACACCTCCCCATACACAACACCCCCCAAAGCGCATCACACCCCCATGTGCATCACACACCCATGGGCAACATCCCCCCCATGCGCAACACCCACCCCCATGTGCATCAACCCCCCATGCACAACAAACACCCCCATGCACAACAAACCCCCATGCACACCAACCCCTAAGTGCATCCACCCTTCCATGTGCACCAACCCCAATGCACATCAACCCCATGCACACCACCTGCCCATGCCCGTCACCCTCCCATGTGCGTCACTCCCAAGTAAACCATACATCCATGTGCACCACCCTCCCATGTGAAACACCCCCATGTGCACCACCCTCTCATGGGCACCACCCTCCCATGCGCACCACCCTCCCATGCACACCACCCTCCCATGCGCATCATTCTCCCATGTGCACCATCCCCATGCGCACCTTTCCCGATGCACATCATCCCGCCTATGCATTATCACCCCCAAGCACATCATCCCCCATGCACAACACCCCCATGCACATCACCCCCGCACAACATCCCCCCATTCGCACCACCCCTGCAGAGCACCCTCCTTCCCAGTGCATCAGGCAGCAGGCACCATATTGGCATCAGTCAGTCTTTTAAGTATGTTAAGTGTAGGACAGAAACACATAGCACCTCTTTTCAGCCCCTTAAGGGTTAAATTTCTCAACATTGGTTCTTGTTGAACCACTGATGGAACACCCCCCCAAATTTCATGCTTCTTGGTCCAGGAGTTGGGACAGAGTGGCCTTCAGTCAGGGACTCTTGATTGGAACGTATAGGGAGGAAAACGCGTTGCACTGCATTTCACCCCCTCCCAGCTGGAATTTCTGAAAAGCAGTTCTTAGTAGGTGCCATATCATGGAAGGAACACCCTCCCCAAATCTCACGCTTCTAGGCCCAGCGGATTTGGCGGGGCACTGATGAGTGAGTCAGTCAGTGACTTTTCAATTTTATATATATATATACACACACACACTAGCAAAAAGCGAACTTGCGTTGTGGCAGTAAGATTTCCCTATACAACATCCCCCACGGCGCATCAACACCCCATGCGCATCAACATCCCATGCACATCAACACCCCATGCGCAACTTCCCCCCATGCGCAACGTCCCCATGAGCAACATCCCCCATGCGCAACTTCCTCCCACATGCAACTTCTCCCCATGCGCAACTTCCTCCTATGCACAACTTCCTCCCATGCGCAGCTTCCCCATGCGCAATTTTCCTCCATGCTTATCAAACCACATGTGCATCATTCCCCCATGCGCAACTTCCCCCATGCGCAAATTCCCCCATGTGCAACTTCTCTCCATGCGCATCAAACCCCATGCGCATCAGTCCCCCATGCGCATCAGTCTCCCATGCACATCGTCCCCCATGTACCTCAACTCCTCATATGCAACATCACCCATCTGCATCAGTCCCCAATGAGCAACTTCCCCCATGTGCAACTTACCCCCATATGCAACTTCCCCCATGCGCAACTTCCTACATGCGCAACTTTCCCCATGTGCATCTTCCCCCCTTGTGCATCATCCCGTATGCGCATCATCCCCCCATGCGCAACTTCCCTACATGTGCAACTTTCCCCCATGCGCAACTTCCCCACATGTGCAACTTCCCCACATGCGCAACTTCCTCCCATGCACAACTTCCCCTCATGAGCAACTTCCCCACATGCGCAACTTCCCCACATGAGCAACTTCCCCTCATGAGCAACTTCCCCACATGTGCAACTTCCTCCCATGCGCAACTTCCCCTCATGAGCAACTTCCCCACATGCGCAACTTCCCCTCATGAGCAACTTCCCCTCATGAGCAACTTCCCCACATGCGCAACTTCCTCCCATGCGCAACTTCCCCTCATGAGCAACTTCCCTTCATGAGCAATTTCCCCCAAGCACAACTTCCCACCATGCGCAACTTTCCCCCATGCGCAGCATACTCCACAGTGCAACCTCTTCCTTTGAACAACATCCCCCAGTGCACCTGCCACCAAGCACCAAATTGGATGTTGTTCAGTCTGCCATGTTAAGTATAGGACAAAAACACGTTGCCCCCTTTTCAGCCCCTGAAGGGTTAAATTTCTCCAGATGGTTCTTGGTGGGAGTTCAGGTGACAGAAGGAACTCCCAGAATTCCATGCTTCAGGCCCAGCAGTTGGGGCGGAATGTTGATGAGTCAGCAATTCTCAATGCAAAGTATAGGGAGGAAAACGCGTTGCGCCCCTTTTCACCCCCTTCCGGTTGGAATTTCTGAAAACCGGTTCTTAGTGCACCCCTCCGTCACGGAAGGAACACCCACCCCAAATTTCACGCTTCTAGGCCCACCGGTTTTGGCAGGGCGGTGATGAGTCAGTCAGTCAGTCAGAGACTTTTCTCTTTCATATAGATAGATAGAGAGAGAGAGAGAGAGAGAGAGAGAGAGAATATAAATAATAATCTCTCACACACCCCAAAATCTAGAAATTTAAAGGAAAAGTGGTACATTAATTAGCTAGCAGATTTGGAGCACAGGCGGCTGCCTTAGGCAGGTAGCGCAATCCAAACTGCTCACTTAGTCCAACACTTGAAACTTATGCCAGCCAAAAGTGTTGCAAATGTCCAGTAAAGTATGCCTGCAATACCTGGAGAGAAGGAGAGAGCATCACTATGGTTCGCATCACCCAGCAGGGGAGGCCAGTGCATCACCCCCCATACATTAGGCGGGGTAACAATATGACTGGTAGGTGTTTTTATGTGCCAATGCCCCCCTCCAATGGTTTTTTGCAGCCATACACTATAATAGAATAAAGATATTTCAAAGTGGTTTGTTTCACTGCAGTCTGCTGTAAATTACACATTCAAAGGTGCATGGGATTATTTCTACAGACCAGGATTTTAGCCATTTAGGTCACAAGGCTGCCACCCCCTTCAAGAATGCCCCCTTTCTAAAGCCCTAGTAACATACCTGATCGGGACCATTTTGGAAGTCTTGTACTCTCTTGTACTCTCTTCCACTCCAGCTAAGGCATGCTTGCTTACTTGCCAGTAAACACAGCTGTGCGGTTCACATCCATTTTCAACTAACAAAAATGTACCTGCGTTGCAGGAGTAAAAACCCTACGTATGCCACCACCACTGCACAACAACCCCCCATGCACATCCACCCCATGCACAACTTCCCCCGTGTTCATCCACCCCATGCTCATCATCCTCCCTAAGTGCATCAACCCCCATGCAATGCCCATGCTCTTCAACCCCCATGTGCAACATCCCCCATGAGCAACAACCTTCCCCTGCACATCATCCCCCATGTGCATCAACTCCCCATGAGCATCAATCCCCCATGCACTTCAACCCCCATGCGTATCAACCCCCATGCGCATCAAACTTGCATGCTCATCAACCCTCCATGCGCAACATCCCCCATGTGCAACAACCCCCATGTGCAACACCCCCATGTGCAACATCCCCCATGTGCAACTTCATGCGCATCAACCCCCATCTGCAACATCCCCCCCTGCGCATCAACCCCATGCGCATCAAATACCCATGCGCATCGTCCCCCATGCGCAACACCCCCATGTGCAACACCCCCATGTTTATCCACCCTATGCGCATCAACTCCCATGCGCATCATCCACCCATGCACAATACCCCCCATGTGCAGCATCCTTCCCAGTGCAACCCCTCTCTCCAAATAACATCCCCATCACTGCACCGAGCACCAAGGACCAAATTTGCTGGATGTTGCTCAGTCTTCCATGTTAAGTATAGGACAAAAACACGTTGCACCCCTTTTCAGCCCCTTAAGGGTTAAATTTCTCCACATCAGTTCTTGGTGGGTGTTGATGCCATATAAGGAATGCCTTCCCCAAATTTCTTGCTTTTAGATTCAGGTGTTGGGGCAGAGCATCCCTCAGTCAGGAATTCTTCAATGTAAAGTACAGAGAGGAAAACACATTGTGCCCCATTTCACTCCCTTCTAGTTGGAATTTCCAAAAACTGGTCCTTAGTGGGTGCCTCCGTCATGGAAGGAACACCTAACCCAAATTATACGCTTCTAGGCCAAGCAGTTTTGGCAGGACGTTGATGAGTGAGTCAGTGAGTGACTTTTCATTTTTATATACAGTGGTGTCTTACATAACAAGTTTAATTCATTCCGGACGCATGCTTGTTATGTGAAATGCTCTTTATGTGAAGTGGATTTTCCCATAGGAAATAATGGAAACTTAGATGATTGGTTCCAGAACCCCAAAAATATCCATATAAATATATTAACATTCATATATTTATTAACATATATAAAATATATTTATGTATGTAAAAATGATGACAAAACACTGGAATTGAATTCAAAACATGCATTCAGTGTGCATGATCCTATGAAGTCTACTTAGGCTGCAATCCTAAAGACACTTTCCTGGGAGTAAGCCCCATTTAACACAATTTAACACAATGGGGCTTACTTCTGGGTAGACATGGTTAGGAGGCTGCAATCCAAAACACTTTCTAAGTGTCTCCCCACTTTCTCCTCCTCTCCGCCCTGACCCTCTCTCTCCCCTGCTCCCTTCTGGCTGGTCCTGAGCTGCTTCCCTCTTCTCCACTGCTCTTCTCTCCCTCTGCCCAGCGGACACCTGGCCACAGGAGGAACAGTGTGGAAGTGTTGCTTTCGCTATGGGCAGGCGTGCTAGGCAGCCCTGTCGCTTTTTAAAAGGGCTGCCGGCCAGCACATCTGCCCCAACTGCCAACAAGTGTGCTTGTTAAGTGAAACAACACTTATTATGTGAGACAGAATCCTAGAGAAATTTTTGCTTATTATGTGTATCACTTGTTAAGTGAAGCACTTGTTAAGCAAGGTACCACTGTGTATAGATTGTAAACATTTTTATATGAATATTTTTGGATTGTGGAATGGATTTTCTTGAGTTTCCATTATTTCCCATGAGAAAATCTGCTTTGGATTACAATCAGAGATGGGCTGGCCCCATTCCAAGATCCAGTACGCCGGAAGTGGGAGGGGCCAGCTGGGGTCAGTGGGCGTGGGTGGGGTGTGGGCGAGGTGAGGGGCGGGGCAACATCTGCGCATGCGCAGTGCCTGCCCTGGAGTGGGCGAGCCTGCTTCAAGGCAGGCACTGTGCAAGCACCGACATCGGCGCTTGCGTTGTACCTGCCCTGGAGCGGGCAAGCCCGTGGTGGGCTCCAAAACATGGCGGATCGTACCGGTCCGCTATGTTTTTCCATTTCCCTGTCGCTGGTGGTTCGCTAGCGGCAGGGAAACTGGAAGAAGCGGTACGGGCGCGTAGGCCCGTACCGGTAAGTGCCCACCACTGATTACAATCATTTTGGATTACAATCATTCTACTGGAACAAATTATGCTTGTTAACCAAGACACAATTGTAGTTCTTTTTTTCCGCCATCTACTTTGTGAGCCAAAATGCAGCCCCCCCACCCCAAACCCTTGATCCTTTATGTGCTCCTTCTCGGTTCTGTTAGTATGTTTACTTTACAGAATAATTAGCATATGCTGATGAAGTGTGAAACAATAGTTTCAACCCTTCTGAAACCATTACACAAACAATTGGACTTGGAGAAGCTGCTGGAAGTTATACATTTGTTTTATCTTCCTCTGTCCCAACTTCCACCCCCTGCCTGGAATTTATTGCATTAATAGTCTTATTTTTAATCTGCAGTAGCTTGAGTCAGTCTGCAGGGGGAGTAGTTTCCAAGCATTGAGTCACTTGGAGGGAAATCACATTAGGCAATTAAACAGAGGTTAAGGAATAATTGTGAATAATTTAAATTAATGACCTTAATAAAGGTGAACGGACGTGGGGAGATCAAACATTGTGTTTTTTTCTAAACCCAGGCATTTTTTAAAAAGTGCTTGGGCAGCCTGGCTTTGCAAAGCTACCTTTTTTCTTCACTTTGCAATGGTAAGCTTTGATTTCCCTCCTTTCCATTTCATCTCTGCAATCAGGGCTGAAATAGTAAATCAATTAATTGAAGGAATTTACCAACAGATTACAGATTAAGACTGTGGCTTGCAACCCACTTGCGGCTACATCGGTGCCGAAGTTTCTGCAGGATAGCAAACCTCCCCATTTATTGTGTTTCACTGTTGTAGTTACTCCTTGGGAGAACTTTTAGGTAACTCCCAAATAGTACCATAATGACTACTGTTACAAACAATGAATGAGATGCTTCAGACATTCTCTTCATCCAAGTTTCTCCCAGAATTTGGATTACTGAATTTTCTGAGTTGCATTATCCTTACTATGGGGCTATAAAATTGCTTAGGATTGCACTCTAGGGGCAAAATCCATAGCAGTTACAGGTCCATGCAGTTACATCACACTCTAGAGTTATCTTATGGAAAGTCATCTTAACTGCTCCGGACTTAATTTGACTTTAGGATATAGGCCTAGGTATATCAAAATTCTTCTCTGATTATTTTATCAGTGTGTGTTGGGAATGTAAAAGGTGGAAAATATACTAACCAATGAAAAGAACTGAAAATTGCTCATGTTCCAGTTCTGGAATTAACTATACTAGCAATTAAATTAATAAATTAACTAGATTTAAGAATGATTCCTTCAACTAATTTGCATCTTTCCCCCTCTACATGACCAGGGTGCACATGCATTGCAAAGAAGCAATGTTGTCACTGAATGTATGATTGCATTAATATTTTTTCTGTACCAATTGTTGCAAAAGTGCACATCCTCTCCTGAGCACTGGAAAAATACCACATAAAAAGGGTTGTGATGCTGTCATACTGATGATCCCATCAAAATTACATTAATTATATTGCTTAACCAAAAAAATGCACACACAATCTTGATGTTATTCTGCACCATCTTGATATTATTTGTGCTTTATTTAACTGGTGCATACATGCACTTCTCAACATTGGTCAAACACAATATAGAAAGTATTGTGCCCCAGATATACTGTACCACATTAAAATTGTGTTGTTTTCTGGTGGTTTTTTTTTAATTTGAACCTTAGCACAAAAATGTTTTCATTATATATTTATGTACAATTTTATTTATATTATGTATTTATTAATTTTTGCTCATTATATTATTTAATGATGTATATTATACCAATAAAGGTTTTGGACTTTGATTTTTTGATACATATGAATTCATCATTAAGACAGAGGACAGGCAAAGACACCAAGGTCCTGATATCTATGGCAAATTTGACAGGTACAGAAGTCTGTGCTATACAAAACTTGGAACTGAAAATTGTAATGGTGGAAGTTTCCTAATATGCTGGTTCAGCTTTGGAAAGATGTCCAGTTCAGTTAGAACCTGGGCAGTGTCCAAGAGGAAATGATAAAGTATCTGCTTCTTGTGAAAAGAAAAATCCAGGTTTGATCCCTGACATTTTCAGGAGACTTCTGCCTAAAAACTTGGAGAGTTGCTGCTGCCTGTCAGTGCAGGCTATCTTGACCTAAATCAAGGGTGCCCAAACTTTTTGGCAGATGGGCCACATCATCTCTCTGACATTGTTGAGGGCTGGAAAAATGATTCACATTTCAAATTTGTATAAATCTTCATACATTTACATATAAGAATGCATTAGAGACAGATCTTATGAATTCATGAATCATTTCATAATGACGACATAATGCCAGATAGGCAGGTGTCGCTTTTGGCTCGCTGGTCAGGAAACATGGCTCCACCCACACAAATGAGACCCTCTAACGGAGGGTGGAGCCAAAAGGTGGGCTTCAAAAGGGCCGAGCAGAGGAGGCTCGCCCTCTTTGTGTGTGGGCAGGCGAACACCCACCCATCCCACCCTCAAGGATAGTCTGGGCTTTGCTGGTTGCCTTTTTGGAGCCGAGTAGGAATTTTTTGCTGCTATCCTGATTGGCTGGTGGATGGCAGTTTTTTCGCCTACTCCAGACTATCCTTACCATTTCTGGTCACTTTAGGGCAGGGGATGCGGGTGAACAGGTCGAAAAATGGGTCTTCATGTGCAATCATGGTCAAATGGGGCACAGTGGGGAGTGGGTCCCCCAACAATCACCCTCAGTCCCCAGTGGAGCAAGAGAGGAGGAACACCCCATGCTGCCTGTTGGAAGCCCTTAATCCCCGGCGGGATGGGAGCGGAAAACTAGGACCAGTTGGACCAGACACGCTTCCCCCCGATTGGGGGGAGGGGTAGTTGGGGGCGGAACCCCCCGTGGGGAGTAGGGCCTGATTCTTTGCATGCCAACCCTGATACCCAGGTTTTGCCTGGGGGCCCAGTCCTGTCAGCTCTCTCCCCATAGCCACGTTGCAGATTTGATAATTTGATGATTTATTAATAATCACGTAATAAAGTGGCCCATCTCCTCCAGTCTGTTTGTCTGAGTGTTTAATTGACCAGTCACTTCTAACACAGTGATCTTCGAACCCATTCACAAGCACCTTCATACACACAGAGAGAAGGTGCATGCAGCCTCCTCAGCCCGCAGAATCCCCTCTGGCGGTAAGGAGAGCAAAGCAGCCCTTACCTCCAGAAGATTACATGGCATGTGTCGGCTCCAGGTGGTAGGATCTTGTCATGAGCTGCTTGGAGGCGCTTGATGGGCTGTGGTCATCTGGTCCTCAAGCCGGGGTTTGGACACCGCTGACCTACACAGTTGTAAAAGTGATAGTTTGCATGCTGAAGGTCCTGGGTCCATCCCTGTCATCAGGCAGGGATGGGAGGAAAATGTTAGTCAGTGTACAATCCTGAACTAGATGGACCAATAGTCTGACTCTAAACAAGGTAGCCTCATACAGCTTATTCAGCACAAACCAGAAAAGAAATTTGGATGAGGAGAACTGTGGAAACATCCTTTGGCCTGTGGCAAATCCCACATATCTGATCTACTTTTTGTTTAAGGTATCCCAGATATCATGTACAGATGAATGGGAATGGCATTTTAGAGCTGGTTTAGCTAGGTGGCTATGGGTTCAATCCTAACCTAGGCTGGCACAACTCATTGGTCTTCCCATTCCTGTGGTGATGTAGGGAGGCAAGTGCTTATCTGTGCACTGGCCTAACCCTTCCCCATCCCCAAAAGTGGCACAGAAGTGCCTTACAGCACTTTTGTGTTACCCCCCAGGCCAGCATAAGACCTGTGGGATTGGGATTGGGATTGCAACCTAGGAATCTGTGCCTGATTCTGAGCCTGTGTCGTGAATCAAGATATCACTGGTTTTAACTGTGCTTCTGTCCTGGTGACCTTAGGTGAGCCACATCTTCTCTGCCTCAGTTTTCCTCATCTGCAATATACAGATACTAATAATAATTCTTCCCATGCAATCCAGTGCACGGCTAATCAAGAGTAACGTCTATTGAGTTCAGTGGGACTGATTTCCAGTTAAGTGTGTATAAAATTGTAGATGACTTGCTTACCATGGAGGGTTCTTGTAAGGACAATTTTGAGAATAATAGCAATAAAGCATTGCTCACTCAGAAAGGGCAATGTAAATATTCATCTGCTGTATCTCCTTGTTACCTTTCCCATCGCTGTACCATTGTAACTACTATTGTGCTACTATACACTGTAAGCTTCTGTCTTCCTTCCCTGAACGCAGTCGACTGAATTATGCTATCCCTTTCCCATCTTTGTATTTTCCTAAATAGAGGCAATGGCAGGAGCTAAGCCCTCCTCTTGGCATTATCAGGCAGCTCCCACAGTGGCTAATTTACTGTCAAGGCACCAAAGCTAACAATCCATTAATAGCCCCAGCTCTTGCATCTTCTCTGCCTTGTTTGGTAAAGTTCCTTCTCTTGTAACAAATCAGCCTGAAGATCCTCCTTTCCTTTGTCCGGGGCCATTGTCACTGTCGGATTTCTGTTCCTTCTTTTTCTCTTTTGGGTGCCTGCCTCCTGTTCCGGGTTCCGCTCACTTGCTCCAGAAAGGCAGAGAAGAAACTAATTAAAAACTGCCTGCGTTGGAAGGTTCGGAGCGCACTCAATAGTGGAAGACAAGCGTCTTGTGGCAAGAAAAATCAATTTTACAGTTACAGGAGCAGAATGAATGGAGGTGGTGCATTAAGAGAAGGAAGAAAAGAGGAGAGAGAGATTGAGAGAGAGAGAGAGAGAGAGAGAGAGAGAGAGAGAGAGAGATGCTAGTATAGTGATGTAGTGAACGCTGTCACGGAGGGAAATTGTGTACTGTTCAATCCAGCAATGTTCAATCCAGGTTGCTCCTGGTGTGTTGCAGCAACCTTTTTTTGGAAGTCCTGAGTAAGTAGAGTTGCCATAATTCTCTTTCACAAAATTGGGACAGGATCCTCTATCCCATTTGCCAGTATGGGCAAAATCCAGAGTAACTACAGGGAGTCCTTGTTCCGGTATAAGAACAACTTACTCTGGATTCCAATATGAATTTCCCATAGGTTTCAACTAGGTGGTGCAGTAACTACGGGTGCACGTAAAGTCTCTACTCTGGATTTGGGGGTATATGAACAAAAAAACCCCCAAACTGGGATTGTACTGTTTTTGGGACATATGGCGACCCTATAGGTAAGGTCTCTCTGAAGGTCTTGCCTAGAGCAGTTATCCTGTTGTGCTCAAGCATCTTTCTTCTTTGCCACTCTTTCCCCTCCTTGGATTCAAAAATGAAGAAGCAGAAGAAGGGTGGTGTAATGGAAGCATAGTCAGGTGGATGCAGATAAGGAGTGTTTATGCTATATCTGCAGCCTATGGTGACTTCTACAACTGGCCTCATTTATGGGCTGGCCCTGCATCTTTTCAGGATTTGTGGACACGTGCAGCCTGCGAGGATTGAGGAGCTGCTGCTCTGTCTGACCATCTGCCCCTTTAAGCCTCTCTGCAAACAAATCTCAGGACTGTGTCTGAAATTCCCTTTGTACAAATATTTCCCCAGATTTTGAAAATCTGGATTGCAAGACTTTGGGCGCAATCCAGAGTAACTACAGGGAGTCCTTGCTCCGGTGTAAGAACAACTTGCTCTGGATTGCAATATGAATCTCCCATAGGTTTTCATTGGGTGGTGCAGTAACTATGGGTACACGTAATGTCTCTTATGTGCTCCGATAGTTACTCTGGATTGTAGGGTAAGTTTTGGAAGTGGAGCTACTCTCCTCTTAAAGTTTTTGATTTCCACATTTTTGTTCGTCTCAGCTTTCATCCCCTCCCATTTAATGAAGCAGATATGTGCATTGGTAAAACACTGCAAAAATAGCATCTTGAGGCAATTCCATACATAAGAATAACATAACAAATGTATAACACATAACACAAAAGCATAACACAAAAGCATATGGACTCCATCACCTTGTGAACACATCTTCATTTATTTTTAGCAGTGTTTTTCCATTAATGGGGCTGTGGGTGGTGCAAGTGGTTAAGACACTGTGCCTGTTAACCAGAAGGTCAGAGTTCGAGACATGGGTCCCCACAAGACAGGGTGAGCTTCTGTCCTTAGCCCAGCTCTGCGACGCAGCTGGATCCAATCGTATTGGCTCTGCCTTTCCATTGGACTAATTCAGTGGCGTGGAGAGGGGGGATATGCTGCTTGGGTAACAGCCTATCCACTATATCAATCTAACCCAGCCCTTTGTGTTTCACTTGCAGCATCAAGCACGATACCATAGTCTTTCAAGACTGATGGATGCCACATTTTTACCATTAATGTATCAATACATATCAGTAACGCAGAGATGGAAGAGCATGCAAATGAATCAAAGGAACTGAACGCTGAGGGAAACTGTTTGCTCTCCTAGACAGGAATGAAACTCAGGAGGAGTGGAACACCTCACAGAGCAAACGGTGAAGCAAGAAAAGAATGGGCTGGGGAAAATCTGCTCTTCTGTAGTTGTCTCTTGGTCTGCTCTGATATCTGGAAAAGTCATCTAATTATTCCACACTGCACTGAAAACATGACAATTAGGATTTTTATCAGGGAAAGACTGCTGCTGTTGTGGGCCCCACGGTGGTTCCACCTCGGCTCAGAAACGTCTTGAGCTCCTTGTGACCCTCCTCATTGCTGAGACTGAACACCGGGGCCTGCCTCCCAGCTATAATTCTCCCTGGTTTTGCTGATGTGGGGAGGCTGAGGCTCCGCTGAGGGATGAACAGCAAATGCTTCTGGGATGCCCAGTTCATAAGCAAGAGAGATTCTCCTGCCCTCAGCATTCCACTCGACAGATGGGGGCTGAGTGCAGGCTGAACTTCCTTCCTAATGTACTTGGGTACTTGATTGATTTCCTGAAGAGTTGCTCTTCCTCGGCCCTTGATAGTGCCGTGGAGGAGCTGTAAATCTGGGACTGCCAGACAGAGACAGCGCCTTTTCCAGGGTGTGCCACTGGCCTACTTGCTGCACACACTGCAAAATGCCACCCCAGCCAGCTTTCTCGGTCCTACTATCAATGGAGCCCACTCAGGCACAGCCAGGATGACCATATGTCCTCCTTTTCTAGGACGTGCCCTCTAGCCAGGAAAAGAAAAACTTTATTGTCCTCCTTTTCCTTGTGAGCAGGCAGCATGTAGCCTTCTTGTAATTAATAAATTATGGGCACAATCCAGAGTAATTATGGGAGCACGTAAGAGACATTACGTGCACCCATAGTTACTGCACCACCTTGTGAAAACCTATGGGAAATTCATATTGCAATCCAGAGTAACTAGTTCTTACTCTGGAGCAAGGACTCCCCGTTAGTTACTCTGGATTTCACCCTATGTCAAATAAACCACATGCAACAATTTTAAATTTAATAAGTGATTTATTAAGCATGTCTACTCAGAAGTAAGTCTCATTGTATTCAATAGCACTTACGTCCAGGAAAGTGTGGATAGGATTGCAGCTGTACTGTTTAAATTATCCACATGAAATCCTACATTTTAGGAAGGCCTTGTCATCTTTTCAGTTATGACATCTTTTCACCTTGTGCTAGTCTCTCCCTCTGATGTCCATATTGGGTCCCAGTTGCCTTCTGGTAAAGATGAGCAAATACATTTTATTCATTTTATTCATTAGTGCAGTGATTTTCAACCAGTGTGCCGTGGCATACTGATGTGCCACGGATGGTCCTCAGTTGTGCCACAGGAATTTGGGGAAAGACATTTATTAATAGGAAAACTGGGGGATTTGAAGAGAATGGAGTGCCTTGTCAATGGTAAAAACAACTGATGGTGTGCCATGGTTTAATTTCTTTTAATTTTGGTTGCCAACACACATTGATCAACTCCACAAAAGGTCACCTAAATGAGGTCATAAGTATGATTGCTTCATAAATATCAAAAGCATCTTGATGTGGGCATAATCACACCCATGTTACTCAGGGTACATGTACTTGCTGTTAACACAGGAACTGAAAATTATGGTAAACCATTATTGCAGTAAACCACTCCTCTCTGTACAAAATTTGCAAGCAAATAACACCACAGTGGAGGATTCCTGAAACATCAGTTCGACCTTGGAAACAAGATCAAATAATCTGGAATTCCAAGTTCTAGGGAAAAATCTGGATGAGGAAAATTTCCGAAGTAATTCGAGACTAAATACTAGCAGGCATCACTGCTGATCTGATGACAAAGGCCTACACTCAATAGTTAACCAATCACCCCAGCCCTATACTTTATTTGTATTCTCATCCCTCTCCTTATCCAGTTCTATTCCCACTCTCCCCTCCGTTAATCCTGCACTACGAGCCCGTGACTAAAAAAAACCCATTAGGAGTGCTTTTTTTGGAGGGGGAATGTCTGGGAGCGCAATTGTATGTAGTCCTTCCTTTTTGGGGTCAGGCAGATGTTAAGAAAGCCCATTTCTCCTTGACGGAGGGGGTTAAACATCTTTCGCCCGGCACAGCTATCTTTGTTGGCAAGCCGACAGGTTCCATTCGGTGTTTTCGGAAAAACTTATCAGGCGAGGAGCTGTAAATAAGTGAGGTGCAGACGGGGGGCCTGAAAAAGCAAAATGACATTTATGCTAAACTCTCCACAGTAGATGCATGTTCCCAGATAGATAGTAGAACGGGATGACATAGTGCTCTCTCTTTCCCTCTCTCTCGCCATGTACGTGTGCATGTGCGTGTATGCGTTTAAGGATGAGTCCAAATTCTCAGGGAAGAATTGGTATGGAGGGCAAAGCAAGCTTTTTTGATGTTGGGGAGTCTCTTCCTCTTTCATCACTACCAATGCCATTGCTAAAGCACTGAGCCTCCAGTGGCTGCCATTACTCCCTCCAAATGTAATGTCACCCATTCTGGGAGGCATTCAGGGGGAAAAAAGTGGTGGCTGCCCCACAGCAACTTCTAGAAACTGCTGTCACTAGTGTACAGTAGCAGTTTTGCATTTCCCTACTTACATTCCCCTGAAAACGGCTCAGCTTCCCTTCCGTTTTTCTGTGCCTGTGGATAGGAAGGTGAAAAGGGTAGGGATTTATGTATAGGGGATGCTCGTCAACTGAGTAAGGTGATACAAATTGCCTCAGTGACTTGGGAACCACATTTGGACTTTATTACACAGTTTTGTATTTTTGCCATAAAAATGCCCCTCTGAAGCAATTTGGGATATATTGCAGCTCCCACTGGCACCCACCATTTTATAATAGGGAGTTCCCTTAATGGGGCAATTTTATTTGTGGCAAATTCCTCTGCTGGGCCATACATAGTGTCCCCATTCTTCCCACACAGGGTTGCCACATGTCTTGAAAAACAAGGACAGTTCAGATTTTTGGGGATTGTGTTCATATACTGGCAGATGGAACAGAAAGTCCTGTCCTGATTTTGTGGAAGAGAATTATGGCAACCCTAATACCACAGCAGGATTTTTGGAGCTAATAGTTGGCACTGATGGTTCAGTGTGACCAATTGGGCTCTCCTGATTGATGTGGGACCTCATCAATTCTGAGTCCTGACATCACCTCCAGTTCCAAAACGAAACAAGCTCATAGCTCTAAAATCCAAGAGGAATTTGTATGGGGAGAACCCTGGACACTTCTTAGGTCAGGTATCAGATGGCTCCCACCAAGTGCTATGGGAGGTGTCAGGAAATTCAGGGAAGATGCCAGGAGACATGAAAGGTGCCAAAGAGAGAACAACCTCATTCTAAGGAAAAACTTAAAAAGGCAGCACTTGAGAATAGTTGCATCAAGTCTAAAAACAGTACCACCTATAGATGGAATTGCAATGTTTCCGTTCCATCTCCCTATTGCAGCTGGCACCAGGAAACCATTTTTGTAAAGAGAGGGCATCTCCATGAGAAAATAATTTCCCCTTAATGCCCAAACTTAAAAACAAGTTTCAGAATAAAACTGGGGTGGTTTTTGAAAGTACCTCTACCTAAATAATTTGACAGTGAAAAGAGCAGCTTCGTTATACCGCACCGTATTTTTGCGCTCCTCTCTGTCTTATCATCCTACATGGGCATCTCTTCCCCTCCTTTTTTATGAAAGGTAATTTCCATCTTGCTAGCCTCTCCTGACCCTTTCCTCGTCTGTCCCAGCATTGGTTCCATTCCTCTCATCGGATGCTTTTTTTATCCTTCCAGACAAGATTTTCTCCGCTTCTTCCAGCGCAAGGAAAAGTTTGGTTCTCTAATCCCCCAATTGTCCCTCATCGGTTTTACATCCATTTCTAAAGCTCTTCATAATAGATTTAATTTTTAAATAAATCTTGGGAAGGTTATTATCGGATATTTCAGCTTTTAATTAAAAACTATAAACTCGCTGGGGGGGCTGGGTCTTCGGCAGGCAGAGGCTGGCCTGGCCTGGCATTCCTTTCATGCCGAGCGAGCAGTGCCTGTTTTACGCCGAATGAGGATTTAACCCGGTACGTGCAATTTTTACCTTTTTTCATCCTGTCGTTTTCATGCATGAGGTTGGATTTGGCTTAAGAGATGTGGATTCGCGGCGGTACAGATTAGATAGGGGGAAAATTAGGGGCACGAGATGAAATAAACAAACCAAAACCAACAAGGGGGAAGAAAAGGTGTTTTTCTTTCTCAAAAATCCCTAAATGTTCAAGATATTCAAGACTGGATTTTAAAGGTGTGCGAGATGTTTTGTTTCCTTTTGTTATTCCCTTAAATTTTGTTGTTAAAAACCTCATTTTGCTGGCAGTTTGCATTTGTATCACATCTGTATTCTTGTTATTTCATTTTGTTTTAAAACAGTAATTTTTCTTAATTGTGTTAGTGATAGCAATAGAATTCATTCTGGCAACTGCCACAGTCTTTACCCAAGACTTTTTTCTGATTAAATAAAGATGATCATGATGTCCTTGGTATGAATTATCATTATTTAATTAACTCAGATAGTTTAGCATCATTCAGTTTATACGTAAAATTTGGCCTCCCGTATATGAGACAGTGAATACTGTATTTTTGAGAGACTCTCTAGATATGCAGAGGCAATAACTGTGTTAATTAAAAGAAAAAAAAAGGAAAATTTCAAAGAGCAGCTTGATGTGGACAGAGCATGCTCCATTGCTCCTCACCACCAAGCAGTGGAGTATTGAGATGTTTTTATTGAAAAAAATTGGAAACAATGATAGCAAAATATGTAAGGGGGATTAACACTGGAGATATGCAGGTCTCCCTCCTAATCTTATATATATATATATATATATATATATATATATATATATATATATATATATATATATATATATATATATATATATATATATACACACACACACACACACACACATCTATATCTATATCTATATCTATATCTATATCTATATATTCACTGACTCACTGACTGACTCATCAATGCCCAGCCAAAACCACTGGGCCTAGAAGCGTGAAATTTGTGCTGGGTGTTCATTCTGTGACTGAGGGGTGCACCAAGAACCAGTTTTTGGAAATTCCAAATGGAAGGGGGTGAAATGGGGCGCAACGCGTTTTTGTCCTATACTTAACATGTCTGACCAACCTCCAGCCAATTTGGTGCTTGGTGCCCGGTGCCAATGTTTAGAAGGAGAGGTTGTGCTGGGGATGCTGTGCATGGGGGGGGGGTTGTGCATGGGGGTGTGGCGCATGGGGAGATGATGCATATTGGAGGGTTGATGCTCATGGGGGATGTTGCGCATGGGGGAGATGATGCATATGGGGGAGATGCGCATGGGGGTTGTTGGACATGGGGGGATGTTGCGTATGGGGGGATGTTGCGTATGGGGGGATTTTGTGCATGGGGACTGGTGCGCATAGGGGGATGTTGCAAATGAGGGGATGTTGCACATGGGATGTTGATATGCATGGGGTGTTGATGTAAATGGGGGGTTGATGCGCATGGGGGTTGATATGCATGGGGGGTTGATGTGCATGGAGGGTTGTTGTGCTTGGGAGGTTGATGCGCATGGGGACTGATGTGCATGGGGTGCACATGGGGCATGTTGTACATGGGGCACGTTGCGCATGGAGAGATGTTGCACATGGGGCATGTTATACATGGGGCATGTTGCGCATGGGTTATTGATGCGCATAGGGTGGTGATGAGCATGGGGAGATGATGCACATAGGGACTGATGCGCATGGGGGATGTTGTGCATGCACATGGGGGTTGATGCACATGAGGGACTAATGCACATGGGGGGATTGATGCGTCGTGGAGGGATGGCGTACAGAGGAATTTTACTCTCGCAACGCGGCTACGCTTTTTACTAGTGTACATAATAAATGTGTTTGGGTTATGTTCAACTTGACATAGTGTACAAGCCCACCTGAACTACTGGCTTTTTACCTTCAGTAGACATAGGGTTGACAATGTACCAGTAATTTTCAACATTTTTCTTCTCACAGTACACTGATCCTATGGTCTTCTCTATGGTCTTCACCTCTTGTGATGTCCCTTTTAGCTTCCAGGAGAATCTTCCAAGTTCTGCAGTTCTGTTTCAGTCCAGGGCAAATGTCTGTAGTACCTGTTGCTCTTTCTCTGCTGACCCTGTCAATGAAGACAGGACAATTTGTTACTACTGACAGTTGCCCTAGAAGTGAAAGCCTTAGAACCTGGAAGAGTTTTCCAGCAATTTCTATGCTATGCTCTAAATTACCACAACGCACCTATGGATCTTTTGTGGCACACCAGTGTGCCAAGGCACATTGGTTGAAAATAAGTGGACCAGAAAGATCTATGTTCAAATCTCTACTTGATACTGGTGATCTCTAACCCTAAAAAAGCAGGCCTCCGTCAGTCTTGGAAGACTGGTATCGTGCTCGGTGCCGCATACGCTGCATGCGAAGCACGAAAGCCTGGCTTAGATTGTTATGGAGGATAGGCTGTTACCCAAGCAGCAAATCCCCCCTCTCCACGCCACTGAATTAGTCCAATGGAAAGGCAGAGCCAATACGATTGGATCCAGCTGGCGTTGCAGAGCTGGGCTAAGGACAGGAGCTCACCCTGTCTTGTGGGGCCAACCTGGGTCTCGAATCCTGGCCTGCTGGTTAACAGGCACATTGTCTTAGCCACTTGTGCCACCCACAGCCTATCCACCTACAGGAGCACGTAAGAGACCTTTACGTCGTTGTAGTTTCCACACCACCAAGTGAAAACCTATGGGAAATTCATTTTGCAATCCAGAGTAAATTTTTCTGACGTCAGAGCAAGGACTCCCCATAGTTACTCTGGACTGTGTCCTAAGTTACTTTCTCTCTCTCAGTATTTAATCTCCAAAAGTGAAAACATGGAACCTTTTTTCAGAAGTCAGTCCCACAATGTTTAGTAGTTCCATTCCTGAGGAACCATTGCTGGGGTTGCATCCTGAACTCCTTGAGATCCCAGGAAAGGACAGGAAAGGACCCTGATAAATGACAGTGCAAAGAACTCCCTCTGAAGGCATCCCCTGAAAGGAACAATAGGAGCCAAATTTTGACAGTGATTCACCAGAGACATTTCAACAGTGATTCACCAGAGACAGTGATTCACCAGTCAGAATCTGTCATTCAGATTCAAAAGGTAGCCAAAGAGAGACAGATTGTAAAAATGCATTGGAAAAAAATAAGATGTATTGATATCAAGAATCTTAGAGTTGGATCTAATAAGTCATCTCCCCCTAAAAGGAAATCCTCCTAAAGCAACTGATTTTCCTCCAAAAGAAACTGATTTTCAACCAGTGTGCCATGGCCAATAGTCCTCAGGTGTGCTGTGGGAATTTGGGGAAGGTCATTAATTAATAGGAAATTTTGGGAATTTGAATAGCCTAATGTGCCTTGTCAATGGTAAAAACAATTGATGGTGTGCCTTGACAGTGCCTTATTAGTGTGCCCTGAGATAAAAAACGTTGTAAATCACTGTCTTAGAGCATCTTTGACAGATTCTTACCAAGCCTCTGGTTGAAGATCTCCAGTGAGGCAGAGTCCACCCAGTGGCATAGCCAGGTCATTTGGCATCTGGGGCCCACAAATTTTTTGTCATCCCTATATGTCAAAATTATTTAATTATTATCAGTATTAATTTGTACAGTGAATTAGATATTCGTATTTTCATATTTAAAAATCACCTTACCAATTAAACTTCTGTTTTATTTTTGGGGTGAGGGAGTGAGGTTGCCTTCTGGAGCACTTCTTGAGCTCCAGTTTCAGTGGATTGGGACCATTCGGGAATGAACAGCCTTTCATTCCTCTGTGCCTTACCTGAAAATAAGCAAAGTTAACATGGCTGTGTAGATAAGTTCCACTTTCCATAAGGTTCAATGCAATTATTAGGGACTTCCGTCTGGGTTGATTCGTGGGGGCTGCATTTATTGAATCTGGACCATTCTGGGGTTGTTGAATTTCTCTCAGTCTGCTGTTTCTTACAGGCCAAGGACCATTTGCCTACTCACAGGTAAAGGTGTGATATGGCTCTGTTTCATGTTCCATAGTGTTCCAGCATTTTTAAAATGTTTTTTTGCCATAATCTTCGATAGGAAGGAAATATTTCAAAGCTGTTTTTTGCATTAGATTCTATTGGAAAATACACATCCAGTGGTATATGACATATGGGTTACTGCAAAGAATTCTAGCAATTTTAGCAATTTTTGTGAGTTTGTACCCACTGGTTCTAGTACTACTTTCAGAGGTTGTTGAGAACAAATGTGTCCCTTCTTCCATACAGTAGCCCTTTGATATTTAAAGAGTGCTATCATATTTTCTCACAGCTTTCTCTGAAGAACACAGCTTTATTCTCTGTATAAAGAAGAATATAAAGAAAATGAATGCAAATGGAAATATAAATGTATTTATAAACAGAGATGTTTTTGGACAATGCTGGCTCTTATATTGGGGATGAGCACCGCTCCCAAGAGTTGCCCATGACTACCGGGGCATCCTGTTGCGACACTTTTACCTACCTAAAGTGCTAGAAGGCCTTTGGGTGGCCCTATTTGAACCTGCATAGTCAGCATACCCTTGAGCCCTATTCACTAAGAGTATAATCCAGAGTAACTATGGGAGCATGCAAGAGGCATTATGTGCACCCATAGTTACAGCACCACTTAGTGAAAACCTATGGGAAATTCATATTGCAATCCAGAGCAAATTGTTCTTACACCAGAGCAAAGACTCCCCATAGTTACTCTGGATTGCACCCTAAGTCCAGGTCTTTAAGAAGGCATTAATGCATGCAGATGCTCTGATGTACCATTCTCATGTTATGCTGGGTATGTGCCTGAGAAGTGGAGCTCAGTGTATTATTTCACATGTCCCTGGCCTGAGCCGTGCCATAAAAAAGAATCAGTTACAAGGCTCAAAAAATTAAACTCCAGGAAAGACAATAACAGATGTAGGCAGCAAGGTGTAAAGCAGGGAAAGGAAAGCCCCTTGACAGTGTATTTGAGAAGGGATTGCTGCTCTATGCTTCCGACCAGAGTGTACACAATATATCTGGAAGAAGAAAAACAGAAAACAGTGAACATCTTATTTTTATCATAGCAGTCAGCAGAACTGTCTGCGATCCACATGGGGAGGGGAGGATGTGCTGACTCGGGAGGAAGGGGCTGTTTTGCACATGTGATTTCTGCAACTGGAGTGATTTCTCTCTCTCTCTGAAAAAAAACTTTAATGCTAAAATTATTTAAAAAGACAGTGTTTACAACCTGCCTCTACCTTTACCATCAATCCTGTGACTGCAATATAACAGGATCTGTTCTCGGGACACATGATTTGACCACTCTGGTGAAGCTAAGCCAATAGGTGGGATAAGTACCTCAAATGGTGACTGCATGAGAACCTTATGCATGCCACCTTGAAGACCAGTATGGAAGAAAAGTTGCCTATTGATGTAAGTTATAGCCTAATTTTATGTAATTTTTAAAATAAATGCTAGGTCCTTTATAGCTATCAGAAAACACAGCACACCATTTTGGACAGGCACATAAGAAGGCACAAGTGGCAAGTGGCTCCAGTGGCCTCCTAAGGAGGCCCAGCACAAGTAAGTCAAAGCACAAGTAAGTTTGAAGGTGTTTGAAGGGGTTCCAATTGGTTTGAAGGGGTTTGAAGCATTACAGAAATGTTCTGCAAGGCAGTTTCAGGCATAAGAAATAAGAAGGGGAAAAGGATGAAGGCTACAATCCAGAGTAACTTCAGGACTTTTACACCAATGTAGTTACAGCACCACCTATGGGAAACCTATGGGAAATGCATAGAGCAATCCAGAGTAAGTGCATCTTACGTCTTCCCGTACTTACTCTGGATTGTAGGGGAAGTCAGTCATTTGGGTAGCAGAGGAAGAGGGAGATCCAAAAGGAGTAAGAGAACTTCAGATCAGGGATGGCATCATGGATCAGCTGGGTAGGACACTGGCTAAGGAGCCATGGCCATGCCCAGAAAAGGGTTCACCAGGCCAGGCTGACTCAAGTACTGACAGCAAAGGTAGTACTCAGTGCACTTCCAGGAGTATGAAGGGTGCCATAGAAAGCTCAGTTCAGACATTGCCTCATGAAGGAACTCTGCCATCATAGTGATGTCATTTGTTTGATGTCACTTCCAACCATGATATCACTTCCAGATTTATGACATCACTTTTTGGAGGTCCTGGACTGACTATATCATTCTGAGAAGGGGATCTGGGGCTGAAAGGCTTGAGAACCACTGTGGTGGAAGATGAGAGACTCGGACTCACTCACCACAGCTGCCCCATCAATTTGTCTTCCGCTCTCTTTTGCTGTCCTTCCCTCCTGTCATTTTCACAGCCAGCCATCACCAGAGGCAGCAAGCGAGGTGCGCTTGTGAAGTGGAGTTCAGGTGTGGACGAGGTGACTGTCCTTCCAAAGGACACGGAGAAAAGAAGATCATCCCCCTTTGTTTGGGCCTGTTTCCTACCCGCCGGTGCGGCCCGTCTCCCATGAGGCGCTGGGAGCTTTTGAAGGCGGCACGGAGAGCAGTGTCAAAGGAAATCTTTTTCCCCCCTCCGAGGTGCAAAATTGTTTGGTCTCTCCTGAGCCACCAAAAGCAGCGAATCTTTCTTGCTTTCAACTCCCCGTCTCGTCTCAAGGGAGTATTTTTCTTCGGTAGTTTTGCCAACTGTCCTTGCAGAAAGGATTCTTTCCCCTTCACATCTTCTCTCCTAGGCCGAGGTGCTGCAGGATACTACATTTCGAAGGTGTGGAAAAATTGCACCTCAGACATCACAATATTGACACCTTCCAACGAAACCTCTTCTTCATCCTGTTCTTAGGCTTCTGCCTGCCCTGTGAAAAATCTTTTGCTGAAGTCCAACTTTTTGCAAGATTAACAGCCTAATCATGTGCCTCCAGCCAATGTAATGCAATGGTGTCGAAGCTGCACATAGTTGTTCTGGGGAGGGTAGGTGACCAGATGGCCTAAAAGGTAAAAAAAATTATTTTTATTTACCTCCCTGTAAGGCACCTGGTCACAAATAGGCTTCCTCTGCCAAATTTATTTTCAACCTTTTTACACTACCTTTCCACCAAGTAGCTCAGAGCGGTGTACATGGTTCCCCCCTCCTTCGATCCTCACAACAATCTTGTGAGGTAGGTGAAGCTGAGAGACTGTTCCAAGACCACCCAGGAAGATTTGTGGTTGCCTGAGGATTTGAACCTGGGACTTCCAGGTCTAAGGTGCAATCCTAACTGGCATAACACACCTGGCATATCTTCCCATGGTGGGGAGGTCGGTGTATGCCTAACCTACCCAGGAGTGGGGCAGAAGTGCCTTAAGGCAGGGTTTCTCCACTCCCGGTCTGGGGACCACTGGTGGTCCTTGGCAGCTGCCTGACTGGTCCACAAGAGGACTCCTCTAAGTGCATTTTCCTCTCCTCACAGCAGGAGTGCTCTTTTGGAGGATTGCAGCCTCAGAGACAAATACTATGCCTGTCTACTCAGTAGTAAGTCCCATTGTACTCAGTGGAGCTTACTCCAAGGAAAGTGTGGATAACATTGCAACCTCAGAGCATCCTGCACTGAAAAAGGTTGAAAATCCCTGCTCTGAGTAGACATACACTGAGACATTGGGATCTCACAATCCTATCCACAGTAACCTAACAATAGCTCTATTTATTATAATGGGAATTACAGCTGAAGGCAGCTGTGCTGTGCTGCTGGGGAAGCCTCCCTCCAGGTTGCCAGAGGCAGAACTCTCCCCCCACCCCTGGGCTGGTCCCTGGAATTTTTTTCCCCACAGAACTGGTCCCTGGGGCCAAAAAGGTTGAGAACCACTGCCTTAAGGCACTTTTGTGACACCCCCACGTCAGCACATGCCAGGACTTATGCCGCCTAACTGGAGTTTAGGATTGCAGCTAAGTCCAACTCCTGAACCACTAACACCATCTTGCCTAAATAGATGGTATACGTCTGAGGAGCTTCAGCAGATATTTCAGGCTGGGAAAAAGGGAATAGGATCTTGATATGTGTGACTGCCACTGAGATCCTCCAAGCCTTACTCCTTAAGTCTTTGTTGTTGTCAGTGTCCCAGACCCCACCACACAGTACATGTATACAGACACACCTAAACATGCTTACTCAAAAAATAGTCCAATTGTGATGCTTAGAGGTTCTGAGCACCAGCACTCAGCCAGAGGTGAGTGTTGTACCTGTGTGCCATAAATCATAAAGAGAACCAGGATGGTGTAGTGGTTAGGGAGTACTAGTAGTTGAAATCGCTTCTTGGCCATGAAGCTTCCTGGGTGATATTGGGCCAGTTACTCAGTCTCAGCCTCAGCTACCTCACAGGGTTGTTGTGAGGATAGCAGGAGAGAAGGAACTAAAGCTTTATGAGCCACTTGGGCATTTGCACTGGCATGGGAAAGGTGGGGTATAAACCCCAAAATAAATACATTTTATTAAATTTCAAGAACTTTGTTAAGCATCTCTTTTGTATTTTCTCAGACATTTTGCCTTGGAAGGTTCAGGATGATTTTTCGTTTTCAGAATGTGTCAGACGTCATCCAGGTAAGTGAACTAGAAATACATTTTTATTTTTTATTCATTTTGCTTATAGACTCAGGAAAGTAGCCTTACTTTGAGCAGGACGGGTGGGGAGGGCGTTGGTCGAGCACCTTAAAGACTTTAATAGACTCTTGAAGATTTTCATTGCGCCATTTATCCTCCACGGCTTTGGCAGATGGAGGAGAGAGCACAAGAGAATCCCATTTGTATCTACCTCTTTAGCTCTGAGCTGCTGGATTACAGCCCTTTTTTCCAAGCCAGAGAGTTCTAATAGGGGGAGCATCCCTCCGTTCCCCCTCTCTGATTGCCTTTCTCTCTAGGTAACCCATATTATATTCGGACCAGTAGCTCCAGCGTGATCCCTATGAATGCTGCACAGCGTGCTATGTAAAATACACGGGCCCCGTGAGAGTTTTTTTTAAACAGCAACAAAAAATCAGTCCATCTGTTCTCCAAGGAGCAAAGAGAAGTGAAAGAGGCGGAGAAGGAGAGAAATAAAAAAATGGCATCTTTTCCTGATGACAAAAGATAATTGAACAAGTCGGGGTCCCTCTGTCAGAATCTCCTGCCCTGTCCCCTTCTTCCTGGTGGGTACAATAAAGCATTTTTGTGTGCGTCGTACACCCCAGGTAACAAATAATTACTGTTGCAGCAAGAGTTCTTAAATATTTATAGCCCGCTTTTCTGTCACAAATGAGACCCTCTGTGTGGTAACAACCCAGAAAGTACAGCTGGCTAAGAATATTCCTGCAACAAGTTTTAGTGAGACTTTTTTTTTTGGGAGGGGGGTGAGGGAGTTACCACAACTTGTTCCCTGATCAACAGGGCTGGACCAGGATCTTTTGGTTCCTGAAACAGCACATAAGATATAATTGGCACCCCTTGTGCCATGTTTTTGGCACCCCTTGTGCCATAAGATACAATTGGCACCCCTTGTGCCACCCCCAAATGCCATGTTTTTTCGCCTGGCAGTGAGCCAATCTCTATTGAACTCACTCCCTGGGTCTGAAAAAGTAAGAGGAAAATGGAGTGGAAGGGAAGTGTGGAAGAGAGAAGAGGAGAGAAGGCGAGTCACAGAGTGTCTCTGAAAAGGAAATGGGGAATGGAGTAAAAGAGGTAATGAATAGAAGTAGAGAAAGGTAAGCTCGGGCCTTATCTAAACTCCGCTATGTTATGAGACCAGGGTATGTTTTGAGACTCCGTTATGTTTTCAGTCTCCTCAAGGTGTGCAAAGTGTGCTGCGCACTTGTTTTTCCTCTCCTTACTCCCCCATATCTTTCCAGTGTCCTCCTTGCATGCAATATTCCTGCACAGCGGTCTCTCCATTTTCCTGTACAACTTTCCTCTCCTTCAGACCTTCTTTTCTGCACCGTTCTCTTTTTACATTTTTCCATTCTCAGATGATTTCAAAAGGGGTAAAGGGGAGAGGATATACAGTTTGCCAATCATTACTTCATTAGAATCTACCCCTCCTTGTGTTATTAATATGAAGGTTATAAATGGGAAAAAATACTGCAAAAATGGCAAACATGATGTGATTGTCCTATGATCGCCATATGGTGTGGTTTTTTATCAGCATTCAGGAGTAGGTATGCATCAGTACAACAACAACAAATCTTTGATGCAATCGTACACAGGATCATGTCAAGACTAGTTTTCACTTGTGTTTCATCAATGTGAACGTGTACCTAGATAGATAACAGGGACTGGTGGCAGAGAGGAAGAAGCAAATTAACAGCCCTATTCTATTCCTGGCAGTTTCACCTGGTGCAGTGGCACCAAAAGACAAAAACAAAATTCCAAGATAATATACTAACATAATGATAACCTAATCATGTAATGGGTAAAATCTGCTTATCTGTACAAAACAGAGGGAGAGGGAGGAAAAAAGTCATAAGAGGGAGCTAGAAATAAATCATATACAAGAATCCGAATGTACATTTATTTCCCAGAAAATGCATAAGAATCTTTGCCTCTTGGTTCACTGGACAGACTGTTTATTATCTACATTTATACCTCAAAGAGCTCAGGGTAACAAGTGTAGTTCTCCCTCTCTGTTTTATTCTCACAACACCCCTGTGAGGCAGGTTAGGCTGAAAGTGATCGGGTTAAGGCCACCAACTCAGGTTCATAGCAAAGTGATGACTTGAACTCAGGGCTCCTTTGCTGGCCTAATGAGGAGGATAGCAAATGTGGATGATATGTAATCTGTATAAGCTGGTATGTATATATTTTTTAAAATAAAAATCCTGCACCCAATTGGTAAGCAGTTGTGGGGGACAGAGGCATTTCTAGTTAAAATGATTTATTATGGAAGATCATGGGAGAGATCTAGTTAATATATGTAGGGTTTCTAATGCTAACAGCATCAAGGAAAGAGAAAACGCCAGTCATATATTATATTGGAGACAGTTTGCTGGGTTGTAGGGATGCGACTGACAAATACAAGTGTGTTTATGGCTTTGGGGTGACTCCAGGGAGTGATAAATCAAAAAGAGAAGGATTGGGGGAGGGAGAAAGAACTAGAAATTAAGCAGCATTTCTGCCCATCACAGCTCCTGGAGATTGGTTGGATCCTCATCCAGTATAAAGCTAGAACTAAGATACAGCAAGTCATTCCCAATTTCCATTGATACCACACCAGGATCTGTTCAGGTATGGTTAGATGCTCACAGAGATCTATGTAAAGAATCGCATGTTCTCTTGCACCATGAATGAGTCAATATAATTCAATAGAATAGAAATCAATAGAACGTGAAAACCAATAAAGAACTGAATGAATGAATATTGGTTGCGGATTCCGCAACCAGAAAGTCTAAAATGTGCAACCTGCATAGGCAATGCAAACACATGTAGTTTCTATTATTTTATATCTTTGCTTCTTTGGGGCGCACAATTTGCCTCCCCCTCCCCCCAAAGTTTACTTATGCCATTTCTGGAAAAGATTAAGGTGATATATAGGGTGTTCATCTCATGTTGAATACATAGCTTTTATCAGCCACTTACCTCATGCCTGAGATTCTGTTTCGGACACACACACTTCCCTGAGCATAATGTCACAGCCATAAGAACCAGGGCAGGCCCATCTTATGCAGTGACCTGAAATAAGTTGTATAAGGAGGCAAATTTGGAGGAGTGGTGGTGAAATTGGGGTGTCCTGCTGAAAGCTTGCTTCCCAAGTCCCTGTTGCTGCTACCCCAGTCCTATCCAGGTGATCTTGAATCAGTGATCTTGTGATTTGCTCCTGTAAATTCTGGACTAGTGGCACATAAATTGCCCTCGTGGTGCATGGTCTGGGGCTGCCAGTGCAAACAACAGGGACTCCTGGATGCAGCCTCCATTGCATAAAAGAGAGAAGATACTCTCCAGCTGCATAAAAGAGAGAAGATACTCTGAATTTGAGCTAAGCCAACAGTCTCCTATACAGGCATCCCCCATGTATTGGATGGGTTAGAGACCAGAGCATCACCCAAAAGTAAAAAAAAAAAAAGATTGAAAAGTGGAACCCAGTCCTTTTCGGCTTGTAAATGCAAAATGGCCTCCAAAAAAGACATAAATATTTGCAAACTCTTAAATCACATATATTTATTAACACAGCCAAAATGCATTAACAAATGACAGTAAAATGAACAAAGGCATTTTTGGGCTATGAATATCTTATGTATTTGAAAGGTGGTTATTATTGAAGAAAGTCATAAGGAAATACTAAATATTGTTTGATCACCATGTCACATCCAATCAACAACAGGGAAGACAATTTGAGTCTTTAGACCAGCAGAAAGAGGTTGAAAGAGTGTTGAATGAATGAGTTTGGAATATAATTGAAAGCAGGTGAAAGAATGGAACTGTCAGAAAGTGGGGAATGCCTGTATGTCTCTTCCTCTCTTCCTCTCCACCCATACAGTTCCCTACTTTTCAATCACCAATTCCCCATTTTTCAGTTACGGTAATGCATCATTTTTTTATTCCTTACATCCTTAATATGCAAGTGGCTTTGGGGAAAAAGACACTGCCCCCCCCCCCCCCCCAAAAAACCCAAATCCAATTTTGATGTGACTGGAACGTAAAGCTGGGCTAAACTCTTGTTGCCTGGACCTTAGCATTGTCTATAGGGGTGAGCAGTTTCCAGGGATACTGATGAGGATCTCTCTTAATGCCAATCTGAACTGCCAGAGATTGAAACTCTGCTGTTTGCATATAAAGCATGTGATCTATAATCCCCTGCCTTGGTAATTCACCATGGAACTGGTAAAACACCACAAAACAAAAACTTGTACATCTCATCATGATTGCTTTTTTGGCAGTGTTTTATCTAGTAACATCTACATTGGTTTTATGTGAATTAGTGGGGGCAGGTAGACAGTGACACCAGTGACCATCAGGGAGTGGTTCCTGGGAAAGCCATGGAAAAAACTCATTGCCCTACAAAACTATCCCTACAATCCAGAGTAACTACGGGAGCACGTAAGAGACATTATGTGCACCTGTAGTTACTGCACCACTTATTGAAAACCTATGGGAAATTCATATTGCAATCCAGAGTAAATTGTTCTTACACCGGAGCAAGGACTCTCCATAATTACTCTGGATTGCACCCATATTGGATTTTAGCCCTAATGGGGAGTCACAGCCAGTGGCCCTGCATGTCAAAGATGCTGCCAGTTGAAAACACTTGGAAACCACTGCCCTAAGGAACATTGAATATGAGTCCATGAGTAGTGTTTTTTCCAAAATTTGAAAATTCACAACTAAACGAAAGAGTACTAATTCATTCATTCCACAAACAAAAACAGGTAATTTGGAACTATATCCTTGGAGGAAAATCCAAAGGAGAATTTCAGGTGTATTTTTCAAGGCACAGGTGCTGCAAAGGAAGCAGGGACAGGCAATGGGTGGGGTGGACCTCCCTGCCAGAATCCTTCAAAAAGAGCCACCACTGCAGGGAGTGTGCAAACATACAACTCATGCAGACACAGGTCCTGCAATGCAAGCCTATAGTCTGGATACTAGTGGTAGGTGGGTGACTATTTTTCAAGGGTGGGCAATTATCTTGAGTATAAAATACTGGTGTGCAAAATTAAGTATGGAGAAACAGCAAAGATCCATAAATGTGAGGTTGAGCAAATTACTGACTCAGTATGGACAAACTGCTGACTCAGACCCCATGTATTGCCACTGGGGACATCCAGTGGATGGGGAGGCAGGTGAGGCAGGGCCTCCAAAAGCATGGGAAGACTCTTTGTGTGTGCTTTTCAAAGGACTCCTGTGGAAGCCCTGCCTCATCTTCCTCCCAAATGGAAGTAGGTTTGGGGGTCTCAGCTCTGTCTCAAGTGCAGGATGACCATATGTCATAACCACAAAAAGAGGACAAGTTGTAGAAAAAAATATAAGACTTGACAAAACCAAAGCTAAAAACACTCATACATATTCCTTTCATATGGATAATATAAACACTATATTACTTAGTATTAAATTTATAATCATTATTGGCATCCTTCAGTATACCGATTACGTATAATTAGGGACCTGCATAAGGTGAGGTCATTTTTCCCTTTTCCAGGAAAAACAACCTCACCTTTTGCAGGTCCCTACATATAATTTATTATGTTTACAGCCCAATCCCATGCATGTCTACACAGCAGTAAATCCTATTGTGTTCAATGGGGCTTAATCCCAGGAAAGTTTTTAATGTAACTGTACCCTTTATTTATTTATTTATTTATTTATTCATTCATTCATTCATTCATTCAGTTAGTTAGTTAGTTAGTTAGTTAGTTAGTTATTACAAGACAGCTATGTGCCACTCGCCTACCAGGAAAAAGACGATAAGGAAGATTTTTTTTTTCCAGTATTCAAAACAGTATTCAAAAAGAGGACATGTCCTGGAAGAGGATATATGGTCACCACCATGCCCCTGCTTCCCCCATCTAACAATGTGGGAAAAGAGCTGTTGGGGGAGCATGGTCTAAGAGGTGACCCATGATAAGGTGACCATATGTCCCCTTTTTGCAGGGCATGTCCTTTTTTTCCCCCATCCTGGAAAAACTTCAGTGTCCCCCTCATGAGTCTATATGAGTTTACATATATTAGTTTTTATGTTTTATTTTGTCATGTCCTACATTTTTCTTGGATGTCCTACACTTTGGAGAACCTTGTCCTCCTTTTTTGGTTATGGCTCACCCTGGGCAGAATAATGCATCCAAACAGGGTGATGGAAGCAGCCCCCAGACCCTGCCAGACAAGAGGGATGTTTAACATGCAGTCCCCCTTTTGCTGCCCCCAATAAGTGCCATTATTAAAGACTTATCCAGTTTTATTTTTTTATGGGGGGGGGTGTTTCTCTACTGGAGATAAGTGGTAGATCTGGCATTATCTAGCTTTTTTGGGGGGGGTTTCTTTCTAGTGGAGATAAGTGGTAGATGTGGCATTATCTTTCCATGCACAAGCAGGAGGATGACAAATTGGGGGGGGGGGGCAGCGAGAGAGCAGCCAAAGCGAGGGCGATTAAGGGTAATTTGGGGAGGGGGCGCGCCAGGGACTGCAGGGGATTAAAGAGTGCGGAGATGGGAGCGCATTCCAAGGAAATTAGAGGGGAGGCAGCGCTCCTCGCCTTCCCTCCACTCCATTGTGGCTCAGCAGGGATAGAGGGTCAGGAGCTGGGGGGGGGGGGGGTCTGAGGAAGGTGGAGAGGAGGGGTCCCTGGCAATCTCCCTCCTAAACTGACTCCTCTGCCCCCCTCTAGCTACGCCACTAGTGAGGACCCCCCCCCCCCCCAAGGGTGACCACAAGAAAGGACAAGGCTCCCCAAACATGTAGGATACCCAATAAAAAAGTAGGATACTACAAAATAAAACCCCAGAACACTCATATATATTGCTTTGATGTGGTTCATTTAAACACTTTTATTTTTATTTATTCAATTCATATTCATAAATCCATATTCTTCATTTGAATTCATATTAATTCATATTCATAAAGAGCAAAAGCCTAACCATGTCTACTCAAAGTAAGCTGCATTGTGTTCATTGGTTCTTACTCCCAGCAAAATGTCTTTAGGATTGTAGCCAAAGAGCACAGTACTAGTACTAACTATGTTTACTCAAATGTAAGCCCCACTGTGTTCAGTGGGTCTTACTCCCAGGAAAGTGTCTTTAGGATTGCCGCCAAAGAGCACAATACTAACCATGTTTACTCAAAGGTAAGCCCCATCGTGTTCAATGGGTTTTACTCCCAGCAAAGTGTCTTCAGGATTGCAGCCAAAAGTCAACTTTATGACATTATTAAATTTAAAACAATGACCCCCCCCCCCAAATTTAAAACTATGACATATACAGTGAAATCCTAACCATGTCCACAGTCTACTCAGAAGTTAAGTCTCATTGTGTTCAATAGTACTTACTCACAGGAAAGTGTGGTTAGGATTACAGACATAATTTATTGAGCATAATTTGTGAACTACAAGAAGGTTACCTGCTGCCTGCTCACACAGAAAAAGAGGAGAATGAAGATTTTTTTCCCCCAGGACCAAGACTAAAAAAAGAGGACATGTCCTTGAAAAAGGACATATAATTTACCTGCCCCTCCAGTACTTAGTGTTTTGCATTCCCTCTAACCAATGCTATTTTTCTGGAAAAGTAGCTGCCGGTACTCATGTGTGTGTCTATATAGGTGCCAGTATGGACTTGCCTCCCCATCAGAATCCTTTGAAAAGTGCTGCTGCTATGTGAGTTGCTCAAGCACACTTAACCCATGTGCACATGGCTTTTCAAGAGCATGTAGTTGACTTTGGTGGAGTCCCAGAAGCAGTTCCTGACTGTGTACAAGCACGTTCTGGTATCTCAGCTGGAACCAATCATATTGGCTCTGCCATTTCATTGGACTATTTCAGTGACATGGAAAGGGGGGATTTGCTGCTTGGGTAACAGCGTATCCTCCATATTAATCTACCCAGGCCTTCGTGCTCTGGCAAGGACACTCAGAACATGATACCATAGTCTTTTGAGACTGAAGGATGCCAATGAATGAATTGACTCTGGAGTCAAAGGACTCCTGTGGGGAGGCTTGGCCACCTCAGACTCTCAACCCACCACACGTCCTAGCCCTCTAGTTACACCACTGGTGGTTCATTTAAAAACCACTGTAGGTCCCATGAAAAGCCATTTGCAAACATTGGCTTTTTGGCCAGAAATGTCAGTGAAGCTGTGAGAGATCAGTGAAGTGCATGGGTTGAGTGTGCTTGGGTGCTTGACATGTCAGCAGCAATCCTATTTTTTTGAATAGGGTTGCCATATCTCCTGGAAAATCAGGACTGTCCCAGTTTGGGGGGATTGCCTTCACATACTCCAGGGATTGTGGTGGCGCAAGTGGTTAAGACACTATTCCGGTTAGAGACCGGGTTCTACAAAATGGGATGAGCCCCTGTCTTAGCCCAGCTCCTGCCAACCTAGCAGTTTGAAAACATGCAGAAGCATGTAGATAAATAGACACCACTCCAGTGGGGAGGTAACAGGGGTTCTGTGTGCATGAGAGCCACATGCCACATGCACGAGAGCCTTCAGTTTCCCCAGTGGTTAGCGCTATACTTGCAGCCTTGAAAGAACTACATTGGTGAATGAAAGTGAGACATTACAGTCCCAGCACATTATGGATGCCATAGCAGAGAGGGAAAAAATTTCCTTTTTCAGTGCACATGCATGTCAATGAATGATTGGGAGCAGGAAGGCAATGCACATGGTGCCATTTCACTCACTGTAGCTCCTGAGGTTTATTTTGTGGACTACAATGTTGTTAGACAATTCCGTTTCTCGAAGAAAAACATCTTCTTGGAAATTAGTGGAGGACAGGCAACTGCAGAGTAAATGCATTCAGCATGCCAAAGTTGTAGTCGAGACTTTCCACCGCCAGCCTCAATTCTTTGTACTAAAATAGAAGTGTTAGAAGAGCATCACTGTCTGGCTGAGAAGTGTTGTAGGTGTCATTTGAGCATATTAGATGGTTTTGAGCAAGTCCCTCTCTCCCTGTCAAGCCAACCTCACAGGGGTGTTGTACAGATAAAAATAAAACAAGCAGTGTTGCCTGTGATTCAGAAAGAAAGGCAGGGGAGATGTGGTGCAATGTGAAAATGGGATACAGAAAAGAAAATTAAGTGCTGAATGAATACTACGACTCCGCAAGGAGTCAGCCTCAATTGTATGTTTTAATCTATAATAATGAGGCACCCGGGTCCGTGTCACATGCCACGCGAGGCTGCGCTGCGATTTCGCGGAAATCCATTTTCTCCTTTCATGACTGGATAATCATTTTTATCGTTTGGGGGTCCTGGGGCATCTTCCATGTTCATGAGCCTCACGCTTCTTACACTTGCAAGAGAGAAAATTAGAAGCTGCTTTCTTGACAAGAATACTAAAACAAAGGCCCCTGTACATCGTGTATGCGCTCCTTTTGCTCCAGCCTCAGGAAAGCAGCAGAGATGGGATGCTCAATCCTTGGCATCATCTCCATCACAGCCCAGCCCAAGCAACTATCAGGGCACTCACCTTCTCATCATTCCTCAGCTGACTGTGAAACCAAATCTGAACTCAGGCCGTTTTCAATATAAACTGAACCCAAATCCACATCTCCCAATCGTCTTGAGCCTGAATCAGAATCGGAACCCAGTCCCTAGACTCAAAATGTGATACAGGTAGATTACCCCTTATGCAGATATACAAAGTCTGGACTATTCTGAAATCCAGACATTTTTGTCCAAGACATTCTTTCTATATAGCGAATGTTTGTGCTGATTCCCACCTCAGTGCAGGTACAGCTGTTCTATGAGTGTGTGTGTGTGTGTGTGTATGTACATACACACACACACACACCCCCCAGTATTTACTCAACTCCAATGCACCATCAAATCTAATGTGCACCTCTATTTAAATAAAAAATAAAAAATTACTGGCGAATGTAATGCACAGCTGCAAAGCAGATACAAAATTTAATTTTACGGTATTGAGTCATATGATAATAATAAAATGGCAATGGATTTATGTTACGGTTTTTAACCTAATTGTATTACTTTATACAACAATGGGTTTATGTTACATTTCAGTTACAATATAGTAAACTAAATACTGACCTATATTTATAATCAAAATATCTGTATTTACTCAAATCTAATGCACCATTGAATGTAATGTACACCTCAATTTTGGAGACTAAATTCAGCTGAAAAAGGTGAGCATTACATTCAAGTAAATAGGGTATATCAGAATATAAGCAATATTGGAATATAAGCAGTTGGAATATAAGCAATATTGGAATATAAGCGGTCTGGATAAGGAATTCTCAACCTGTAACTGATTTTAAAACAAGTGGCCCACTCATCAGGCATTTTGGGTGCAAGAGTAGAAATCATGCTTTGTTTTCTGGTTGTTTCTAAAACCCAGTTGTATGTATTCTGTTTGTTAGCATGCAAGTGGACAAAAAAAAAATCCAAATCAAATCATTTAACAACTAATAGACATTTTCAATCGAGTTAAATTGTTCTAGTCACTTTAGAGATGGAGTGTACATTGCAAAGCAAAAAAAATTCATATTATTTTCCACCATATGGGTCTAAACATCTCTAAAGTTCAATGTGGCTTAATCAGTCGCAAAACAACTTTTCAGATTGACAGTGCAGTTCTGTATCGATGTACTCAGAAGTAAGCCAGTTGAGTTGAATGGGGCAGGTACAGCCATACAGTGCAGCCATACAGCCCAATCCTAACCCTAGCCCAATAAGCTCCGCCACTGGAGAGTGGAGTGCATTCTATGGGAAGCAGTTGGAGAAGTCTTCTCAAAGTAAAGGAACTTTTATTCTCTTACTTTGGGGCAGTGATGTGCTATGGCACACTGATTGAAAATCACTGCCTTGGGATAAACCTCTGCTCATCCAGCTGATCCAATTGGCAGGAGGAAGAGGAAGGAAGAGGTGATCTGGGGCTGGGGGAGGGTGGGTCAGGGTGACCACATGCCATAACAAAAAAAAAAAAAACCCTCCCAAAATGTAGGACAGCCAAGAAAAATGTAGGACATGACAAAATAAAATATAAAAAACACTCCTATAGATTGCTTCCATGTGCTTAATTTAAACACTATATTACTCACGATTAAATTTAATACTATTAGATGTAATTTAGTGCATACAATTTTTTTAAATTACAAGACACTGAAGTTTTTTTTTTTTCCAGGGTACTAGGAATCTTGTGAGGCAGGTTCACCTGGTTCCCTGATATGAGTAGGGTTTCTTATAATAGTACCCCTATTTGTTCAATTCATCCTGGGCATGAACAAAACCAAGTATGATTGACTCCAATCCCACGTGCATCCAGTTCCATTCATTCTGGAAGGAAAGACACACACCTAAGGCCCGTGTTCCTTCAGCTTTGGAAATATAACAAACTCAGCCTGCATGGCATTATTCTATCTGACGATCAATCAGGAAATAGGAATTTTGCAGCTTCGGGAAATAAAACCCCTTGCCCGCCCCCTCCCGGTATTGATTGGTGAAGATGACTTTTAGGATTCGGGTAATGGAAATATGCATCAAGTGATGAAATCAAATGGAACAGCTAATACCGAGATCACTGATACGAGGAGGCATAGACCCTCATTTGCGGGAGGAGAAATCCTGTTATGATATTTTACATTTACCCCAAATCCCATTTCAGCTTCTCTCGCATCTCTAATTCTCTGCTTCCCCACCGTTGTGGTCGGCCTCTGCCTTCCCCCTCCCCAGCCACACGCCGGTTGCCTTTTTGCAAAGTCTCAATGTCAATTTCTGTTTATTAACTGGTAACTTCAAATTTCTTCACCTCTACAAAGGCAGATTCAATGCCTCTTGATTTTCAATGGGCTTGAGAGAGGCAAATCAAGAAGAGGAAATGGGTGATAACCATTGCTGTGTATCTAGGGTCTCACCCTGCACATAACCAGTCCTCCTGGGATGTAGTGAATCCTTTAAATGAAAACTTTAATTGATCAACAGTGTGGTTAACATTGAGCAGCAAGTGGCAGGGAGTGTGGCAGCCTTGGAGTGTCCATGCACCCTGAGTACACTGTTGTGTTCCCGTTGCCTGCCAAACGTGAAGCCATATCAGCCCATTTCCAGCTTATTAAAAGTTGGTGAGAGGTGGATTATCACACAACATGGAAGAGCCACCCATGGGAAAACCAGAAAAGTCCTCATTATCAGGGTGACCAGATGCCTAACCCAAAATTCCTGAACCCCAAGGTCAAAATTCCTAATCCCAGGCCAAAATTCCTACCCGCTGAAAAAAATGCTAAAAAATGTATTTTTTTGTTTTTCGGTTTTTTGACCATAACTTTTGATAGGAAGGAGCTTTTGATACTCTTCCATACAAATCCAACGACATATGGCATGATGGGGTACTGTGCACTATCACAAAGTTTCAAAATGAAGCAAAAATGTAGGACAATGATGCCAAAATGTAGGACATCCGGACAGGAGTCTAAAAATCTGGACAAATCCGGGTTTTTCTGGTCATCTGGTCACCCTGCTCATTATTCACTTTGCCAACCACTGCATTAGACTCGTTTTCATCAATTTCTTACTGTCAACTTTCCCAAGGACTTGGGACTATCTTTATCAGCCAAATAAAATCCAATTTTATCCAAAAAAGATATGTTATTTGGATAAAATTGAATTTTATTCAAAATTTTATCCAAATAAATGGTGAACCCAGAACTTGTTGTCAGGCTTGATGACTGGCTGGAGATAAATCTGAATAATGTTTTGGTTTATGCACTCCCAATAAACATGCAAGATAAAGATGTGGGTGAATGGGCCACTTTTATCAAGGTTAGGTAGTTTCAGAGAGGTAAATATGAGATCTGCAGCCATACAAGAAGGGTCACATGTACCATGGAGGATGATTCAATGAAAGGATGTTAACTGACTGATCAAGCAAGAGGTTGCTCAGCCTATGTACACATTTTTCCAGATACAGAACAGACCCATTCATGAACCTGTCAGTTTTTTTTTCTTGTAAAGTTGTAACTTCTCTTATATTTCTTTCAGGTTCTAAAGAAAATTGGATACCTATAGTACTGACGTTTTCACTACTCTCATGGTCAAAAGAAAATTCTTTGAGTTGTCCAGTGAATGTATTTAGGCTGCTGCATTATGCATACTTACAGGAGTAAGCAAATAAACACTCAGTATAGATTAGATAGAGTGTGTTATATATAATATATATATAAACTATCTAGTTTATATGGAAAAATATAAACAGTATAGATTGGTGTAAATAACTTGGGAGCTGTTTTGGGCAAAATTCAAAGTACTGGGGGTGTGGTGGTATCTTGTGGACATGCAAAATAGCTTGCTGTGGCCTATGCTACAAACAAGTAGATTGCTTCTCAACATGGAAGTTGTATTTAGCCAATAAGTCATTGGTAAATAAAATCATTAATAAATCAGTCTGTTTCAAATGTTTTTTAGTTAAAAAAATATTTTTTTTTGCAGGTAATAGTTTTCCAGGTACTGCCAGAATGAGGCAGCTGCACAAACACATCTTGCCCAATGATACAACCCTCTCCCATTATTCCATTTCCAGTGGCCAGACAATGGGCAGTTCCACATTTGGTGGGAAGAAGTGGAATACCACCTGCCATACTATGGAGCATCACTAGTTGAAAAACCCTCAAATCCTTTCTAAAAAGCCATCTAAATGAGTGATCATCACTATATTTTGTGGCAATAAGTACCACAAGAACTATGTGATAACAGCTGACATTGGAAGCAATTTAATGCCGCCTTTCAGCTCTGTGACGCAGCTGGATCCAATCGTATCGGCTCTGCCTTTCCATTGGACTAATTCAGTGGCATGGAGAAGGGGGGATTTGCTGCTTGGGTAATAGCCTATCCTCCATAACAATCCAACCCAGGCTTTCGTGCTTCACATGCAGCGTATGCAGTGCCGAGCACGATACCATAGTTTTTCAAGACTGACAGAGGCCTGCTTTTTATGAAACTCCAAAATCAGCCCTTGAGAAGTAAAAAGTAGAGGTCACACATCTTTATGGGATGGGTGGGTGTTCTTGTCCCTTGTCTCCTCTGTCCTCATCCTGGTAGTTGTCGGGTGGGTTTTATTTTTTGGATGTTTTATTTTAAATAATCCTATTTTTGAACCAAGGGATTACGATTGATCCTTCACTCGTAATGCTGTGGTAATACAGAGTTACGCAGCTAGCGGTTCTTCCCTGCTGAAACACTTAAGGTAGTTTAAACCCATTTGCGCCTGGGAGTGAAGAGAATTGACAAAGAGGGAGGACGCACAAACACACACACTGCAGAACTAGAAGGAGAGGGGCTGGAGCCATGTGAGCGCGGCAGGAACAATCTCCGAAGTTCAGGGACGTGGCCTAGAATGTGCATCCCAGTGAATATTAAAGAAAAGGCTGCGATGTAAGAAACCACATCCTCTTTTTTATGACACTTTAGAGCAGTGGTTCTCAAAGTGGGGGTTGGGACCCCCTGGGGGGTCACAAGTTTATTTCAGGGGAGTCATGAAAAGCTGGGTGCCACCATCTTGGAATCTGGCCTTGGTTGCCGTCAACCTGGAATAGGACACTCAGGCTGCAACCCATAATTTCCTGGAAGAAAATCAATGAAACATTCTTCAGAATAGACATGGAGGAACTCTGGCATCACAGTCACTTTCTGTTTGACGTTACTTCCACATTGATGACATCACTTCCAGGGGGTCCTGTAGAGATTGTCATTCTAAGAAGGGGGTCCCGGGCTGAAATACTTGAGAACCACTATGTTAGAAAGTGATGCATTGAAATAAATATGGTGGAATAACTTAAAAAAATTGCTTCTACCGGCAGCTGTTCCACCTGGCAGGGGTTGAGACAAGTCTTCCTCCATTGCCCTGGCTGCAACCAGTGGTCATTTAGATCCTCTCCTTCTATAACATCATCAATGGTCATTAAACCTGGTTGTAGCAGAAGGAGAGGTGAGAAAAGAAGGTCTCTTCCATCAACCTGGTTGGGATCAATTAGCATTTCTTCAAACTGGAAATGAAATCCAATCACTTCCTCCCAGCTGTCCATCTCCTAGACTTTTTGACCTCCTTTGACATTGGTAGTATGTCTCTCTCTTCTCCATCAAAACAACATGCTGTTGTGATTGTGTGGTTAGACACCCACAAATTGTTTTTTTCTCAATTTGAGCACAGGAAACTGCTGCCTTGGTCCATCAGACCCATGGTCCATCTCAGTCAAGACTGCCAGCACTGACAGCAGCTAGCATCCCATGGTTTCGGAGAAGGGTCTTTCCTACCTGGAGATGCCTACCTGGTATTATACCTAGGACTGAAAGCAGGACCAGTCTGCATGGAAATCATCAGGGAGGTGCTCCACCGGGGAGGTACAGATATCCCCTGCTTTCTGACGTTTTTTTTTCCCTGAAGATCCACTCTTTCAACAACTTTGACTTAAACCCAGAATTCATTCATTCAACACGTTCTACTTTTTCAACTTCTCTGCTGTTCTAAAGGCCAAAATTGCCCTCTTCCTTGTTGTAGCTCCTGGTCTAATCCCTTTCCGAAGGAGGTAATGATAATCCATTTGCAGAAATCTTTCTGGCAGCAGGAATTTGCAGGATAAAAGGGACATTTGCAATTTGCTGGCTGAAAAAAAACATTGGAAGCAACATTTATAAACAAAAAGATTGGATTCCATTCTTCAATAGTTTTCTCTTTTGGATGGTGCTCTGGTCCCTAATCTGTCCAATAAGTGGGGGGATGCCTGTATAGTCCCTTTCTATAATCCAGGAACCTGAGGGGCAGGAGAAGACAAAGACCTCCTTTCACCCATTGCCACCAAAGAACAAGGAAGGTAAAAGGAACATTGATGGAGTTAGTAGGTTTGGGGGTAGGCAGATTAGACTTTTTCAGCTGGGATTAAGCTGGAATTCTTTTCTTCAGTAGCAAGTAAAGAACTTTCTTGAAAAGAACTTTTGGAGGCTGTCAGGGCCGGCCCTTCCTTGATGCCAACTGAAGTGGTTGCAACAGGCAACAGATTGATAGAGGGTACTCACTTCCACTTCTCACCTCCACTGATCCCTATCCTTCCACTTCCTGGATTAAAAAAGGAAAAGGGGCACAGACATGGTGGAGAAGACAGTAATGGGTTAGCGTTGGAGGAGTAGAGGCTGGCATAACACCAGGTTAAGGAGGCAGCATTTGGGTGCTTATAAGCTGTTGTGCTAAAGAACATAAGAAGAGCCTAAACTGGATCAGGCCACAGGCCCATCTAGTCCAGCTTCCTGTATCATACTGTGGCCCACCAGATGCTTCAGGGAGCACATATGACTCCTGCACCCAGGTGTCCCTTTCCCCCACCCTCCACATATAGCATTTTGAGGTTATATTGGGTGGCTCACACATACCATTTAAAAGACAACATTTTACTGCAAAATAAAAACTTTGGAGGAAAGGGTTATGATCCGCTAAGAAGAGTAATATTTCCAATGCAATGAAAACACAGTTCATTGACTTCCCTTCTGGAAGAGCTTTATGATTTAAGGGCTCGATGGTGGGCCACTCGAGAATCAAATTAGGCCGCTGTTGGAAGTCACAGTCAGATGAAGTAGGGGATGAGTCAGGATGAAGACAGTGGGTGAAAGGATGAGCCTTGGATGCTAGCTGGGTTGGGCTTGGGGAGGGATCAGGCTCCGATGCATCCCTGATGACATAATTAGGTCCACTTTGGCTCAGAATACACTGAGGGGTTGTGGCTCAGTGGTAATAAATTTCATCCGTTACATGTAGAAACCTCCTGGTTCAGTCTTCAGCCTCTTCAGTTCAGACAGGCTGGTCCTAATCCAGCTTGGGAGAAGGCCAGCTTCATCTCTGAGTCCTGTAAAAATGGTCCAATTACCCAAATGTGACTGGGGGAATTTACCCCTTTGGTATTATCCAGCCACGTAGAGCTGCAGAGAAGGGATTTGGGGACAAATGAGGCAGGGGACGTTCCCCAAACTATTTTTTTCCAAATTGGCTAAGGGGCTCTCCACAGCAATCTCCCTGGACACTGAAACAACCATTTTCCATCCAGTTATAATTATGAATTAGTGCAAAGCTTTGTCTTTATTACGGTCTACCAGAGATTTGGGAGAGGTGGGGAAGAAGGAAGGAGCTTGAGATGCGAGGCACATGACACAAAATGCTAATCTGCATGGAGACCTGTAGCAATCTCCAGGCTGCTGAGAACAAAGGGGGTGGGGGGAGAGCAGGGGAAATGTTCTCTCAGTTAACTTAATTACATTTGTTCAAAGATGTAGTGTCTTAAAACTGGGGCTCTGAGCTGTCTGTGAATGATAGAACATGTACAGTACATTGCATGGGGTCTCATATTTGCAGCTTGGAGTGGATATCTAAAATTCATTTAAAAACAGCTTCAAGTTTCTAGTCCTTATGGAGATGGAAATATTTATTTATTCATGTATTCTAAAAGACCTCCTGTATGGAGAATTAGCGCAGGAAAAGCGCCCTAGAGGGAGACCACAACTGCGAGACAAGGACATCTGCAAGAGGGATCTAAAGGCCATGGTAATGGACATCAACAACTGGGAAACCCTGATCGTTCAGTGTGGAGGCAAAAGACGCAGCATGGCCTTCTTCAATTCGAAGAGACACTCATTCGGCAGGCTGAGACAAAGAGGCAGTCCTGGAAACAGCGAAATCTGGGGGCTGGGCAGGGGACTGACTTATCTGCTCTCCGTGTGGAAGGGATTGCCACTCTCGAATTGGCCTGTTTAGTCATAAAAGATGCTGTTTTAGGACCTCTACTTCTGAGCACGATACCATAGTCTTTCGAGACTGAAGGATGCCAGTGATGATGTATTTAGGCATCCCCCACTTATTGGACAGATTAGGGACTGGAACATTGTCCAAATGTGAAAACCGTTGAATAGTGGAACCCAGCCCTTTTCAGCTTGCAAATGCAAAAAGGCCATCAAAAAAGTTATAAATATCACTGCAAAAATAACACATACTTATTAACACATAGTCAAAATACATAACAAATTACAGTAAAATGAACAAAGACATGTGTGGGTAATGAATGATTTGTGTGTTTGAGTGATGGTTATTACTGAAGGAAGTCATAGGGAAATGCCAAAAAACAGTTTGATCACCACGTACACGTCACATACAAAGTAACATCTTGGGAGAGAAGTTTAGCCTTAGACCAGCACTGAGAGGTTGAAAGAGTGGAACAGTTAATGAATGAATGAGTTCTGGGTATAATTGTAAGGTGTTGAAAGTGCAGAACCATCACAAAACAAACTATCAGAAAGTGTATCTTTCTGTACCTGTTTCTTGCCTTTCTCCACATGTGGACCCAAGGCGGCTAAGCAGACCTAAGGTAGCTGTTTTGAAATATGTTTTCCAAGCAACTGCGGAGCACTGTCTTATCCTACAATCCAGAGTAAAGATGGGAGCACATAAGAGACATTACGCACCACCTAGTGAAAACCTATGGGAAATTCATAATGCAATCCAGAGTAAATTGTTCTTACACCAGAGAAAGGACTCCCTGTAGTTACTCTGGATTGCGCCCTTAAAAACAAATTCAACCACAAACATTGCATCCATCCAGACCACATGCCTAGAGTTTTTATCTGTTTGTCCTTTTACCCTGAATTAATAAATTTTATTTAGCTGGAACTTTTGATTTGAATTTGTGGGATGCAGAAGTGCTTTCAGATGCACACTTACAGCCCAATCCTATGAATATCTACACAGAAATAAATTCTATTACAGTCAATGAGGCTTACTCCTAGGTAAGTATGGCTAGGATTGCAGCCTTAAGTGCAGCCTTAAGTGTTCATTTCCCAACCCACCTTCTATCTGTTTCATGCTACAATCTAGGGACAAGGCATGCATTGTTATTTGAACTTGTACATGTGTTTTCATGATCTAACATGAAGAGTAGCCTCCTCTAAGCTGACAGCCACCCCCTTTCCTTTCCCCCCAGCATGTAGTTCTAGAAATAGACTGTTCCATGGAGGTTCCATTGCATGGCTAATATTAAAAGAAAAGAGACTTCTTATAATGTTGCACTACTGCCAAATACTGTATCTTGAACAGAAGAATTATCTAGCGTGAGTTTGTAAAGGGGATCATTCGATCAGTCTACTAGAAACAACGTCAAGAGGACTGAGTTCAGTAGGAGACATCCATGCTTAGAAAATTTAAATCCTGAATGAGTGTCTAGTATCAAGACAGCCCATTCCAAGCCCATCCATTCTGAAAATGGAAAGGCTGGTGAGGGAGCATGAACAGGTTTAATATCCATCCCATTTATGGGGTCAATGTTAGATTGCGCTGTTAGGTTCATGCTTTTTAAGGGGTCCTGGACGACTTCCCAAAGAGGAAGGAGAAAATGTTTTTCCATGTGTACCCCAGGGGACAGTCACATATCACCCACACTTGCAAGTAGGAGAGGAAGACAAAGAATTGAAATAAAGAAAGAACGTGTTTGGAAGAAAATAAATTGAGAGAGTCCAGTAGCATCGGATGTTGAAAGCCCCCAATGTTGAAAGCCCACATTAACATTGGCAATGCGGATACATCTGTAATTAGTTCATTGAGAGCTTTAAATGCTGCTTGAAGGATGCAAAGGTTTTTGTCGGATCAATAAGAGTAGCTGTTCCCTTCTGCAAAGTGGCTCTGGTATGTGTGGGTTTTCTTTTGTTTTCTTTGCTATTTCAAGCCAGCTCTTAACAGCTGTCACAAAAGATGCTCAGGCGTGGCCCAGAGATGCGCTGATGCTCAATTTCTCTCACTGTAAAGCTGTCTGCCTTGATTCACGGGTTTAGTGACAAAATGATGGCCCAGTCTATGTTTTCTCCTCCTTGAAAAGAATGCAATGGGGGAGCCAGGACAGTGGGGAAGCTTTCATCTCCATGCTCAGACATGCATATCTGTGTCCAACGTAGTGTCAGCATGTGGCATTCCTGCAGCTTTTCTTTTCTTCAGGTGCTGCCTTTGCCATAAAAGATGGCCCTTTAATGGTCAAGAGCCACTAGATCTTCCACATTCAGAGGGTGTCTACCTCTGATTGTCAAGTCTTGGAAGTGGGGAGGCAAAGCAAGAAGTTGCTGTTGGTTTCATGCCCTGTTGCTGAATGTCTAGAGGGCATTTGGCTGGCCACGGTTGGAAACAGAAGACCTTTGGTCTATTCCAGCAGGGCTCCGAAGCTTTCCTGTTGCTTTACAGAAGTAATCATTAGTGCACAGAGATGCGGCACATCCTTCCGCCATAAGGAAACAGATGGAAGGTATGTGACTCCGTTCCAAATATGGCAGGGAAAACCTCTTGACGTTAATAGCATAGCCTGGGTCCCCGAATCCTCAATTTACTGTTGCTTTTGATCTATAAACCTGCAGGAAATATTCTTCCTTATCCATTCCTCCTCCTCTCTCCCCACCACGTGAGGCCATCATATTTATCGACTCTCATTGTTGATCTTGTAATCCACCAATGTATGTGTCTCCATATTAGCTTCCCAGAATCCAAAGGGATGCTCTGTTGCTTTCTGCTATTATGACCCAACTTGTCCTCTCCTACATATCCCACATTTATTAGAAGATTGATGGATGACTTCTTGAGAAGTGGCACAGTTGTGGTTTTTGGAATGGGAGCTGGAAGGCTCCATCTTACTTTGAATTTTGTTGGATGACCTTGCGCCTATCACTGTGTCTCAGCTTGATTGACCTTGCTGGGTTGTTGTGAGGATGAAATTGAGAGGGATTTAATACCCTGAACCTTTACTGTTTCTTGGTTAAGAATTGCTATACTTAACCGTATTGCAAGTAGCATCTCCCATAGCAAGAACATTGGCCATAATTATCAAATGGAACTTAAATATGGACAAGCAGTCTATCTCTGATTAACACATGCTAATGGCAGATAAACAAGCAGCAGGGAAGGAACATAATTTTCATGCCATATTTGCAAGCTTTCCAGAGGCAGAGAAGGGAAATTCTTGTAGTTGGGCACAAGAATGTCAGAGGAGGACACTCATTGCTTTGATCCAGCAAGGAAAGTCTTATGGTTCCCAAGCGTGACCTGATGAATCTTCACAGTGGAAATGTGCCATGCATCATTTGTATGATGGACCATTATCCCAAGTCCTGACTATTGCACATCCTCTGTCTTTTTGGCTTATATGAATCAAATGAGCACTCATCTTGTGCTCAGGATTATTGCATAGTTTCCCACATTTTTTTCCTACTGAGCTGAACAGATGGAAAAGAAGTTGGCTTTTCCCTCTTCCTCCAAAGACCATATGATAGCAGATCCCCTCTCATTCTCAGAGCCAGGGTGGTGAAGTGTCTCAGAAGTTAGTCCTGGTAGATCCAGGTTCAAATCCCTCCTGGCCATGAATCTTCCAGGGTGACCTTGGGCCAGTCACTCCCTCTCAGCCCATCCCTTCAAAGGAGGGGAGCTTTGTAAATCCCCTTGGGCATTTGTGTTGGCATGGGAAAGGCTGGGTACAAATCCCTTAAATAAATAAAAACATATTCTTTCTAGTGGGACCACCAGTTGCCTTATTCTGCACCCACTTCTTTGTCAGTGCAGCTGCAAAAAAAGTTTTTAAAAAGCATTTTTTCTTCTTTTTTAAAATTTGGAACATTTCCCTGTCAGTGTCATTTTTACATTGGGCATTAAAAAAGCCCTGTGGCTATTCATCGCATCCTTGAGACAAAGGTGCAATAGTCTGCTCGAAGTTGTTCAGTGCTTTGCGAAGCAAATTAACGCTGGGGTCCAGCATGTCAGTCCCACCATCACAAACGTGATAATAAACTGTCCTCCTCGGTCATGGACAGCATCTCATCCACTCCCTGCTGTCTTCCTTGCCCTCTATTTCTGCTATGAACATATGCTAATTCATGGCCTTTTGCTTCTCCCTCTCTCCCATCCCTCCCCGTTTGTTTTTTAACTTCCCAGCCAGCAAAAGACCATCGTGCCCCTCTACACGCCGCTACACGACTGATTGAATATCAAACATCTATTTATCTCACTACAGAGGGAAAGATTCATTGATGCCGTGAGCTGTTTGGGGGTGGGCAAAGAGAAAGAGCTCTTCCCCCACCCACCCCACTGATCTCATCAGGACTTGATTGGGGAGAAAGAAAAACCTCTTAAGCAAAAGGCAAGCTTTGTCTGTGGAACCTTAAGTGCTTAAAAGCGTCCAGCGTATATTGACAATTCTTCTGAAATTCTCCTCCAAATTTCTCTCTGGTTTTCGGAGATCTAAATTGTCTTGTCTTGTTTCCAAAATAGAAATGGTGCATTAAGTACATTTCTTTGTTGCTGTTGTTATTTTAAATTTTGGACAGATCAGTGTGCCTACGTACAGCTTATCACAACTTTCAGTTTTGTCCTTTCCACTCTACATTACTGGTAACACACTACAAAAAAGCAGTCTTGATGTTACTGGGTATATCGGTGTATAGCACTGCTTCCCAAGTTGTTCAACTGACAACTCCTTTGACCTACAGGGCCATTAGAGGCTGCTTCCCATAAGGGCTACAATCCTGGGAAATGGCTGGTTTCTGCAACTTCCTAGCGAGACATGTTCATACTTTGGGAACCACAATTTGGGAACTACAGCTCACAGTCTGGCTTCCCAGATGATAGTTTGGCAACCATTAGGGTAGAACCTTTCTTTTCCTTCATTTAAACCTTACTAGTGAAAGCATACCCACGTTGCAGGAATAAAATTCCCCCCATACGCCATCCCCCCACTGTGCAACAATCCTATGCACAACAACCCCATGGCATCATCCCCCCATGCGCATCAACCCCCCAGGTGCAATACCCTCCCATGCACAATACCCTCCCATGTGCATCAACCCCCATGCATACCATCCTCCCATGCGCACCCCCCATGTGCCCCATCATCCTCCACACACCCTCCCTCCCTCCCTCCCAGTGCATCACTGGATGTTGATCAGTCAGTCTTCAATGTTAATTATAGGCCGAAAATGTGTTGCACCCCTTTTCAGACCCTTAGGGGTTAAATTTCTAGAAATTGGTTCATGGTGGGTGTTCCCGTCACAGAAGGAATACACTCCCCAAATTTCATTCTAGGACCAGGAGTTGGGGCAGAATGTCCCTCGGTCAGGGACTCTGCAATGTAAAGCATAGGGAGGAAGATGCGTTGTGCCCCTTTTCACCCCCTTCCGGTTGGAATTTCTGAAAACTGGTTCTTAGTGGGTGCCTCCATCACAGAAGAAATTTCCAAATTTCACGCTTCAGGCCCAGCTGTTTTGGCTGGGTGTTGATGAGTGAGTTTGTCAGTCAGTCAGTCAGTCTGTGACTTTTCAGTTTTATATACTGGAATATAGATTCTCTTACCTTGTCCATTGATAAAATGGTGCAAAAAAGTTATCTTGATGTGATTTTATATGTGACTGCCTTAAGTTATTTTTTCCCTGTGGTTCTTTACCAGTGCTCAGAAAGAGATGTACGTATCAATAAAAACATAACCCCAAAGAAATATTGATGCAAGAATACATGCAAATCACATTAAGATTAATTTTTTGCAGAATTTTATGTATGTATGTATGTATGTATGTATGTATGTATGTATGTATGTATGTATGTATGTATTTATGCACATTGACAGCAGAAAAGGGATGAGATTTTTCAAGTGAATTAAGATCTGAAGCCAATGTGTTACAATTCTGGAATTACTTTTTACACTTCTCCTAGTTCACAGGTATATTGATAAAGCACTATAAAAATACAGTCATAAATACACTATAAAAATACCATCATAAGTGTGCTTGTACCAAAACTGCTGTTGTGTGGTGTTTTACCAGTGCTCTGGAGCACATATGCACATTCCAAAAACTCACTGTATAAAAAAGGATCATCATGCAAGCATACATACAACCTTCCCAAGAATGTTTTTTGTAGTGTTTTATTGATGTTGTTGTACACATCAGACAGGATGAAGAATCATTTGCAAATGACTTGAAAGCTGTGGCAAACTACAAACATTTGTTTCCTAATTGTATTAGGAATCCTCTAAAAAATTTTTTTTTAATTTAGTAGGAGGCATGCACAATCTGCCTCAGCTCTCTTTTACTTCAATGTCTTTTTATTTTTTTCTTTCCTATGTTACGTTAAGAATATGAACATGGGCACGAATAAAGCACTGCTAAAAATGCCAGAGGAAGCATTACTTTCAAACAAATCATGTATGAACTAACTGGACATTACCAGCAGGACTGGCACAAGACCTCCCAATGGCAACTTACAAATGCTGCATCCAATACCCTGCCACCCCCCAACACTCAGCACTTTCCCCCTTCCACGCATCCCTCCTTTTCCAATCCAAGGAGTAGGAGGAGGAGCAGGGAAGGAAGTAGGTAGACAGAGATGGGTGCCCCCCATCAATCTGCTGCTTGAGGCAACTGGTTCAACTGGCCTCTGATGCACCCATAATACAAAATGCCCTCCATCAGTTCAGCAACAGTTTGCTTCCCTTCCCTTCTCTTCCCTCCTCAATATGTATTTTGTAATTTTCTTCCCTATTGATTTTCAATCATAGATAGAGGAAACAAGACAACCTGGAATAAACGCCTAACAGCTGGTCAGTGGAAAAATAATCGCAGCAATTAGCGGCAGGCCTCAGACAGGGCAGTTAATGAGATGGGAGTCTTGCATCAGGACGAGTCAATTACCTCCCACCACTGCCACCATCATTCCCCTCCTCCCTGCCCTGTGTTCCCTTGTGGTCCTAGAACAATTAGATTACCTAGTTACATACTTCTTATTGTACGTTTAGGGGGAAAAATTAGCGACTTGCAGCCACAGATCTGTCTGCTGAGTATTTCAATCAATACGGGACTTTCAGCCCTACTTCTTTGGCTTTCCTGGCTCCTCTGCTTTCTACTTCTCACCACCCACCCAATGGAAGTTCTCTCACTTATCCACTCTCAGGATGCTTCCCAAAGACCTTCCATGCAAATTTCTCTCCAGATTTCTGGCTTTGATTTTATTGATACTCTGTTTTGGACCCTGATCTCAGCCCAGATCTCAGCCTCAGTGGAATTGTCTGGCTTACATATGGTGAGGAGCAAAAGCTCTGGATAGCAGGAGTGCCGCATGGCTGCAATGTGGCAACACGTGTGCTATGAGTCTCCTTCAAAGAATTATTATTATTACTGTATTTACTCAAATCTAATGCTCACCTTTTTCAGCCGAATTCAGTCTCCAAAATCAGAGTGCGCATTAGATTTGATGGTTAATTAGACTTGAGTAAATGCAGTATTTTTTATTATATTGGGTGCGCATTAGATTTGATTGCACATTAGATTCGAGTAAATATGGGTATATAATTATTTAATTTATACCCGGTCTTTCTTCCTAAAATGAAGGATACTCAAAGCGACTAGAAGAAGAAGCAATTCAACCAAGTGGGCAGGCTTGGAATGGCAAAAGTTGACTGATGCTGAGAAAGGGTGATGTCTCAGAGAGGGGTGTCACCCTTGCTTGTCTTGGTTGACATACAGCACAATCCTAACCATGTCTACTCAAAAGTAAGCCCCATTGTGTTCAATGGGTCTTACTCCCAGGAAAATTTCTTGCAGCCTTTGGCAGCTCCAAAGCTGCTTCCATTTCTCAACAGCCATGTTGGGAGAGATGGACAAATATGAAGGCCAGTTGCAAAAGTGGCAGTGAGCCAAATTGATTGTCAGGTAATGAGTAAGACAGAAAGACATCTTTTAATGTTGGCTTCCCTAGAAATGAGAATGATTTCTGTGTCTTACCTCGAGAGGTCTCCTCGAGAGTTGTCCAATTGTCCAGAGCACAGCCTTTCAAATAAGACCCTTGGCTAAGTTGGAGAGCTGCTAACAATTAGTGCAGACTGAGCTAGACCAGGGAGACCTGGTCGTAAGAGGACAAGGTCCCCCCAAATGTAGGACACTCAAGAAAAATGTAGGACATGACACTATAAAAACTAAAAACACTCATATATATTGCTTTCAGATGGTTGATTTAAAATCTATATTGCTTATTATTAAATTAAGAACTAGAATCATAGAATCATAGAACCATAGGTTGGAAGGGACTTAGTAGGTCATCTAGTCCAACCCCCTGCCTATAGCAGGAAATCCTCCTACAGCATCCCCAACAGGTGCTTGTCAAGCCTCTGCTTGAAGATCCCCAGTGAGGGAAAGTCCACCACCTCCCTTGGCAATCTGTTCCACTGCTGAACTGCCCTCACCATCAGGAATTTTTTCCTGATATCCAACCATAATATATATATATATCCAACTCTTATATACAATTTATTACCTGTAATTTCTTAATCACAAGAAAGCTGCTCACAAGAAAATGGAGGACAATGAAGTTTTTTTTCGAGGACACAAGGCTAAAATCCAAGACATGTTTTGGAAAAAAGGGACATATGGTCATCCTGAGCTTGACGGACAGACGGTCTGTTGTTGTTCCAGGCTCTCTATGATCAAAATAGAGGGTATGACAGGCATTCCCCTATTTTCATCTGTAAAATTTTGGAGAGAACACACGGCCAGGCCTTGGGGCAGGGTGGGGAAATCTAGAGGGTGTCTTGGATAAATTGCATCCCCTCCTTGCCTGTCTGCTTCCACCTTTCCTAAATACAACCATAGATCGCTAGCAAATGAAAGCAGAAGCCGGATGGGAAAGGACCGAAGAAGCTCCTCCTGTGATTGATGAGGCTGTTTGGGATTTTCAATTTTGCTTTATTAAAGACAGGTGGGAAACCTCCAGGCTGAGTTTTGCTTCAATAGGAAGGCCACAAACTAACAGCTCTGAAGGGAGAAACCGTTTCCCGTCCCTCCTCGAGAAAGAAAACAAACTCATGCACTGCCTTGGTGACAGTAAAGATAACACAGATGCAGGAGGGGTGAGAAAAAGCCAAGAGGGACTGAAGGAGACTGGCTGTCTGCAGTGCTGTGACTCTTGAGGAGACCATTCCCAAGGCAATGATATATGGAGGATGCTTGTACATGGAGCCACTGAGCAATTTTATCTGGGGATTCCAAGTTTCTTTGGAGAGTGGGTCTTCATTTTCCTCTTCAAATGTGTATTTGGCTCCCAGTTTCCCTTTTTGTCCCTAGGCCCAGGTATCTCCTGAACCTGTTTCTCGGAAGCCCTGCTTTGGACAATTTGTGTACCATTTGGTCAACAGAAACAAGAATTCTGTGGCAAAATTTGTGGCACAATTTTCAAAATTGCTAAAAATTGACTTATACAGTGGTACCTCGCTTAACAAGTGCCTTGCTTAACAAGTGATCCACACAACAAGCAAAAATTTCTCTAGGATTCTGCCTTGCATAACAAGTGTTGCTTCACTTAACAAGCACACTTGTTGGCAGTTGGGGCAGATGTGCTGGCCGGCAGCCTTTTGAAAAAAGCATCAGGGCTGTCTAGCACACCTACCCATAGCGAAAGCAACACTTCTGCGCTGTGGCCGGGCGTTCGCAGGGCAGCGGGAGAGAACAGCAGTGGAGAAGAGGGAAGCAGCTCAGGGTTAACCAGAAGGGAGCAGGGCAAAGAGAGGCTCAGGATGGAGAGAAGGAGAGAGTGGGGAGACACTTGGAAAGTGTCTTGGATTGCAGAAGAAAGTATCTTTGATTGCAGCCTCCTAACCATGACTACCCAGAAGCAAGCCCCATTATGTTGAATGGGGCTTACTCCAAGGAAAGTGACTTTAGGGTTGCCACCTAAGTAGACTTCATAGAATCATGCACAATGAATGCATGTTTTGAATTCCAGTGTTTTGTCATCATTTTTACATCCAGTTAATATTTTTATATGAATATTTTTGGGTTGAGGAACCAATTGTCTGAGTTTCCATTATTTCCTATGGAAAAATCCGCTTCACATAAAGAGCGTTTTACATAACAAGCATGCTTCCAGAACAAAGTAAACTTGTTATGTGAGGCACCACTGTAAACAGGCAGCTGGCCTTAATTTAAGTTCTGCTTACTACTTTCTGGACTCCTCCTAGATACAAAGGGGTTCATGAGAGCAGTTTGCCAAAACCCTCCTTAAACTTGATGCTGGCTGTGCAGCATCACATGTTCTCCTGAGGTGCACATGCTCTCCTGAGTCTAGGTACCATGTATGTTTGCATTTAGAAACAATCTTGGATGCTGTGTAGATGATACACCCTGCCACACCACTTTGGTCAGGATTGGCCCTTGCATGAAGCAGATTGGTGTCCACCAACTTGGATTGGTGTCCACCAGATTGGTGTCCACCAACTCTGTCCACCAACTGGTCCCCACTGCTTCTCCTTTTCATTCCCTGGATTGCAAAAAAATGAGGGGAAAAGAGAGGAGGAGGAAATACTGAATGTGATGATCTAGAATAGGGGTGTCCAAACCCCGGCCCTGAGGCCGGATGTGGCCTTCGGCAAGCATCAATGTGGCCCTGAGCAAGACCCCTCCTTCTGCTGGTGGGCAACCTTATAATGTCTCTAACACACTCTTATATATACATTTATGTAGATTTATTCAAATTTGAAATGTAAATCATTTTTCAGGCCCCCCGACCCGGTGTGGACCTAATGCCAAAATGTTTGGACACCCCTGAGCTGGAACACTGGAGAGTGGGGGAGCAGAGGCAGAGTAGATCATCAGGTAAGAGGCATTAGAATGTCTTTGGGTCAATAATACTTTGTAGTATTGTTCTCAGGAGAACTGAGAAATAAAACTAGAAATACAGTAAATCGAGGACCTCTTACCACCATGTACCATTTGATGGGCCGTTCTTCATTTTTGACGCACTTTCTTTCACCAGTTCTTAGCCCTTCTGACCTGGCAGCCATTTCCAGCCTTTGAGAACGAGCTGCTTTGTTTTATTTATTTATTTAATTTGGGGAAGCTGCTCATGTTCTTCCCAATCCGGATCATCCCTTTGACGAGACAATAGCTGTTTTCATGTTTCGGCGTCGACCACGTTAACGCCTGCGTTCTGCCACTCCATCATCCGCTGACTCTCGTGACAGGCTAAGCTCTCCTTTCCGCTGTGCAAAGAGTTTAATCCCGGCTTTCTTTGGCTGCTAATCCCAAAATTTTAATCATCATAAATGGGGAGGGGGCAAGAAAGAATTTACCTGAATAGGAGTTAAAACTTTGGTGGGGGTGGGGAGTCGCTCCAATTTGCCAGGTGTCGGCTTCAGGGAGGTGAAGAAGCGTCTGCAAAATGAGCTTTTCATGCCATCTTAATAGCTCAGTTAATGAATTAAAACCGAGGTGCGTTTGGCCTTCTTAGACGCCGTGCTTTGACAGAGATTCAGGACTGATGCAACTGTCACTTTTTCTCTCTTGTCCTACTGCTTGTCTTCTATGACTCTCTTGGTCTCAGCCAGCACTCCACCTTCTGCATGTCATCGGAAGCTGCTGTATACTGAGTTAGACCCTTGGTCCATTGGCTCAGTGCTGTCCAGGGGTGACGTCACCCGGTGTGAGAAGGTGAGCATGTCACCCCTGAGGAGGCGCATCATCCCCCCCCAAGACTGTGCGTGTGTCAGTTGGCACATGCGCAGCTCCAGGATGCTACTGTGCTTGGTTGAACTTGGCATCAGAGCACTCCTCTGAGGGAGGAGTGACCACCCTCTCCCTCAGGGTGTGCTCAGGCCAGACACCACTGTGCAATAGTCACCCATGTTCAGTGGTGTTGGAGTGCTCCTCTGAGGGAGGGGTGACCAGCCATGTGAACTTCACCCATGCGCAGTGGTGTTGGAGTGCTCCTCTGAGGGAGTTCACAGCAGAGGACTCTAGCCCTCAGGGGAGTACTCAGGTGTGTGTGTGGGGTGGGGGGTGCGGCACAGACTCAGCGGCCATGACATGCTGTGAGAGTGTGAAACTCCTCCCCGTGAGGTGCGTCACCCGGATGTGCAGCACACAAGTCACACCACCTCAGCGATGCCCCTGGTACTATCTTCACAGACTGACTGCAGCTCTCCAAGACTTCATACTAAAGTCTTTCCCTACCTGAAATGCTGTCTGGAACCAAATCTTGTGTACATAGCAGATGCTCCAATCCTGACCTCCCAATTTTACTAGCCAAAGATGTCACAAGTGGAGACATCTGGCAATGACATCACATCCAGATTAATGACATCATTTCCAGAATGACAACAGTCTTGATGCTAAAAGTTTGAGAATTTCTGGTGTACATATGTCTTGGAAATTTGTTCCAGTGTGTTTCACAGGGGTTACTCACTAGTAGGTGTGCTTAGATACACTAGTATTGTATCTCCAATCACCTTTCTTTCCTGGACAAAACCACTAACAAAAGGCTAAGAGGCTTTCCGCAGCAACATAATCTGTCCCAGGGTGAGTGGATTTCTCAGAATTTAGTCCATCCTGCTTGACTCCAACTAACACTAGAGCATAAATAAATAGCAACAGGAATTGGAATTTCCCCAAAGAAATAAGAAATGTACAAAGATTTCCTGTGAAACAGATTTCACTGCAACCCCCTTCTGTAGCGTATCTTGCAGCATGGCCATTAGAAACCCTCCCTGCAGGACAGACACTTGGTGTTTTCACTGATGATTCTGTCCTACACTTGGCATGCAAGAGGCCCTCATTAAGGAAAAAAAATTAATCCTTGTGTCCAAACTTCAGAGACCCAGATCAGCCATATTATGCCACAGTAATGAACAGCGCATTGTTTCCGTTCTGCTAATTAGGTTGAAATCTCAGCATTCAGATGCTGGAAATTAACACAGGTCATGCGCGCGCACCCAAACATTTTTTTCCAACGTTTGGGGAAGAAAAAAAGAATAAATTGAGAACTCAGCTCCTTTACTTTTTGTCTTCTATTTTTTTTTTCCAAGGAAAAATGAGGGAGAGAATTCCCCTCTCCCAGTTCCACTGGGAGAGAATTGGCTGACAAAAGAGCTGCTCGCTACAGTCCGGAACTTCCACTCTGCCAAATTCTAACACAATCCATTTCCCTTAACCACTTGAGTTTAATTTTTATTTAATTTTTTTTCCGTTGTGGGATTGTGGCAGAGCGGGAGGCTCGGGGATGATTACAATACCATTTTAAAACTAGGTTTGATCCCGGGAATGGAAAGACAGTTTGTGTAAGCTGTTTTCGAGGAACGGGCAATCTTTCACTGAAAACAAAAAAGCGCCTTGTGGCATTTTTGAAAGGAACAAATTGATTTTGCTGTAAGCTTTCGTGGATGAGAGTTCGCTCTATCAGAAGAACAAAGTGCTAACATCAAGAAGCAGTGCCTATACTGAACATCCTCAACATCTGCTTCCCTACAGAGCAGAGCCTCTAAGGATCCAAAATTTCCTAGGACTGAAATCAGGCCCCTGCATGGTGGCAAGGACCAGTGTGACAATATATCCTCTTTTTCTAGGGTATATCCTCTTTTTCAGCCTTATGTCCTGGGAAAAAAATTCTTCATTGTTCTCCTTTTCCTCGTGAGCAGGCAGCTTGTAGCCTTCTTGTAATTGATAAATTCTATGTAATAGTTTATTTAATAGTAAGTCATATAGATTTTAAATTAACCATGTGAAAGCAAAATATATGAGTGAGTTTAGCTTTTATTTTGTCATGTCCTGCATTTTTCTTGGGTGTCCTACATATAGGTGTGCCTTGTTTTGACTTACCTTTACCTAGGTAGGGCTGCAGCAGGCGCCAGGAGGTGCAGGGAGACCTGCAAAGCCCTCCACGGGTCTCCCGTGAATTTTCACAACAGTCTATAAGAAAGCACTTCCTACTTGCCATCATAATAGGATCTATATAATCTGTTGTGGAGATTCTGAGCATTGAGTCTCAGAAAGCTCCCCAAAGTGTTGGAAGGCCATTCCTAGTTTCACCACAATTGATCACCTTCCACATTGTTTCACCTTTTTATTGTGCTGATTTTCAGCCATTGACCCATATTTGATAACATACAAAATAATTACCAAAACTCACATTCCTTCCTGCCTAGTCAGATCTGCAAGATATTCTAACAGAATCCTGCCTTTTCCCACCATTATTCAGTTCATTTTTGAGCACCCCTAAAGATCCTGCAAATACCCTTGGGGGTACACACAGTCCTGTAGCTAGGATTCTAGAGATGGGGAGGGGAAGTAACACTTTTTTGGGGGGGGATAATTATTTTGGGTATATATAAAGGTAAAGTGTCCTCAGCAGGTCGCTCTGCAAATTGTGACTGATTCTCAGATGCGGAGCTGATCCCCATTTCTAAACCGAAGAGCCAGAGCTATCCTAAGCACCTCCATGGTCATGTGGCTAGTGGTCATGGTCATGGTCATGACAAAACGTCAAAGGACATGGAATGCTGTGACCTTTCCATCGGTGGTACCTATTTATCTATTAGCATGCTTTCAAACTTCTAGGTCGACAGGAGCTGGGCAAGGGATGGGAGCTCATTCTGACTTGCAGTATTCAAGTCTCAAACAGCTGACCTGCAGATCTTGATTGACAGACAGGCAGCACAATCCAGAGCAACTAATCTGTCCACATAAGAGCCCTTAGGTTGCCCTATCTAACACTAGGTTGGAGCAACTGCAAGATGCTCCAGCCCAGTTACTCTGGAAGAGGCTTAGGGCAGAGCAAGGCAAGATAGGGTGCCCTAAGAGAGGTGGACCTGCTCTGCCCTAACTGGGGCAGCCTAAGCAGCTCAGGAGAGGCAAGTTGAGGGCATGTTTAGCATTGCCTAGGGCAGAGCAGTTACTCTGAATCCAGAGCCTGTTTCCAAGGCAGAAATGCCCTCTTCCAGCCCTCAGAGTTATACCACCTCAGGAGCAGGTATAGTAATGAGTAGACCCATAGGGGTCCATGATAAGGCCCGAGTAAGAATGGCAGTGCTGACCAAAAATCTGAGTTCTTGGCCAGCCTAGCTGCAACCCCTTCCTCTCAACCTCAGGATATGGAACAAACTACAGCTGCCCACAAAGCTCAGGATACAGCAGGCCACTCCAAGAAGCTCCTTGTATTCACTGTAGAATGTACTGGCATCTCATCAGGGACTCCTTATAAGGCAGGCACCCAGTGGTGTCACCAGACTGGTGCGGCTGGTGTGGGCTGCATTGGGAGATGCGCTCCATATGGGGTGATGTGCCGGAGGAGTTTGGCTGTCCTTTGGCAGGCCCCGGGCGTCAGCACCCCCATTCAGGCCTGCTCCAAGGCAGAGAATCAGCCAGAAGCTGCCACTTGTCTGAGGAGCTGGCCTAAACAGCCATCTGAGGTGCACTGCGCAGAAACACACTGAGCATGCCGAACAGCTTCAGCGGAGACTTCCTTAGAGCAGAGAAAGTCCGCGCCTCTGCACAGCCATTCGGCCTCACTCAGGAGGCGGAGCGGCAGCCGAATGGCTTCAGAAAGAGTACTGCACAGGCACCAACTCTGACGCCTGCACAGTCTCCCCCGAAGCCAAAAGGCTTCAGAAAAGTACTGCGCAAGTGTCAGAGATGGTGCCTGCGCAGTACTCTTTCTGAAGCCAGTTGGCTTCAGAAACAACTGCGCAGACGCCAACTTTGGTGACTGCGCAGTCCAGGTGGGGGGGAGGACGCGCATCCTAGGGATGACGCACAGACTTCCGCACCAGGTGATGTGCAGAGTCATGTCACCACTGTAGGCACCACAGCTGTTCCTTGTTCAGTGTGATCTGAGGGGTGTCTCCTCAGGAGCAAGTCTTCCCCTTGTGTCACTGACTTAGCATGCTCTGAAGCAGTTAGGGCAGCCCAGGCTTCCTGACTCTCTGGATTCAGCATAACTTTCTGCTCTGGATACAGAATAGTTAGGAGAGTGCAGTTAGGTCAGAGCAGGCTGAATTTGCTCTGGATTGTGTCCTCAGTGCCTTTAACCATGAAGCCAATGCAGCCCCTACTGGTGTTCAAAATGTAGGGTAGCCATAATTATCTTCCACAAAATCAGGATAGGATCCTCTGTCCCATTTGCTATTATATGAATACAATCCCCCCAAATTGGGATTGTCCCTGTTTTTTCAGGATATATGGCAACCCTATCAAAATGAAAAGTAAATATGGGGACACAAAGACCTGTAACACAGCTCAAAGGGGAAATACTGCTAGCTCAGAGAGGACAAAACCCCTTCTGGCTCTCCCCTAGCAATAGCTCTGGATACGTATATTCCAGTCTGGGAACCAATGTTGTATAGGATTGCAGTCTAACCCCCAAATCCAGAATAACTACGGGAGCACGTAAGAGACTTTACGTGCACCTGTAGTTACTGCACCACCTAGTGAAAACCTATGAGAAATTCATATTGGAATCCAGAGTAAGTTGTTCTTACACCGGAGCAAGGATTCCCCGTAGTTACTCTGGATTTTTCCCTAAGGTACTAAAGCAAGGACAGTGCTTTCCTATTAAAGCTCACGTGAGTAAAGAGCCAAATCTTTCAACTAAAATTTTATTACTTACCAAAGTCGAAAACTCACCTCTCCGCAAATTCTGATTATACACCAGGCTTACTGTAATGAATATTATTTAAAACAACAAAAAAGACAGAGAGCAGAGAATTCGGGATTGAAGCTGACCTGATCAACCTGTTTTTGCTACACTTTTGAAAGTAGATGTTTTGCTTCCCTTGAAATTCCCAGGAGCACAACATTTCAAATGCGCCCCAAAGCACCTTTTTAGAGGCATTTTACTTGGTCTCGGGACAAAAGCACAGGGAAGATGTGGAAGGCCACAGCGGACAAGTTGAAGCAAAAATAGGCTTGATACAATGAGATGATTGGAGTTTTTGGAAAGCATTTCTGTTTTTTTGTGGATTTTTTAAAAGTAGGAAATTAAAACTTTTTTTTATAAAAATGCTGCCCATCAGAAGTTTTTCATTGTCATTCATTGCAATTTCCTGGGTTTACACATCTTGCCCCATTCATGAATGGCAAATAGTTATTGTATTCCAGTTATTTTGGGTTTTGGAGATGGAATCTTGTGTATTTGTGTGTGTGTTGGGGCTTATATTGCTACTTCTAAAACAGGGGTGCCAAACACCTTTCATACAAACAGAATTCATGATGCTTGATGAGGGTTGGAAGTGATGTTATTAAGCACGAATTGATGACATTAAGCAGGTCACGACTTGAAATAAACACTTTCCCCCCCTCAATTAGAAACTCATTGGCTACAAATAATTATAGAAGAGAAAATATGCAACTCTTGATCATATTTTCAATATATGGGAAAGTCCATGTGGACTTTGCTTCACACCTCAGCACAGCTAAACAGCTGACAGCAGCTGATGGTGGCATCAAGAGCCAAATAAAGAGCTCCCAATTAAATTAAAGTTTGCATTTTGCCAGCAGTCCTTATGTACTCTCTCTCTCGCTTGCTCTCTCTCTCAGGATGCAATCCTAACCAATTTAGGCCAGCATAACACATCCACTCTCTGTTCCCATGATGGAACGTATGAGTGAATGAATTCAAACCAGTTCCTAAATACTTTCTAACACACAGAGAGGAGGTGTGCGCAGCCTCCACAGCACTCAGAACACTGTCCAGAGTTGAGCACTGCAGAGCATAGGCGATAGAGAGGGCTTGCTGCAGGCCACTTGGAGGCTCACAGTGGGCTGCATCTGACCCCCAGGCTGGGATTTGAGCACCCCTGCTATAGTGCTCACATTCTGAGAGACTCTTGGTAGGGGAAGGCAAAATAGTGTGTACCAACCACAGATAGAAGCACTGGTGCCCCTTATTGGTAGCATCTCCACCTAGCCCAACCTGGGGGTGGCAGCAGCTGAATCTGATACTTTCCATATATAAAGCATTTTTCCTACCATTGAGTGATGGGACTTCATCAGGCCATTTATCCATCTAGACCCATTTGGCAGTCTTCGGCCAGTTATGTCCTGGTCTTGCTGATGAAAACTTTCTCCTTAGTGGGAACATATTCTGGATCCTCATAGCCTGATCTGACAAGCTGCAGCTCTCCAGGGTCACATGAAGAAAAATTATGGCTACTTAGAATCACAGCATACAGGAAGGAAACTTAGCCGTCACCTAGTCCAACCAACTTCCAGACCATTAAAATGTGCTCTCCTGGTCGGCACCAGCACAACATACACATGGCACACAAGTGAGTTCCTGCATGCATTAGATAAAAGCAACCAAATGCCTAAAAGCCACCAAGATTGGCAGACCCATAGGTGTGGATGAAAATGAGAGGCACTTCAGTGTTGTGGTCAGGGTGCTAAGCCACAGCCTATATGTTCCTAGGTTGGCAAGTTCATTTGGCGGTAGGATTCATTTTCACAGCCACCTTACACAGTGATGTGTTCCAAGATCTTGAAGCCAACCCACGAGAAATAAACTCAACTCAAAGAAACCAACTGGAGAGAATGTGCATTTTTTTTTAATTTTTATTATAAAAAAATACAGAATCCAAATAAGATTGTGGTTTTTGTGGGGAAAGACAGAACTGAGGAGGGGAAAAGAGGGACATCAGCACAATGTCTAGAATGAAAGTTGTGCATCTATGAGACCGGACTAAGCAGAACTGAGACTGCAAAAGTTAAAAATACAAATATCCCTATTAAGACATGAACTCTTCCCTCCCCCGTCCCCCCACAAGACAAGAAACCAATTTTTTAAAAACAAATGGAAAATGAAACTGGTATTTTTTAAATTGAAAATTATTGGGTGTGCGTTTGTGTGTGTGTTTGCTTTCTCCTTTTCATTTCCCGTAACTCTCTGGCTTCATCACTATTCACAATATACATATTTGCATTAATATAATATATATATATATTTATATATATATTTATATGTATATAAACTCATGAATTGGGGACTGGATTAGAGATACTCCTTTCTACTTGTCCTTTTCTCCTTGTTTGTTCCTTTGCTCCCATGTCCTGAACATATCTTCCTATGGACCTGAAACTGCCAATCTGCCTTGATGGTTAATGGGATATATGGTTCTGTGGTTCTGTGGGTCCATAAGTGTCCAATCCTACCCAACTTTTAGTGTTGGCACAGCTGCAGTGCAGCTCCCAAGGCAAGGGAACAAATGCTCCCTTACTTTGTGGAGACCTCTATTACTACCCTCCCTTCCCATTGCAGCGCATACCCCAGCTATATCAGGGTTGGAACAAGGGAAGGGATAGATCCTTCTGTAGCTTCCAGTCTTTATGGCATTTGGAACATGGGAATAGGGGCTGAAGATGGTATTTTGGGACTCGGGGAGGCATGCAAGTTCCGGATGTTGGATAGCATGGAAAACACTGAGCTATTTCCTGGTATGTTTGGAAAACAGCTAATTTCCAGTCCACATTTCCCCCTGGATTTTGGAAGTCTGAAGAAGCCGTTCTTGTTCCCCAAGTGGAACTGATACATTAGGAATAAAATACTCTTCCACTTTGTTCTGTTAATTGCCAAATCTTATACAAAGTGATGCTCATGCAGTTTTGCGGTTTCCATTTCTGTCCATTCATTTGTTTTGAACTCATACATATGAGCACACACCTTGATACCCTTTTAATAGTTTTTTTTATCACTGGGACTATCAATACTGTTTTAGTAGGTTTTGTCTGTGAGCATAAGGATAACATTGGGATGAAGATGCATATGAACTGAAAGCTGTGGGTTGTGCCTGTTCCGGAATCAATGTTAGAAATTCTCCTACCTGAATTAAGGAATTCAGAACAGAGTTAAATTCACAATATACATATTTACCCATTCCAAAATATAATATACCCATTCCAGAAAGGAATGGGTTGAGGGGAATCCACTTATCTCAAGCATTGCCTGCAACCCACCCCTTTCCAAACTACCCTACCTGCATTTGGCTTATGAGTAAAACTGGGAGAATTTAGATTTTCCTTCCTATGTGTAGTTTCAGTCTTTATATAGTCATCCTGGTGAGTCTGGGTGACATTCAAAGAAAACATCAAATATTTTCCTCTGCTGTATCTTATTGTATGGCATTGGCAAGCCAGAAAAATGTGCTACAATTAAGATTCAATGTACAAAAGTGATTTTTTTTTCATTCTGTTTGTATTTAAGAGATGCTAGCCGGTCTAGATGAGATGAGAAAGATGTGAAGGGCAATTGCAGGTAACATGAAAACATTTTTTTATCATCAAGATGAGATTATTGCAGGTTTAAAACAAAACAAAATGTAGGTTTCTACTTTTAAAAAATTGACAACAGCAAAAAGGAAATTAAAACTTAAAAAAAAACATCACCCGTCCATCACTATCATTCATTCTTGGCAATGCATAAAAATAATAATAATTAATTGTAATTCATAATCACAGTATTATGCCTGCTGGCAGTATGTACAGAAATATCACAAGTGTTCTGCCTGAGTCCCTTGGCTCACAGGGACTGAAGACGGCAAGAGAAACACAACGGAGTTTTTTGTATGTCCCCCAGAAGTGTTTTAAAAAAATCCATAGAAAGGGTATTGGGGTACAGTCCCAAGGGTAGAAGGATTCATACTATATTTCCATGAAGGTTGCTGTTGCACAGAATGGCTAGGAAACCTTTTGGGTGTCAAATATTTGGATAAGACATCCTTCTACATCACACGTCATCTTTCTTCTTCCTGGCATTGAAAACAAATTATTGCCTTAGTTTTGCCTCCCCTTGAAGGCAATCGCACCAGCTGCATTTGCACAAGCTAAGTTACACTGTGTTGAGTGTATCCACAGAAGTTAGTATGGGGTTACCGTTCTGTGCTAGTAAGACACGTTAAAAGCTTTGGGCAGCAAGGCAATGATGCGGGCCATGTCAGACTTGGATACACCTAACAGTCAACCTACTGATGATATCACCCTGAAATCCCTGCCCATGTGCTGTGTCACCAAGAAAAGGCATGATGAGTAAAAGCTGGTTATTAGGCACAGAGGTGCTCCCCAAATTCGCAGCTAATTTCTGCCTGGATTACATGGTCAGGTTTCCAAAATGGAACCAAAACAGGGGGAATCCTCTGTTGGTTCACTTTTTAATTTCTGAATTTTGTACAATGTGCATGCTGTTTGCCACTGTTCTCAGCTCCCTCCTGTGCACATTGCCAAGGTGCATTTGTGCATTAATAAAATGCTGCAAAAACCTACAAGCAATCTTGGGATGATCATAGTTGCAGCAAGAGTCTTCTGTGTGGTGTGTTGCCAATGCATATGAGGACGGGTGAAATCCAGAGTAACTATAGGGAGTCCTTGCTCCAGTGTAAGAACAATTTACTCTGGACTGCATTATGAATTTCCCATAGGTTTTCAGTAGGTGCTGCAGTAACTACGGGTGCACGTAATGTCTCTTACGTGCTCACCTGGTTACTCTGGATTTTGGGGATTGTGTACTCAGCAGAGGTTGTTACATAAAACAGGATCTTGATAGAAAGCTGCCTTTCTTTGCAGTGTTTTGCCATGCCCCTGGGTGCACCAGTAATCTATGGGGAAGAGAAGAGTTGCAAATGAATAAATGGAATGGAGAGTAATGGCAGACTGTTTATGTCCCAGGTTTAGAATTGATGTTATAAATTCTCCTTTAGATGATCATCTAAAAATAGCCTAATTTGCATAAATTATAATTGCCGGACCAAAAATCCAGTTGATCATCTAAGGGGTACAGAAGAATTTAGGAGAAGTAGAAAGCAAGCAGAGCAAACCAGAGGATCAATAGAGAAAGGGAATGGGGGAAATGCTCTCATCCTTACTGTAGAGACTTCCAAAAATTTCCTCATCCCAAATTCTGGAACTATGGATTATTTGATCTTTTTTCCAAACTGGAACAGAAGTATTTGGAATTCTTAATTGCTGTTTGATATTCCCAAATACTGTTCGGCATGCTGTACATGCATCTTTTACTACAGCATTTAGTTCCATCCGTTGGTGTAGTCCTTCCTCCGTCAGTGTATTCCTGCCTTCTCTTGAACTGGTGCACATTGCTAGTACACTGCCAAAAGAGCCATCTTGGTGTGCTTATAACTCTGGTTACATCAAATTTCCATTTTTGCCCTGGACTTTGCAGTGTGCACTTTGTGGTGTGCATCTTGAGTACTGATTTTTGGAAACAATCTTGATGCAATCACATATTATGACCGCACAAGACTGCAGAATTTTATCAGTTTCACCAAAATCATTTGAAATGTGCATGGTTTTTTTAAGCGATGCAAACATGTGCATTGGGAAAACGTCTCAAAATGTCACCTTGATGTGATTGTCTGTATAGGTGTAACAAGTTTCTTTGTAGCAGTATTTTGCCAGTGCTCAGGAACACTTGTCCATCTGTAAACACCGTAGGTAAAGAATTTTGATGCAATCATGCGGATGATCACACCAAAATTGCTATTCATGCAGTGTTTTATTGATGCAGCCATGTGCCTTTGTAACATGAGGGATGTAAGGGAACATCAGAAACGGAAAGTGCAGAAATGCTGTTCTGAAATTAATTTCAGAAATTCTTCTTCAATAAGAGAAATGCCTTATGGACTGAATGAAGGAAACAACAAAGATACCAAATGGAGAAAAAATTCTCTGTGTTAATAGTATGGGTCCTTGCCATACACCTTTGTTGTATACCTGATGGCAAAGCTTAAGTCAGGTAAAAGTGTCCCCGCAGGTTCCCTGATAGTTGTGACTGACTTTAGGGACTGGTGCTCATCCCTGTTACAAGACCAAAGTGCCGGCATTATCCGAAGATATCTCTATGTTCATGTGAGCAGCATGATTAAATGCCAAAGTGCATGGAATACCTTCCCACTGCAGTGGTACCTATTTATCTACTTGCATTTACAGGATATGAACTACCAGGTTGTCAGGAGCTGGGCAAGTGATGGGATCTCACTCCATCATGCATTACTCAGGTCTCAAATCTCTGACTTGCAAGTTGACAAGCACAGCATCTTTAATCACTGAGTCACTGCAGCTCTTACAAGCTTTAAAGTACTTACTCACTAATGCCAGGTCTCATGAACCCTATTCTTTCTTTTGAACCCCAGACATCCTGACTCAGTGTCCATTGAGTTGAAACCTCACAAGTACCAAATGCTGCACTTATACGATGCCTCCTTCCAGTTCCTCACTTATTTTTCAATCTGTCACTGAATGGAAACATCCCTAAACCCTCTTCACACATTAGATCCTAAGGTAGCAACGAACAATAATGGGCAGCAGGAGTGCATAGGCTAGTTATGCTCCTGGTCCTTTGCTTGTTGGGCACCTGAGGGGTGGCCCTTCCATGAGGCTGCCTAAAACAGTGTTCATCTCTTATCTGCCTATTGCGTCCACTGTTCCTCCCTCTTCCGTTTCCAGGATTGGAAAAGGAAAAGGTGGGTAGAACAGAAGAGGAAGTGTGAAGGAATAGAAAGCAGTCCAAGGATCTTGAGATTATGATATGTATGATCACATTCAGATGGCTTTTTTGTAGTGTTTTATCAGTGCACTAATAGCAGGGAGAAGATGCAAATGTTCAGAAAGCTGGTCTAAAACAGGGAATGATCCAATTTCTGGAAGGAATGGAGGAAATTTACTCATCTGGAATAATATTTGCTCAGGATTCCAGCCTTCCCTAATATCCCATGTGCTCTTATTGTGCTCATCCACTCCTCCCATTTTCCATGTCACTTCCCTGAAACACCAAGCATTACTTTTTGTTAAGATCTTTGTCACCCCTCTCGGTTGCGTACAGCTGCGACTTTTTCTTTCCAGGCAGATTTCCTGGGCTTTTATCCACGATACAATGGGTAGTAGAAGATTAACAAGAAGCTTTCCCTGATCATCCTTGGAGAAAGCTGCACACAATGAGCTTCTCCCTGTTGGACTGCAGCTACATGCAACTTAGCCAAAAAAGAGGCAAAACATCCAGCATTTGCCTGGGCACGTTAAAAACTCATTGATTGTTTTGTGCGGTTTCCCTCCCCCCAACACATAAACTTCCCTCCCCAACTCAAGAAAAGAAGAATGAGGTTAAAGTACCCTTCCCCAGTTCTGTGTTTATGGAAACCTTTATTCTGTTCAGATCCCCCATCACATAAGTCTAAGAGTTCTCCTCCTTGAGAAGAAGAGATTGACGAACCCATCTTCCGTTCAGCAGAATGATCTGGAGGATTTGTGAGATGTCCGTATATCACCTTGTCCTATGGCAGTGAGTCAGCTATGCCAATTACAATTCTTCAAAGGATGCAAAGGAAAAGTGGCCGGATTGATTTGGACAGAGCAGTCTTCTAGTCCTGTGTGAGGCTTTATGGAACAACCACACTATTAATTTTTGTGCCTCTCTTGGCTTTCAGGCTCCGATCTCGTGCCTGGTTTCATGAGTCAACAAATGTAATTTGGTCCCCTTGGTTAATTCATTGTCCACCTGTCCTTGCACCAGGAGGTGCAAAGTAACCCTGCCCAAATGAACATGGGGAGACAAAGATTTTTGAATGAGGCACCAAAGAGGAACCCACCCCACTAGTCCTCCCCATCTCCCCCCCCCCCACCAATGATATACCTCTTTGAGTCTCGGTTGCAGAAATATTACAGAATATAGGACCAACCAAAATGAAGTTGGGGTGGGGAGAGCAAAAGACTATATTTGGTCTAGAAATGTTAAAAAGGAAAACTCCAACCAGGTAGGAAAAAAATTAATCCAAACTTGGTCATAACCTCCGGCCAGATGAAAATGGTCCATGGAGAATCTAGGAAGCATGGAACCAGCTCAGCTCCCATGTTGCACTTGCAAAAATCTGTGTCTCTTCTGGATCTGCAAGGGGTCTTATAGCTGTGAATTTTTCAAGCAAAACAGGAGCTCCATCTGGGTCTGCCCCTCTATTTGTCCCCAAACCTGTCTGTGTCTGAGACTGTAGTTCAAAGATCGTCGTAACTAAACCCCCTTCCCTTCCCCCTGCCCCCCAAACCACACCAAGTCTCTGTTGATCCAGCATGAAACAATCTCTTCTCTGTGTCTCATTCATCCTCTCGCTTTCCCATGTCCATTCCCCAGCGACTGCTGAAAGACATCTGCACTTCTTGTGTGTCCTCCTGTTAGGGCTACGAGGTAAGAATAGTCCAGAAAACTGGCACCACCACAAAGAAGGCGTCCGGCATACTGAAGCTACGACAGGAGTTATTGCTGGTGAATATGGGTTCTGGAGATTCATAGAGAGAGTCATCTGGTGGAAGGAAAGAAAGAGATGGAACATTTTACAAGCTGTGCTCATTTGGTCTTTGTTGTCCCCCTTCTCAAGCAATCACCATCATTCCAGCTATTCCACAACAGCCAAACAATCCAAAGGTGAACGTGAGAACATTATGGTTCCTTTGAATAATGCCTGTGCCTTTTCTCTATTGTTGTCCTCTTTACGCTTTGAACTCTTTCCTTGAACCTCACAGATCTCCTTCTACCTTCAAAGGTTCTGCCCATTCTTCCCCGCTGCCCCTTGTCTCTATCCCAGGCTAGGATCTCTGCTGCCCCTTGTTCCAAGTCCAGGAACCCCACAGATTGTCTGTTCCCTTAAAGAACTCTACCCTTTCTCCAAGACTCATGGATGGAGTTCATAGCATTAGAAACAGTAAAGGGCAGAGTCATGTTGGAAAGCAATTGATTTATGGGACTCTGGGAGAAGGTTGCAGGCCACAGGGACAGAAGGAGTGGAAGGATGGACCAGAAAACCTTTGGGAAGCTAATGGTGGTGGAGTTGAAGGAATAAAGTGCAGAATGACCCTACAATCCAGAGTAACTTCAGGAGCACATAAGAGACATTATGTGTACCCATAGTTACTGCAGCACCTAGTGAAAACCCATGGGAAATTTATATTGCAATCCAGAGCAAATTGTTCTTACACCGGAGCAAGGACTCCCGTAGTTACTCTGGATTGCACCCTTAGGCTGGTGTAATGGTGTCACTAGGAGGATGTGGATTGCACATTGCACATTGTCACTAGGAGGACGTGAGATACATGCATGGGGAAGGTGGCACTACTAGTGGTAAAAATTGCTGAAACGATAATTTAACATAATACCATCATGTTATAATTTGTTCAGTGTGGAATTTAATGCAGAATGCATTGAAATACTTGATGAAATATATTATGTGGGTTTTGGAGATAATGCTGTGGGAGAGGGTGATAATGTATCACCACACCTCATTGCTTGGTGGCACTGCCCTGCCTACCTATGGGAAGGAGGTCCATTATGTGTGTTATGTGCAACCCCAGTGACACAAACCCTTGTGATACTCCTGAGTTGGTGTATAAGTGTGGCTAGATAAATGGGGCAAGGTGGAATGAAGGAAAAACCAAGAAGGTTCTGCAGGATCTGGGATCGGTCAGGATCTGGGAACCTATGTAGGAATTTCTTGCAATTGGAGGAATATCCTGCAATCAGAGTGACTGATGTCTCCTCTGCAGGCTGATTCTATGCCTGAGTTTCCCCCAATCAGAGCTCCATTTCAAAACATGCAGGCAGTATTGGGAAAGATGGAGCTGAGCCAGGCTGAAGTGCTGCCAACGCCTCTGAAACTCCATGGGTACCTCTGGGGGCCTTGTGCTTGCATCTTTTTTTTCCGGCCAGCCCTGCAGTCGGCACAACACTCTGCAGGTCAAAGGGCAACGGCTTCGTCACAATCCAATAATTCTGTTTCCAAAAGGCCCCTAATTAGGCGGCAATGCAAAATGCCTCTGAGGGAATCCGTTAAATTACAAGTAAAGCTGTTTTAACACCATTCCCCCAGCTCAGCTCTCTTAAGTTTATTACTGGATTAAGGGTGGGCTTTGCAGAACCGCAGCCAAGAGGAAAAAAAAGGGGAAAAAAACCCCAACAACTGAACAGAATATAGAGTTGCAAATCCTTCTCTGTATTTGCCATACATTCCAACTGTTCTTATTTAGCAGTTTGGGTCCTCGACCCTAATAAATCATTGTTCCAATTTGTCCTGATGACCAGGGAGGGGCAGTCCCTGTCCTTGAGTTTCAATCTTACACAGGGTGCTTATGAAATGTGAAGCACAAGGAATGTGAGAATGTCCTGCTTGCAAATTTTTTTGGAAGCATCCAGGTGCTCCCCCATCCCCAAGAATGATGCTTGACTAAATGGAGTGTCCGCTCTTTAGATATTTTATTAAACATAATAGCTAAACATACCCTACAATCCAGAGTAACTACAGGAGCATGTAAGAGACTTTACATGCACCACCTAGTGAAAACCTATGGGAAATTCATATTGCAATCCTAAGCAAATTGTTCTTACACCGGAGAAACGACCCCCATAGTTACTCTGGATTGCGCCCATATTCTCCCAGATCAGAAACTGTATGTCTCAGGATTCCAACTGCAAGGAAGAAAACAGTAGAGGATGACTCTTGCTTTCAAGCCCTGCTTGTGGCCTTCCATCTGGTGGGGGAAAGGATGCTGGACTAGGTGGGCCTTTGCTCTGATCTAGCAAGGTTCTTGTGTTCTTCTAACACTTTAGGTCACACAAAAAAAAAATCAGCTGCGAGTTGCAACCCCACAACTGTACTTTCAGTTGATGGCAATCAAGGGAAGCCAACCCATCAATCTGACTTCAACAAGTTTTAGAACCCCGTCAGAGCTGAAGTATGGATACATGAAACTGTCCCCATGGTGAGTCTGATCTTTGGTCAGATCCTGCTGTAGGTTGCCTACACCGATTGTAGTAATAGCTCTTGGGTTTTCAACTGGGAATCTTTCCCTTCAGCTGAACCTGGAAATATTTTATCATGTTGGGAATGGTACCATGCTCTTTTACTTGTCACTCCTCATTTGTTATGTATTTGTGATTTTTGTATTTTAATTACATATTTTACATTTATATGTATTTTGATGTGTTGGTGGCTGCCTTGAAGCTGTGTGAGGGTCTCTCTCCCTCCTCCCCACCCTTACATTTCAATAAACATTCAGGGCAGCCAACAGCATATATGCACACACATTATTACAAAGATAATAATTAAAAACTTGAACAAAACAACCTAAAAGTTATTTAAAATATTTTTTAAAAGCCAGCAACAGACGAGGCTTTCATGAGTTGAGAGTTCTTGTTTTCTTTTAACTCTCCCTGAAATCAAAGAGGGAAAAAAAGGAAAAGAAAAAAAACAATATCTTTTTAGATTTTGACATTTCCAGCCACTCACATACTCCCTGGGAAGAGCTGTGGCCAAACACTAATTACACATTAACAGGAGGAGAAAATTATTAATTTGTGTTTTCTTTTCCCCCTGACAGCTGTGTTATTTGATTCTAAAAGTAGACCCTGTACAGCGAGCGGGAGGACTTTTTTTTTGCCCATTATTGAAAAAATAAAATAATTTGTTCTCCTTTCCTGCAGTCAAAACAAAGCAGCCAGGAAGAACCCTGTGGATTTGTACCCTGAATTCATCTAGATTTCTTTTTCGTTTTTACACAAAAGTAGAACCAAACAGTGGACTTGCTGCAGATTTGGCGTGCCACCTGGGCACCTTTCACTTAAGGCCAAGATCCCATGCCTGCCTTTTGAACTCCTGCCAAGAAAATAATAGGCTAAAGTTGGTTGGAAAGTAGGAAAAAAAGAGGGAGGAGGAAGTTATAATGAGTTTCTGACTGCCTATTCTTTTTCAGGCAATATGTTGAAGGGATGGTTAAGAAGGAATTATTCCACTTTTCCTTGACCAGATGTTTTGGGTTTGAAGAGAGGTCTATCAACTGCTTGCATGTGTTGGATTGACTACTGTCAGAAACAGGATGCTGAACCAAGTGGACTTTTTACCTGATCCAGTAGGGTTCTTCTTAGGTTCTTAATGTCTTGTACTGGCTCTGAGATCAATTGGTACAACATGAACTGCTGTGTTCAGCAGGTGGAGCACATCAGATAATTTAAGTGAATAAGAGGATCACCTTGATGGAAAAGATGCTGGGTATATTTGTGCCTCAGACCACCTTACCTTGTTTATCATGTGCTCTGCATCTGCTGCAAGCCCAACCTTTGTGCTCTGAAGGCACTAACAAGGCTGCAGGTCCTACCTGACCAACCAGTCAGCTGATCCCAAAAGCCAATATCAGCTCATCAAGCCCCAGTCTATGTATATATATCATATAGCCTCAATCTCTGAGCTGGATCCTCTGTCCACGCAACTCCTCCATGGTACAAAGACAGTGCCAAAGTGCCTTCTCCCTTTCCAAATTGCTACCTTGAATCCTGACTCTTTCCTGTTCCGGATTATGCGGGGAGGTAACAACTGACTCTTGGGCTCTGACACTTTGGATTGGGATCATTAATATGAAATATACCACTATTTTTCTTGCAAGATAATAATATATGGGACAAAGTTCACCTGTCACACCCCTCCAAAATCCACTTTCCCTCTTGTGTAGCCCCAACACATATATCTTCTGGTGTTGTCACTGAAGATGGGTCTGGAGAAGAGACCTGAAAGGGTATTACTTACTTGTTGGCCGAACATACACCTTCAGTTTTAAGCAAGGTTTGTCAACCAGGTTGGGTGGAGTTGCAGCTGCAAGACAAAAGTGGGATAGATGGAGGGTGGAGAGAAAATGAGAAGGTAATTAGAGACAGAAAATGCTTCTTCCATGTTAGGCTTTTAAAGTTAGTCCGATTTTAAAGAAATGGCATAACATGGGCAAAGCTATGGTCAAGCATGTTGGTGAAGCTCACAGCAGCTGTTATAGGTCAACTCAAACCAGTGCCAGCAATATCAACCCAAATCCACATTGACCAATCCTGGCAGATCAGGGTTTAGATTCAGTGGCACCACCACCAAACCCACTTTGTTTCCCCAGTGCAATCCACATCATCTGTTCCACATTTGAGTTCTGCCAACGACAGAGAGACTCAGCTATGAATCTGCACTTTCATAACTGTGGATCTGAAAGTTCCCCCCAAAATGAACTTTTGCATTTTGTCTTGTCACGAACTCACTAGGCGGCCTTCAGTAAAGCACTCCCTCTTGGTTTCCGTATTTCCTCATCTATAGTATATAGCATGATAATATGTACTCAACTTATATAGTTGTTGTAAGTACAAAATCATCACAATTTCTGTGTACAGCTTTGCCCATTTGTTAAGAACTATGTGTTATTATTTATTTCATTCTTTCCTTTCTCGCTTTGGAATTTTACTCTGACCTTATGTGCTCCATCCTTGTATTCCAGTTTAGCTGGAAGAATTTCTAAAATTAATTCCAGAACTAGTGTATATACAGTTGACTACAGCTTTCAGTCCCTACTGATTTTTTTTGCACTCCCCCTCCAGCTGTATTACCATTCTGCATGAATAAACAACTGCAAAAAAGTGATAGTGATAAACAACTGTGAAAAAGTGGGAAAAAATTATCTAAAACTGCAATAACGTTTTTTGTATTGCTTTACTGATGTTCACATGTGCTCCTGTAAGGAAACCGCACACGAAAAGTGTTCTGCCAAAAAAAGTGCAACTTACAGCACAATCCAGAGTAACTATTAGAGCTCTTGTGTCGACATAAGAGACATTTACATTGACGTTGTTACGGCACCTCCTGGTGGAAACCTATGGGAAATGCATAGAGCAATCTAGAGTAAATTTTTCTTACATTGACGTAAGAGCTCCCAAAGTTACTCTGGATTGTACTGTATGATGTCTTTTACCAATGCATACACCCGCTTTTGCACATTTCTAAAACTCTCCATAGAAAAGTGTTCATATGATTACCTAAACTGCAATTGTTCTCAAACGTTTAGCTCCAGGATCCACTTTTTAGAATGAGAATCTATCAGGACCCACCAGAAGTGATGTCATAACTGAAGTGACATCATCAACAGGAACATGTTAAACTATCTATGTACTATTTATGTACGTTCAATCTACATACTCAGGAGTATGTCCCATTTGCCATAATTGTGAAACGCATATGCATAGTAGCCAGTTACGGTTACATTTTCCCAAATGCAGTAGCATCTAGTCTAGTGTATTTAAATAAAATATTGAAATGAATGGGAACCCATCTGAAAATAGGTCATGAGAAACACTGGGTCAGTCTGAGAAACACTGAACCTAAAGACAGCTTTTTGGTCACTTTCTGCAGAGTTAATGTGCATATATGTTTAAATGGAGTAAAGAGGGAGAAATAATAAAAGGGAATGCAAGGAAAGGAGAACTGTGGCAAACGATGCATGCAACATCCTAAAATTTGGAAATTAATAAATGGAGCAATTGAGAATTCCTAATCCTAGAGGTGTTTTTAACAGATTTTTTGTCCTCCCCTTTTTCTTTGCAGATTTTGTTTTTTCCAAGGAGGAAAATTGCAGAAAACTGTTATCTGTTTTTATTATTCCAAGAGCACATTTTTATGAATTATAATTATAATTTGCTTTAAACTACAGGACAAGGTGAGTGATATATCTGGTATATTGTCAGCAGGTACACCCCCCCCCCAGTGCAGACCATTACTTATTAGTATTTTTGCAGATTCCCTGTCTTTTTTTGTTTGCAGATTTCAGATTTGATTGACAAAAATTAGAAGTGCAGAAAGCAATGTTCCTTGTTTTTATTTCATTATCACCCTATATAGTACCACTTATACTAATACTTCAGTACCACTTTTAAAGCCAGGTAATTTGGAAGACCAGAATCTATGAGAAATTTGGTTGAAGGGAAAAAACCACAAGGAATCTCACAGTCTGAAACCAATGTGGACATTTCTTGCAAACTGGTTGGCAGTTCCCTAGAGCCAGCAGCACATGTACCCATTGCTGTTTGACCCCCAGTTGTTCCCAGCTCTTGCTAAGAGGCTTAAAGATCTCTTAGGTGCCCTCCCAGCGCCCTGAGCTGACAGCTACCTCCTCCTCCTCTTAAAAGCCCAGCTTTGATCAGCCCTCCCCGCCTGAAACGGGTGTCAAAAGTTGTCCGACCCCCAGGCGGGACACTTTTCCAGCCCAAACATCCTTGGACACATTCGGATTTCCCCCAATAAAAACCTGCCAGACCAAATGATACGCTTTGGAAGGCCTGCTTCGTCCTAGCAGGCGTGAGATGCATCTGAGATGGACGGGCAAGAGGTTTTGTTCAAGAGAGAAGGGGAGAAAGGGTGGTAATTAAAAGCAGGGGGTGGGTGGGAACGCTTTGGGGCATGAAATTGTCCGGATTAGGATGGGCAGTTAGGCTGAGAGAGGAGGGGTAAAAAGGGATTGGGGGAAGGAAGGGGGTGAGGTTTGACAAAGTGGATTTTTAGGCGGCCCTGAAACAGATCAGATTTGACAGTCCAATTCCAAGCTGGGCAGGGAACATCCTGTTGCAAGAAAAAAGGCCGATGCTTCTCTTCCTCGGGTCATCCCAAATGAATGTTAAAGACACAGTCAAACACCGATTATACTGATATTTCTCCAGGGGGCTGTAGATCTAAGTACAGGCACCCCCTCCCCCTTGCCATCCATTCTGGGACTCCTGAATTGCTTTTGTTTGCTTGAGGGAAAAAAAAACCTTGGCCACATCATGGAAAAGAGAAGAATGTGCGTTTCTGAGCACCAACCCATTCTTTTCTCTTGGACTGTGTCTTGCAGATGTGGACCAACCTAAAGATTTCTGAGCATTTCACATCGGTTATGCTTTTACTTAATGTGCCTCGTCCTACACTTTTGTTTGCAATTTATGTTTCTCCAAAAAATGGCAGAAAATTCTGGAGAGGGTGCAATCTTTCATGGGGTCTGTTTCTTTGTGTCCTAAAGATTGAAGATGCTTTGCAATTGAGTCCCTTAAAGCATTTTGAAAAAGGCCAACAAAGCTAAAGCCCCAATACTCTCTTCCACCAGGCTGTGCAATGTAGGAGCACCAACAGAACACATGCTACAGCTTATGATGGTGGTGGTGGTGATCAGATAGCCTTGGAGAAGTAAATAAAATATTGTTTACATACTTCAATATAAACTGCCTGGTTGTCAATAGGTCTCCATATATCCTAGCCTTGGGGGGCATGACTGGATGGGAAAATGGGGACAGAATCCTAATGTGCTTTACTGTCGCTGAGATCCATCCTCTTCTTTCTTCAAACACCCCTGACCACACCAGTCTGTGCCTTGCTCTGTCCTGCTCCATCAAACCACCCCTAATTTCCCTATTGTGACCTTTCCTTGCAACAGTGCAACCTGGAGTATCAACTGGCGCATGCACAGTGCCTCTGGTCATTTGCACTGGCAGTTCCAGAACACATAACAGTGATATGCCTTTTGCAGTGACAGATCACCATAAGCCCCAGATTGGATTGGGCTGACAGAAGGTTTATTTGGACGTGAACTCCATCAAAATCTATAGGACTCACTTCAGAGAAAATCAGTTTAAGGTGTGTGGGTTAATGTAACACAAATAATTTTATTGTGATACACACAACACCCCCATTTATTTTACCTTTATTTTTAAAAAAACATTTTTGCAATCATTGAGGAAGGACTTGGAAGGCCTGCAGATAACAAATCTCTAAGTAGCAGCACATACTCCACAAAGTTCTCACAGATTGATCCTAGTCAGACAAATGTCTCTCATGTATTGCTTGCTTTTCGTTTACTGATCACATTAATATGCACATTTCTAAAGATATAACAGTGCTTTTTGGCCCCTGATAAAACATAGTTCCTTTTTATCCATAGTTTTCCCTTGCATGATTCTGTGTTAAAAATGTTGGTTGCGTGTGTTGTATGGATTATTCTCCAGTGTTCAGCTGCCTCTCTAAACTCCCCTGAGTTATTTCTAAAGGCGTAAGTTGAGGCTCTGACACAGTCAGAGAGATGATGCCAAAAATGGCAAGATTTAAGGAGATTATATATTGCTAGAGATCACAAGGTTCAGTTGCTCAGCCTAGGCCAGTATGAACAAGACTGTGCCTATTCTGCAGAATTCTGGGAGAACAGTTTGGGTTCACTTGTTACTTGTACACTACAAAGATCATAATTTTCTCACAACAATAACCTGCATTGGATACAGCACAGGCTATTCTGGCCTGCCTCTTTCAGCAAAAGTTAGGATTGGGCTGCCCGACAGCATCATTCATTTCGTAGCACATGTGCAAGTGAACATTAAAGCACCTCTCAGCATGCCTGAGGTGGTATGCTAATTTGGGAAGAGATGTTTGTACGAGGTAAGGAAAGAAGGAAAACAGGCACATCGTTCAAAGATTCCCAGGAAGGACGCTGTTCTTTCCTGGAGAACGCGTTCCCGTGGTGTAGGCTCTCCACTTGGCACTGCAGTCCCAAGGCAGCTGTTCCCAGGGCTTTTCAATATTGTCCCAAGTAGCTTGCTGAGATATTGATAGCCAACAATGTGAGGGCTTCGGCTTAATTTCCCTCCCTTCTCATCACTTTGGATCCCCGGCTCCTGGGGAGAGGAGCGACATTGTCCATGGACAAGAAGGCAAACAATGTCCCAATGATGTCACCTTTCATGGGGCCTGAAGAGCATTTCTCAATAAGAGCCATTGGAAGAGAGAAAGCCCCAATCTGCATAGCCCGGCCTCTTCATCTACATATCCCTTTGGGGGTTCTGTTGCAGGGAGTGAGTGAGAGGGACAAAATTCCAAAAAAACTAGATTTGGAAACATCTAATTGGATTATACATACATATACGTATTTTTAGATTTTTTATTTGGCTTATTTTTTGTATTTCATTCTCCTCACCTAAAGAAGAGCAGAAACTATTTGGGATACATTCTAAAATTCTTTATTTAACTAGGAGGATTTGTAAAATTAAATTTTTGATTGGATCATGTACAGTTTTCTACTGCTTTTAGGTTGCTATCCTAATCTCCATTTAGGTCGGTATGAGCCCCAGCATAAGTCCGATGCTGGCCTGGGAATATCACAAAATTGCTATAAGGCACTTCTATACCACTCCTGGGGGAGGGTTAGGCCAGTACCCAAACATGTGCTTGTCCCCTACATTGCCATAGGAATGTGAGGACCGATGAATTGTGCCATCCTAGGTTAGGATTGCACCCTTAGATCTTTGCATTCTTTTGCACCTCCCTTATCACTATATCACAAATCACCTATGCCAAGATTGATTTAGTGCTGTGTTTTATTGATGGCCACATATGCTCCTCAGCAATGGTAAAATGACAGAAAAAAATAATCTTGATATGATCATACATATAATTGACTCAAATATTTTTTGGTAGTATTTTATAAATTTACTCACATTACTCACATTTATTTTATAAATTTATTCACATATAAATTTACTCATAATGGGCTGTGGGTGGCACACGCAGTTAAGATGCTGTGCCTGTTAACCAGCAGGCCAGGGTTAGAGACCCAGGTTGGCCCCACAAGACAGGGTGAGCTCCTGTCCTTAGCCCAGCTCTGCGACGCAGCTGGATCCAATCGTATTGGCTCTGCCTTCCCATTGGACTAATTCAGTGGCGTGGAGAGGGGGGATTTGCTGCTTGGGTAACAGCCTATCCCCCATAACAATCCAACCCAGGCTTTCATGCTTCGCATGCAGTGTATGCAGCACCAAGCACGCTACCATAGTCTACCAAGACTGACTCACATTCACTTCTCATGTAGAAAAAAATTAATGATTGCTTCAAGATTGCTTTTGTGCAGTATTTTATGCACAAAAGATTATGCACATTGGTAACATGGGGAAGATCTGAATGGACGGGAAGAACTGGAAGCTGTAGCAAATTCAGAACATTCTGTGCTACAATATTCAGAAATTAAAAAGTAAAACAACAGGGATAATTAATAGAAAGTTTTCTCATTTTAGAAATGAGACTAGATAATTCAGAGATTGGAAATTTAGATGAGGTTAGTCCTGGAAACATGTCTAAGTGGATCTTGTATCCCATCATATTGACTTTCCCTCTTACTGCTTCTTTATAACGCTTTTGACTGAAAAATGAAGCCTTGTTTTCCTTGATGTGGCTGTAACTTTCCTTTGGCTCCTTTAAGTTTAACAATCTGGTGTATGCCCCCCCCCCTTGTTGGAGCTCATCTCCAACTGAGAAATAAGCACCTAGCGTCCTTGGTCATTTGGCCTTCCTTTGCTTTCAGCCACCAATCATTGTTTTAAATATAATCGGCTGCATTTTAAATGGAACAGAACTCAGTTGTTGCTCCACTTTGACTAAAGGTTGTTTTTTAAAGAGGGTAAAGGCAGGAATGGTGGAGCAGAGGCACACTGAGATTCTGCACACTGAAAAGAAATACGCCTCAGTCGACATTTAAAAAAGAAGAAATAAATCTGATGTTTGCAGGAAAATGCTTCCTTTTGAATAAAGGAATACCACAAATATTCTCCTGAAGCAATATACAATGATCAACCCTATTATTGCTGACTCTGAATCCTTTTATTTCCCAGGAAAGATTTATCCATGTGAGGAATCCTTATTCAGTTTAGAAAAATTCAATTATTTCAAGCGTGAGTGCCTCTGAGTTAGTACTGAGTTCCTTCCCCTACAAGAAAGACAGACCCCCAAATCCAGAGAAACTACGGGAGCACGTAAGAAACTTTACATGCACCCGTAGTTACTGCTCCACCTAGTGAAAACCTATGGGAAATTCATATTGGAATCCAGAGTAAGTTGTTCTTACAGCGGAGCAAGGACTCCCCGTAGTTACTCTGGATTTTGCTCAGATTCATTTTATTTACAATGCAATCCTATTTGAGTCTACTCTGAAGTTTGTTCTATTGTGTTCAGTGGGACGTTCTCCGAGGAAAGTGCTCTTAGGATTACAGTCATAAAGGTTTTGGTGCCCCTGAACACATATAGAAAGGCAAACTTTGATGAAAGGGATGATAAGCGTATGCAAGGAAAAATACTGTGCCTCATTTTCAGGACAAATACAGTGGTGCCTCACTTAAAGAGCTTAATTTGTTCCGGAGGCATGCTCTTTAAGTGAAACACTCTTTAAGTGAAGCAGTTTTTCCCATAGGAAATAATGGAAACTCAGACGATTGGTTCCACAACCCAAAAAATATTCATATGAAAATATTAACTGTTTATAAAAATGATTACAAAACACTGCAATATAACACTGTACAAAGCACTGTAATATACAGTAACACACAACACTGCAATAAAGAAAACACTGTACAGTACTAAACTGTACTGTACCTTTGAAAACCTTCATGGCTGGTGTGAGGGTTACAGAGGGGATGACTTTCACAGTCACTAACAGAGTCACTGCTATCTACTGGCTCAATGGAATCTATTGTCTTTTTGTGCAACTTTAACATTCCCAAGCTGCTGATGGGGAGCAGCACTAGAACATTGATAAGGCACACCTTCCATGCTGCCACACGCAGATCCCACATACAGACCTGGCTCAGGCTGCTCCCCCTGGAACCTCCATGAGTTCCCTGGCCATGGAAGCCTATTCCAAACTTTGCCCAGGGTCCCACTGTAGCTCAAGCTAGTCTCCTCGTCCCGCCTGTGAGTTCCCTTGCCATGGAAGCCTGTTCCAAACTTCCTCAGAAGTGCTCTTTATTCAATTCAGTGCTCTTTAAGCAAGTCAAAATTTCTGAGAAAATTTTGCTCTTTATACAAAACGCTCTTTATTCAAGACACTCTTTATTCAAGGTACCACTGTACAGTATATTTACTTCATGTTGTTATTCATTTGCTAAAATCTGAAGTGTTTGACTTGTCATTTCACTTGTGAAATAAATTTCACTCCCCCATTTATTTTCATGATAGGATGGGAAGTTATCATGTTGAAAGATAGGGCAGTGAATAATGTTTCCCACTAGGTACTGTATGTATGAAATCTTCTGGGCAGGTTCCTTCTGACACACACCGTATTTCTTCCCACAATAACCAGTCATTGTTGGTTGGAGGCATTGTTGTGGGGAGGGACATCAATGACAGCCCTCTTGCTTTTCTAGCAATACCCAGGACGTCCTCTTTCCCTGCCCCCCCAATACCCCAGGTGGTGCATCAGTTCAGGGTGTTATGGGGAAAAACAGAAGTTTCTATAGGAAGTTGATCTGACGTTCCATTTTAATGGCATGTCCCTGGAAATGAAACACAGAAGTCCCACACTTCTGGGTTTCACGACAGCATACAAGGAGCTTAATAAAGGTTTCGGTGGTGTTATTTTGTACTGCAGATGTGGCAGCCCTGAGACCAGAGCCATCCTAAGGAGCCATGGGTCCCAATTGGAAACTTTTTTTTTTTTGGTGGGGCCCCAGATCAGAGCCAAGGTTTGTAGAATCTTAGATATAAATAAAATTTATTATAGACCTTCTATCTCTGTTAGAATGGAAAGTAATCAAAATGTGTGCTTTAAAAGTGCATGTGAGATAATGGACCAAATTAGCATCAGATAGTGTTCCAGTTTACACAGTTCCTGATGCCAATCTTTGCACTGGGATGGAGATCAGTAGGAAAGGAGCAGAGTCTATCAGGAGCACCAAAATGGCTTGAGATGAACCTTTCCATATGGGAAAAATGGGGCAAAAAAGCTTAATAAAGTAATATTTTGGGCAAACTGGCAACCCAAAAGGGAGGAACCCTTTTTGTACAACCCAAATTGTAGCAAGGTGTTATGGCCTCACTGAAATGTTATATGTCCTACAGGATGGGGGAGCAATGATGTCCTGAGAAGGGCGGGGGGGGGGGGGCTGGTTCCCAGGGATCACCCTCGGGGGGTGGGGTGAGTCACTAGGAGTGATCAAAATAGCTAAAATTGCCAAAATTGTTCAGAATATCCCCATCACATCATATATCATGGGATGCATATTTTCCAGCAGAATCCAATGCAGAACATAGCTTTGAAATATCTCCTTCCTATCAAAAGTTATGGGCAAAAACCTAAAAATGCATGGAATTCTATGGAAAGTGAAACAGAGCCACATCATGTCGTTACTCAAAAGTAGGCAAGTTTGCTTTAGTCTAATGGGAAGGGCAGACTGAGAGGAATCCAACAACCCCAGAATGGGCCTGATCCAATGAAAGCAGCCTCCACAAATCAACCCAGAAGGAAGTCATTGATAATTGCATTGAGCACTATGGAAAGTGGAACTGAGCTACAGAGCCACATTTACTTGTGAGTAAGCAAACATGCACAGGCCAGGCACAGAGGAATGCAAGGCCACCAGAATGGTCCCCATCCAGTGAACATGGAGCTCAACAAGTGCTCCAGAAGGCAGCCTCATGCCCTCCCAAAAAAGAATAAAACAGAGGCTTAATTGATGAGGTGAATTTTAAAATATGAAAATATGAATTAATATCTAATTAACTGTATACTGATAATAATTAATTAAATAATTTTGGCGTATGGGGTGTCGGAAATTTGTGGCCCCAGGTGCCAAATGACCTAGCTAAGCTGCCAAGTGGGGGGGGGGGGAAGAGCCCTGCCTCCACAGCTAGTGAGTTCTGCCCAGTCCCCCCAACATGTTGAAAATGAGGCAGCAAAATGAGGGGGTTCCTTTCAGCACTGCACCCTTTTTCTGGATCCCTTTTCTCTTCCAAAAGGCGACTGGAGCTGTCAAACAGAATCGCTGGCGTCCCAAAAAGCCACCATTTAACCTTGACCCAGAACTGGGGAGTGCAAACAGGACCCTCATCTCAATGCCTGGAAGGTTAATGGAATTCCAATTTGCAAGCTATAGAAGGAGGTAATGCTTGTTCTTTCATGTCCGCTAAATACGGTTCCCTCAAAGAGGCGTAATTTCTAATGTTCCACATGACACGAATTCTAACTGGCTTAGCCGTGATGAGTTTCACTATTTACTCCTGTGTAATCTCTCCCTAACGACATTAAAAATAAAAAGGGGGGAGCGAAACAGAGAGAGTAGTAAATGTAGTTATTTTACAAGTGACATTTTACACAGGCAGAGGGGAAGAGAGAGAAAATGGTAATTTAATATAGATAAAAGGAACAAATTAAGAGGGTTGAAAACAGATGCTTTAGAGCAGGAGAGGAAAAATATTACGAAAGATAAGTCTGCCAGTTCGTTCCTGGACTATGAGAGATGGGTTGCAGAGTGCTTTGGGGTCGCAGATTTTAATTAATATTGTTATTATTAGTATTTTAACATTTCTTTATTGATTGGGGGGAAAAATTGGATGAAGTTTTTGATTCAAGAGATGCTTTCTGCCAGGCTGGAGCGGGTTTTCTGTGATGTGAAGTTTTGCCTCCCTAATGTTGACCTTGAAATGAACAACACGGAGGAGCACCAGGCTCTGCTTGCTCCGGGCCCTGCTGAAGTCAAGTTGTGGCAGACTGGAGAGAGCTGTGATGTTGAGAAGGCAAGCAAATTTAAATGTTGTGGAACACTTTGGGGTGGACGGAGGCACTTTTTCCTGGTCCTGCTCCTCTGTCTTCTGGATTGCCATCTTTTCTCCAGAACCTGCTCCTCTGCCTGAAGCCCAAAATACTGGAATGTGTTGGGGTAGGAGGGATTCCAAATGGCATTTATTTGGGTTCTCAAGCAAGATCAGGGCCTTAGATCTTGATATGAGCATGTGGACAGGTTCATATTTGACATGGCTCAGTGGCAGAGCACAAAAGTTGCATGCCAAAAGTCTTGGGTTCAATCCTCTGCAACTCTAGTTGAACAACTCTTAGGCAGCAGGTCTGGGCTGAGCACTGGTTTTGCATGCAGAAGGTTCTGGGTTCAGCTCCTGACACTATCTCGGGCAGATCAGGTAAAGACTAAAACCCTATAGAGCTGCTGCCAGCCAGCATCAGCAATACAGAGTTAACTGAAACAATACACTTGGCATAAGGCTGAGTGTATTCATACGTATTCATGAAGTACCTAATATGTATTCATGGAGTACATGATTTGCCGTACCTGATCTTCCACTGTGGAGGAGGGCAAACACTTTTTGGCTTATGGGCCACATGGGATTTGGCATTTGTCTAGTCTAGAAGGCCATAATCCATACTTGTTATATACCACTTTGATTCCAGCTCTGCCCCCAAACAATGTTTTCCATGCATATTGATATTGCCTGTCAACTCTTTGTTCCCTTCCATTTTCAAATGCTTAAATTGGAAGAGATCTGAGAGAGCAAACAGAACCCAAGACATGGTGCCTGAGTAATGTGCCAAATACTCCCCTTCTTTCTTATTTAGTGGTTTGTCAGCTCCTGGGTTTTAGAGGAACAGAGGTGAAGTGTGGAGGAGAATGGTAGACATCCTTTTTCCACCCCAGAGAGTAGGAGGAGTAGGTGGAGTGGAGGAAGAACTGGCTACCATTAGTGGCAGACCACTTACCCTGCCAGTCTGATAACTAAGGCAACCATCTCAGTTGGCCTCATAGATGAGCCAGCCAACCACTTATTTATGAGAAATTCTTTAGATGTGCACTCCTTCCAGAAATGGCATTCAGGACTTAGTTAATAGGTGGGTGACTGCGCCTCTTCCATGCATAGACTCATGATGTTCACCAATGCTGAAGGTAGGTGCTACTAGTTTGGGTTGGCAGTATTGGTGTGCTTGTTGCTCATGGGAAAAGGTTAGTCCATAAACACACAGCAGCCAAACTAGAAACTTTAATCTCCGGACCTAATTTTGCCCTTCATTGTGATAAGGACTGTCCCCCAAATCCAGAGTAACTACAGGAGCACGTAAGTGCTTCATAGTGAAAACCTATGGGAAATTCATATTGGAATTCAGAGTAAGTTGTTGTTACACCAGAGCAAGGACTCCCAGTAGTTACTCTGGATTTTGCCCTTAGGGAAAAAGTCAAACCTGGAAAAACCACAGCATCAACTTATGTGGACTAAAACATCAATAAGGTATCTCCCAAATGCAAAACGGGGATGTGGATAATCCAGGACATGTTCAAATATGCTGGCTAGCTTGAGCCAGGTGTGGTCATTGAACAGAAACATGGTTCCACACGGATCCTTGGAAGAGTGAACATTTACAGCAGGGATCTCCTGGGCTTTTCAATTTGCAGATAAACTGAGTGCTTTCACATCCTTTGCAGGGAAAGATACCGGCCACACTTGGTGCTTGTATGGAAAAACATCATGCGTGAAACAGGCCTGGGTCCCCAACAGAGGGAGAGTTTCCCCTCCTCTTCATACACACACTTTTTAAAAAGAAAAGAAAATCAAGATAAATGACGACTCTTAAATCAGGGACTTCTTAATGGGTGGTCCGGGAAACTAATTTCAAGCGTTTGATTATTTTTCCTCGCCGGTAGCACAGTAGGCCAGAGACCCCGGCAGGAGGCCTGAGTTCAAATCATTTACAAGCCAAAACATGGTCTGGGAACAGAATTTGTCTTCATGTTTCTGCCCCTCAGCCCTTCCCCCCTTGCCTTGAAAGAGAAAATGATGGGTCACTGAGGGGTTTCTCTCTCTCTCTCTCTCTCTGCACCTCATATTGGTTTATTTTTATTATTTTCTCAGAATGTGGGCCCAGCTGGATACCTGGACGTCCTAAATTCTCAACTTACCAATGGAGGTTAAATAGAATCATTTGTGCTAATTAAACCAGGTCCCTGTGATTGCCTGGGTTAAGATTGACAGTGTAATCAGGACAGTGAATCAGCTACGGAGGGGAAAGGCGAAATGGAATTGGCATTGCCCCCCTTTAAAATTATCCCATGCCACAGGAGAACCCACAAGCATCCAAAAGGACTGACACCTTCTAATTCTGGGCCACCTTGGTAGTTCCCAAGGAAAATTAGTGACAAGAAATAGGTGAAACTCTGTTTCCACGCAACCCATATTCACCCGTTATCATAGAATAACGCATAGGCCGCTGGCCTTAAAAAAAGTATTAATTACATGTTTACCCCATCCCGCTTCCATACAGGTATCCTCTGCTTTCTGACCTTTTTCCAATGATCCACTCTTTCAACACCTTACAATCATACCCAGAACTCATTCATTCATGCACGTTCCGCTCTTTCAACCACTCTCTGCTGCTCTAAAGGCCAAAATTGCCCTCTTCCATTTTATAGCTCCTGGTCTAATCCCATTCCAGAAGGAGTTAATGAGAGTCCATTTGCAGAAATCTTTGTGCAGCAGCAAGAATTTGCAAGATAAAAGGGACATTTGCAATCTGCTAGCTAAAAAAGCATAGGAAGCGATATTTATAAACTTAAAGATTGGGTTCCACTTTTCAATGGTTTTCACTTTTGGACTGTGCTCTGGTCCCTAACCTCTCCAATAGGTAGTGTGTGTGTGTGTGGGGGGTGCCTGTATGTGAGATTCAGCCTGCCATGTTGATCCTTAACCCTATGAGGCAGGTTAGGCAGAAAAAGGGTGTGACTGGCTGAGGGGTGCTGTGTCTCAGAACATAAGGAGTCATATGAGTCCACTCTGGGGTAATACTTTTCTTAGAACGAAATGTCACAAAGTAGGGAGCAAGCAACTAAAATGTCACAAAGTAGGGAGCAAGCTGCCAAGTGCCAAAAAAATTGGCGGCTGCAAAGCATTCAGCTTGAAGAACAATTTTGGAAAAGAGTAACATTTGCACACTGTTTGTGACATTTTATTAAATCCTAATAACATTATTACTCTACAATGGCTTGTAGGTTTTTTCCTCCTAATGGACCAAGATTTGCTACTATCAATAACAAAGCTTAGGGAGACACAGCACGAACTTTTGCAGGAACCTCACTGCACCATGCAAGTGGCCTTTCCCCTTCTCCTTTAGAGCCATTCTAGAGCAGTAGGGCTCTGCACCCCCGCTAGCTATGCTACTGACTACTATTGTTTGTTTTGAAACAGAGGGTGACAATGCAATAATTATATTCTCTCTCAGCTGTGCTTACCTCACTTAGGCTTCAATCTTAAGCTCCAGTTAGGCTGGCCCAAGCCTCGGCATAAGTCCTGTGCTGACCTGGGGGTGTCCCAAAAGTGCCATAAGACATTTCTGTGCCAATCCTGGGAGAAGATTAGGCCAGTGCACTGACATGTGCTTGCTTCCCTACTTCACCACAGGAACGGGAAAACTGTTGAGTTGTGCTGACCTAAGTTAGGATTGCACCTTTAGTTATTAGAATTGGTGCAGAGGGGAATTTCAGAGACACAACCCTGGCATTCTTGGAAAAGGGAAAGAATAAACATGTCATAAATAAATGTCTTCTAAAGCCAGGAGCACTTGTGGTATCATGTGGCGGCCATTTTCAACCACTGTGTCATGGCACACTGTTATTTATTATTTATTAGGAGGCCATTGTGGGATATGAGCCCCCTGTTTATTAGGAGGACATTGGGGGATATGAGCCCCCCCATTAGCCTCCTGCTATCTTTTGTATGTAGTTCTTGTTTGCGCTTAGTTGTGTGAATTTAGTTGTTAGTTTGATGTTGATTCAACAACCAACCTATTTCATAACCAGTAAGGAAGCAAACGTTGGCACATACACAGTGGTGCAGAACAAAACAGATAGCAGCAATTTATGACGCTCTCATGGAGCCCCTAAATGGGTCTCAAGGGGTATCATGGCTCCAATGAGCACACTTGGAGCAATGTTGCTCTAGGTATCTATTGCCAATAGCAACACTCATAAAATTGCCATGCTCCTAGTGCGTCTATACATGTTTTGCACACTGACCTAGCCTTACTTACTGACAAGTGTCAAATGGGAATTTTCCGACAGTGGTCTCCCACCCCTACAAGGCAAGGAACTGGCAGTTCGCAATACTCACAGATGTAGTAATATTCATGGCCTGGTCGAAACTCAAAACCCAGTGAGAAAGGGGTGAAGAGTTGGAACTTCTCCGAGAATTTCAGGGGCCCATTGGGCGAATCGGGCCGGTTGCACTCCCAGCGTTTGAAGCCATTTTGTCGATGGTCGCAGGAATCGTGGCCTTCATAATTCACCATGTACAGGATGTACCGTTCCATGCGCTCCATGGGGAATGGAATCTCATAGTGTGGGCAGTAGATATCCAAGTAGTCATTGATGCTCACCTCCACTGTGTAGTCACCCTGATGAAACCTGCAAGAGGATGACACAAGAATAAAATGGAAGATAAGCAACAGGAGCCATTAGAAAGAATTTACTGAAGTTCCCATTTCTGTTTATCTGCATCTTGTTTCACTTCTCAGTAATACTGCTGAACATCAATGCATGAATGCGCACAGATAAACACCACAAAAATGCAATCTTGGTGTGAATGCATGTTTGAAGCACATGTGCTCCTAAACATTGGTAAAACACCACACAAAGAGAATCCTGATGAAATCATACAGATCACATCAAAACTGCCTAACACATCACATTGACTGCCCAATACCTGATGATAATACCTTAGCGAAGGGAATCCACCCCATGTTTCCCAAATTCTTTTTATTCTACTCCATCTCCTCCCTCTTTTCTTTTTCCTATTTCAGTCTTTTTGGGAAGGCAGATTGGATAAGGAAATTGAACAGCAGAGGCTGGAATGGATAAAGGGCTGCTGCAGCTCAGCATGGGAAGTCAAGGTATGGTACCCGTTGTATGTATATCATTGGGGTGCATATATATGATTAAGGAAGGAAAGGTAAAAGCAAATAACTTTTGATGATGATAATTTCAGAGGCCTCTTTAGAAGTCACGTAACTCAGGCCTCCCACCCTTTTAGCCGACCAAACCCCATTCTATAGCTTAGAAACTCCAAAAGTTCTTTTGATTCCCAGCTGCAATTATAGCAGAACAGCTTTTACCAGGCTAACACCACCAACTAGAGACAAAATCCAGTGCGGCCTAACCCATCTTCCCTCCAACCACGTGGCTCCCCTAATCTTCCCTCTTCCCATTAACTTTACAAGATTAAACTGAGCACCTCTTAAAATTAATAAATTGGCGACAGTAGGTGATTGGGGGTGGGGGGGAAGCCTCATTCTTCAACAATGTATCATCAGCCCCCTCGGGTATTATATTCAGAGGCACACTCCAATCCTACAGCAATTTTTACATTTTTTGGGATAGATTATCTAAGAGATTAGGGGATTAGCAAAACTAGGAAGAGCACACGGCAGTACCAGGGCTTTTCTGAGAGTGCGCTGCAGTCCTTAAGGCACCATCACCAATTGCTTTCTCAGTCCACACTTTTCTCTGCCTTTTAACAGGACCCCCTTACTGGAACTGATTTCAGCTAGCCTGTCCTCCCTACAGTGTCCTCTCATACTTTGGCCAGATGGTGCACTCAGATCATCACACTGAAAAAGTCCAACTTTGTGATGTTCTTTCTTCTCTCCCAGAAATATACCGTCTCCACCATGGGAGGGACCAGTGGCATAGCTAGAGGGGGACAGAGCAATTAGTCTTGGAGGGAGCCTCCTGCAGTGTTCTGTATGCCTCCGTTTTGCTCCCCTATGGAATGGCTTTGAAAGAGAGGGGCCCCTTGTACACCATGGGGATGCACTTTCAAGACTGACCATTGCCTCTACCGACCCCACAGTGAGGGATCCCTCTGGAACATGGTTCTCTCTCAACATATCCTTCCTCTTACCAGTCCTGTCTGATCCCTTGCTTTTCACCACTTCTCTGATTCCGCTCCCTTCCTCCCACTATTTAATGAATTCTCCCTTCTCTCCACTCCCACCAGGTTCTTGACCTGACTGATGCCTTCACAGAAGGGTGTCTGCCAACTTCTTTTTCTTTCTTTGTCTGGAGTGCTTTCAAGAGAGAGTGACAGCTGACAAGACTCCCCTTGGAGAATTGCCCCTCTTTTTTCTTGCCTCCACCCAGGTCCCTTTTCTACAACAGGTTCTCATGTTTTGCTGTCACTCATTTTAGAGGGGAAAGAGGGAAAGAAGGAATCAGGAGTGGAATGGAAAGGCAAATACACTAGAAACACGATCAAGCTGTCGGTATGTTCATACTGCAAAGATCAGTTGCTCCTTGTTGAATTCTTCCCAGAGAAGACCAGGAGGACCAAAACCAAGTGTGGAAAGAATGAAGAATCGCACAGTCCTTGCAACTGCACTCCATATCTTAGTGAATCTGACCTGTGAGCCATCTACAGTGGTGTATCTTCATCACTTGATGACTTCATCACTTGATGACCTGGTCTAAACAGTATGCTAGCTCAGAATGCATTTGCAGATATGTTAACTGTGGTGGACCTTAGACAGTTTCTGCTACTCAAAAGAATGTACATTGAGGTGTGTGACTTCCATGTGTGTGCGTGTGTGGTTAACACTGAAGTCCCTCAGAAGGTTCTAGTTTTCATTCTATAGTCTGTATCCCATAAACTCTGCGTTCTCTGTCTCTCAAGCAGCGAAACCAAGTGATGGTGAAAAAATGGAACCAATTGTGATGACAGAAAAGAATGCCAAGAATGCTCCTTTTTGAAGTCATTGAAATAATCACATAGAAACTGCACATGATAATCCAGTCAAACAACCTAAATACCAGACCAACGGTCAACTAACCACGTGGCAAGTGGAGCATTCAAACAGAGTTGAAGGCTGCAATCCTAAAAACACTTTCCTGGGATTAAGACCCATTGAACACTGTGGGGCTTATTTTTGAATAGACTTGGTTAGGATTGTGCTTGAAGAGACACAGATGTAAATTCAAACTTCCCCAGATTGAATCTCATCTCTTCTATGAACATAGGGTGCAATCCAGAGTAACTATGGGGGGTCCTTGCTCTGGTGCTAGAACAATTTACTCTGGACTGTGATATGAATTTCCCATAGGTTTTCAGGAGGTGGTGCCGTAACTATGGGTGCACATAATGTCGCTTATGTGCTCCCATAGTTACTCTGGATTGCAGGGTTAAAGGAAGTGCTTTGCACACTCAAAAAGCACTATCCAAATTCAAATACAGTAAATGCTATTACTATTATTACTACTACTACTACCATAACAACGACAACAACAACAACAACAACAACAACAACAACAACAACAACTACTACTACTACTACTACTACTACTACTACTACTACTACTACTACTACTACTACTACTACAGTAAGAGTAAGGCTTTTGTAAAGGAGTCATCACACCATAGAAAGAACATCTGCAAAAAGATTCATTCGTATGATGACTCCCTTTTGTTAAACATATCAAAAGTGGGGTGATAACACCAGACCAGCCCCACACTGACATTCACGTGTTTAGTGGAATAACATGTCATGGATGATTATGATTTCTCCATTCTAAACAGATATACTTCCATTCTAAACATTAGCCTCTCTCTCCATCCCCAACCTCCTGCGTGTCCGTGCCCCCCCTTTAAAGATGTGTATGCACGGATGGGTGGGGATATACTCTGTGGGCCTCCTGTTCCGTCAAGAGGGGAAATACATTACCTTTCACAATACATACATACATAAGCCCCAGCAAACAGATCTATAACTCTCCAAGAGCCGTTTCCCTGCCCGGCAGAAGACGCGGCCACATCTCCATTTAAATGGATCCGGCTGTAGAGACAAGCTTCCCACTGTGATGAGAAGTGGCAATTGAGCACAGTGGGGCGGGCTGGTTTCTCCCAGATCCTTGGCCCACCGATGAGACAAACGTGCACCGCTGTGTGTGTAATGCAACCGCCACGGGGAAGGAGCGAGAGAATACGAATGCATATGTGCTGGTAGGGAGGCTGGCCAAAAGCTCTACAGATGCACCCACAGTGCAACTCAGAGACGCTGACGTTGATCTGAGTACATGAGGTTCAGATCTCACCTCTGCGGTGGGACCACTGGACTGCTGGCCAAAATGCCCCCCACTTGCACCAGGAGCGTCATTTGTAGGCTCATTGCACATTTTCACAGAGCAGTTGTAGATCAGGGGTTCAGCCCATGCTTTGATTGCAAAAGGTCGCATGAAGTTGCTTTAAAATGAGCCAGGCTATTAATCCGTCTAATTTAATATTGTCAACACAAATTGACAGCAACTCTCCAGGGTTTACATCAGGGATCTTTTCCAGCCATACCTAGAGATGCAGCCACACCCAGCCCACATGCCTTCTGTTCAAGTCAGGCATGCATTTCGGGGTGATAAAGTCGGGTAGAAATTTAGTAAATAAAATTAATATTGAGTTAGATAGGCCAGTGTTCTGATTCAACCAATCAGAGGAACATTCATAGCATACACAACATGTATCAAACTCTGGGGAACTTCTGCCTAACAAATTAGGCAAGTCTGTATGGACTTGCTCTATGTAAGGCAGCTCTATATAAGTCCAACCTTGGTATAAATGGATTTTTTATACACAGATTGGACTCAACATGAACGGCCACAGCAAATCACAGTTTAAAAAACTGCTTTTCTACTATTGTAGATAGATAGGCATGCAAGCAATCATTCCTCTTTTAGGCTGCAATACTACCCACACTTTCTTAGGAGTATTATTGAACTCAGTGAGACTTACTTCTGAGTAGACATGCTCAGGATTGCACTTTTAGTCCCAGAATCAAACCCCTGCAGATATTGATGCACTGCCTTATTCAATTAAGCATAACAGTCCGGCAAGAAACCTGGAAATTGATCTTTAAAATTATTTTGTATTGTTTTCTTTATACACTGATTTTTTTTATCCATGGGAGATTACAAAACAGAACTGTTGTGGATAATGAGTGACACTTGTATTATCTAAGAATAATTAAATGCGAAATTTACTAAAAGCAAGGAGTGCTGGAACTTAAGTCAACATAGGTGTCTTTATGCCTTCCTGGGAAGATTGTTCCCAAGAGCTAGCCCAAAAATGAGGTTTCTCAGCATTGAGGAACCAAACTTTGCACATGTTCAGTAGCACCCTGGTCTTGGCATAACCCCAGGATGTAACCAAGATCCCTAAGTCCACGAGTCTGGCCTTATGATTGGGTCATAAGGTTGGGGAATGCTTCTGCCATGGTTACCTCTATATCACTTCCTTGCTCTGCTTCACACACACACACACACACCCCAAGATCTCAACACTCCCAGCTATTGCCATCTAATGATATCATTACTCAGGGCTGTCTAGGAGCACTGCAGCATTTATTGTTCTCTAGGGAAAAGGGGGCTCGCTACATCTTCTTCAGGCTTTCAGCATCTCACATAGCCATTAGGATCCCACTCATCAGAAGCTTTCAGAAAGTCTTCAAGCACCAAGAAGCAACATCAGAGAGACTGAAAGATGGATGGACGAGGGAGGGGGGCTTCACCTTCAGTCATGTCCACAAAAAAATAAGGTGTACTTTGCCGGGATGTGTCAACAGGCACACACATACTACTGAGCCTGTTTAATACAGAACCTCCAAGGGAAACAGTAGCCAACTTTGGATGTGATCATGATGTGATTGCTGGATAAGGGAGGGAGGGTGCAACCTGGGGCAGATTGAGATCAGTCTTTGTAGGGCCAATGAAAGCTGAAACGGAAAGATCAGGTGTCATCTCTCCCCCCCCCCCAACTTGATGTTTCTTTAGGATTTCACACTTTGCCATATTCCACTTGCCAACTATATTTGGGTCATAGAAACAGTTGGAAGGGACCTAAAAGGTCATCTAGTCCAACCCTCCCTCCCAACTGTAGCTAGAATATCCTGTCCAGTGGCATCCTTCTGGCACCCATTGCCAGGTCAGGCTATAGCGAATGGCACACTTGGATCCAGTGCTGACACTTGCACTCAGGCTCCATGGGAGGAGTTATCCACAATGCCAAAACCAGTGTTGTTCCTGAAGTATCATCACAGGAAAAGATGGTAACCCTACCTTGCACGGGCAGCTTTCATTTTTTCCCCAGAAGTTGTCCAACTTATGATTAGTGCAGGACATCTTTGGGGGGGGAAATGGTGTCTGTCATCTGTATTGGGTATCAATCTTCCCCACAATGCCCTACAATGACACTTATGCTAGAGGCACTATGGACCAAAATGGCAACCACCAAAGTGAGCAAAAAAGAGTCATTGTAGCTTGAAGCCTTCCTTGAGGCATCAAATGGACTACGGCTGGATTCAGAGCCGAAACTCAGCTGGCAACTGCACCCACTGCTCTCCAGGAGCACTGAGCGATGGCAGCAATTATAGGTTCATGGAACCTCCATGTACCAAGGCAATCTACCCCTGGATCTAGATTCTGTTGGGACAGACAACAAGGGTAAGGGTCATCCTTTCAATGCCTTGCTTGTGGCTACTCCAAAGGCATCCAGCTGGCCATTGATGGAAAGGGCTGACTTAGGTGGAGGCTCAGCAGGACAGTTCTGTATAAAAGAGAAAAAGCCACTGCTAAACCATCTAAAACCTATTAAGCAAATGTGCATGATTTCCTTAATTTAATTAATTAATTTAATTTAATTAAGAGAATCTGCCTGGTTTCACTCGTTTTGCATAATTTATTCTCCCATTTGTACTCTTTTGTGAAATTCAATGTGTTTCTGCTTGATCTGGGGAGAAGGAAGTGTCGGTACAAGTTGGAGGCTGACGTGCTTCTCTGATAACACCTGCAAACAACATTACTAGTTTCTACATTTTCTCCCATTTGGAAAAGTTCCCTCAGTTTGATCCTCATAACAATCCTATGAGGACTGTGGTTTGGCTGAAGGTCCAAGATCACCTAGTCAGCTTCACAGCTGGTCTATCCCAGAAGTAGATGAATTAGAGGAAAAGTTCATCACAGATAGGGTTGCCATAATTCTCTTCCACAAAACCAGGTCAGGAGCCTCTGTCCCATTTGCCAGTATGTGGACACAATCCCCCCCAATTGGGATTGTCTCTTTTTTGGGGACATATGGTGACCCTAATCATGGATTACAAGACGTGATGGGTATACACGACCTCCATATTTTAGATGTAGACAACCCCAGGATGCCAGCTGCAGGGGAGGGAACCAGGATATAGGTCTTTTGTTGTTTGGTTTGCTTCTTGAAGCATTTATTAGGCCACTCTGAGATATAGGAATCTGGATTAGATAGGCCTTTGGCCTGATCCAGCAGGGTTCTTCATATGTTCTTATATAGGTAGGCCTACCTAAGTCTACATCAGGAAGAATGGGATTTCAATACAGTGGAGCCATATTGGACCCCTCTTCTTCCTTTCTCCACTTTTCAACCTCTGAAACTGGAATGTCAGTATGACCGCTGTCTCAGTCTGACAACCCCAAGCTGTGGTCCCTCTTTTCAAGTCACTCCTTGCCAGCCCTTTCCCTACTACCTACTCATTCTAAAATTTGCAAAAGTTGCAAAAAGGAGCTTGCAACAGAAGTCAATTTAATTTCGTTTTTCTTGTTAATTGGCATGAGTTAGGTTTCAAACCAGTTTTGTATCTTTTGGGGACAAAAAGACTGGACTCGGAGCAAATCAGAAAGCTGTTTTGTGTGTTTTTGTTTTTTTAAGGATTTTTTTCCTCCCTCAAATGCCAACAGCTCAATCTTTGAGTATCACAGTATGAGTTTCTCAAGGAGTCTTTAAGTGGCTGCACACCTCATTACTTGCTTCATAAGCACCCGGATCACACAGGGAAATAAACTAATTAATGCAAAGGGGTTTTGTCTTTGTGTGTGTGTGTGTGTTGTGTGTATGTGTGTTTCTTCTGCCCTCCTTTTTCCCTAATCCGTTGCGCCAACCCTGCTCCCGGCAAGGTAACTTTTGAAAATGTAAAACGGCAGTCGCCTTCCAAAAAAGAGAGCAAACCGTTCACTCTTAGAAACAAATACCTTTGTTGCGCTAAAAATGCAAATTTGATCATAATTGTAACAACAAAAATATCCTCCCCTCTCCCCAAAGAGAATTAATTGATTCATATTCCATATATTTTTAAGGGATAGCTCTTAAACTCAAGCAAAGCGATTAAAACAAAAATGAAAGGGTACACAAGCCTCGGAGGAAACAGTATGACGGATAATAATTACATGTTTGAAAAACAGGTGGCATACACTAGGACCCCCAAATCAAAGCCGACCCAGCCCACCTGGAGTTTCTACTGCTTTCCCCCTTTTTGCAGTGCTAACAAATGTTGTGGAAGGAAAAGCACTTTGGATGCTGCATATGGTTGGGATAGGCATACCTATGTGTGTGTGGTTTGGGGGGAGAGGATGATGGTTTATTCACATACCTTTCTTTTCCAGAGAACATCTATGACATTTCCAGACAACATCTATGACAGATTCCTATTGGACAGTGCCTGTGATATTTTGCATGACTACAGATACATAATGGCTCATCCCTGCAATTTGGTATCCCTAAAGTTGGCACCACCAAAGAAGTGATTTGCTTGTATTCTGCATGAATGTTTCCTTTTGGGGAGGGGGGAGCATGAATGTTTCATTTTCTTGTTCTGGATCATGGGGTAGACTGCTCATACCCTGGAAAAAAAGTATTCCCGCTTGAAACTATCATCTCAGTAGAGTTTGGCACCTCTTTCTTTCTTTCTTTCTTTCTTTCTTTCTTTCTTTCTTTCTTTCTTTCTTTCTTTCTTTCTTTCTTTCTTTCTTTCTTTCACCACTACCTGAGCATGGCACCTGGTTCTGAACAGGGCCACATCAGTCACTAAGTTCTGGAAAAAGGAAGAGAAAGTCCCCTGAGCTCTTGCATAGGGGCCTGTAAGCAACGTCTGGCCTGTAACCCTCATTTAAAATACAAAAGGTTTACACCCCATTAGCCAAGAAACTGCTGCCTTGGAGGAGATTGAGAGATCTCCAGTTCACACACTTTTTCTCAACATGGTGCCAAGGGCTGAAATTCAGCAGAAGCCGAGAAGGGGGGCCTGGTGAGCAGGAGGACTGGTCTTCCATTGAACTAAATCTGCGGCTGTCAGACAATGGCCCGTCTGTTGTCAGCCTCAATATCCCAGCTGCAAGATATGAGTTATACAAGCCTCCAAAGATTGTTATCATCCAGTTATCTGTCTGCTACACTGAAATACAATCTAGGTCCGGGATGTTGTTCAGTGCATGAATAGAGTCCGGGGGAGAGCTGCGATGGAGCTTACACATCGGTGGGAAATCTTCAGAAGCTCAATGTGTTATTTATCTTGTGCCAGGAGGTGGGGACAGGGGTCATATGTGTGTATTGGAGAGGGGGGAACCAGGGCAATTTTAATGAGCATCTTCTCAGTGTATCTGTGTGGGGCGTGCCCCCGGGATGTAAAACCCAGAGACATGGCCTTTTCTACTAAACTCTGTACTAGGTAACTCAGACAGTAGATCCGGATCTACTACTGGGTGATTCAGTTTCCTGAAGATGTTATCTGATTACCTTATCCCTTCAGGTTATGACAGCTGTCTATTGCTTCAGTCCATTCATTCATGTGATCTTTTAGTGATGTGAATGTGCCCACTGATAAAAACACAATGTAAGCAAACAAGAAAAAAAGCAAACCTGAGATGATCATATGTTAAATTGCATTGTGATACCATGTGTAATCCTAATCAGTTTAGGCCAGCACAACTCACCCATCTCCTTGTTCCTATGATGATGTAGGGAGGTCAGTGGATGTCTGTGCACTGGCTTAATCCCCCACCAGGAGTGGTACAGAAATGCCTTATGGCACTTTTGTGACACCCCCAGGCCAGCACGGGTCTTGGGTCAGGTCTTGTGCCAGCATAACTGGGGGGTTAGGATTGCAGTCTGTTTTTACCCCTTCTCTCAAGAGTGCATGTGAAACAAGGAAATTTTGATGCAACCACACCTGGAATCATGCCCAGATTGCATTTTCAGAGGGTTTCATCCATTAGTGTGCACAAATGCACACTAGTAACAAGGGAAGGGAGATGGAAGTGAATTGAATTCTCTGTATCAAACAATGCAAAGTCCAAATCTAGAATTAATTTGAGAATTTTAGAAATTCTGTGAGTGAAACTGGAATTCAGGAAAACTGAAATTCAGGGCAGAACAAAAGATCATGGAAAATAGGTGGGGGAAATCTATCCATTGAACTCACAATGTTATGGATTCATTGTCCCATTAACTGTCCCATGAACTGTCCCTTCTTGCAACACTCTCTTTCCCCATCCTTGCTGTCTGTTCTGCTTTTGTCATTACTGTCCCTCTTTTTCTCCCACTACTTCCTCCACCCCATCTCTTAACTCAAGCATGCTTAAACTATTTCCTTCCAACCCTGATAATTATAGGGCACCCCTGTTTTTGAGCACCCCCTCCTATACCATTCCAATCTCCTGGCTGTACATGAAGTTTGGATCCCTGCCAAGACTGCCTTTCCCTTGAAATGATTCTGCTTGTCAATATTCCGTCACAGACATCTTCAGCATGAGAAGTTAAAATATTTTGCAAATATCCTGTGACATTGCCGCAATTCCGCCAAAATGGAATTGGAGGAATTCCAGAAGAACTCAGATGTGACTTCCAAGATTTAGGGCACAATCCTAACCAATTTTATTCCAGCACAACTCACTGATCAACTGTTCTTATGGTGGTGTGGGGAGGCCAGCACATATCTGTGTATTGGCCTAATCCCCTAGGAATGTTGCAGTTTTCATTTCAAATATAAAGCATGTCTCTAGACCTCATGATTCTTTCCAAGAGTTTGGAAAACCTCTTGGCTCATGTGCATCTGTTTCTTTTCTGTGGCGTTTAATTTTCTCTCTTGCTGCTTTGTTCGTTGAATTATTGTTAGTCTTTTTAAAAAACTGCATTTGCTTGCTGCAACCTCTATGTTACATTTCTGCTGTTTGCTGCTTGAGATGATTTATTTTTAAATCGCTGGTTACAAATGTTTTAAAATCATTGCAATATGTTGTTCCCCAACAGAAACCAGCCTTAAACCTGTTTACTCATATTTATTATCTCACATCTATCTTTTGTTTTCCCTTCTTTTTCCAAACCATTTTTTTCCCTCTATCACTGGGGAAATGTAGATTGGAAACTCCTTGGGGCCAGGACCCACTCATGACATCATAATGATAACAATAACAATAGTCTGGGGCAGGGTGGAAAGGGGAAAGTCTATGGATTACTTGGTGTTCCATCCTCAGAATACATATTTGACCCAGAAGGAGTCACCAACAAGGGGGAGGAAGAGCCGGTAGCATAATTTACAAGGAAGTTTAATCAATCCTCTCTTGGCTGTCCTTTATCACCACATCCCTGGAGTCCAATTAGCGCTATACAAGGCCGCTGAAACCTCCATCTCCTAATCAATTCAAAGCCACCCGATTGCTGCTTGTGGTACAAAGACCCTCCACACCAGGATGGTATCCTGCGATTCATACTACCAAAAAGAGGAGCCATGCAATTTATGATGCCCGATAGTAAGGATATGGACTGTGCTCAAGGTGGCTGAAACCATGCCAAATGGGGCTAGCTTGAGCAGGGCTGTTAACTCTGGTACTCATGTCTAAAACATGCTTTCTGATTTCATTTGATTTTCCTTTTTGTTGTTATTTTTATCTTGTTCACTCAGGTTTTTTTGCTTGTGTTATTTGGGATTGTGGTGTAAATAAGGGGGTGCAGGAGATAAAAACTGCACCGGGCAACAAGCCTGGTGACACTAGTGGTCAAGACTGTGAAAGACAGGGTATGTACAAATAATACCATCATGTTATATATCATTGGAAAGGTAATTTAGTGCATAATGTAATAAAATGAATTCCAACAGTAAACCTGTATTCTATCCAAAATTATGGCCAACTACCCAGAAAATGAAAATATAATTGCCTTCTGGAACAAAAAGTGGATTTTTAATATTCAAAATTAACTCAAATAGACTTGACTGTTCTCAGAGCCAATGCTGGGGAGAAGGAGGTTCTCCCATTTTCACTCTTTTAAAAGCCATGTTATGACATCACTTCCAGGGCAATATTTTGAGCTCCTCACTGGGCTACACAGGATGAAATCCTAACGTAGGCCAGCACAACTCATTGGTCTTCCCATTCCAATGGTGATGTGGGGAGGCACTGTCCTAACCGTCTCCCAGGAGTGTCTTATGACACTTTCGTGATGACACTCCCAGGTTAGCACAGGATTTATGCCGGGGCTTAGGCCAGCCTAACTGGATTAGGTTAGGATTGCAGCCACAATCATTAGCTACGCCACTGATTTGGGATCTCATTTTTCTTTTCTTGCATTTTAGTTTCACCTGCGTTTTGATTACATTTTAACCCAAAAGCAACAATGTATGATCAGGATGCCTGGAGCACAACTTCATTGTGCAGCTGCCACTTCCCTACAGCCCTTTATTTTATCACCTGACTGTGATGAAGCAATGTTGTGAGGCATGGTTCTTACAAAAATACTGCCAAGTGGTGACAGCTCCACTCTGAAGCCAATGGTTAAAGTCAGATTACATTGTTGTGTTTTGGTGATAGCAATGATTGCAATAATAATGACAACAACAACGGCAGCATCACTCTTGGCGTAATACTGAAAGTTTTGGAAGAACTCCTGAACATCTTGGCTGTAAATGGCATGACCACACAATAAGTTCAGAAATCAGTTTTACTGGAAATGGAACACATATAACAGAAATATATGTGAATATCGAAGATACTTTGGAAGAACCAAAGTAACAAATTCAGTAGATTACATCCAACCAACCATATTTGGTTTGCTATTCATAAGAACCATATAAAACAATAACAATAATATCCCACAGCAATATCTGTGATTCCCAGGATCTTGCCTAGAACATAACCAGGCTTCCTTAAACTGTGCTGAAGTATCATCATATTAATAGCATTTATTATAATTATTATGATGTGTAACTGCCTTGGATAACCCATTTTACGGGAGGATAGGTGAGAAAGAAATATTTTAAAATGAATAAAATACATATTTATGCCACTTAATCAAACACGTTTAACCCAAGGATGTTGTTGGTGAATGATTTAACACACATTATTGATGATTATTGTGTTAATAATTATGTTTTATTGGCAGCTAAGACCTGAGTACTACACAATGGAGTGAACTCCCGTTATTTGCCCAGATCCTGCCAACCTAGCAGGTTGAAAGCATGGAAATGCTCGTAGATAAATGGGTACCACTTGGGTTGGAAGGTGATAGCGTTCCATGTGCCTTTGATGTTCAGTTATGTCAATCTCAGAGATGTCTTTGGACAACTCTGACTCTTTGGCCTTCTAATGGGGATGAGCACCGCTACCTAGATTTGGTCACAACTAAAAGGGCAACCTGCGGGGGATCTTTACATTTTTTTAGGATAGAGAATGCAACTAACCCCCAAATCCAGAGTAACTTCAGGAGCACGTAAGAGACTTTACGTGCACCTATAGTTACTGCACCACCTAGTGAAAATCTATAGGAAATTCATATCGTAATCCGGAGTAAGTTGTTCTTACATTGGAGCAAGGACAACCCATAGTTACTTTGGATTTTGCCCTCAATGAAATTCTCCTAACTTCTCTAGACAATACAAATGGCTGGGTAAGGATTCATTTCCTCTGAAATTAAAAAAAAATTAGTGACATGCCCAAAACTATGTGAAAAGAGAGTGAAGAAATATAATCTTTATTTGATTTGTGGTCTATTTTGATAAATACCAGATGACAACTCGTAACCGAAGCAATATCGAGATGCGTTTATTGTGGATTTTACACTGGTGCAGTTTGTTGCATGTGCTTGTTGTGCATTCTAAATTTTGTGTACTCCTCTCCCCCAATCTATTTGAGAATAAAGTGATTTTCAAAAACCCTTCCTGTTCCAAAGTGCCTTTTGCCAAAGAGATTTGATTTCCTCCCATCCGCTGACTGTACAGCTGTCATTGAGTTTTACTATGCAACTGTAATAGTTCTATTAGCTTTAATTGCTTTTTAGGCTGTTATTGTTTTAGGGCTGATTGTACATCTCTGTGTTATTGCACATGAAAAGCGGGCTATAAATCCATAAAGTAAATAAATGAATGCATTAGAGGGAGGAACAAAAGCAAAGAGAAGTCAATAAATCTTGGAGTGGCGGGTTATAGAGATGAATACATCCTGGCTGAAATGAACATACATGTAAATGTATGTGCTTGGCTGGCTGAAATGGACATACAATGAAATCCAATGAAATGGACATACAATGAAATGGACATACATGAAATCCTGGCTGAAATGAACATACGATGTAAATGTATGTGTTGCCATATGCTGCTGTTTCAGATACTGGTGAGGCTTCTTCTGAACTGCTTGAAACAAGAACAGTGTTTTCCTTATATGCCTTTTATCAGTTTAGGAAACATCCAGGCAACCACTGTGCACCAGTTAGCTGTAGCTTGCCAGTGATGTGATGAAAGTAACAGCCCTTTCATGTTTCATGCCACCGGCATTTGATAATCAGAGGTAGACAGCATGTTCTCTATCCTTGCGGAGAACATGACTTTGCATTCTCCTCAAAGATTTTTTAGTCCTTTTCAGTCTCCTGTCCTCCAAAAAAAGCTTCACTGTCCTCTATTTTGGCTTCATTTTGGCACATTGCAGTGGTGTGCAGTACCCCATCACGACATATGTCATTGGATTCTTACTGAAGAGCAAAATCCAATGCAAAAATTGGTTTTGAAATATCTCCTTCCTATCAAAAGTTATAGCCAAAAACCTAAAACGAAAAATATGCATTGAGCTCTATGGGAATGTGAAAGTGCCCAATATTGCAGCTTTACTCATGAGTAGGAAAACGTGCCATTGTCCACTGGAAAGGAATCCTGAGAGGAATCCAAGACCTTGTCCTCCTTTTGTGGTTTGGGCATCTGGTCACCCTGACCAGAAAGTTGCAAAGCGTCATGAGAAGTTTCATTTTCAATCCTGTTCCTAATGAATGCTTACATGATTGTGTCATCCATCCCGACTGCGCTGATGCTATGTTGCTGGGGGAAAAGCCTTGCACTGGCAACCTCCTGTCCTTACCCTGATGGTGTATTTCAGTGGTACTCAGGACCCACTTTCAAATTTAAAAATCTGTTCGGGACCCTATTATCGGGATGTTCCTCCATGTCTACAAAAGTAAGTCACATTGTGTTTCATGAGACTTACTCCCAGGAAAGCCCAGTGCCAGATTCCAAGATGGTGGATCCCACTCTCAAGCAACTCCCCTGACCTGAGATCACAACTCCTCAAGGGGTCCTGATCCCCACTTTGAAGACCACTGGTGTAATTGGTTGCACCATAACCACTGCTATTAAGAGTTCAGGGTCCTCAGCCAGTACTTAACTCGCTTGCTCACTACTGTCTCATCCGCATCATCACACCACGAACTCTGTGACTCATCACATCATCAGTGCATATATGAAGCTGTGGTTTGTTGCTCCAATGAGCATCACATTATGCTCATTGACACCAGACCTTATCTACAAATGAGCATCACATTATAGTTATTGACACTCAACCATATCTACTACTGGTTGTCCATTTGCCCAGATGACCTTTCAGAGGACAGACCCTGGAAAGGGAAAGTGATAAAGAAGTCCAAAGCTACGCACTGTACAAAATTCAGAAACAAGAGACAAATTGGTACTCCAAAGACATTACCACATTAGAACAAGGAACAGGCCACTTTGCAATTTCAAAATCTATGTGGGTGCAGAGAATTTTGAAAGCCCCCCCAGCCACTAAATGGTCTTTGACACCTGGACGTGAGTGTCCCAACATGACAGCGTGCCCCAGGTGAGTCTCTTCCTGTTCATCTGTCTTCCACAACAGACAGACATGCAGACAACACGCATGCAGCCGTGTGGTGAGTCACCTGTTAATTTGTTATCATTTAAAGTCATTCACTTTGTAAAATGTCAAAAGAGTCTTAAGAAGCCACCACCTGGTAAGGCTCCTGCTGTGGCAGTGTAATTCCCCCAGCAGGTCTGCCAAAGAGCTGTAATTAAAACAAGTGGGATTTGAGCAGCCTCAGCATAGTGATTCGCTAATCGCCGCCTTTGTGCAATATGTATTTTTTGGAACCAAAATTTTAAAAAAATAGAATCCTGTCACAGAAGCCAGACATGACAAGATAGGAAAAACAGCAGGGCTGGCGACAGAGGTGGTGGGGGAAGTGGGGGAATCCTGTTTTTCAGAGGCTTTGAGAGTTTGATGACTGGTGTGCTAGTGGCAGTGGAGACTCATCCTCACGGCTTTCAGAATTTTGGTGCTGTGCAGTGACAACTTTACCAGTGGCGTTAATAGTATCGTTGTGAGAACAAATGCTTAAAAAAGAGCATGCACATGCAAAGAGTCTGGAATGGAACTGTGGCTGTGGTAGTTGAAATCCTTACCCTCACTGTTGTCCCAGTCACGGTTGGGACTGTGGTTGAGGTGGATGAAGATCTAACCCTCACTGTGATCCCAATTATGACCGTATCAATCAACTCAAGTTCTCCTGAGGTATCTCCAAATACCTTAACTGCTGATGTGCCAGGATTCAATGTTCTAACTCAGCACCCTCCACACACCTGAGATGCACATTATACCTGAATGCTTCCCACCAACCTGTTCCTTGAAGCAACCTCTTCAATTATGGTTGCTGTAATTCTCTTCCAGAAAAACCGGAACAGGACCCTCTGTCCCATTTGCCAGTATGTGAACACAATTCCAAAAAATTGGGTTGTCCCTGTTTTTTGGGACATATGATAACCCTATCTTCAGTTGACCCTATGGATGAGCCAGACTTCCATCAAGAGTTCCTAAAGCATTTATTCCACTTCAGAAACAAAACAGTCCAGTGGTTCTCAAGCATTTCTACTTGAGAAACTCTTCTGAGAATGACTATCTGGGCTCCCCCCTGAAGTGATGTCATCAAACTAGACGTGATGTTATGGCCAAGAAGTGACCTCACCGTGATTCCAGAGCTTCTCCACATCTACTTGGAAATAAGTCCCTTTGTACTCAATGAGACTTACCTCCAGGAAAGTATGGATTGCAGCCTGAGTTCCCCACTGTGTTCAACTGTAGTGAGTGGAGGGTGGAGGAGAAGCCACAGATGCCCCATAGCAAGCCCATCCTGGCAAGCTTGGAAAATGGTAGCACCCAATGCCAGATTCCAAGACGGCACTGCCCAGCTTTTTGCAACTGCTATGAAATGAAGTTGTGATGCCCTGGGGGGGTCTCAACCCTACATGGATCAACTTGGACTTGCACAAACAATTTCACTGATGCAAGTCTGAGTTGCCCCATAGCAGCTGCTATACTCCATGGCAAGGGGTAAAGAGACCTCCAGCAGACAAAAGTTCCCCATGAGAGAAAGCTATAGCGGCTCTGCTACATCACTATATAGGGATTTAGAAAGGATCAAGTTATCAGGGCATGGGCAGATCATTCCTAACTTGTGCTGGAATAGGCACACTGGCTTGCCGTCACTATATCCAGTGCAGGTTTGGGACTGCTGCTGTACCATTGCGAGGCAACTGGAAACTTTCCCACTTACCCTGGGGAAGGTAAGCAGCAGTCTCAACAGGCCTAATTAGGTCTGCACCAACAAAATTGGTGGCACAAATTTAAGAAGAACACAAAGGCCTAGAAGTGCTCTGTGCTGCATGAGGACAGAGCTTAGATCCAGCACAAGTGTCGGATTGCAACCCCACTGGCTCTCCAGCCACTCCTCCTCACGGGATGTTGCAGAGGTGATTTATAGGGTAGAGGGACTCTATAAAGGGACATGCACTGGTCCAAGTGGGTGCTTAGGACAGTGCCCTTGGTGAGCTTCATGATTAAATGGGGACTTTAAGTGACATAGTCCTAGCCCAAACCCATCACTCTATTGCTACAGTATACGATGCAGGATCTGAGCAGTGGGGGAAGTTGGTGGGTGAAGTAGCATTCCCAGTTTGGGGCCATCTTGAACTTATCCTGTTGCCCTGCAAGATCAAGTGATTGACCTGGATGTGGATCAAGAAGCGGTATCAGATCACCCATGAATGACCCTGAAGCCTTTTGACCCAATGGCTCTAGTGGATGACCATAGGTGGTTTGGCCAGGGTAACTTCAGCCCTTAGCCACGCCATGGCTATCTTCAACTTGGGAAGATTGAGAGAGAGAGAGAGAGAGAGAACAAAAAAATATAGCAACAAACCTGTGATTAGAGAGCACTTTGGAGGAAGAAACCGACAGGAAAAAAACGAGATGGACCCCTCGTTTCAGCTCCATAAATTTCAAGCCATTTAACAAGCGCTAATCGCCTCTGTCCCCCCCTTAGCCCCAGAAGTAGCAAATCCATCTTTGGCAGCCGGGAGATGCCCATTTTTCTCTCCATCTTCTCCCTGACTTATCTGTTTGAAAACTTTTCCTCCTCTCCACCCGCCTGGCAATTTTAACGTCGCTCTTTATTTTTTTCCCTCGGCTGGCTCTTCAGCAAGACATCTCAAGCAGTTGAGTGTGGCCGGGTGGAAAGATGGAGGTCTGGGAGGGAAGCAGGGAGAGCATGTGGTTGGGTCATGCATCACAGAAAGTAGCCTGAGCCAGATGGGGACCCCAAAAATTGCTCTCTGTTTTTCAGTCTGTCCTCCCCCCAAGAAATCCAAAATGATTTTTAGATTTCAGGCCAAAAATCTTCACTGACCAATAGTTTTTGGAAGCTTCTGAGACCCAGTGGGTTGAACTGGTTTTCAGCCTCAGTATCAAGTCCACAGCACATGTCCATAGTGGGTTCAGTTTTTGAAACCTGATTTTCACTGATATGGTGGGAAACATGTTGGCTCAAATTGAAAAGACATGAACTCACATGAAAGGATGGCATCAACCAGGTTGACCCAGATTAAGGGTTTCTGCCCATCTGTGGGCCAACTAGTATTGGTGTCAGCATATACTGGGCCCCACTTTGCTTTCAGGAGTCCCATGTGCACACATGCCACTTTGTAGGTTGGTTGATATACAACGTGACTATTAAGGGACAGCAAGTAAGGAAGAACTGTTTGCATGACATTTGTACTGGTTCCCTCTCCTTGGGAGCAACACAACTGGCAAGAAGGTAGAAGAAGGAGGGAGGACCAGCCCTGGACATTTAATCTCCTCTTGTTCCCATCGACCTCAGCCAATTCCACCAGTATGACAACCCTCCTGAATCTTCAGAACTGGTCAATGTGGAAGCACTCTAGCACACTCCTCTAGTGCTCCTCCACACCAGCACTGCTCTCACAGGTCACTCATTAAAGAATGGAAAGAAGCAATACGGGTAATTTTAGAAGGATGAAAAAATGTTTACAGTACAATGTACAGTTTACATCAGGGTTTGCCAAACTGTGGCTTGCAAGCCACATGTGGCTTTATAATGTGCAGCTTGTGGAAATATGTTGCTAAACTTCTTTTTGCATCACAATTAATATACAGCGTAGATAAAAATGTTCAGGCTTTATCATTATTTGCCAGGTATAAAGTAAGAATCTTCTGGATTAAATGTAAGTTTAATGTTCATGGTGAGTAAATATATTTAAGAATTTTAATGCTTTAAATACCACAGTTCTGAATCATCTGAAGTTTATCATATGTGTCTTCCTACATTAAGCAAGTTTAGACACCCCAGACTACGGCATCTGCAGAGTTATAAATTGGGTAGAGATTAGGATTGCTTGGTATACAGAAATCACTGATAACAATGTTCTTTCTTTCAGTCCAAATGCATGCATGTACATCTTTGGGTATAAACAGTATCTGCATGATTTAATGGAAGTGTTATAAGTTTGGTGAATGTATAAAAAAATCAGTTGGCTTTTGTATTCTGGATCATCAAAATTTTAAAAATTGCCCTGTTGTGAAATTGCAGGCGGTTATGCATTTTAAAAAAAGCAAAAAGAAAATTGCATCTTGATTGACATGTTTATGACTGCAAAGAATTACTCAATTTGGAGCTGCAAGAACACTTTGGTCTTTTGTTATTCAAATGGCAATCCCCCATTCCCACCTTGCCACCCAAAACAGTCAAACAAAGTTGGTGAATCGTTACAGAGGTCAGGCTGCACTGTTTGAAAACAAGCAGAAGTCCAATTCCCAACACATGTTCAGGCATCCTCAAACAAGGCTGGCACCAGATCTGTGATCCTCAGGGCAATATCATGCTGGCTGAACCACTTTGCATGAATATGCACTCACAGTTACCAGAATCGGCCCACCTGAGCAGTCAATTGAAACAGTTGCCTCAGGCAGCACTTTGGCAGCAGCACCCAATTCTGACCTGTCTGCCCCACAAACATATGTCTTCACTGGGAGAAGCAGAATTGAGGAGCAGAATTTGGCACACTGCAACTAGTGGCAAGTGATCTTGGACCAGCTCTACTACTACTACTACTACTACTACTACTACTCTACAACTACTTCTACTACTACTTCTACTACTACTAGTAGTAGTAGCAGCAGCAGTAGCAGCAGCAGTAGTAGTAGTAATTATTCCACCACTTCCAAATGCATGCATGTACATCTTTGGGTTTAAACAGTATCTAAATGATTTAATGGAAGTGATATAAGTTTGGTGAATATATAAAAAAAATCAGTTGGCTTTTACTACTACTACTACTACTAGTGGCTGGTCTTTTGACTGTAAGAAAGTTTTATCTAACGACTACTACTGCTGCTACTGCTACTACTACTACTACGCTCCCCCACACCCACATACACTTGTACCCAGAAATTGGGCAGAAGACAAAGTATAGTCTTCATCTATCATAAGAGAACAGTCAAGGATCACAAAATGTTACTGGAAAGGAGACAAATGGTTCATTGTGACTACAGCTTTGCACCCCATCACCTTGTCAGCCACAACAGTGCTTACTGGGTGATGGGTAGAAGAAGGGGTGACAGCGGGTCTGTGGTGGGGAAAGATCAAGCAGGTTTGGCACAAGTGTGGGCACTTCGCACTTGTGATGTCACTGCAGCCTTCAACTATTTATTTATTTATTTATTTATTTATTTATTTAAAAGATTTATATCCTACTTTTCCTTTGTTAACAACAAATGCCCAAAGCATCAACTAAACCTCTCTTTTAGCTGTGTCTGTTTTTGGAAACAGAAAAAAATTTCCTAATTCTGAAAGCAAATCTCATGATTAGTAGGAGGGAGGGCATGGCTGAAATGGATCATCTTCCAGATTCTTCAACAGAATGGTGCCTGGAATGGAGTGCCTGGAATGAAGCTGACCTCCACTGCCAGAAGAGATTTCTCAGCTCCCCAAAGAGACAAAATGCCTTTAATTTTTAATAACAATTAATGTATTTGGGAAGAAGTGGGGGACTGAGGGCAGAGAGTCCGGCTAACAAGTATCTCATGGTAGGCCTATGTGGTTAAGTAGCTAGAAGGGGATCAAATTTGCTGAGAGAAACCCATATAAAAAAAGAAGTTGATATGACTTCTTCTCCATCTCCCTCCAAAGAATGTAAGAGTTCATAAGGATTTAAGAGATTTATTAAATCAGTCCAAAGCAGTGGTGGGCTTCAGCGGGTTCTCACAGGTTCTACAGAACCCTTTGCTAATGAGTGCCTGGTTCTGAGAACCAGTTACTAATGGGATATAGAACCTGTTGTTAATTTAGGTTATTAGGACATAGAACCCGTTGTTAATTTATTTGAATCCCACTACTGGTTCAAAGTTGATATGACTTCCCAGAATCAGATGACCCCTGTGTATGAAGGTTCTATAGCTAACAGCCATTGCTAGACTTCCTTAGGAACCATAATAAAGATCCACGAAGAAGCCTCCTTCCCCAATTAGTTGCATCCCGAATCCAAGCAAGAAGGTTGCAAGCACTTGTTCTAGATGAAATGTAATCGCTTAGGAAGATTGAACCATTAGTTACTTAGAAGCATGTGTGTTTGAGTGGGTACAAAGCATCATAGGAACTGTGGGTGTAGAAAGGAAGAATTTGATTAAAATAAGATGTGGAATCGTTCTGGAGATGCAAAAAGAGCCCAGATGGACCAGGCCAATGGTCTATCTCGTCCACCTTCCTGTTTCCCAAAGTGGCCCACCAGTTATCTGCAGAGTGCCCATTAGCAGGATAGAAACTGGTGTACCATTGCCTCCCTGCAACACTCCTGCAGCATGGCAACTCTGCAGTGGGATTATTCAGAGGCATCCTACCTCTGAGTGATTTTGACTTCCAGCCGTTGAATATGTCCAGTTCCCTTTAGAAACCATTCAAGCTAATGGCCATCAGCATATCTTGAAGCAATCAATTCTGCAAACTAATTTCATAAATGGGTGAATTACCTCCTTTTTGTCCATGCTGACTCACAAATCAATTTCATTGGATGACCCCTGATGTTTATATTATGAAAGCGAGAAAAACCAGGAAAACGCCTTTCTCTACACACTCCACAGTTGGCACCGAGGTGGGGGTGATGGTTGGTTGTTGGAATAGAGCAGGAAGGGGGAGAACAAAGCAGTGATGAACCTAGGATAAGAAGGGGGTGGTTTCCAGTTATATTGGCTCCACCAATATGCCATCCCCCATCCCAGCCTTGATTCTTCTACTTGGGTCCACTTGGATTTGCACCACAAAATTATCCCCTTTCTTTAAATAGGCCAAGACTTGAAATCACAACTACCCCATTGGGATGTAGTGAACACTCTGTTGACCTGGTTCATTGGTGCTGGGGATACTACATTGCATTGGCTGATAATTCTCTCTCTCTGAATAGGAGGAATTTGCCCTTGGTTTTGGAGTAAATGAACATGGAAAGAAGGGCCTCCTTTTGAACTGGGAACACAGGAAGGGGGATCCATTTCCATTCATTTTCAGAAGGTTTTAAAGCAAAAGAAAAACATTAATTTTAACCAGTATGATATATGATCATAAAGGTAAAGGTAAATGTGTTCCCTGCAGGTTGCCTTGCTAATTGTGACTCTTTTAGGGAGCAGTGCTCATCCCTGTTTCTTAAGCCATAGAGACAATGTGTCTTAAGATGCCTCCACGGTCATGTGGACCAGGCCTCTGTCAGTCTTGAAAGACTATGGTATTGTGCTCGGTGCTACATAGGCTGCATGCGAAGCACGAAAGCCTGGGTTGGATTGTTATGGAGGATAGGATGTTACCCAAGCAGCAAATCCCCCCCTCTCCACGCCACTGAATTAGTCCAATGGAAAGGCAGAGCCAATACGAGTGGATCCAGCTGGCGTCACAGAGCTGGGCTAAGGACAGGAGCTCACCCTGTCTTGTGGGGCTGACCCGGGTCTCGAACCCTGGCCTGCTGGTTAACAGGCACAGTATCTTAGCAACTTGCACCACCCACAGGCACCCACAAGTGGACCACATGTGGACCACAAGTGCACAAAACACTGTTGCCTCCCCACTGAGGTGGTACCAATTTATCTACTTGTATTACCATCTTTCAGACTGCTAGGTTGGCAGAGGCTGGGTAACAGCATATCCTCCATAACAATCCAACCCAGGCTTTCGTGCTTCACATGCAGCGTATGCAGCGCTGAGCACGATACCATAGTCTTTCAAGACTGATGGAGGTCTGCTTTTAAAAAACAGTAGTAGTAGAAATAGTATGAACAGTATTTATATACTGCTTTTCAGTAAGAGGTTAACAAGCAGTTTACAATGAAAATCAAATAACTAGTGGCTCCCTGTTCCAAATCTTAAAAGATGCATAAGAATAGCCACCTGAAAAGACACTGCTGGGGTAAGGAGGGGCAGCTACTCTCCCCCTGCTAAATAAAAGACCTTATGAAGTTGGTGTAAAGATGCCATCAAGATAACAGATGTGATGTGTTTAGCATATGCAAGAAGGAAATACATGAATGCTAAGTGTGATTTTAAAAAATAAGATCTGTTTAAAAAACAAAGATGAATGGAGTCCAAAAACAATTAGGTGCCCTGAAATGAGTAAAAAAATGAGTCCTCAAATCAAACAGGGTCCCAACGCTGGGGAAAAACACCCTCCAAATCTGTCATGCTCTTGCTTGTCTTGTGTTTTCCTCCCCAAACTTTGGCAATGCAAGGCCAGCTGCTTTGCATGCTAGAAATCTAACAGACTCCACACTCCCCCCTCCGCCGCAAGAGGATAAGGACACGTCCCAGCCATTGTGTCTGCATCCCGGCCCAGGAGTAACTTCAATTGCTATGCAGGTCTGCAGAACCCCAGGAAGCCGCTAGGTAATTATTTCTAGCTTTTCCAGCAGCGAAGGTGTAATTACCATCCCCTCAACAGCTCAGGCTAAAGGCTCGTGAAAATGGAAATGAAAAAAAAAACCAGGGTTATAATCTCTCTGCGGGTCAGACTCCAGCAATGGAAGGGGATTCTAATTGTTTTCGAAGACTAAGACAACCAGCAGACTCCCTTCGCAGCGGTTAGCGATGCCACACGGACACCGTGCAAAGACACTGCATACGGTCCGCTTCTTTCACCGGGAGCCTTGACGAGATGCAAAGGTTTTAACAAAAGAGAGGCGTTGCTGGCACAGCCGTTGTGTGTGCGCACTGACTGTGTTGCGCAAAGCACAATGAACCAAACTTGCCCTCTTTCCAAACAGAGTTTCCCGGTTTGACCGGCGACAGCTGCCATCTTGAAAAATGCCCGTTCCACACCTCAAGTGTGGAATCAGTGGAAATTATAGCTGGTGCATTTACTCAAAAGTAAATCTTACCAAATTCAAAGAGATCTGATTCCACAGAAATATGTCTAGGAGTGCAGTCTTAAGCTGGACTAACAGTAAGAATGAGTGGATCTCCTATTCCATTATTGTTTTAGAACTGAGGTGTCCAAACTTCTTGACAGGAGAGCCACACCATCTCTGACACTGTGTCAGGGTCAGGAAAATGATTTATATTTTAAATTTGAATAAATTTACATAAATTGACACTTTGGCTGCAATCCTAACCACACTTTCTTGGAAGTAAGACCCACTGAACACAACGGGGTTTATTTTTGAGTAGACATGGTTCGGCTTGTGCTCTAATAAGAGAGTATTAGAGACAGATTGAGAAGATTACAAGGCTTGTCTGCAGCACTTTTGGAGCGGTGCTGCTGCCATCTGCATCTGGCCCCCGGGCCAGGGTTAGGACACCCCTATAATTTAGAACATCACTCTGCTGCATTCCAGTCTTTAAAATTCATAAAAGAACTATGAGAACATAGAAAATTAATTCCAGAAATTGAGTACAATGCAAGTTGTTGCCTCTTATTGGCAGCAATCCTAAAGACACTTTCTTGGGAGTAAGATCCATTGAACACAATTGGGCTTACTTTTGAGTAGACATGGTTAGGATTGTGCTGTTAGTTAATCTAAATTTTTCTCTACCTCCACATGGTACCAATATATGTGTGTGTGTGTGTGTGTGTGTGTGTGTGTATATATATATATACACACACACACACACACACACACACACACACACACACACACATATATATATATATATATATATATATATATATATATATATATATATATATATAAATATATATATATATATATATATATATATATATATATATATATATATATATATATATATATATATATCTTACATATATCCTAAAATCCTAATTTGCACTGGTGCAACTGTGCCGCATAACCTGTGCTGCATCCAAAGCAGTTTAAGAACAGGACAGATGTCTTCTCGGGGATGGGGATAGTTTTCTCTTTATCCCAAACTAGTGAAAACATACCCACATTGTGGGAGTAAAATACAACCCTATACCCTCTCCACTCTGTGTCCTATCCCCCCATTGTGCAACATCTCTATGCACATCATCCATCCAAGTGCATCAACCTCTGAATGTGCATCATCCCCCTTGCGCATCATCCTCCAATGTGTATTACCCCAAATGCGTATCATCCCCCGAATGCGTATCACCCCCAAATGTGCATCAACCCCAAATGTGCAACATCCCCCAATGCGCATCAACCCCAAATGCACAACATTCCCCCATGCGTATCAACTTTCAATGCACAACCTTTCCCCCATTGGCATGAACCCTGAATGCATATAAACCCCCCATGCACACCAACACCCATGTGCAACATGTCACATGTGCAACATCTCCCCATGCGCAACAACCCCTGGGCATGTCAAACCCTGATGCGTATCAACCCTGCATGCGCACCAATCCCCCCATGCACACCAATCCCCCAATGCGCACCAACCCCCTGAGCGCACCATCCCACCTAGCGCACCATTCCCCCATGCATACCATTCCCCCGAGTGCACCATCCCCCATGTGTACCAACCCCTGATGTGCACCAAACCACCCAGACGCACCAACCCCAGGTGAATTAACCCCCCATGCATATCATTCCCCCAAGCGCGTAATCCCCATGTGCAAAATTCCCCATGTGCATTCACCCCCATGCGCAACAACCCCACCATGTGCATCATCCCCATGTGCAACACCTCCCATGTTTCCCATCTGCCCCAGTGCATTAGGCCCCAGGCACTTAATTTGCTGGATGTTGATCAGTCTTCAGTGTTTATAGGACAAAAATACGTTGCACACTTTTTCAGCCCCTTAAGGGTTAAATTTCTCAACATTGGTTGAGATTGGTTCTCAACAACACTCATGGGTGTTGATGTCACAGAAGGAAAACCCTCCCTGAATTTCATGCTTCTTGGTCCAAGGGTTGGGGCAGTGCAGTGATCAGTCAGCAGTTCTTCAATGGAAAGTATAGGGAGAAAACAAATTGTGTGCCTTTTCACCTCCTTCCAGTTGGAATTTCCAAAAACGGGTTCTTAATGGGTCCTTATAACCTAAATTAACAACAGGTTCTATGACCCATTAGTAACCAGTTCTCAGAACCAGGCGCTCATTAGCATTGGGTTCTATAGAATCTGTGAGAACCTGCTGAAGCCAACCACTGGTTGCAGCCCAAAGGACTTTAGATCCAAACATATGCATAATCACGTCAAAATTAAATTTTATGGTGTTTTATCAAAATAGACGTGTACATCAAAAATGCAGATCCAGACAAAAATTCATATGAAAATTTCAGAAAGTCTTTAGTCAGAATGAATGAACATGTGCTATACAGTAGTTCTTGATTTGAATGAGGATGAATGATCCACTTGGAAGTACAAGAGCATAGCCAAAGCACCACTGTAGAATGGCTTCATCTTAGTTGTGAGGCATAAACCCTGCACGTATCAGGTTTAGGTTCAATCTCCACTATGCATATTGAGGTAAAGCAAGAAAAGTCTCCCTCTACAAAGCCCCGGAGACCAGCTGCCTATGGAAAGAATACTGTGCCAGATGGACCAGTGGCCCGATTCATGAGAAGACAGATCTTCATATCTTCCAAAAAAAGTCCTCATTCTGACTGCATGAGGCTAGTTTTGGGGGAAGGCAGAAACATATGCTGTACAGGGAAGGAAATGGACCGTACTGTACATTCCTCTATTACATGGCAAGATCTTGTACAGCAGGAGCAGCGCTGCTTGGGCAGAGACATGAGTTGAGCTGAGCTGATTTATGCCTCATCTCAAACCATGGATTACACGGTTTCCACGTTCAGCTAAGAGGTCAGCAGGACTGAGTGAGCATCTAATTCACCATGGAGGGAAATCATGTCATCCCAGGGTGCAGAGCCAAAAGCTCTGACTGGGCATTTTCTTTAAGTAGGAAACTCCCCTGGGATTCAGACCTGACCAGATACCAAAAGAGAGATGGGAAAGAGACAGAAAATATCTGCTAAAAGAGTTCAAAGAGGTCAGAGAGCAGGATATGGGGTGGGTTTTTTAGGGTAGGCGTGTGTTTGTTCCTTCCTACCCCACCGGTGCCATGGGATGCTTCTGCAATTTCCCAACAGGTTATCCCTCCAGATTTTGGAGTCCTAAATTAGCTGGTCTCTTTTCCAAGATGGAATGGATTGATTATGACTTCTTTATTGTTTTGTTTTTCATTATCATATTTGTACAGAATACAGTGTATGCTGTGCCACAGATCTGTACCACAGCATCCGTAACGTGGCACCCATAAGTCTTGAAAGACTATGGTATCATGCTTGACACTGCATGAGAAGCACAAAGGCCTGGGTAGATTGATATGGAGGATAGGCTGTTACCCAAGCAGTAAATCCCCCCTCTTCCCACCATTAAATCCCCCCTCTTCCCCCCTCTTCCCATCCAATGGAACTTTTGCTAATTGGCATTTTCACTTAATAATATGGCCATTGGTGAAACACTACAGAATTGCAATACCTATGTTATCACAGGTATCAAGATCTGTTTTGTGTTGTTTCACAGATGTTCAGACATGCAAGAGTTCACCAATAAAACACTGCACAAAATGAACCTTGATGGAACTACCTTACATGTACATCAAGAATGTGCTTTTGCAGAGTTTATCAATGTGTACAGAGATAACAGAGGGAAGATGGACATTATCTGAAAACATTGGTGTGCTCCAAAGCAAAATTCAGACACAATAATAAAAATACACACATGCGCATGCACACACATCTTTGTCTTTCAGAATCCTCCTCTGTATATTCCCTGGGAACTGGCTATCCTCGCTGGCAGCCATCAGGCTTACCCATGATTGACCTCTGAAGCGAGGAATAAAACCTGAAATAACTTGAAGGATTATCTCACATGTCATATTATCACATCTGAGAGTCACACATGTGCAAGCTTGTAAATAGATCTACGTCTTGTGTCTGTCACTGTCACAGTTTTATTATTTATTTCACCAAGTAGTTTAGGAGCATGCAGTACACAATTCTTTCCCATTTTTTAAATCCTCACTGCTGCTATTTGGGGTAGGTGAGACTGGGATGACTGGAACTTACTCTACAATCCAGAATAATGACAGGAGCACATAAGAGACATTTACATTGACGTAGTTACGCCACCACCTAGAGAAGACCTGTGGGAATTTCTTATTGCAATCCAGAGTAAATTGTTCTTAAGACGGAGCAAGGACTCCCCGTAGTTACTCTGGATTGCACCCAGGGTTAGCCAATGTGCTTCATTGCTGGGTGTGGGATTTGAACTTGTGACTCCTCATATACAGTCCACACACTCACTGCTACCCAAGCAGTATGGACACTGCTACAGTAGGGACACTCACTGCTAGTGGGCAGTATGGACATTGCCAAAACAATGACTGTAGATATGGAATTCCAGTGGTTGATGCTGCTATCCGCATATTCCATTCTTTATTGCTGGTGAAAATAGCAGCCTTAGATGCTGCTTCACAGAGCAGCGTAAAAGGACAAGTCCTCTGCCCCAAGGATCTAACAGTCCATATGCTGAGTACAATGGACAAGAGTGGGGAAAGTAAAGGGAGGGAGGACAAGACAGGAGAGGAGCAACAGATGGATATTAGGATAGCGGTACTCAGGCAATTCAGCCAGGACCCCTTTCAAACTTAAAAATCTGTCTGGGACCACCTGTCCCAGGGACGTGACATCACTGTGATGCCAGAGTTCCTCCATGTCTACTCAGAAGTACATGCTACTGAGTTCAATGAGACTTACTCCCAGGAAAGCCCAGTGCCAGATTCCAAGAAGGTGGATCCCACACTCTCACAACCCCCCTGAACCAAAGAAGGTCCCGACCCTCACTTCGAATACCACTGCATTAGAGCATGCAGTTGCATGTAGCTTGCTTTCCGCAGAAAAAGAGGTCCAAGAAGTGGTGCCAAATGCTTCAGGGAAAAGGTAGACGTGGAGAAGGAAATAAGGGGGGGGGGGCTCTTTTTGGCTGTTGCTTCTGAATCTGAAGTGTTCTCACCCTTGAACAGCTCCAACAAGAAGCTGAAATCCAGGTGCGTGCTGTATGCATCCAGCGTAACCTAATTATTAATAAGTAATGTACAGCCCTCCCCAGCCACTGGCCACCAGAGAATCGCAAAGTGCTTTCTAAATATTGATCGTTTAAATTACACTATCAATCCCATCACCACTCCTCCTTCGCCCTGTCACAATTGTAGCTTAGGTCATCTCTGTCTGGCACATGAGGGAGGGAAACCAAGGCAGGTCCATGAAAGAGAGGGAAGGATAAGCAACTGCCATGAAGCACAGCCAGCTTGCTAAACTTTAATAGTTTGCATGTGAATTAAAACAATTTGGGCGCAGCTGATCAGTTGCAAAGCTCAGATCCCACATTTTGGAAGGAGGCCTTGATAGATCTGAGACCTGAGATCTAAGAAGCAGCTCAGGTCTGACAAATCGTTCCAGTTCCTCTTTGAGATTTTAATAGAACTGATCTACACATTTAATCCTGTTGTGGGTTGTTGACTGTCAGCCACAACAGGAAAGCATGACAACACATCCTGATGTCAGAGTAAAAACCTGGAATATGGAAGACTCGATGCTCACATCTGACAATCATGTGTTCAAACGTGTGAACAAGGAGTCATCTAGTTGCCCACACCATATATCTACATTTGTTTCAGGTTATTCCATGTATGCTCCCCTGGTATTATTTATTAATATTTATTTGATTTGTATCCCACCTTTTTCTCAAAAGGGAATTCAAGGCAGTACAATTTGCTTCCCCTTTTTCGAGAGTCAGAAAAGGTCATCAGGCCCTACCTTGAAAATCTGAAGGTGTTGGATATACAGGATATATACATCCTGTGGGAGCACAGGAAAAATACCCAAACTCTCACATTGCATGCTGCATTTGGTTTCCAGAAACTCTTGGCTTTCATTAAAAAATTAAACAAGTTCCCAGCTCCTATGGTTTCAAAGCAAAACAGGTGAATGAATAAGGGTTCTAGGGATTGGTAACTAGACATCAGTATTTTCCCCCACCCTGTACCTTTGTATGGCTTACCAGCTTCTCAGCTGCACAGCAGCAGCTGAGCTATACATAATGGTTCAGAGCTGGTACTGCAGCCCTTCAGTCCAGGTGAGGTGAGGAACCAGTAGGTCCAGTTGGCCCCAGATAGCTCTTGCTCCAGGCTTGGTATCAGAATGGTGTCACTTGGTGGAGCAACAGCATTTCATCTGATGATGAAGATGATCTTAATTAGTCTTCATCTGATCTTCATGAGATGATCTTCATATGTCGTTAGAGGTGTGTCATTAGGCACTCACCTCTACCACTCTACTGTATCCTGTTACAGGAACCAATGATCTCTTTGTTCCTTCCCATGGCAGTTAGAACCAGAATAAATTCTGGGAATTGCTGAAAATGTCCTTTATTCCCCCAATTTTTAAGGGTTGCAAAATTCCACACCATTTTCCCTGGATAAGTTTTTTTAAGGTTTAATATGGTTTAATATGGTATACTAAATTCTGATCTTGTATGACTTGGAATGGCATATTAGGCATTGACTACATGTCCTTCAACATCTCACTAAAAAATTTTGTGTAATTTTTTGTAGTAATTTTGTGGCTGAATGCTGCCTCTTTAAGAGGGAAGCCCAGATGGCCTCAAGAGGAGAGACCATGTGGGATTTTGTCTCAATATGGCTTAGGAATGGCAAGATTGCTAGATAAGAGAGACACTCAACAAAAGACAATGTTACGTTTGCCACTTTTGCACCCTTCCCAGTATCTCCAAATTAGCACACCCAACCTTGCACCCTAAAAATGGTTTAATTCAAAGAAAAATGGGGCATTCTGGCTATACCCTAATCCAGTGATTTTCAATCTTTTCCCACTCATGGCACATTCACAAGGTGCGAAAATTGTCAAGGCACACAATCAGTTTTTTAGCATTTGACAAGGCGCATCATGCTGTTAATGGGGGGATCACATCCCCTTAGGGACAAATTTTGGCCCCAAATTGATCACATAGTTGGCATATAAAGGATCTGCCTAAGGTTCCATGTAGGGTAGGTGGGAGGGGATGGAAGGCGAGATGGTTCTTGCCAAACCTCTGCCACACACCTGCAGACCATTCACGGCACATCAATGTGCCACAGCACCCTGGTTGAAAATTGCTGCAATAATAAAACCTGAAAATTTTTATAGTGGACCATGGGAATAATACATAAGGCAGGAGGCTATCCCAATTGTCCTCTGCCTGACCTTTCCAGAAAAATCTCTCTACTCAGTTTCAAAGTTGCAATCAACTTCTTAAAATCAATAACAAGCCATGCCACATGCTCTTTGACGTTCTGTCTCAACCCTCTTTTGCATAACAGTAAGTAAAATTGAAGCAAAATTGTTAATCAACTGGCAGAACAGAGCTATTTATTTATTTATTTAGTTAGTTAGTTAGTTAGTTAGTTAGTTAGTTATATGGGGAGCCATCTTGCCTTCCATTCCCTCCTGCTGACCTTACATGGAACCTTAGGCAGCTCCTTTGTATGCCAACTATGTGATCAAATTGGGGCCAGAAATTAACTCCCCTACAGGGACTGCTTTGTGAGCGTTTTTCAACTTCCAAAGTTTTGATGCTCAGATATTCTCCCGCACGCCCCAACATAAGAAGCCTTCTTAGAACATTTTCTATTACAGACGGAGATCTCTTGGGATGGTGCATTCAACCATCCGCTTTCCAGATTCTTCTTGTGTGTGGGTTTTTTTTAATACCCTGAGAAAATAAATATCCCATCTAGATCCAATTTGTTTGAAATATCTTCTGAAAGAGCCCTCCATTTGCAGCGGTTGCTTGCATTAATTCTGCCAGGGTTGAGAGAACAGCTCATCCTCCATCATAATAATGGCTTTGTGCAATGCCAGTGCTGCTGCCATGAACTTGAAGAGCTTGCGCTCCGTATCTCCAATGAACCCAAAAGGTGAGTCTTGTAATTTCAGCGGTTCTTTAAAACTCCAGATTGTGATTGATCTGTGAAAGCTTTATATTATCATGCGTGCCTCTGTTCCCCATCCTCCTATGCTCCACTCATCTGCCACATTGCCCTCTTCCTTTTCTAGTCCAGAGATTGGCAGAACACCAGGGAAAGGAGGGAGCGTTTGACATGTGCTTCAGCATGTGCTGGGAGATCTTGGGATGACTTTGACAGATGAATTCATGACAGAGACAACCTGTGGTTTAATTAAGTGGGAAACCCAATCCTTGAACCCCTGGCATGAACCCCTTGGGTCAGCTCCCAAGTGTCACAAATGCACCATGAGGCATACTTGTGCTTATCCAGGAGCCAGCAGTGCCAGCACAAGGATGCACACCAGCCTGCTGGTGCTGGATCCCACACCTGTGCCAGCCAAACACAGGTAGGCATGTGCTAGGTGGCATTACTCCTGGGACCTACATGGGGTATTTGAATTTGCACCAGCTATATAGGCTAGAATGTTATGGTAGGGGAAAAAATATCCTCTTGCCCGAGTTTGTGCCATTCACTGGATGCAGTACAGGCTATCGCAGCCTGGCTGTACCGGCACAGGTTAGGCTTGGCTATAATCCTATACACACTTACCTAGTAGTAAGTCCCATTGAATAGATCTGCTTAGGATTGTGCTGTCTGTCTTTTAATCAGTCCTTGGTACCAGCTGTTAGCAATTACATGCAGATGCATTCAAGCCAGCCTGCCCCCTCCAGGATGAAAGTCCGCATTACCTGCCAACAAGTACAATAAAATTCTAGCAAACAGACATCAGGAAGGCATATGCAAGGAATAGCAGAGAGCTGGGAAAGAGTCAAACACCTCTTTGCTCCTTCTCTGCTGCAAAGATGCCTACCTGATGCTTTGTCATGAACAGTGACAAATAATGCACATTTTCTTCATTTTCAGTCTTGTATTTGTATGCTGACCGCGTGGCATTCAAGGACAAAAGCCTAACCCACTGGCAAATCTTTTGCATTTATAGAAACCTGACTGAATATTGTTCAAAGTTACATTCATGCATCTCTGGGTGTATAAATAATCCATTGAAGATTAGACAAGAGATATTTTCCCCTATGGCCCTCTCTGTGGCTGTGAGGCTCTCCCCATGGCTGCCATGCCTTCTCCAAACATCTTGGTGGGCTCCTATCCCTAGATCATGATAAACAGAGATGTGGAAGGACACACAAACCATTTTGCAAGTCAAAAAAAAAAATTCCTCAGTTCTTTTGCTTGAGTACATTCTAACTCTCAAACTAAGTGTTGATGGTGAATCTAGAGAAAAGTTACTCTTGGTTTTCAACTCCCAGACCTAAGTTACGTCTTGGGTTGCTCCATTCAGCAGTTTGGTTTTGGGTTTTTTTTGTGGACCCATCTTCTGAAAATTAGTGAAACTTAAATTGTGCCCCACAGACAGTATGAAAGGTATGAGACATGCCAAGACTGGTTTTCTATGAATATCTGGGCAACTGTGGCCAGATCTACATATTACATACCATGAAGCTCAGCTGGCAAAGTTCTGTACTGCAGACTGTAAGACCTCATGTTGCAAGTGGAGCACAGTGAATGAAAGGGTCCCTGCTTTGCTAGTCACTACACATGACTAGCATGAAGTCATGAAGGATGATTCATGAAGTCATGAAGGAGATCCATGAAGGAGGATTCAGATATATGATGCCCCACCTGAAGTCTGAACTCTTCATGCCCGTTTGCCATCTCACATCAGCGATGTGAAGATGGTGTTTGTGATAATCTCTCAGCCCGGTAATAGACAGCAAAAGAAAGTAAGATGGATTAGCAAGACATCTATTTCATGATCTACAGGACAACTCTTTAAGATGAGGAACACTCTGTATTTAGCCTCTGGGTTTTAGAAGGAGCCCATTGTGAATGAAGGATGCAAGCTAACAAGATACAAGTAAGGCTGCAATCCCAATCTCCAGTTATGCCGGCCTAAGCCTTAGCTTAAGTCGTGTGCTGACCTGGGAATGTCACAAAAGTGCTAAAAGACACTAGTGCACCACTCCTGGGGAGGGGGGTTAGGCCACAGACATGCACTTGCCTCCTTACATCACTATGGGAACAGGAAGACTAATGAGCTGTGCTTTTCTCGGTTAGGATTGCACCCTAAAATAGTTGCTGGGTCAGATCATTGGTACATCTAAACAGTGTTCTTCCACTGACTGGAAGAAGATCTTCAAGATTTCATATAAGAATTATTCTCTGTCCAAACAGGCATTGCTGCCAGAACAGAACTTGGGACCTTCTACATTACTGATTCTCAAGCATTTTGCACCGAGATCCACTTTTTAGGATAAGAATCTGTAGGACGCAGTGAAAGTGATATCATGAGCAGAAGTGACATAATCAAGCAGGAAAATGGTTAACAATCCTAGCCACACTTACAGCTCAATCCTATGCATGTCTACTCAGAAATAAGTCGCATTGTGTTCAGGAAAGTACGGATAGGACTGGAGCCTTATTTGGGAGTAAGCCCCATTTACTAACATTGTTAAAATCATATATATGTAGCCTGTTAACGGTACACATTAACATTTCCCCAAATGTAGTCACATACTATGGTAACTTCAAGTCCAAATTATTAAAAATAAATTAGTGAAATGAAAGTAGACCCACCTGAAATTGGCACGCAACCCACCTGTCATGACCCACAGTTTGAGAAACACTGTTCTGTATGCAAAGCAAATGCTTGACTGCTGACATCGACCTCTTAGCCAGAGGTTTCAATTCCAGACTTCCTCAGGAGGGAGCTCAGACTGGAAGGCTAGAAGTGTTACTAACAATATTTGATTTTTTCCCCCCAAATGCACAAATAGGGACATTGATGTACCAGGCCAAAGACCTGAAAGTGTCCCTGGCACTTAGAGGTAAATATGTGTCCTATTACTTTCCATGCAAAACCAGACTTAGTAGCAGGAGTTTCTACTAACACTGAGTCCATTTTCCCCATTAATCCCCTAGCCCAGCTGGTTGCTGGCAAGCCCAGAGCCCGCAAAGGACTGCACGCCGAGTATATTGAAGCTCATTTTCCAATCGCTTGCTCACTTTCTCATCCTCCCCAGATCGCTTGCTTTTACACCAGTTTGCTATTCCTGCACGAAGCTCCACTCAATTGTCTGGGCGCGATGTTAATATGTCTGCATCAAAATCCCAGCAACTGGCAAGAGTCCACATCGCACAGTGAAGTCTACAAAATAAATCTTTCAATTAGCCGTGTATTGACGGAAGCGCCTTTGGAACGGATTTTTCTGCGTTGGAAAGTGCTTTGCAACCGAGTTTAGATTTCCTTCTTTTTAATAATCTTTTTATTTATTGAAACTGGTTATTCTTTAACAACTCTGGAAGGTAAAAGAGGAGATTTTCATGGATAAAAATGATTCACATAAATATTCAAGGGGACAAAAAATCCATCCATTATAATATTACAGACTTTTATTACCCTCTTGTGGTAAACTTTCTACTACTTTATTTCTGGGACAAAGTTGATATATTTCAAAATAAATCATTGTGCTACAGGCTGTTATCAATAGAAGGAAATCTGATATAGCAAGCTGCCTTGGTGTTCATGCACATGCATTGACAATGATGCACGTGAATGTCCTGAAATGCTCTTTGGACCCGATAACCATCAGGGTCCTCCTTTTTGCTGGGAAGTGAAGAGCATTTAAGGGCCAGTCCTTTGGCTTGGTGCCTAACCACCTTCACATCTCTGCTAGATCTCACTGGGCACGCTGCCTGCGCATGTGGGCTATCTGGCCCATTAAATCCTTAGGATGGAAACATGTTGAGCCCTTGCTGGAAACTAGGTTGGGGCTGTCACCTCTGGACATCCAAGTTCAGGAACGTGGCAGTCTCTGATTCAAATTCTTGAATGATTTAGGGGATCAGTGTCACAAACCAGGCTAAGTCTGTGCCCCTGATCCCCCTGAATCATATGGTCCCCTTACCTTATGTAGCAGAGGCCAGGTGACTGTTTGGAGCTCAGATCCCAACCCATGGTGCACAGGTTTGATTATTAAACTGTGATCAAGAAAGACGAGTATGAATCCCTACTCTGCCATGAAGCCTACTGAATGACCTTCAGCCAGTAACTCTTACTCTAATTTACCTCACTGGGTTGGTGCTGGGGTAAACGCAGATGGAGCAGAGAGACCACAATGAGCTGCTTAAGGAAAAGGCGAGACACTGCCCCGTCTTTCCATTGCTCCTCGTACCACGTGGCATACTATTGCTGATGGTTCCCTAACCCTTGGGGTCAGCTCTGGAAAGGAGGCAACATAAAGGGGCAGGAAAGCTCCCTTCCACAAGAAGAACACCACGCATAATTCTCTGGCTTGGAGCCAATGGTGGCTTTTTTGGTCACTTGTTAAGGTATGAGTATTGGGGGGAGACATTGGCAATGGCAGTAATGCAGTTAGGAACAATTTCAGGGCATAGGATTACCTTCTCTGCCTCCCACCCTAAAGCCCGCAAGCAATCCTTCAGGGGCCAAAAATGTTTTTATGGTTTATGCTAGCCATTAACAGTCCTTGGATGAAAGCTGGCTATATGGGGAAAAAAGAAGAAAGGAGGGGAACTGAGGGGGGAGAAGCTGCATTGTTATTATTCCCCCCGCTTGGCAAGGTTCCTTATGTTTCACTACAGAGTCCGTAAATGCCTTTGAATCCCCTGCTGAAATGCTATTTTCTAACCGCTGGCAACAATGGGCTACAGTGAATTAGTCCTTCACCTCCTTGCAGCGACAGAGCACAGAGGTGGGGAGGAGGATCAAGCAAAGGGAGGGGGAAAGAAGGGGCCTGTTCTCCTCGCTCTCAGGTAGAGGAAGGCCATTTTAAAACACAGACGGCCTGCCCACCTCAGAGAGAGAAAGAGACGCTTCCCTGGCACACGTTTTTCCTGTTGGCTAAGGTGCGGTAGACCCAAACCCTTACATCTGTAGGCTTCTGCTAGGGGGTGAAGTTAAATAGACTCCACAGTGAATAGACTGTGGAGTTAAATAGACTCCCCCACCCCACCCGCGCTTATATTCTCCGCCATTATTCCGAAATTCCCACATAAAACTCTAAGCATGTTGCAACACCGATAAAACAGTCACCGTGTTCATAGTGGCTTCAAGGTGTGGTTCAGAGCAGCCTTCCTCAAAATGGCAGGCTGGGGTCGCTCATTCTGCTTGCTCAGGGATTTGAGAGAGCTTAACTGTGGTGTCTTGCTCTCGACAGAAGGGGAACAGTTCCCTGGCTCCACTCTCCAGTTTTGTGTACTGTTTAATGAGGCCGTGTAATGGCTGACTCATCACATGACTGGCTCATTAAATGACCCATACAGTGCAATCCGAAAGTTGATAAACTTGCCATAAAACCATAAAGGCAGAGGTGCCGTTGTTTACAGGTCGGCTGACCTGAGTACCCCTGCTGGAAGCTAGGAAGACATTCCCTCATACCAAATGTGGTGATGATGACCATGCTATGAAGGTACCCACTGAAAAGAAAAAAGTTCTACGAGCTACCTGTAGGACAACTGGCTACCTCATAATGTTGTTGTGAGGTCAAGAAAAGGATAATGAGCTATGTAAGCCACCATGGGCGTTTGTGTTAGCATGGGAAAGGTGAGCAACAACCTCCTTAAACAAACAAACAAACAAACAAACAAACAACTTTGGCTTTATTCAGACTTCCCACATAAGGCCTTTGTGGTGATTGGCCACAGTCCTTGGCAGCCAAAATGCCATTTTCTCATTTTATTTGTACAAGTGCCCACAGTGTAGGGTGACCCAGAAGGGAAAGGAGGGGGTCAGGATGGAAAAAAAACTGTACGCCTGCATCTCGCTGAAAAGACTGTAGCGATGTCTTTGGGGACTGTCTTGTACACACACGGCCTAAATTATTTAATTTCTCCAAACTGCTGCACCTTTATAAATCATTAACGGCTCCTTTTGATCTGTGTTAATGAGGTTGCTTGATTGTGGTGCTGGTAGAAAAAAAGACGACGAAGAAATAACGGCTCAAAAACGTGAGATGGCGGATAAGCTAATAAAAACACATTTAATTTACGAACGCAAGGGGTGGCAATAGAGATATTTTTAAAAGGGGGGCACAGAAGCGATTCAGGGCCATAGACTCCTATTGAGTCAGACCTTGTAGCCCTCTATTGTCTACTCTGATTGGCAGTAGCTCATCAAGATCTCAGGGAAAGTGAGGCCATTCCCAGCACTGCAGAGATCCTCTTCAATGGCAGGACTGAAGCAGGGACCTTCAGCATGCAAAGCAGGTGTTTCATCACTAAGTTAAGGTTGCACATGAAGCGCACATCAAGCTATCTTCAACAACTGCATATTGGAACTCAGGAAAGAGCAAAGCCTTTTCTTGTCTCACTACTGGAGATCCTAAAGATGGCAGGGATTAAACCTGCAACATTCTGCAAACAAAGGTACTCTACCATCTGAGCAAGAACCTTCTAGCTTCATCAACCCAAGCAGCTCTTCTGTATATGTAGTGGCAGAAATGAGAGGAGGAAACCTATGCCCATTGTTTGATCCTAATAAGGGCAGTTTGTACACTGTATTGAACTTAAATTGCTATCCTCTCTGCACCTCCATCAGTGGAATAAACAAGCTACTCATTGCACATCTTCTTTGCCTAATCCCTGTGGTCCTGCGTTCTTCTCTGCCCATCCTCATATGCACCCTTCAGTAGCAATCATTAATCTATGAGCATTAGGGATGCTGTTGAAACACTCCTCATCCAAATCTCTCCCACAGAGTTCTAAATTGCCCATTCCCCCACCCCAAACTGGGACCAATGTGTTGGAAAGCCTTGTTACATTCACTCTGGATTCCATACAGTCTAGTGATTCTCAACATGGGGGTTCAGAATCCTTGGGGGGGGAGTGTGAATTCATTTTAGGAGGGTTGCGAAAAGCTGGGTTCTGCCATTTTGAAATCTGGCATTGTTCACTGCCACCTTGGAATGAGGCATTCTGGCTGCAATCTATACTTTCCTGGGAGTAAGCCTCATTGACACAATGGGACTGACTGCTGAGTAAACATGGAGGAGCTCTGGCATCACGGTGATGTCACTCCCTGTTTGATGTCACTTTCAACCATGACATCACTTCCAGGTGGATGACATCATTCTGGGGGGTCCCAGACAGATTGTCATTCTTAGAAGGGGATTCCAGTGGTAAATGCTGGAGGAGCACTGCTGTACCCAATGCTATGAGTGTGCAAATAGCTACAGCTTTCAATTCCTTCATGTCTTCTTTAATAACGTGTTTATGTATAGGATAAAACACTACAAAAAAGTAATCTTGAAGCAACAAGTCCCCCCCATTATATGTTTCCCTGCATTTAAGTCTTCAACATTTTGAGGAACCAAATGAAAACATTCTCCATATTTACTGGTACAGCCTTTACTTCCTGAACATTCTTCCTTCCCTCCAAACTCTTAAAGGGACAGTGCTGAATATTTACATTTCGCAGTTGCCCTCCCTGTATGCACATCTGGATCACCTTCATCACTACCTTCTGAACTGAAAGGGCCATAATTTTTTTATTTTTTAAATGCTTCTGGGTGCCTGCAGCACCGCACTCATTGTGGCACCTTTGGGACATCTCCCTCTCCCAGTCCCCACTGCTCAAAATACTTACCCCCAGTTTTCAGACTCCCAGAGAGTTTGAGAATCACTGGTTTACAGAATTAAACACTGTATTGTAAAGGTTGGCATTTGTTGTGTTTGTGATCATTAACTGGAGCAACAAAAAGAGTGGCTTCGTGTCTTGCTTTTCTTGAATATTTGGATTTGCTGCACAGATGCCATGCATAATTGCATCAATATTCTTTTTTTATACAGTGTTTTCAAAAGCTCAGAAGTGCATGTTGTGTGCCTCAGTAAAGGAACTTGATGTATTCATATATACAATCATATTTGTTGTGTTTTATCAACATGCATGTATGCGTCAGTAAAAGAGCAGAAGACACAAATGAGCTGAGAGCCAAAGCTCAATCACACACTTTCCAATTCCAGAATTTTTTTAGAAATTCTCCAAGTTAAGTCAGATTTTAAGGGGAACAGAAGGTGGTGCAGGGTGAACTTTTGAATCAGGGAAATTATGGGGAGGGGAAATCTCCTTATCCATGATGTGCTGCACTGATGGAGCAAAAATGTTGGGATCCTGCATATGGCTGTGCATATGTAATAACTGTTCCATGCATCCAAGACTCCTGTGACAGCTAGGCTTGCCAACTTGTACTGAAGACATTGAGATTTTGTTTTTTTCTCCAACCTGATATTAATGCTGGGAATTTCTGGAAGCCCTTCTAAACTCGACTTAGTAGTCACCTGGAGATTGATGCTGATTCCTGGAGACTCCAGCCCATTCCTGGAAGGTTGACAACCGTGAAGGCAACAGCCTTCTTATCACACTTTGTGCGATCCTTGTTAGCAAAATGAACATTGCTGAAACTGACATGAGAAGTTGTTTGTATTTGAGATCAATGGATGTAACAATTGATCTTTTAATGCATTTGACTTTGCTTTTGCAAACTTTTGTCCAGAGAGGGTTGCGATAATCTCTGGCTGATGCAATAACTGTGTCTGAATGACCAATCAAAGCTGCACATACATTAAGTCAGGAGAATTCTCCACTCTGTTCCAAGGTGTCTTTGAGCACAATCCTAACCATGTCTACTCAGAAGTAAGCCCCATTGTATTCAATGGGTCTTACTCCCTGGAAAGTGTCTTTAGGATTGCAGCCTTTGTCTAGAAAACAGGATATTATGGGACATCACTACGCTACTTCACCTGAATCATATTTTGTTGATGGTAAAGGTAGCATCTATTGGGAAAAGCAGTGTAACCATCTTTTCTGTGGTTCAGCAGAAGTTCCAGCCCACCCATGAGGGCATCTGAGCCAAGTTGCCTCAGGAAGCAGATTGATTGGAAGTACACATTGTTTACTTGTCTCCACTGATCCTCCTTCCACTCTTTGGATTGGAAAAGGAAGAAAGGGACAGAAATGTGAAATGGAAAGCGGAGAAGACAGAGAATAGCAGAGAACGAGAATAGTAAAGAACAGGAGAAGTAAAGGTTGGAAAGTCATCCAGTAAGGGAGGCGGTACTTTATTCGGACTCTGGTAGTCTTCAGCCAGCTATACTCAAGCTGTGGGTACCTGCAAGAGGTTGACACAATTCTTCTCTCCATCCTTTACTAGGGTCCCAGCCTTTGACTGACAATATTCTCTAGGAACTAGAGCAGGGGTCCTCAAACTACAGCCCGCGGGCCGGATCTGGCCTACCAGGGGCCTCAATCCAGCTCGCTGGCCTTTTGGGGGGTGCTTTGTGGGCACTGGGGGGCAATTCAAGGCTGCCATGGTGAAGATCCTCCAGTCGAGGCAGCCCTGGGCAAAAGGAGTGAGCCCCTCCAAGCTCCGGAATCTGGGCAGATTCAAGCTGGCCCTTTAAATTTTTTTTTTAATGTTGCACACGCAGCTGCAGCTGCGCATGCACTTTGTCTGCCCAGGGGTTCCAGCTGGTGCATGCTCCTCCCGCTGCTCTCTCGCAGCCATCCCAGCCAGCAGGGGCTTCAGGCTGGAGCGCACACCTCTCACCACCCTCACGCGGCCACCCAAGCTGCCAGGGGCCCAGCTTGAGGCTGGTGCGCATGCCTCCTGCCGCTCTCTCGTGGCCGCCCCAGGGCTTCACGCTGGTGCGCGCATGCCTCTCACCACCCTTGTGTGGCTGCCCAAGCTGCCAGGGACTTGAGGCTGGCATGCGAGCCTCCCGCTGCTCTCTCACGGCTGCCCCAGCCAGCAGGGGCTTGAGGCTGTTGCACGCGCCTCCCGCTGCCCTGTCACTGTAACCCCAGTGACAGGCTTACTTCTGAGTAGACAAGCAGAGAGATGAGCTATTAAGGCCACCCTCCCATCCATACTTTCCTGGGAGTAAGCCCCATTGACTCTAATGGGCCTTACTTCTGAGTAGACATGCAGGGGGCTGGGCTTATTTTCCTGGGAGTAAGCCCCACTGACTCTAATGGGCCTTACTCCTGAGTAGATATGCATAGGTTTGGGCAAAATTCCTGAACAGCAAGCCCAAAATTGAGGTGAGCTTGTGTTTGTGTGTGTGTGTAAGAATACATGGGTGTGTGTTTCATGAGAGTGCATGGTGTGTTTCAGTGCATGTCACTGACAGTCCTTGTGTTGCTGCAAATTGCTTTGAGGGTGTCTTACAATTACATGTCTTAAGTCTGACATGGAAAATATGTTGTAGAAAAATATGTTAAGTAAAATACAGTTCTGCCTCACGTAAAGAATGCCTCACATAAAGTATGTTTCACGTAAGAAACAAAATTTCTCTAGGATTCTGTTTCAGGTAAAGAAAATGCTTCACGTAAAGAACACATTCGTTGGCAAATGGGGCAGACGTGCTGGCCAGCAGCCCGTTTAAAAAGCGTCAGGGCTGCCTAGCGCCCCTGCCCATAGTGAAAGCAACACTTCCATGCTGTTCCTCCTGTGGCCAGGCATCTGCTGGGCAGAGGGAGAGAAGAGCAGTGGAGAAGAGGGAAGCAGCTCAGGGCTCGCCAGAAGGGATCAGGGGAGAGAGATGCTCAGGATGGAGAGAAGGAGAAAATGGGGAGACACTTTGAAGGTGTCTTGGATTGCAGCCTCCTAACCATGTCTACCCGGAAGTAAGCCCCATTGTGTTGAATGGGGCTTACTCCCAGGAAAGTGACTTTAGGACTGCAGCCTAAGTAGACTTCATAAGATCATGCACATTGAATGCATGTTTTGAATTCAATCCCAGTGTTCTGTCATCATTTTTATAACCAGTTAATATTTTTATATGAATATTTTTGGGATTGTGGAACCAATCGTCTGAGTTTCCATTATTTCCTATGGGAAAATCTGCTTCAAGTAAAGAATGTTTCACGTAAAGAACATACCTCCAGAACGAATTAAATTTGTTACGTGAGGCACCACTGTATGTTGAAGTAATGTTGCTGGAAACTGCTTTGAGGGCATCTTGCATGTCTGAGTGAGAATCAGGCATGTTAAAAGGTTTTCAATTTCAAAAGTATTGAAATTAAGTACAGGAAAGCAATACAAGTATTTTTGCTTCATTTTAACATGTCCTACATGTGCTTCATTTTTGCTTCATTTTAACATGTCCTACATGTCCTACATATTAAAATGTAGGACAAAATGCAGGACACCCTACATTTTGTCCTACATAAGTCCTCTCCCTCTCCGGCCCCTAACAGTGTCTGAGGGACTGTTTAAAAAGTTTGAGGACCCCTGAACTAGAGGGAGACCTCAGAGTTTTACATTTTACAAAGGACCAATCTATTCAAAGGAGGGAGCATAGAGTCACCCATTTGAAAATGGGTACAGTTCCACTCTATATTTTTAACCCATCAGTATAGTTCCTGTGCATAAGCTAAATTTAAATAGTGATGTAGGAATGGGTTCAGCCACTTTGAATTGGTTTTGAACTAGTTTAAATATACTGTATTTAGTGCAAAACAATAGCAAACACTCATGTTTATAACAGGAATAGAATGTTAATCTAACTTGAAAAAAATATTAATTTTTAAAAGGTTTACTTTTGAATTTTTAAAAGATTCTTTTACACAAACAAAATAAATTTCACAGAAAAATCAGAACAATAAAAAATTAACCATCAAATTTCCAGCACCCACTTATTGTTGAACCAGATCAGATATGAACAAGCTTGAGGCCTTCCAAATGTGATGCCTGACACAGATCCTGAGTGTCTCTCTTTGTGATCACCACCATATCAAGACAATATGGAAAAGGTGCGACCGTCAACCCTTAGCTAAAGAACTAATGCAAAAATGCAGACTGAGATGGTTTGGTCACATCTGCAGAATGAACACAAATCAGCTGCCACATACGCTCCTTTGGTGAGAGTGACCTGTCCACTGAAGAGTTCAACAAGCAGCTTTGAAAAAGACATGGCTCAAACTGGTTGAGGAAGTCCTAAAGAACCAGCAACTGACCACTGATGAGGCTACAAACATAGCAATCAATTGCAAAGGGTGGAAACACATAGTGAATGATGCACAAAATCCAGCAGCGTTTTGGATTTACACATAGTGAATGATGCACCAACAGAAGCGTTTTGGTGGAGAGGACAACCATCTCTCCAACCATCTCTCCAAACACCTGCTAAGGACTAAAGAAGAAGAAGTTGAACCAGTTACCACTTGGAAGGATCTGTTCCGGATTCAGACTTTGAAGGAAATGGTTTGGTCCTGGACATAAAACACTTTAGATTCAAGATCTGTACACTGCAAACACTAACAACAACAAAAATCCACTTAACCCTTCTTAAAAAAAAGACTTGGTCCAGGGCCACAGAACACCCTGTGAGGCAGCAGTTCTATCAACAGTGACTTGCCAAGGTAGTGAAAGAGAACCTATTTGTGCAGAAGCATCCTACCTTCAAATGCTTGAACTAGACAGTGATACAATTCTGTTCAAGGGAAATCAATAGCCAGTGGCTGCCAACAAAGAAATCCCATATATTTAAGGAATAGCATCTACACTGCAACAACATCAGTAAGATGTCCCTGAAATGTTTGCACTGTATCAGATTCTCCCCCCAATAGCTTCCATTTCAGCTCACAAACTCAAAGTTCTCATCTGAACACCCAGTTTAGCCTTAGATGGGATCCAGAAGACATAGTAAATTTAAAGTAAATTTAAAGGGAGTAGAATTCAAAAAATTGACAAGAAACAAGGAATGTCTTTGGGAATGCAAAGGCTCTCTTTTGGGCTAGGAAGACAAAAAAGGGGTTAAATTTTGTGGGCTTTATATTTTAAAAAGAAAAAAAAACAGGAATAAAAATCCATGTCAGTTTGCTTCATGAAGTTTCTTCAGGGACAAGGAAAATTTGCATTTGAAATTGTGTGCATTGGGGGTAGAGAAGTCTGTTTAAAAGAGGTCAGGAAACCAATGAATTACTATAAAAATATATTATAAACCCTCAAATAAAATGGTATTAGGGATATTCAATAGAAACGAATGGAAAAAAGACAAAATACTGGCATGGAGCTGAGAAAATAATGTGATTTTAAGTTTAGGGAACGGGAAGGGGGAGTGTGAGCCTAAGCTCAAGAGAATGAAAATGAATCCCAGAGTTTCCTACAAGAAACTCCCCAAATCTAGCAATTGGAATACATTATGCAAATTGATCAAATCTGGAGATGTTTAATGAATTTGCATCTTCTTTCTCAGTGCAACATTTATTCCCCACCTCCACCCTCCAGAATTTGGACTTTGAGATCTTTTACAGGCATCGTAACAAAAGGTGGAGGAACTCAGAGGGCAACAGACAGTAACATTTGCTCCAACAGTTGCTTCTTTCCCAAGAACCGTACTTCTCTTCTGATCCCTAGTAAAACGCTAGCTTTAAATTATCATCATTGTTGACTTGGAAAGAAAGTGGCCAAAAAAATGCCTTGCTCTAAAATAAACCTGCAGAATTAGTGCAATCCTAACCAACTTTCCAACTCTGGAATAAGGGCAATGAAACACCAAGGTATGGGAATACACATTGCCTTATCTTAAGGAGGCTTCTGTGACTGTCCCCCAACTGCTGGATGCAGCACATGCCGTACTGGCACAGCTATGGCACAACGGTTAGGACTGCACCCTTAATTACTAGTGCTAACATTATTCAGGGTTCTGGGTTCTCTACATTGGCTCTCCAAGTGGACATGCAAATATTAGTGTCTTAACTAGATATAGAGATCCTTCAAAAAAGGTTTGCTTCATTGCAATCTATTGTAAATTACACCTCATATAGTATTTAACATGATGGTACTGCTCTTACAAATCGCAATATTGATTACTAGGGATAGCACCCATCCTCTGGGCATCACCAGGTGCATCACCCTCTTCTAGGATTGCCAAAATTCTCTTCCACAAAATCAGGACAAGACCCTCTGTCACACTTATCAGTATGTGAACACAATCCCTCCCCCCCCCCCAATTGGGACTGTCCCTGGTTTTTCAGAACATATGGCAACCCTACAGTGGTGCCACTGCTAGTGTACTGGCCATGCCAGAATATTGGAAAGGGAGCTCAAAGCTAAAAAAAAAGATGCCACCTTCATCCAGATGTCATGTCTGCCCATTTTCTTTCTAAAAGAATGCAGGAACAAGTCAGGAGCATGACAACAACATGGCAACATCCATACAATTAATTTCAATAATGGGACACTATTCTGTCATTTTTTTTTAATGAGCTGTGCTGGAAGCATGGTAGAGGCATGCTTGAAATGTCACTTCTGCTTATTTTCTATCCAAAAAAGAGAAAAAAGAACAGAGCCTATGTGTTCGTGTAGCATCATGGAAAGGTTCGAAGCTTGGAAGGCAGCTCCTGATACCAGGTATGATGACCACACCATGAAACATTCCACCTTCTCACCTAGAGAAGAATTGCCATTTTAGGCTGCATTAAGAGGACTGGAGCTTCCAAGTCGCGAGAAGTTCTAGTTCCTCTTTATTCAGCATTGGTGAGACCGCACCATGAGTACTGTGTTCAGTTCTGGGCACCTCACTTTAAGAAAGATGCAGCCAAACTGGAGCAAGTCCAGAGGAGAGCGACAAGAATGATCAGTGGGATGGAAGGGAAACCCTACGAGGAAAGGTTGGGGGAACTTGGGATGTTCAGCCTGGAGAAGAGGAGGCTGAGAGGGGACATGATTGCCCTCTTCAGATACCTGAAGGGCTGTCATAGGGAGGAAGGGGCTCATTTGTTCATAGCTGCTTCTGAAAGCAGAACTAGAACCAATGGGTACAAACTGCAAGAGAGGAGATTCTGGTTGGATATCTGGAAAAAATTCCTGACGGTTCAGGCAGTTCGGCAGTGGAACAGATTGCCAAGGGAGGTGGTGGACTCTCCCTCACTAGGGATCTTCAAGCAGAGGCTCGACGAGCACCTGTCGGGGATGCTCTAGGGGGATTTCCTGCTGCAGGCAGGGGGTTGGACTAGATGACCTACTAGGTCCCTTCCAACTCTATGATTCTATGATTCTAAGAGAAGAGCTGCCTATAGAACAACTACCTGCCTCACAAGTTTGCTGTGAGGACTGTCTATGGCAGCACAGGTACGTGCAGCAGCTCAGCACTCCTGTGATCAGTCAGTTCTGTATCTTGAAAAGTATACTTGTGTACAATGACAATAAAAAGTATTATTATAAAAAGGGCGGCATAAAGCAGCATTTTCATTCTGGGTAAATGATAAAGAAAAAAGCAGCTTTTAGCAACCTCTGGGAGAAGTAAGACTAGCAGCAAGTATATGTGAATCTCCTTCAAACTCTCCGCAATGGTTCCCTCCCAACTTTTTCATTGGGGAAGGGAGAGCCAAAATAGTGAGACATTTCATCACAGCTTTAATGTGAACATGAGAAACAAGTCTGAAAGGCATGAGAAAAAGAGGGGAAATAAAAATGTCCGAGCGGCATTTTCGACAGACGGACCAGAGAAAAAGTCTGAAAGACAGGGTCAGGCCACTTCCCGGCCGACATTCAGCATCACCTCTCCAGTTCTGACAACCTTAATATCAATATTTATCTCAGCTCTGAAACTCTGATCCTTGGCTTCATATTCAGCACCTCCATTACAGTTATCCATAATGCCTCTGATGGACCCTATAGAAGAGAGAGAGGCTGGGTTGGCTTTAATGCAGTTTGACAGCTCTGCCTCGCACCAGCAGTTGGGAGTTTTCTCTGAAGCAGAGGGATAGTTCCTGACAGTCAAGGCTTCAGGGAACCATCTCATCATCCACACTGCAGGCCTGTGATTGCTTGGACCAATTCTCCTTCTAACATTTGGGCGAGATGCCAGGTGTATGGTAGGCTAGGAACAGCTCCCCATTTTTGGTTTGGGGGTGGGATGTGAAATCCCATAGCTAAGAATGTGGAGAAAGTATTGAATATCTCGCACACAAACTTACTTGCAAGTCATGTTTTGGATCCGGACATCATTCCCCACTCTCCCCCGATTCAATGAAATTCAAGGGTGAAGCATTTCATCTCAGTTAAAATGGGTCTAGATTAGGGTTGCAGTATGTCCCTGAAAATCAGGACAGTCCCAGTTTTCAGGGAATATGTTTCAGGTAGTATATGATAGACGGTCCTGTCTCGTTTTTATGGAAGAGAATTATGGCAACTCTATTCTAGATACAATCCCTGGCAGCATCTCCAGGTTGGGCTCGGAAAAGCACCACTCTGAAACCCTGTTGCCAGGCAAGATACAAAGGCAGTCCCTCATTATCCAGAAGGGTTCTGTTCTGAAACCCCCTGTGGATTTAAAAAATATGTGGATAAAAACATATTTTATTCACACACTGTGCTGGTAATACAGAGGGGAAAAGGTGGAAATGGATGAAATCAACCAAAAGCAAACTGTGCATTCGTTTGGGAATTAATTTTAGAAGTTCCCCTAATTAAATTGGGAGTTCCAGGAACGTGGAACACAGTATCAAATGAACAAGAAAAATAATCAAGGTCCGGGACAAGGAAAATCTTCTCATCGCCAGCTGATGGGTGAGGCCACCCTTCTTGTTGCTTTAAGGGTCAGCTTTGGCTTGGCCCCAGCTTGGCTTTGGCTACGGCACCTGCTTTTTCCTCTTCATGATTCTGTCCCGCCCTGTCATTCACGAGCCATAGGGACAGTGGCAACCCTCCAGTATCGCTCAAGGAAATGTTTTTCATCCCTCCAACCAAACCAGGCATCACCAAAAAAAGGGAGAAGCAAGCAGCTGGTGGAAAGATCTTAGCCATTTAACACTGTTTGAAGAACCAAGCTGAGTTCAAAATGAGAGTTGGACGCATTTTTAAACAGCCAGTTTCTGATTTTGGTTCTTGTGACACAGCTGTGGGCTGCTTGGGACAGAAAGAACTGGTTTTCTCGGGTCTCTCCCTCTTTTGTTTCTGTTCTTATATACCAAATCTTTTCAGTTCTAATTTCTAATAAGAAAGAATTTGCAGGCAAAAGCCCCCAGCGGGCAAAGGATTAAAAAAATAACTGTAACAACAAACTTTTCTTTTTCTTTCTTTCTTTCTTTCTTTCTTTCTTTCTTTCTTTCTTTCTTTCTTTCTTTCTTTCTTTCTTTCTTTCTTTCGCTCATCCCTGTGACCAAAGATCCAGTGTCCTCCAAAGCTGTCTCCGTGATCATGTGGCCTGCATAATTAAATGCCAAAGCTCACAGAGCACTGTTACCTTCCCATCATGTTACCTTTCCAACATGATTTTACCTAGCAAAATGGATGAGAAAAGCATTCCTTGTTCCAAAGGGACTTAGGGCGCAATCCAGAGTTACTCCAGGGAGTCCTTGCTCCGACGTAAAAACTATTTACTCTGCATTGTAATATGAATATGAATATGGTTTTCACTAGGTGGTGCCATAGCTATGTCGACATAAATGTTTCTTATGTGCTCTCGTAGTTACTCTGGATTGTAGGGTTACAGTCCAAAAAGGAATTAAAGGAGTCACCAGCAATAGCCAGTGAGAGCAGAGTTCTGCTAGAGATGAATAGGGGAAGTTGCACTCACTTTTTCTCTCTCTCTGCTAAATGAAACACCCAGATAGCAAAGGTAACAAAAGGGGGAAGGAATAGAAAAAGTGGAGCAAAAACAATTATAACTTGTGTTGAAGACCCTTTAGGACCCCGTGCTCAGATGGCAAAAATCCATCCATCGACAGTACGGATCCAATCTTGTTATACATGGATTTTTTATAAAAGATTTGACTCAACATGAATGGCCACTGCAAATTACAGTTAAAAAAACTGATTTTCTACTGTTGTAGAGAGGTAATCATGCAAGCAATCATTTCATTTTTTCAATTCCAGAATCACACCCCTGCAGATACTGAGAAAAAAAATCCTAACCATGCCTACTCAAAAGTTAGCCCCATTGTGTTCAGTGGATCTTACTCCTAGGAAAGTGTGTTTAGGATTGCAGCCTGAGGCACTACCTTGTTCAGTTAGGTGCAAAAGAGAAGCAAGAACCTGGACGTGGGTCTTTAAACCTATTTTTCCATTGTTTTATTTATACGGAGATTTTTTTAAAATCCATGGGAAATTCCAGAATGGAAAACCTAGTGGATAACAAGAGACATCTGTATTTATATACCGCTTTTCAACAAAAAGTTCACAAAGCAGTTTACAGAGAAAATAATATAACTAATAGTTATTTGAGGGCCATCTCGGTGATTTTCAGGACTTCCACATGGGCAAAAGGGGGCAGCCCTATATTCCCAAAATAGTCCCCTCATCCCTGCAAATGAAGCTACACGTTGATGTATCATTATTGCCAGGTCATTATGGGAAGAAAACTACTGTCAGCAGGAAGTTGCTAGGAGGACTGCCACTGCTATGAAAAAAACCCAAAATGCTAGTTCTGCTCCCCTCCTCACCCCCAACCTCTCCCTTCCCCAAATGCGACCTGAGAACCTTTGACGGAGACCTAATTAAATCTATTTTCTGAAAGAGCACTGAAAAGATGGCTAAATGGTGCGCTTGTGCATGTGTTTTGGCACAGTCCTAACTCCTTAGAAAAGCACGGCAGGTAGCTCTGGCTCCGCTTCAGGGCGAGGGAGAAGGTGTCTTTCAAAACAACGACAAAGACGATCACAAGTGACTTTGGCGGTCGACTTTAACTGCTCTGGGCTGGCGACATCATCATCATTCCAACTCCAAATTAATATGTACGGTTGAAGGCACACCTTATCAGATAAGTGTGTTGTCTTGAGAGCATTTAGATGGGAGAACGGCTGACTGCTTTCCCCGCAAATGCAAGCAAACAGCAAGGAGACGCATCCGGGACCATTTTGCGATTCGTGGCTTTTTTATCAGGCTTTGGAAATTGCCTTGGTGGTATTGAGTTTACTGAGGCTGGATGGGAGGGGGGAAGATTTGATTCCATTTACAGAGTCTGATGAACCCTTAAATGCTTCCTTTTGTTATTAAAAAAAATTCAGTGACCAGTAAGTACACCCAAGCAGAGGGAAGTCAGATTGGCCTGGACGCCGATCAACTGGAAGCTGGCTCAAGAGTTAAGGATGTTAGTGGGAAAAGAAGACAAGAAGCACCATAAAACACACTGACAGTACAGCTTTAACCCAGTTTGGAACTGGGAGCATTTATCAGTGCTGAAGTTTTATCAGCTTTGCTCTGTTCCACTCTGGATGATACCACTGGAATAATGGTAGGATCATTGTGTCCTGGATTAGGTGTCCTGGCCAAAAGTATTCCAGTCGTTTATGTCTCATTTGCATGTTTTTTTTTTAACATGGACATTTGTGTCCCAATATATGTATGTTTATACTGGTGTTTTTATTTATTTATTTATTTATTCATTCATTCATTCATTCATTCATTCATTCTAAGAATTTATATCCCACCTTTCACATGCTAACGCAAATACCCAAGGCAGCGTACATAGGTTTTTATTATTTTTGTCCCACAACAAACCTGTGATGTAGGTAATTGCTCTATGGGCAGCTCATAGAACTCTTGTCTTCTGAATGGAATCCTTCCCTGCACAGCCATCACATCTGGCATCAGAGAATGCATTTCAAGTTTCCAGCAGGAGCAGTTTCAGGTCAGCCAAGTTGCAAGTACAAATACAACCATGTAACTTGTAAGTACAAGTGAACTCGAACTTGTAACTTATAAGTTACAACTTGTAACTTGAACTTGTAAGTGAACTTGTAAGTACAAGTCGAAGTACAGCTGAGCTGTACTTTGTAAATTTTTAAAATACAACGGTAGGATTAGAGATTGACCAAAATAAGAGGCTTAGAATCTATAACATGAAGTTTGTTGCCCAATTATAGTTCATTTGTTGCCCAGTTATAGTGAGATGCAAATGGCCAGGACAGGAAAAAAAGTCTGGATGCAAATGTCCAAGGATGCTAATTATCAGGACTTGTTTGATCAAGACACAATAGTCCTGGAAATACCCTACTACCCACTGGCATGAAATAGTACTGTTCTGGAAAACAAATGATGACCCCCCCCCTCGACAGCCTCCCCCCACAAATCCTCCTGAAAACAAGACTAGATAATGAAGAGGCAAAGATCAAAGAACAATTCTGAGAACCAAAAGATGGCAACTGCTGGTCTGTGGCAGGTACCACATGTCGTGCAATAAGAAGAGCTATGGGGAATGATTTCACACACTCCATTTGCCTCTTGACCATATGTAGGGTTAAAGGGGCAAGTGTGTGAACTTTCACTGCTAGTCCCACTGGTGACCCATAAATGGGAAATATAAATACAGTGGCAATCATGAACATGCTTACTTGTGCATTAACACCATAAAAAAACAAGCTTTTATTTAAAAAAATCTATTTTAAGCAAAACAGGTTTTGCTTAAAAGAGGTTCAAGGAAGGAGCAATAGATATATTCTTATTTGTCTTTCAGAAATCTAATACGTTATAATCTGTGTTATATCTAACTAACGAAAAGCATACCTTGTGTTGGGGGAATAAAATTCCCCCATATGCCATCCCCCCACTGTGCATCAATCCTCCACGCACATCAACCCCATGCGCATTCACCCCATGCGCAACATACCATATGTTCATCCACCCCATGCGCATCATCCCCCTTAGGCTCATCAACACCCCATGCCCAAATCCCCCATGTGCAACAATCTCCCATGTGCAACATCCCCCATGCGCAACATTCCTCATGTTCATCCCCCATGCACAACATTCCCCCATGCGCAACATTCCCCCATTCACATCATCCCCCCATGCGCATCATCCCCCCACGTGCCTCAAACCCCCATGCACATCATCTCCCCACATGCATCAACACACCATGCGCAACATCCCCATACGCAACATCCCCCATGCGCATCATCTCCCCATGCGCATCATCTCCCCATGCGCATCAACACCCCATGCGCATCAACACCCCATGCACATCAACACCACATGTGCAACATCCCCCATGCGCAACATCCCCCATGCGCAACATTCCCATGAACATCAACCCCCCCATGTGCATCAACCCCCCATGGACAACATCACCCATGCATATCAACCCCCATGTGCAACATTCCCCCATGCGCAACATCCACATGCGCATCATCACCCCAATCACACCAATCCCCCATATGCATCATCCCCCATGCACATCAACCCCCATGTTCATCAACCCCCCTCAATGAACATCACCCCCACGTGCTTCATCTCTCCATGTGCATCTCCCCATGCGCAACACCCCCCATGCGCAGCATCCTCCCTAGTGCAACCTCTTCCTCCGAACAACATCCCCCCCAAGTGCACCAGGCACCAAATTGGCTGGATATTGGTCAGTCTTCTATGTTAAGTATAGGACAAAAACATGTTGCACCCCTTTTCAGCTCTGTAAGGGTTAAATTTCACCACATTGGTTCTTGGTGGGTGTTCATGTGACGGAAGGAACACCCTCCCTGAATTTCATGCTTCTAGGTCTGGGGGTTGGGGCAGAGCATCCCTCAGTCACCAATTCTGGAGGAGAGCGCGTTGCGCCCCTTTTCACCCTCTACCGGTTGGAATTTCTGAAAACTGCTTCATAGTGCACCACTCAGTCAAGGAAGGAACACCCACCCCAAATTTCATGCTTCTAGGCCCAACAATTTTGGCAGGGTGTTGATGAGTGAGTGAGTGAGTGAGTGAGTGAGTCAGTCAGTCAGTCAGTGAGTGACTTTTCTCTTTTATATACCGTATATAGATGTGTTATATCCTGCAGTCATAGAGATCTCCTAAAGGTAAGACTGTGACCCCACATGCATGTGCACACCATGAACTTGAGCTGAAAACTGACCATGGAGAATATTCAGATCAGCCTTATTTCACATGCAAAGTCTCTACTTCTGAGCCAAAAGAAAAATATTTGCAGTGACCATTTCTAGTCTGTCCTGTCCTGAGAAAAATCAATTGGCAGCCAGGCTGGACACATATCATGAAGGACACCAGCATAGATCACAGGTCCCTCACAGGCCTCACATAGATCACAGGCCCCCTCAGGATCCTAGCTTGGATGTCCCCCTCCCCATCCCATGCCATCTTAACTAATGGACAACAGCAGCTTGTAGAGAGTGAAAATGCTCCCGTACCCACTTTTTTCAATTTGACCTGCTCACAATAAGATTGCCATAATTCTCTTCCACGTGATCCCCTATCAAACTTGCCAGTATGTGGACACAATCCCCCCAAACTGGGACAGTTCCAGGTTTCCAGGACCTATGGCAACCCTATCACAACACCTCCTTTCAGTTGGATTCCACGATGCGAGGTCTACCCAAGGGAACGCCGGAACGGTAATACAAAACCGACAGTCCCATTAGGCTGAACAGCGGACACTGGGAAGTGTGAACAATCAGACCTCCCTGGGAATTGCTGGGGATGCTGTAATTTGCACCATTCAACTCTCATTAACATGGGAGCTTGTTAGCCGAACGCTGAGACTAATCAATATCACCATTAACGAGATGTCCTAAGCAAGTGCATTTTAATGTGCTCGGCCATTCCTCCACCTGCACGGCCGCCAGCGATATGGACGGAAGAGTTCTAAGAGTGTGGAATCCTGTCATTTGGCTAGACATGGACAGCTTTTGTTAATCCATAAAGTGACTTTTCAAATTCTGGAGTCCTCAATGTGTGCTGCCTCCAGGGTACTTCTGTGACATTTCCCTGCAGCCAGAGCCTATCCCAGAAGCAACGTCCATGGAAGGGGAGACTGAACCATCAGGGCCCTCAGACGCTACACTTTTTGCTGGAGAGGAAGACTTCACTCCAGGTCTCTATCTGAATAAGATACCAGCCCTAGGAGATACCCTGTCCCCTTAGAAGCAGTGGATCTAAAGCGCCCTGCCTGGTCACATCTACCAGTTTCAGACCCCAACTTTATCACAATCATCCCTAAGACCTCAGGAACAGGACACACAATGAGATTGATGATTTATGAGTAGAAGGATTTACAGGTGTCCTCTTTAGGGGTTCGGGCTCTGACCAGGGCCTCCACTGATCAGGCCCAGATGCATTTGTTTCTGCTTCAGCTTATGATTCACCACTTAGTTGTACTGCTGTGCCACCAAGGAAATGGTCACAGAAGTTACCAGAGATCATGGCAGGTCATCAACCCAGTCAGAACAAGTGATCCAGAGATGCAATTGGGACCATATCTCTACATTTGTCAGTCTGATGTGTCAACATGTCTTTGACTCAACATATTACTCTCTTCAACTTCCTTGTGAGGAAGCCTAATAACATCTGAGTACTTACGTGTCTTTCCCTGCTCTAGAACTGATCCTGTACTCCATTTAGTGTCCCTGATCTAGGCTGATGCCAAATACTGTGTCACAAAGGTTAGGTTTGCATTCACACACTTACAGAGAAACACACACAGAGCTCCAAATGGATCAACTCATGCATCACAGGTGTCTGGCTGTGTGTTAACCGTTCGATGCCAATCAGCCAGACACAATTGCCGGAAAGTGCATTCAGCCGTCCGGCAAAGAGCTTTGCAGGAGTTGCCTGATTCCATACCGCATGGTCCACAGCCCTCCTGTTGTGGGCAACATGCCGGCCACCTGTCTGCTCCATGGGGGAGGACAAGGAAGCAGCATGTGAGGCAAGCACTGAGGCAGTGAGTGCAGCTGTCTGACATTTGTGACTGATTTGCAATTGACAATATAGCAAGGACGGGAAAAGGAGGTTGCCGCAAAATTGCAGAGAGTCAACAAGAATTTATCCATTGCAAGATCCAAGACTCATAAGCCAGTCTGATTTAGTGGTTTGGATCAGACGAGGACCAGGAAGATCTGAGTTCAATCCAACTTGATCTAAGGGCAAGGTCAGGCAGGGTACATAAGATACTGGTGGAAAATTTGCCGCTATAACTGCCCCCTGCCTCCCCGCAACATGCCTCTCAGCAGTCTCAATACAAGACCCAATCCAAGTAAGCACTTTTGAACACAATATCTATCTATCTATCTATCTATCTATCTATCTATCTATCTATCTATCTATCTATCTATCTATCTATCTACAGTATTTTTATACTGCTTTTCAACTAAAAAGTTCACAAAGCAGTTTACCAAAAAATGTATGGCTAGTAAAATTAATGGCTAGAAAAATGTATGGCTAGAAAAATATGCCTAGTAAATGTGCATGGGTTAGCACAGTAAACTCAATCTGAGTAAAACTCAGTCCTCTGATCTGGTGTTTTCACAGATTTCCTCTTTTCCTGTCTCCCTTTGCTTCTTCTATCCTTCACAGAGAAGGGCAAGAGAAGCAGAGGGGAACCAATGGCAGCCAACCTCTGTGGCATCAGGGCATGTCATTCAATCCCTGCCACAGTTTTCATTTCCTGGATCTCTGTACCTCACATACCCATACAATAAATGTCAAAGCAGTTGTTTATTAGACAAAAGAGAATAATGTTTGGAATAATTTGGAGTGAAAGTGGGTTGAAACCACTTCAACTCACCTTATTTAGCCGCCGTTCTTGGATATGAAGAAATGCTTCTCCAGCCATTGATCAGTGGCATAGCTGGTCCTTCTGGCATTTGGAACCAGCTATGACACATCCCCCCAAATCCAGAGTAACTACGGGAGCACTTAAGAGATTTTACTTGCACCTGTATTTACTGCATCACCTAGTGAAAACCTATGGGAAATTCATATTGGAATCAACAGTAAGTTGTTCTTACTCCAGAGCAAGGACTCCCCGCAGGGTGACCAGATGACTGGAAAAACCCAGATTTGTTTGGATTTTTAGCCTCTTGTCCTGGTGGCCTACATTTTGGCTTCATTTTGAAACTTCGTGATAGTGCACAGTACCCCATCATGCCATATGTTGTTGGAAGAGCAGAATCCAGTGCAAAAATCAGTTTGGAGATATCTCCTTCCTATCAAAAGCTATGGTCAAAAAACAGGAAAACAAAAACAATAAAAAAATACATTTGGGGGCAATTATTTTCAGTTGGTAGGAATTTTGGCCTTGGGGATCAGGAATTTTAGGTTTGGCATCTGGTCACCCTGACTCCCCGTAGATACTCTCGATTTTGCCCATCAACTCTCATTAATGATCTATACTGATCGGGAAGTAATTTTGGTGATGTGATGACATTACCACTGTTATTTTCAGATTATGGTGCCTGGAGTGGTTGCGGGCTGCGCTGAGTGACTGGTCGCTTTCCAGGCAAAAAATAAAGTTGGGTGAGTTCCGGGGGGGGGGGGGGGAGAAGAAGGTACTGCAGCAATAAGGAGGCCTCCTGCATCCTTTGTGACCCAGCCAGAAGACATTGGGTGGGCAACACTCTGATTCTGGATCCACTGTCAGAGGTGCACATTGGCACCCCTTCAAGGTGTGGTATGCAGGGAACTGTATCCCCTGTCCCCCTTATCTCCACCACATATTGCTCCCAATGACTGGTGCCCACCAATGACTGGTGGGGCTACCATCTTTCCCTCCCAGTTCACTTCTAGATCATTAAATATCAAATATCACCTCTATGTTATAAAATATCATTATGCCAAGGACAGTTATGCATAGGGGGAAGTGGAAATGGGAGATTGCCAGTGACTGAGAGGACTGCCACCACCTGTTCCACTGGGGTCATGAATGGGGTCTTCCACTGGAGTCACTAATCAGAGAGAAGCATTAATGCCGATCCCCCAAATAAATTGAAAATGACATTCCAGCATCATGATAGAGCTGGACTGCAGCAGGTGTCTGCTGTCCCCCAAACCATGGCTGGGACAGAACATGGAGGATTTCCAGGGGTCTACTGGCAAAGTGAAGGGTTAGCACAAACAACGAGGTGGGTGCCTCTCCTCCCTGCTCTTTCCCCAAGCTATCTGACCCCCCTCCTCACTACATGAGAGCCATAAGCCAACCTGCCGCCCCCCACCCCCAGCCCCCTTTGCGCCCTCTGTTCCTCTGGCTGCCTCTCAGTGCCTCTGGCTAAGGAAAGATCAGTAATGTAAGATCTTTCTTAACATCTCCTGCCAACTCTGTCAGAGCCCCTCTCCAGAGTACCGGGGCCCTGAGTTATGTAAACACAGCACATTCTCTGTCAAAGATTTTTTTCCTCCCTGAAAAAAAGTGTACGAGGGGGGAAAAAAACAGTGCTTGGGCTCATTTGCACATAAAAGAGGCCCTTGCGCTACTCCCGGGCACGGGTGGCATGTTTGAGAGCTGGCAGGTTAAACTCGACAATAAAGGAAAGAGGTTAGGAAAAAGAATGTCCTCCCTCCTCCTCACCCCCGTGCCAAACGCCACTCCACCTCACGCACGCCAATCAACCTCGTTCAGAGAACTGGGAAGGATGGGGGATCTGATCGCTCCCTGAGTCCAGACCTGCTGGCAAAACCTCAGGCCAGTCTGTTGAGTTTTGTTGCAAGTCAGGGGTTGGCTTGAACTGTCATGACCTGCTAATCCCAGGAAATGGAATCGAATGGAATATTCTTACAAAAGGAGACATCCACGCTGAACCCTTACCTGCACATCAGGCAGCATAACTTTTTATTTTTTTAAAGTTTAAAAAACCCATTATATGGCTATGCACATAGAGCCTTGCTTGATTAGACCAAAAGTTCATCTGATCCAGCATGATGTTTCCCAGATGCCCCCAGGAAGATCACAAGCAGGGCAGCAAGGCAGGAACATTCATTCCCTTGTTCTCTGTCTTCAGAATTTCACAATTAGAAATAGACTGTCCCTATTCGTGAAGGTTCCATTTAATTCTCATGGCTAATAGCCGTTGCATAAAAAGAGTCTTATTAGCTTATAAAAGCATCCTCCACTTACTGGACAGGTTACGGTCCGGAGCACTGTCCAAAGTGAAACCACTGAAAAGTAAAACCCAATCTTTTTCAGATTATAAGTGTTGCTTCCAATGTTTTTTTAGCCAGCAAATTGCCAATACTTACAAATTCCTGCTGCCACCTAAACATTTTGGCAAATGGATTCCAATTAATCCTTCAGGAATGGGATTACACCAGGATGGTCTACAACATTTGGGAGGTCAGTTTTGGGCTTTAGAACAGCAAAGAGAGGTTGAAAGGGCAGAACATGTGTTGAATGAATGAGTACTGCATATAGTGGAAAAAGTGGGTTGTCAGAAAATGAATAATCAGAAAGTGGGGGATACCTGTACCAAAAGTCTGCTGGACCCAGCATCGTTCTTTCCAGACAGATGCTTCAGGGAAGCCCAAAACAAGACATGAACAAATCAGTCATATCTTGATGTTGTCTCAAAAACCAGCAATGAGAGATATTCTGATTCTGAACATGCAGGTTCTGTTTACTTATCATGTCTAACAGCCACTGAGAGACCTCCCTTCTTTAAGATCAGTGTGGCATTAAGTGTGTTGGGCTAGGATCACAATGACCCCAATTTAAATCCCAATTCTACCATAAAATTCACTTGATGAGGAACTTCTCAACTTGATGGAACTTCTCAACCTAACCAACCTCACTGAGTTTTTGAGAAGATAAATATAGGAAGGCACTATCAGTGCAATATTAAGCATGTCTACTCTGAATTAAGTCCCATTGTGTTCAATAGTACTTACGTCCAGGAAAGTGTGATTAGATTGCAGCCCATATATGCCATACTGAATATACCAAAGGGAAGAGTGGATATAACTATGAATGCTAATAATAATAGCAATCCTCTTTTGATGGCACCTAGGACAGTGGCCACCCCTGTATCTCATGGCAATGAATGCCGCATGTGAATCACAAATTGGGTAGATGTTTCATAGGTTCTGAGCCTGTGGCTTATCAGTTTCATTGAATGACCCCAACTTTCAGAAAGTAAAGTTCCCTCTAACCACTTTTCCTGCACACTGCATCATTTTATAAACATTATCATGGACCTTTCTTGGGCATCTTTCACTGCCCGTGGCTGCTGCGTACCAGGAGCTTTGAGCAAGCACTGGAACCCAGTTAGGAACCCAGTCAGAGCAATGACTGGCTGCTGATATGCAAACCTCGCTTTTGGGAGACAACAGCTGTATTTCTGCCCCCAAGTCAGTTAGACTTCTGTGGGTGAGTAGAGGGTTGGGGAAGCAAGGGAGAGGAAGAAATCTTAGCACTCAGTTCCAGCTTTTCCTCTCATTCTTTCCAACCATTGCTACAATGTCACCCTCCCTCCTCCCTGCTTCACCTTCTCTCTCTTCACTCCAGTGTTACCCCCCATCTTCCTGCCCCAGTTTTCCCCCCCTAACTATCTCTGCTTGGAACAAACTTGTCTGGTCTGGAGACTGAACTAAGTTCACTTTTCCACATAATTTCTCATATCCACTTTTGGATATTAACAAAGCATTTGAAAGCATACTCACTTTTTGAGAAGCATTGCTGCACATGTACTTTGCCTTTCAAAGCAGATCTCAGGTTCCAAGTAAAGGACAACTGCATATTTTACAACTATATATTTTACTAGTTTGACTTCTACAACATGCTCTTGCCCTGACTTTTAAAATGTCTGCTGGATGAAGAGTTCTGGAGAACTCAGAAAGACGTTATTTGATACTTTCCCTGCCATCCAAGTAACTACGGGAGCACATAAGAGACATTACATGTACCCGTAGTTACTGCACCACCTAGTGAAAACCTATGGGAAGTTCATATTGCAATCCAGAGCAAACTGTTCTTACACTGGAGCAAGGAGTCCCCGTAGTTACTCTGGATTGTGCCCTTTGGGTGGTGGTGCAGTAACTACGGTTGCACGTAATGTCTCTTATGTGCTCCCGTAGTTACTCTGTATTGTAGGGTAAGTCACTTTTGCAAAAACAGAATTGTGAATTTTTTTTCTTATGGATCAACAAAGTCATTTACCCAACAGCAGCATCACTGCCAACAGATTATGGAGGGACAGTTTAAAGCAAGGGGTTGGCAGAAGAGAGGGCTTCCTAGCAGAAATACTCCGCTTACTGCATTGGCATGGAGGATTCCATGTTGGTGTGTCAGCTACAGAGTCTCGTACGGGGTTCCTCCAGTACGGGGCTCCTCTGGGCTCAGGGTCCAATTTGGCCAAATTGCCTTAAAGCCAGCCCTGACTTTGGGCATCAGATCCGGCTCCTTGATAATCTCTTTTTCTAAAATAGAAAACTCCGAACAATTTTCTTTTCCCATTCAGGGGTTCCAACTCTTGAAGCAAAAACACTTAAAAACAAAATCAGTGCCAAGGATGTAATGGGGAAGACATCCCACCTTTACATCACAACTGAAAATTGGCAGAACAGGGTAGTGGGAGTAGAAAATTTTGAGTATTCTAAAGGCAGCAAAGTTGTTCTCTAACACATGCACACATCTACATAAAAACATGGAGTCTCAGGACATGGCAAAAATATTAAATAGATGTATTAGTTGTTTGCCTGTGATTGGCAGTGCAATCTACTCAGAAGTAAGTTCCACTGAGTTCAATGGGGCTTACTCCCAGGAAAGAACTCTTGTGCTATCGTGTTGGCAGATGCCATCCACCCAGAGGAACAGTTCTTGTTTAATTGGAGAAGGTAGATAAAGAAGATCAAGGGAGAAGACAGTGGTCATTTGATACTCAGGGCCCTAGAATTTTGGATACCCCGTAAGATAAAATTAATTAATACAAAATGTTAACTGATTAATATTAATCAATTGATTGATTAATTGTTTAATAATTACATTTTTATACCACACTTCCGCTAAGGAGCTCAGGGTGGTGTATATGGTTCCTCCCCTTCTTTTGTCCTCACAACAAACCTGTGGAAGCCTGAGAGATAGTAATAGTCATGAAATGAATAAGAATAATGGCCAGAAAAGAAATGCAGTGCATATTTCCCCACAAGCAACAGATGAACATTAGTGCTTTCCTCCACTTTTGCTCCCATAAACATAGTATTCAATGAAATACTGCCCCTACATTGGATGTTCAATGCAGCCATCAGGATTAATGGATTATAGTCAATCATGAATGTTCAGAATCCTGCTTGGACCTACCAAAAGACCATAGAATCATAGAATCAGAGTTGGAAGGGACCTAGTAGGTCATCTAGTCCAACCTCACCTGGAAAAGGCAGATCCAGAAGAAGTGTCAGAATGCGAGTCCAGGTCTGGGCTTCTAGTCCAGGTGGTATCCCAATCCTACCCATTTGGTTGACCTATGCTCTGGAGGTAACACAGAGCCCAATCTTAACCATGTTGACTCAAAAGTAAGTCCCACTGTATTCAATGTGTCTTACAGGAAAGTGTCTTTAGGATTGCAGCCATAGTGTTCATCATCCCCCACAGGATCTGTCCCTGTGTCACCCGCTAATACCTTATTAATTCTATGCTGTGTCATATTATCTCAATGGCTCTTTGAAAAATCAGACTTATTAGTAAGAAATTTCCTTTGTATTTTTTGTTTTTGGCCATAACTTTGGATAGAACAGAGATATTTCACTTCAGTTTTTTCATTGCATTCTGCTATAAATTATGCATCCAACAGTATATCGCATGATTTTGAGCACAATCCTAACCATCTACTCAAAAGTAATCCCCATTGTGTTCAATGGGTCTTATTCCCAGGAAAGTGTCTTTAAGATTGCAGCCAGTATCTTTCTAACAATTAGGATTTTAGCAATTTTGGTCACTAGCGGTGTCATCCTTTCAAAAGGGGTGGACCACCCCCGACTCTGCTAGATAAGCTACCGGGGAGGGCAGTCTCAGGGCAGTTGCACCCACCACATCAGGGTACTTTCGGCTTTGCTGTAACACTAAGCCTATGGTCCAAACTGAGAATTTTCAGTTTGAATTGGGTGAAAGAGAAAGGGAAGTGAAACAGCCCCTCTCTGAACACATTTTTTCATGCTGGGATGCTACGTGATGACCTAGCATCCTGTCAAGATGACTTGTGAGAAATAAAAATGGTACTTATCAGCTGCAAGGGAAAATACTATCACTGAGAAAAGTTCACTTTTGCTTCACTTCCTAAAAATTATCATCCCACCCCATTAAAAATAGCCAACGGCAAAATGGGAAAGATATTTCAGCTCAGACTCCCTTTGTGCCCAGAATTTTTTAAAATCCAATAATGGCAAAGGAAGGATTTCATCTGGTTCCCAAAACGTGTTTTCAGTGTGAGAACATCAGCCCTGGAACATACAGAGCTCGAATCAAGGCAGAAGTGTCTCTGAGCATATCTGAGTGTTTCTTCTCCTGGCTGCTGAGATACATTACAGATACCTGGAGTGAAGGAGATCTGCTTAATGGCACATCTAAGCATTTCTGCTCTTAGAAGCGACACACGTCACCCTGTTCCATTCTTACCCCATGACCCAATCTGTCTTCAAGTAAGGATATGAAAAAAATACTTCTGGATGATTGCCCAAACCTTTAGCTTTCTGATGAATGCTACATGGGAACCCAGCCAGACAAGCAGTAGAAAAACCTCAACAGCCCAGAAACATGAGCCAGGGTTGAACGAGGGCACTGAGAGAGATAGCACTTGTGTGGATCGAGGGCTCGTCTGGAAAAAGGAAATCTACTATTTAACTCTTTGAGGTTGATGCCTCACATGGGTTTTTTATTTATTTATTTATTTATTTATTTATTTATTTATTTATTTATTTATTTAGGGCACGTTTTAGAATGTACATACATTTTATATTTGGAATGAATGGAAATGAAGCATATGGTCCCCAATTTGTATTCATCTCCACTTATTCCAAGATAAATGCACCTATTCATTTTGGAACTACTATTTCTTGCCATTGATTTTTTTTTAAACAGAAAACAAATAGTGAAATCTTACTTTCGCTGTCATCTCCAGCACGCAGCCTACTATTCCTGGCAATCATTTTGTTTTATAATATAACGAACAACGTGGCAACAAGGAATCTAACAAATGAAAAGCAAACTTGGACTGCAATCCTAAAGATACTTTCCTGGGAGTAAGACCCATTGAACACAAGGGGGCTTACTTTTGAGTAGACATGGTTAGGATTGTACTCTCAATGACTAATAATAAAATAATACCAAGAAGAAGGAGAGGAGGAGGAGGAGGAGGAGGAGGAAAAATAACAAAGATTTAGGCTGCAATCCTAAAGACACTTTCTTGGGAGTAAGACCCACTGAACACAATAGGGCTTACTTTTGAGGAGACATGGTTAGGATTGTGCTCTAACAAATAGAAATGGAAAGGCTGTGGCAGAAAAGGACCAATGGGATCCCAGTGGTTACTGGCATCCTTGGTGCTATTCCAAAACACCTTGAGGACACGTGAATAGCATCAAGGCCATAGAAATATAACTACAAAAAGCAGCTTTACTAGGAACTTGTATCTTGTGATGATGTTTATAACATTGAAATAGGATAAAAACAAGACATCCCAAATACTTGGGAAGGACTCACTGTCTGGATAAAAACAATCCAGTCGACAAAATTGATGTGACTGTGCGAAAATCTAATAATAATACTAATAACAACAACAACTGAAAAACATTTTTCATCCTAGGCCTTCATCTACGCCACTCTTGGATCTCTGGTTCTATTAAATGACATGACCATTCTCCTTCACTGACCTCCCAGGCACCTGCACTGGGACACTTCAAATCCCACCATAAAATCTACCAGTTCTATGATTGATTTTCTCTGCATTTCTATCAAAGTCTTGTAACTACAGATGCTTTGAAAACAATTGAGAAAATGATTCTAGAATTAATTTTAGAATTGTCTAGATTCCTAACTAAATTCTGAACAGGATAAAATTCTGGAAAACAAAACTAAAAGAACAGAATGGGGGGAAATTTGCTCATCTCTATTGTCATCCCATTTCCCTGTTTCGTTCCATTATCTTTTCCTGTTCCTAATCTCTCCTTGCAGCATTGCCTCCATGGTCAAAATTTAGATTGTATGTTCACTGGGGCAGGAATAGTTTATCAACAGGTGCATTATAACTGGATGCAATCCTATCCACACTTAACTTGGGAACAAGCCCAGTTGAACTCAGCAGGATTTACTTCTGAGCAAACATACCTGAGATTGTGCTGGATAAACATTTCTTTTCAAAAGGAAGAAACAAAAGCCATCAGAGGATGAGCTTTAGCATTCAAAACAGCTGCCAGGCCTAAACCCAGCTGAGCTCTGGTTGAAATTAAACCCTCTTCAGGGATAGTCAAAAATCACATATTTTACAAAAAAAGAGAGAGATGAGAGAGCGGTGATTTATAGAGGTTGATGCAACTTGAATTTTTCCATACTTATTTGACCAGCAAGAGATAAATTCAATTTGTGTCTCTTTCTCTCTCTTCCCCTGGAGTAAATTATTTGCTCTTGAAATAAAGTCCGTGTTGGAGGATACGATACGGATAAACTGCTTCCATTACAGACGTCGCTGCTAGTGATCAGCATCAATTGCTGTGTGCTGTTTGACGTCGCATTTCAATTTTTTTTTTAAAAAAAATCAGTTTCATTTGTCTTTTGTTGTTGTTATTCTTGTATTAATATTTGTTTTGAGCTGGGGGCATTTGGTCACGGATGGGCATGAGATCGGGGGGAAGGGGCTGTGAGTTTACACAGATAATTGTGCAGACTTGTAACGCCATAATTTGAAGGAAATCTAAGACACAAACAATGGGAATTTTTTCTCTCTCTCCCTCTTTCTCTTTCCAAATGTGCTGTCAAAAGCATTCCTCTGTAATTTGATCAGCGGGGAACAGAGCGCAAGAAGCGAACCCAACACGGAGCTTGGCAATCATGCCGATAATATCTTCAGCGCAAAAGGAGACAGGGATGCCTGGAGTATCGCTCTGGTTCTTCATGTTTAAGTCAATGGGAGTTAATAGATGAATTGATGAGACAATAGAAGTTAACTGGGGATGCAGAACTGGTGAGATGATCCCTTTTCCAAGGCCAGTCAGTGGTTCATGGTTGATGCAGACTTTGAGTTACGCAAAACTATTTTCCAGGCAAAGTGTGCATTCTGACAAAATATGCTTTTGAATGGTTTTAATACACCTAAGCAAACATGGGGCACTCTGACAGTATGACTTATCTAAAAATCTGAAGATTTTTTTAGTCTGGAGATTGTTAAAGCATGAAGCAGAAGATGATATTTGCACATATGTGGTTCTCCTTCATTGGCACATGAGATGGAACTGACTCCTGAACACATACCCTTTATATCACTTTCAGACTTGCATTCCAATCTAACATGTAGTATCTGATGATGATTCAGGATTCTCATAGCCATTCACACTGGATCCATCTTGCTCAGAATTCACTCTATTCCATCTGCCTCTCCAAGCACCCGAAGACAAAGAAAGAGAAGGTGTTACCAGTTCTTGTAACTGGATCCTTCTAACTAGAGATGCTAACGGACTAGACCTGGAACCGTCTCCATGAAAAGCTTGGGTGTTAAGCACTGAGCTATGTGCGCTCCTGATGATCATCTATCTGAGCCTGTCTTATATCAAGGTCGGTCACTGGTCCACCTCACAGTACTGACTACAATGATCACCAGTAGCTCTCCAGGATTTCACACAGAGGTCTTCCCCAGTCTTATCTGGAGATATCTTAGGTTGATACTGGGACTTTCTGCATGCAATCTCCATCGAGAGATGGGGTCTACAGCCTAACAAAGCTGCATTTCTGTTGTTGCTGTTCACGATCACGTGAAGCTGACTTACAATATGTTGCTTCAGGCAGTGGGTTCATTTGGCCCAGTATCGACTGGACTTACTATGGGCAAAAGCCATCTGTACTAGCTCTGGATACATTCTTCAGTTCTAGCCTCCTTTATTGTGGCTCCTGCTTCAGCTAGGGCTGTGGGTGGCGCAAGTGGCTATGACACTGTGCCTGTTAACCAGCAGGCCAGGGTTCGAGACCTGGGTCGGCCCCACAAGAAGGGTGAACTCTTGTCCTTAGCCCAGCTCTGCAACACAGCTGGATCCATTCATATTGGCTCTGCCTTTCCATTGGACTAATTCAGTGGCGTGGAGAGGGGGGATTTGCTGCTTGGGTAACAGCCTGTCCTCCATAACAATCCAACCCAGGCTTTCGTGCTTCGCATGCAGCGTATGCAGCGCCGAGCACGATACCATAGTCTTCCAAGACTGACGGAGGCCTGCTTTTCAGCTAGACCTACAGCTTGCTCTGACAGCATGAAGCATCTGAATTTATTAAGCAAAGACCAAGTACCATCAAGAGCCTAACCTTTTGCTCCTCCTTGACGAACAGGAAAAACCTCTTGTATTGAAGTGTACAGTCCAACCTCTTTATTTCAAAGATGTCAGGTTGGAGAACTAGCAGTCCTGACTCAGGGTTCCCCATGGAGATAAGGCAATGTTTAAGCCAAATCGGTTTTTAAAAGGTATGGTATTTCCTCTCATTGTCTTGGCAAATCCGATCTCTGTCCCTAACCCATTGCCCAGGCTTCTCTGCCTTAGAAATGCCTTGATGTAGTCTGCTTGAGTTTCCCAGCCTTGAGGACAACATGGAATGTTTTATTCCATTCCAAACCCACCCCTTTATTGATAGACCATGAAGCCAAAAGGTGACCCCATCTATCACCCCAGGCCTGATGGATCTCTTTGATGAGGCCCCTGGAGACATGGAGGTTCTGCCAGTCAATTCATCATTTCCTAGTTAATGATGAACCTTGATTTCCAAAAGTGGTGAAAGAACTTAACCACTTCTTGTTAACCTCCATCTATTTTTTTAAGTGACCAGGATGCCAGGAGGCAGCCAGAAGGTTGCTATGAGTTGCTAAGCTTATAGTGACTCTGTTTAAGCAAGAATCTGTAGCAGTGGGGTAAGGCTTTAACTAACCGGTGTGGAAGTGGGGAGTCCACAGTTACTGGAACTGAAGTTCTGTGGATACTGGGACACCACTGTATATCGAACTGTCGTCAATTATACTCTAGGTAACGTCACGTATTGTCACACACTGGAAGAATCCTGTTTGTCTTTCCATCACATGGAATCAAGGTCTCTCCAAGGCGATAAAGCTGTTTCATTGAAATGACCTGGCTGAAAGGTCTGAATGAAAGGTAAGATAAACAGCCCAATCCTAAATAAAACCACCCCCACCAATGCAGCCATACCAATCAAATGAATCTGTGCCATTTTGATGGTGCCAAAACAAGGAGTTAAGGGAAGGATATAAAGAATGGGGTTTGGTTCTGATGCTGCCAGTCATCTATCGCTTCCCCCAGTTCTGTCTTTCACTCACCCACCACTTCCCACCCAGACAATCCCATTCCTTTCCCTCCCCAGCCTATTTCTCCCACCTATTTCTATTGTGCAGCCCCTGAGCAAGCCCATTTGTGGTAGTGGGCCTCCAATATTGCCTCCACTTGCCCTAAGTATGGCCATTAAGCCCTAGTTAGGATCGGCCTGAAACTCTTAGAGCGCAATCCTAACCCAGGCTGGCACAACTCGTTGGTCTTCCTGTTCTCATAATGAATGGAGGCAAGCATATGTTTGTGCATGGCCTGTGCCTCCCCCAGGAATGGCACAGAAATGTCTTATGGCAGTATGTCACCCCCACGTCAGCACAGGACTTATGCCGGGACTTAGACTGGCCTAACTGGAGCATAGGATTGTAGTACCAGTCAGCAAAAGGCAACTAGAACAGGGTATCTATAGAATGGAGGCTGGGACACAGGAGAAAGGGTGGCAGTGGGACTGGCAGGAAAGAGAATTACAGGAAGGTCTGTGGAATTAGCAAGTCAAGGCCACTCAAAGGATGGTGCAAGCCATACAATGAGAGTGCTCAGTTTCACAGACAAAAGCCCTCATGTATCAGAAGGTCATGCCACAAAATAGGGCAGTTTCAAGCAGTTTCATATATGGTGACTGCATTACAGCGAATGCAATACAGCGAAGGTGTGCAGGTGTTTTTCAAAGTTTACTTTATGGAGCATAAAGCATCCAAGTATTGTTGGTACAATTTTAACCTTTCTGGCCAAAGTTATTCTACCTAAATCTAAAGGTCTTTATAGTTGATTAGTTTTCCTGGTTCTTTGTCTTCAATTCATGCATCCCCAGGTGTTGCTACATCTATAATCCAGACTATTTTCTTTTCCACTGCTGTTAAATCTGGTGTATTACATGAATTATTATTATTCTTTGTTTTGCAGTGACATGTTGAATTTGGAATGGTTTCAAAACTGACCTTTGAAATCAAAGAATACTTTTTAAAAAATAAATAAATAAAATAAAGCTGACCTTTCAAGCCAAAGAATACTTAAAAACCCTTAAATCTGGTTGATTAATTTTACATATTTGAAGGAAACAGTGTGAATTTGGCAAGTTGATATTTTGCAGAAAAATGGGAAATATCAGCTTGCAAATTCAATGCATTTTGCCTAGTTGTTCCTTGAGCATCTCCTAAATCAGACAGCATTGAAGATACTCTTGCACACACTTGTTTGTTTGTACAGGGCATCTCCTATAGGCTGTGTATGTGTATTATGTCTCTGTGTCCAAACATGCTGTTTTGCTGGATGCTCTGTAACATTTGTTATCCATGTGATTTGAAGCAGGCCAGACAGACAGACAGCCCAGCAGCTCTGCATCCTCTCCACGGCGGGAGTCAATAACTGGATGATGGGTCTTTGTTAACAGAGAAAATCCATTTAAGTTCACTCGTACTTTTCCAATAGGCTGCCATTATGCCTCAGGGGTCCACGGCGCTCCATACCTAGATCCAAAGAGAAATGGTGCGGTCCCCAATTCAATTGCTGCCTTTTAAACTCACTTGCTTTTCCTCACTCTACAGAGGCGCTGGGAGGAAGCACAACCTGCATGCCACGGTCAAAGCAGCATTTTAGGCCCGCTCAGCAGCTGCAGGAGGTCAAAACCGTGCCAAAAACATTGCTGGGACATGAAACATACCAGGTCTTCAAGGAAACAACTGTCGTGTGGCTCTCAGCTGATGTTTTCGGCAGGGATGATGGGCATGACCACAGAGGCCCAGTTCAAGTAGGCTTTCAGGGCAGCATCATTAACGTTCCTCAAATCTTCTACGTAACTTCCAGACATGTTCATGATACCTCAGTTCTTCAGCTCAACACCTGAGTTTCCACCACCCCATTATACACCTCTGCAGGTTCTTGGTGGACCACTGCATGCTGGAAGAACATTGGAAACTGCCTTCTACTAAGCCTACTGGTCCATCTAGCTCAGAATTTGTCAACACTTTCTGGCAGAAGCACTCCAGGGTTTCAGATAGACAACTTTCTCTTGCCCTATCTGGAGATGCTATAAAGGATTGCACTTGGGACATTATTGTACATGCAAAACAGGAGCTCTGTCACCAACCTGCCTGTAGCAGTAACCGGTATTCATTTTATCTGCAAAAGCAAATCTTCCACTATTAAAAACAAACACTTTGTATTTTGTTCTGATCAAGGATAATAAATTCAGTTGTCTTAGAATAGGGTGTAATTCTAAACTAGGCTGGCACTACTCATCGGTCTTCCTGTGGGGATAAAGGGAGGCAAGCACATGTCTGTGCACTGGCTAACTCTCTACCACAGTGAATTTGTGCCATGGCACACTGGTGTGCCACGGATTGTCCTCAGGTGTGCCACAGGAATTTGGGGACTGGCATTCATTAACAGGAAAATTGGGGGGTTTGAACAGTCTGGTGTACCTTGTCATTGGTAAAAACAATTGACGGTGTGCCTTGACAGTTTCAGCACCTTGCTAAGTGTGCCATGAAATGAAAAAGGTTGAAAATCACTGCTCTACCAGGGGTGGCGCAGAAGTGTCTTGCAGCACTTTTGTGACACCCTCAGGTCACCACGGGACTTATGCCAGGGCATAGGACGACCTAACTGGAGGTTAGGTTAAAATTGCCACCTTAATTATCAACAGCTCAGAATCAACCTTGGCAGCTGTCACATCTTGGAAGCCTTGGGTTCAAATCTCAGTTGAAACCATGATACTTACAGTGTGATCTTGCGCCAGTCATTTTCTCTCACTGGTCTGTCTCACAGGGTGGCTGTGAGGACTAAAAGGATTGGGAGAGCTGTGTTTGCTGTCATGCATTTCTTCAAGGAAGGAAGCAAAAATGTAAATAATAATAAAAACAAGGATAACATTGGTATGATAAGTAGAGGTGGTATTTTCTTAACCCATAAAAAAACAGAAAACACCATTTTGTGTTTAAAATATCCAAATCAAAACATGAAAAACTGCATTTTGGTGTTTTAAGATATTTTCCAGAAATTAAAATTGATTACTTTTCCAGTAAGAAAAAAGTTCTATATGCTGACACTAGATATGACCTATATCACCTACTATATTTAGGACACTTTTAAGGTGTTAATAAAAATGAGAACTTGGAATAAAATAACACCACTTATGAAACTGTGAAAATATAAAACTATTTTCAAACACCCCTAATGATGGGCTGTGGGTGGCGCAAGTGGCTAAGACACTGTGCTTGTTAACCAGCAGGCCAGGGTTCGAGACCCGGGTCAGCCCCACAAGATAGGGTGAGCTCCTGTCCTTAGCCCAGCTCTGTGACGCCAACTGGATCCAATCGTATTGGCTCTGCCTTTCCATTGGACTAATTCAGTGGCGTGGAGAGGGGGGATTTGCTGCTTGGGTAACAGCATATCCTCCATAACAATCCAACCCAGGCTTTCGTGCTTTGCATGCAGCGTATGCAGCGCCAAGCACGATACCATAGTCTTCCAAGACTGACGGAGGCCTGCTTTTTTTTTAATGATAGAGCCAAAAACGTTACGACGACCCCTGATATAGTTGAAGTATTTGCCAGAAGGGTTTGTTTGCTTCCATGATGGAAAAAGAGTGGAAATCAGCCATGAATTGGGAATGGCATGCAGAAGGGGCAGCAAGGGAGAGTGGACAGAGCTATTTAAGGAAGTGGAGAGAGATTGGGTTGCTGAATGAGAAAGTTGGAGAAGCAAAAGTTATATATCCCAATTTATATGTATATAAGGCTATCGCAGGTAGGGTTCATTGACTTGGCAATAGCCAGTCCACCTTTGATTGAAAATTCCAGACAGCATAAATCCTTTGGATTATAGTTAGAAAAATATCATTTTACAAACTGCTATCAGTTCAAAAAGCTAAAGGCTTGCTTGGTGTTAATTGAAATAAACACAGTGCCTGTCATGTTCACAGTACTCCCTAAGAAATGAAAGAACACACCCCTCACACTGGGGGTCACCAGCTCAATAATGTGGTTTGTCCTCATCATAGGAGAAAAGAGGAGGTATCTTCCCAGTTTGATGGTGGTGCTTTTGCTCAAAGGGACATGGCCTTCTGCTGCATTTCTCTTGGAGCAGCATGGCACCTTCTTGCCCCAATGCCAGGAGGTGGTGCCAGTTGACCCCTCCACTCCGGGTATGCCAGTGAAAGGTGGGAAAATAATACATTTAAACTGCAGGGACTGAAGACTGTGGCAAAATGTGTGTTCTCAATGATCAATGAAAAATTTGGAAGCAGGGTTTTTTTTAAACTAATCCTGGCTTTTTTAATGAGTTACAGTGCAACCCCATTCAGGTCTTTTCAAAAGTAAGTTCCTTTGAGTTCAATGGGGCTTACTCCCAGGAAAGTGCTCTTAGGATTGCAGCCTTAGTATTTTAAGGGTTAAATTTCTAGCTTATTTAATTTATTGTTTTCTTGTTAATAGCACAGAGTTATCTTTTGATTCTGCACAACACCTTGGAAAAATTGTATTTGAAGGCTAAGCAATATAAATGTAAGAAACAAGATAATGGATGGTTTCATACGCATTCATTTCGTTCTGGACACAAAGTAATGTGAACTGATGTGCAATTCTTTCTTGCTAATCTGCAACTCTGAAATTTGGATGAGGCGAAATTCTGAACTTTCAGAATTTCAGAGTGCGCAAGGAGGGTAGGGTTTTAATTCATGTTAAGCAGCAAGCGACCAGTCGCAAATGACTGCACAGCAGAAAAATAAGAGGGTGCCATAACCCATGAGCAAAGGCAGTGCTATCATGCAACTTTCAACACACTGGAAAAAGAAAAATCCTGAACGATCATCTTCTTCAGCCCCTGCATCACCATAAAATGACAGAATATGCATGAATTCTCGCCTAAAGCAAGTGGATGTTTTGGGTTGACGCAGCAAGTATGCAAAAGGTAGGAGCTGGAGACGGTGATAAACGTTACTGCTGTTCAGAGCCAAGTCCACACATGCATCAAAATTATGTGGGTGTGGGTGTGGGTATATATGTGTACGTATGCATTCAGAGGAGAGCTATACAGGCATAATTTTACTCCAGCCCGAGCACTCCTCAACTCCCCAGCTGTCTCCCCGTACCCATCATGCCCTCTGCTCGCCTTGTTACTTTCCGATCACGTTCCGGGCATCCCCTCGGGACGGCGCAGAAAATTAACAGCGGTTCAGATCTGAGGAACTTTATGACACGTGTATGATAGGCCTGAACCAGGGTGTAATTGAATGACGGATGAGCTTCCAAGAGCCACATTTCCAGGGAGTAATGAAAAATAGAACTGATATTGACTGAAGGAGCTTTTGCCGGCTGGGTTGGGATGAGCAGCCGTTCGGCACGGGGAGCGCATCAATAGGGCAAGTAATAGCGCAGTTATTGTAACTCCGAAAAATGTCATTTGAGCTTAAAACTGGGGAACACTTTGCTATTAACCAGCCTTAAACAGAAAGGACACGAGAGGGAGAGCTGGATAATTTATATTGCTCTTGTTCGGGGCTGCTCTTGCAGGTAGATGTGTCCCAGTTTTTCTTCCCTGGGGCAGGTTTAAGATTTGCAGAGTCCGGCTCAAGGAGGAGGGAATCCAAGTGTTTGTGGATTCACAGAAAGGAAATACAGAACAAAATGAGGGGGTGGCTTTCTTACAGCCCACTGATGTTTGAAACGAAGGATGCAAACTTGTAGGTCATGAGGAGGGGCTATAATTCTGTAGTTCCATAGCAGCCAATTTTTGCATGTAGAAGATCCCATGTTCATTCTCTGGCAGCATCTAGGCCTGGGAATGACCTCTTGTAGAAATCCTGGAAAACTAGCTGGACCAACGGACCCAGAGAAGGCAGTTTCAGACACTGGACTGCAACACTACCAAGTTTGCATTCTGCGTTTCAAACATCAGTCAATCTTACAAAAGAATCATTCAAAAACAATAAAGGATCAGAATGGGGCATCAGCTCATCCCTAAGCTGAGCAGTGTCACAACAGCACATTACATGATCAAGAATTTGACTGGTATACTATTTTCTCATTCTCCAAGTCTGCCTTGAAACTTCCTCCACAATGGAGAGTCATTGCTTAAGATTGAGGAGGAGGTATACAGAATAAGTTTAGTGATGGGTAGTCCAGGGAACCAAAGACTCTCAGGCTGCAATCCTAACCACACTTTCCTAGGAGTAAGGACTATTGAACACAAGGGGACTTACGTCTGAGTAGACATGCTAACGATAGCACATTTCCTGGCATTTCACACACTCTGCAGCCTGCAGATCTCTCTAGAACAGTGATTTTCAACCATAGTCATCAGGTGTGCCGTAGAAGTTTGGGGGAAGTCATTTATTAATAGGAAAATTCGGGGACTTGAACTGCCTAGTGTGCCTTGTCAATGGTAAAAACAATTGATGGTGTGCCTTGAAAATTTCAGTGCCTTGTTAGTGTGCCATGTGTTTAAAAAGGTTGAAAATCACTGCTCTAGTATTTCCAGTGCTGCAGTAGGCACCCTAAGATCTGGGATCCCTAAACAACCAAAAAAAATTTGGATCTTCAAATGGCCAGAAAACCCAAGAAAGTATATACAGCATTGGATCCCTAAGTAGTTTGTTACTTAGTTGACTGGCCCTGGTCCAATGCAGGCATTGCAGGCTTTTTTAGGGCTTCAGAAACTTGCCAAACCTATTTAACCAGAGTTAATAGTAGAGGCAGGGTAGCCCATCCAGAAGTATCAGCATGGTGGAAGGGGGGCACCCATCTTTGACCACCGACAGGTATCCCCTACTTATGGAATGGGTTACGGACTGGAGCACCGTCCAAAAGTAAAAACCATTGAAAAATAGAATCCAGTCTTTTAGTTTATAAATGTTGCTTCCAATGTTTTTTTTTCTTTAGCAAATTGCAAATGCTTTTTATCTTGCAAATTCCTGCTAATACATAAAGATTTCTGCAAATGGATTCTCCTTTGGGAGAAAGGATTGAACCAGAGATACAACATGGGGAGATCAATTTTGGCCTGTAGAACAGCAGAGGTTGAAAGAGCAGAACATGCAATGAATGAATGAGTTCTGGGTATAATTGAAAGATGTTGAAAGAGTGGATCATCAGAAAACAAACCATCAGAAAGCAGGGGATACCTGCCTCCACCCCTCTTTTTCCTTCTTCCCTCTCTGGATTGGAAAAGGAACTGGCGAACAGAGAGGAAGATGAAATATGGAAGGGAGAAGAGCACTGAGCTAGAACATTGGAAAATGGGAGGAGAAGTTGGCACATCACTTGGGAATGAGGGCAGTATTTGACAAGTCACCTCTGGCATCAAGAGGTCTTGGGCTGACCATGCATGGAGGGGAGAAGAAAGGCCAATGGATGCATAGGTGGTTTTCAAGTCCTGCAAACAAAAGGCCAAGAAGTAACCAGCTTCTCTGGCTGGTTAATTTCCAAGAGGAAATTAATGAGGACTAGGCTGATGTTTTGCCTGAAGAAACCACTCAGACAGCCGGGAAGAGTTTGTGCCATCTTTTTTGTGCTCAGAATAATCCTTTTGCCTGACAAGCAAAACTGAAAAGGTTGTCAGTAATACACAAACAGAGCAGTGCAGTTGTTGTTGGCAGAATGCTAGGCTCACTCCTGCTCAGAGGCCACTTAAGACCTTATGGGGGCCAGAGAAGGCCCTCTATAGCACTGTAAAGAGGAAAGCATGGTGCAAGGAGGGGGTTGCAGTAGCACCCTTCATTTGGTAACACCCTGGAGTGTTAGACCTCTGTCCTGGTTAGGTACATCAGTGGCCCTCACACCACATGTCCCTGGTGCAGAAGAATCAAGACTGGCACTTTAAGCTTTCTTGAAGGTTAAGATGGGCAGAACATAGATATATGACACTGCGTAAAGTTCTTCTACTTCAGATCAGTTTTCCTTTTTACAAAACGGACTAGTCACACTAGTGAATGTGCTGTGATGGTGCAAGTGGTTAAGACAATGTTCCTGTTAACCAGGGTTTGAGACCTGGGTCCTACAAGATGGGGTGACCTGGGTCCTACAAGCTGTCTTTAGCTCAGCTCCTGCCATCCTAGTAGTTTGAAAGCATGGAAAAGCAAGTAGATAAATAGGTACTACCTTGGTGGAAAGGTAAAACAGTGTTCCATGCGCCTTCGGCAGTCATGCCAGCCCCATGACCATGGATGTGTCTTTGGACAACAATGGCTCTAAATGGTTAGAAAAAGGGATGAGCACTGCACCATACAATTGGTCATGACTAGCAGTACAACCTGTGGGGGACACCTTTACCTTTTCAGTCATGCTTATGGTTGATAAAGTGCCACTTCCTATACAGCAGAATGGGAACTTAGAATACCCCCCACAACGAGCCAAATTAAATAGAACCTGCATCAGGTGCAGATGCAGGTTACCTGTGTGTACCAAACACTGGGCACAAAGAGGAGGCACCTTGTTTGCACATATACTGCATATTCTATCAGCTGGCTCAGCCTGTTATCAAGTGTAGTTGAACAGGGTGGCTACATAAAATATTTTTCTCCCCTTCCCCCTCCCCTGGTAATCCTACAGGCATCTGTGTACAGCACGTCTGTCCACAAAATAATTGCTCGCTTGGCAGATCTGACAGTCTCCAGATGTAATCGGCACACTCCTTCCTGGCTGCTCCTTCTTCCCTGTTTAATACTGACTTCCTCCTTACAGCTGCATCTCTGAGGGTCGCGGCAGTTTCTCACTTTGGGGGTCTTCTTGTGGGGCACATTCTTTGCCTGGTTGGGCTCTGACAAAATTGGAAAGATATTTCAAAGCCAATCATTTTGAAAATGTGTGTTTTGAACTTGGGACACCAGGATCCTTCTATCCATGAGGCCAACTGAGAAGTTTGCCTCAGGTGGGAAACTAACTAGGGGGCACCAACCTCTTACGCTGCCTACTCGCTTCCTCGTCCTCTCATTCCTGGAATGAAAAAGAGGGGAGCAGAAGACATTCTGGTCATCATTCTACCCACTCGTCCACACTTCCTCTGCCACACTGTTACCCTCTTTCTTTTTTTCGTCAATGGGAGGATTAGAGGCTGGTACCACACCAGACAAAGAGAGCAGCAATTGGCTTGTGACCTTGGGCATCAGGAGGTCTCAGGTCAGCCCTGTGGGACCCTCAGGCACCCAACATAGCTGACTGGCATAGGGACTGGACAGACAACTCTATCATTTCCTCTTCAGTAGATAACGAATTGGGCTGGAGGCTTAGCCTCCCAGTTTGAGCTCCACACAGGCCAGATGATGTTGGGTGGCAGGCCAGATTGAGCCTGCAAGCCCTAAATTTCTGATCCATGCTCTGCCACCTTGCTAAGGGTGTAATCCTAATTTCGGCTGGCCCAATTCGTTGTCCTTCCTATTCCTGTGGTGCCATAGGGAAGGAAGCGCATGTCTGTGCACTGGCCAAACCCTCCCCCCCCCAGGAGTGCCTTTGCACCACTTTTATGACACCCCCAGTTCAGCACAGACTTATGCCAAGGCTTAGGCTGGCCTAACTGAAGGTTAGGTTTACAGCCTAAGTCTGGGGCTTATGGCATCTTGGGACTACTTCACAAGTTTTGGAATTTTTAGGATTGGGGGCAGACAGGAAGCAAGATTACATCATGTAATGCTCACATCTCACTTTTGGAAGTGACTGCCTCAAGATGTGGTGATGGTTAACTATGTAGAGGACTTATAGATGGGAGGAGGCACATTCTTAAAGAATGAGTCTGTCCACGGTCATTAATCAGGTAACCCATGTTTAGGAGTAGAGTACCACTAAGATGTAGCTGAGAGGCATTAACAGCCAGAGAGAGGTTAGTAGTCAGGATGACTCTGTGTTTGTCGCCATATTCAGAGGCAGTCCACAGGATAGCAATCTACCTTATAACAAGCTACCATTCCCTCCTTGTGGGTTGCCAAAAGTAGAAACTGGATGCCGGACTATGTATAACTTTCCTCTAATCTAACAAAGCCTGTCTTAAGGTCATGCCTAAATGGAACCCCTTATTCCATGGATCATCTGCTGTTGCTTTCATGCCCTACTTGTGGCCTTCTTTGGAAACATCTGGCCACAATATCCACTTATGGAAACTGACACAGGACTAGATTCTAGGTCTGATCAAGAAGGGATTTTCCAATGTTCATAGGCTGTTGCATATGTATTTGTTTGCATATGTGACATTTCTACTCCTAGTGCAAAAGCCTGCACATGGAAGAGACCTATGCACACACTGCACTGTGCACATAGCACAGCATATTTGCCCACCTGCCCTCCCACCACACACGTTGCTTCATAAGCATCCTCTTTCTCCTCTCTCCTTTCCCTACAACAACAAATAAGACTTACGTTTCCCCTGTTTGACCACAGTTAATGACTTGACTAATTGATCTCCAACCAAGTTCAGCTCCTCTTTCCCAGGCGATCAATATCAGAAATCTTTCAAAGACTGAAATTTTTTTCCTCTCTCTCTCTCTCTCTCTCTCTCTCTCAAAAAAGTAGTAGTAATTTTTCACTCAACCTCCACCCTCTTTTCTGTCCCCAAATTGAAAAGGGCCATTGATTTGGGGGAGGAGGAGAAAAGGGCAGGGATCGATACAATGGAAAACAATTAAACTCAAGACTGTGACTCCTGAAAGAGGTTTACGCACCAGGCCTGAAAAGCAACCGAGTGAGGAGGTCTTTTGCTCACACCCCCGAGGGTATCAGGTGCCCTTGACAGAAAGAGACAAAAAATGGGAAATAGTTTTAGGAGGGGAAAGGAGGCTGTCTAGAAATCAGAACAGATGCAATCACACTGAAAAGATCAGAATACAGTTGCTGCTGAACTTTCGGGAAGAAGAGCTCTCACTGCTTTATTCGAGTGCAGATTCTAGACCTCATGATTCTGGAGACATCTCCATAAATGCTGTGACCTCTTTTCTCGAAAGCTGGGCTGAATGTTCTCCAAGGAGAAGTTACAGCTGAAAAGGGGGGTTTTGGGGGGCATAGAGGGGGTAAAATAAGTCCTCTTTTTCATTGTCCTTTTGTACTCCCCCTGGTGGCTGCCGGCTAGTAATGGCTAATTTTTCACCAAAATGCCACTTGGAAAGATTTCATATGGTAAATTCTCTCCTACACTAACTCCCAAAATTGCCCACCTTGTTTTCCCATCTATGATTGGGACAGGAAAATGGAGGGGGCACTTTAGCTCAGTTTTTTAAAAAAGAAACCTTATATACTTATATTAAAGCAGGCCTCCGTCAGTCTTGGAAGACTATGGTATCGTGCTCGGCGCTGCATACGTTGCATGCGAAGCACAAAAGCCTGGGTTAGATTGTTATGGAGGATATGCTGTTACCCAAGCAGCAAATCCCCCCTCTCCACGCCACTGATTTAGTCCAATGGAAAGGCAGAGCCAATACGATTGGATCCAGCTGGCATCGCAGAGCTGGGCTAAGGACAGGAGCTCACCCTGTCTTGAACACTGGCCTGCTGGTTAATAGGCACAGTGTCTTAGCCACTTGCGCCACCCAGAGCCACCCTTAACTTATATTACGTAACCCTAATATACACTGACTCCAGGCTGAAACCACAATCACCTATAACAGAGCTCCTTGGAAGGACAATGTAGTGCACTGGCCGTCCTGATCCAAAAAGGGCCCTCCGTGGTGATGAGTTGCGCTGGCCAAGCTCAGTGCAAGGCTCTGGGGATGAGAAAGGGAAGGGAGCAGGCAGGGGAGACATTTAGTGGTGGGGAAGGGAAGGTAAAGGCTATTCCCAGGGGCAGGAATACTCTTTAGCCCAGGATACCTGGGCAGGAGCAGGAGGTGAGGCTGAGACACAACACTTGTGCTGGATTCAAATGCTTGTCTCAGGTGAGGCTGAGACACAACACTTGTGCTGGATTCAATGTGCTGCATTGTCGAGCAGACCTGACAATGCAGGTCTGCTCAAGTCTCCTTCACCTCCTAAGGTGGCTCAGATCCAAGTATACTCATTGGGGCTGCTGTTGCATGACTGGGGTAAGGGGAAAAGTTCTTCCCTCACACCACAGTAGTTTAGCAGCAGCCCTAGTCTTGAGCTGGATGCAGCACATGCAAGCCTGCCTGATCCAGAGCACGTTAGGATTGCACTGTAAATGCAACCAGATTTAAACTAGGAAGAGTCTTTCTTCCATCCCAAGTTTCCAGAAGTCAGTAGCTTGATCAAGCATGGTTCAAGTTTGTGTCAAAATGAGTGCATCAGCACATAGAGCATGAACCCTCCTTTATCACTACCACTTCCTCCTCTTCTTCAGTGTCCACAGCTTCTACAAAAAACGAAGTCTTCTTATGCATGCAGAATCCTCCTGGACTTCCTATTTGGAATAACACTGAGAAAGAGGATGCAGAAGCAGTAAGAGGGAGATGCACAGTCCTGTTGCAATCCTTGCTTGCAAGGACTGCAATCAATACAGGATCTCAGAAGCCTCCAGATTCCAGCTCCATGGCTGCACTTGTTCACTGGAGGAGGAGATGGACTATCCATTTGGACTACCATCCAAACCTTCTCAGTCACTCTCGGTCACTTTCCTTTCCACTGCCACTTTCCTTTCCACTGCCACTGCCACTTTTCCTGCCACCACAAGTAAAGGAGACAAAGTGAGAAGATCTTGACCATAGCTGAACAAAGAAACCAGGCAGGCCTGTGGATGTGACAGGTGGGAAAGGGGTGCAAGGCACTCCCCAAGAGTTCATCACCTCCCCCAGCCCATCACTTGAACCAGTTGCTTTGCACCACAATACTGGGGAGCCAGCTCTGAGCTCAGGCTAGATGTTTAACACTGAGAAGATCCTGTTCTACTGACATGGCAAAAACAGAAAATGGAACCCCTAGAACTTATTCGAGGTATGGCCAATCCTGAAAATTAATCTAATCCAGAGACTTTGTCACCCAATCAGAGGAGCTGATGATATACATCCCTAATTAGTCCGGGGTCTGAAGAGGACTCTAAGCACAAACAGCCTATGTCGGCTTACCATGGAAACATTTTTCTCAGCCTAATTGGATTCTGAAAAGTTTTGAGTGATGATGTCGCTTTTCATGCTGAAGCCAATTAGTGAGGGCAACACTACCCTTCAATTTTGGAAATCAGAGGTGATAGGAAAGCCGCTGGGCCATAGAAAGTACCTCCAACAAAAAAAGCTTCCAGTTTTCCCATCATTTTGGGCTAACTCTAAAATGCCGCCCTCAGTCAGACAGAGGATATTACTTAGGGTATCTGTATCCCCATCTTCTTTGACGGAGAAAGTCAAGGCAGGATTTTAAGGGTTCCAGACACTGACCAGTCCTGCTCTGTGTGAGCAAAATGGCTGTCTTGTGCCCTCAAGATGTACATATATTGAACAACCAAACAAAATTCAGCTAAGGATCACTTCATAAAAAGTGAACGTCTGTACATGCTGTTGAAGTAGGATCTTCTCATTAGCAATGTCGGAGCTCGATCTAGAAATCTGTGGACTTCAGTGTGGAAGCAAAGAAAACTCAACACTAGCAACTGACCAAAACTATATTAACAAGGTATCCAATGGCAAGCCATGGACTGTGATTTACTTGGAATAAAAAGCAAGAAAGATGAAATGTGCTGGGTGAAGAAGCATATGCAGAGACCAGTAAGTGTATATGCAAGACAAGTAGGGAAATGTACACATTTCATTATACACTCATTCAGGTATTTGTACATGTGCACAAGTTTTTGTGCACACACCTTCCCCAAATATCCTTTTGAAAGTCAGTAGTGGACTGAAGATGCTGCTCACCGATAGCGGGTACTGTTACATGTACACTGAATACGTGCATAATATTGAACATACAGAACAGCAATCAAGTGATTATACATAGATCATATAGGCCCTGAGAATAATGAATGAATAAGGCTTAAAACAGGGTGATTGAAAAGTAACTCCCTATTTTAAAATACTTATAAATTACAATATAGGGAGTTACTTTTGTAAATACTTATAAATTAAATTGTAAATTACAATATAGGGAGTTACTTTTCAATCAGCCTATATATAGCAAGCTAGGAAGTTGCCGGGTTGTAAGGAAACCAAAGATTTGTGCAAAAATGAACATCCACGCATTTCAAACACAAGTGTCCCTTGTTATCTACTAGGTTTCTGCTCCAGATTTAAAAAATCCATGTATAATGAAAACAATGGAAAAAATAGATTTAAAGACCCACTTTCAGGTTTCTTGCTTCTCTCTCATGCCTAATTGAATGAAGTATTGCCTCAATATTGATTCTGGGACTGAAAAATGGAATGATTGCTTGCAAGACTATCAACCTACAACAGTAGAAAAACAGTTTTGAAAACTATGGTTTGCAATGGCCATTTGTGTGGAGTCAAATCCGTATATAAAAAATCCACAAACAACAAGGTTGGACCTGTACTTGCATGTATCAGTTCCAGAGTGAGTTCCACAAAGACGCTGACAATTTTGGCATCAGTGCTTGGGCCATGTACAGCAACCTGGCCTAAGTCCACCCTGACTGTCTCCTGATGTTACTGCTGCCATTCATACTGAGGATTTTGGGGTCCACCAGGCCAGCTGGACTTTCTGATGGGCCCTAGCCAGTGGTGGGCTTCAGGGGGTTCTCACAGGTTCTATAGAACCCTTTGCTAATGAGCACCTGATTCTGAGAACTGGTTACTAATGGGACATAGAACCTGTTGCTAATTTAGGTTATTAGGAGATAGAACCTGTTGTTAATTTATTTGAATCCCACCACTGCTAGTACCCCCTCAGTCCCCAAACTGACCAATCTCTTTATGCCACTGCTGCCAACGGGGCTCTGTTGCCTGTGCCTTCCTTGGAACATTTCATTTCAAATCCCAGTGCCCTTCTTGGCACACCAGATGAGGGCCGGTGGGTGACAAGCCAGTTCTGTTGTCCCAATTAATTAACGAGTTTTACAAACACAAGGCCCAGACCCAGACAAAAGGGGGGGAGGCAACATTACCCATGTTGAGTAGATTGCCAACCATGGACCGGGAGCAGAATGCCTTGGAAATGAATGAGGGGAGGGTAAAGGGAATGGATATCCCAAAAGGGCAGCAAACACTTGGCTTTGCATCCCCCTTCCATCCCACATTGGCACATGGCCTCTCAGCAGCCAAGGGAGGAGGAGTAGCAAAGTCAGCAGTCCCTGGCTCATTTTCTCTCCCAACTACTGTATTCCTCCCATCCTGCCCAAGGAAAATGTGGCCAAATCTGGCAAGATCTAACAAGATCTCCACTTCTGTGGGTACAAAAGCACTTGCCCCCTCTCTGCCCCATGTCTCCCGCCTTTCCCCACTCTTTTTATCTTATGTTTTTAAGCCCTTTCACTTTATCCATTCGTTCCAGGGCTAATCAGATTAAAAAGACTTTCCAGAAGGTATACTCATCCTCTCCCTTTCTCTCTATTCCACCCTCTGCATTTCAGCCCCTCTTCTCTCTCAATCAGTTAATTACCCTCTTTACTCAAATCTAATGCTCACTTTTCCAGCTGAATTTCGGAGTGCGCATTAGAGTCAATTGCACAATATATTCAAGAATGTACAGTACTTGATTATAATTATAGGTCAGTATTAAGTTTAACACAGTGTAATCCTAAGCAATCCTACTCAGAAGTAAGTCCTAATGTATCCAATGGGTCCTTCTCCTTGGAAAGTGTGTTTAACAGTTTACTATATTGTAATAAAAAATGTAAGAAACCCAATGTTGTTTGGGTTTTATTACCAAGTGGAATTAGATAAAAATCATAACATAAACTCGTTGTCATATTATTGTTGTCATATAACCCATTGTCATATGCAGGAAAATTAAATTTTGCACCTGCTTTGCAGTGGTGCATTACAATCGCCAGTAAACATTTTTATCTCAAAAATTTTTAAATTAGGGTGCACATTAAATTCTATGACAAATAAATTTTAGTAAATACATTTTTTAAACCAATCCGGAACCCCATCTTTCATCGTCTGCTTTACCACTGGCAATTCTATTTGTTCCTTCTATTTGTCCACTCAGAGACTTTGCTGCAACCCTAGAGACACTTTCCTAGGAGTAAGACCTACTGAATACAATGGGGCTTACTTTTGAGTAGTCATGGTTAGGATTGTGCTCTTTGCTGATCGGTGCCCTTTCTGTTGATGAACTTACAATCTAATTATTATTAGGAGTATTTGGAAAGGGCAAGAGGGCTAGTTAAAATAGAGAGGCAACGATGGTAGTGCTGCACATCCAGATTTACACATGTGCACACAAAAACTTTTTCAGTGTTTGTCCCAAGTGATGGCAGGGTTCAGTTGTTATGGACTGGAGTCATTCAAAGCATGGTTGGCCTGTCGCCACACGTGTGTACACACATGTGCACATTAATGCGCGTAAAAACAACAGAGATCTGAATACATATAAGGTCGAAATGGAAGTTCTTTATAATGAATGTATAGGATGTAGCTTTGTGAGGTTATTGGGGCAAAATGGAGGGGATGAACATTTTTCCAGTGCCACTGCCATGTTTCATTGCAGTGGTGCACCTCCCAGTGGCAGGTGGCTGCCAATTTTTTCCTGAAAAGACTGGAACAGTATTATGACATGACATAGCACAGTAACATTATAAGCAGGAGAAAAAATGGTGGTTGCCAATGGGGACCAACATGTTTTTCCTGAAATTCCTTCAGAATATTATTACACTAGCCATAGTACCAATCAGAGGGAGGTTCAACGTGGTAGCAGCCACCATCTACTGTTTAAGGGAACAGAGTGACCATATGTCATAACTGCAAGGTCCCACAAAATTTAGGACATCCAAGAAAAATGTAGGCCATGACAAAATAAAAAAGCAGGCCCCCATCAGTCTTGAAAGACTATGGTATCGTGCTCTGCACTGCATATGCTGCATGCAAAGCACAAAAGCCTGGGTTAGATTGTTATGGAGGATAGGTTGTTACCCAAATCCCCCCTCTCCACGCCACTGAATTAGTCCAATGGAAAGGCAGAGCCAATACGATTGGATCCAGCTGCGTCGCAGAGCTGGGCTAAGGACAGGAGCTCACCCTGTCTTATGGGGCCAACCTGGGTCTTGAACCCTGGCCTGCTAGTTAACAGGCATAGTGTCTTAACCACTTGCGCCACCCACAGCCCTATGAGAAAATAAAAGCTAAAAATACTCATGTATATCATCTTCATATGGTTCATTTAAACACTGTATTATTATTAAATTAATAAATTATTAAATTTAAAACTATTGCATATAATTTATTACATTTGCCCTACAATCCAGAGTAACTATGGGATGACGTAGGAGGCACTTACTCTGGATTGCTCTATGCATTTCCCATAGGTTTCCCATAGGTGGCATCATAACTACGTCGGTGTAAAAGGTCCTGTAGTTACTCTGGATTGTAGCCTATATAATTTATTAATTACAAGAAGGCTACATGCTGCCTGCTCACAAGGAAAAGGGGGACAGTGAATATTTTTTTCAGGACTCAAAGCTTTAAAAAGGGGACGTATCTTGGGAAAAGAGGACATATTAGTCACCATGCTCAGGAAGAGCACTCAGGAAATAAGTTCTCCCACCCCCGTTCTTATGGTCACTTTTCTATGAAGTCTGCAGAGACAGTAAAGCACAGAGTAAGGGACTCCCAGTTGTGTGTGTGTGGGTGGATGGGTGGGTGGGTGTCGGTGTGTGTGGGTGGATGGATGGGTGGGTGGGTGGGTGGATGGATAGACAGATAGACGGATAGACAGACAGACAGACAGACAGACAGACAGATGCTTAAGCCTTGGCATAAGTCCTATGCTGACTTGAGGGTGTAAAGGAAAACACTTTCAAGTGCTGTAAAACACTTCTGCACAACACTTGCCGGAGCGTTAGACCAGTGTACAGACATGCACTTCCCTCTCTATATAACCACAGGAATGGGAAAATCAATGAATTGTGCCGTCCAAAGTTAGGATTGCATCCTGAGTCCCCAGTCTGGCTAAGTGAAAATCCTTTCCTAAGAGATCTGAACTCCTATGTTTGGACTCAGGTACTTTCGCTTCCATTCAGAGATGTCCACAGGAAACTTCTACTATAGGGTAGCAAATCTGCAGTAGTATGAATTCCTGGCAGATATCCCATTACAAGTTGTATCACAATTAAGAAGGATTTGGAAATTCAGCCAAACACCAGTGACAGTTCAGCGAAGAGAAGACTCTCGAGTTATAATTGTTGTTTAAATTGTTCAAAATGTTTAAAAAGATTTTAAACTTGTATAAACTATGCAGATTAAGGATATTTGCATTAATAATTCTGCAAGCTATATATAGAGGAGCACAGAACTACCCAGTATAAAAAAGTCAACATCCCAGAGGAATCTGATCCAACTTTGCACTTTTTCCTTGCTCCTTCCAGTACATGACTTTACCACCAAGGGTGTCTCAAAAATGTTCCGTTTTTAAACATCCGGCCGAAAATAAGAATTTTTGGGGGGGGTGGGGGGAGATACAAAAAATCACACCAAAAATGTGTAAATACAATATTCAACAAACAAGTACACACAAACACACACTAGTATGCTCTGCATGGATAGTTTGGGTCCAGCAATTTTTTTCCTTGAAGTACACTGCCGTTATGAGGATATTCATTGTTGCAAGGTACTGCAAAAGCATGCAGAATTGTAACAAGGGCCATTTAGAAGGGGGGATATGGTGGTTGCCATCTTTTTCAGAACGACCCTCAAAATGATGCTAACAGTACAATCCTAAGCATGTCTACTCAATTGTAAGTCCCAATGTGTTCGATAGTACTTACTCCCTGGAAAGTGTGGTTAGGATTGCAGCCTAAGGGCACAATCCAGAGTAACTACGGGAGCATGTTAGAGGCATTACATGCACCCATAGTTACTGCACCACATAAGAAAACCTATGGGAAATTAATATTGCAATCCACAGTAACTTGTTCTTACTCCGGAGCAAGGACTCCCCGCTGTTACTCTGGATTTCATCCGAAGTCACATCCTTCCAAAGGCATTCTGGGGGAAGAAACAGCTACTACTAGCTACTGTGACATTAGGGTAAATAGAAAGAATGAGAGCATGAGAAAGAGATCTAAACAGGTGAAACATATTCATCGCCCCCACCCAAAAAAGAGGGGGAACATTTTTGTCACAGGATGAAAACGTTCCTGGAAAACGGTGAATCATTCGGCTTGGCCTTTCAAGCTGACCTTCGAAGGCTTAAGGTCTAGAAACATGAATGAGGGAAAATGAAATAAAACGAATAAAATAAAAAAAATGAATTGCCTGCTTGTGCAGTGGAATTGTGGCATACATATGGCAGTAGACAAATTGAATGCTAAACTACTGCAAAAACCCATCGCCTCTGTGTACTCTTTGCAAATTCCCTTTTCTCTCCAGTTGGCGTGTACCCTTCAGGCTGCCTACGATTGGCAGCTGCTCTTGAGCTCTGCCGTTCCCTTTTTCTTTCTCTCACATTTAAACTCCCCTCTTTCACTTGAAGAGAAGTGTGCAAGAGGGAAAAAAGGGGTGGTATCGGAGGGGGGAGAAGTATTTTAACCTTCTGCCTGGAACCAATTAAAAAGGTCTTTCCGCAGAGACAAAAGTGCTCTGGCACCTTTGTATGGAGCGAACGGGCGGAAGAAAGGAGAAAGGCGGCTTTTGAAGCAGGAGAGGAGCAGCGTCCGCTGGGATACCTCCAGGCTTTTCAAAGCTGGGCTTAGCTTTTTTTAAAAAAAATTATTTTGGGTTTTAAATAGCCAAATTAAAGTGCCTCCTGCTTCCTTTTCTTGCAAGTTAGCAAACTCAGAACATCGATGGCGCAACCTAAGGAGAGCCATCAAGAAGACAGCAGGAGTTGCAGAGGGTGGAAGATCATGAGAATGGAGGCGGGTTTGGGGGCAAAAAGTGCCACAGATAAGAGTGGGACAAAAAAGAGTTCATGGTCATGCAAGAAGTCCTGGAGGACAGCTAAACCGTGTGTTCACAGGTTGCAACTTATGCAGCACAGTTCTGAGCACATCTAACCTGAAGAAATGACATGTAGTGCAGACACAGCAAATGAAGCAAAATGTCCCACACCAGAATCCTTCAAAAAGTGCTACACGCATAGCATGTGGGCAGCGAATGCTTGTGCGTCTCAGATGGCGCAAGAGGCAGCAGTGGCAGCAGCAGTTGTGCTTTTCAAAGGTGGTGTGGTTTGGCCTCATCTGCCTTCCCCACACCACTTATCTCTTTTCTGGAGTTAAGGCTACAATCCTAAAGACACTTTCCTGGGAGTAAGACATACTGAACACAATGGGGCTTACTTTTGAGTAGACATGGTTAGGATTGTCCCCTTAGGTCCAGTTTGAACTATTCCCAGGTAAGTATGTACAGGATTCTAGTTTTAAAGAGCTGTTATCAGATATACAAAAACAAGAAAGTTGGAGTAGTTTTTAGTGGGTTAGTCCTTGCAACAAAGCGATGAATTACAAAGAATAATTACAACCAATCTAATTATTATTATTAAGAGTATTCTTTAGATAAGCTATTTTCAGTCCTTTACATCTCAAGGCATACTGACAGGTGCTAAAATGGACAAGGTACACCATCAGGTACTTGACAATGGACAAGGCACACCATGCTCAGTGGGTTGGGGCTTCCCCCAGTGGCCCTATTAATGAATGACCTATCCTCAATCTCCCATTGCTTATCTGTGAATCACTCACAGCATACCAGTGCGCCATGGCACAGTGGTTGAAAATGGCTGCTTAAGATTAATATTGGAGTGTTTTCAAAAATTCTACTTATCTATAAATTTCTCCCCAGATTGGGGTGTTTCAAATTTCCAGGTCTTGTTTTCAAGGTGGAACAGATACATTAGGAATCTTTCTTTCATTCTTTCTTTTCCTTCTTTCTTTCTTTCTTTAATTTGACAGGGTAGTCTGAAACTTTTTTCAAATTATTCTGTTCATATATGTACAACCCTGTCTTTGAATTCACTATGCGCTTTGGTAAAACACTGCAAAAAAGTAAGTTTGATATACACAACCTATTGATACCCTTCACTGTGCTTTGTGCAGTGTGCAAGAAGACAGCATGTAATAAAATTTGCTGCAGTCACATGAAGATTATTTTTTGTAGTAGTGTTTTATCCATACACACGCATAAGACGTCAATCATGCAGAAGAAGAAATATAGGGAACAATCCAGAGTAACTACGGGAGCACGTAAGAGACATTACGTGCACCCATAGTTACTGCACCACCTAGTGAAAACCTATGGGAAATTCATATTGGAATCCAGAGTAACTTGTTCTTACTCCAGAGCAAGGACTGCACATAGTTACTCTGGATTTCACCCACGGATTCAAGTTAATTGAAGAAATTGATAGCTGTGACCAACTATGAATGCTTCAATTCTGGAATTGGTCTTCATTTCAGAATTTTCTAATTAGTTTTAGGAATTCCCCAAATTAAACCAATATTTTGGAGGAGAACACAGGCCAGACTGAAATTCTGAAACTACAAAGAAAGAAAGGCTGCAATGCTAAAGGCACTTTCCTGGGAGTAAGTCCCATTGAATATAATGAGACTTACTTCTGAGTAGATAGGGTTAGGATTGCACCCAAAACAGAGGAAGTTCAGTCTATACTGCCATACTGAAATTAATTTTAGCACTTCTAAATTATTCTGAAATTTAAGAAGTGTGGACCACAGGACAGGACAAACTAAGGAACAAATTTAAAAAAGAACAGAGACAGTGTTTATATCCTCAACTGCCCAATTCTGTAGGTTGGGTTGGATTACAAAAGCAAAAAGTTAGATCGTAATGAATATTACTGAAAAACGCACACACACTTTTGTCACCTTAACCTTGAGGCCAGTCCAAATGTGTAGATATAACGCCCCAGAAAGTGCTCAGAACTTTATTGAGTCTGCAGCAGGGGGCCGCAATTCAACCACAAATGGACCACATGCTTAGATGGGACCCTCTTTGCCCCTCATCTCTCAGCTCCTTGAACTCAACCATTGAGATGGATGAGTGACTTTCTTCAAAGGGAGACTTCTAATACTTCTGTCTTCTCCCCCTCCTCTGGTGCATCTCCTGTCTCTTCCCTCTGCCACACTACCTCTTTAAGAACCCCATGAAAAGGGTCCCAGCACAATACACAGGAAGGATTTAAGGTGGCTCCTTTGCATAGTCCTGAATATCAAATTGTTCAGTAGAAGAAAAAGGGAAAGAAAATCTTAGCAAGAGGAGTCCTTTTTATCTCCATGTAGATGCTCGGTCAATGGGGGTGTTCATTCGACAGGAGAGAGGGCCCCCCTCCCGATCACTTTTAACTCTACTACCACCTCCGTTTGTTCCTTCTCTCACGTTTCTTTTTTCCTTAATATTATACACTCCGATTTATTTTGCCACAGTATAATTCTGAAAGACAGCGGCATTTGCATTATTCATGAGGCCCTCGCTGCCTTTGCCTGCGATCCCAGGCTGGCGAGAGGGTCCATGTCTAATGCGTTTGTGTCTCGAGGAGCTGACCCCCACCCCACAATTGAAAAGCAATCCATTTAAAATAAAATAAATCATTGTGGGATCCTGATAAGGTACGGGATGTGGGTCAACAGGGGGTTGAGCCTGGGGAAAGAGGGAGCTGGGGAAAGAAATTTTGAAGGGGAACCACCAGGATGGGCTGTCCTAAAATTGAGCACTGCTTTTTCAGATCCTGTTCAAGAAGCTGGAACCCAATTAGGGCTGGAGTGATGTATGATGTGTGGGGCGGGGGTAGAAGTTGCCGAAAGAAATCACTCTGTGCTAAGAAGTCAAAGACATGCATTTTTTGGAATGAATTAAATCAAACACAAATGGGCCCCATTCATATCCATTTCCAGTTGTTCCCAAACAAATATGCCATGGTCCAAATAGACAAATGGGAAGGGTTGCCATTCAGAGTGCCATTTGTAATGGCGGTGACCACTGCATTTACAACATTGCCCGGCAACTTTGTTGCTTCCTGGGGCATCAACATAATTAAAATGGCATTGAAAGGAAGTGGATGGCACAGCAGGCCACGTTGAAGGAGCCAAATGGTACATGGCCAGTTGTAGGATCTTCTCAGCATGTGCCTAACCAGGTCCTGTCCAACCATGAATCACACACAATGTCATGTAGTCCTATCATTTGACTGAGTGATGACCTTCATAAAGACAAATGTAGGGGCAATGGGAATAAATAAACTTTTTTGACACACAGATTTATGTCCTCCAGAAGAGGAGTTTTGCCTCAGACGGAAGGCCAATTTTTCTGGAGGAAGTTCTTCGAAGTCACAAAATATAATTTTTTTCTGTCTTTCTCCACATTAATTGTGGTAAACATATCATAATCATGTACTATATTCAAAAGTCTCCTTCCTATGGTAGAAGAGACTATTGGGATACCACCCATTGTATCAATTGAAATTATTGCAATGAGGAACAACAGCAACATCTTCAATGAACACATACTGTGCAATCCTAAGCATGTCTACTCAGAAGTAAGCCATATTGTATTCAATTGGGTCTACTCCCAGGAAAGTATGTTTAGGATTGCAGCCATACACACCCACAGACCTCCTGTATCCACAACACATTCTGTCTACTGAGTGGCTGGCTGGTGTGCAACAGAAATATTTAGAAGGCAATAACCCTGCTTTCTCATTGAGTTTAGATAACATTGTCCACAGAGGTGGGCCCGGCCTTGCCCAACAACCAGTTCCCCAGAAGTGGGCAGGCCAGGCCGGGGTCAGGGGGTGGGGCCGGGGTCAGGGGGTGGGGCCGGGGTCAGAGCTGGAGAGGGCCAGGGGTGGGGCCGGGGAGGCTGTGCTGCGCTACGCTGCGGGTGGGCGGGGTGAGGGGTGGGGCGAGGGGTGGGCCCCAAGGGGTTGGCGCAGGCGCGCCTCTTCAGGACACGATTGCGCTTGTGTCAAGATTGATGCAGGCAGAGTCGCATCCTCTTCAGGACGCGACTCTGCCTGCATCAACATTGAAAAGCAATCCATTTAAAATAAAATAACATTGACACAGGCACAGTAATGGGCTCGCCCGGGCGAACTGGTCCGCCTGGGTTTTTGGCACCCCCGCTAGCGAGCAGAACAGGTTCGGGTGATTAGGAACAAGTTCTGGTGATCCGGCCCGAACCGGCCTGGGCCCATCACTGATTGTCCATCCAAATGCATGATGAGACTCATGAGCACACATGTTGTATATGTTACCATTGTTCATCTATACCCTTGCTGGTGTACCCTCACTCCTGAATACTAACGTGGAGGTGGAGTGTCTCAACATCATTTGAAAATATTCCCTCTCACATGGTTATATGACATTAGGAAAATACATGGGGTTGGTGGAAGATGTGTTTGCTCAGGTCCCTCCCCCCATTGCCACTCAATGACAGAAGGTATGCTTTATATGCACATACCCCAGATTCAGAGCCCAATCCTACGCATGTCTACTCAGAAGTAAAACCCATGATGTTAAAGGGGTCTTACTCCCAGGAATTAGGAATAGGATTGCAGCCTCAGAGTTTCCCGAGAGTAAGCACTATTGAACTGGTGAAACAGCTCAGCCAATAGGGAGAGGCAAAGACCAGTCCCAAACTAAGATCAAGAGAAGATGTAGCTAGTCAGAGGTGACAGCACTAGGTTAAATGACTAGTGGTCTGACTCAGTCTGTATCAGTTTCACTAACTCATCAGCAGCATGCCTACCTCAGCTTAGACCACCAGCTTTGCATGCAGAAGGTCTTCGGGTTCAATCCCAGGCACCTCCTATTCAAAGGATTATGTAGCAGGTCATGGGAAAGCCCTGCTTCTCAACCCCAAAGAGCCACTGCAGCCATAGTAGGCTTACCCAGTTAGAGAGACCCACCGTCTGACTCAGCACCAGACTGTTTCATAGGTGGAGACATATTGGAGGATAAACCACAGTAAGGGAAACATCAAACATACAGAGATTTACTAGAGCTCTAAACAAACGTTGCAATTAAGTCCCTGGCCCAGAAGAAACATTGCCTGGCATCAAAGCCCACTTGCACCCATGTGTGCCATTAGAGGCCAGGAAGAGAAGTGAACAGAAAAAACACCCCCACTTTTTGCACCCTCAGTTTTGCAAAACCTTGTCAGATTCTCACTTGCCCCAGGCAACCATGCAAGAGGCTGTTTACAAGCATGGCCTGAGCACGCCGGAATGCACTATAAAGCCAAAGAGGAGACAGTTTACTTTGGACAGCTGAATACCATGATCTGTCACTGATGCTGAAACCCCAAGAACCACAAACAAATTGGGTAATGAATTCCAAGGCAAAACACTTATAATCCATATGTAGTTTGAGCACTCCCCTCCCCATCAAAGTATTCCACATCTGATAATTGTTTTTGAACCGACCTTATCAGAACACCCAACATCTCACAACGATTTTAACGTTAAAAGTACAAACTTTGTACAAAAGTACAAAGTACAAACTCATATATCAAGATATCTCTGATTAAACCCATTTCATCAACTGTGATGAAAATCAGAGACTGACTATCAAGGAAGAAGGGAGTCCCTGTCTCTCCCCCTTTCTCTGCATGCTCTTCTTTAGAAATACAAGCCTCAGTTGATAGACTGCAGTGCAATCTTGTGTGTATCTATTCAGGAGTCCCACTGAACTCAGTAAGATTTACTCGAAGGTAAGTATGCATAAGATTAAAGCCACAATTAAAGCTTGGTTGATTAATGAATGGAGACTAATTTTTAATTAAGAAGGCCACATTTTAATTACTAGGACCACAAGTAAAGGGCAAATTGGTATAATTTGTTTTGTTTGGGTATTTTAAGTTCTGGTGTTTTCATGAAATAGGAAACTAAAAAGAGATACTTCTGATTAGTATAGATGGTCAGTTACTTCACAGGTCCTTCAGCTTCCAAAAGCACCCAGAGTGACAGAAGAGTGTCACAAAAGTGCTATAAGCAGGGTGTCCATATGACCGGATTTTTCCGGATTTGAGCTCTCTTTTAGCCTTCTGTCCGTATAACCTCCAAAAGGCCTTCAGTGTCCTCAATTTTTGCTTCATTTTGGAACCGCGCAATGGTATTCAGTACCCCATCATGTTATATGTTGTTGGATTCATTTTGAAGAGCAGAATCCAATGCAAAAATCAATTTTGAAATATCTCCCTCCTATCAAAGGTTATGGCCAAAAAACTAAAAAATAAAATATATACATTGAGTTCTATGGGAAAGTGAAAGTGCCCAATATCGCAGCTTTGCTCATGAGTAGGCAAACGTGCTATTCTCCACTGGAAAGGCCAGGCTGAGAGGAATCCAAGACCTTGTCCTCCTTTTTAGGTTCAGGCATCTGGTCACCCTGGCTATAAGGCACTTCTGTGACAACATGAGACAACAGAGGCCAGCAAACAGACATGTGCCAATCCAAAGAAGCAGAGCAGGTTTGCACCAGTCTTTCTATGCTGATGTGGGGGCCTGGGGAGGAAAGGGTGTAAAGGAGACCTTCTGGCTTGGGGGGAGAGCAGGTTGTCCCATGGATGGGCCTTGGTTGAGTGGAGAGTGCAGCCAGGATTTGGCACTTGTGTCAGATCTTAACCCTAGTTCTGGCCAGCCCAGAACAGCTTCAGGATACCCAGATCTGCGCCACCATTTGAGGTGGTCTAGATCTAAATAGCCCCAATAGGGCTGTTGTGACATTGTCCAGGGGAAGGAGACTTTCCCTTGCATTAGGCGCAACCACAATCAGCCCTAATCAGAGGTGGGCTTCAGCAGGTTCTTACCTATTCTATAGAACCTGTTGTTATAGGACATATGTTTATAGGACATATGTTGTTACAGCATCTATGTCTATAGGACATAGAACCTGTTGTTAATTTATTTGAATCCCACCACTGACCCTAACCCCAGGCTAGATACAGCGTAGGCCAGTTTGCCTCGCACTTCAGTGTGGGTTAGGATTGGGTTGTGATTAATGTAGAACAGAAGCACACATTCTGGTTTGAAATTGGGACCAGTCCCCCTTGAAGCTGGTTGTCGGCAATCAACCTCCAAACCAGTGCATGAAATCCTACAATGAGGCTATGTGTCATCAAGGTTACCAAGCAGACCAAAACGGTGAAGACCTGAAGAGGCCCCACAAAACATAAAGGTTCAGCTCCTAAAGGTTCTCCTCCTGCCATGTTAGGAGGTTTTCCTCCTGCTTTGCCTTTCTTTAGGTCGAGTCTGTTATAAACCCCAGAATATTCTAGTACCAAAAGATGGAAGCACAAACGCCCCCCAAATCAAAACAGGCCTGGTTTTCGGTTGCAGGGGAGGGAAGGAGGTTGGGAGGGGGGGATGACAACCCCCCTATAATAATACCTCCCAGGCCATTAAGAGAGGAGGAGTTTCCTCTCTGCTCACAGAGACTTCAATTGAAGCCACATGTTTTGCTCTCCAACAGACGGATTTCTTCTTTCCTCCTCCAGCACTATCCTATAGGACAGCTTGTTAAACAGCAAGCCATAGCCCTTCCTCCCCCCTGCAAGAAGCCAACCTTGATCAAAACCAGGTGATTCAGGGTGGTGGGAGTTGTGATGGGTTCACAATGGGACAAGTTCAGGATAGAGGATGGACGCAGGGAGGGCGAGAGGGCCAAATGTGTAACGGGCTGAGAAGGTGTGGACTCAAGTGGGTAGCGGGCTTGTCAGGAGCAAGACTGAAGACTGAAAGGGGGCAAGAAGGAGATCTCCTCCCCACTTAGCTATTCACATAAGGGTGGCTTGTTTGGAAAAGAGCTGGGAAGTTTCAGAGGCGACTCAGAGTCAAACAAGACCCGACATTAAAACATCACTTTTGCGTTTGCAAGTTATTTTCTTTTTAACAGAGCAACTGTGCAGAGGCCAGGTCATGGCAGGAGGGAATAGTCAACCCTTTCTGCTGTTTTCCCATGAAAGCCCCTCTGGAGCCAATATGGATTCTAATAATACGTTTTGCTTCCAATGCACTGTTGGAATGGGGGGATAGCAGCTTAGCTTGGAGGGATTTTTGGAGAGCAAGAAGTCAAGGGTTAAAAGCCTCCTACATCTATGCTATGGTCCAGATCTAGATCCAGATCGGGATCCACCACACCTCAAATTTGAAAAAGAAAATAACCTCCATGCTACACAAGAGTGTATTTAATGTTTGGCTTGAGAAGATAAGCCAGAATGCCAATGTAACAAGAAAGAGTTGTTTTTTCCTGAACAGAGTGATCATATATCATCTTTTTCCAGGACATGCCCTCTTTTTTAGCCTTGTGTCCTGGAAAAGAACTTCAATGTCCTTTTTCATGTAAGCAGGCAGCACACAGAGTTCTTGTAATTAATAAATTACATTTAGGGCACAATCCTAACCAGTTTTCCAGCTCCGGGGTAAGGACAATGCAGCTCGAAGGTAAGGGAACAAACACAGGGTGACCAGATGCCTGAACCTAAAAAGGAGGACAAGGTCTTGGATTCCTCTCAGCCTGGCCTTTCAAAGATACTTCAAAACCGATTTTTGCATTGGATTCTGCTCTTCAATACGAATCCAACGACATATGACATGATGGGGTACTGCACACCATTGCAAAGTTCCAAAATGAAGCCAAAATGGAGGACAATGAAGCCTTTTTGGAGGATACCCAGACAGGAGACAAAAAAGAGGACAAATCCAGAAAAATCTGGTCATATGGTCACCATGAACAAACACTTTGAGGGGGCCTCTGTGACTGTCCCCAACTGTAGGATGCACCACATGCCCCACTAACACAGCTACGCCAGTGCTGGAAAGTTCGTTATGATTTTGCCCTTAATAAATTATATGTAACAGTTTTAAATATAATGATATAGTATATGATATAGGGTTTAACCACATGAAAGCAATATACATGAGTGTTTTTAGCTTTTATTTTGCCATGTCCTACATTTTCCTTGTATGTCCGACATTTTGAGGGTTTAATCTCTTTTGCAGATATGACATCTAGGCTGCAATCCGAACCCCCACTTAGGCTGGCATAAACCCCAGCATAAGTTCCATGCTGGCCTGGGGATGTCACAAAGTGCTATAAAGGCACTTCTGTGCCACTCCTGGGGGAGGGGTAGACCAGTGCACAGAAATGCGCCTACCTCCCTACCTCACCACAGGAACAGGAAGACCAATGTGTTGTGCTGGCCTCAATTAGGATTGCACCCCCAGACAGCTTGCCCCGAAACAAAATTAAATTTTGAACCATTCTAAAACAGTCTGGGATCTGAATATTTCTTTTAGCACTTTAAACTGATTTTGCTTATAAAGTTTTGAATGGAGATAAGTTTGGTGACTTACTAAATTCCATATGTCTCCTCCACTGCCGAGTTCCTATATCAGATTGTAATCACCAGTGTTAATATCTGTAGGTTGTATTATAGTGCTTAAGAGTCCTAAGCGCACTTATTAGGGGAATAAGCTTCATTGACTCAAAGGGATTTACTTCCTGTAAACATACTTGGAATTCCATTGTAAGTAACTGAGCTGAGAAAGTATTTGGTTCAAATAATCCCTCTGCCTTAAATCTGCAAGGAGACCATTCACAAACCATCCTTTCTCATTTTCAACTTTCACTACGTCTGCAATGTGGGGATCATGGACTACCCTATAGAGTTATTGTAAAGATTATAAAGTCCACAGCTGACTTGGGTATGGCTTCTGCCTAGACATAAAAAAGGTATGATTTCCGCCACTCCTGCTTTTCCTCAAGTCAACAGTCTCGTTTTTTAAAAAGGCAGATGTTTTAAGAAAGCATTTAAATTGGGTTTGGGGGAATTATTTTTACTAAGCCCACTGAAACTACAGCCTGCAGTGATGACGCTGGAGAAGCAACAGTGTTCGTGAACATGTGCCAACTTCATTTCCTTACTATGATGAAACTACAGCCCTAATGCATACATATGGAATTAGAAGAAGGCAATAGCTGCACTTCTCAGGCATGTTTAAGACATGTACAACATTGGGCAAAATCCAGAGCAGTTACAGGTCCACGCAGTTACGTCACCCTCTAGTGTTATTTTATGGAAAGTCACCTTAACTGTACCGGAGCAAAGGGCTTAATCTGACTTTAGGATATGGGCCATTTTCAATTTATTTGAGGATATATTTCCACCTTGCTGAACACTGGCATGATATGTTTGGTACATGACCTGCAAAACTGTACATGCAGCTTTTACACCAATCTAATTTTTTGTTGTTCTCAGAATTACCACAAACATCAGCCCTCTTCAGACGTTTACCACTCGCATGGATCAATTCACATGGTGCAAAGGGGCAAGAATGAGCTGATGCATTCCCGAGTCCCCATTCACCACTGGTTCTGCATTTGTGTGAAGCAACACGCACTGTGCACAAGGAGTAGGGGCTTCAGAAGCATGGCAGCACATGCCCTGTGCATTTTTGCTCCCATCCACATTGCACGTTGATCCACATCAAGGTAAGTGTCTGACCAAGGCTACCATTGGGGCTACCATACCACAGTTTCATACCCAGCACAAACATTTTACAAATGTTTTACATCTACAACTATTTAAAAACTATTGTTATTTGCAAATGGGAGCATTCAATTTTTTCAGGAGTAAAAGAATCACAGATACCTGCAGTATCTTTAGCTGGAGCTGACGAGCAACTTTCTCAGAGGTTAACCGCTGCCTAATTTCCATGTACTTTCTAGTTTTCTGAATTGAGGTGGGGATGAGTGTGTGTGCAGAGACGGAGAGAGGTGGGAAGATAACAGAGTAGAGAATTTGACCTGACAGGTATTAACCTTGGCTATTTAGTGCAATTATTTGGAACGCATTAGAAAGCTACATTGAGCGGATTAGAGAGGAGAGTAATAGGCTGAAATTATTCACATCGCCAACCTTCGTCCCGTCCCAGGTGAACCCCAACTTGGCTTTATGCCACCACGCAGGCCTCAGATGAGTGACGCATCCCTTGTCCTCACAGGCGGGACCTGACGGTTCATAGATGAGCAGCCAGCTGTGACTTCCGAACTACCCTGCCGCCTCCACAATCCCCATTTCATCAAAGAGAGCTTATCCTCCCCCCCTTCCACGGCCATTCAAGGCTAGAAGGCATCTCCCCCACCTCTCAGCCCTCCCCAATTGGAGATGCCAATAGAACAAGGCACTGGATAAAAGGCCAGGGACCAGCCAAGCGAGACATCAGCATCAAACCTACCCGCAATAGACTACCCGTCTGTAGTGATAGCGTGGAATCTTTACCCCCTCCAAAAGGGCCCCAAACTGAGATCTCCTTTTCTGCTTTCATTACAAAGACATGGAAGGTGGGGAGAAAGTATCCACTGAGGCTGGAATGTGCCAGAGGAGAAGGGTTTGAACAGAGCAGAGAAATTGGAGGGGCAACCCGCAAAGGTGGGCGAAGGCTTGGCAACTGCATATACCCCAGCTGATTGCAAGAAAAAAAACAGGTCTCTCTTCACCTTTGCTTGTAACATTGGGATTCATTGACCTCTTTTTAATTTATTAACCTATTATTTGTTTTTATTTTATTGCATTTACAATCTGCTGTTGTAAATCTATGATTAATTTATTTTAATTTTATTCATTTTGTTGTGTTGTGCCTTTCAACTGTTTTTACTTTCCCTGAATTTTTTTTTAGGGGAAGGGAGTGTTGGGGAGAGTTCACAAAAAAACCACAAATGGGTGTTCAAAAACAACCCATTGCCATTCATCCTATTCATTCTAAGCTCATTCATTTCAGAATGAATGCAACTCAATATGAATGAGGCCCATTTGCATTGGATTCCATTTGTTCTAAAAACAAATGCACACCTAAGGTTGCCAACCCTGCTGGCCTGGCCTGGAGTCTCCAGTGATCGGCATCAATTTCAATGTGACCACTGAAAGCAATCCTGCAGTCCGAGGTCCTCCAGGATTTTTGAACACAACATCCTGTTGGAAGAAAAAAATCTCCAGGAATAGCTCACTCAGGGCGCAATCCCAACCAATGTAGGCCTGTGCAACTCATCCTTTTCCTTCATTCCCGTGGTGGCTTGGGGAGGCCAACACATGTGTGTACACTGGCCTAACACACACACTCAGAGCAATGCAGAAGAGCCTTACAACGTTCTTCCGGCATCCCAGGCCAACACGGAATTTATGCCTAGACTTGTGCCGGCCTAATGGAGGGTTACGATTGCACTGCCTCCAGTTCCTATTTATCAGGTGCAGAACCAATTTCCGGGGCCTTAACCAGGCTAAACAAATGCAAAAGAAGGTATCTCAAAGATTATATTCGGCCCAAGTTGTTTTGGACTGCAATCTTAATCTCCAGTTAGGTCAGCCTAAGCCCTGACAAGTCCTGGGAGTGTCACAAAAGTGCCATAAGACGCTTCTGCTATATTCCTGGGGGAGGAATGGCCAGCACACAGACACGTGCTTGCCTCCCTACATCACCACAGGAATAGGAAGACCAATGAGTTGTGTTTGCAAAGGTTAGGATTGCAACCTAAGTCCCCATCTTTTGCACTAAGTCTCCATGTTGAGCACCTGAGACATTTGCTGAGTTGTCTTTTGTACGGCATGTGTAGTATATTCTCAGTATTGTAGGACAGTAGTGGTGAACCTTTTTGGCACCTCTTCGGAGCCGTGCCAAACGGAGGAGGCCAGTGCATTCAGGCCAGGGACAGGTGGCAGGGCATGTGGCATGTGGCAGTGCTATGGCTGCGTGCTGGCCAGGAGGGCTCTGAGTGCCCTCCCTGGCACGGGTGCCATAGGTTCACCACCACTGTTGTAGAATAATAATATGCTTTAATGAAGGGTTATCTAAACTTTTATGACCAAATGGCTACATCAAATGCCTGACACAATGTCAACAGCTGGAAAAAAATTTAAATATGAAATTTAAATAAACAGACCAGAGTTGGAACTGAGATTAACTTGGATTAATGAATAAATGTGCTTAAATTTCAAGGATTTCTGCAAGCACCAACACGCAGATGAGAAATAAAGCACACATTTAATGATCCCCCACTTTCCCCACAGCTCCAGTTGTATTTGGTCAATGCTGTTAAGGAAGCCTCTTAGATACATTTACCACTGGGATGTCACAAGAGGTACACTTTCATCTGTGGAATGCTAAAAGTACAGAATGGATCAGTCACAAAATTTGTTTAAATTCTACTGAAATGAAGCATTTGGGGGGAAAAAATCCCCTCATTTTCAGTGGGAGTACATTTCCCACTGAAATCAATTATAACACTTCAATATGCATAACCCACGTAGGCCGGAGCCCATGGCCAATTGTTGTCCAGTCAACAATGAGTCACTATTCATGTTTTGGTTTGCAATCCTCAACATGATAGCCCCCCTTGAGTACCTTGGGACTGGCGTCTGAGTAAACATGTGTGGCACTTGCAAAGAATGGATTTCTAACTTGCATCAAAGAGAGAAACTCATAGAAATGAGAAACACAGAACATGTATTTCAAAACCCTCACTTATATTTTGCTAAGATAGGCCAATTCCTACACAAGGGTCTTCTTGGCGTCAAGGAGTATTGGACTATATTTGATTACGGACAAGTAATAGACAATCAATTCTCCAATTGATGATATTTGACCCATCCATTGATCAGCATCCCAATACTGCCATTTTGCTTGTGTATTTTCCCCACTTTATCTGTTTTTTTTTTCAAAACTCTGCTCTTCCTACATTTTATTCTTGGAGCAACTTCAGGGGTAGGATCTGCAGTGAATCTGAGGTCAACATAAGGAATTCCGAAATTCCCAAGAAACATACTTATGACTTCCAATTTTGGAAGCAAAGATGGTTGCCCAGGCACGGCAACTATCCCATTATACTCTACTCCACAGACCGCCTTAAGCCCAAACAAGATTATATGCCAGTCAGATGATTTGGCCCATCTGCTTGATTGTTCAAACATGAGTAGCAGCACAGGGCCCTGATCCAGACTGATAACAGTTGCATTCCAGCATGCTTTCCTCCACAGTGGATTGGACACCCTCCGACACCTAATTTGCTAATATGAACTTTTTCCCTATGTAAAACAGCAGCTGCAGGAGAGAACCAATTCAATTTAGGGCCAAGGGATAAAGAGTCCTTTTGTCTCACCCTTCTGAAAGGTCTCACCCTACCCCAGGACCTGGGTCACAGTCCACATCACTCCCTACATACTCTCTCCCCATTGAGATTTTAATTCTAGAGGATCTAGAACTATGACAAATAATCATCCTAATAACTCATATCAACAAAATACTGCATTTGTAAGGCTTTACAGGCACAGCAATTGATCAGAGATGAGGACCAAATGATTCTGTCGTTGGCAAAACTGGGACAACAGGAGCATATTCATGCTGTACAAGCTCATATATATATATATGCTTTTTCTGAAAGGCTGCAAGGGAAAAAAATGTCCCAACTATTATAGGTCACAGGCAGATAGTAATCCTGATATAGAAAGTGGGTTCCAGAGCTCAACCTCAGCTCAGATTAAGACCTGCTGCTTTGCAATTGAAATTTCTATTAGACCCGTCATGCTGCCAGGCCAGGCTGCACTGCCACCATCAACCAACTGTTCCACTTCATTGGCCCATTCATCAGCCACGGCACTTCCGTGAACAAGATGGGAACCTGCTTGTGCACTTTGCAGCCAAAGAGCTGTAACCAGGCAGAAGAGGAAAAAGAAAAGGGGAAATTATAGCAAGCTCCATCAGTTACCTAACACCGAAACAGCTAGAGTCTCCTCTGCCAGAATCAGTAGCCATAGATGTTTGGCAGGTTATTAAAACACAACAGTATTAAATTCGGCCACCTTCTCCTCTGGGTTTGATTCTCCCCGACATGACCACTCTCTGTTCAAAAGCCCCCTCCCTGCCTCTCTTCTTAAAGCCAAACTACATATTACATTATTCATAGACTTTTGCTCTGGAAGTGCATGATGATTTTTTTTAAACTAAATCTCAGCTGTGGCAATGAGGGCAATGATGATTGGGACTGGTGACATGTGGGGAGGATGTAAGTAACCTTTCCAAAATTCCAGTGAATGCCTTTATTAATCCTGGGTAGATTTACTAAATCAGCTGCATCCAAAAACCCCAGTTTTCTCACCTCAAGCTGATGTCACAAGGCTGCCAACCTTGAAAAATGTTGGGGAGGGTCTAGTACAGGGCAGAATTCAGCACAGTAACAACCTTGTTATTATCCTTTGTTGCCAGAGAAAGGAAAAACAAAGTTTTTTGGCAGTCAAAAAGAGGGTCACACTTGGGCAAACTGCCAGCCAAAGGGAACAAAGCATTCATATGGGAAAAGGCTAGCTAGAATTGAACTGGTTTCACAGCAAACCGGGTGGACCATCTTCACTATGTCGCCAAAATGCTGAATCTATCACAAGTCTATCACAAGTGCTGAATCTATCACTGCTGCAGTACTCTGGGGCAAGGGAAAAATTTCCCCATACCCCAAGTAATGCAGCAACTTTAATGGGTCTACTCAACCCCACCCCCACTCCCTGTCTGCCCACTCACAGTTCCAACTTCCATCACCCAAAATGCCTTCCGCCTGCTTCCTCCCCATCCTCTTCACATCCCCAAATGCTTGCGCTGACCAGAGTCAACCAGCGCAGATCAGGTATAATGTAGTCTGATTTGTAAAGATATAACCTGTTCATTTTAATGACTCTGGTGTGTTTCATTTGGGGCCCACTGCTGTTCACCACATCATCCCAAGGCAATGTGAGTAAAGAAATGGTTACCATCATGAAAGAATCTTCTGAAAATGAATGAATGCCTCTATTAATTTATCTGCACCAGATGCAACTGAAATATACTAACTAAAGGATTACACATTCAACATGGTTCAGTGATCACTAACTTAACGATCACTAAATTGTCTCAAAGCGGATATATACCTTTAGATAAAACTATCTCTTGTTTACTTCACTTACAGTTTGGGGAGTTGAGGCCCAGTCAAATAGCCAATTTCTCACTCCTTTTTTCTCTGAACAGCCGGTTCCTCAATCGCACTGCATTGATCCAGAAAATAGCCAGCAATTGCCCAGCAACTGTATCATAAAGCTGCATTTACTATAGCTATAAAACATGCCCCATGTTGTCCTCAGATCTCCTCCCTGCCAGGGTACAGCTGACATCGAAAGACATGGGCATCAGGAGGCATGTGCAAAAGGAAGGGGGATTATTTGACCTCCTCTCTCCAGGTAGGTGGGTTGCAACTACCAAGTAACAAAATGCTCTCTGTGCATGCTCAAAGTAGCCTGCAGGATGAATTAATATCTGGGACTAATTAAGCCCCAATCTAATTAAGTGCATGTTTATGGAACTGAGTACCAAATGATTGGACACATTTACAGACGACAATCCTATTAATATCATTTAAGCTCCATACTTAGAGGCACTATACCTTGGGAGAAACGGTAATGTAGAGTTAGAAATAGGGGCTGGCTAGCACCTTCATGCAGTACTTCTAGGCTTCCTATGGATCTATCTGTCTGCATACAAAGAATGATGCTGTATCAAACCAGGTGTCCATCCCAGCACCCTATTTCCTACAGTGGACAACAAGTGGCTTGCAGGAAGCCCACAAGCAGAACATGAAGGCAGCAGCCTTCTCTCTTTATTATCAATCAGCCATTGGTATGCAGAGCTACTGAGTTCATTGGCATTGATATGTAGATTCCATATAGCCATCATGTCTGATAACCATGCATGTAGCTTATCCATGGTTATACATTTCTACCAGAATCCCACTTTAAAGCCATTTAAACTAGAGACCATCACCACATCTTATGAGAATGATTTCCACAAGTCATTTATGTACTGGGTGAAAAAGTCCTTTGTTTAGAATTGCCCTGATCTGAATTGATAGCCTGTCAATTTCCCTGAACAACCACAAAGCCTTGCATCATGAGAAAGGGAAGAAATGCTTTGCTTCATGCACACATTTGCTCACCATCATCATCATCATATTGCTTTGCATCTTCTTCATGTCTAATTTTTCATGATTTGTGTATCTTCAGCACTGCAGCAACTTGGCTTAAGTTTGGAGCGGTACTTCATAGCGGCAGAAGAAGCTTCTCAGAGCTTGGTCATGTTGCCAAGGAAGGGTGCCCACTGCCACCATCTTGACTGGCCTTGCATGGCACTCCTGCTAGCCTGGCACCCAGGACTGCTCCCTTTCACCCATTTGCTACACCATTGCTTCCTGGATCGGAAGCAAAACAGAGGACAGAGTAAAATGGAAGTGTAGAGGAGAGGAGAGTTGTGGTCTCTGATAGTTTAGCTCACCACCATTCTTTCCTCTACACATTTTCATTCTTTTCCGATCCAAGGAAGAAGACCCACAGAAGACCCAAGAAGAGCCAAGGAGGAGAAGCACATCACCAGGTAAGGTGATGGGGTGTGCTGGCCCTGCAGCCACCATTTAGGATGGTGAAGGTGTTCCTTCTTAGAAGGTGTTCAAACAGGAAGGCAGGGTTAATTCCCTGGAAGCATCTACAGGCAATGCTAAGAAATACCTACAGAGAGCCACTACCAGTCAGCGCAGACTTAGAATAAGGCAGCGTCATATATTCAAGATATATGCAGGGAAATCCAGCTGGGTTATAGGATATCAAAGCTGTCCGCTGACTTTCCCAATGTCAAATTTTAATCCCTCAGATTTAGGCTGGTTAGCACGCAAACCTCATAGCATCAGGGGGTAGGGCGGCAGGGGAGAAGGTCTCCTCTGCTCCAACTTTGAATCTGCAATTCACCCACAAAAATCCAAATGCCGCAACATCCGGATTCTTGGGAAAGGATAAAAAAACCAGTTAATTATAACCAGGGCTGCGTGTGCATACCACAGGCAGACACATGGCACCAGTAACTTGGGGAGGCTCTTCTCCCTCCAAACACAAATGTGAACAATATTTGATAAAAGCCAGTATAATCAGCTGGGCTTCAAATTATGCAAAGAACAAAGATTTTTTTTTTGCCCAAAGAGAGTCCTCAAAACCCATAAAACCAAGCAACGAAGAACCCGTTACATGACATGTAAACTGTGTGCCTCCTAACTGCATGCTTGGTTCCCCCCCTTTTTTTGAACCCTCAATTGCAGTTCAAGGGAAAACAATCTGGATTGGGACCAGGGCATGGAAACAGTTAAAGCTCCCCTCCTGCCAAGCTGCAAAGCATTTTGGAACCCCACAGGCTCTCTTTCAGGTTGTTTTTTAATTTTGGGTAAAGTGTGCAAATAATCATTTTCATCACATGTAGATTAGTCCTGAGAACAGAGAGGGACTAATTAAAAACAAACAGAAAATCTTCTGAGTATGCTGGTACGAAAAAAAAAATGCCAAGGTGTGTCTTGTGAAGTGAAGGAGCTGCTTGGCTAACAGGTGGCAGAGAGTTCCATAGGCTAGAGCAGTGATACTGGGGCATTTCAGCCCAGGACCCCTTTTCAAACTTAAAAATCTGACAGGATCCCCTATCGAACTTCCTGGTTATGATATCATACCTATCATATGATACCTTCCATAGCTACTTGGAAGTGACTCCCATTGTGTTCAATGACCTACTCCCAGGAAAGCCCAGTGCCAGATTCGAAGACGATGGATTCCACCCTCTTGTGACCCCCCCCTCAAGGGAGTTCTGAAGCCCACTTTGAGTATGAGTGGGCTAGAGAAATATTTTGGGATAAGATTCAGAAAAAGAAACCCTCATCTTAGTAGAGAGGGCCATAAGAATGATGCGGGTGTGGGGGAGGTGAACAGAGAGCATAGAGAAAAAGGTGGAGAAAAAGAAGAAACATGTAATTATCTTGCAATATGGCATCAACAGGACAAAACACAACTCAGCAGTTGCAGAATGTGAAATAATCAGTGATCAGCCACACGGCTGATCAGCCACATGATCAGCCAGACAGCACATAGCACACTTGGATTCACGCACATGCACTGACATGTACACAAGATAGGGACAAGACGCATCCATTCCCTACACAGTGATTTGTTTTCTAGAGATCTGACACAGAGAAGAAGCTGACACGAATAATGACACAGCTAGCAGCTTTTGTAAAAGTTTGTTAGCAGAGTTCTCAAAACCGGGACAGTAATTTAACTTGAAGACATCAGGAAACCAGTACAGTCTCTTGGAAATCCAGACTGTTAAAGTACATGGTAGTGGTTCTTGGGCATTTCAGCCTAAGACTCCGTCCTGAGACCCACCTTCCTAGAAGTGACGTCATGGCTGGAAGTGACAACAAACATAAAGTGGCATCACTGTGATACCAATGCTCCTCCATGTCTATTCAGAAGTAAGCCCCATCATGTTCAATGAGACTTACTCCCAAGAAAGTATAGATTGCAGCATGAGTGCAGCTTCCAAGATGGCGGTGCCTAATGCCCAAGATGGTGTCCAGATTTTTGCAGCCCTTGAAATGGATTTGAAACCCCCCTCCAAGGGGTCTGACCCCCACTTTGAGAATTACTGGTACATGGGGTGGAGCATTTAGGGCTGTGGGACTCAGGCATTTCAGCCTGGGACCCTTTTTCAAACTTAAAAATCTGTCTGGGACCCTCTTGTCAACCTTACGGAGATATGACATTACTGTGATGCCAGAGCTCCTCCTTGTCTACTTGGAAGTAAGTACCACTGTGTTCATTGAGACTTATTCCCAGGAAATCCCAGTGTCTGATTCCAAGATGGCAGCTTCCACCGTCACATGAACCCCGCTGACCAGAAGTCACAATATCCTAAGGGGTTCCCAACACCCACTTTGAGTACCACTGGTTTTGGGATGGGCTCTGTTTCAGTTTTCCAGCTCCAAGGTAAAGATACTGCCAACTATGTGTGAAGGAACATCCATGTGTTATATCCAATGTGGGGTGGGGGGACTGGGAGGGTTTGGAAGGGAAAGGTAAACAACTTTCTCCTCCATAAACCTCTGTAGTAAGAACAACAGCAGGCAGCGAATCTGGTTTGGGAATCCCTGACCCATCTCAGTGAGGCTACTGCAAATAGCAGAGTATCTTTCCATCTGTTATAACCAGTTTATGGGCAATCTTTGGTCTTGTAGAAAAAAATCCAGCAAGACACTTCTGTGTAATGGGTGACTTAAGAACGGAAGTCTTACACGATCAGACCAAATGGTGATATATAACTTGGTACCCCACTTCCCACCAGATGCCCAACCAAATGCCACCCTGAAACCCAGCAGTAGGAAACAAAGGCAAGAGTTCCCTGCAGCACTATTCAATGGTAGAAGCCTTCTGAACATGGAGGTTCCAGAGGTTGATTGTGATGTGTAAAACTCTGTACGCTACCAAGATGCTTATGGAAGGAGATGCTGTGACTACGTTATTCTCATTTAAATTAATGCTTTCCTCTTTATTGAGACATCAGTATTATGGTTTTGGATGCGATTATTTGCCTTACTGGTTATTATGAAATTTGTATGTACTGTGCGATGCGCTGGGCCCAATTTTGTTTGTGGAAAAGGAAAGTACAGAAGAAGAGTGAAAAAGAAATGCTTATAAATTAGGATGCAATGGTAACAGTTGGTGAGCTGACCCCAGGAAACCCCAAGGTCATCTCTGAGCGCTTACCACTTTCCCACTTTCTTGCTGCTCTTCAGAGTCCTTTCTGCTCTCTACACCCTCAGGCAGTTTCCTCCAGCTCTCCTGCTCCTATTTGGGGTGGGAGGAGGGGGTGAGAAGAAGGGAACCCCTCCGCTGGAAGCACCAACCATTCACTGACTGCTTAATGAGCACAAAATGTTACAATTTGCCAATTACTTGGTTCATTTGCACTGTTGTGAGTGAGCTGCTTGGCCAAGGGAGATTCCCGTGAAATTTCCACATGCTCCTCCACATCCCATGTTATCTGTCTAGTTTTTGATCCAGCCAACCTGGAATTCTCCTTTTCTTATATGATACCACCCAGTGGCATAGCTAAAGGGGGGGCAAAGCCTGGGTAACCATATGACCAGAAAAACCTGGATTTGTCCGGATTTTTAGCCTCCTGTCCGGGTGTCCTACATTTTGGCTTCATTGTCCTATATTTGGCTTCATTCTGAAACTTCACGATAGTGCACAGTACCCCATCATGCCATATGTCGTTGGATTCGTATCGAAGAGCAGAATCCAATGCAAAAATCAGTTTGGAGATATCTCCTTCCTATCAAAAGTTGTGGTCAAAAAACTGAAAAACAAAAACAAAAAAATACATTTTTTGGCAATTTTTTTAAGTCGATAGGAATTTTGGCCTGGGATTAGGAATTTTGGCCTTGGGGTTCAGGAATAATCTGGTCACCCTGGGCAAAGCAGTCTGTGTTGGAGGGAGCCTCATCACAACATGCAAAGGGCCTCTCTCTTTCAGAGCCATTCCCGGAGGGGAGAGTAAAAGAGTGTCATACAGCCAGAGACCTCAGAAGGTTCTGCTGCATGTGGGGATATTGCACAAGGCTCCAGAATGAAGGTGATTCTCCTCTCGGGGAGGCAGCATGATGGAGACCCATTACCTGGAGTGGCATAGGGGCCAGGTCCGAAGCTATCAGCTTCACCCCTACTCTCTCAACTGTGAGGCACTGGCAGTGCCCAGAGTGCCATAAGGAGGAAGACGGGATGCCCTGAGAAATCCGGTATTGCCCCACGACCTCCAACAATCTGGTACTGGCACTGTTTACATGTCCCCTTCCCAAGCTCTCCAAACCACTGTCTGACTACCAATGGAAACAGGATGTCTGATGCAGCAGGGCTTGACTTACAGTCTCATGGTACCCACTAGCGATAATCTCCCTGACCCTTGCCCACTGCACAAGGAGTTCACACGGGGCTTTGGAAAGCAGAGAGAGTTTTGACACCTTCTCCTTGCCAGGGTTCACAAAGATGGAGACAGGCTGCTTCAACACCACAAGACACTGTTCTGAACACCACACTGGAGATGGGAAGGTTTTAATGTAAGAAGACAAAAGAGATTCCTCAGAGGAGTCACTCAGTGGAACTCCAGCAACCTCCAGGGTGTTATGGTCACTTACGCTTGTCGGGGGCCCAGCCTCATTGCTTCTCACCTGGTTTATGCCCTCTCACAATTGCTTCTTAATTGCCCAATTTCCCTCGGCACTAAACCGGTGACACTTATGGATCCCCATCCAGAAACTCTCAGTTTATACTTGAGAAAACACCATGAAGATAAAAACATTTGGAGAAAAGAGGCATCTATATGAAGTGATTTAAGGAAATTCAACCATCATATGACTCATTCATATCATTCAGAAGTAGCGTTGTCATAATTCTATTCCACAAAATCAGGACAGCCCCCCCCCACCCCCGTCAAACTTGCCTGTATGTGAATGCATTTACTGAAAACCAAGACAGTCCCGGTTTTCCGGGGCATATGGCAACACTATTCAGAAGCATCCTAAGGTTTGTGTGGGACACCACTGCAATTTCACTTGTGTTATAGTATGGAAGAAAAGAAGGAAGGAGGGAAGGAAGGAACTCAGAGAATTGCTACAACCTTATCATTAAGGTTGCACATTTAGTCCAATAGTTCCAAACTTTTATACTGGTGTCTCCTTTGGCCATGGCTCTCCATTATGGCTACAGATGAGACCAAGCCCAGATCATCATGCCAACCCCAGATCATCATGCCGGTGGTCCTTGTTCCACTCTCTAACCACTACGCCATATAACCCATCCATCTTGGTACCAAAATCAACTGAAAAGGCAGTCTTGGATGCCAGCCATCCCATCTTGCACCAAGTCAGAGAGTGTCAGTTTCTTTGCTGGCTCCAACAGGAAAATCAAGACTAACTCAAAAACCAGACATCCTTTCCAAATCCTGTTCATTTGGGCCTGGATGCATTCCTTTGCCATCAGAGCCTTATTCCTATTCCTTCTGCACACTCCCAAAACAGTCTTCCCCATTTTGAGGAAGGATTTATAGCCAAGGGAGCTCTCTTGCTTTAAACCAAATCGTTCCGGCGGTGCCATCATTAGAAAAACATTAAAACAGTCCAGTCACCGACAGCCAAGTTCATCTCATTGCCGTTACACCTGGACTCATAAATCCTGAATTTTTACAAGCCAGTCCGGGTGGGTTGATTTACAAGGTGAAACAAATATTAAAACACTTCAGGAAAGGAGGTAGGGAAAAAAACACACAGACACACTCTACACACACACACCCACGCCACACACACAAACACACTCTACCCTGCTTTTCTGCATGGATCCAGAACGGGGACTTTTGACGGCATCTTTGGAAAGGGGCTCTACTAGATCAAACCAGAACAAACATCCTTCAAAAGTTCAATGCTTTCAATCCATGCAAGAATCTTTTTTCTGCAGGCCTCGAAGTGTGGATACCACAGGTGGGGCAGATTGCTTCACTGGTCAGAAAAGGGCTGACTTTTTTGCAAAATAAGAATAAAAATAAGAATATGTTTTTAAATAAGATGAATATAAAAAAATCAGAAGAGCCCTTCCAGACCTCAACATCTAATCCAGTATTCTGTTCCCAACAACGGCCAATCAGATGTTACCAGAAAGTCCCTATGCAGGATATAAAGGCAATAACCTTCTGCCACTGTTATTCTCTAGCAACTGCTGTTCAGAGGTAGACTGCCTCTCTACATGGAGGTTCTATTTAACTGGATTCTTTAAAAAAACCTGCTAGACTATATGAAAAGGTCTAAATTCTTTAGACTATAAACTCAACCAGATGCAGTGCATTTGCTTTTCCAATTTATTCACTAAAGAGGACAATCCTAACGATGTCTACTCAAAAGTAACCCCTATTGTATTTAAAAGGGTCTTACTTCCAGGAAAGTGTCTTTAGGATTGCAGCCTAAAAATAGTTTGCAAAAATAAAAGGAATCGTCAGTTTGTTACAACTGCAAACTGAACGTTCTAACAACACACAAAGAAGTATGGAAGGGAGATTGCATGAGCCCAGTGAGATTGCATAAGCCCAGTGAGATTGCATGAGCCCAAGGATTGCTGCATGCAGCATGTTCTTATAACTCTAAACCATGCTATAGGATGCAATCCTAAAGACACTTTCCTGGAAGTAAGACCCATTGAACATAATGGGCTAACTTTTGAGTAGACATGGTTGGGATTGTGCTCTTAGTGTCATAACTGAATCAGGTCAAAATGTAAGATTTGAAATCTATCTGTGAAGGTTCCCCCCCTTTATAATGCCTATCAGAGAGTTGGTGGCATAGCTAGAGGGAGGCTCACCATGGCATGCAGGGGGGGGGGGCGGGCTTTGGCTCCATTCTAGCAGGAGAGGCAAAACTCATGCAGCTCCCCCCACCTGTAATGGCTGGAAAGGGGAAGGGCCCCTTGCATGCTTCAGTGAGGCTCCTCCAAGATGTAGTGCTCCACCCCCCTCTAGCTATGCCACCTGAGAGAGTTGAGGTCTGCAGCACACTCTACCTGGAGAACAATTATTGAAATGTGTCTATGGACCCTGAGGTTAATCCATGAGTCTGCTTTCCCACCACCCGCCACCTTCCCTCCTTCCCCTTCCACCCCATCAAGCCAGAAGGCAAAGACAACTAGGTGTTTGAAATGGAAGCATTTAAATCAATGACTACCAACTGCAGACATCTGGGAAACAGATGCCAAGCCATAAGCAGAGGCACAGCTCCATTATGGGGGAACATCCGGGTCTCAGGGCTCAGAGGGAGATTGAATGATGGCAGATGGAAAGCAAGAGGGAAGAGAGAGATTCAAAAAAGGAGGCCTAAACCAAGAGCCGGTTTTGATCTGGGATCTGATTCAGAACTGATTTTGGAAACCAGGGTTTTGCAATATGAAAAAAGATAAATTATACTCTGCTTTTCTGCTGAAAACACTCACTGTGCATTACAGAAATGTTATCATAAACAGGTGGAGAAGAATATGAGAAACAGAGGAAGAGCAATGGTGTGGGAAGGACAGTGCTGAGCTAGAAGTTTGGGGGGGAAAAAGCTGCACATCACTGAGTAAGGGGGCAGCATTTGGCAAGCTGCCTTAGCCATCAGGAGGCCTTGCGCTGGCCCCCAAGTACCTTCAAGCTGCATTATTTCAAGGAGAATGCAACCTTGTTCAGAATGAGTTCTCTTCGACATCATCAGAAACCCTGACCATCTTGTCTGGATTGAGTTCTATTCAATTCCTTCCCCATCCAGTCCCACCAAGTTGCATTAGGTTTGAGCCCCATCCCCATCAGGGCATCAAATGCATCTGGTCAAGCATAGGTTTGACCTCTGCCGGTAGCATATTCAGAGGGGGTTGATGCAGTAAGTACAGAAGGCACCGCAACTCCCCATCTAAGCATCTCCTTCCAGTTGCCATTGGAACCACTTGGGGAAGCAACAGTAACACTTATGCTGCAATCCTAAAACACTTTCCTTGGAGTAATACCCATCTAACACAATGGGGCTTACTTTTGAGTAGACATGGTTAGGGTTGTGCTCACAGACACTCACCAAAGGGCACCAAACACAGACATATACATGTCCAATCCTCTTTCCTTTCCCATTGAAGGCTTATTCATACTTTGTGTTTTCCACCCAGAAACAGAAACAGGTGCATGAATTACCAGACATGTAGAAAATATTTCAATTTATTCCTTTGGGAATATATTCCTTAGCATAACTGCAGTCATCACAATATTTGAATGATTGTGATGCAGTGCAACTGCGCATCTTTATCTTAACTGTACATCATTATGTCTTTTGGCAATGGATTTTATACATTAGGCATTGTGAGCACAATCCTAACCATGTCTACTCAAAAGTAAGCCCCATTGTGTTCAATGAGTCCAGGAAAGTGTCTTTCGTATGTATAGATTAGGATAGATAGGATTAGATTAGGATAGTTTGGATTAAGATAGATATAGAGATAGAGGGATAAGATAGAGATATAGGGATAAGACAGAGATAGAGAGATAGAGAGATAGAGAGAGAGAGATAATTATTGCAGCCTGTGTGAAGCATGCTTTTTCCTGTCTGTCCTGAATGTGATACCAAACAGATCCACAGGGTGATAGGGTAACATTACAAGGGATGTAAGGAATGCCTTTCTCTTCTCCCCATATACGTTTTAATGAGAAATTATGCTGAAGGTGGAACCTCCATATTCAGACACAGTCTACCTTTAGATTTTCAAATGGAAAAAATGGCAGAGCTGTTGTCTGAAAGTCCTGCTTGTTTGTTTCTGGAGGCATCTCACCAGCCACAGATAGTAAACTGGGAATGGACTGTGGTCAGAGTCCGATAAATTTGAGAGAAATTCACAGTGAACAAGTCTATCAGCTTCTGTGAGCCAGGACAGATCAATGGAATCTCCATGTCCAGGGTAGTTTACCTTTAAGTACCAGATTCTGGGGACAGGGATGTTTTAATGCCTCAAGGCCCTCCCCAAGCGATCTGCCTGCCTGTTGTTTAAAAAAAAAAATCCAGACTGATCCAGCCAGGCAATTTCTTAAGTCATCCCAAATATATTTTGGGAAATTAGTGATATCTCAACCCAGAGAGAAAATCCTCTGGGAAATTTGTCACTTCTTGGGTTTAGAAAGAATGAATTAACATCCCAAAGCAGCTCAGTACAATGATGTTCATTTAGAAACCAACTCTGGGGACGACAGTCAGAGTCTATTTATTACTTAATTTAACTGAGCGCAGTGTAGATGGGCGACCAGAGGCAAAGGAAGACAGAATGTCTGTAGGTTCCACTGATCTTGCCTCTGCTGTAATTCTCTTCCCCAGCTTTGATACATGAAATCCTTTTAACTGGAGATGCCCAGCACTGACCCCTAGGACCTTTTGCAAGCTCGGCCACTGAGCTGTAGCCCCAGACCAATACTGTTGTGAAAACAAAGTAGATTCCGCCTTGTAAACTCCAAGATGGGAGGCCACTTGGGAGTTGTACATAAGCTGCTCTGAGCTCTTAGGAAGACAGGAAGCTGCCAGACCCAGGCTGAGCCAAGCACCTGACAAGAATCTGAAGTGGCCCCAAATCTGCCCCCCCCCCCATTTCAGTGCATGTAAACCACCACCACTACTGACTCCACCACATCTCCAAAGTTGGTCAGGAGAATTCTGAGTTTCCATGCCCAAGATCCTTCCCTCCATGCCCAAGATCCTTCCCCCCATGCCATCAGTGGAGAACAGACGGCAATCCAATTCCTAATTCCTGTCGGGAAGTTGATCACAGTTCCCCCCCCCCACACACACACACACCTTCATATTCCCCAGCAGTGGCACCACAGAAAGAGATAATCCCCTCCAGTCCTGCCCTTGCTTGCCCCAGAAGGAGAATAAACAAGAAGATAGGGATGTGGCTGGGGAAGCAATGGGCATGGAGTGCCCCACCAATTCGCCACTTCCCCATGGCTGCAGCTGAAAGGTCCCAGTTCACTTGTGGGTGGGCCACCCTAGATGCTGCCTTATACCAAGTCTGATTATTGGGCCATTAATAGGTTTGCCATACTTCTCTACTGTCAAGCTTGCCAGTATGTGGATGCAGTCCCCGAAAACCACGACTGTCCTGGTTTTCGGGACATATGGCAACTCTAGCCATGTAGTGCAGTATTGCCAACACTGGCAGAAGTTTAACCATCTCCTCTGCCATGCCCGGAGATGCTGGATACTGAAACTGAGACCATCTGAATGTCCTCTACTAAAGAGGCACCACAGTCCCATCTACAGCTTGAGAATGAAGACAGGATACAAATGTAATAAAGCAAATGGATGGTGTGGCACATTCTCACTTTACAAGAGTTTTAATCTAGGTATTTTCCTAGGACCAACTCCATACACATTTGCCCTCCAGGTCAACCAATCCCAACCTTCTTGGTGTTTGCAATCAGGTGGGCAGTTTTTAACACATGAACTGGGCAACTGCTGATCTGGTCAATGGTAATTTTCACGGACATAGAAAATGAGGAAAGGGTGGCATTTAGGGATGCAGGGTGTGTAGTCTCCTTTCCTTGCCCCCTAAAACATTATTTGTGAATTTCAGGAGCACACAAATCTGTCTGTGACAGAAGGAGTGGCTACTCTTCCGAATAACAATAGATTGTGAACATGCGGGCAGAGAATCACCTTTTAAAAAATTTATTGCACACCACCTAGTAATTTTAAGCACCTGATAAATAAAATATAATGAGGAGGAGAAGGAATAATAAAATGGATCACAGGGATGCATGCCAAAAGCACAAATCCTTTTGCAAGAATTTGGATTCCATTCCATTCAGTGGAACTCATGCAAGAAATCTTGGTGATTGACTCCTACACAGTGTAATTAAGTCTGGTGGCCTATATGTTAATTGGTGACCCATATGTTGTTCTGAAACTGCAGGTCCTCCAGCTCTCCTTTCCTATTGTGTTTGATCTTCCCCAATGATTGGCAGCAGCCATTTATATTTTCCATAAATCTGGAAAATTTCCATATATATTTCCATAAATTTTCCATAAATGCTCAAGATCTCATCACACCCGAAGAATATGCTGCCCCTATGTATCCATAACTGTATCTGCCTCCCCTCCCTCGTTCTCTGGATTTTAAAAAGAGCGGGTTATGTATAAGAGTGGTGGGATAGAGTGTCACCACACTTTCCCTACCATCCAGAGTAACTACGGGAGCACATAAGAGACATTACATGCACCTGTAGTGAAAACCTATGGGAAATTCATATTGCAATCCAGAGTAAATTGTTCTTATACCGGAGCAAGGACTCCCCGTAGTTACTCTGGATTACACCCCCCTTTCCCTTCTCTACCCATATAGTGTTGGGAGAAGGACTGATTGAGGCTATCAGATGTAGTAAGATGTCACTACTTGAGGAGACAATCTGAGTATCATGGGTGGGCCACCTCGACAAAAATTCCCATAACACAACATCAACACTAGCGCAATTTTCAAGGGGTGTCGAAGGCATTAAAATGGTATCTGCCTGCTGCCCATTCTCATCCCTCTCTCCCTTTTTCTCCCTTGAAAAATTGTTGGAATGTCTTTCCCTAATTTGGAGCAGAGAAATAGGGGCAAAGTCATTTGGGGTCAACCCTAAAGTTAATTCCAATCATGTACTGGCTTGTTTATTTCTTGACTTGTTTGTTCATTGCTTGACAATCTTCCTATGCCCCCTTTCCATTTGCAAAACCCCCAGCCATCGGTAAACTGCTGCCAACAATCAAACTAACAAAATAAAAACAAGAATGAAAAGACGGAATATTAAAGTCAGCCAGACAAGAAAAAAGAAACAGACTCGCACACAGAGCAGAGGAAGAACACCAATGAAATCCAAATAAATTGTCAGCTAACATTAATTTAGATGTTGTGCTGGAAGGTCTGGATGAGAAAAATGTCTTTTATTTGGCAGGGAACACTCATTGTGTTTGGTGGAAGGTGAATGAGAACATTCCCTATGCAAGGTGCAACAACCGATAAAATGCTTGCACTAGACATCACCCACAATGCTGGCTCCAGATTGAGCCTGGACTGGATGCCAATGCCATGGACAGTTCCCACCAGTACACAGCTAATGTCCACAGCAGTAATGATCCCTTGCCATCATGGATCCCCACAGCCACCCAGTTATCCATGACCCATATAGGCTTACTCAAGTCTAGGAGAGCGATATTAGCAGTAAATGGCAGAATCATAGTCCATAATTTCCTGGGAGTAATCCCCATTGACTACAATGGGACGTACTTCTCAGTAGACATGCATAGGATTGGTTTCAATGCCACCTTCTTCCTCCAGTTCCATTTCCAGATATCCTGACCCCCAACAGTGTAGGGAATCAGAGTCAGGAGTCAATTAGGGATCAGAGCATCTGGGATTTGCTAATAGCTGGAGAATGAAGATGACTCACTTCTTCTGTCTGCCTGGTCACACTGCTTTCCTGCGGGTCTTTCCATGGGGTGTCCCGCCAGAAAAAGATTTTCTGATAGCCTAGAGTTCTCCTCCATCATGGTTGCTGTAGCAGTTGACATTCGCATTAAGGAGGTCTTTTTGGGCATACCCCTGTGCAGCCTGGTTCCCACACAATGAAGAGTAAGCATGTGGATTCATGCCTTTTTTAAAGCAAGGGGGAGTGTATCGCTGATAGACACCTATGGGTTTTTTTCCTCTCGGAGTTCCACCCCACAAAGCTGGAGCCACTGCTGATTACCAATACACTTCAGAAAATGAGGGGCTCTGAAGAAGACCCCTGATGGGGATTAAAAAAAAACAACTCTTACTTATAATAAGTATATTTTGCAGGATCAAAACACAGGTTATATTGACAATTCTCAAACCACACATCCAAAGTCAATTTTGCCTTATAAAAGCACTGGGCATGGATTGGGCTTTCTCATACAATAGGAGAGAGATCCTAACCCTTTTCCCCTTGTGCTCTGGCACACTGAGTTGCACAATGCTGGACAAGGGTAAATTCAGAGGCACATTAGGTGCCTAACCGTTTGGCACACCTAACAGTTTGGCCACACCTAACAGTTTGGCAAGGTGCACATGTTTTTGGTTAACACTATCTACCTTTGCTGTGGCCCTGATGCAATCACCTTCACATCTACTTTTATACAAAAATTACATCAGTTGATCCAATCACAAGTTTCCAACGTAACATAATGCTCGGCTCTTAAATCTGCAATCCTACGCATATTTACCTGACAGTAATCTCCATTGAATACACTGGCGCATATATCCAAGCACAAGCACGTAGACTTGTGCTAGTCTGATTCATGAAAGAAAAGCAAAATAGAGTGGGAACAAAATAAACTGAAATATACCAGAAACATGTATTTGTACATGAAGACAACTGCAAAAAAGCAAAAAAAAAATTACATGTAAATAAGAACCACAAGCCAGGCAAGTATTTGACTCATTCGAAGTCTGGAAATTGCTAGTTACGGTTTGAAATGGGAATAGGACACCAGAGAAGGCTCTTCATTGTCATTCAGGAAGTATCATCTGGATGGATGATAGCAACCATTGCTTTGTCACGGCAGGGGGGGGGGGCTTTGAAAGCAATGGCCAAGATCCAAAGAACTATGAAAACTAGTTCCATAAGTTCACTCTATTCTACATCAACCACTGGCAGACATACAGACTGCTTCTGAAACTGAGGCTGAAACTAGCGAATATGTGAGCTGTGATGAGTTTGGAACTTTCAAGCTCTTCTTCTTTTTTAAATAAGTACACAAATGGTGACAGGGCCAAATGCACCCCTATCATTGGCATTCCATAATATTAGTGCCCCTTTATTTTGCATCCTGGATATTTGTCCCCCAATATGTTTATATTTATATTAGATTTACCTTTTTTATTTTTAAAATGCAAAGGTTGGGTTAGAACTGGAACAAAAGGCGTAGCATATTTAACATCGAGTTTGCTGCCCAGTTATAGTTTGTTTGGTGCCCAGTTATCGTGGATCACAAGTAACTGAGGGTGCAATCCTAACAAGAGCAACTCATTCATCTTCCCATTCCCCCAGTAGCATCGGAAGGCCAGCGCATGTCTGTGCACTGGCCTACACCCCCCCCCCCACCCCCCAGCAGCGGCAGAGTACATTCTGGCACTTTTGTGACACTCCTAACCTGGCCTAACCAGGGATTAGGATTGCACTATAAGTCACCAAAAAAGGATTGCAAATGTCCGGAGATGCCAAAGACTCAGACCGATTTGATAATGTCACAATTATCCAGGATGCAATTAACCTAGTACTGGTACAAATACTGAAGAGCATGGCATATCGTCACACTAATTCTTAGCCATAGGGGGGAAAATGTACAGGCATAAACTGTGCCCTTAGGTTTTCTTCCCTGTGGCTAATAGCAGACTAAGGACACAATCCTAACCAATTTAGGCCAGCATAACTCATTTATCTCCCTGTTCCCATGGTGGTATAGGGAAGCAGGCACATGTCTAGGCACTAGCCTGACCCTCCAGGAGTGGGGGGGCCCAGGCCATCACAGGACTTGTACTGGGATTTATGCGAGCCTAACTGGAATTTAGGATTGCAGCTTGGAGATGGGTTTTACATCTCCCACCACCCTGCGTCATGGCCCTGAGATGAAAACTATCCCTACCTGCAACAAGTTTTAGAAAAAAGAAAATGATTTAAGGATTATATCTAATTGGCCCTGAAGAGGGTTTCAAGACTAGGATCTCAAACAGAAGAAAGGAAACAGGGGTAAGTCAAGCATTTCTACATGGAAAATCATTTTCAACCTCAACTTTTTGCTTCCAAAGCAAAAAAACTGTTTTTTTTGCTTGCTCAGGGAACACATTGTTCCTATTTAGCCATTAATAAATAAATGGTGTGGAAATATTTTTTTAAGATGCAGTCAGTACACATTGCTCCTTGTTTATTGATTGATCAATAGCAATATTCATATCTTTCTTGGTTGCTCTTTTACCAAAAGACCTTCCATGAGGAAAACAGCATCAGCCAAAAGTTTAAAAATGCATCAGTTTGCATTACTTTTAAATAGATTGATTCCATCTTGGAGGCCCCTTTAGAAACAAGATACGGGGTACACATATATCAATCAATAATTTTGAGAAATAATAATTATAAAAATTAAGAGCAGCATGGGCAATAAAAATATAAATACAAAGACATCCCAAAGTAGACAGGAACAATTCCAGATCTGTAGACATTACATTAGATGGGCGGCGATAGGGGAAAAGTGGTCCGACACCAAAAGACGATTTTTAGCAAAAGCACTGGAATAATGAACATCCCCAGGGAAGGAGGTCCAAAGCCTGAGCACCACTATCGAAAAGGCTCCATTAGATGATCCTTTCCCGCCACCCCTCTGATGATGGCAGGTAGGGTTGCCATAATTCTCTTCCACAAAATTGGAACAGGACCCTCTGTCCCATTTGCCAGTATGTGAACATAATCCCCCAAAATCAGGACTATCCCTGTTTTTCAGGAGATATGGCAGCCTTAGTGGCAGGATAAGATACAGGGCCTTTGCAGATGATCTCATCTTGTTACAGATCAGCCACCTCTCTGGGATCTCTACATTCTCTGAATGGTGGTGGGGGGGGAAGAATGGTTGCATATGCATGAGACTTAAGATGCATGTCTAAAAACACGCATACCCTGCCGCAAAAATTCAGGCGTGCTGCTTCCCATCCACCACCACCCCATAATTGCTTATCCAGATAGCAAATGCATTGGCGTCGAAGCAATTTTTTTTAAAGAGTACAACCAGATTGTGAGATTAAATGTTCTGTTACACATTCTTAAGTTTTTGAGGGTTTTTTGGTAAAGAGTCAACTATTATGGTCAAGTTACTAATGCAGCTCGCTTCAAAAGCCAGAGTAAATGAATACAGCATATCACTGGCAGGAGAAAGCCTTCAGAATGTGAAATAGTGCAGGGAGGAAGGCTCTGCCAGTGATGCCTGGGGTGAGAATCGCGGCTTTGGGAATATACAAGAGCCTTCCTTTTTTAAGCCTCCAGTATGACTCCATTGGGCTTGCTCAAGTCCCCACCATACACTTAAGTACCTCACACCTTGGATCCGGGCCAATGCCTCTTATTCCATGTGATACAATAATATGGAACCCAGAATGACAGAAACTGTCCCTGTGCAGTTAATTTTATGTAGAGGTTGCATGGCGGTTTGGAGGAGGGAAATCTCTCAAAACTCTTATCATTCAAAGAAGGAGAGATCACAACTTATTCTCAATTTTAAAAAATTTTCTCTGAGGCATAAGGGGCAAATTAATTTTCCCCAAATGCCCAGAACGTCTTTCAGATTTGTGACCAAATGTATGCTTCCATATAATCACTTCTAATAGAACTCATTGTATGCCGATGAAGAATCTAATGTTTCCTTGCCATTATTATTAGGAATTCCTTCTAGTTTTATTAGGGTACGCTTTATCATTATAAATCATATTTAATATTATTACATACAAATAAGATATACTTATTTCATGTGCAACAGGTGAGTACTTAATATTTTGAGATTGACAATATATAATATTATGGAGCAAACTCCACATAGGTTGGCCACGTTTTGGAGCCAAATGCATTTCCCAGAAAATAATCATTGTATTCAGAATTCCCTGTATGGTTATTATAGATTTAACACTGTAATTCCTGGTATTTGCATTATTATTAGGAATAACCCCTAGTGTCATTCCATTTGCTCTATCATTATAAATATATAGTCTACATACACTTCATTATGATGAACAATATCTGCATAAGCTCCAATATCCTTACAGTATAGAGTAGTTCCTTTTCGGGAAACAACCCCTGTATATCTCTATCCCTATTTTGCATCCAAAATTTTGATTCTTCCCATAAAGATGGACTAGCTTCTCTTCCAGAACTTCCTCCGCAGACAATAAACATTGCTGCACAGGTCCAAGTTGTAGTTACAAGGTCAATCCAAGCCACTGTAATATACTGAATTTTGTGAAATTTTTTGTGGAAAAAAAATTTGTGAAATTAAATTTTTTAAGTAAAGGGTTTCAATGTATCAGCAATCAGAGAAGAACCTTCACCAATGTTTAATCATGAGAGATTGACAACTGGGGACGAGTGCGTGTGAATTTCTGAGCAAGACTAGGGGCTTTGGAATGGCATATCTCTATTTCGATCTATAGGACCTTGGAATCGCACATCACTATTTCGATCTATAAGGCTTTGCAATTGCAAATCTCTATTTTGATCTGTGAAATGGTTAAAAATATGTTGCTTTGCCACTCAATGAACCACAAAGCAGGCAAAGGAAGAGCTAGTTGGGCCTCATCCTGCTTGCATATGTGCAAGCTCTCCATTTACACAGATCTCCATTCCTTTCTTGCCTTTATGCCAACAACAGCCTCCACCCAGATATTGCATTTCTTTACATCCATGGAGGTGTGGGTTTCTTTCCACTTCCTCAACTTCATCCACCCCACAGAATAATGAACACGGCCAGCTCTTCATTCCCTCTTCTTGCCTTACACACACACACACACAAACACTCAGAGCCTCTAACCACACAACAAACTCTCCAGTTGTGTTTCACCACCACATACCAAACATTCCTGGGGGCATCACCCCATCCCCTCTCCCCTACCCACACACACTCAATTTCCTTTCTGAATTGGTGGAAGACAAATCCATCCTGAGCCCTTTGCCAAAGCACAGAGCCGGAACGAGGATAGAATCCAGCCCGATAAGAAACTTTGATCTTGCAGCCTGATAATAAGTTGAATTATGAAACTGACTGAGGAGGAAGAGAGGAAAAATGAGCCAGTGGAGTCAGCTTTCCTGAAACTCCTAAGCTTGCTTTGGCAGATTTGATGATGTTGTTGAGAGCGTGGTCCAGTTATCAATCTGAACCAACGTGAAAAGATGAATGCTGAAGGCAACAATCAAGTTCTCCCACCAGTAATGTCCCTATGCTTGGTTCCAATACCATTAACGGTGTTATCTGAGCCACATTCATACCTCAACACTCTCTTAAAAACAGACTTTAAAAAATGTAAGAAGATATAATTATTGGTAACTCATCCTACTACAAAGGCCCAAATTGGGTCATCTTCAACATTGTTATGCTCTAATGATTACCTTCAGCTTTGAGGGATGAGCCAGCGACATATTAGGGTCTGTGTCACCTAGTGCAGGAGGCCAATGTATCATCTCGCTGATGGACCTCTTCACATGCAGTCATCATGGCAATGCATCATCACTCCACCACTGGTTTTTAGCTATGACTTTAATGGAACAGAGATATCTAAAGAAGGGTTTGTTTCATTGTATTCTGTTGCACATTACACATTGACTGATATATAACATGATGGTATTGTTCCTAAATGCTGCACCTTTTCAAATTTTGGCCAGTACTGGTTTCACCCCGCATGTACATCACCTGGTGCAGCCCACACTCCGCTAACAGTGCCTCTGACTAAAGAACCACTGTTTTCTTCAGCTTCCTCCTAAGTATACAAGATTCAACATATTACAAAAACTCATACTCTCTGCCATCCACAGAAAATCACTTTTTAGTCAGTTATACAGGTCAATGGGAAGAGGGTGTTTCTGATCAACCAACAGCAGAATCTTGCTTGCTTGAAAGAAAACATGGGTAGGGAGCAGCCTTAGGTATCCTACCCGCACGAGTTCATCACCCCAAACCAGAACATAAGTCATGCCAGTGAAGATCCCTCTTTCTACCATCATAGCCATCCATCTTCTCAAACAACGCAACACACTGGCGTTTGATATGCATATTAAGACACTCCAAACACCTCCATTTGAGGCTCAGAGACCTCTGTGTATCTAGATAGGCTCTTGTGGCCGATTCCTCCGGGAATGGCAGGGGAAGATCAAAGTTCCCATATTCCTAAGGAAAGCCCCACATCGCTCTCCGCACTCTTGATTTTAATTTCCTCCTATTGTACAAATGGGGGGCATGCCATTCTGTTCAGCCCCCCTCCTAGCTCCATCACATACAACGTTCTAACCATTACACGCCAGATATATTCAATCGTAATGAAATTTGGTACAAAACTCTCTGTGTTGTTTTTCCCTGCAGGGAGGCAGGGAAAAGTAGCAAGATAGGGTGTTTTAATTGGTTTGTTATTATTATTATTATTATTAACAACATATTTATAAAGAACTTTTCAACGAAAAAATTCACAAAGCAGTTTACAGACAACAATCAAATAACTAATGGCTCCCTCTCCCAAAAGGGCTCACGGTCTAAAAATGGGTTAGGCAACCTGCGTGAATTTTTCTTGCCAACTATAAAGAGGAACTTTCACTGGTATTCCTTTTTTCCTCATCAAAAATCCAGACTAATTAAAAGTAACCACATAAGGCAAGCCCCAAATTCCACAAACAAATGAAGATTAATTTTTCAAAGCCATGTGGAATATTTGTCATTTCTGGCTGAGCACACTCTTCTTCTTGTCACACAAAGGAGGGACATACGGGGATGTGAGAAGCAGATCTGACTAGGCAATTTTAAAACAGAAAGAAGGTAACGATAAGACAAAAATATGCTCTTTCCTATTCTTTCCTGCCAAACTCTTGTAAAATACACATTCATACAGAATCAAACAGGAAATAGTCCCTCAGAGCCTGGGCAGGCCTCCCAGATTAAATGGACCATACCTCGCCAGAGAATATTTGAAGGAAAACTTACCTAGCTAAAATTAATATACCCGTATTTTATGGCTTATAATACACACCTTATTATAAGACGCACCTAGATTTAAAGGAGGAAAACAGCTGGCTCCAGGAGGCATTCACTTCATAAAACACACCGAAATTTCCACCCCCTTTGGGGGATAAAAAAAGTGATTCTTACACCCCAAATCCAGAGTAACTACAGGAACACAGAAGAGACTTTACATGCACCCGTAGTTACTGCACCACCTAGTGAAAGCCTATGGGAAATTCATATTGGAATCCAGAGTAAGTTGTTCCTACACCGGAGCAAAGACCCACCGTATTTTTTGGATTTTGCTCCATAAGCCAAAAAATACAGTAGTTCTCTTGTTCCAGGTTCAGCACCCCATCTTTTTTTTACCTCTGAGACATGTGGCAAAAAGAAAATGGTAACACTTGCAACCGAATTGGGACTCACAAAGTAAGGAAACATGAATTCAATGGAGATGAGAATTACATCATGAAATCATTGTTTGGCCCAATCCAAAAACACATTTTCAGTTATTCTGTGAATACAAATAGAAAGGATATCATATAGTGCGCGTCTTAGTTCTAGAAAGATGGAAATGAATAGCATTTCCTTTTTTATTTTTAAAAATTATAAATCCATTAACACCTCCTGTTCCCAGCATAAGACAATAAAAATTGTAACATTTTCCTCTTGCTTATACTATTTCTTCATATTTTTCATTTTATTAATTTATTTTTCAGAATGAGAAGCATTTGCTGAAAATGCCACTTGATCTCTACACCAGGATGGTATTCGCTGTATGTTTTGTAACACACGTTACTTTAGTAGACCATACAGAATAGAAGGCAGAAATGTGTTAAATAAGTAATATGTCTTTTGGCCCAGAACTGCTGTCTAATTCTGTTGGTATTAGGCCTTAATGCAGTGATTTTCAACCTTTTTCATCTCACGGCACACTTAACAAGGCACTGAAATTGTCAAGGCACACCATCAATTGTTTCACCATTGACAACGCACACCGGACTGTTCAAATCCCCCAATTTTCCTAATAATGAATGTCAATTCCCAAATTCCCACAGCATACCAGAGGACTATCCACGGCACACCAGTGCGCCATGGCACACTGGTTGAAAATCAGTGTCTTAAGGACACTGAAGAGTGGAAACCAAAGGCGCCCAACAAAATGATTCTAAAATGGTGAGTAGCAAGAGGGTCCCTTTTAGATAGCAATTGTGACAGAAAGAGCAAAGTCTCCCCCTACACAAGAGAAAGCACTCAGATGCTGGAGGCTTCTAGTTCTTGAGAGTGCCTCAGAGACAAAACAGAGTGTATTTCTCTGAGTACTATTTAGAAAAGTCCTATCTCCTTATCCCAAATCATCAAAGCAATGATTCATTCCTTTCAACCACCTCTTCCAAACATGGTGCACCATTCACTTTGTTGAATGAACCCAAAACAGAGGCCAAAAGCACTATGGCCACCAACAAAAGAACCATAATTTCCACTAACAGTGCAATCCTAAGCATGTCTACTCAGAAGTAAGTCCCATTGTGTTCAAGAGGACTTACTACCAGAAATGTGTGGTTAGGATTTCAGCCTAAGGGTGCAATCCAGAGTAACTATGGGAAGTCCTTGCTCCAACGTAAGAACAATTTCAATATGATTGCAATATGAATTTCCCTTAGGTTTTCACTAGGTGATACTGTAACGACGTCAATGTTAATGTCTCTCACGTGCTCCCGGATTGTAAATGTCTCTTACGTGCTCTTACTCTGGATTGTAGGTAAGTCTTAATCTCCCCTTCCCCAAATTTCCCAACTCGTTCACAAAGAACCCAAATGGAAACATCATTGTGGGTCTCACTAGAATTCTTCATTCATCCAAGGACTCCCGGATGTCATGTGCTGTCAATGCAATTTCTCTTTATGCAGTCTTTGCTTTCACCATTTTTAGACAGTCGCTCTATGAACACCGGTGTCCCCCACCCATGCCGTTCTCAATGTCACTGTTGGTTCATTGACAAAACAAGCTGTTGAGGCTTCAAAGGCAAGGTTAAAAACGGTACCAAGCAAAGACAAGATACTGCAGAGTTTCTCACAGCAGTCCTGAGGAGAGAAAGGCTGGGGAGGCAAAGACCAAGGCATCAAGAAGTTGTAGGCCAAAGGCTCTTGCAGGGCTACCCTCATTAAAATGCTGTTGGCAGACCTGGGAGAAAGATCAAACATAGCCCCACTTGCCCTTCCTCTTCTGCCACCCAATGGTTTTTCCATACAATCTTGTCTCTTTCTTTTTGTACCAGGAAAGCCCCCTTTGCACCGCCTCCTGGTAATCAATACTAGCAATTTTTTAAAAGGAACTTTCTAGAATTTTTTTCTACACGTTTGGAACCATTTTCACCTTCCGTCATCTCACTAACTTGCCGGTCCCAAATTTACAAATGGGGTTAGCAACTTTGGCATTGTAGGAGCAAGTTCAACTATTTCTGAAGAGCAACGTGCTGGCACTTCCCAGGTTTGGCGGACTCTACAAAGTAAGGGAAACGTCTCAAAGCGTTCCAAAACATTTCATCCAGGGTGATTAGAAACACACTTCCAATCTATGCCAGTCCTTTTCCATTGATGCTACTTTCTTAGGGTCAACATCCTTCCAACCACATGTCTCAAGATGCCAAAATGTCACACATCTCAACCTTGATTTTTTTTAAAATTCAGATTGAGAAAAAATAAATAGTATACAAAGGGACTGTATTTTTGGTCTTGAGACCCAAAACCAGCTTGAGTCCCTAAACGAAAGTAAAAATAGGAAACTGGATTCGTTCAAATCTAATGTATGGGAAGGAATAGGATTATTTAAACAGAGGGGGATGTTGAACCTCTGAGCCATCCAGACGGCGCAATGAACATTCAGGCACTGTCCAGAATTAGAGCACCCTATTCCATCTCAATTAATATCCCATCAACTTCATTCTTCCCAGCCTTTGTTTCCCTTCTCTAATTGTGGATGATCCCCTCCTTTCTCTCACGCACTTCTGAAGTCCTGGTGTCTCCTGCTCGCCCCCGCTTGGGTAGTGGGTTACAAAGTACCAGCTTCAATCAGGGCGTGGGTGGGCAATGAAGGAAGTGAAGGGGTGGATTCGCAACTCCCTCGAGGGCAGGCCCTTCTGAGAGGGTCTGCCAAGATTCACCCCTTCTCCGCCTCTCCATTTGACACACAAAGATGCATCATTCACCCAAGGCAGGCTGGCCTCGGCGCCCACCATAAAAGGACACCAATGAGAATGAGAGGGGTGTCAACTGTCATGGCTACACTGCCACCTTGTCTACCACAGTGATCAAATCATCGCCTTACCCAATGGCAGAAAAGAGTATAGCCACATATAGACACACAAAGGCCACCATAGGTAGCTGTGAGAAAGATTTCTAATCCCCACTTGAATGGAATGAAAACTGAGCACAATCAGAAGAGCAAATGCTCTGATCCAACAACCTGGTCACCTTTCATTTTTGCTCCTGTTATCTACTGTACTCCTCTCTGGTCCACTTTCACCTCTGTTTCCTTACCAGATCTCATACACTACTGACAAAACTGTTCATCTCATCACTCTAACCCTGCAATACCCTTCCTTCAGTCCTATCTGCCAAAGCCTGTCTGCGTCCAGATCCTGCACAAGCTTCTTATCCATGGATCTGCTTCCAGATCCTGCATGAGCTTCAAAACCCTATAAGACTTCACTTCCATGCCTCATCCAGTTCCACCACCTCAGCATTACAAAGATCTCCTGCTCCTTTCAGTGTCACTACTCAATCTTTCCTAATGTCCCTTAGACCAGGATATGGCCCGGTCTATAGAATAGGAGCTATTCTCACGTTCCAGAGGTTTCCCCCTCTCAAACAAGGATGCAAAATTCCAAAAACCCTTGGGGCTCCTTTTCTCACGGTTTCAGTCTGTGCCCCCATTCAAAGTGGCTCCTGTTGAGAAAGCCATGTTCACTGGCTAGTAAAGTTGGTTCCAGTGCTAACTATGATCAGGGCCCAAAGGTTGCCTTTGTGGTACCCATGATCTCAGAGTAGCACTATGGCCCAGCCTAAAATCCACCTCCCTTTCTCACAAGGATTGTTACAAAGCATATGCAACTTTGGTTTCAACCAACAATTGGCTCACAATTCTTACAAAAGTGATGGAAGGGACAGAGAAGAAAGAAGGCCAGACTAGATGGAATCTTTCCTATTTGGGTGGGATATTTCAATTATATCCAGAGAGATTCCAATTGAATACTCATATAGCCATAAAGTTCACAGAGGTGATCTTGGACCAGTCACCATGTCTTGCCCAACCCAAAAAGTTCTGATGAAGGTAAAAAATGGGTGGGGAAAGAACCTCATAGACCAAGGAAGAGCAGGGAGGGAAGCAAAAACAAACCTTTCTCATATTCAGCATCATCTGAAGCCCGCAAAGAGCTGTTAACATTTGAATATGTGTTTAAAATCCAACATGAACTGTCAATTTTCTGGATAAAATTCAGTTAGCTACCACTCCATTAGGCCTACGAGTATATATTGTATTCAACTGTCAGGTATGTTCAGGGACACTAACGGCACTTTTCCTTGCCTCTTCCAGTATGGGCTGCATCACAAAAGAGGTATCATCCAAAGTGAAAAGTGATTACTGTACAGGTGTCAAATGTTTGTCTGCAAAGGCTAATGTACCACATATGAAGCAGTTGCCCCAGGGCAGCCAGGAGAGTGATGAGCCATGCTTTTCAGTCTAGCCCTTGCTTCCCTAGCCTTGCAATGGAGTGGTGAGGAAGGGTCAGAAAGGAAGAGATGATGTTCTTTGAGATCCTTTGGATGGCAAACATTGACCTACCTGAGTGGCTATTTCCATAGCTATGTAATAAACACTCAACCTAACTCAAAAGGTGGTGCATCATGTCTTTGGGTGTTGCAACAGAAACCGTATCTTCATTTATGGGAAGGGAAATAATTTCAGAGTTTGTATGGTAGTGCCATTTTTGGCCGGTTCTAAATCTTCAGAAAACTCCCCAATACAAAGAAGAAGGTGTTAATCATTTATTCCTTTACAAATACGTATCATGAACAAAAATGTTGTGTTACTTGGGCACTCTCAGAGTGAAGATGTGACACCTTTGAACAACAGATTCTGCCCATGTGAAAATGGGGAGACAGTGACCATCAAACATGTATTATTGCACTATTTCTTCTATGATGAAATTCAATCAGTGTGCATCCTTTCCCTCATTAGAAGGCTCTCTGGTCTTTCTGATTTAGATATTTTCAAGGCGTTCCTGCATAGTCTTTCAGATCACTTTTATAAGTGCAAGATTTTTGGGCAGCTGCTTGAAAAATAAGTTTTAGGATCATGAATATACTATACAATGTGTGTAGAATGTTGTTTTGTGATACCTGCTGGATTATGACCATACTGACACTAAATTATACAGAGTTGAAAGGTGGAAACCCGCTAATAAATGAAATAAAATTAATAAAAGGTATACTGTATCCTTGCATACTGCATGCAGGTATAATTTATGCACGCGCCTTGGCTGGGAAAACTGTGTTAAACAAAAAAAATTGAATGTTAGGGCCAATCTTATCCAGCCAGCCACAATATAGCCTCAATACAAAGGAATAAAAATTCCCTTGCCTTGAGGAGGCTTCTGCGACTGCCCCTTCTTCCCCTTGCAAGACTGCGGTAATCACCTGTTGGTAGCTGCGTCAACACTGGAAAGTTGGATAGGATTGGGACCTTTATTATAATACTTTAGATGTGTATTTATATACATGTTAATTGTTTTCCATTTTATTTGTAATAATAGATAAATTTATTCAAACCCTTATATCTCACTTTCCTTTCATGAGAGATATCAAGGCAGCTAATGATAAACACTATAAAACTATAATAACTGTTTTTATTTTAAAATACATTTAAAAATATATTTTTAAAATCTATTTTGTTTAACATGTCTGTAATCTTATATTGTATTTTGCTATCTTCTGATACAAAGTGGACAAAGAATGGTGCATTTAAATATAATTATTTTAAAAATACATACTGAAAGCAGAAATTTTTCAGAAAGCAGAAATTAAAGAAGAAAACAACCTATAGAAAGTGTAACACAAATTCCAAAATTAGAGATCAGAAAACTCTCCCAAAAACCATAGTCCTCTTGAGTCCTCCAGGAAAATTAATAATACAGATAAAGTATTCTGTTCTATTTTCACCAAACAGCAAAATATAAGGAATGACGGGCTTCCCACAGGAAGACTAAAAAAAATTAGATAGGATACATTTTCCAAAACAAAAATAAAGTTCCTCCAATGATAGTACTTGATCAAGTAATCTGTTACAGGATCCCCTATGCATGCCTGGAGTCTTTGCTGAAACTGCTCCATTCATTTCAAGCAAGGATGTTCACCATAACATCCATCTGTTCACTCACACAAATCCTTGGCCTCGCCTTATTGGTTTTATAATCTTAATTTTATTAAGAATATTTATATACTCCTTTCCAAGAAAAAAGGTTGCAAAGTATTTTGCATAGCAAATTTTTTTTAGTCCCACTGAACAGATTACAAATTTTGAGTAAATATCCGTAGAATATACTTCTTGCTCTGGCAGAAGTATAAGCAGATCAATTCTCTCTCTCCCCTCCATTTTCTTTATTCAAAAACTAATACTTAAGGACCAACATTTTGTTGATCTAAGAAGCATTTTTAAAGGTTTAAAAACCTGTTTTTAATTTGCAAACTTATGTGTTTCTGCCTGCCTGGAGAATCTCCAGAGTACATAGAAATTGCTACTTCAATTTGGGTAGACGCATTTTGCTCCCAAATTGATCAATGCTCAACAATCTGAATTTGCTTAGAGAAGGAAGAATTTTACTATCAGGTATTTAATTCTGAAACAATGAGCAAGTATTTGCTATAAGGGTGGATTCTTGTTGGAATAGAAATAGCTGCAAGGAGCAACAAATTTTTCTTTCAAGACAAAAGACTTCACGGCAACTACCTGCCTTATCCAGGTAGAGATCATCTTATACCATAGGAAAAGCTGGAGGGTTTGGAAGAAATATGGTACACAAATTGATTACCAAGGCTTGCAAGAAACATTTATATTCATTTGTTTAAGGTTTCAGATTGATTTTCTTTGACGGGTGCCAAAATCTTAGTTTTCAAACTGGAAAGTTCAAATGGAAAAGATCAAGTTTTTATCAGCCTAATCAGACCCCTCACACAGTGACCTTCCTATCAACGACATACGGTAGGTAGAACCTATTCATGCACACATATCAATGTGCATATGCACCAGGGACATAATGTATCTTTCCTTGTCAGAGATGTACAACAGAGGCCTAACCACATGTACTTTGAAGAAAGTCTTACTGTGTTCAAAGGGATTCATTCCCATGCTAATTTTGCTAGGACTGCAATCTTAGCTTCTAGAACACTGGTTCCCAAACTGCTGGGTTGGGACCCACCAGCCAGGGAATCACTTAGGTCTGGCATCTTAAGGGGATCAATAGGGGGGTTCCTGATTAACCTGAAGACAGAATCAGAGAATGGGGAGAGTGAAGAGTGCACTTTCTCATTGTGAACATTCTCATTCACAATTCCCCCTTCCTCCTGTTCTCTTCCTTGCATTTCTCCCTAGATTGGAAGCTTCTCAACAGAAGGAACACCTTCTCATTCTGCCTATAGTGTCATGCATATAAGTAGTCCACTAATAATGCTAGGTTTGAGAACCTGTATCAGAGATAGCAATATCCCGATCCTAAGGGCAGTCCCTCACTGTCGTCACCACCATTTCAGATTAGTTTGGTCCTCTCCTTTCTGTACTTTGAAAACAGGGTTTTTGGCAAATTGGTCCAAAACAAATCCACAAAACCCAACTGCATCCTGATGATCTGAGAGTATATCTCCAATTTTGCACCATCTTCACTAGTTGCCTGATCCAATTCAATTAAGTGCTGGCATTACCCCTAAAGTCCTAAATGCCTTTGTAGCAGGAAGACTTCAGGAGCCACACTCCTACCTGTGTCTTCCCAACCCTAAAGATCAGTATTCCATACTGTCATGTGGGACATTGAACAGGTAGATGCACAAGGCAAGGCCTTCTTGGTGATGGAGCCAAGACTGTGAGACAGTCCCTGAGGCAGTCTATCACCATTATGGTATATTTTTAGATATTTCTTAAAGATGCAACAGTTTAAGGGGTGCTAATTTCACTGGATTCAGTTTCACCAGACGCTACTGCTAGGGATTCAACCTGCTACTTTACTGTCTGTGATTTGTACAACAGGAAGTGTGCTGTATTTGAATTTTATTGTATTGATGTTTAGTTTCTGTAAATTGCTTTAAATGTTTCATAAACAGACAAGAAGAAAACAATGATAGTAATCTGAAAGCTCTAGTCATACTGAAATGGATATCGTTTAATTTTGCCTCCCTTGACTCTTCAACACCATATGAACACAACATCAAGTGATGACTGTATGTGTGAACGGAAAGGGCTGGAGCTTTGCATGCAGAAGGTTCAATTTCTACATACACTTGAGATGACACTGTCTGAAACCTTAGGAAGCTACGCAGATTGGTGTTATGTCTAAGGGCACAATCCAGAATAACGACAGGGAGTCCTTGCTCCAGTGTAAGAACAATTTACTCTGGATTGCAATGTGAATTTCCCATAGGTTTTCACTTGGTGGTGTTCGTAACTACAGGTACACGTAATGTCTCTTACATGCTCCCGCAGTTACTCTGGATTGTAGGGTTGGTTAAGCTAAATTTACTTCATATGTATAATGTACCACTATGTGCAGAACCTCATATTGTCTGAAAAATGTAATATCTAAAAAATGATTGTCCAAATAAGAAGTGCACACTTTTCAGCCTCTGGTCATCCAGTGCACAGAAAACACAAGACAGCATACAAATAAATTATGCCACAAGAAGTAGTAAAATGGTAAAGTTTACACGCTTAGAAAACAAGAATTAGACAAATTCATGGAAGTGGCGAGGTTATTAGTGGCTATTAATCATGATAGCTAAATCAAACACCCATGTTTAGAGGCATTCTACCTCTGAATACAATACTAGTTGGAAGAAGGAGGTTGTTCCTTCATGCCCCCTGGAGGAGATAGGTTTATTCCTTAGCCGGGTTGGAGGGGGAGACAGTCTCTAAGACTGTGTGCCTTCACAGTCCCTAAGAAGGAGAATACCTTTATGGAGGTATCATATCATTATAAATTATAACACATTAATCACAGCTAATAAATCAAATTAAACACAGTACTGTATCAGAAATACATTGATCAGGTAAGTGCTATTTTTCATGGGTTAAAAAGATAATCATTTTTAAAAATTTTTTTAAATATCTTTTGTTAATATAGTATAGTTCACTCCTTCACCCTCCATTCAGCAGTGCAGCAATAATAATAATATCTTGGCTAGATCCCAAATTGCAGACTATAACCAAGCCCAGCATAGGCTGTGATGAAGTAGTAAAATAATAACTGCTTAAATAAAAAGTAACAAGACATCTGAACCCTAGAGCTACTCTACGGGGGAAGCAACAGGAACGAGGCAAGCACTCTTGGCTTAAACTACCACTTGGATTGTTTCCCTGGGCAACGTCGGAAAGGCTTTAAACATTACCTGCACCTGTACTCTGCCTGAAAGGACGGCTTCAGTGGTTGGCATGCACCCTAGGACTTAATGACAACACTCTTCGGCAGAGTTTGTGGTACACACGAGGGACGCGTTCAAGGCCTGAGCATCATCATCATCATGACAATGCCGTCCGTTTTCGAGAGGAGTCACAAGGTTGAGCCTCTGCGCTCTTCTACCTGTCCCTCTGCTCCACTCAGGAGCAAATGCTCCCTTGTCTCCCCCTTCTACCTCCCCCCAACACCCACCACTTCTGCTCCCACCTGTAGGTACATACCCGCCCTCCGTTTGGTCTCTCGGTTTGGAGGCTCATTAAGCAGTAATTAGCTCTCAAACGGCAGGAGGTACTTGAGGAGAACAGCTGCATCAACAAGACAGGAGGGATCCGAAAAAGAAGCTTGGGTAGCACACGGAATAAAGGCTCACAGAGCACACAAAGTGGAGGGGGGCTTAATATTCTGGCCAGTTATATCACAAGGATGCCCCTTTTCCCACCACCACTCCCCCAATTATTTCATTTGTTTGTTCAATAGCCACTGAAAATTTTCACTTTGCAATTCAGCTCCCCGATGTGAACTACAGACCCAATAATATTTTTTGGGGGTGGGGCGGGGGTTATATACAGGCCTCCTTTAAGAAAAACTGGTCAAAAACTCTGACATTTGGGTGAGAAGCCTTGCAGATCTGACTAACATCACCCCAGTGGCTTTTCATAAAAACACAATCATGAACACCCAGCTTCACCGACACCTTGTAAGCGGAAGGGCTCCAAGGTTGCCAACCAACCAGAAAAAAAGTTATTAGAAATGCTTTCAAAATCCTTCTTGTCTGAATTTAGGCTCGGATTTTGGAGCCCCAAATTACCTGATCTTGTTTCCAAAATGGAACCAAAGAATTGGGAATGCTCCATTATTGCATTAAAAAAAATTTCTTAATTTTGTGTATGCATGTTGTTTCTTTTTTCTTTTTCATTTTTTGCATTTAACAGTTCCTTTCATCATATGAACCCTTCTTTCTCCTCTTCATTAACAACGTGCACCAATAAAACACAACAAAAAAGCGGCAACTAAATGCATTTCAGTTCTTTCTTTTCACTGGTGATTTCCACCATCCACATCACCAAGGCACACATGCATATTGATAACACACTACAAAGAAGTCTTAGGGTGTAATCCTTTTTCATGTACTCCAGTCATTGTCTCAAAGTCCACTGGACTTAGTCAGTCTGGCATGGGATTTGGGAGGGCAAAAGAGAGTGGAACGAGGAGGAGATAGTGGGATTTGGGCAGATTGGGTCCAGAAGGAAAGCAGGATAGACAACACCAGAAAAAATCATATCCCAATCAATTTCCGGAGCTTGATCCACCTGCATGGAGCAACATTGACTTGTGCCATTGATATCACTGGCACAGATTCAAGTTGACCCATTTCAGTTGATAGGGGTTACCAAGAGGGAAGGGGACAAATATCCTCTGACCCCAAGGAGATCTCTAGCAGCCAAAAGTCCTTGCATGGGAGGCTCTGAAGAGGAGGGGCCTCCATGACTGCGCCCCAACTGCAGGATGCAGCACATGCCCCACTGGGACAGCTATGCCCATGCTGGGAAGTTGTTTAGGATTGCACCCTAAGTCAAACATTCAAAGGTGGGAAGAACAAAGTTCAGATTCCCACGCTGCCATGAAACTCACTGGTTTGCCTTGAACTAACCACAATCTCTCAATCTAAAAACTATCTCACGATTATGGTGATAAAAGAGGGAGCATATACGTTATCCTGTATTCTTGATAGAAATGCTCTTGTACTGAAGAGAAATGCTTGGACTACTCATCAATATAGCAGATGGTTAGTAGAAAACCTCTCTTTCTGAAAACCTTCTTTCTATAGCAAAGACAAAGTTGCCAAAATATGACCTTGACCTATGCAAAATAAGTCTTATATAGGCTCTTTCATTCCATATTCAGTGGTGCGTTGGTTTACGAGCATGATTCATTTTGAAAACATACTTGTAATCCAAAACGCTTGTAAACCAAAACGGATTTCCCCATAGGAAATAACAGAAACTCAGACCCACAGTTTCAGTTCCTTAGCCTAAAAATATTATATAAAAATATTTACTGTATATAAAATGATTACAAAACACTAATAAAGAAAATAATGTACAGTACTGAACTGTAGATTTGAAAACCCTCATGGCTGATGTGAGAAAGACAAGAGAGAGGAGGGAGAACTTTCATTATCACTAATAGAGTCACTGCTATCCATTGACTGGATATCCATTCAGTGGAATCTCTGGCTTTGACATTCCCATGCTGATGGAGAGCAGCACTGCAACACTGATAAGGCACATCTTCCACATTGCCACACACAGAACCCATATACAAAATCCACCCTCACGCACCTTCAAAACTGTCAACGGATCCCATACACGTCTGGCTCAGGTTGTTTCCCCCCTGCTCGTCTTCCAAGACAATTCTCTTAAACCAAGTCAAAATTTCTGAGAAAATTTTGCTCTTAATCCAAAACACTCCTAGCCCAAAATCCAGAGTAACTACGGGAGAACATAAGAGACTTTATGTGCACCCATAATTACTGCACCACCTAGTGAAAACCTATGGGAAATTCCTATTGGAATCCAGAGTAAGTTGTTCTTACACCAGAGCAAGGTCTCCCCGAAGTTACTCTGGATTTTGCCCTTAATCTAAGTCACTCTTAAACCAAGGTACCATTGTATTTGTTTTGCGATATTTTATGATCTTGGTTTGAAACAAGATTAAGAGCAGAGCAACAGTACTTTGAGGAGGGGGTGGGAGCCCACTGATAGAGAATATCCGTATGAAAGTTTATCAAGCCTGTTTTGGATCCCCCTCAAAATATTTCAGTTAATAGCCAAATCTATGCGAAAATTTCTCTTCCGGCCAAATTTCTGTCTAGACATTATTGACCCAGATAAGGGGCATGTTCCCACATGCACTACACTTGAAGATGTGGAGCATCTGTTTTGCATGCAAAACGAACAGCCTCTACTTCAATCCCTGGCAGCTTCTCCATGTAATGGCTAAGAAAGACCCCTCTCTAAAAATCCAGGAAGCTGCAGCCAACTGATGTAGGCAATATAGGTCTGACTCAGTAAAAAAACAGCTTTATATGTTATTCACCCTTCCTCTGGCTTGCGCATTTCTTTGGCCATGCACCAGTTATTTTGCCCAAGCTGCAAATATGGGCATCCATGGACTTGTGGCAATTGCCCCAATCTTCAGGGTGCAGCTCAAAGGCACCAAAATTATGGGGCACCACCAATTACAGTTACCCGTTTCACATCAGTCATCAAAGTAGTTATGGGCATGAACAAGCCGGAGGTTGGCCTTGTAGACAAAACTTACAACCGTCGCATTTGGGAAAACAGCTCCTACCGCAGAATTTGTTTCACAGCACAGTGGCTTTTCAACATTAGACTCAGGCCAAACAGGATTTTAAAATAACTCTCCCTTTCCCCAGGATAATTGAGAAACGGTGGCCAGAAATTACACCTATCTCACTTAAGTACCAGTTTCTGAATAGTAACTACCAACTGCTTCCAACATAGAGCGCAATGATGATTTTTATTCAAATTTTACAAACTTAAACATTTAGGAGTTTTAAGCTAATATTGCAGAAGTCACAACCATTTAAATTTTGTTTTCTGGAAAAAGCACACGCAACTAGGTCAACTTTTAAAATAAATAAGATAAACAAAAACTAGTTTTCCCCACAATAAGCATCTTAATGTTTCATTCTATGGGCTCAACGATGGCTTCAAGCCAAGTATTTGCACTGCTGATCACCCAGCGTAAATAGCAGAATATTATTGGTTACAAGAGTCTCTTTCCCCTCTTTCTTCCTCCTTGTATATTCTAGGATTGTCAATGGGAAGCTGGCACCAACACTGAAGCCCACACAGACACAACTAGCTCTGCGGTGGGGCAATGGGCAATGCTAGTAATCTCTGCGGCTCCCAAGACTTCTCATCCGCTGCACCCAAAGGAAAAATAAAAATGGTTACTTCGTGCATTGATATTGTCTTCAATTGTGTTGCAATATTTAGTGCACTTTATTGCCTTGATAAATGAGCTACAATGATCTGACTACTATGCTTGTGCATCTTGTACCTCTGGGATTGATGACACCATCCGATGCATGTTTACTCAGAAGCAAGTCTTGTTGTGTTCAACGGGACTTACTCATTCAAGTATGCATTGGATTGTAACCGGATTGTGCCAAAGCAGGATGGGAAGAGCATGGTTTGAAAATAAAACAGGAACGAGCAGCAGCCACAAGATTTGTTAGAAAGTAACGTTTGAAAGCAGAGCAGCAGGCATTTTGCCTGATGCAAACTGAGATAATTTGATTTCTAGCAAAAGAATGACAATGGTTAGTATTAAGGAAAATGCCTTGGTAATTACATTAGTAATTCTTACCAAGAATGGGCTTGTTAAGAAAAGGGTGATGATACATTCTGTTTGTGAATCTCTCATTTGGGGATCTCGGGATAGAAATGGTTAAACATTTAAACCAATAGCCCAAATCCCTTCAGATTCCTGGAGTTTGCAAGAGATAAAGGGCAAAAAGAAGCTATAAGCTCTAACTCTAGAAGTATCTGGGTACATCTCAGGCAGATCCAGTTGGGAGAAATGGGTACATGAATATCATAGGCAGATGTGCAAACAGCATGAAGAAGACACAGGCTGAGGTGCATGTGTGTAATTAGGAGGGGCCTGTGGTGTCCCAAGTTGAAGAACGAGGTACATATGTGAAGGGTACACAAATTAATAGAGACTAGAAGTTTTGTGTGCCAAGAAATACTTTTTATTTGAAAATGTTATCTGAAAAAATTAGGAAGTATGAATAATATGAAAATATAAATTGGTATATGCATGATATTTGTATACGCAAATTTATAGTGCATTTCTGTCTTAACATTCCAAACCCACCTCAAAACCCTTTGCTCAGAAGTATTTGACCCAGTCCACAGTCCTTATCCCCAACTGAGATGAAGTGTGCATGTGTGTCACTGCATTCATCTTACCTTACAATCCAGAGTAACTACGGGAGCATATAAGAACATTTCGTGCATCCATAGTTACTGCACCGCTTAGTGAAAACCTATGGGAAATTCATATTGCAATCCAGAGCGAATTGTTCTTACACTGGAGCACGGATTCCCCATAGTTACTCTGGATTGTGTCCTCTCCAGAATTCTCTCTCCAGTTATTACTTATGCATCTGACTGCTCTTCCAAAGACGTCTGACAACAGACCTTGAAGTTGTCCCAATTTTATCACAGCAATATTTTATGATAAAATGATTGTTTTGTTATATTGTTTCCATTGTTTGGTTGTCTCACTTTCTCCACACTTCCACCTGTCATCCACTAAAATTTAGATTGTAAGCTCCTCAGGTGCAAAGATCTCCCTTTTCTGTTGCAAACAAAGCACTCTAGAAAGCAGTTGGAATCTGCATGTACGTGCTCGAAGAAACTTATTTTAAATATGTATATGTTTTGTGCAGTGCAGGTTGTTTTGAGCTTTCCAAATATGTTATATGGCATGTCTCGTTTTCATTTACAGAAACAGAGTGGTTTCAGAGTGGTTAGGATGTTGCACTGAGAGCCGGAAGATCCAGGTTCAAATCCTTCCTTGGCCATGAAGCTTCCTGTGTGACCTTGGGCCAGTCACTCACTCTCAGCCTCTCCTACCTCTCTTATTGTGAAAACAGGAGGAGGGGAGGAAATATCTTGGATATTTGCATTGGAATGGAAAAGGTGGGGTATAAATCACGTAAAATAAGTAGAAATAAATAAAATTTATGCTGCTTTGCACTGACAGCGCAATCCAAACCCCTGGTTAGGCTGGCACAAGTCCCAGCACAACTCCCATGCTGGCCTGGGGGTGTCACAAAAGTGCCATAAGTGCCCTGCACCACTCCAGGGAAGAAAAGGCCAGTGCATAGATATCCCCTACAATGGGAGCGCATAAGAGACATTACGTGCACCTGTAGTTACTGCATCACCTAGTGAAAACCTATGGGAAATTCATATTGCAATCCAGATTAAATTGCAATTTAATCTGCAAGGACTCCCTGTAGTTACTCTGGATTGCACCCATATGCAGGCATCCCTATTCCATTGAAAAAAATGGAGAAAGGATGAGCTGTGTTGGCCTAAATTCATTAGAATTGCACCCTGAGTTCCTGATGACTGGGACTGCTTTGAGAGACTGTATTTTTTCTACAAAATAGAATAAAATTACAACAAATATGTATGCCCATATATCAAATTCACACATGCACACACACAAACACAAACAGATACCACTTCCATTAATGTCTTATACTGTGGCTTTGTCATTATCAGAGTATTAATGTAATATATACATTAAGACAATATATAGCTATACAAATCTAAAAATATTCTTATGCGCATGGTGTGTATTTAATATATTTAAAGTATACATTTGTGCTCATATGCCATGCGCATGGTCTATTCCTATTTTGCAAATGTACAATGTATATTTCAGCTATATTTTACATATAAGTACATATATACTGTGTAATTATGAAAAAACCACAGTACCAAAAATTGTACTGTGGTGCTGGTGAGCAATTTTCTCAGTTCTGATGTGACCACAAAATGCATGCCTCCACCATTAAAATCTCTATAGGAGCAGACCTCTACATCACTGACTACCCATCTAGCTAGGTTTCCGTATGGTGCAGAAATAAATAGGTGTTAAAAAGTAGTCAAGGAGGCAGTAGGGGGGATGATCACACGCACATGTCTGAGCCAAGGTGTAGCAATGAGGCGAAGACACCTCGCTGTTGCACAAAAAACTGACAGGCCTCTGCAAGTTGTTTTTTTGTAATTGAGGAGCAGCCATTTCGCAAGCTGGCCTGTTTCTTTGGCGAGTGGGAACTTGGTCCCACTCAAGCAATTTTTACTAGCTGACTCCGATAAAGAGCTGGCTTTAAATATGTTGAAGAAACATATCCTGCTAAGGATTTGCCTTTACTCCGCAGAGTCCCCTGGTCCTATTTTCCATTCCAAATTCAACCCAAAGACAGCATCTGGATACCAAACGCATGACCTGTGGGGAACACAATTTTGCTCCCCAGAGAGAGTGCCGAAAAAACATGTCAGAGAAATTGGGCCTTGTTTGTATCTGCCGTTCCTTAACAGCACCAGACTGCCCAACTCAGAGAACCACTAAGGGCAATATCCAGAGTAATGATGGGGAGTCCTTGCTCCGGTGTAAGAACAACTTACTCTGGATTCCAATATGAATTTCCCATAGGTTTTCACAAACCCTACAATCCTACCACCTAGTGAAAACCTATGGAAAATTCATATTGCAACCCAAAGTAAATTTTTCTTATGTCAGAGCAAGTACTCCACGTAGTAACTCTGGATTGCGCCCTAAGTGGTACAGTAACTACAGGTGCACGTAAAGTCTCTTACGTGCTCCCATAGTTACTCTGAATTTGGGGGTATGAGAATTTAATGGTTGGGGGGGAGAGGACAGGTCAAAGAAGTATTTCAAGGTGAGGGAAACAAAATTAATGCATTTTGAGTTGAGAACCTTATGTGATGCTGTCTTCTGGAAGTGCTGTGGAACATGGTTCCACAAACTGATTCAAACTGAGCCTGGTTTCATACAAGTATGTATAGTTGTATTTTTTGATGAAATTAAGGTGTGGGACAAGAGACTGCACACAGATTGCCATGCAGGAAAATATACAACTCAATATCTAAAGAAGACCCTATAAAGAGCATTAAAGAAAGCAGGATGACGACGACTGTTCTTATACAGATAGTAAAACTGACTTTTCAAGGAGACCCCATCACAACAAGGAATCAAAGAAATAAGGCACAAATAGTTGAAATATATGATCTAAGATTCTTTAATATCTAAGATTCTTGGAAATTGTTTAAAACTAAGAATAATTCATTGAAATCTAGGACAGTTTCTTCTTTGCAGTCAACACCAATCTAAGACCAAGGGAATGAATTTGAGCAAAACCACAGGTTGCCACAGCTCAGCTGAACTTCAACAGTGATCATCTATGGTTTTGAGCCTTCATTTCATACTCTGTCTAGCCTACCAAGCTCTCCAAACCAAGGTGAACCGAGGACTTGCTTGCCTAAGAACGACGGCGGACAATCATTCTTCCAAGTCATAACTTGCCACAGTATATCTAAGAACTGAACGAACAGCTCTATTTGACCTGATAATTTGAGAGGATTTTACAATATATCCACCCGACACCAAAATCAGAATCTGTGGCAAAAGGCTTCTCACCTCTTGAAAGGGCAATACAGACAGTTGACTTATCAAGCAGTTATCTGTACTCTGCAATATGTTAAAACTTAAAAGAAATGCTTATATTTACCTGATTTTCTAAGTAAAAACTGGAAGACTTTTTCACTGCTGATCATGGAAACAACATTCTATTCTACTTCGAACCTACGGTTTGGCTCGGACAACTCAAAAAATTGTAAGGATCTGATTTAGAATATCCCTAGGAATGTAGGTGCAACAAATACCAAAGCACACCTTGGCCAAGATTCTCTAGGCAATGGTCTCTTCCACTCCTATACTTCCTTTCACATGATCCCATTTATCCTAAGGACTTTTTTGTTCAGGTTCAGAAAAGAAAAATTGGATACATCTGATAGCTAGTTCCAGACCATGTGAATAATTTCTGCTTAAAGAGGATTCTTTGAAAATGGTATCATCTAACATTTTGGGGAGACAAAATGTCTCTATTCATCCCAGCCCAGTGCCTATTCACGTAGCTGCTTGTGTTTCTTGGACATCTTTTTTTTAGGCTGTAGGTCCTCTGGGGACCAGAACACATTTGTTTGTTTGTTTATGTGTGAGCACTTTGGAATCCTTTCTTGTTGGATAGCACAAAATAAACGTTCTTGATAACAGTGCCAAAAAAAGACAACCAAAACATCCAATCATATCAAGAAGTAATGGTCAACACCATTCAAGACATCATTGATTCAACTTGGAATTTCTAGAACTAGGCAGCTTTACAAAAGACACATGTGACTGTCCCACTCTAGTACATAAGGGTTGCCTATCCCAAATCAGGCCGAATGTCCACCTGGTCCAGCATTTGATCTGGTCCAGAATTTTGCTTTCCAGTGGTGGCCAGCTAGATGACTGCAGGAAGCACAAGAGTATGGCTGTGAACAATGACCATCCACGGAACTGTACGTTTCTTTTGCAGAAGTAGGCAACTCAGACACCTTCAACCTTCAAAACGCTCTACAAATTTTCTTGAGAAATTTTCCTTGTTTCTCAAGTCTTCTGTAACGGTTTTGCAGATAGCAACAAAGGCCTCGACAGGCAAATACATATATATTTTTTTACCTAAAACAACAAAAACTAATAATTGGAGGTCAGAAATGTTCATGCAGCTAAGTACAGGCCAGAATGGGCAAAGGAAAATAAAATAATGGGCTGTACCTGGGCTGCAAATCGAGAGAGAAAATAGCCGATCATTTACCCATCTCTCTCTCCCCTTCAACAGAGCTGCAGAAATGTGAGGGCCTTTTCCAGAATTGCATTTGGTGGCAGGAAAACTGTCATTCTGGAATTACTCTAAAACTGCCTATTACACTGTTGCAGGTAAGCGTGAAGGAGAGAAATCTTTGCCTCTGTTACTTTGGAAATGATTTATCCAATCATGCCAAGAAAAAGAAGCAGAATTTGCGAGGCTTTCTAACAGACTCATAGACCTTCATCAAAATGAACACATTCTTCCTCCTTTGGTTTACCACCATTCTTTCTTTCTCTCTCTCTCTCCCCTTCACTTGCTCACTAACAGACATGCACACATCCCTCTGTACAAGGAGGCTCTCCCAATATCAGGTTTTACATAGCATCAAAAGTCAACATGGACAGTTTTTTAAAAAATTACGATTCACTCAACAAAGGTAAATTCGGAAATTTCTCCGGAAACCACACGCTAAGCAATGCGGACAGTATCGACCATCGTGTATGGCACGATTCAGTCGTTTGACCCAAATGGCTGCCAACATTCAAAACAGACTGAAAGAAGAATCCTGCCATGATCAGGAGATGAAGAGATTAAAACACAGGGGAAAGACACTGAAGCAGCGATATCACCTGTAAAACTGTACAACATACTTGAGAAGTTTGAAAGCCGTACCCCATTTTGGGTACCTTTTTGATGAAAAAGTAATATGTAAAAAATAATAAATAAGGAAGAAGAAAAAAAAACACTTCCCCATCATCAGCGAAAGCGTGTTGGTCCATGAAGAAATATTTTTCCATTATGTTTACTGTCCAAAATGTATCAGGATATTGCATACACAATATTGCACTTTGGCAATCAAGGAGACCAATATGGCAACAAAGCCTTTCCATAAGCCATGCATGGAATATAATATGGCGGCTGGTTTTCACGGAAAACATCAGCAGGTCTACGAGATGCCCAGCCTTTAATTCAAGTTTATCTTGGTTTTGAGAACTTCAGGGGAAAACACCAGACTGTCCAACCCAGCTGCACCCCTTCATTTACGTGCACATGGCAGTGTCCATCCTTGCCTTGCTTATCCCTCCTGCCGATATTTCAATCAACAGCCTACACAGAGATGTATTTAATAAACATCTTTTAACGTTCTCCAGACCCATGTCTCTTACCACATAAAACATGACAACGGGTTGAAGATATCAAGGATGCCTGCGGGTGATCCAAAATTACACTGAGAAAGGGCAAAGCATCCTGTGTTTCAATTTACAATAGATTTTTAATTTAGACACAATTATCAAGAGGGGCATCCCTTTTACCCATGTGAGTCATATGTGCCATGAGATTGAAACACTGGCTTCCGGAGGGGAGAAATAAAATGGAAAAGTAGGGGGAGGGGGAGGGAGAGAACAGGTCTACATACATTTGCAACATTTTGCTTTATCTTGAATTTTTTCCCCAAGAAAAGCTATGCAATTATCTCTCTTAAACATACATGGCATCCACTTTCCCACTTCCTAGCAGGTGCTGAAATGCAATGAATTTTTACCCAATGCCAGAATTCCTAACCAAATGTACATATTTTATGTAATCTATCCTTAGTCTTATTAGGAAATTGGATCTTACACTTCCACTAGTATGTTACGGATTACAATATTTTTGAACATATCCACCTTTGAGTAGCTAAACACAAAACATTAAAAAGATGAGTTAAGAGATTTCAAAAAATAGACTAAATTTTTCTGGATTGCCAGTAAATATCTATGTTTAATTTCATATTTCCAAACTGAATCATGCCCTATGAAATGAGCTCATCCATTCTGCCTGTATGACAAATCTTCATGAATTTATACGGGAGATTCATTGTTATCTGTTTTTTCCCCAAGAAATATAAGAATTTACAGAATTGTTGGCAGGGATTTTGTGAATTTGAATCGCACCTGCTTTGCTCTCCAAAGAAATAAAATACAATGAAACCACATACACCCCTTTAGTAGGAGATGGGCAAATGGAAAACACCAATGGTGATTTCCACTGAGAGTTGTGTCGGAACCTCAGTAAGGTTTTCCCTATATATGCTATGCATTTGAAACCTAATAAGCTAATTTGTGTTTTTTGCACATGCTTGAGACAAGAACGTCCCCAATGCATTCTTGACCTTCCACTAGATATAAGGATTACATATGTGACGGCAACCCTTTCGTGTGACTTCCATTGCCCATTTCTGTTCTCTTAAAGTTTCTACTAGGTCTTGGCAGACATTTTTTTCTTCCTTTTTAAAGACATTTCTGACCCAATGTCAAATCTCAGAGGATTTGGGGAAGGGAGGAGTTTGTACAGTGACCCAGATATTTTCCTTTAAAGCTGCATCCTAGGCTTAGTGAAAGGGACTCCAATATTTGCACTAAATCAAGGGTGGCGCGAAGAAGAATAGCACCCAATAACTCTAGACATAGGGGGCATTTACGCACACACTGACATACACACATTGAGAGAGTTGCTCCGAAATATCTCAACTCTGGGTAAAGATATTTCAAGCCGTGCTAACCAAGCTCACAATATATATTGTATGTTTTTCCCTCAAAGCAATCTATCAGCCCTCACTTGGATCAATCCCATTATAATAGCATTAAACCATCTTAGGTTGAGTATTTTTAAAGCAGTTTTTTTCAAAAGAAAAACTACAGTCATCGAAACAACGGCACAAAAGGAGAGGGAAGGACATACAATAACCAATGCAAAAGTCTTTCAACTTCTTTCTGGGAAATATAATCCAAAAGAAAGACTTAGGCTGTGGACCCCAAGGAAATAAAAGACAGGATTACCCCAACTTCTAAGGTCAGTTAAGTGACCATGGCAGAGGCGATCAACAAAAGGAGGGAGGGTAACTTCTGGATGGGAGTTCCACATTCAGGTTTATAAACGTGGTAGGTGCTTGGGTAGAACCAGTGCTTTATTCTGGGAAAAAAGTGCCGTTACCCACCACAGTGACATAGCTAATCATCCCTATATGACTAATTATTAATTAGCTGCCGGAGGGGGGCAGGTGGAAAAGGTTCCAGTACTGTGTACCGGTAAGTACCCCCAGAAAAAAGCCCTGGGTAGAACTTACATAAGATCCTGCCTATGGGCAAAATTCAGAGTTACTACGGGGTGTCCTTGCTCTGGTGTAAGAACAACTTCCTCTGGATTCCAAAATGAATTTCCCATAGGTTTTCACTAGGTGGTGCAGTAACTACGGGTGCACGTAAAGTCTCTTACGTGCTCCTGTAGTTACTCTGGATTTGGGGGCATGTCTCTTGGTCTATACGCAGCTCTAGAAATATTTCATAATGCCACATATTAAGGCCACAGTCATGCAAGTTGCCAGATTTAGAGAGGCCCTTGACTGCCTTCATGAACTTGCCCTGTTCTGGCCACACAGAGGTCCTCATTGAAACACAGCCATGAGTTTCCCTCGAATCTAAAACATTTCATCTCAAGAATGAAGCCCCTCATTCATTATGACAGGAAACGGCCTGGAAAAAGAGTCATCACTCTATTAAAGTTCCCTCAGAGCTTTCTCACAGCAAGAAGGAGGAATGGAGAGGAAAAATTATCTTCCACTGAGATGTGCATGCGTCTGGGGAGAGGGGAGGGGGACTTTTTATGAAACCTGAGTCACCAGGCAAAATATTTTTTTTGTCTTGTTCATTCCACAATCTATTATAGATCTTTGCACAACTGAATAGCAAAGGTTTGCATTTACATGCATGTGGCGTTTACATGCATTTACATGCATGTGCCATTAGGTACCAAAGGGAGCTGAAAGTATTGCCCATAGTATCTCTGCTTAGCAAATGAATGAGAAAGGCCATAGAAATCACGGTCTAAAGGAAAAACTGTCCCAAATTTTGTACCCACAAATTATATGGCATCGTTCCAGAGAACGATGCACTAAAACTTCCCTTTTAAACAAATAAACCGAACAGGACCATTCCAAAAATTGGCCCCATTTTCACACCTTGGGAGGAGCGAGGACTTGGATTTGCCTGTCCTCATAGTCCAGCTAAGAATACAGAAAGAAAGTGGGCATTCATGACGGTAAACTTTATAAGGGAAATTGAAACACCACAAAAATGTTGCCACTTTTTTTAAAAGGGAAAAAAGTTCCATGAAACATACAAGGGGTAAAAATCTGTTTTCTGTGGGCCTTTTCTCCTTTCATTTATGGAAACAAAAATCACAGGAAAGAAAATTAATATTCCCACCTGCACTTTTTAAAAAAAATTCTCTTGAACATTGAAGGGAAAGGCTGCTATTCGGGACTTGTATCCCATCCATCATGGGCAAATCACTTTTTGGTTCTTTCGGAAGTCCCCTCTTACACAAAGCTGTTACAAACTCTTCAAGAGATATAACTGCTGGATCCTTACCATCACTCTGGATAGAAAGGCATTTTTAGGGTAGTGGTATCATTCCCCATTGCACAAATTACATTTGGCGTGGCAAAGTCTGGAGCTGCTTACACCGTTCTCTTATAGTTCAATCACATACACAGTATATAGGGGAGAATTATTAGGTTCCAAGGAAATTGGGACTTACCTGATATCCAGGATCAAGCTGTAGTTAATAGCTCCCTACACAATACATTTTTCAACCTCACTGGGAAAAACCCACCAAGATTTGGAACCCACCAAGACAACCTTTCCAGAAATTCAGAACAAACCTTTGGACGCCTTACAAATTTTGCTAACAAGCATCACTACTGTACTCAAAGACTGTCCAGCCATCACATAAGCTAAACTATCCCAAGAAGCCTGTAATTTCTACCCAGTTGGGAAGAGCTTTTTACTTTTTCATCAAACTTTTCCTCCTAAGATAACCTCAGAAATTGGGCCTTTGCAAGAGTTCATTCAACCTGCCCACCTATCCATTTGAGCCAGCAGGTCTTTTGAAAAATCATCACTTGGGGACAGGTCAATGACTGTTTTCATCTAGGGTGGGTGAAGACACCCAAAGAGAGAAAAGCTGGTGTTTTAATTTGACAAGATGCGAGTCCTTAAGTGACGCGTAATTGATTTTACAGTCTGCAGTGCTTCTGAAAATTGTTATCGTTCTGTTCTCCTTGGCTGCACATACTTACAACTTCCCAGAATTGGCTTCTGGATGAATGAATTGTGTGTGTGTGTGTGTGTGTGTGTGTGTGTGTGTGTGTGTGTGTGTGTGTGTGTGTGTGTGTGTGTGTGTGTGTGTGTGTGTGTGTGTGTGTGTGTGTGTGTGTTCATTCAAATGCCAAACATAAAACAGCTGTTAGGAAAAATATATTTTCTTCCCCCCCCCCTAGGTTTACATCAGGTTTAGGAGAAGGGAGGTGGGACAGACACAGAGTATTTCCCCACTGAAACTCATCCAACTTAGCTTTAACAGGCAGATGCAGATGAAATGTAAGAAGGCTTCCATGTTCAGCCTCAAGATATACTGGATCCCCTTATTTTGCAGATGGGAGCAAGGGGAACAATTTGATGTAATTTGGAATTTTGAAAAAGAAAATTAGATTGAGAGAGATCAACATACACCCCACCCCCCCAATGTTCAAGGAATAAGCAATACTGATTTTGCAAAGACAGAAGATCAATTAACAATATATACTCTATTATTGATGCTTAGCAAAGAAATGATGGAGAATGTGGGGGGCACTCCCAACAGTGCAATACAATGATCTAAAAGAGCAACCTAAATACATTTTGTTATCATCAGGATGCATCAGTGCGCAAATGAGACATTTTGCAGAGAGATAACACTTTTTCCCTAGCTGCTTATTTTTTAATTAGCTTCGTAAAAGAGTTATCTGTAACTTTCCTTCTACTCTTCCAGTGAAAGTCCATCGAACCTTCATTTCTGTGATTCTATCAATCATAGATAGATAGATAGATAGATAGATAGATAGATAGATAGATAGATAGATAGATAGATAGATAGATAGATAGATAGATAGGGATTTTTTAAAACTTCACTGCATGGTTCATATGGTAATTCCAAATTGTTCATACAGTGATCATATAGCGATCTTCAGCTTCTTTTCCTAATTTTTTTGCTAAAAGGCAATGAAAAGCCATGTTTAAAAATAATAAAAGTTAAGATTTCAAACTCAGCCTTGGAAAAATCACCATTTTCTTCTCCAAGAAAATGGGATGAAGAACTAAAGTCACAGAGGAATTCCCCCAATGCACACACCCCCAAAACACACATACTTTGGAAAGAGGGTAAAGTAACAATTCTATAGCCCCTTTGAGGCTATGGTATGCAAAAGAGACAAGGTTTTTTGGCTCCCCTCCATCTTACCTGGGATTGCTCTTGTTCCAATATACCGCATAGCGATCCGAAATAACTTTGTTGCTGTCATCTGTCCAGACGCAAACCCCCACCAGGGTGACAAGCAAAGCGGCCACCTCCAAATGCGGCATCATACCCGATTCTTGTCCCGTCGCCTGCTTTCTTGACTTTTCCTTAGTCCCTCAATTTTTTTCTGCAAACCTTTGTTTTATTAACAATGGAACCAGTTCATTTTGCTGGGTGGGGGCACTTAACAGCCAACAGTTAGTCCCCTTTCTTCCTTGATGGAAACTCACACTCACATATACACCCCTAATTCATTCCATTGAGGCCAACCCCCATTGCTTAGGAGCGCCCAGATCCCACAGTTCCCAGTACCTTTTTCGGACTCAGGAAATGGAGATGATGGTCTTTTTTTTTGCCAAAGTCTATTGCAAAGCAGTGTCTTGGAGTCTCTTCAGGGTGATCAGAATTTCATCTGCCAAGTGGGAGCTCCAAGGGGAAAAAAAGCTTTTGGAAAATCTTCTATTATCTAGGAAGAGATGGGTGTGGGTTTTTGTCTGGAGAAGCCCCCCTTCTGCCAACTTTCTTCTCCTTTGCTTTCAGATTCTTGCATTTTTCTCAAACTCTTTGCAGACACAGAAAAAGAGATGGGAATCTCTTCCTAGGAGGAAGGACCTTCAGTCCAAAGGGTATTTAAGATCAGGGATATTGAGGAAAAAGGAACAAGGAGAAACCACTGGATCTAATGAAGAAGAAACTCTCAGCATCTTGAAGTAACTGCCTCAGTACCGTCCAGCTCTTGCAAAGAGAAACTGTAGACTCAGCAAGGAAAGTTTGCAATGATTTTTCTGCTCTTGGATTCTGCCATGGCCAGCGTGTAGTTTAAACAACTTTGCACTTAAAACTGGGTTTATCAAAACTCTTTTCCACTGCTTTCTTCTCCAAATTGCAACCAGTTCCCTGGAAACCGGATTTTCAAGTGAGGATCAATTTCTTACCCCCCACCCCCCCACAAAAAAAAAAAATTACAAAAAATAAAAATAAACCTTCCAAACCATACATACGCAACTTGATCCAAGTTTTTTAAAGGTGGCTTGACTCTTCAGTGGTATAGTTGGAACTCTGATGTCTTTTTTTCCCTCCTAAAAAAAGGGGAGGAAAGAATTACAGCACAAGTTTTGTTTGTTTTTCATCTTCATTTAGACAAGTAAACCCAAAAAAGTATCCTGCTACAGTGCAGATCCACAACTGGCTCCTGGCTGAAGGATTAAAGAAACTGAGAAAAATCCACTTTTGCCCCTTCCTCCCCCCTAAACCCACCCCTGATTTTTTCCCCCCCTTGCAATCCAAGCAGCTCTCCTTACAATTGGAAGAAAGAGGGAGGCTCAGCAGTAGCAGCAGCAGCAGCAATATTGTTACCAAAAAAGAAAAAAGGCAATTTTGTTTAAAAGAAGAAAGAAAGGGAGGGAGGGGGAAGGAAACACCCGCCCTCCCCCCAACTGCAAAAGACTGCCAGATGCCTCTCTCCTCCCTGCAAAATGTGCAGGGCTTTTGCTTTCAGTCAATGCAATTGCAATGTGATCCTGCATCAAACAGGCTCCCACCTTTCTCCCCCCCCCCCCCCAGTGACAAATTGCAGAAAGAGGGGGTGGGAGAAGGAGAGAGGGGGGGAGAGAGGGGAGCAAAAATGTGCCTTTTCTCTGGACTCCTTAAGCCTCTGTGAGGGTCTCCTTTCCAGCTGCCTCCTCCTCCCCTCTGTTTCTCTCCCCATCAATGGCTTGGAGGCTGATGCTGATCCTGGGGAAACTGACACATTGTTGCCACTCACCCGGCCACCCTAAACTAAGCGATGCTCTTTCCAACCAGCACATTCTCCCCCCCCCCCCCACAGCCCCCATCTCCACCATTCACAGGGGCGGGGCCCCCAGGCTCAGGGTTGGTTGGCCAGCCAAGCTGGCCCCACCTTCTGCCATGTGGGTGTCTCTGGGAGCCTGAGTCAATTTCACAGCTAGTGGGGAGGGGGAGAGGGGTGGGGGGGCAGGAGATCAGGTTAGAGGGGCAAGAGGGCATCCTTGTTGCAAGGAATGGGGGTACCTATGCACCCCATGGCAGCTGGATCTGGACCAAAACTTGATCTCCTCTTGCATCTCGGTTTTCAAACTGGTTTTGTATGTAAAATATTGGGAATCTGTTGGGATGTTGGAAAAGAAAGTGGCTAGTCTCTTCTCCCACCCACCCCCCCAACACACACATACACACTGCTGTTAAAGTTTTAGTGTTGTCATCTCTGTGTACATTTGTGTGCATCCATGTACAGCATTTCTGTACAGGAAGGCTCCATTTAGCTATTGTGGTTCACAGCTTTGGATAGCTTTAAAAGAAGTTGAAGTGCTGAAGTCTTAGTGTTGCCTTCAACAACATCATCATCATCATTTCTGATAGCTTTAAAAGAAGCTAAAGTTTTAGTGTTGCCTCCATCATCATCATCGTTATCATCATCTCTGTACATCATGTGTACATCTGTGTGCATCCATGTACGTCATCTCTGTACATAGAGGCTCCATTTAACTATCACGATTTAAAGCTTTGGATAGCTGTACCACATCTTTTCAAGGATCTTTGAATAATAAAAGAAGTTAAAGTTTTAGTGTTGACGTTTTAGTGTTGCCTCCATCATCATCATCATCATCATGTGTACATCTGTGTGCATCCATGTACATGATATCTGTACATGGAGGCTCCATTTAGCTCTGATGTTTTTCTTCCTTTAAGCCTGCTCAGGCAGTTTCCCAGTGGTATCTGCTGGCCATTGTCAGAAGCAGGATGCTGGATTAGATGATTCAGTGCCTGATCAGTGGTGGTGGTGGTGGTGATGATGGAGTCATCTTTAGTGGAGTCACTAAAACTTCAACACTAAATCTTCTAAACTAAAATAATAAAATAATATTTTATTATTCAAAGATCCATAAAAAGATGTGGTACAGTATAGCTATCCAAATCTGTAAATCATGATAGCTTAATGGAGCCTCTATGTACAGAAATGATGTACCTGGGAGCATACAGATGTGCACATGATATACAGAGATGTTGATGGAGGCAATACAGCCTCTTACCCCACAGTGACCCAAAAAGCTCTTTCCTCACAGTGACCACCCAGTTGCATCCTGAAAATCCACAAAAATGCATGAAGGTGATCTCCAAAAAATGGTAGTTTGAAATGTAAATTAGTTTTCTGGCTTCCAACACCATTTCAGAGAGATGATGTGGCGCTCCTGCCAAAACATTTGGAGACCCCTGGCCTAAATTGTTAATCTATGAATCTAGTTATTCACACATTCTGTTCACCCCATTGTTCACCCCAAATACATTATACTGCTAGTCTCCTTGGTTTGAATACTTTGGTTGATGCTAAAGGTGCATTCTGCCCTAAATTTATTTATTATTGTTTGTTGTTTGTTTGTAAGATTTATACCCCACCATTCCTCTGTTGAAACAGATACCCAAGGCAGCTTACAGTCATAGATAAAACGTACAATGTAAAATAAAAAATAAAACTATTGGAGGAGGGTAAATATTTTGGAGGGGAGGGGGAAGTAGGTGGCAAAACCAAATTCTGAGTCATAGAATCCATCATGTCTTCCAGACTTGTACTGAAACATCAGGATGACCCCAGGATGTCATTTTCTGTCACAGAGAACCTAAAGTTATATATATGAGGAATACACCATTAGGATGGCTCTGATCAGGACATTTTATGCCAGGTGAAATGTACTGAAGTGTACAATTTTGTGCGCACCAGCAAGGTTTGTGCCAAAGCTACCTCTCCTTTAGAAAAAGCAAGAAAGCTTGGAAGAAATCCTCATCTGTGTCACCCAACTCATGGAGACTGAAGAGAATTTACTGAGTGCAGGAAAAGAGATGTTGGCTGCGATCCTAACCACACTTTCCTGGAAGTAAATACTATTGAACACAATGGGACTTACTTCTGAGTAGACATGCTTAGGATTGCTTTGGTTGTTATTCAGTCACCCAAAACCAAGCTCCTCCTAGCAGAACATGCCTTGTCCAACATGGTGAAGACCCACTCAGCTCCCAAAGATTCGGAGGGCAAGAAGTTGGGTACAAGGGTCCCCTGCTAATTGGGCAAGAGGAACTCTTTCAAGTGGATGTTTCTCTTTTCTTTAGCCAGGGAGGAGCTAAATAAATTCCATTACAAAATGAAATAAATTGCATTGCTTCCTCACCCCAGAAATGTCTTTTAAGGTGGCTTCTGCTGATGTTCTTTTGCAGCTTTTTAGGTTGTGAGCCCTTTTGGAACAGGGATCCAGTAGCTATTTTCTCTGCAAACTGCTTTGTGAACTCCATTGAAAAGCGGTGTATAAATACTTTTGATTGATTGATTGTTTGATTGATTGATTGAAAAAGCCTGACATCACTGCTGTCATGAATTTCAAGATATCCAGTTTCCTCTCATGCATGCTGATACATGCTTTGGGAAAAGGCTGCGCCATTCTGAAGTGCCAAAAGAGAAACCAAAGTGAATAAATGACTTCCACTTTGACTAATCAACATATTAACTGGATTAAACACCTCATATAATGTTCTTCAGAAACTAACAGTGCAATTCTAAGCCTGTCTACTCACTCCTACTGTAGTGCCAGTAAGTCCTACAGTAAGTCCTACTGTAGTCAATGGGGCCTATCCCCAGGAAAGTGTGTATAGGATTGCAGCCTTAATCAGATTCTATAGCACTGAGAAGGCACATTTGGCTATGTTCAACCTTGCTACTCTGTCCTGCACTGAAGACCCCTTTTTGCAGCAGAGGGTCTTACCACAGATAATTCTCTGGACCATCTGAAAAAGGTCAAGACAATGGTGAAAATATTTGGACTTACCTCCTCCCCACCTGCAAAATCAAAAATAAAACAGCACACTTTCAGAATTCTGCCAATACATTTATTTGGGGCAAAATCCAGAGTAACTATGGGGAGTCCTTGCTCCAATATGAATATGGATTCCAATATGAATTTCCCATAGGTTTTCACTAGGCGGTGCAGTAACTAAGGGTGCATGTAAAGTCTCTTACATGGTCCTGTAGTTATTCTGGATTTGGGCGTTAGTGTATGAAAATACAACCCTTGTATTAACAGCATGCATCCAAAACAGATCTTGTTGTCCCATGGAAAAGGTCAGCAAATAGCCACTTCCAAGGGAAATGGACCCCAAAGATACAGCCTTTTACTCTGCCTATTCTCTGTCCTCCCAAGATGTCTATGACATTGATGACAGTTTCATCAAGACTTCTCATGTCCACAAAACTGATACTGATGTACAGGCATTTCATTTTGATGCCCCCAACAGCAATTCTCCTGGAAAGTCCAATATGCTGGAATATTGACATTTTCTTGGTATTCCATCATGAATGCTTTTTATGTTTATCTGGCTGTGTTGTATCCTTGTTTGATGAGGGAGCTAGAACCTGAGAAAAGGGGCCACAGTAAAAAAAAAAAGAGTGGATTGAGAATGAGTGGTCCACAACAATAACTTTAGATTACCAATAACATCCGAGAATGCCAACAATATTTGGCAACAATACTCCTCTTTGGAATGGGGGATTTAAAGGATTTTGTATCTTGGGATTCCATTATATCAGACCAGTGAGTGATCACCATGATCAGAATACGCCATTGAATTTATACACCTTGCTTAATGAGATGTGTTCTGAGTCATCCACTCATGTCTCAATTCTCATCTGAAAGGGTGCTATTGAGCCAGGTGCTATTGAAAGAGCTTGATCTATTTAGTTAAGAATATGGTTTTCCCTGTGAATATGGTTTTCATACCAATGGCTGTGAAAGCAGGATCATAAGGAAGGCTGAACGCTGAAGAATAGATGCCTTTGAATTATGGTGCTAGAGAAGACTCTTGACAGTCCCTTGGACTGCAAGGAGATCAAATCAGTCCATCCTCCAGGAAAACAACCCTAATTGTTCATTAGAAGGACAAATACTGAAGCTGAAGCTCAAATATTTTGTCCACATCATGAGAAGGGAGGACTCCTTAGAAAAGAGCCTGATGCTGGGGAAATCTGAAGACAAAAGGAGAAGGGAACAGCAGAAGATGAGGTGGTTAGATAGTGTCACCGAGACAATGAACATGAATTTGGATATATTTTGGAACTCAGTGGAGGATAGTGTGGTCTGGTATGGTGCAGGTCATGGGTTCTCAAAGAGTCGGACACAATAACTAACAAACAACATTGTGCTAGTTCCTCTCAATAAACATCATCAAGGCTCCTAATTGAGATACTTCACATTACTGACAAAGCAGAGTGGCCAGCATTTTATGTTAGATCTGTGGGATACTTGTGCCGTTATATAAATCCCCAAATTCCATAGGATCTCTAAACCAAACATTCTGACTCTTTACAAAGATCTATGATCATATATTGAAGGATGCTTGCTTCCATATCTAAGTACATGTACAACTTAAGGATATATTTGCTTTACAGTTTGCACTTAATACTTCCAATATCACTGGACCCTCTTTAGAATCGCTATAGTACTGAGGGGCTTTACAAAGTATATGTTAAGGGATAATGGTGTTTCCATTATCTATTACATGAAAATACAATTTATAGAGGCTCAGGATGCAATTCTAAAGACCCTTTCCTGGGAGTAAGACCCATTGAACATAATGTGGCTTACTTTTGAGTAGACATGGTTAGGATTGTGCTCTAAATCCAACCAGCAACATCTGGATTTTACTCTTTACCTATTCACACTTTTCATCCAGTACACTGAACTCAAGACGTCTCAGTTGAAACCATCTCAATGGAACTGCTTTATGGTAGTATTGTTATATTTATGGTGGTTTTGTCTGCATGTGCTGCATTCATCTTCTGGAATAGAGTGACTGTAATGTCTTCATCATGGAGTTTCAAAGATCACTGTCTTAATTGGCACATTAGATACAGTGACTCTTGGGATCACATAGCATTGACCACAGCTGTCATTCCTTGGCACATAAATGCATCAACTCAAATGCAACCATTTTTGAAATGCCACCAACATTTCATATGTCACCAGCACAAACTTCTACTCAGCCTGTACCAAACACAATATTCCCTACACTTGTGGACTCCCCCAACAAATATTTTATGAGGAATGCTCCACCACACTGATACGTCGCCCAGAACTAAAACCACTAATACTTTGAGGTTAGGATGAGGAGTTCACTGTGTGAACCTCAAGGAGTCAGGGTGGGGGGCAAATGCCCCAGGAGCTACCAGGGGGCACTGCTGCGATCCCCTCCCTTCCAGCTGGCAATTTTTAAAAAAACAGTGATTCTTGAGCATTTCAACCTGGTACCCCTTCTGTGAATGATGACCTTTCCAGGACCCCCTGCCCTAGAAGTAATCTGTCATCAAACAGAACATGTCAAGGCCAGAAGTGATATCTAACAGAAAGTGTCATCACTATGATGCCAGAGTTCCTCCATGTCTACTCGGAAGTAAGACCCATTGTGTTCAATGAGACTAGCCCTACAATCCAGAGTAACTACGGGAGCACGTAAAAGACATTTACGTCAACTTAGTTACGGCACCACGTAGTGAAAACCTAACAGAAATTCATATTGCAATCCAGAGTAAATTGTTCTTATGTCGGAGCAAGGACTCTCCGTAGTTACTCTGGATTGTGCCCTTACTCCCAGGAACATATGGATTACAGACTGAGTGTCCCATTCCAAGACGGTGGCACCCAGTGCCAGAGGCAAAGATTTTGGCATCCAACTTTTTGTAATACCCCCTAAAATGAAGTCACAATCCCCCACAGGGGTCCTGACTCCCACTCTGAGACCATTGTTTTCAAGACCTTTTGAGGTCTAATGGACCTTTTCTTAGCCCCCAAGGCCTTCTGAGACCTCAGGAAGGTTTAAAAAGATTGCTTCCAGTTTGGGGCAAAAACTGACAGCAAGTTTTTGAGTTGGACAGCAAGGGGTGGCATTTTCTAATCCTGGCCCCAGATGGCACAGGGTCCAGAATCGTACATGCTCACTGTGGCTCCCTCAAAATTAGCAGGGCCTGGTTGCTACAAAAGATCAACTTTCCAGAACTCTTAGCCCTCTTGAAGCCATTGAAATTGTTTCTCCCATCTTCAAAGCCTTGTGTTGTGCAGGCTTAATGGACAATGCATTTACTATATAAAACAAAGCGGGGTAAGCCTAGCCAAATGGGTCCTCTGATGGTTATGAACTTTGACTATGCCTGACTTGGCCATCCACCACCCTTGCATGGGGTGAGTAGCAGAGAAGGACATAGGGCTCCATCAAAGCCTCCATTGCCATTCACTTTACAAGAGATGATGAAGAAAGAGAGCTTTGGCCATGTCTTGACTCGACACGGCCGTTTGGGCCTTGTTCAAGGGACACAGTCCAATAGAAAATAGCTTGCCACAAAAGATTAGGTTATAAATGTGGAGGAGAAGGGGGAGGAGAGAGAACATGAAGATGACAGAGAGAGTACGGGACTTGACAAATGGCTGGCGATTACAAATCAAGATAAGAAAATGTAAGAGATGATGAGCGATCTTATATGAATGGCGCATAGATGAAGAGAGCATAGAGCGAGGGAGAGAAATTATACCGAGACACAAATATTGCTGTGCATATTTCCTGTGCCCAGCGTTTGTGTGTGTGTGTGCCTGTGTGATAGAGTATGTGAGGAAATGTATGGTGATAATTATGCAATAATAATATGCATTTATACAGCTTTTTTTATCCTTCAGTTGCAGGTTATTCAATAATTAATAGCCCTTCGCATTCACATGCACCACCTTCCACCACAGAGCTCCAAGGGGGTGAGGACGCAACAAATGCTCTTGCCAAGGGCAGAGCTCCAGAATCAAATACTCAGGGCCTGCTAAAGTCGCCAAGGCCTCCTATGATGTTGAATTGGCAACCTCTTTCACTGGCTGACTCCAAGCAGCCCATACGCACTTTGGCGTGAAATATTACAGCTGAACATGACCTCTTATCCTCTACAGCAGAACCATGAGAGAGGATTATCTTTATCTATATATATAAAAGAGAAAAGTCACTGACTGATTGACTGACTCACTCACTCATTCACTTACTCATCAACGCCCTGCTAAAACCGCCAGGCCTAGAAGCATGAAATTTGGGGTGAGTGTTCCTTCTGTGACCGAGGGGTGCACTAAGAACCGGTTTTCAGAAATTCCAACTGGAAGGAAAAGGGGGTGAAAAGGGGCGCAATGCACTTTCCTCCTTATGCTTTGCATTAAAGAATCAGTGACTGAGGGATGCTCTGCCCCAACCCCCGGACCTAGAAGCGTGAAATTCGGGGAGGGTGTTTCTTCTGACAAATGAACACCCAACAAGAACCAATGTGGAAAAATTTAACCCTTAAGAGGCTGAAAAGGGGTGCAACATGTTTTTGTCCTATACTTAACATTGAAGACTGACTGATCAACATCCAGCCAATTTGGTGCCTGGTACCAGTACATTGAGGGTACACTGGGAGAATGGTGGTGCACTGGGGGAATGATTGTGCTCAAGGGGGAATGGTGCAAATGGGGGGATGGTGCACATAGAAGGATTGTGTCAATGGTGAGACGGTGTGCATGGAGGGACAGTGTGCATGATGAGATGCTGCACATGGAGATGTCATACATGGGCCAGATGATGCACTTGATGCTCATGGCCACTCCTGGGGAAGGGGTAGGCCAGTGCATAGACATGTGCTTGCCTCCCTGGTTTACCACAGGAATGGGAAGACCAATGAGTTGTGCTGGTCTAGATTAAGATTGCACCCTAAGTTTTTTAAAAGGGATTTTAAGTGTTTCTCAGCCCTATCAAGAGATAACGGAGATTAAACTAGGGACTTTTGGGATGTTAAGTGAATGTTCAACCCAGCGGCAGTACAATCCGGAACACAATCTGATGCCATCTCAGGTATGCTACCACTGTGATATAAGTGCAAAACAAAAATGCTGTATATCCATATTTACTCAAATCTAATGCACCATCAAATCTAATGTACACCCCTCTTTTTAAAGAGTTTTTTTTTAAAAGTTTACTGGTGATTGTAATGTGCTTTGCTACTGCAAAGCAGGTGTAAAATTTATTTTAACCACATACAACAATGAGTTATATGACAATAATAATATGGCATTTATGAGTTTATGAATATGAATTTATGTTATGATTTTTACCTGATCGCAATACTTTAAACAACTATGGGTAGGTGTAACATTTTTATTACAATCTATAGTAAACTGTGATACTAAATATTGACCAGTATTTATAATCAAAATAATCTTTTTACTTGAATCTAATGCACCATCAAATTTAATGTGCACCCCGATTTTGGAGAGTAAGTTAGGCTGAAAAAGGTGTGTGTTAGGTTCAGGTAAACATAGAGTAAATATATCATTACCATGCTTCTTACATGCTGCCATGAACCCCAAAATTGTGGGGTTTTTAGTTTCATTTACTGAAAAAGCAGCACATTAAATGAAATCAGAAGTTCCACACTTCCAGGTTTAATGGTAGAGCATGAGAAGGATGGTAATGGGGGAATTATGTGCTTCTTGTTTGAGTGGAGGAGGAAGCAAATCCATGTGGCTTTTGTTGGCAGCAAGTTGCAGGGGGGGCAACAGTGATAGAGTAAGGGTGAAAGGCACCTCAAATCTTCCACCCTCTTCCACCCCTCACAATTTGCTACCAATGCAACCTACATTAAAAACAACAGCATGTTTGGGAACCACAGGAACAAAACAGGCTTAAAACCAGTTTCAACTTACTGTTTGGCCCGGCTCTCCTGACGCACCAACAGCAATGTCCAGCCTGGGTGACAGCCTCTTTTATAGGCTCATGTCCTGGAAAAACTTCATTGTCCTCCTTTTCCTTGTGAGCAGGCAGCATGTAGCATTCTTGTAATTCATAATTTTCACCTAACAAATTATATGTAGTACTTTTCTGTTAACCATGAGTAATATAGTGTTTAAATTAACCACATGAACCACAATTAACATGCGTATGAATGTTTTCAGCTTTTATTTAATCATGCCCAAGATTTTTCTGGGGTGTCCCATTTTGAGGGTGGGGGGGGGGCGGCTGTCCTCTTTGTTGGTTATAACATACGGTCCCCCTATGTCCAGTCCACTCCCTGGACAAGGGCATCTAACCCATATTGTTCATGAAATAAAATCTGCATTCAGGAGAAGGTATCCAGCAGAACATAGGAAGGTATTACTTCTCTCTGCCATGTTTATTTAGGAGAGCGTCACGTCTTGCAGACAGGGGAGGGGAAAACATCCTGACACTTTGCTCTCAGTGCCTTCCTTTGCTCTGCCAATTCCTAATTGTTCCCTGTCATTTTCCTCCAAATGTTTTTGTAATATCCATTCTCAAAGCCGTTGTCTACATCAGTGCAACATAAATCAACTATGTAGCGGTGTCATGTTCTTAGCAGTGCATTGCTTTTTCTTTTTTGTATTTTTTTTATTGCAATTTATCCCAGCTCTAATGCTCGGCAGGGATAACGGCAACATCAATAAAACAATTATTGAAAGGGGTATAACGGCACACTTAGGACATGATCCAGCCCAAGTTGCTGAGCACTTGGAAGTCCCGCTGATGATGTGATTGCGCTGATTAATTATTTATGTACCTAGCACCATCTGTATTCGGAGGTGCTTTGCAACAAAGGAAAGGTCTCAGCCCCCAAGAGGCTTACAATTTCACAATGGACAAAAGGAGGCCAGGGGAGGGAGATGGAAGCAGGGTAAAGAGGGAACAAATGATTTTTTCAGTTATGTGAAAGTTAGGGGACTAAGTGGGTAGAGGACTGGGGGGTAGTATTAAAAGCTTCTTGTGAAAGGTATGTTTCCACAAGAGATGTGAAGGTAGCACAGCAGAAGAGCTGTGTAATCCCACAAGGGGCGGAAGGAGGGAAAGGAATGAAGGGGGAGCAAGAAATACATATTTACTCGAATCTAACACCACAAATTTCAAGAAATTATTCTCAAAAATTGAGGTGCATATTAAATTCAGTGGCGCATTAGATTTGAGTAAATACCGTATTTTGATTATAATTATAGGTCAGTATTTAGTTTAACAGTTTACTGTGTTGTAATAATCTAACACAAACACATTGTTGTATAAAGTAGTGCAAGGTAAAAATCATAACATAAACCCATTGTCATATTATTATTGCTATCATATAATTCATTTTGGTATGCAGTTAAATTAAATTTTGCACCTTCTTTGCAGCTGTGCATTACAATTGTCAGTAAACTTTTTTTAATCTCATGCCTTTTAAAATCAGAGTGCCCATTAGATTTGATGGTGCATTAGATTAGAATAAATACAACACATAAAGTTCTGGGAGAAGTTCTAGGCATAAGAGATTGCAAGGGAGATTGCAAGAGATTGCATGCTTTTGCATTTTAGATTGTGAGCCCTTTTGGAACAAGGACCCATTAGCCATTAATTTTTTCATTTTCTTTGTAAACTGCTTTGTGAATTTTTTAGTTGAAGTGTAGATAAATATTGTAGATAAGGGGCCAAATCACTTGAGGGAGCAGGAGCTCTTTGGATAGCTGTGGCTGCTAGAACTGGATGAGCGAAGATCCCAAGCAGATGTGTGTTAGGTGGGAAACCAAGTGGAAGGAGCAAAGACATGGCTGTCAACAGCAATGAGAGACACACATTTGCAGAATCCCTCCCAATAAAATCAGAGGAGGTGTGAAAATCAGAGGAGGTATAATTGGTTTGGTTATATCCATAAATTTATGCTAGAAGCCTTCAGCCATACAAACGAGGGCCTGATCCAATCCAACTGTCTTATCAACAAACTATTGCTATTCTTGCTTTTGGCCCAATATCTGCCTCTGGGAAACACCTTTCCACAATGGCATTGGCATCAGCACAAGCTGGCAACAGACTCCTTAGGGCTCCATACTCTCTCAAGAGTCTCCAGAAACTCGGTCTATACCCTATACCTATAAGTTTTAATCCTAGAGTACTATCCTAGACTTGAGCACCATCCTAGAATAACATTAAAATGAAGTTTCATCCATAATGATCCAAAAGACTCCTCCAATCTACTATGCTCAGTTCTCAATATGTTTTATAACATATAATTATATGTTTATAACATATAATATAACAGTGATTTATGTACCTTATCGTTTAGGTCAGCAGTTGTCAAACTGGGACATCACAACCAGAATGTTTTGGACCGTTTGGACCCTTAAGGGGCTGGGCAAGAGGAAGTCGGCCACAGTCCCCAGGACAGCATCGCTGTGGACACAGTAGGGGCTTTTCCTGACTTACTCTTACCTGCTGCCAGGATCTGGGGTGGGAGGTCTGGGGAACTCTACAGTGGGCTCTGCAGGGTTCCCTACAGCGTAGAAAAAGTGGAAAATGGAATTGTAGCCCACTTTTTGGTTGCCAACATGGAATTGTAAGTGGGTCATGATAGCATTTTCACTCATTCCACTCTATGGGAAGATCTGCAGACCCCCCCCCCCAATAGGGCTCCCCAAACTCTGGCAGCAGATAAAGCTTAATCAGGAAAAGCCCCCTCTGTGCCCACTGCAACACAATCCTGGGGAGCTCCAAGAATTACAGGAGCTCATGCTCTCCCTGACCGTTTGAGAACTGCTGCTTTAGACGTCAATCCTCATCTCCAGTTAGGCCGGTGGCATAAGCCCTGGCATAAGTCCTGTGCTGACCTGGGGATGTCACAAAAGTGCCATAAGACACTTTTGCACCACTCCTGGGGGAAGGTTAGGTCAGTGCACAGGCATACGCCAACCTCCCAACACCACCACCGAAAATTATGCCATGTGAGTTAGGCCAGCCTAAATTAGTTAGGATTGCGCCTTAAGGTCCTCTCAGTGGCAGCAAAGAGAAGTAGGAGGGCTGCAAGGGAGTTGAGGGGTCACATCATATAGAAAGTATAGAACTGGTACTGCAGTATCAAGGAGGCCTTCTAGCCACCACAGGACATTATCCTACACCCTCCTCCATGGGCACTCTGAGGAAACAATCACTTTCCACCATGGGCAGGAATGGGGATGAGCCACTCGGAGGAACCAATCACTTTCCCTCTCCATTTTCCTTTTAACTATTGCTTTTTTCCTTGCTTTTTTGAGGGGAAAATGGCCGAGAAAGCCATCGGCCATTCAGAGTTGCTTACAACGAAGCACGCCATAACCTATAAATAATTGGTGGTGACATCATCATGTCATTGTAATTACTTCTGGGTCAGGCACAACCAGGGGTGATGTCATGGTACAAGAGCCTGGGTGCCATAGGGGCCAGCTTCACCACTGGTTGCTAGTATATTGTAGGGCAACGTCAGTTTCAGTGAGGGTCTCTTTAGTGGAGAGGAAAATGCTGCCTGTGCGTTTACACTAGCTGCAGCGGAGGACAAGATATTGCATAGTAAATTATCTCCGCACACAACAGACACAGCAGAGCCTTCAGCAATATGTAATAAAAAGGGTGGGGAGAATGGAGAGCCATCTTTAGTTCAGGAATGTTCTAAAAATTAGAAAAATTCATGGGGGACAAGTTTTTCAAGGCTACTAGTCACAATGGCTATGTGCTACCTTCCGCCATAGAGGCTATATGGGGACAATACTAACCTAGGCTGGTACAACTCATTGGTTCTCCTGTTCCTGTGGTGATATAGGAAGGCAAGAGCATGTCTGTGCACTGGCCTAAGTCCCCCCCCCAGGCATGGCGCAGAAGTGCCCTTATGGCAGTTTTCTGACATCCCCAGGTCATCGTAGGACTTATACTGGGGCTTAGGCTAGCCTACCTCAGGGTACCCAAACCTCCAGGTTTTCCTGGAGGGCCCAGGAAATTGGGCCCCTGGACCGGGGGACAGGGATAGGGCCCCGCTCCTCCAGAAAATGGAGGGGCAGGAGGGCGCTGCCCTGAGTTGGCAACAATTAGTAATGGCCGATCAGGCAGCTGCTTCCTTCAATAGTTTGGCTGCACAGGCGCCCACAGCTCTAATCAGGAAGTAGCGCCTTCTTAAGCCACTCTCAGGTGTGGGCAGAGAATCCGCCCCGGGATCAGGCTGCGTGCGCCTCCACTTTCACTCTCCCAGAGGCACGTCCCAGCGTCCCCATTATTAAGCCTTGCTGACCCAGGGCAGCCCCTAACCCCCACCCCGAGTGCCCTTCCACCAGGCACCAGCAGCCTCCCCAGATCAGCCCAATCCCAGCCAAGTCTACTCAGAAGTAAGCTATTAAGTCAATGGAGCTTACTCCTGAGTCAGTTCCTATGCAGCTCAGTCCTATCCATGTCTACTCGGAAGTTGGCCCATTAAGTCATTGGAGCTTACTACTGAGTCAGTGAGGGGTCCTTGCCTATGCAGCCCAGTCCTATCCATGTCTACTCAGAAGTAAGCCCATTAAGTCAATGGAGCTTACTCCTGAGTCGGGGGGGTGTCCTATGCAAATAAAGACAAACCATATTTTCCCCAGAAGCATGTCCCATTGAATTCAGCCACTTTGCCTTTCTAAGAAAAAGCAGGGCACCAATCTTCAAATAAAAATAAATACTATAAGCAGGGCCACTGAGAGCTGGCATCGGGCATGAGGCAAAATGCCTGACTGGCCTCCCCCAGTCCTATATTTTCCTACACACCAAAGTCACTACATTTTTAAAACAAGTTTTTAATTGATGGTTTTAACTTACCATGAGCGAGATTAAGACTTAAATGATAATATTTATCCAAATTGGGTAATTTCCTTATTTTGAGTAGCATTATGTTTCTTTTCTTCTGCTTCATTCCTTCTCATTTGCTTCTTCTTCTTCTTCTTCTTCTTCTTCTTCTTCTTCTTCTTCAAATGCAGGTGCAATAAACTTGCCTATCATTTTTTTCTTTTATTCTCTTTTGTGCTTAATTTTATTCTCCGTGCCAAAAAACACTCAACACGTATAGACTTGATTCACTTAGGGCGCAACCTTAACCAATTTAGGCTGGTACAACTCATCTGTCTCCTCATTCCTGCGATGGTGTTGGGAGGCCAGTGCATGTCTGTGTACTAGCCTAACACTCCCCCCTCCTAGGAATAGCACAAAAGTGTCTTAGCACTTTTGTGACATCCCCAGGCAACCACAGGATTTGTGCCGTTACTTATGCCACCCTAACTGGGGATTAGGATTACAGCCCCAATGCCATGTGTGCTGCACACACACCAAAAAAAGTGTTCAGGTATCTACTGTGTGGCCCAATTCTATGAACTGGGTGGTCTGCTATTGGGGCCTAGTAGTTCTGGCTTGAAGTTATAAGTTTCATTTTCCAAAGTTTGAATTGTGCTATTAATACATGTTGGTGCTTATGGAGAAGACCTGCGATTTATTTCCACAACAGCTTTAATCTACTTTCAATGCACTTCAATTCCCCCAAAGCATTCTGGTGGGACTGTAGTTTGTTAAAGAATGTGAGAGCTGTTAGATCTACCCTTAACAAACTACAGTCTCCAGAGTGCATAGGGATAATAGAAGTGCATTTGAACCTGATTAAAGCAGTGGAAACACAGTCCTGGATAGGTACCCAAATTTATTTTGCAATAAATTTGTTTTGTACTGCATAGTTTGTTTTGTCATAGCCCAGGCCCTGTGGACGTCTGAGCTCAGGGGATTTGGCCCTCCAGGTTCTCCTTCATGCTACACTGTAAATAAATTAGGAATAGGATTGTGGAGAATCTGGACAGTGGTTACAGTATGGTCTTTGCCTTTTGAAGAACTAGGGTGACGACTCTTTCAGATCCACTCATGTCAGAGCTTTTCCAGCCAACAGCTGCTGCAGTGTCAAAGCCCTCAGCATACATTTAGCTGCATGCCCCCTCATTTTCATCTGATTTTGGGAGACAGAGATGTACAACCACAATATTCTGCAAACAGATGTACTCTGGAGGCAAGCAGTGTCTTCAAAGTTGGAAGTCAACAACAGATTCTTACTAGGAAGAGGCCTCTTGTCTGAGCAAATCCACTGCAGGCATCCACTGCAGATCTCTTGTCCAGAACTCCACAAAATGCACCCACCTTCCTCTTCAAAGAAATATACTATTAATTTCTTTCCATTATACTTTCTCAGCATGGTTAACGTTAGGCAGGTTGTTCTCTCTCTCTCTCTCTCTCTCTCTCTCTCTCTGCCATCAGCTAATCTTTTTCCCAGTCAACAGAAAGCTATCATAAAACTGTCCACTTGTCTATCAATTTTATTTGTTTTCATTCACCACGATCATCTACTAACAGCAAACCTCCCCACTGCCCCTGCCGCCGGTGTTCCCACCACAGCTGCAGCAATGGAAGGAAGGAAGAAGGCAGCAACAGACAAAAAGAAAGGAGGCTCTAGGCTGACATATTTCTAACGTAGGGTTGTTGTCAGCTGGGGTGTGTAGCTGCCTCTCTTGTCTGAAATTTTGCAGTGGAAACGAGGGGGGACAGCCACCCACGCCTCCTTTCCCCACCGCCTTGCCAGACACAGAAGAGCAAGATTTGCCTTATCAGCAGAACCAAAGACATGAAATTCCCAGGAGACTCCATACAAGATCGGGGACACGGCTGCAGACAGAAGTCAAGGTTTAAGGATTGTGCAAAATTCCATTTTTAAGACAAATCTTTGCTTGGCCTAAGACAAGGCTTTGGAAAGAAGATAGACTGGGATCTATTAGTAGATCTGTGCATGATTTACAAAGTAGATCAAGGGCTTCACCACCCAGCAACAAAAAGGCTGTTTTTCTAGGGGTGTTCATTTCCCTGATTTGTCAGAAAGTACTTTTATATTCCTACCTAAGTGATCCCCAGCTCTAAAATAGGACTATTAAATTATTGATTTTAACCAAGTCTTTGTGCAGCTTTGTAGGCCAGTTATAGAATTTTTTGTTCAGATCCCCAATCTGTAGTAACTACAGTATAGATCTGGGATTGTATCTGTAGGTCAACCCAGTGTATGCCTCATAGGATACGGTGAATATCCTGTATGGTCACACCCTTGCTGTTTCACATTTGGCTCCACTTACAAAAGAGCTGGCCCATCCATGGGACTGACTGGGATGGATGCCTGAGGCAGCAAGTTAGCAAGAGGTAACCTTCATCCACCTACTTCACTGCATTGCTTCTAATTCTCTAATTCCTTGGATTGTAGTAGGAAGAGGTGAATAAAGTGAAAGAGGAAGCATCAAGCACTGCAGTCTAGCCCACCACTCTTCTCTCCACATTTTCTCTATCTCTTCCTTTTCCAATCCAGGGGGTGGGCTGGCTATGGATTAGGGACATTGGGTTGTAGAAGCAAAGAAACAATAGACCCATAAGTCTGAAATTTACCCAATTCAGCAGGCTTCTTCTTACATTTTTCTGATAGCTAGGTATAGAGCCTCCATACAAAGAGGCAGTATACCTTTGTATATCAACACTATAGTTGATATATTGTTATAAGTTTCAAAAATACAAAAACAATGTTGCCTTCACACCTCCCTGTGGGTTTCTTGGAAGGATTGGGTTGTTCTCTATTGAAACAGGATGTCAGATGGGATGGACTAGATCAGTGGTATTCAAGCATTTCAGCCCAGGAGAGATGTCATCAACCTGGAAGTGATGTCATGGCTGGATGTAGCATCAAACAAGAAGTGACATCACTGTGATGCCAGAAGCTAGAAATCTCTCCTGGACCTTAAAAGTGATGTCATCAACCTGGAAGTGATGTCATGGCCAGAAGTGACATCAAACAAGAGGTGACATCACTGTGACATCAGAGCTCCATGTCTACTCAGAAGTAAGTGACAATGTATTCAGTGTGACTTACTCCCAGGAAAATATGGATTGCAGCCAGACTAACATTTTGCTAGTATTGTTAATAAAAGAATAAATCAAATGATAGGATGAAATTAGCAGCAAAAGTCAAATTTCCCCAGTCAAAATAGTCTATAACAGAAGACAGTTCATGATTCCCAATTTCCAACCCAAGAGAAAGCAATATGGGAGAAGGGGCTTCAACAGTACCTGTGGGACTTGCCAGGCATTCACTATACAGGTATTGATGGACCCTACCCCTCAAAGTGCTAGCCCACCTAGTTGCTGAGCAGGATTAGTAGGCTAAAAAACAGAGTATAATCACAACCAGTAAGCAGGTTATGGGTTGTGGGTGGCGCAAGCGGTTAAGGCGCTGTGTCTGTTAACCAGCAGGCCAAGGTTCGAGACCTGGGTCGGCCCCATAAGACAGGGTGAGCTCCTGTCCTTAGCCCAGCTCTGTGACGCCAGCTGGATCCAATCGTATTGACTCTGCCTTTCCATTGGAGTAATTCAGTGGCGTGGAGAGGGGGGATTTGCTGCTTGGGTAACAGCCTATCCTCCATAACAATCCAACCCAGGCTTTTGTGCTTCGCATGCAGCGTATGCAGCGCCAAGCACGATACCATAGTCTTTCAAGACTGACAGAGGCCTGGTTAAGCAGGTTATCCCAGAGGTGGGCAGATGCCGGTTCAGGCCTACTCGCCCAAACCGGATCTTCCCCCTCGGCGGATGGTGGCGAGCCAGTCAGAGCCGTGGCTGCAAGAGCCGCAGGGACTGGTTCGCTACCAGCCGCCGCGTCTCCTGGGGCTCAGCACCAGGAGGCTTAGTGAGCCTGCGTCCAGCTGGACGCAAGCACACTAAGTCTCCTGGAACTCGGCTTCAGGGGACACACTGCGCATGCGCCAAGCTTGACGCATGCGCAGTGCAGCATAGTTAGGGCCCGCCCCCTGACCCCAGCCCCGCCCCCTGACCCCGGCCCAGCCCCCGAACTTCTGGCAAACCGGATCTTCAGGGAGGCTGGGCCCATCACTGGGTTATCCATGGAAAAGCTATAACAGTAGCAGAGTCCCTCCTCTGCATTCAGGAAGTCCCAGCTTCCATACCTGTCAGTATCTCCAGTGGTGATGTGCATCACTGTTAATCAGTGTAATGGTCTGACTCAGAATAAGATCCAGCCCATCCATAGACCAAATGAGGTGACTTCCTCAGTATTCTCATGAATGGCTGGAGGCAGCTCCCCAGGATCCCCATTGAATGCAGGGAACTCCCTCAAGAGTAAATCCCAATGAACTCAGTGAACTTGGAGAACAGCTTCTGTCCAAGGGCACATCTAGGAAGGCTTATTCTTGAACCGTCAGTGGTAGTAACAGTGCTACCCCCCCCCCACCACCATCACATGCTGTTGCGGTAAGGAGGGGGCTTCACTGGGGATGGCCTTCATGACTATATGTGGATGAGAGCTCCAGTATTGCTTAAGCTGATGCGCTAACCGGTCGGCCACAATGCTAGTCACACAGCAACTGCCAGTTTGCAAACAGGTGAGTAATGTATGACGCGGGTTCAAGTGTCAGTTGGTGCTGAAAAAAGCAGAAAAAACTCTCATTCCCTCCAAGTGGCTCTGTGTGAGTGTTTTCCACAGAAACACTCCACTGCCTCATGAAAAGTTTCCTCTGTCGCATCATGAAAGCGTGCAGCAGATTTCAGGCGAGATTGGCAGCTCGGGCTCTGGAGCAGGCCTAGGCTGAGAGCGTGGCGGGTCATGGGAGGTCAAGAGTGAAAGACTCTGGTCAGGTTTTTCACCAGGAGAGAAAAGAAGAGATTGGCAGGAGGTGCTGTAGGTCAGGTCTGGGGGGCACCGTCAAAAGCGCCGTGTGTGGGGCTGGTGCGTAGGGAAGAGAAATGGAGGGAGGGCCCCGAAAGGTCAGGAGCGAAGGGCCATGGCGGTGAAGCCACAGAAAGAAGGGGAAAGGCTGGAAGAGAGGCAGAGGAGGGGGAAGGTGGCAGAAGCTGGCAGTGTAACAGGACCACAAAAATGGGGGATCAACAGAGAGGGGAAGGTGTCAGCAAGAGGAGCCGAGACAGCAGGAGGAAATTCAGGAGTATGAGATCAGAGGCTTGACTGGTAGCGACACACAAGAGTGTTTCCTCTGTTGCGGTCCTGCAGAACTCTCAACCACAAGAGGTTTGATGAGCTCCCAATGGCTGCTGACACTCCGCAAGCAACTGAAAACCTTTCTGGCAAGCATTGAATTGAATTGTGTTTGCAGCTCTCTCGCTCTCTCTCTCTCTCTCTCTCTCTCTCTCTCTCTCTGCTATTCTTCTAGTTCATTTTGAAATTTGATTTTTGTATTGATTATTCTGGAAAAATCTGAAGGTTATTTCCCCATTTCACTTTTTTCTAGATAGGAGATGGGAGAAACAATGTAAATTGGGGCCACTATATAAATAGGAGGGCTTCTTCACCTTTTGTTTTTACCCCATCACAGTCCTGAGCCAGTTCAACCCTTTCACAACCTTAACTGACCCATCTACAGCTGCTATATACCTGCCCTAGGCTTGAGGTAAAAGGTTTACAGTTCCAGCTGGGAACATTATTTCAACACTCACACACACACACAGCCAGGCGTCATAATGCTGTCCAAGTGGCAAAATCTGAAGTGAAGGAGTGCAATCTGCAGACAGCAGAATGTGATCCAACCAGTCTAGAATTTCCTAATCACAGATTTTTGTGCATGCCAGATTTTTCGCTTTGCAAAATCTTGGTTGTCCCTGAATTCCTTTGGGAAGTGTCATGCCAGCAGCTTTTGGAAAAGAATGGCCAAGATGTCAATTAAATGGGGGGATCACATTTTTTAAAAATGAATCAGTGGTTCTGGACTTACGTTAAATGGTTCTTACCTGTCATGGGCTTTCCAGAGTGATCTGGTTGGCTGCTGTTCTACTTGGACATTGATCCAAGTAGAGCTTGATCCAGTAGTTTGGTGTTCATATCTCAATGGACATATCATAAGAGACATTCTGTTTCTAAATGCTTGTTGCTAGTGGGCAAAAAATAAGGGTCAGCTGTGGCTCTCATCCCCATGTGGCGGGTTTCTGAAGACATCAGGTTGAGCCACGGTGTGACGGAACTTTGTATATACCGCTCCTTGGAAAAAAGGTAGGATCAGGAAGAGAAAGAGGTTGGTCAGGTCAAGTTCACACCCAACTGAAAGCCCACAAGACTATGTTGAACCTTGAACCTGTTGGAAACTGAATCAACTTAGCAGAGTGATGATCACAGAGCATCCCATTCTGTGGTTCAGAAGCCTTTCCCTCCACCTTGGCTGTTTGCTTAGGCGCATGCAAAAAGTCAGGACTGAGACCAGAATTAAAACTTTAGAACAGGTTTACTTACATCTCATGAAAGCTCATATTTATGGCATCTGGAGAAGACCAGAGTTTCCTAACACTTGAATGGACCAGAAGCACTAAAGCTGCTCCTGCTTGCATGTGAGTTTGGGGGCCTGATGGAGTGACATGTGCTCATATCTGGAAAGTGGAAGAGAGAGAGAGAGAAAAAGGGAATGGTCCAAGCCATACCTCCTGCAATGGTCACTGAAAGGGGATAGGTAGAGAGGTCAGTCAGGGCAGAGAGTGGTTCACTGCCCCCTTCTGTCATGTGCAGGTTGGTATTGTCTCTTTTCCTCCCACAGAACCATCAGCTTCAGTGGCAGCCATGTGCCTGTTCCCCATTGGGGACAGGTGAGAAGCAAATTCCCACCCCGTTATGAACCGCTTACTTTGTCTCTAAGGCCCAGGCTCAGGGGTGTCCAAACTTTCATCTTTAGGACTCCTGATCCTTTCACAAGCTTGCAGAGGAGGTGATTTCAGCAGATGCAGCTTGTGATCTGTGAGATGAGAAGCTGCACCTGCTGAAATTCCCTCCTTTACACACTTGTTAAAGTTCAGGAGCCCTGAAGTTAAAAGTTTGGACAACTCTCCCTACGCTAATCACATTCAGGCTGAATCCTATCCACACTTACTACGGAGTAAACCCCATTGGCTACGATGAGACTTACCTCTGAGTAGATAGGAGTAGGATTGGGTTCTCATTCTCTCTCACCATAACCTACCTTGCAGGGCTATTCTGAAAATAAAAAGGGAAGAAGAGAAACCCATACATTTCCCTGAGCCACTCCAAAGAAGGGAGTGCAAGGCAGAAGCAGAAATAGGCATATTAATAGTAATGTGAGTGTGGGGAAAGTTGAGAAGGCATCTATAAATCCTACACAGAGTGGGGATTTTACAAGTATTTCACGACAATTAGCCCTGGAAGAAGAAACTCAATTAATTTTAACAACAGGAGAGAATTATAAGCTCTCACTTCACCACCAACCAATGGCTGCCTGTGAGATTTTGGCACCATTGCTCATCACTGTCATGAAAACCCTGAACCTTTGTGCAGAGATTCCTAAAGGCCTCGGCACATTCTCAGTGGGGAATGATGCCCACATTTCTCTCACTGAGATGAAATGCAGCCAATGTCAGATAAGTGAGGATTAGAGGTCTTTTTTCTCCTAGCATGGAAGTCACATTAGGGAGGGTGAATCTGGGTTGCCAACTTCCTTCCCTAACTTTGCTCCTCTGCCTTTAACTGCAAGATGGCATTCAGAAACCTGAGATTTCCTCATTCATTTTTCTCTCATTGCCAGGAAGAGGTTTGCCTGTACATCAGCATGCATTAGAGGCAGGAGGGACTTGAGATCCACAAGGCTTGATTTCAAACCACTCGTACCTTGAGAGACTTCTGTTCAAGAACCATTTCTGGTCCAGAACTTATTTTTCAAACATGTGAAGTCATGAGCACCTGAGCACGACTAGCCTCCAGATTTTAAGGAAGAGGCTAAACTGATATTTAATTGGGCCTGCTTGTCCAATGAGGCTAACTGTGATTGTCACATCAGGCAGATGTTTGGCAGGGGTTGCTCACCTCCATTCACCTATTCTCCACTACTCCTACCTCTGCTTTCCACTCCATTGATTAGAAAAAGAAGATAGGTACAGAGCAGAAGAAGAGATTTATAATAACCATCTGAGCGAAGGTGCCCATATATCATAACCACAAAAAGAGGACAAGGCCCCCCAAAATATAGGACTCTCAAGAAACATGCAGGACATGTCAAAATAAAAGCTAAAAACACCCATGTACAGTAAAATCTTGGATTGAAAGTAACTAGAATTGAGAGTGTTTTGCAAGACAAGCAAATATTTCTAATAAAGTTTGACTTGCAATACAAGTGGTGTCTTGTAAAAGAAGCAAAAAAGTCTTGGACGGGATACAGCCAGTTTTAGCGTTCTGCAAGCACCTGCTCAGCCTCTCCTAGAAACTAGCCTAGGTATGTCTACTCTGAAGTAAGCCTATGAGAATCAATGGGGCTCACTCCTATGTAAAGGGGGTAATGGAAAGGAGCCTGAGAAACCCAACCTCATATGGCTACTCTAAAGTAAACCCTATTATAATCAGTGTGGCTCACTCCTGTGTAAGGGGTGGCAGATTGCAGCCTGAGAGACCTAAGTACAGGTTAATTTGTTTTATTTTCCTTTATATTTTGTATATTTTTTATTATTTTGTATTATATTACAGTTTTGTAATATTTTTGGGTTGTGGAACGAATTGTCTGAGTTTCCATTGTTTCACATGGGAAAATTTGCTTTGATATACAAGCGTTTTGGATTACAAGCATACTTCTGGAACAAATTATGCTTGTAAACAAAAGTACTGCTGAATATTGCTTTCAAGTTGTTAATTTAAACACTATAATATTTATTATTAAATTTGAAACTACTACCGTATTTCCCGGCTTAACACACGCACCGGACCATGAGACGCACCAAAGTTTAGAGGAGCAAAACAAGAAAAAAAATATTTGGAATAAATTTAATATTTAATAAATTTAATATTTAATAAAATATAGCAGAATAATATTTCAACCATGTATAGTCAATAGTGGTATTAAGAACCATTATCACTGTCATTAACAAATGAGGAAAGACTTTAAGCTTCAAGCACTCTTCTAATTTTCTGGTAACCCCAAAAACTCATCATCTCTAGTGTCAGTGATTTGTGACTTTTGCACAAATCTCATTGCAAATGATCAGACAACAACATTTTACACAAATCTCATTGCAAATGGTCCAGGAAGGCAGGTAAGTTGGGGGGGATTCTTTGGGGGGGGGGTAAGTAGGGAAAGGTGAGGGGATCTAGATAGATAGGGAAGAGTGAGGGAGGCACAGGCATGGAGCAGCAGGGACCTGGTCTTGTGCATGTCTACTTTGGAGCAAGTCTCCAAGCCAGGGAAGGCTGCTTAGGATTGCAACTGTGCCAGGGTGACCAGATGCCAAACCCAAAATTCCTACCCTCCAGGGCAAAATTCCTACCCTCCCAAGCCAAAATTCCTACCCGCTTTAAAAAATTGCCAAAAAATGTATTTTTTGTTTTTATATTTTTGATTTTTACTTTTTTGGCCATAACTTTTGATAGGAAGGAGATATCTCAAATCGGAGATTTGGAGATATGTCAATCAATTGTTGCATTCAGTTCTGCTCTTCAATACGAATCCAACGACATATAGCATGATGGGGTAAGGTGCTCCAGGATTAGCCCCATCACTATATAACACACATAGACATTCCCCCCCCCCCTCTGGGGAGAAAAAAGTGTGTCTTATAAGCTGGGAAATATGGTATATATACGAATTTATTTATTGCATAAAATTTATAAATTATAAGAATTTTACATGCTGCCTGCTCACAAGAAAAAGGGGGGCAATGAAAATTATTTCCAGGACACATGGCTAAAATTAAGGACTTATCCTGGGAAACCGCAACATGTGGTCACCCTGACTTGAGCCTACCACTCCCTTCACCTACACATTTCCTTTTGTGCTCCACCCCCATTTTCCTTCTCCAAAACAGGAGCTAAGGGGGTGGGTGACCTTTCCAAGCCATCAGTGGAAGAACTACATCTCCCAGCATAGATCGTGCCAGATTCTCATTTTGCAACCTGCTTCCTAAAGAGGCCCAAGTAGGCGTCTAAATGGGCCTCTAAGCAGCCCTTCCCAAATGGCTGTGCCTGGCAGTGGCTGCCAGTCCCTGCAGAGAAAAAGATCTGGGGGAGGAAACTCTGCTTGCTATGCAAAGTCAGGAAGGAGGGAACTGAGGCTGCTGGAGAGGAGAGCAGAGGATTACAACCATACTTGTAACGTATAAGTTGTATGTATGTATGTATGTATGAGTACATACTTGTAATGTATGTATGAGTACATACTTGTAATGTAAGTACAAGCATACTTGTAATGAGCCTTGCAAGTGGAGCTGCTCTGAAACCTTGCAGTGAGTTTGGCTTTGGAGAGAAAGAGGAGAGGAAGAATTAATTTTTTCACAGCAGGGTTGCCAACTGACCAGAGAAACCCCAGCCTCCCCTGCTCCTGTGCCTTTGGAGATGGATCCACCAATATATACTTTGCACAAAAAAGCATATAATTCACAACAAGGGCTTGAGTTGTTCAGGTTTGGGGCTGTTGTCAATGCAGAGGAGCAGGGCTGGGTGTAAAGTTGGCAACCTTCTCAGGGTAGGGATGACGGGATAACTCCTGGCTTTTTATGTTTTAAGCCTCCAAGCCCAATTGTGTCCACTCAAAATCATGATAGTCAGTGGAGCTTATATTGTGTAAGAGGGCAAAGGAAAGGAGGCTGAAAGACATAGCCTGAGAAAGGATGGCTGCTTGGATCACTTAAGCATGTGCCTTTTTGTTTGGTGTCTGGTCTATTGCAATGAGATTTGTGCAGAAATTAAGTACAGGAATGCAATACGTGTTTTTAGCATTATTTTAACATGTCCTACATTTGCCCTACATATTTTGGGGTGACATACATTTTTTTAACCGGGTTGGAATTTTGGCCTGGAGGACAGGAATTTTTGAGGAACTGGGGGGATTTTGGGTTTGACATCTGGTCACCCTGTATGTATATAAAACTAAAAAGTCACTGACTCACTCACTCATCAATGCCCAGCCAAAACCACCAGGCCTAGAAGCATGAAATTTTGGGAGGCTGTTCCTTCCATGACGGAGGGAGTCACTAAGAAACGGTTTTCAGAAATTCCAACTGGAAGGGGGTGAAATGGGGCGCAACTCGTTTTCCTCCCTATACTTTCCTTTGAAGAATCCCTGACTGAGGGATGCTCTGCTCCAACCCCCAGGACCTAGAAGCATGAAATTTGGGGAGGGTGTTCCTTCTGTGACATCAACACTCACCAAGAACTGATGTTGAGAAATTTAATCCTTAAGGTGCTGAAAAGTGGTGCAACTTATTTTTGTCCTATACGTAACATTGAAGACTGATCAACATCCAGCTGATGCACCGAGAGGGAGGGTATACATGGGGTGATGGTGCGCATGGGGGCAAGTGATGCGCATGGGGGAGTGATACGCATGGAAGAGATGGTGCGCATGGGAGGATGTTGTACAAGGGAATTGCGCATGGGGGGGATGATGCTCATGGGGGGATGATGCGCATTGGAGGTTGATGTACATGGGGGGACAATGTGCATGAGAGGACATTGTACAGGGTATTGCTCATGAGGGATGATGCACATGGGAGTGTTGCACATGGGGGATGCTGCGCATAGGGGATGCTGCGCATGGGGGAAGGTGCACATAGGGGGAGGGTACTCATGGGGAGATGTTGTATGGGGGTATTGCGCATGGGGGGACAATGCGCAAGGAGGTTGATGTGCAGTATAGGGGATGGCGTACAGGGGGAATTTTACTCCCGCAATGTGGGTACATTTTCGCTAGTTTGTAAATAAACCGAAGAATACGATATCTTAAGTCTATGGTGATCTCCCCTCCAAAGGAACCCAAACTACTGCCCCTGGAACGTTTCACCATTCAGGGAAGTTGGAAGTATATAATCACATGTGCAAAGTCCTTTATAGCCCAGTTGCAGTACTTTGCCTACAAAATATCCCAGATTCCATCTCCAGGTAGGTTTGGGAACAACCTTCCTGTGTGTGATGAAACCCAGAAGAGCTTATGTCTCTTGATTGATTGATTGATTGATTGATTGATTGATTGATTGACTGACTGATTGATTGATTGATTGGGATTTATACCCTGCGTTTCCCATTTCAAAGCAAATGCCCAAGGCATCTTACAAAGCTTCAGTTCCTCCCCTTCTGCTGTCCTCACAATAAACCTGCGAGGTAGGTGAAGCAGTGTCAGTGACTCGCCAAGATCACCCAGGAAACATCATGGGTGAGAGGGATTTGAACCTGGTCTCTGTCCACCCCCTAACCACTACACCATCCTGCCTTTATCACTGTATGTAATACAGCGTAATACTGGTCTGAATTGACGAATAGTTTGACTCAATAGACAACACAGTTTTCTAAGTGATTGGTCAGACTTGGCAGGGCCAGTTCATCTACGGGGTAACCTGAGGGCAATTTTGGGTTGCAGGCAGGTGAGGGTTACCATTGCTGCTTTACTATTTCTCCCATACTTGATGTTTTGAATTGGGAAAGGTTGTAGAACAGAGGAAAGCTGAGTGGTGGATAGAGTGTCCCCCCTATTAACACTCTAACCCACCATTCTTCTCTGCCTCCTTTTCAAATACTGTATGGTAAGGAAGAGAACAAAAATGTTCTTGGCACCAGGCCAGTACTGCAGATGAGGCACATGGTAATATTTGGTGCTCTTCTTTGGGTTGTCTGGAGACTGCCACAGTATCAATTCAGTATCATGCAGATTGATGCTGAATGTTGAAACCAGGATTTTACGCGAGGGGCCTGAAATACACAAAGCTCATAGCCCAAGACAGAGAATCCCTTTATTGTCAGCACACTCACTAAGGGCAAAATCCAGAGTAACTATGGGGAGTCCTTGCTCCAGTGTAAGAATAACTTACTCTGGATTTCAATATGAATTTCCCATAGGTTTTCACTAAGTGGTGCAGTAACTACAGATGCACAAAAAGTCTCTAACATGCTCCCATAGTTACTCCGGAGTATTTCTCAAACTGCAAGCAAATTTCAGGTGGGTCCCCATTGATTTAAATATTTATTAATATATTAGACTTGATGCTACCATGATATGTGACTTCACTGGGGGAAATGTTACACATCTGTACTTTTAAAAAGCTATTAGCTATTATATTATTTTAATATATTTTAATAATAATACATTATATTGTATTATATTACAAACTATTTTATATCATACATATACTGTATGTACTTTTAAAAATTACAGTAAGAGCACAATCCTAACCACGTCTACTCAAAAGTAAGTCCCATTGTATTCAGTGGGTCTTACTCCAAGGAAAGTGTCTTTAGGATTGCAGCCTAGATGGGACTTAATCCTGGGTGCATATGGGTAAGATTTTGGGCTAGATGAAAAATTTTCTGCTTGATTATCTGGTTGTGATATCACTTCCAGTGGGTCTTAACTGATTTTCCAGGGTGACCATATGACCAGAAAAACCTGGATTTGTCCAGATTTTTAGCCTCCTGCCCAAGTGTCCTACATTTTGACCTCATTGTCCTACGTTTTGGCTTCATTTTTTAACTTTGTGATGCTGCACAGTACAACATCATGTCATATGTCATTCAATTCATATTGAAAAGCAGAATCTATTGCAAAAATTGATTTTGAGATATCTCATTCATATCAAATGTTATGGCCAAAAAACCAAAAAATAAAAAATATAAAAACAAAAAAATACATTTTTGGCAAATTTTTAAGCGGGTAGGAATTTTGGCTAGGGGCGGTAGGAATTTTGGCCTGGGGGTAGGAATTTTAGCATTGGGGTTCAGGAATTTTGGGTTTGGCATCTGGTCACCTTGCTGATTTTCATTCTTAGAAGTGGGTCTTGGTGCCAAAAGTTTGAGAACCACTACACTAACACTAATTTCCAGCAGTCCAGTGAGTCATCTGTTTGCAGGCTGAGAGCTCCCCCTCTCTTCCATTGGAGTGTACAACAGCCATCTATCTCATCCCCAAAACAAGGTCCAGGCAGGATTTGAACCAGGAACTTTCCACTTTAGCCACAACCTGCATGTCTTCAGATCTTGAATCTTAAGAAAAGGGAAGGAAGGAGAGCGACTCGGCAAGGCGTGCGTGTGTTTTATAAAATCACTTTAGGAAGACTGATAGCAGCCCATGATGCACCCTTGGTTCTTATTTCTGTATTTTCAGAAGGAAACATTTTGGACTATGGGATAGCTTGATACAACACTGACCCCTGCTGGATTCCCCTTGCAAAGCCCTCAGCCTCCAATAATTATCTTTGACATGCCCACCACAACCCACTATGAATGGGGAGTGAAGCCAGCTTCCCCCTTTCCTTACCATCTGCTCCCCAGAAGAAGACAACTTAGCAAGCCTCCAGCTACGTCCCTGAAGTAAGCAGTCCATCAAGGAGTCTTTATCCTGCAACGTTCTCTCTACCTTGCAGTTTACAGTTGAGAATCACACATTATGTTCACCTTGCATATAAAGCAAGTGGAACATAACATGTGACTATATGTTCATCTAGTATTTAAAGCATGTTGACGTATTGAATTGACATGTGAATGTACATGTGTATAGATTAATGCACTGTGTACAATGGTAGTGCATGTGTACACAGTGTGCAGTGTGCACGTGTACAAACATCAACGTAGTTACAGCACCACCTAGTGAAAACCTATGGGAAATTCATATTGCAATCCAGGGTAAATTGTTAATACGTCGGAGCAAGGACTCCCCATAGTTGGGATTGCGCCCCTATTGTCCAAAATCTAGATGTACATTAGATTCAATGGCACATTAGATTTTAGTAAATACAGGTACAGTATTTTGATTATAAGTATAGGTCAGTATTTAGTTTAACAGTTTACTATATTGTAATTAAAACCCATTGTTGTATAAAGCAGTGAAATTAGATAAAAATCATAACATAAGCCCAATGCCATTTTATTATTGGCATATAACTCATTGTTATAGGCAGTAAAATTACATTTTGTACCTGCTTTGCAGCTGCACATTACAATCACCTGTAAACATTTTTTTAAATTCTCAAGGCTTTTAAAATAAGAGTGCGCATTAGATTCAATGGCGCATTAGATTCTAGTAAATACGGTACTGTACCATTGTGCAATGTGTATTGATCTATACCAGGGGTATCTAAATCCTGGCCCGTGGACCAGATGGAAACGTGGGAAGCCTCAATTTGGCCTGCAGCAAGACCCCTCTATCTGGCCTGTGGACAAGCCTTGTAATGTCTCTAATACACTCTTATATTTAATAAATTTAAATATGGGTAAAATCCAGAGTAACTATGGGGAGTCCTTGCTCCGGAGTAAGAACAAGGTACTCTGGATTGCAATATGAATTTCCCATAGGTTTTCATTAGGTGGTGCAAAAACTACGTGTGCACGTAATGTCTCTTACATGCTCCCGTAGTAACTCTGGATTGTGTCCTATGTAAATTTATTCAGATTTGAAATGTAAATCATTTTTCTGTCCGTCCGTCCCCCAACACAGTATCTGGGAAGTGGCTCTCCTGCCAAAATGTTTGGACACCCCTGATCTATACACATGTACATTCACATGTCAATTCATAAGTTAAATTCATAATGTATACGACATCAGTACAAGCAATCTGTCCTTTGATTTTTAAGGAGAGAATAAGGTCACTGTCACCCAAAGTTTGTGACATTTCATTGTGGATCTGCTTCACACTTTTCCCTTGGAGAAACAGGAACTGGATTATGATCCTATGCTCTTCCATATTGAACTTTTCTGGAGGTGCTGCCATGTTCACTTTGGACCTGAAAAAGAAAGATAAATTAAAAACAATAGTTAGATAAGTTAAAGATAAGTTAAAAAAGAAAGATAAGTTAAGAAACAATAGTTGATTTTTTCACCATTGCATATAGACAAATTGACCAGTACACCTTGCAGTTTACAGCTTCCTAGCTCAATTTTTTCTGAGTAAGGCTTAATACTTAAAGTCTAGATGGCTTTCAAAGGAGATTGGACAAATTCATGGAAGACAAGTCTGTTGATGGCAGAGGTGGATCCAGTGTTTGTGTTTGGGGAAGCCATGAACACTATCTGTAGTACAGAGCCCAAGTGAACCAGGTAAGTAGACCTGAGCTGACCTGGACATGGAAGCCTGGTCTACTGGTCTCCATGGCTGTTTGCTGAGTGGATAGACTTAGGCTTCTTTCTGAACTTGGAGCCTGGACTTCTGGTAGATTTGGGCTTCCATTCCACTTCTTCCACCAGTTAGATTAGGGCTTTCTGTGGTGCTTTCTCATCCTAGAGAACATCCTTTCCCACTGATAACAGTTTGGGGGTCATGCATCCATATCTATCCCTTGGTTGATGGATATTAGTCATGACAATTCCAGATTTGGTGGTGATATGCCTTTGTATACCAGGTGCAGGTAGCAAGGTTGGAAAGTCTGCCTTTCTTTTCTGCTTGTGGCCTTCCCAGAAGCAGCTGGTGGGCCACTATGGAATATAGGATGCTGAACTAGATAGGCTTTTGGTTTATGAAGCCAACAGTGCTTTTCTTATCAAGCTCCGTGTTGACTTTGAAAGCAAATGCAGGCTCTGTGTGTACAGTATTAAGTATGAATAGACCTATATACACCTTGAAATCCAAATGATTCCACTGTTAAGACAGACAGAAAGACTCACTCAGGGCTAATAAGAAAATCATCCATGCACAATTTTCAGCAGCCCTAATTATTTCCACTGTTCTCAACCACAGTAACTTCAGTTTTAAAAGATTGCCATGGCTTTTCCTCCCACAGAGTTGCTGTGCTTTTAACAACTTCAAGGACAGGGTACCAGTAGGGTGAGATCCAAACCTAAGGCCTTTGAGCCTCTTTGGCCCTGCTCTGCTCCAGCTCTCCCTTTGTTCCTTTCCTCTGCCCACCTGTCTCCCGAGTTTCTTTTCTGTACAAAAAAATGAAATAACCACCACTGCTGCCGTTCCCTACCTCCTCCTCCCCTCTGCAAAACCCTGTCAAGATACTCTTTAATATCGCTGCTCATCTCCATCCTGGTTGTTTTCACTTGAGGAGTTGCCACTCACTCACTGTCAGGCTGTCAGACGTGATGGGTTTGCGCCTGGCGTGACGCTGCGGTTGCAATTCAAAGTGGATTAACTCCTTGAACAGTTTTGTGTGTCGCGGTGCGTGAGCACTCCTTTCTTCCCTCGCCTTTCTTCTCCCCTCCTTGGGCTGCCCTCCCCGCTTCACTTGGGTGGGTTCCAGCCGAATGCAGTTTACTCTTCCATTCCATTGTCAACATTCAAAGGGGTCTCACTGGGAAGGCTAAAGTTGCATCCTAGCCAGCAACTAGTTTTTCTGGGATGCTCAGGGCCCAAAGTGGCCCTCCACACCTCTACCTGCAACATGCGCTTCAAATGTGTTCCATCCATGTAGCCCATGTCCTCCTTTAGCCTCCAGGCCTGCAAGATCATTGCCGATTCTGACTGAAGTCAATCCTGGAGATGCTTATACTTTAATTAAAACACTATATTAATTAATTACACCTGATACATTTACCTTAAGTCTGGGTGCCTTGTGGACTGTTGTTTCCCCTGGCTTCCTTCTTTTTAAATGTGTATGTCGGCCAGTGGTGTAGCTAGGAGGGATCCAGGGGGTGCAATAGCACCAGGCTAGAAGCTTCAGAGGGGCAACAAGCTGAGCTTGGCACTAGTGGCTAGAATTGTGAAAAAATATAAGAATGATAATACCATCAAGTTATATATTGTTGAAAAGGTAATTTAATGCAGAATGCAATGTAATATGCTGCATTTGAATATCTGTATTTTATCAAAAGATATGGCCAATTAACCAGAGAATGAAAACACAAAAGCCTATGGAACAAAAAGTGAATTTTCTTAACTCAAAGTTTCCCATGATACTGAATGCTCTGCGATCCAATGAAATGTAATTCTGATAATGTATGGAGCTAATAAGATTTTAATATGAATCAGCTTTCATTCGCCTTTACATGTATCATAATATAATTACCCCTGCTAACTAGATAAAGAGGCATTTCTAAGTGGTGCTTCTCTTATATTTAGCAGGGAAAGAATAACCCTTCCTCTTTTCCACAGCAGTTTCCCTAATTAATAAGGGACACAATTTTTATTATTTTACTTAATTAAAATTTGATTTTGTTGTCACGTGGGAGGGGGAGCAACAAAATCTTCTTTGACTCCAGATAGCAAATAGGTGCTTTAGCTATGCACTAGCACAGCAAATGGGTGGTGAACTGCTGGGGAGGAGGAGGAGGAGAAGGCCGGTTTTTCCCCAATTTTCTTTTTAAAACATCCAGTTGTGACATCACTTCCAGGACAACATTTTGAGCTTTGCACCGGGCTATATGATCATTAGCTATGCCACTGATGTCGGCTACCTTCTTGCTAAGCTGAGTAGCTAATTTGTTTTGTTCATCATATCATCCGCTTGGCAAACCCATGTTTCTGGTGCATTAGGGGTTTCCTATTCAGCCATAAAAGAGCAGAAAGACTTTTTCACGCTGCCCTTTTTAAAAAAAAAAAACCCTCATTGGTTGAGGTCCCTTCAACTTTGATTTGTGGCATGGGGTGGTTTGGAAGCAGTAACTGAAGATAAAAAACAGTTTCTCTAGGGGAAAAATCCAGACTTTATACATTTAAGTCAGTGTGGTTTTTGCAAAATAGAAACATCTCTTTTGGAATTGGTTGAGATCCATTAAGCCATTCACACAGACGAAGGTATAACTTACCTATAACAAAGGTATGCTATAGGCACAATCCTAACCAACTTTCCAGCACTGACATGAAGACTATGCAACTCTTAGGTCAGGGAACAAACATTGCCTTACCTTGAGGAGGACCCCACATCCCACACCCAATTGCAGGAGGCAGCACATGCCCCACTGGCACAGTTATTTGTGAATAACTGCCAGTGTTGTGAAAGTGGGTTGGGATTGCATGCTATGCTTTTTAATTTTGGGGATTTATTGTCATCCAAGGGGTGCCAAACACTCCAGAGCAGGAGGATGAACTTCGGAAGTGAGAGAGAAAAGCAAGATGAACACTCTTCACCAATCAAATGACCATCATGGATGGGTTAGCCCTTCTTTAATTCTTTAAGTTATACTCTTCCTTCACAGTAGCACTGGACCACTGCAATGGAGAGAATGTCTATTTCTAGGTGGGTCTAAATAAATGTCATCCTACAATCCAGAGTAACTACGTGAGCACGTAAGAGACATTTACGTTGATGTAGTTATGGCACCACCTAGAGAAAACCAATGGGAAATTCATATTGCAATCCAGAGTAAATTGTTCTTACGTCGGAGCAAGGACTCTCCGTAGTTACTCTGGACTGCACCCATCATATCTTTTATGCTTTTTAAAGGCATAAAAACATCACTTGCAGTTTTCCTCCAAAAAACTTCCTTCCTAAACAAAAAAGGATTAAAGAAATTTAAAGTTTTGCAAACTGCATATGCACTGTGCTCTGTATGAAATTTGGATTTTTGTTTTTAAAGGAAGAATTCTAATATATCTGTAAATTTCAGAAGCATTACTAGAGTCAATGAATCTCTCTCCACTGGGCACATGGAGGTACATCATCCTTACGCACAAAAAATATCTGTACTGTGTTGGGCAACCCACTAGTGAGAAACAGAATATCATCACACATGTGAGGCAGTCTTCCATTTGTTACAGCAAAAACACCAACAAATCTGTGACACCCTGAAGCAGTCTTTGGGCAAAATCCAGAATAACTACAGGGAGTCCTTGCTCCGGTGTAAGAACAACTTACTCTGGATTCCAATATGAATTTTCCATAAGTTTTCACTAGGTGGTGCAGTAACTATGGGTGCACGTAAAGTCTCTTATGTGTTCCATAGTTACTCTGGATTTGGGGGTTTGTTTCCTTGTCACCTTTAATGCATGAGAGATGCTTCAAATGATCCGATAAGGGATCCTACGTGCTTTTCCTTGAAGAAAGTTCCATTGAATTCCATGAAACTTCTGAATAGGATTCAGACTTCAATCATAGGATTTGGCCCTGGGACACTCTTGGGACATGGGACACTCATGGGACACTCAAACTAGAAGAGAGCTGGTTTTACTCTCCCTCTCATTACAGCCACTGAAAGAAAGAAAGAAAGAAAGAAAGAAAGAAAGAAAGAAAGAAAGAAAGAAAGAAAGAAAGAAAGAAAGAAAGAAACTAACCAGTCTATCATCTGCTGTTTGAACCATCATAGCCAGGCTCCTGGTGTACAAACATAGCATCAAGGAATCATCCTCTGTGGCAAAGGGTAAGAGTTGAACTGCCAGGGCCAGCCAGCCCATCGCCGTTGCCCTTTCACCCGTGGCGCTGCCTGTCAGAAGAGCAGAGCCAGCCATGTAAAACCGATGTCTCTGAGGGACTGTAGGGCGCTGACCCCAACATTTCCAGCAGGAGGCATTACTGTTGCGCCTGGCTGCTGAAGGCACATTACGATTCCACCACCTCTCTCCACCCGCCTCCCCACTGACTGGAGAGCAAGTCCTGGAAGAGGGATTATCAGTCTTTGGATCCAAAAGTGGAACCAGTTTCTCCTTGGGCCTTTCTGTCTGATGCAAGCACCACTGCAGATTATTAGTGGATGGGAATAATAATTCTTGTAATAGATCTTGGAATTACAGACAGCATAGATGGAAAGCAATCCTAATCATGTCTACTCTAAGCATATTTACTCAGAAGGAAGTCCTGTTGTGTTCAATAGTACTTACTTCCAGGAAAGTGTGCTTAGGATTGCAGCCAAAAGGACACAACGGGGGAGTTTTCTCAACTGTTGGCAACCCTGATAGCTAACTGGAACCTCCACATTCAGAGGCAGACTACCTCTGAATAAACACTGGTGTAGAAGAGTGCCCTCGCCTTTTAGTGCTGGGGGACTTCAATGTCCATGCCGAGGCACCCCAAACATCTGCAGCTCAGGATTTCATGGCCTCCATGGGTCTGTCTCAAAGAATATCTGCCCCTACTCATGATGCAGGACACACACTGGACCTTGTGTTCACTGCTGGGCAGGTTGATGGTGATCTGGATGTGAAGGACATCTCCATCACCCCATTGCCATGGACAGATCACTACCTGGTGGGATTTAGGCTTATCGCAGCCGCCTCTGCACAGGCGGGGGACCGCATTACATGGTCCGCCCCCGGAGACTGATGGATCCAAATGGTTTCCTGAGGGCTCTGGGGGATTTTCCTGCTGCCAGAGCTGGCGACTCACCCGGCTCCTTGGTCAATCTCTGGAATACGGAGATGACCAGGGCCCTGGATGAGATCGCTCCTGAGTGACCTCGGCCCTGCCGTAGATCAAACGCAGCTTCTTGGTTTTCTGGGGAGCTGCGGGCTTTGAAACAGCAAGGTCGACGTTTAGAGCGACGGTGGCGAAAAACTCGTGTCGTTTCTGATCGGGCAGAGGCCAGGGCTCACTGGCGAGCCTACTCTGCGGCAGTGGTGGTGGCTAAAAAGATATATTTTGCTACCACCATCGCACCCGCAGAGAACCGCCCAGCAGAGCTCTTCCGTGTGGTCCGGGGCCTACTCCATCTGGCCCCCCATACGGATGTGGTACAGCACACGGTGACTCGCTGTGGCGAGTTCGCCCAACATTTCGCAGACAAGGTCGATCAGATCCAGCATGACTTGGACGTCACTTTAACAACATCCAACGATGTCCCTGGGGCACCTGTCTTGTCCATCTTTTGGGATTCTTTTCAGCTTATAGAACCTGAGGATGTGGACAGGATTCTCTGTAGTGTGAGACCATCTGCTTGCCCGCTGGACCCTTACCCAGCCTGGCTAATCAGACTAGCCAAATGGACTGGGAGGGTGGTGAATGCCTCTCTGAGGGAGGGGGTGTTGCCACCTGCATTAAAGCAGGCGGTGGTTCGCCCCCTCCTGAAGAAACCCTCCCTGGACCCTAAAAACTTAAACTATCAGCCAGTCTCAAACATCCCATTTCTGGGCAAAGTGGTCAGGTGGGTGGTGGCGTCCCAGCTTCAGAGGGTCCTGGATGAAGCTGATTATCTGGATCCCTTCCAATCTGGCTTCAGGCCAGGGTTTGGGACAGAGACTGCCTTGGTCGCCTTGGTGGATGACCTACGCCGGGGAATGCACAGGGGGAGTGCGTCCCTGTTGGTCCTGCTGGACCTCTCAGCGGCCTTCGACACCATCGACCATGGTGTCCTTCTGGGTCGGCTGGCCGGGTTGGGGATTGGAGGCACTGTTTTGCAGTGGTTCCGCTCCTTCCTGGCTGACCAGTCCCAGAAGGTGGTGCTGGGGGATGCTTGCTCGGTACCCTGGCCTCTTCGGTGCGGGGTGCCACAAGGTTCCATTCTATCCCCCATGCTATTTAACATCTACATGAAGCTGCTGGGAGAGGTCATCCGGAGGTTTGGAGTGAGGTGTCATCAGTACGCCAATGACACCCAGCTCTATCTCTCCTTTCCTCCTGAGTCCAAGGAGGCAGTTGAAGTCCTGAATCGTTGTCTGGAGGCAGTGGGGGACTGGATGAGGGTGAACAAACTGAGATTAAATCCTGATAAGACAGAGGTTCTCCTGGTCCGGAAGTCCTCGACTCGGGTATTGGAATATCATCCCGTTCTGGATGGGGTTGCACTCCCTCTGAAGGAGCAGGTTCGCAGCTTGGGGGTTCTCCTGGATTTGCAGCTGCAGAGTCCCAGGTGGCGGCTGTGGCCAGGAGAGCCTTTGCTCAGCTTCGGCTGATCCGCCAGCTGCAACCATACCTGAGTCGTTCAGATCTGGCCACGGTAACCCATGCCCTAGTGACATCGAGACTAGATTATTGTAACGCGCTCTACATGGGGCTGCCTCTGAAGACGGTCTGGAAGCTGCAATTAGTCCAGAATGCGGCGGCCCGTGTGGTTGCTGGGGCTTGTCGGTTCGACTCTGTCGGGCCACTGCTTCAGCGACTACACTGGCTGCCCATTCGTTTCCGGTCTGAATTCAAAGTGCTGGTCCTGACCTTTAAAGCCCTAAACAGCTTGGGTCCAGGGTACCTGAGGGACCGCCTTCTTCTGTACAATCCGACCCATCACCTAAGGTCATCTGAGGGGGCCCTACTGACTGTGCCGCCACTAAAAGATGTGAGAGGTGTGGCGGCCAGAGATAGGGCCTTCTCGGTGGTGGCACCCCGGCTTTGGAACTCCCTCCCCATAGAACTTAGGAAAGCTCCCTCAGTACAGAGCTTCAGGCGGAGCCTTAAGACCTTTTATTTTAAAAAAGCATTTTAAACGGGGCAGAGGGTGTGGGGCAGTGCGTTAGTGTTGTATTTTATTGTTTTAACAAATGTTTTTAGCTTGTTTTCAATTGTTCCTAGTTTTACAATTCTAATTGTATTTTAATTGTATTTTAATGATGTTTTAATTTGTATTTATTAGCAATTTTAATGATGTTTTACTCTTTAATGTTAGCTGCCTTGGGCTCCCCCTTATGGGGGAGGAAAGGCGGGGTATAAATTGAATAAATAAATAAAATAAAAAGAGGCCATAGCTGGTGGTGAATATCTTCACCTCTCACTTATGGGCTTCCTTGAGGCATTTATGGCCTTCATGGGAAAATCCAAATGCCAGATTCGATGCAGGACCTTTGTGAACCTAGCGATAGCTATTATGCAGGAGTTTAAATGGAGTTCCCAGTTGCAGGAGGAGTCTACCTCCATTCACCAAACTGAGCACAAGTAATGTGCATGGGGTCTGCCTTCCTGCCTTAGTTGTAGGCTTTTGGGTGGCACTGTGGGAAGCAGGATATTAGCCTATGTTCTCCTTACAGTTGCTTTGGCACATCCTCTGGCATCAGCCTCTACGGAAGCATAGCCAGAGGAGGTGTGGTAAGTGTGGCAGGCTCAACAGTGTTCCACGTAAGCCCCCCTTCCTCTGTTGAAGCAATTTGGGGAAGTCACCACACACACCACCCTCCAATTCCAGCTCTCCCCCTCTAGCAACCTGTTGCCTCAGCATCTTATTTGTTCACATTTCCTCATTCAGTTCTTTTGAATTACATCTAGGAACAGGAGGTGGGGAAAGAAATCTTGGGCTCCGTCAAAGGGCACTTGCCCCTTTGCTCTCTGCCCCCCACCCCAAACCACGGGACTTTTAATGTGGCAAAACACGATGGCTCCCACAGGTCTTCATTATGTCTTACAGGCCTGACATTATACCCAATAATGGAATCATTAAACAGAAAATATTGTACTCCCAAGGCATCCACCGGGGTCTGCCCGTTTTCCTTGTCTAAATATAACAGCATCATTCTTAACCAAAGAGCTGCTTCCCTTCCCTTGAGGCTTCATTATATTTCACAGGCCTGGTTTGGAATATCATGTCTTCTGGCTCACGTGCCCCGATTCCTGCTCTTATTCTCCTGCCGACACTGAGGCACATCGAACAGCTGGGCCCCTCCCATCAAAATAGCTGTAATGCACTCACATGCTCCTGATGTGCAAATGAACCCGGCTTATAGAGCCCCAACTATCAATAATTAGATGTCCAGTCATTACTGTCCAATTATTGTCTCAGCCCCATCTGGAGATACCATCAACGACTCAACCTGGGACTTTTTGCCTTCAAAAGGAGGTGCTAATTGAACAAGGTACAGACATCCCCCATCTTCTGACAATTCATTTTCTGATGGTTCTGCTCTTTCCTTTCATTATACCTAGGACTCATTCATTCAACATGTGCACCATTCTTTCAACCTCTCGCTGCTGGTCTAAAGGCTAAAATGTCTTTCCTGATGTTGATTGGCATGTGACATGGTGATCAAACTGTTTTGAGCATTTCCTTGTGACTGTTTTCAGTACATAACCATCATTCAAATACTTAAGATACTTGTTTCCCACACATGCCTTTGTTCATTTGACTGTGATTTGTTATGTATTTTGGCTATGCGTTAATAAATATGTGATATTTAGGATTTTACAAGTGATATTTCGGTCTTTTTTGGTGGCCAATTTGCATTTGTAAGCTGAAAATGACTGGGTTCCACACTTCAACAGTTTTCACTTTTGGAGTGTGCTCCAGTCCCTATCCCATCCAATAAGTCAGGGATGCCTGTATAGTCCTCCTCAAACAAGCCTAGATTTAGCCTTCATCTAGTTCCACCCCAATCTACCAGACTCCTTTAACATCTTGAGTTTGATGTTGAATTTCTGATTTTGCTGTTCCCCAGATGTGCCAAAGTCTGGTTGACCGAGAGCCTCACTTGGATCTTGTTTATAATATCACCCTTGCAACTCTTGCTTGCAAGGTCTGGAATGCACTGTTTTCCAAATCCTGGTTCTCCATGTTGAACACCACTGCTTTTTGAACTCCAGGGAGAGATGGAAATGAAGAGGCATGCTCACCAAGTGAACATTTTCATGCTCCTGGTAAGCTTATGCTCCTTTTAATCCTAGCCCATCTCTGCCATAAGAACATAAGAAGAGCCTCCACTGGGTCAGGCCAAAGGCTCATCCAGTCCAGCGCCCTGTATCATACAGTGACCCCACCAGATGCTTCAAGGAGCAACCCAACCAGGTACCCAACCCTACATCTGGCATCTGCCACATCCTCTTTCTGCTATCTTAAGCCCCTTCCTCAAAATCTTACTGTGTACTGTTAAAGGCAGGAATATTCACAGGATCAGAGAATTCTCAGCAAGATGGCACCCAGTTCATTATTTTCCACTATTATTATCCATTACCATCCACCGCAGAAATCGGGACTTTTAGTCCAAATTTCCGACTTTTGGTGGGGAAGTATGTTCTATCAAGACACCATTGGAGCAATTTGGGGGAGCAGCTTTCCTCTGATGGAAAAATGATGCCTTGCTGGTGCCTGTTGTGCCCACAGCCTCCCTTCTGCCTTTCTTTCTCTTGTGCCAAAACTAAATTTCAAGGTGGGTTGTAGGGCTGAGAGAAAAAAGTCAATGGATGCAGCAGTGGATGTTTGGCAAGCATTCAAGAATCTAAATTCTTGAGGATTCATATATTTTTTGAGTTTTTGCAAATCCCTTGCTGTTTTCAAGGAGAACAGCAGGTTTGTGCACATATCAAGCTGGGCAAGTGGATCTTACCTGTCCAACTGCCGAGCCCTGTCTAGGGGAGGAAAGTTGTTTCAAAAGGGGAATTTGGCAAACCGCTTTACATGGGGATGTAAAGCCATACGGACAGTCACTTGGAATAGAGAGCTGGGGCTCTTGGCCAAATACAGCTGTTTGGAGAGACCCTCTGGAGTTCTGAGGAGTTGTCTCTTGTTGTATTGATTGATTGACACTCAAAATTGATTGACAGCTCATGATATAGTTCTTTAACCCGAGCACTCAAGAGGAGAATTTCAGAGAGCCCCTTTACTTCTCCTAGGGTTCATTTCCAACTCTCTCCACTCTGATATTATGATAAAGAATAAAAGGCGGGGGTCTATTTAGTTGACACAATAAATTAGTAGAGGAATGGCTAATGTAAAAAAAATAATAATAATACAGGGGTTAAGAACAAGAGAAGCACAAAGAGGAGGTCAATTTATTTTAATTGCATATAGAGCATGGTTTGGCAACATGCCAGATCTTGCCGTTGGCTGGTTTTAAATAGGGCCAATTAAGTGCAAACGTCTAGCGGGTTGAATGGCTGGTGAATCAGCAAGTGGGTATTGGGTGGGATTGACAGAAGGATCAACCCCAACCAAGTTTGCACCCATCCATCAAGGTTCAGTTATCCAGAACATACTCGTGGAGGGTCAGCCTCCCTAATTTCCTCCTGCCCCATGTTGGCTTTCTCAGAATGCAAAGAGGTGGCCTGTACCCCAAGGCTGATCTGACTGCTAAAGGAATAAAGAATGGAAGGGAAGGGAAGCAGCACCAAACAGACAGAAACAGTGATCCTTTGGCTTGTCTGATGAAAATACTGTATTTTTCTTCTGCTTTTTTTGATTGTGTTGTCTGAATTGGGTTTCAATTGTAGTGGCTGAATTCATGCTGAATTGGTTCAGAAAACATGCTAGCCAGTGGCGCTAGAAAGAGTGACATTCAGTGGTGGGCTCCAGCAGGTTCACACCTATTCTATAGAACCGGTTGTTAATGAGAGATAGGGCATATAAAGTTTAAAAATAGCCATTTAAAAGTGGCTGCCAGATGGGCATAGACCCGGTTGTTAATTTCTTTGAATCCCATCACTGGTGACATTGGTGTTAATGATGCAAAGGACCATCTCCATCTAAGATCCGAGCTGCTGCATTCTATATTAACTACTGTTTCAGGACATTTTTAAAGGATAGACCCACATCATTTGATTTAGTTTATTCTAAGGTGTATATTTGTTACAGTCTCAACATCAACTGTGTCTGCAGTGCTTCACAAAGTACAGTCAGAAATATCCCTGATTCAAAGTCTGATGAAAATCAAGTTCTAGTTCTGTACTGAAGTCAACTTCCTGGACTGAACATATGCCCCTTTAAGTCCTCTTTTTTTCTAAGTGCTGGTTTTACTTCTTGCAAGGAGCTTTCGGACTTACGATCTCTTGCAAATGATGGGGAGGGAGGCAGACAATGACAAGAGATGGATTGTTGCTAGAGCAAAATGTGATATGTACCACCTTTTGCTCTATGCTTGTATAGTTTTTTAAATAAAAACTTATATAGTGTTTCTTTATCTTATTTCAAAGTGTTTGCAAGACAGTGTTTCATCATCTTCAGTCATGATGAGCATTATTGCTCCATAAGTACATGGGAAAGGGACAAGTTGCAGTGGCCCATGAATTCCCAAGAAGACCCTCTGCACATGCACACAGGCATCTATCATCAGGGCAAAATCCAGAGCAGTTACGGGTCCATGCAGTTACGTCACTCTAGTGTTATCTTATGGAAAGTCACCTTAACTGCTCCAGAGCAAAGGACTTAATTTGACTTTAGGATATGGGCCTTACCCTACAATCCAGAGTAACTACAGGAGCACGTAAGAGACATTATGTGCACCTGTAGTTATTGCACCACCTAGTGAAAAGCTATGGGAAATTCACATTGCAATCTAGAGTAAATTGTTCTTACACCGGAGCAAGGACTCCCCATAATTACTCTGGATTGCACCCTTCGTTACATTGTCTTTGCCCCATAAGAAGGGTTGCCATAATCCTCTTCCACAAAATTGGGACAGGACCCTCTGCCTCATTTGCCAGTATGTGAACACAATCCCCTCAAAATCAGGATTGTCCCCGTTTATCAGGACATATGGCAACCCTACCCACAAGGATGGCATAACAACAAGACTTCCCATCCCATTTTATCCTCCCAACAACCCCAAAACGGGATTAGAGTGAAAGTGACTGGCCATCATTAATTACGCATTATGGCCAAGTGAGGATTTGAACTCAAATCTCAGCGGTCCCAGCCTGGGACCACAATAGGGCACAGGCTCACCATTGGGGGAATGTGGGACTAATTTCAAGACGGGAAACAAACATTCATTCCTTGACCCAAAAAAGCAGGATGGGGAGTATTAAGGAGGATATAATCACAGTTTAGCCTCTCAGCCTGGAAGTTCTTTGACTCTTATAACCTTTACCTTTGAGTTTTTTGCTTAGAGGAAAGGGAAAAAAGAGAGTGGTATGTGTGTATGTGTGCGTGTGAGGCATCTACCTTTCAGGTTAGCAGAAGCGGGCTTCGTGGAGGACGCCAGGCCCTGGGGGGTTGTAGCCAGGCCTTTTCCAAGCTCCGACTTCACAGACTCATTACAGTACAGCCGGAGGATCTGGGCCTCCGGAGACCAGGGCGCATGGGAGCATGAAGCTCTGGTTCCTATGGCGACCGGGAGGTTGTGGATGTCGCCGCCTGCGGCGATACTTTTGGTAGTTACAGATCAAACGGAAAGGGGCAAGTGGTGCCGGGGAGAAATACACAAGAGCACTGGAGATTTAATGACTTGAATTAACAACACACAATCCTGCAGTGTGTCGTGCTCCACATCTCTCCCCGTGCCCATGCACAGTTAAGAATCCACTTGCCCTTCCACACTAGAAACTATCACATCGGGTCTCACCCCTCGAATTATTACTGATGCAAATTGGAATTACTAATTACAAACTGGAATGCTTGTCTTCAGAGCGAGAGGCCTCTTCCTTTGGCAGCACCCCAAAGCACCTTCCTTTGACAGCACCCCAAAAGGAACCGGGCCAGAAATTGGAGTTAAAGCTCAAACCTGCCACGTTGGAACTCGAGCTGCCCTCTGAACCAAATTCAAATCTTCATTCAGTCATCAATGGATTGGAACTTTTATTGCCTGTCCTATGCATCCCACAATCGGCATGCAAACACATCTGTCTGCAAAGCCCCAAGCTTTAAAAAACTAGGGTTTAGTGGGATTTTGCTTTGTTTCTCGGAGACTTCATTTACAGTAAATCTTTGGATTGAGAGTAATTTGAATTGAAAGCATTTTGCAAGACAAGCAAACATTTCTGGTAACTTTTGGCTTTCTATACAAGCGATGTCTTGATAAACAAGCAAAAAAAGTCCCAGATGGGATATGGCCAATTTCAGCACTCTGCAAGCACCTGTTCAGCCTCTCCTAGAAACCAGCCTTTGCATACCTACTCTGAAGTAAGCCTATTAGTCAGTTGAGCTTATTTCTATGTAAGGGGGCTAGCCTTGCATGACTCCTCTAAAGTAAGTCCTATTATAATCAGTGGGGCTCACTCCTGTGTAAGGGGGCAGATTGCAGCTCGAGAGACTAAGGTTGAAATCCTAAAGACACTTCCCTGAGAGTAAGACCCATTTAACACAGAGGGATGGACTTTTGAGTAGACATGCTCTTAGTGCAGGTTAATTTATTTTATTTTCCTTTATATTTTGTATTTTCTTTATTATTTTGTATTATATTACAGTATTATAATCATTTTATACAAATATTTTTGGGTTGAGGAACAAATTGTCCGAGTTTCCATTATTTCTTATGGGAAAATTTAATTGATGTACAAGGATTTTGGATTACAAGCATGCTTTCAGAACAAATTATGCTTGTAAACCAAGGTACCACTGTATTTCATTCTCATTGTGAAGGGCATCTCACTTTTCTTACAACATGATAATGCAATGCAGCTTGCATTTATGCAGCAACTGCATAAAAATGTGTTCATTAAATATTTATAATCCCAATATTGGTTAACATCATAAATTAAGAATATTGGCACCAGATTTTCCAATAACTTGCTAATGCATGCCAATTTTCAAAAGAAATTATGTCTATCATGGCCAGACTGCCCCCTATGTGGACCCCGGCGTGGACCATTACACCCAATTGCATTCTTATGTTTCTATAGGTTGAATTTGTTGTTGTATGTGGCCCCTTCTCTGGTGGTAAAAAAAAACAACAAATTCAACCCATAGAAACATAAGAATAAAAATTATGAAGCCACCCATCCTTCCACCAAATGGATGGTCTCCCCAAACAAGAGATGACAAACTATGGACAGCTGCATTGGCGCTTGTGTGCAGTACATCCTTGGGTGGTGCTCTCTGCAGGCATGATAGTGTTGGGCCACTATACTGCTGGTGAGGGATGGCTTGCATCCCCCAATGAGCCCATTAACAATGATCTCCAAAACTCTTGCAGCACCGCTGTGGATCATTCATAATACACCAATGTGCCACAGCACACTGGTTGGAAATCACTGCAATCTGAAAATCTGACGAGTTTTCAGAAAGTGGCAGCCTCTCAGTTGCTGGTCCAGCACACTATGAGAAGGGAACATTAGAAGGTAAGAAAGGTCCTGCTGGATCAGGCCAAAGTCCATGTAGTCCAGCTTTGTGTATCTCATAGTGGCCCACCAGAAGTGTGCATGCCAAAGCCAGGCATAGGAGCCAAAGGACCTAATGCAGACCATGTTGAGCAGGAGCAGCAAAGCATCCTGAGGCAGTGTCACCATCAACTGCTTCCAGGAGGGGGATTTCAAGCCAACTGAACCCAGGGGCAGGCAGAAAAGAGGGCCACCCAGCAGCATTGCTGTGCTTGCCATACTCTCCATGCAATGCCTTAGCATGGAAGATGCTACCCCAGTGTGGTCCCTTCCAAATTGGTCAAATTGCCTTTGAGATTTGTCCAGGTACAAACATCCCCATCCCATCCCCAACCCAGAGCAGTTACAAGAGGATCTGGAATGACCAAATCATGCATTATATTGCGTGGTTGAATTTAGAGTAAACCAGAAGTGTATTCGCAAAACTACTCCAGATTACTACACTCCAGATTTACTATGGTAAAGTCACAGAACATTAAACTACAACTGCTGTCCTCTCAATCAGCCCCTTGCCCTTCAGCTGTTTGAATTTTCCGTCCAACTTCCCAGACCTGTTATCTCTTATCTCTTAGTGGTGGTGGAGTTGTGCACTATTGCTTGGGGATTTGAGATTTTACTGCATTTGTTATTATTATGTCTTCAGGCTGTTTTGTGAAAGGTGGAGTAAAAAGAAAAAACTAAAAGCGCATCAGTCCATAAATAACAGATGGAAGAGACGGCCTGATCACATTTGGCCTGAAGCATGACGACACCATTTCCATGTGTAACAGTGGCTGAAGCATCTGTGCCCCACCTTTGCTTAAATTAGCCAAATCAATGAGTGATGTCCCAAAGAGTTTCCACTTTCTTTCCTATAGTTGTTTTTCTCCATATTCTTCCACATTTTGTGGATAAAACAGAGACACAACTGGAGAGTTCCTTTTCCTCTAACATCTATGACAACCCAAAGAAACTACACTCCATTACACATTGCTAATGTCTACTCTGGCTGTCATGTTAATTGATCCAACTATAGACTGATCCAACAAGTAAAAAGTCAAGAGGTTGTTTTCAGCTTCATTCATTCGTTCGTTCGTTCGTTCATTCATTCATTCATTCCCTGCCTTCCCCATGCCAACGCGGCTTACAAATATTTTATTTTTAATTAAATACCAATTAGCTTTTAATTAGCTATTATTATTTTTCCATTTTCTTTATAAACCACTTTGTGAACTTTTTAGTTGAAAAGCAGTATATAAATACTGCAGACAGACAGACAGACAGATAGATAGATATTCCCACAACAACCCTTTGAGGTAGGTGAGGCTAAGAATGAGTGATCGACCCAAGGTCACTGAGGAAGCTTCATAGCTGAAGGGAGAGTTGAATCTGGATCTTCCATGCCTTCCTAACCACAGCATCATCCTGGCTCTCTTTTTAAAGACTGATATTTTTCTAGCTTATCTGTTTGCATCTGGAAGATGAGCAGGAACTTTATAGTCCAACTAGCTTGGCGGATTTTTTTTGCATAGACTAGTCAGAGCTCTTCAGGCTTTCCAAAGTACTTTCTAGAGAGGTGAAGGACCATCAGCATAGCAAACATGTGTACCACCACTTCAGTTCCACTCTTCCCACTATAAGTACACAGCCATTATCTAAAAGGACTTACCTCTCAATCCCATCAAGGTGGCTGAGAATGTAGAGCCTGTAAAGAGAGCTTATATAAGGGTTATCTGAACTCATATGGATTAAAGATAAATAGTTTGGGACTGAGTTATAGACTTAAAATCAGTGCTTGGAAGCAAACTGGCAATCAGCGTAAAAGTTGAAGGACTGATGTCAACATCAACTATAGTTTCCAAGTTATCTTTAAGGCAGCCCAACATATCTGCACCACCCCATCTTGTGCTGCCACTTTCAGTACACATCAAATTAACCAATAATTCTAGTTTTTTTCTTTCTCCCCTTAAAACAGTGGTACTCAGGCATTTCAGAATGAGACCCCCTTGCAAAATTAAAAAACTGTCTGTGACTCCCTATCAAACTTACCAGGAAGTAACATCTGTGTGATGCTGGGGCTACTCCATGTCCATTCAGAAATAAGTCCCATTGTGTTCAATGAAATTTACTTGCAGAAAAGCCCAGTGCCCGATTCCAAGATGGCAGATCCCACCCTCTTGCGACCCCCCCCCCCCAATTCGAGGTTGCAACCTCCCCCCAAGGTGCTTGCAATCCTCAAAGTTTTAAGGCAAACAGCAAGTTAGGTGCTTTAAACCCATTTTTGCCTGGCCGACAGGTTTACACATTTGGTTCCTTTTGTATATATCCAATATTGGACAGAAATGCCTTAAACTCGCAGACATACAGCAAGGCCGTTGGCCAGAAACAACAATCCAAACTTTTTGATAGAATGGGTTTTAATTGATGATCATGTTGTGGATAAACAACAGCTTTGGAGTACGAAACATGCTAGTCTTGTATTGAGACGATGCATGCCTGAGGTCTACCCAGTAGCATTTTAGAAGAGGCATTCCCTCTTGTACGAATGCCTCTTCCAAACGGCCCTTTGCAGTTTTTATAAATACTTAACATTAACACACTTTTCCCCAAATATACAACAGCAGATTGATGTGAGGACCCCTTGGTAGTCAATTAAAAGCATTTAAATCAATTAGCCTAAGCAATTCATCAATGCAACATTGAACCTTTGATAAATAAAATAATGGCGAGCAGTAGGAATCAATTCCAGTCGGAGTACGTGAAGTTCTTCCTGGCCCAATTTGGTGACTTCTGCTGGTGCACAGAAGGGTGATTGACCTTCTCCCCCCTTTAAACAGCATTCACCAGAGAGTGCAGACATAAGAGAGTAGCTCTTTAATCTCCCGCAAGCCTTTGACAACCTGTCTCTTCCTAGCTTTTAGCTGAGCGAGACCTGATCGCTAATGGCACATTAACCTTGGCAAGGCCCCACAATTACTCCAACACTAATTCTGACAGTTTTCAGTCCTTCTGTTTGTTCTTTTGACAAGCAAAAGAAAATACGGGGAGGGGGGAAAAAAGAGACAGATGATAGGAAACAAATAAGATCTTTGGTCCATGGGTTTATTTCTGTAATAAAAAAAGATTTGGAGAGGGGTGCAAAAAGGGGGTATTAAAAAAGCCAGACATGCTCTGTCTTCATACAGACAGATATTGGCAAAAAGGGGGAGGAAAGTGGAAGATGGGCTATTTTACCCCCAGCTTTCTCTCTCACACACATAAGCGATAGAAGCACCAGGTCTCGCCTGACCTCATTAGGGTAATTAGTAAAAACCTTTTGAAGCTGGGAGAATAGCTTTGAGCTGTGGGAAAGGGAGGAGAATTGAGTGCTGTTTTAAAAAAAGGAAATAAATGTTCATGTTCTTGAGAGCATGTGTAAGGAAGCAGGGAAAAATAATCCACAGCTGTACTAAACACAGCTGTGCAAGCCACTAACCATCAAAAACCCTTGATCCGAAGTAACAAAATGAATGCTGCTTATTTTGTGATTCTCCTCCTCCGTTTTCCTTGTCCACAGAAGCTGGCAGAGGTTAAGTCATGATCTATCAATGGATAACTGGACCACTTGCAGCAGATCAGTAAAGGTCTCTGACTCCCAAATATTTAACCAGGTGAGGAAGGTGAGAGGAGAAATTGGCAGGTGACTTTTCATCAAAGAACCAGAGAAGCAAAGGAACTTTGGGCCCTACTTCCATCACCTGGGTAGGAGAGGCATATACTGTAGCATCTACACAACTGCAATCTATGGGCCATCCCTGAGATCTCCAAGGTCTGTGGAAGCCCAGCATCTCTTTCCGCTCCATCAGGGTCTGTTGCAAGAAACAAAGTGCTTCAACAACTCCTTCAAGGTTGCATAGGAAACTATCATTTTCTACACATTGGCACTCTTCAGTACTTTCTTCTGAATTACTTGTGCCAGTCAGGTTCTGCCATGATGCAATCTCCCCATTCTGTAATACTATCTATCCCGGTGTGTGTGTGTGTGTGCGTGTGTGTATACGGGGAAAAAATGGTGTGTGTGTGTGTGTGTATATATATATATATATAAAGCACCTTCCAAGTGTGGACAAACTGCTTTGCATGTGGTACCACAACTGACTCTGAAAAAACCTTATAATGTTGGATCAGCATCCCGTTATTGCAGATGGAGGCTGAGAGGGAGCAGCTTGCCTAAGGCTGCAATCCTAAAGACACTTTCCTGGGAGTAAGATCCATTGAATACAGTGGGACTTACTATTGAGTAGACATGATTAGGATTGTGTTCTAAGTGTACAATGCCAGAGGTGGGATTCAAACCTGGAAGCCTCAGTTCATAGCTCAGCCTCACTATGCTACACTACTCGCACAACCACTGAAACTGGAACTATGGATTCAAGGATCAGCCTGGCCAGGCCCGTCCTCTGACCAGGATCATGCCAACCACTCATAACTGCCCTGGTGAGGATTATGTGAACTGGCATGGTTAGGGACAGTAATGCTTCTAAACATCAGCTGCTAGGGAGTGAAAGCATTAATGAGCAGCAAAATAAAAATTAACTTATCCTAGTACAGTGTGCACAATCCAGCTCTTAGGCTGAGCTATTCATTCACCTTCTGCGCAACTCAAAAGTAGCTGCCAAATCATCCTAGCCCCTTGACATAGAGCATGAAATGCTGCCTGTTATTGTCCCCTCCTCTGCCAGTAGTCTCCCATATGCGTTCTTCTCTTCCTTTTTGAATCCAAGGAGGAAGAAAGGCAGAGCGAGACAGATGGAAGGAGGCAGCCAGCATTCCCTCCAATACATTCCTTGAGGCAGCTTATGGACAGACCAGACTTGGCTTTGCAGTTGAGAGCCCTTCACCTATTTCCACCGCTCTGTCCACAGCAAGCCAAAGCTTTAACTGGGGATTTGGGGAGCATGAATATTTATTTGCTGCAAGTCTAAAAATAGGCTGAGGCAAATGCTGAGCAAATCAATTGGAAAAAGCTTTGCTCCTTTGGAATGCACTACCACAAGTTAATCCAGCCATGTGATGAGCTCTAGGTTTCAGCCAAAAGCATCGTGCAGCAATAGAATCCGGATGTCAGGGTGAGTTAGTTTCCCAATAAACTTTGTGCATTGTAAAACTTTGTTTTAGGTGTAGAATCCCATTAATGTTCCCTCCCAGCAATCCAGAAAGATGTTGAGCATATATACCCTTGCCTTTCTGCATACCTATTGCCCAGAGAAACACACTGGCTACCGACATGTCTAGTGTGACATCGCCATCTAGCGGCTTTGATTAAAGCCCATCCAAGGTGTGGCTTCAGAGGGTCTCAGGATACAACTAACAATTGCTAAAACAGTGGTACTCAATCCCGGGTACCCCTTTCTGAGAATGAGCCTGTCTGGGACCCTTCCGTCCTGGAAGTGATGTCATGGCTGGAAGGTGCCCAGAGCCAGATTCCAAAACGGCTGCACCCAGCTTTTTGCAACTCTCCTGAAATGAACTCGGGATCCCTCAAGGGGGTCCTGACCCCCACTTTTAAGACCACTGTGCTAAGAGATACAGTTATCCCACATCAAAGGTGCACTTTACATGTGATCACCAAAATACACACAGAAGATTAAAAACATGCCCGAGAACAAGCATGAGATCAGGAATGGCATGCTGTTCCAACAGTTGTTCTTCATTTCTATCTGCCTCTTGTGATGTTTAAAAAGTCAGCTCATGGGATTTTCAACGTTATTTTGAATATACACAATTTTAGCTTTATGGGATTACTCTAACATAATGTAAGACATGGGGCAACTGCACCATGATATAGTGGAAGGTGATGCAGAGAACCTCTGCTGTGCTTGAACCAACATGGCTGAGTAGGCATCACAGTGTCCACCAGGACCTGGAAACATAAGACTGATGAGAATATAGTGAAAGATCACTGAGTAAGCGGCAGGATATCAACAAGAGTTCCAGATTTTACCTATCTTTACACAGTTTACTGTTTCTTAAAAACTGAAAGCAATTCTATTTTTCCTACCGGTAATAGCCTGGTACTTATCATTCATCTCTCAGCATTCCTTGCACATAAAATATGAGCACGCATTGGTTGCCTTTAACTAAGTCTTTGCAGTTTGGCTGGCCAGCTTTGTGTAGGAGTCTCTGGTTTGTAACAGCTTGGGTCTGTGTGTAAATGTGGTTGTCCCAGTCTGTTGTTCCTGTGGTGCAGTTTAAAGATTGGCTTTGCTTCCTTTACCATGCCACTATACCACAGATGGCTTTAGTTGGTGAACCTCAGGGTCCTAATTATAAAAAATGCAAAGTAGATCCTGATGTGTCCCAAAACTATAATGTTTAGATGAAAAAAGGATGGCTTTGTACTTTGGTCTTTACCTTTCAACCAGAAATGACTAATAAAACATGAGCAAATTCACCACTGCCATAAACAACCTCGATGGGAAATTTTAGATACTAACAGCAAGTACCTCTTGAGCAATTTTTTTAAAAAAAAGAAATGAGGGTCTCCAGCAAAAAATAAAAAAGAACTGAGGGTGGAATGTTTATTATCAATTAGGTGAAAGTTTGTCATATTTGTTATTTTCTAGCAAACAAATAAAACTGCATGAATCATTTAACAAATTCTCTCAACTTTTCAGAGGTATTTAGCCACAAAAGTGTTGACATTTTTTAATACAGAATACTTCTTCAGAAATAATTTAAAAGGCAGATTGTACACTCTCCCCTCAGCAGCAGCAGGCCCTGGTACATATCAAACAGCGAGCTTGAGCTGATTTCACAATTCTTGCCTTTCTCTGCAGTTTGTCTCTAGGGTCCCAACGAAGACGGAAGGATTTTTGAAGGACTCAGTGCAGGTCCTGTTGCACTCATTTTGTTAATTAAAATAAAAAATGGACTCCCAACTTCCTTCCATCAAGGACTGTCCCACTCCCCACCCATCCCACCCCCAAAAAATGCATAATAGGAATATATTTACCCACAGGGACCCTATCCACATAGGGTGCCAAAAAAGGAATTGCGAATGTTACAGAAGAATGGATTAAGGTTCAATTACCTAATTCAAGTTATAGGAGAAGAAGGAAGGGGAAATAAAACTTTGCTACTCATCCACTAAAAGGAAAAGTCATTTGGTTGAAATCATCTTCCACTTGCTCACCAACTGTCCTCCAAATGCTATGACTTTATGCCATTATGGAGGTGGCATTTGTCAAAAAACAGTTTTGTTGCCACAGTTCCACATAAACTTTAGTGCTATCTTCACTTTCAACACACTGCCATAGTTGCTAAGACATCCAGGGTGTTGGAACATAACCTCCAGCTATGGAGAAATGCGCTGCTCAGCAGAAGCAGGTTAATCATGCTAACCTGCAGCAGAATAAATCCTGAACAGGCCACCAGGATGCATCAACCAAAAAAGGAAACACATTTTATTCTGAAAGCCTTCCAAAATTCCTCAGCACCTGAGAAATTAAGTACCCCCTTGTTTATTTCATCCTCTTAGAAGAATATTGTTAGACAGGCAACCAGCTTCAACAAGCAGTGAGGAGAACATTACTGCTACCAATGCCTATCACAAACACAAGACTGAGAGTCCTGTGCAAGGTCCAAGTGTACAAACCAAAGGCAAGCCCAGATCATGAGCACCCTTCCCATCCAACTCGAGTTTCAAAACTTAACCATGAGGATCCAACTGGGTGCTATTTTTGACCCTTGCCCGATTTTGTCATACCATGCTCAGCCCCAGCAGCCTTTGAATGGATGACATTGGTCACAGACTTGGCCGACCATGCAGCCAGTGCATGATCACCAACCACCCGCTACCCCATGGCAAAACTTGTTGGAGGCAGCTTTGTGCCTCCACCTCTTGCTCTGTCACTATCAGGAATGTAGAATGGTCCATCCAACCCACCCCAGATTTTGCCATATGCTTTATAATTCAGCCACATTCATCTTGTCAGTTCATGAAGCCAGAGGGATGCCAGCTCTCCTCTTCAACAGTCTGCAGGGAAAGTTTTTTCAGTTTAAAATGCGCTTAAGAAAAGAAGTTTTAAAAGCCAGGAATGGAGAAAAGTGGCTCCCGACGGCAGATCTGCACCTTCTCTTAGGTTGTCGTGCCATTGTTCCCATCATCATCTAGAAAACACAGAAAGTTTCAGGGATGATGCTGCAACATCATGACAACAGATTATTTTGCATGCAGTAGGTCTGATCTCAATCTTTAATATTTCCAAGTAGTGCTAAGTCCCCTCTCAGAAATCCTACAGAGCCTTATTGAGTCAGCTATCATGTCTGCAGCCCATCTTTCCTTCAAAGACATTGTGTTAACCTTAAAACATTCTTCAAAGTGGGTTCCAGTTTTAGAGGCTGCAGGGCTCAGCAGAGGTGAGTTGGCTGAGAGGTGGCTGCGATGACTGAAAATCAGTCTTGATCAGCCCTGCAGGTGGACAGGCAGAGGGAATTCCTGGGGGCAGGTGGGCAGGGAACAGGAGGTGGGACTTGGACCTGGCAGATATGATGCCACACATAAGGAAGATTAACATACCAACTTACGTAAAAATACTTTTAACAGTGCAAGTACCAGGACCTGGACCCATCCACTACTTCCAGAAACATTCATTGTCCACCGTCCCTGTTCCCACAAGGTCTGCCTCCTCCCCAACCTCCCCATGCACCCTCAAATCCCTATATTGACTGAGATTAGCCAGCACAACCTTACCTCCTCCCAGGGCCTGCAGTGGCAAGGAAAGTTGGTGCAACTCCCTGTGCCAGCCTCCTGTCCTCACCAGGTGTTGCCAAATATATTTTATGGCATGTTTGCTATTATGATCCGTTGGCTATTTATTAGCTGTTATTTGTAAACCGCTTTGAGAACTTTCTAGTTGAAAAGCAGTATATAAATACCGTAGATAGATAGATAGATGTTTGCAACACCCCTGGGCCAGCACAAGGAATGTGCATCAGTCCAAGCAGACGCTATTGATTAACAACTGAAAATGAGAAATCTGCCAACTGACAGCAAATCATCCAGCAATCTACTAGATAAGATTCCATCTTTTGCTCTGACTTGCAATTTTTACAGTCCTGCTTCAGCTATGTAGGCTTGGCAATTAAATTCTATCTATTTTATTCCCAAGTGCAGGGATTATAGTTCTTGCGTTGCACTCTCATCAACTTTGCAAATAAACAGTCCAGTATCACAGAGTCAGACACCTTAAGTAAACTTATGTTCATTTCCACACAGCCAATCTTGCCACAGACTCAAATGTTACCTTGGAGCTCCTGGGTGAGACAGCCACACAGGTCTAGCACCCGTCCTCAAAAGACCATTTCTATCATAACAGAAAAGTAAAATAGAACGCAAATAGTCTAAAACCCACCGTCTCATGTTCTTTGATTCAAATAGTGTATCTTCATCACTCTCCAGAGAAGCCATTTCCATATTATCTTCAGAATTTGATAAGAGTCCATATTTTTTTCGTGGAGGTTTCCTTTTCCTAAGAATCAAAGTTACCCATGAGCTACAGTGAGCCAAGATCATATATCGTATGAACATTAAGCCACCCAACCTCTTCCAACTCTAACCTGCCACCTAGCATTTTCTATTTATTTATATCTTGCCTTTCCTATGCTGGAGCAGTTGCTCAAGGCAGCTTACAATTCAGGAAGACCATATATTAAAAATGTTGTATATATAATTTGTTAGAAACATTTTTAAACACCTGCATTTATATAGAGACTGGGCTGTGGGTGGCACATGCGGTTAAGACTCTGTGCCTGTTAACCAGCAGGCCAGGGTTCGAGACCCGGGTCGGCCCCACAAGATAGGGTGAGCTCCTGTCCTTAGCCCAGTTCTGAGAAGCCAGCTGGATCCAATCGTATTGGCTCTGCCTTTCCATTGGACTAATTCAGTGGCGTGGAGAGGGGGGATTTGCTCCTGGGGTAACAGCCTATCCTCCATAACAATCCAACCCAGGCTTTTGTGCTTCGCATGCAGCGTATGCCGTGCCGAGCATGATACCATAGTCTTCCAAGACTGACGGAGGCCTGCTTTTTTTTATAGAGATATCCCTGACTGGACTGAGACATCTTTTAAGTGGTAGTATTCTGAGCAGAAGAAAACAAATTATCTCTTTTCCTCTCAACATAACCCTTTTTATGGCTTGTGGCTGCTGCTCTCCTTGTGTTCCTAATGCCTGCTGAGATTAAAAGTGATGTCATTAAACAGATCATGACCAGAAATAAGTACTTTTTTGTCACCAGGGAGTGTTTGGCTAATTGACAGAAGCAAAAATCTTGATCATAATTTCAGTATTTGGAAGTTAAATTTTTACACAGGCAGTGAGACCTCAGCGCAGCTTAGCAGCCCAGTTAGTGGTGCTGAGAAGGACCAAGCGTTCTGTTTGACACTTTTGTTTTAGGTAGTTGTTATCCTAAAAGGAATTGGAACTATACTAATCTTTTTTGTTATATACACTAACCAGATAACACTTTGAGAAGTGTAGAATAGTACTGTACTGCAACAGCACAGAACTATTCTAACCCTACAATCCAGAGTAACTATGGGAGCATGTAAGAGACATTTACATCAACGTAGTTACAGCACCACCTAGTGAAAACCTATGGGAAATTTGTATTGCAATCCAGAGTAAATTGTTCTTAAGTCTGAGCAAGGACTCCCCATAGTTACTCAGGATTGCATCCTAAATCAGCTGTCTCCATACTGTAAACAACTGCTGTACAGAAAATCTGTCCTCAGTGCATAAGTTGGGTTATTCAGACAAAATTTTATTTATTTTAAAAATTTATATCCTGCCTTTCTCGGGCCATAGACCACTCAAGGCGGCTCACAATAAAACATAATTAAAAACATTCAATAAGACAATTAAAAGCAATTAAAAGCATACAAGCTAAAAACAAAAGGCCACCTGGCCTAGCAAAGTGACATGTGCCACATATAGGGCTACATTAAACCATAAACAGGGAGGTGTGGTTCAGGACATGCAAGGCAGAGCCTCCTATTGGGGTCCTTTTGAAAGATGTTGCTACCATAGGATGCACTGCATATGGATGGTGGGTGCCTCCCATGGCAGCAGAGCAGGATTCCAGTGGGGATGCCCCGCCTCATCTGACCCTCCATGCACACATACCCAGAGCGGCAGAACATGTACACATTCTGCACATAGGTGGTGGGTGCTTTGATGCCTCCTGCAGAAGCAGCACTTATTGAAGCCAGTAGGGAGGCTCTGCCTCACCTGCATATGCACTCATTGCACCTCACCAAGTCACACCCCTGAGGGGGCAAACTAGTGAAGAGTGCCTCTGAGCATGTACAAACAGCTCTGCAGATGGGCAGAGGGTGCTTGGGTGCCTCCCATGTCAGCAGTGCTTCTTGAAGGACCCCCAGTGGGGAGGCTCTGCCTCATCTCCACATGCACTCACTGCACCTTCCAAAATCTTACCCTTGAGGAGCATACTGTTGAAGAGTGCCTCTGAGCATGTACAGATGGCTACGCTCGTGGGTCATGAGTGCTTGGGTGCTCTTTGTGGAGGGCTCCAGTGGGGAGGCTCTGCCTCACCTGCCTCCCCACCTGCTGCACCTCCTGGAGTCACAACCCCTGAGGCGGGCCCCTGAGGCGGACTAGTGTACAGATGGCTGTGCCACAGGTGGTGGATGCCTGGGGGCCTCCTATGGAGCAGTGCTGTTTGAAGGACCCCCCAGTGGGGAGGCTCTGCCTCACCTCCTTAAGCCTTACCCCTGAGGGGTGGACTAGTGTCTCTGAGCATGTACAGACGGTTGTGGACATGGGTGGGAGATGCCTGGATGCCTCCTAAGTGACAGGGACCTGCCCTCCCACAGCACCCCAAGGGGGCGGGGCAGGTGAAGCGTGCCTCTGAGCATGCGCAGACGGCCCTGCCTCCCCTCCTTTCCTCTCCTCACCGGAGGAAGCATCCCCCCAGGTAGTAGAAGGCGGCGATGACGCAGAGCCCGGCGAAGACGTAGAGCGCGCGGCGCAGCGCAGGCGGTCCCCGCCCCGAGGAGGCTCCGAGGTGGTCGCTGTCCTCGGGGCTCCTGTCGGTGGCCGTGGGGGCGGCGGTGTCGTTGGCGGAGTCCCTCAGCAGCAGCCCCGTCGCACCCGCGGTCAAGGCCACCACCACCACCACCGCCCTCACCGCCATCGGGGCCTCCAGTGCTGACGCTGAGGGGGAGGCCTCACCGGAAGTAGGAGGAGGCACTTCCGGTCGGGCGGCACTTCATGCTGGGCCCTGAGGGGGTCTCCAGGACCGCCCTGCCCCGAGGGCGCCTCGCTCTTCGCCTCCCGGCCCGGCACTCACCCCACACCCGCGCCGCCTCTCCTCAGGACCCGCCATGACGGTGCCCTCCCTGCGCTCTGAGGCTCCCCGACACCCCGTGAAGGGTCTCCAAGGGGGTCACCAGGCCGCAGCAGGCGCCCTAAAGGGATTCAGTCACGCCCCTGGGGGTCTTTAGCTTCCTGTTCTGTTTGGGAGTTGGAACTACATTTCCCAGGGAGCATCGCTGCTCTTCGCTGAAAGGCGAGAGTGCTCGTGTCGCCTGATGCCTTATGGGAAATGTAGTTCTTATTTAGTTTAAGAGACTGCACGGCTATCCAGGAGTGAACTCTACTGACTAGTACTAGACACGCAAGAACTCTTCCAATGCTATCCACGCTTACCTGGAAGTAAGCCCCATTGACTCTTAAGGACTTACTTCTGAGTAGACCTGCCTAGGGTGGGATCTGAGACTGCATCCCATCCAGGCTTACCTGGGAGTAAGTCCCATTGACTCTCATGGACTTACTTCTGAGTAGACCTGCCTAGGGTGGGATCTGAGGCTGCATCCCATCCAGGCTTACCTGGGAGTAAGTCCCATTGACTCTCATGGACTTACTTCTGAGTAGACCTGCCTAGGGTGGGATCTGAGGCTGCATCCCATCCAGGCTTACCTGGGAGTAAGTCCCATTGACTCTCATGGACTTACTTCTGAGTAGACCTGCCTAGGGTGGGATCTGAGGCTGCATCTCATCCAGGCTTACCTGGGAGTAAGTCCCATTGACTCTCATGGACTTACTTCTGAGTAGACCTGCCTAGGGTGGGATCTGAGGCTGCATCTCATCCAGGCTTACCTGGGAGTAAGTCCCATTGACTCTCAGGGACTTACTTCTGAGTAGACCTGCCTAGGGTGGGATCTGAGGCTGCATCTCATCCACGCTTACCTGGGAGTAAGTCCCATTGACTCTCATGGACTTACTTCTGAGTAGACCTACCTAGGGTGGGATCTGAGGCTGCATCCCATCCAGGCTTACCTGGGAGTAAGTCCCATTGACTCTCATGGACTTACTTCTGAGTAGACCTGCATAGGATTGGGCTGTTAAAAGTCTAGCCTCTTAATTTCCACACGAGGTTTCATGCAGTGAAATGAATGGAATTAGCCTTTATTAAGCTATTCAGAATGTCGCATTGCATCATGGGAGGGGAAGTCCATGGAAGTGTCCAACATGGCGGCTATTAGTGGCGCTATTGGAGCTGAGCCTTATGGGAAATGTAGTCCTGTCCGCGGAGACGGGAGTTAAACGATGCACCGACCTTGAGAGCAGCAGCACCCTGAGCAACTCAAAATGGCGGCCATACCTTTTCCCATAATGCCCCTCGAGCCCGCCTACCTCTGCGCGTGGCCTACTGGGAGTTGTAGTCCAGGCCTGGTCGCTGCCCTTCTCCTCCCCGCTTCTCCGCTCTGTCCTTGGTTCACCATGCTGCCCGCCAGCCGCTTCCTCGCCCGCTTTGTCAGAACGGGGACCCGGAACCCTGCCCGACGCTACGCCGAGGCGGCCGCTGCAGGGCCTGCTCAGATGGCCTTCACCTTCGCCTCGCCCTCTGAGGTACTCCTGTGACCGGGGAAAGAGACGGAAAGCTGGGCAGGCCTGTCCACATTTACCTGGGAGTAAGCCCCACTGACTATCATGGGGCCTGCTTCTGAGCAGACCCGCCCACTGATGTTGGGCTCTGAGGCTGCAACATTTACCTGGGAGTAAGGCCCATTGACTATCATGGGGCCTGCTTCTGAGTAGACCTGCCCATTGAGGCTGCAACACTTACCCGGGAGTAAGGCCCATTGACTATCATGGGGCCTGCTTCTGAGTAGACCTGCCCACTGAGGTTGGGCTCTGAGGCTGCAACACTTACCTGGGAGTAAGGCCCCTTGACTATCATGGGGCCTGCTTCTGAGTAGACCTGCCCACTGATGCTGCAACACTTACCTGGGAGTAAGGCCCATTGACTATCATGGGGCCTGCTTCTGAGTAGACCTGCCCATTGAGATTGGGCTCTGAGGCTGCAACACTTACCTGGGAGTAAGGCCCATTGACTATCATGGGGCCTGCTTCTGAGTAGACCTGCCCACTGAGGCTGCAACACTTACCTGGGAGTAAGGTCCATTGAGTATCATGGGGCTCACTTCTGAGTAGACATGCTTAGGGTTGGGCTCTGAGGCTGCAAGCCTGTCCACACTTACCTGGGAGGAAGCACCATTGACTGTCGTGGGGCTTGCTTCTGAGTAGACATTCCCAGTGGTGGGAGTCAAATAAATTAACAACAGGTTTTATGTCCCATTAGTAACTGGTTCTGTGAGAACCCTCTGAAGCCCCCCACTGGACATTCCCCACTGGAGCTTCGTATTAAAAATAAAGCAAATGTCAAATTTAACCTTTTTGAACTTGTTTCCTCAGGGTTCAGGATGACAAGCTGGATTTTCATCTTGCTCTTTCCCTCCCTCTACCCCGTTCAGGTGTTCTACAATTCAGCCAACGTGAAGCAAGTTGACGTACCCACCTTGAGTGGCTCCTTTGGCATCTTGGCTGCCCACGTCCCCACTTTGCAGGTCCTGAAGCCTGGCGTTGTCACAGTCTTTGCTGAGGATGGCTCTGCCACAAAATATTTTGGTATGTTTGGGAACCCTCTGAAGTGGATTGTCCTTTGAATGCCTGAGTTCCGTTTTAGCGCTTATTTACCTGTAAATCTTTGCAATATATACCTGTGATATTAGCACAGCCAGAGATTTTGTTTATTGTGAGCTTGCAGTTTCAAGATTCTTAAAGTAACTAACAATCATCAAATCCAATAAACACAAGAACCACAAAACAAGGCCCACAACTGACCTAAGACGGTCACCTCCCAGGGTAATCTGGCAAGCTTCTTTCCATTGCCAGAAAAAAAAGTGTCGGGATAGCAACCTATTGAAATGAATGGGATTTACCAGATCTTTCAGTATGGGTGTTGTATGATTTCAGCTGCAATCCTTAAAACACTTCCCTGAAAGTAAGTCCCATAGAACAGAATGGCACTTACTTCTGAGTAGACATGCTTAGAATTGCATACTACGAACCATAGTAATAAGGGCCAGGGTTTCTTCAGGGACTCAAGAATAGTAGGCTTTGGAGTGAAGGAAGTAATGGTGCACCAGGCAATGAATGAATGAATGAGGTTTGAAATTCTGGGGAAGGCATTTGGCAGTTGTCTTACGTTCTCTCTCCTTCTCAATTTTATATTTCCAGTCAGCAGTGGCTCCATCACAGTGAACGCAGACTCTTCTGTCCAGTTGCTGGCTGAGGAAGCAGCACAATTGGATAAGCTTGACCTTGCGGTTAGTACTGCCTTCTCTCCCTTCTTAAAGCTGAAATAATACTTTGAAAAATTCCAAACTACCGTGTGAGTTTTAAGTGGTGGCTTTGCTTTCCTTTTGAATTATTTATTATTTATTTGATTTTAGTATTTGTATCCCACCTTTCTCCTGGTGATCCAAGGTGGCTTATCAGAGAATAATGCACAAGATGGCTTTCCTTTTCTAGGTTTCTTTCTATAAATTTAAAACACTGATATTTTTTGCCCTGCCAAAAATGTTACATCACAAGGTTATGGGAACAACTAGCTTCTATATTTTGGTAGTAGTTGCAAGTCTTACTGGATTTGGTATTTCACAGTCTAGAGACTCTAGGACAATAGGAAGTAATGGGCTGCAATGGAGGCAACTGAGCAGGCAGTGATGGGTCCCACTTCAGTCTGATGTCTGAGATAACCACCTCATTTGGCTGCTGGGTTGGGCTGGTCCAGCCCAGATAGAAAACTCACAAACAGAATATCCTTTTCTTTACTACGGCTGCTTGTTGAGTTTAGACATCCTCGCCCACATACCCATCTTCTCTCGTGTTTCACTCCAAACTTGAAGAGGGAATGGAACCCAGCATTGCTATTCTTACCAGTTCATTTGCTTGTCATGTTTCCTGGCCACCTTGCATATTTTTGTCCATATAAAAGGATCCCTGTACTTATAAGGTCCCCCTGTGCAGTAGTGAGCCTTGGAGTGAGGTTCCTTCACACTGAAGAATGATGTGCATCTGGAAAGAAACACAATTAGAAAATGCATTGTCATAGGCCCATAGCCATGGTATCTCTTCCCTGCCAAATTTTGGTATATGCATAAGTCAAATGTGAATGTTTTGAGGACAAAATCCTAAGCAATTTAGGCCATCACAACTTACCTGTTTCCCTGCTCTTATGGTGGTGTGTCGAGGCCAGTGTATGTCTGTGCACTGTGCCTTATGGCACTTTTTGTGACACTCCAGTCCAGCGTGGGATTTGTGCCAGCCAAACAGGGGTTTAGGATTACAGCCTGAGGGACTACTTCACCTTCTACCCACAGGGAACCCTTCATAGAGTCCTGGCAATCTTTACTGGCCTATATGTGTGTGAGACGGTTGAGGAACATGACAGCAGTTCTCAGCATTTTTCTTCTTACGGCACATTGACCACTGTGGTTTTAGTCTTTTGTGATGTATTTCCTTGCTTTTAGGAAGCTTTTCCAGGTTCTGCAGCTCTGTTTTTAGGGTAACTATAGTAATGAATTGTCTACCCCTTTCTCCTACCAGCTAGTGGAGAAAGAAGGATAGATAGTCTAAAAGTACTTTGAAATGTTTTTTCATTTATTTTCAACTGCTGTGCTCCAAACCTTCACAACACCCTGTTTGAAAACCACTGACTTAAGATATAATGGACTTCATTGTACTGTTACGTTACAGGCTGCAGGTTTGCAAAATTTTTATTTAGACTGCAGAATTTGGCTTTTGTTAATACAGATTGACCTTTTTACAGCCTTGAGGTCTATGATAGTAATGCATTATGGCTTTTATTTATTTTCTCCCTGTACGAGGAACTTGTTTTGCCACACGTAAGCTTAAAACTTGAAAATTCAAAAAGGAACTGAATTTTTCTAATGCAACATTTGGCTCTAGCTTCCCATGCCGTCGCAAGGAGTTTTTAAGCTCCCACATCCTCAAGCAAAGCATTTTCAAGGTGCTGATTCTGCAGTTCCATGCCCTCATCACTCTTGCAAAAAATCAATGTCTTAGTAGCAAGGTCACTATTTTGCAAGTCAATATTTGAAGTGGTGGATGTATTGGTTCGAGCGGCTCTTCAGCATATGAAGGTCCCTACAGAGGATCATGAAGCAGTTGCATCTGCTCATTAACAGTATATAGGAAATTGACTGCAGCTACCCAATCAAAATGTTCAAGGCTGATTTTATGTAAGTCAGTGGCACCATTGGACTTCCAGGGTATTTGTTTAAAGTGTTAGGTGACATGCAATGAAAAGAACATTTGCTGAGAGCTGTATATAAAATCTTTAAACGCTAGCAAAAGAAATAAGAGCAGATTGCTAAGAGCTAGAGTGATGTGTGCAGGAATCAACCAAAGCTTAAAGTGGGAGATGACTTTCTGGCTTTCGTTTGGAGGGCACCCAAGACAAGGTTTATCCAAATTCATGTTAATTGCTTCAGTGAAACTATGTAACCCCCCTCATCCTCTGTTGTCCCCTTCTCCTTTTGCCTCCAGTTTTCCCAGCATCAGGAACTTTTCTAAGGTGTCCACCTTTTTCATGATGTGGCCAAAATATTTGAGCTTCAGCTTCAGTATCTGGCCTTCCAGTGGACAGTCAGGATTGATTTCCAGGAAAATGGACTGGTTTGCAGTCCAAGGGACTCTCAAGAGTCTTCTCCAGCAACATAATTCAAAGCATCTACTCTTTAGGAGCCAGAGCTGGCAACTAGCTCCAGCTCCCACTTCTCTGATTTGCAGTGTGCTTTGGCTGGTTGTCCTGAAAGTGGCCAGCTCAGACCTGATATTTATTCTTCAACCCAGAAATAGCTGCATAGGTGAGCTCAATGTAGTGGTCTTTGGAATCACTTCCCAGTTCAGGATTTTTCTGGGTCTTGGGAAGAACTCCCAATTTCCCTCAGTGCTGCTGCTCCTTGCTTGCATACACACTCCTCTCCCTTGACAGCAATTTCTGTATTTCATTCTTTTCTGGGGGACAGGCAACCACTTTTTTGTTTTACTATGTAAATCACTTTGGAAACTATTCTTGTTCAAAGGTGAAACATAAGTTATGAGCCTTTTAATTTTTTTCAGTTATTTTTATTCTGCCTTTCAGAAGTAGCCTGAAGGCAGCTAACAGAGAAAGTAACAGCTTTACAGTAAAATCAAGATTTTAAATAATATGAACCAAAAAGTAAACTATTTCAAGAGTAGCAAGTAATAATCTGGGTAGAACACATTAAGCTTAAGTACAAAGGTGGAAGGAGGTTCAAGTGTTTATTGAACTCCTTGAGGCAGTTTCTACAACTGGGCAGCTGTTGTGGAGCAGGCCCTGTCCCATATACATGCCAGTACAGGTTTATCTAATGACAATATGGAGAGCTGAGAGCATCTGTGAAGATCTTAGGACGGGTACTGACTGCAAGGAAGATGGTCCTTAAGACACACAGGTCTAGACAGCATATGTACTTAAATAATGATTAGCATCTTAAATTAACCCCCCTTGTTGTCCCCCAAAAAGAGAGAGAGCCTATAGTATATAGCAATTTGGCTTTCATTCACTTGACTTTCATTTTTTCACACACATTCACTTGTGTTACGTACTGTAGTTATTCTGGTGACTCTGGACCAATCAGTGATCATCCCATTCACTTTTTCTGTTTTGATATGGTCCTGCTGTGACTTATTCTTACAAGGAAGCCAAGGCAGCCTCCACCAAAAGGGAGCCTTCTTTTCAGTGGCCCCAGTACAGAGAGTCCTCTCTCTGCTGACTTTTTCATGCTGGCCCTGAATTTTTGTTGCTGTGCTTTTTCTTTCCATATTCATATTGTTTGGATTGATTTGTATGGATTTGTCTCAACTCAGTGAACATTTTACAGCTTTGTCTTGTAGCTCGTGAACAGCTTTTGAAATTGATGTGGGGAAAGGTATATAAAGGGTTTTTAAAGAAAAATATCAAGAGCTTGTGAGATACAAAACTGACATTACGATGCAGGTGCGTGGATTCCTTCTTTCCCTGCAAGAGGGGCAGGTGGACAAAATTTGAATTGTATACCTTGAGAAGTAGGTGGGGGTGGGCACCCAAGTGTGGATGGCGGCCAAGGCTGGATGATGACTAGGTATAGAGGCAGATGTTCATCTTTCAGCAGAATCTGTGAAACAGCATTTATTCTTGGCTTTTCCATTCTCGAGCATCAGCTCCATGTTTCAGGGTTGCTGATCAATGAGGGGCCCCAGTGCAGCCTCTGTCCATTGTGTGATTCCAACATCTTTTCTTTTCAGGCAGCCAAGTCGAACTTGGAAAAGGCTCTCTCTGCACTCGCCACAGCTTCAGACGAGACGGCAAAGGCTGAAGCCCAGATCAGTGTAGAAGCCAATGAAGCAATTGTGAAAGCTCTGGAGTAAGAAGGGTAAGCATTTGCTACAAGGTCTTCTCTTTGTCCTAGCAGGTCTTTCTCTTCAGTCCTGCCAGATCAGCATCTATAAAAGAAGTATGCAATAGAAGTATGCAAACTTCTATGTTGTTCCAAGTTTTTCGGAATGATTTGCAACATACAATTTGCAAACAGTTATTTGCAACAATTGTCAACAAGAGAAATATGAGCTGGGAAATCACTAGTTCGGGTCGGCCACCAATTTGAAGGGGGACCTTTCCAAAAATATTAGAGCACATTGAAGGTGATTTGTGAAGGAATCAATATTTTGAATAAAAAGTAATATTTGAACTGAGGTGGTCTGTTAAAGCACTTTGCAGCTGGAGGCATCCAAAAGTTCAATTGTAATAAGGATATGTGGGGAGCATGTATAACCCAAACTTTCTGGTCTACAGTTGAAGGCAATATAGTTTGTATTCCACTTCCTTCCCTACCGGGAGGACAGATAAACACAGAAGGAATTTCAAATAAGGTAATCTGTACTTATCATAAAAAGAACATCCCACCACCCTGACACGATTTTTAAGGATATTTGGAATAGTTTAATCATAGCCAGGTTTTAACCTCTAACTATATACTAAGGCTCAGTCCTGAAATACAGAGGCTGCATTTAAGCATATGCAGAGTGTGTTTATCTTGCCAGAATTAGGAGCCAGTCTGAGCCAGAATCAAGATAGTACTGTTGACTTCAGCCTGATAGCATCTCTAGGTTTGAAGGATGCATCGCTAGGGATGGACATCTGCCACTAGGTGGTGCTACAGGGTAGCTGGACTCCTTAGTGAAAATGAGGGGGCTGGACAGCAGTCTTTGATTACTCAGATGTTTCTGAATGTCCTTCCTCGCCCTAAGTGCATTTACAGTAAGTTCCCACGCTTAATGTGAACAGTAGATTACTTCTGGCACTGTTCAGTAAGGATTAAGCTGCTTCTCTTCCAGACTGAGAAGAAAAACTGCAGCCATCCCAGAATCAAGGGGGGTATCAATCAAGTGTTGAGCAATGAACCATGGAAGGATGCTGCTTTTGAAAGGACTACTCTGCTTAAAAGGAGGACCAAAAAAGTTGTTAACTTTGCCTGCCCACCCAATGGCTCCCTAAAACCTCTCAAGAGAAATCAGCAAGAAAATGCATCTACTTTAAATTGTTTACAGCAGTAAGAAAATCTGTTTTAGAGTGGCATTCAGCAATTAGAAATGCAAAGGAATGCCTTTGCCTGGCTTAGCTGAATAACGGAAAGATTGCTAGTATGGCTACAACAGTAAGAAAAGCAATTTTTCAACTGTAGATTTTAAAGGGATGCATTTCCCCCTTTTCTATTTCCTTCTCATTTGCAGTGGCCATTCATGTTGACTCAACTCCATGAATTAAAAAATCCATGTATTACAATGTTGATCCTGTATATTTAACACTAAGGGCAGTATCTTAACGTTTTCCCTGAGTACTCCTTCAGGCTCAAAGTTCAGTGCTTTCCTCACAACCAGATTGGTTTTCATCCTGCCTTATTGCAGTAGGAAGGCACTGGTTTCTTGAATGATCCTTTTCTTCTATCGTAGGCCTCTGCAGATTTAATAAAGTCCTCCATTTCCCTCTCCCCAGTATCCTCACCAGCAGCAAGTGGATGTGCCAAACTCTAAAGCAGGGATGTCCAAACATTTTGGCAGTTGGGCCACATCATCTCTCTGACACTGTGTTGTGGGCAAGAAAAATGATTTACATTTCAAATTTGAATAAATGTACTTATAAGGGTGAATTATAGACAGATCCGGAGGATTTTAAGGCGTGCCCATGGACCAGATGGAGGTTCTTGCTGCAGGCTTCATCGAGGCTTACAATGGGCCGCATCTGGACGCCCCTGCTCTAGAGTTTGAGTGCCCAAGTGGGCTGCAAGGCCTACTTTTTATGAACTTTGCTCACTGTTAAAAATGTGTGTTGTGTTTTGATCCATCAATGTATTTTAATTCTCCAGTCCAGATATAAACTTTAAAAAGGAATTTGGTAAACACTTCAGACACTTTGAATTACTATTTGATTTGAGGAACATGTGTGCTTTTAAAACTATTTGCAAACAATCCAGCTGGGGAACTGCAGTGCAAACTAACTGAAAACACAATTCTAAGTCCTGTGTTGTTCAATGGGATTTATTCACAGGAAAGAATGTACAAGAATCCCTCACTTTCTGATGCTTTGTTTTCTGATGGTTTTGTTCTTTCAACATTTTTCAATTATATCCAGTACTCATTTATTCAGTGCACGTTCTGCTCTTCCAACCTCTCTCTGCTGGGCTCTTCTTGCCCTCCCCTTGTTGATCTGCATATGACATGGTGATTCAGACTGTTTTGGGGTGTGTGTAGAAGAGTGCACGTACACTAACGTTACCTCCAGGTTTATTCCCATTCTCAAAAGACATTAATTTGTGTCCATTTACAGAAATATTTTGTGTGTTAGCAGGAATTTACAAGGTTAAAAAAGGCATTTGCAATTTGGTAGCTAAAAAACATTAGAAGCAACATTTGTAAGTTTAAAAAGACTGGGTTTTTTAGTTTCCATTTTTCACCACAGTGAAAAGTCACAGGAAAGTGAACGGGGGACACCTGTATAGGATTTGGTGTCCTATTGAGCAGCTTCGGTGTCCTATTGAGTCAATTATTTTGAACTTGCAGTTCGTTTAAGGTTCAATTTCAGGTTTAAGGTACACAAAAGAGACAGAAACCTTTATTGGCATAAGATGGAATAGGGATGCAGAATAAAGGATATATTAAGATCTATCCACATATTGAGATATATATCCACATATATTGAGATCTATCCACAGTCAAATGTCCTTCTTGGAAGCTCCAGTTTGATTCAAAAAGATTATCACCTGGTTGACTTTCAGTGTCCATATAGAAAGCTCTGTGTTTCTGGGGACAATAAAGAAATTGAAGATATGGAGCAACATGGCCTTAAGTGACTGTGGCCATCAAACTTAAAGGGGAGCAAACTATTTGCTGTACTGTACAGTACAAATTCTGCATTTTCAATCGATAATTAAACACATACCTGTGTTGAATAACCACACCCAAAGACTCCAAGGACAGCGCAGCAGCAGTAGGTTTCTTTTCCCAAAGGGTCAGTCCAGATGGTCAAACCAAATCCGAAAGACTTTAGGCTCAGACTCCACTCTAGTTTATTGTGGGGAGGGGGAAAGAATCTGGAACTGGTGGGTTCAGATTTGACTTGAGCAATGCAGCTTTTGCATTATCCTCTTTCCTTTGTTTTGCAGGTAATTCCACCACAGCTTTGTGGAATCTGGCATCTCTGCTCTGGACTGTTCTTTGTCTCTGCTCTCCTCTTGTCTGTACAGATGGTGTTGGTTAAGCCAAACAATCAACTAATTAAAAATATAGACAAAAATGGTTAATTTCATAAGCATGTGTCTTTGTTAAAATAGTAGTCTTAGGGCACAAACTTATCTAACATTTCTGCACTGGTGCAACCACAATGCAACCTAAAGGAACAAATGTTCTCACGTGGAGGCATCTGTGACTGCCTTCCCACCACATGATACAGTGTACATCCCATTGGCACTGGAAAAATTGATTGGATTCAGCCCTCTGGGCAGCCCCCTTTTGTTTGTTTTGTATCATCAGAACTGATATGGTGCTGCTTCTGCTCCTGACCTGGTGACAGCACCTCGATTAATTTTTTAAAATTTGATTCACTTCCAAACAAACAAAATTTTGGCTCATAGTCTTTTTATTTGTTCATATTTTTATTTTAAGAGAACCTGAATTCTTCACTTTCTAGGTATCAGAATCTGTGAGCTGAAAGATGTTTGCAGATGAACAAAGGTCTTTCTTCTGTAGTTTTCTTCTCCTAGTGAGAGAGCATTGTGGCTCTCTTACTTTGCCTCTCAAGTACTGAGGTTTGGGTACTGAGGTTGGGCAACTGCTCTGTTGTTTGAGTGGGGTTTTTCTCAGCCCAGTCTGAAGATGCTGTCAAAGACTGAATCCAAGACCTGTTTGCAAAAAAGGTATTCTGTCACTTTGCCAAAGATCCAAATTGTTGTCAACTTGCAATAAACCCATAGGCAAGCCAACTATGGGAAAGTTCTGTTTCTTAGAGATCCTTTTAGCTTTGTTAGGGGTTTCTTTCTTGGCTGGTTTGTAAGGAAATACAGTATCTTTGACCACTATTCCTAGCAGTACCCTGCTGACGATTGGAGTAGCTCTTTTATGGTCACAACTTGTAGAAACATCTGGTCAGTATAGTATTGCAGTGCCTGGATGCATGAGCAGGCTGCATGAATTATCTTTCTTAATCTCAGTGGACCAAAATGTTGAAATACAGCACATGCACTAACAGTGACCTCATGAAAACCGTGTGGAAATATGGCATCCTGCTTACGGGCAATGGTAAACAAAATGCAGGCCACACATGGATGGGCTGCAGGTTGCCCATCATTGTTCTAGCAGTTTATATGTAAATCTTCCTCCCTCCTTCATTCCTCCTTCTAAGGTTGCTTTCAAGTGTGCCCCATATGCCAGGTACATTCTGTTTCCAGCATTCATGACTCTTCAGTCTTTCTTATAAAGTATAGTGTCTTGTGATATGCATGTACTAAATATCAACTTTCTGAATGACAGTATAACAAATTTGAGCTACAATTAATGCTTTTTTTCTGTAAGTGAGATAGAGACTGGTGTCCATTTTTAGGCTTCTTTCACAGTACCGTGTAGCAAAATTTGAACAATTTTGTATTCATCTGATAATTTTGATTTCTTTGTGGTGCAAATATTTCAGAAATGCTGTTATTTTGGGCACAGGACCATCTAGCCACAAATTACTTTAATTTATACATACCCAAATCCAGAGTAACTTTGGGAGCACATAAGAGACTTTTTGTGCACCCGTAGTTACTGCACCACCTAGTGAAAACCTATGGGAAATTCATATTGCAATCCAGAGTAAGTTGTTCTTACACCGGAGCAAGGACTCCCCATAGTTACGCTGGGTTTTGCCCATAGTCAGTTGCATAATATGAAGTGTATTACAGTGCATTGGTCAAATTGGATAGATTAAAAACTTACCATACAATCCAGAGTAACTACAGGAGCACATAAGAGACATTATGTGCACCCGTAGTTACGGCACCACCTAGTGAAAACCTATGGGAAATTCATATTGCAATCCAGAGTAAATTGTTCTTACACCAGAGCAAGGACTCCACGTAGTTACTCTGGATTGTGCCCTATATTTATCTATTGGATAAACGTTAAGAAACCTTAACTTCAAGATAACTTAAAGTTTCAGTGATGCAAAAAAAACATGACTTATGTAGTGCTTCTAAGGGCACAATCTAGAGTAACTACAGGAGCACGTAAGAGACATAAGTTAGGCTACAATCCTAACCATACTTTCTTGGGAGTAAGGGCTATTGAATTTAATGGGACTTACTTCTGAGTAAACATGCTTAGGATTGCACCCTAAGAGACACATAAGAGACGTAAGAGACACGTAAGTATATAGGTTACTGCACCACCTAGTGAAAACCTATGGGAAATTCATATTGCAATCCAAAGTAACTTGTTCTTACTCCAGAGCAAGGACTCCCAATAGTTACTCTGGATTTCACGCTAGGTTGTGTTGGAAATATTAAAAATTCAACATAACACAAAATAAATGTAACTTTATCTACATTTACATCTACGTTTGCATCTGCCTATCATTTACATCTATCTATCTATGGAAAGGTAGTGTGATGAAGCAAAAGATCCAGCATGAGTGTCCATTCCATCTCCTTGGTTTGCTGTTACTCTTCACACGTGGAAAGAAGTGGAATCCTTCAAACCTTTTTTTCTTTAATCATACTCTCAAATGGCACAGTCCAGAGAAAACCATGCCCCACTGTTGAATGAATGCCTGTGAAAATCACTTGAGCTAATAACATACTCTGCAAGGTGGTTAGAACCACCCTCCTCTTCTTCCAGCAGCCGAGCTTCTTGGCTATTGCTGTGTTCCACTCTCTTTATTACTATTATTAAAAATATATGCTGCTTTTCAATACAAAAAAAATTTACATTGCTAAATAAACAGTTTCCTATCACAAAAAGGCTTGTAGTATAAAAATGATGCTAAAGGAACACCAGCAAATGGAGAAAAGGAAATGGTCCTCTCTACGAGGTCTTTAATCAGTGCTGCTTTAAAAGATAACATCCAAATCCAATTGCCAGCTGGGCAAACTGTGGGACTTGATGCCCTAAGTCCCAAAAAGGAAGCTTGAAGACCTGCTACTTGTCTTGCTTTTTCTGCTATCATATCTCTTACTCTTCTTAACCCAACTTTGGTCATTTGTTTTTCCTTCTTCACCTCCTCCCCCCCCCCCCGCTTCCAAAATAGCTTCTCCTCACCCCACTACCACCACCACCAGTTGTGCTGTGACGCCATCTCAGCGCATTATGCTCGCACAAGCTTGGCTGTCATGCGGTTATTTTTGGCTATGCCACCTAGGATGTTTTCTTGGCTGCCTCCTCTCCTGTGCCACCTCTTTTCCTTTTTTTTAATTCTGACAAGAGATCAAAAATAGACACTCTGTGGAGTCTGTGTGTGTTTTAAAAAAACCCACCCTGCTTTGAGTTTATTAAAAGCCTCTAAATGGTTGTTGGAAGCTTGGTGAGTCTTTTGCTTCCGTCTCTTTCTCTCTTCCTCTTTAAAGGTCAGATGTTGAAGCGAGCAGGAAAAAAAAATACCAAGCTGGAGCTGGTACTAATTAAAATGTCGCGGGAATAACCGGGGACAGAATGCCTTTTGATTCTCCTTTTCCGCTTGCATCTCTTTCAGGCTTTTTTGCTTCTTGCCTCCACGTGCCTCCTGTGACACATGGTGATGTACTCTTTCACGTTTGTGACTTGAAGTTTGATGCTAGAAACTTGACTTTATTTTTTATCCTGTCCTTGGGTTCACTCAGAAAACTTGGGGTTTGGGGGAGTTTGATCTACATCAAGGTCCTCAAACCCCAGAGATTTCTCAGTTTATGAGCCAGGGCTACCTTCTCTGGAGGGCGTTGTTTTAAGTCTACAGATCCCGGACTTTTAAAGTTCATGTAATGGTTATGTGTGTCACTCTCTGTGTTCAGTGTCATGATGGTGATCAATGCTGGTGCTGACCTCTGAAAAGCTGAGCACAAGCAAGTAAGGGAGGACTTCCTCCTTCATACCCTGCTTATGAACTTCCCAGAGCTGGCCATAGTGTGAAACAGGCTTTCCTACAACAGCTAGGAAAAACTGAGGTCTGATCAGGCGGGGGCTGCTCTTACATACTCAGAAATAATGGCAGACATTTGCCATGAAAACAGTGACATGCAGGCTGATGACATTATCTGGAAGCCTGACTAGCACTTTCTTCCACCCTGCATCCTATGTTCAGAGCTGCTGGTTGAGTTTAGACCAGGGTGGTCCAACACAAAGCCTGTGGGCCGCATGTGGCCAACAAGGCCCTTTTTTGCAAACCTTAAAAGGCCCTGATGAAGCCACCACCCACTACCTCGTCCTGCTTCAGCAACTTTTCTTCCTGCCGCAAAGTTCCAGCTTCTCCTTTGGAGAAGGAAAATCCGAAGTGGCACAGCTGGAGATTAATACCCCTCTCCATCTTCTTTTCTGTCTGCTCTGGAGACTCAGAACCCAGAAGTAACTGGTGCTGACATCACGCCAATTACTTCTGCATCTGTGTTCATGGGGTGAAGTCCAGGACTTGCAGCCCCCCGCCATTAACAGTTGGACCACCCTGGGTTAGATAGTGCAAAAGTGAAGGCATTTTCTGCTGTGAGATACTCTTATGAATACATGTTCTTCCTTGGAAGGCCAATTTGCTTTTCACTGAGACTGCTCACACAAACAATGGCTTCATGTGTGCAAAAGACATAAGATGTTGGAGGCTCCAGATCTTGCTCAAGGGCGCTTTGATGCATTACTCTGTGGCCTAGATATGATCTGAGTTAAGGTGTTGAGCCTATGTCTAGATGAGTGATACTTAGACATTTAACCCAGGACTCCCTTTGTAACTTAAAAATCTGTCTGGGACCACCGTCAATCTTACTGGAATGTGACATCACTGTGATGCTAGAGCTCCTCCATGTCTACTCAGAAGTTAAGTCCCATTGTGTTCAATGAAACTTACTCCCAGAAAAGCCCAGCACCCAGTTTCCAAGATCCCACCCTCATATGACATCCCTGATCCGAGGTCCTAACACCCCCTCCAAGGGGTCCTGATCCCCACTTTGAATAGATTATACTGTTTTGATCCCCTGTACACCCTTGATCCCCCTCTTTGTTCTAGTTTGTACTGTTTTGGACTAAAGGTGGAAATTTAGCTGAATGAACAATATTCATATGTCAGGAAGAGACCTAGGTTATATCCCCAATATGGCAGTTTTCTGAATTCAAATACTGTAATGTCCTTTTTCTACCTTAGGCACTGAAGCTGCCTCACCTGCAAGTGGTCCAACTCAGCCAAATTTACTGTCTTGGTTCATTAGTCGTAGTGAGTGAAAAATGGTATAGCGTTATTATTAGTACTTTATTTTATTCATTTATACCCCGCCTTTCTTCCCGAAGGAAATCAAGGTGGCATACAACATATAAAATTATAATCATAATTCAATTTAAAATGGATAAAACAATGCATAAAAATCATTTTTTAAAAACTGTACAACCAGCATTAATACATTTTAAAAACAATGCGGTGGTAAATCATCTAAAAACCAATTAAAAACAAGAGACAAGATTAAAAACAACCAGCCATAAGCTTATCATAATGACAGCTAGACTTCCATTCATAAAGAGTGGTGGTGAATCTGAAGTGGTGGTGGACTCTCTCTCACTGGGGATCTTCAAGCAGAGGCTCAATGAGCACCTGTCGGGGGTGCTCTAGAGGGATTTCCTGCTGTGGGCAGGGGGTTGGACTAGATGATCTACTAGGTCCCTTCCAACTCTATGATTCTATGGTGTGGGTCAACACAGGTTTATTACTTTGTCCATTGTGTGATTCTCCATTGGATATAATGCTATCACCAGCCTACTGGGAGCTTTGTGCAAATCCCTGTGTCTGGTGCTCTGTTGTCCCACAAATGCTACCACTACTCAGGGTTCAAGCATCCATTTAGCCCAGTGGACTCTCTGATGGGTATGGACCCAACCTGGCCAAACACCCTCTTTGTCTCTCTCTGGATCTAGGCAAGCATCAGAATGAGGTGGTATAATATTAAAATACTAAAGAGGACATTGCCACTTCAGAGCACAGATTGGAGATACCATGGCTTTTTCTTTAATGCTCACAACTAGCTCATTGGGGAGAAACGTTCTAGCTCTCGATAGAGTTACAGTAGCTTTGTACCTGCATTATTTTTGAATGTTAAATGCAGTTCCTCCACCTTGAAAGGATGCAAACCGTTCTTCCCTACACCCATTTTTCCCCTCCACATTTTCTTGCACACATTACCAAAGCCTGAGAGATGGGCTGTTCATCATAAGATTATTTTTTGCCAGGAAGGATAGAAAGGGTTAGGAGTCCAAATTAGGTCCCTGTACACCGCACAAGGCTTGCTCTCTTCTATCTGCTCGTGGCCTTGAGCCTGTCATTCCTGGCTATTTTCAGGAAGGAGGTTTCCCTCGGCTGATCTAAGATGGCTTTTCTCCGGGTAATGAGGTATGAAGTGTGGAATGTGGGCGGCTGGCTGGGAGGGAGGGAAGGCCGGATGGCTGCTCTGGCTGTTCTTGATTTTCCTCGAATCCCTTCGACGTACCAGCTCTACTTCTATTGCTCTCTCCTCCTTCGCCTTATAAGGCTTGGTCAGCCAACACTCCTTGCTTGTCCTTCACCGTGAGACCCAGCTGGGGCCAGATGAAAATGCAGAAGTACAGTTTTGGGGTGGAGGGGCCTTTCTCCAAGACCCACAAGCCAGAATTCCTCATTAACTCCCATTTATATTTACACAGCGGTGTGGCCAAGGCTTGCCAACTTGGCCAGCGTTTCACACTCTGGGCCCAGATCTCATTCTCCTGGAGAACTGCCAAAACAGGAGGTAGAAACGCCAAGGGGGACAGGGAGAGGATGTGTGCAGAAATGGTTTTACATTTAGCACACGTGTGCTACAGAGCTGCTTAGGTTAACTTCCTTTATTTTTTTTATATGGAGGGTGGTATAATTCATGAACAGGCATAGTAAAGGGAAACAGCTACTATTTTCTAAAACAGGCTCACAGGGTGAAGGTACTCTATTATGTACACAAAGGCACTGCTTGCTTTTCTCCTTTGAAAGAGGACTTTGTTCCACTTGGGGAAAACAATATATGTGTCATCATATAGCCTACTTAGGTCCTTGAGAAGAGGTGTCCTTCCATACAGGCAAGGCAATCTGTACACGTTCAGAGGCACCCTTTGCTTTGGCCTTTAGATGGAAGATAACATTCTATACTGTCCAAATGTTTTGGCAGGAATGCCACATAATATCCCTGACACTGTGTCAGGGGCCAGAAAAATTATTTACATTTCAAATTTGAATAAATTCATATATAACAGTGTATTAGAGACAGATTTGGAGGATTATAAGGGTTGCCCATGGGTCAGATGGAGAGAGGTCTAGCCATAGACTGTATTGAGTCTCGCCCCGTCTACATCTGGCCCCTGAGTTTGGGTTTGGACACCCCATGTTCTAGATGGTGAAATGCTCTGGGCATTCTGTGATGCCCAGTTCATACCCTTGAGAATGCAAAGGATGCACAAATGCTTCTTGCTCCGCATGCAAAGTTAACACAGCATGAGATAGACTGTTATTTGTTCTGCCACACAAGTACACATTGAGATACATGGGACTGGGTCAAACACTCAGTGTCACTTTTTTTGGGGGGGGGAGAGGGTGTTTTCTTAACATTTTTCAAAGACAGTTGATAAATATGAGAAAAGGAATGTGGTCGTGGTCAACAAAAAAATCATGGCAGCACTTCACATTGCAATCTATCAATTTAGAGGATCAATACAAAAGGAATTTCAAACGTGAATGGACGTGAAAGAAAACATTTGCACTCCTGAAATATCTCAACGTTTTCATGCTTCTACAGCAGAAACTTGTTCAACTACGTTGAAAGTGGATTGACAAACTCATTGGGGGATTTGGGAGAGCTGTGGATCAAAAGATTAAAATGTACATTAAATGTACAAAGAAATCTAAGGCTGCAATCCTAAAAACACTTTTCTAGGAGTAAGACCCACTGAACACAATGGGGCTTCCTTTTGAGTAGACATAGGGCGCAATCCAGAGTAACTACGGGGAGTCTTTGCTCCGGTGTAAGAACAATTTGCTCTGGATTGCAATTAGGAATTTCCCATAGGTTTTCACTAGGTGGTGCAGTAACTACGGGTACACGTAATGTCTCTTACGTGCTCCCGTAGTTACTCTGGATTGTAGGGCAAGTTAGGATAATGCTCTTAAAGAGAAATGTTATAAAATGATGTATAGATGGTATTTGACATCAGTTAAATTTGCAAAAATTTACAAAAGGGTACCAAATAGGTGTTGAAATTGTATGAGACTAGAAGGAGCATTTTATCATATGTGTACGTGTACAAAAGGAAAAAAATTGGTATACTTTAATATACCAAGCAAATGCAATTTATTCTTAAGATAAATTTACAAATGAAATGAGAAGTTTTTTTTAAATATTATATGATTTAATTCATTTCCTCATCAGAAAAGGAAATCTCATGAAAGGGATCTTAAGTCTTGGAATGCTTCAAAGTTTTAAAGAAGAGAAACATACCCTACAATCCAGAGTAATTGCGGAAGCACATAAGAGACATTGATGTCAACGTAGTTATGGCACCACCTAGTGAAAACCTATGGGAAATTCATACTGCAATCCAGAGTAAATTGTTCTTACACTGGAGCAAGGACTTCCCATAGTTATTCTGGATTGCACCCATAACAGCCAAGTAGTAGAGTGACAAAATAGTTCAAGTTTAGTTTCTATCAACTTGTCTGGTGTCAAGCACTCATTTACGGTGCTGATTAAAGGAAGGCATTCCAATGTTAAGTATTGACTTTAGTGTGGAAAGGCAGTCTAAATGTTCCAATGACTTGAAATGCTTTCCATAAATGGCAACACCCAGGCATTTGGAGCTTTTGACTATGGGAATAAAATGAACTAGTGACTAGGGGAAAAGACAATGAACAGAAGCTTTAGAAAATGATACATGACATGGAAAAAAAGATATTTTTTCTCTTCATTCTCCCATCCCTCTTGTAATATTCAAACTCTGGTTCATCATTGACATTGATTGGCAGCAGACTAAGAACAGGCAAAAGAAAATATGTCTTCATGCAATGCTGAGTTAATTTAAAGATAGAACTCACTGATGTGGCAACAGCCACATGGCTTCAGCGCTAAGACAAATTCACGGAAGTTCAAATTTATGGACTGAGACAAATTCCTGGAAGTTTATCAGTGGCTCTTAATCATGATGACTATATGGAACCTCCACATTCAGAAGTAGCAGCTATAGAGGAAGGCTATTTGTCTACATATCTTGCTTCTAGGCTTCCTGCAGGCCACTGGTTTTAGGTGGAAAGAAAGATGATGCACTGAATAACCTTCAGTCAGAGATCTAAGAGGGCTCTTTTTGTGGGATTATGAAAAGGGAAGTAGACAAATACATGGAATAGTATTTCAATTGCTATTGACCATTATTAATTACATTGATTTTCCACATTCAGATTCAGTCTGCCTCTAAACACCAGAAACATGCAGGAGCAGGTTGTTGCCTTCATAGGAATTGCCCAGTGGCATCTCTGGTTTAATCCAACAGGGTTCTTCTTGGCTTCTTATTTAAACCTGAGTTTTAAATAAGAAGTTTTCTTTTCTATCATGTTTTTCAGTTCATTTTAATGGCTGGCTATATAAGTGCATCCCTTGATTTCTGATAACAAGAGGATTTGGGTTTTGGTTACCCAGTGCTGAAAGGCACTCCAAAGCCTCTCAGGAACACAGTGTTTATGCTGAATGTTCAAGACTGAGTCTTAGCATTAAAAATGGCTTAATTTTATTTTTTAATGTTTTATACCGCTTTTCCCTTTTACAAAAAAGCCCTAAGGCAACTAAGATAAAAATATATTTTAAAACACACACACACACAATACAGACTAAGGGCAAAATCCAGAGTAACTACGGGGAGTCCTTGCTCTGGTGTAAGAGCAACTTATTCTGGATTCCAATATGAATTTCCTATAGGTTTTCACTAGGTGGTGCAGTAACTACAGGTGCACATAAAGTCTCTTAGGTGCTCCCGTAGTAACTCTGGATTTTGGGGGCTATACAATAAATCAAAACAGGTCAAAACAGATTTCTTGCAGCAGGCAAGGGGTTGGACTAGATGACCTACTAGGTCCCTTCCAACTCTGATTCTATGAAACAGCTGCCAAAAATCATCAGTTATAATCACACCATAGGCAGCATGGGATAAAATGTCTGACTCTGTGTTGAATGACCAACAGGAGAGTTCTGCTCTTCATTCAATAGGTAGGGAATTATATAACTGTTGTAGTCGGTTTAAGATCTAGAACCAGTTAAACCCTACATTATGCATTGTCAGGGAAGGGGAAAATAGGTTCTGGTATTGGTGGACGGCTGGGTCAGATAAATGTGGTTCAAGCCATTGATGGAGCAAACTGACATTTAAGATCCAGAAGAACATGGGCTTCTTCCGTGTTAAGTTAACTTTGTGGATCTTTGAAGAACATTTTGTTCTTGGAAGGTGCACCCAGCAACCTGTTATTCTGAACTTCCAAGTTGTTTTAATTAGTAAGTAGCAGTGTTGCTAATTATTCCAGAAGCTCAGTTTTATTTCCCCCCTTTTCAGAGCTGGAAAAAATATTCTTCATTCTTTCACACATGACCCTATAACCATGGTTGAGTGCACAGTGCAGAAATAACCTTTTTTTATTTAGACCCCTTTCCTAAAGTTGGTTTCCTGGATTGAACTGTGGCTGCAATCCTGAAGACACTTTCCTGGGAGTAAGACCCATTGAACATAATGGGACTTACTTTTACGTAAACATAGTTAGGATTGTGCTTTAAAAATGAAATAAAAATATGAATATTCTATTGTTTGGCTTGACCAGGGCAAAGAAGGAAAGGGTTATTTCAATGAAGGGGTGTCTGCATGTGTACAAGATCTTGTGACTTAGGGTGAAATCCAGAGTAACTATGGGGAGTCCTTGCTCTGGAGTAAGAACAAGTTGCTCTGGAGTAAGAACAAGTTACTCTGGATTGCATTATGAATTTCCCATAGGTTTTCATTACATGTTGCAGTAACTACGAGTGCATGTAATGTCTCTTATGTGCTCCGTAGTTACTCTGGATTGTGCCCTTAACATTCTTTCCTTTTTCCTGGCGTACTTCCCCTTGTCCAGGGCTGGTTTTCTGACATGCAAAAACAGCCAGTAGATGGTGCTGAGACTTTGAACTGAATTGAAACTTTGAGCCTGGGACCTGCAGTGTTAGTTATATTAGTAACACCAGCTGAAGAGGAGCAGATGAAAGCCTACAGATGTTTTAGGTGGAGAGAGATTCTCATCTTTTATGATACAACTCCAGGTTTCGGGTGCAGAGCTCCTTCAGCTGGACACAAATGTGTGAAGTGGTTCTTAATTGATGTTAATTGGCCTTTCAGGCTGGTTTCGTGCTACAACCTGACTGTTCATGAAAGAAGAAATTGGACAGCCCCTGAGAAGACAGAAAACATAGGTGCGGAGTTGCTGCCAGAGTGCTGATGTCCCCGAGTTCGGATCCAGAATATCATTCTACACTATGATCTTGGGCTAGGCAAATACTTTCAGCCGAGCTCTACCAAAATTGAAAGGGAGGGGGCAGAGTGATTATGCCTTTCCTGGCTCCCACTTTCTGGATCTTGCAGATCCCCTACCCATGTCCCAAATCTGCTACCTACATATGCTCAAGACATCGCTGCAAGAGCAACATTTTCCTGGAGTTTCTTGGCTTCTTTTCTCCCTGGGGTCTTGTCTCCTTTCCAGATCCTAAAAGACTGCAAAAATAGTTTGCGAGTTGGTTTTATTTTTAAAGTGAGATCTCACAGAATTAACACAAATGCAGCTTTTCCCCACTCAGTAGGGGTGCATCACCTTTGAATTTCTGCCTGTAACATCAGTTCTAAATGGACAGGGGAGGTTTTGGGTGTGGAAAGCACTTGGCAACAAAAGGCAACATTACTTCAGATAATAAAACTGGGAAAGACCCATGCCTGCAGTTCTGGCCAGATTAGGCCATAGTGGGGTAGGTAGACTAATGGCTCAATCCTATTGAATTTTCCATTGCTGGCACTGTTGTACAAATGGGATTTACACTGAATCCTGCTGTAGAAGGACATCAGGAAGCTTCAGGATTAGGGAACGTTTGTTCCTTTACATTGGGCCTGAACTGCAGCTGCATCAGCAATGGAAAGTTCAATAGAATTGCCACATGATAGCATGCAACCACCTCAACAGAAGATCCAATTGGACAGCCTACGAGACGTAAGTTATTTTTACTTATCGGGTAGGTTGTCTGGGTCTCCTTGGGGTTTCCTCGGACATACACCAGCTGGTGCCATATGTCTGAGGAGACAAAAGGAGCAGAGAGGTTTAAAATCCAGTGTGTGTGACTGTCAGCTGATACGTCCCCAAAACCCACTCTTCCCACACACTGCCCTGCACACTGCTCTCGTGCGGGCCACAGCACCAGTGTATGTACCACTGCCATAAATCCATAATAGGAATGGGTGGTAAGCGTGGGACCTTTCTAGAAAACAGCTTCCCATGTTAACAGAAACCAAACACGAGGCAGCAGGTCGAGGGGTTGTGGTCGCTTCATATGTTCCCTCGCTTTATACACCACACTTTCTAAGCTTGAAGTTAGATGCTACAGTGCGAGACCCTCGACTGTGACCTCCTATGAAGAGAATCCTGATGAAAGACCATGCCAAGCCTGGCTGTGGGAGCCGAGAGCCCAGGCTGACGTGGGACAGGGCAAGGCCAGGTTCTGAAGATGCCGCCCGGGCCGTGCAGGGTGTGGCATGTGGCGCCCTGTCGGCGTGGCGTTGGTAGCGGTTGGCGGGGCCGTGCCCAGCTGGTACGATCGCGCGGGAGTGGGAACCAAAGCACACCCAGCGCTTATCCCTTATTACAGAGGAGAAGGGGCTGGATCGGGCCAAGATAAGGCAGGGAGACGCCGTTGCCGCCGCCACTCACACAGGGCCCTCAGGGGCCTAACCCGGGGTGAGGGCGTGGGGTGAACGGCAAAGGTGTGTGTCTCTTTGGCGGTGGCGGAGTGTTTTGTGGCAGGGGAAGAGAGAGAGAGAGGTCTTTCCACCATGCCGGCTTTGACAACTTGCCATGGAAGGCAGCCTGGCGAGCTGAGGCAGAGAGCCTTGGCCGCCAGCCAGGTTCCCACAGAGGCCTGGTTAAGAAAATACATCCCGAGCTGATGGCGGTTGCTAAGGCAACTGGCCAGCTGCCATAGTGGAGTGTGCAGGAAGGAGGGGAGGAAGGGGCCTGGGAGGCCCCAGGTGCTCCTGGCTTTCATGGGGCGGGTTGTGCGCAAGGAGGAGTGGGAAGAGAGGTTGTGTGCATGAAGGGGTTTGGAGCACACGCGTGGGCGTGAGGGGCTGTATGTGGGCATGCACACATTTGCAGGGAGGCAGCAGTGCTGCGTACACATGAGAGGAGAGTGGTGTACAAAGATGAGCAGGCCTCCGTCAGTCTTGAAAGAATATGGTATCGTGCTCGGCGCTGCATACGCTGCATGCGAAGCACAAAAGCCTGGGTTGGATTGTTATGGAGGATAGGCTGTTACCCAAGCAGCAAACCCCCCCTCTCCACGCCACTGAATCAGTCCAATGGAAAGGCAGAGCCAATACAATTGGATCCAGCTGGCGTTGCAGAGCTGGGCTAAGGACAGGAGCTCATCCTGTCTTGTGGAGCCGACCCGGGTCTCGAACCCTGGCCTGCTGGTTTACAGGCACAGCGTCTTAACCGCTTGCGCCACTTGCAGCCTTTGTACAAAGATGAGGGTGTGCATAAAAGGGGAGTGCATGAAGAACAGTGGAGAAAAGGTGACCAGATGAACGGAAAAACCCGGATTTGTCCAGATTTTTAGCCACCTGTCTGGGTGTCCTACATTTTGGCTTCATTTTGAAACTTTGTGATAGTGCACAGTACCCCATCATGCCATATGTCGTTGGATTCGTATTGAAGAGCAGAATCCAGTGCAATAATCAGTTCTGAGATAACTCCTTCCTATCAAAAGTTATGGTCAAAAAACCAAAAAACAAAAACAAAATATATATATTTTTGGCAATTTTTTTCAGCGGGTAAGAATTTTGGCCTGGGATTAGGAATTTTGGCCTTGGGGTTCAGGAATTTTGGGTCTGGCATCTGGTCACCCTGGGCCTGAATATGCAGCACGTCAGTGAGGGAGAGTACAACATCTCTCTGTAGCACATGAGCAAGGGAGAGTACAAGAGAAAACAAATAATAGTTAGGGAATAGGATGACAGAGGAGAAAGAAGCTTTGGTACATGTAGAAAAAGGGTTCGCTGAAAGGAGTAATGAATAGGTACTCACATCACACCTCAGCTACAACATTTCTGCGTGCTTCTGCATATGTGATGTGTGAATGATACCTTGGAAACACACACATATCATATGCATCTACTCGTCAAGTTGCCAGGACTGGCTTTGGTTTCTTAAATGTGCGGTGAATGGTGAACATGGGTGAAGCGTGTTTGGAATTTGTGAATCAGTCCTGAACACGCACATCCCTGAAGCAGAGTGGGTATAGTAAGGAAGTGTATATGTGAGGGAAAGAAGGGACGGGTGTCCTAGTGAAAAGCAGACTAAGCGGCATGGGTGCACATGCAACCCGATGTTTCACAGTTGGGAAACTAAGTCCATGCATGATACCGAAACACCCCAAAAGGCAGGGAGGGAAAGAACACTGGAGAGTGGGGGGAGGGTCTGTTATGAGAAATTGTGAACAAATCCAAGCAGTCACAAATTGGACTAGTTGCCACCCTTTGAATTAAGATGTCTCTTGGCAATTCAAAGCTCTCTCATTCTCTGGCTCTCGCTCTCTTTCAACGAGCTGGGGCAAATTAGTTTTAACCTTCCACCCCCACCCCCCATACTGGGGCTTGCCACATCTCCCAGCCCAGGCTTGCGGCATCCCCTCCCGTACACGCTAGGCCAACGGGTTCAGGCGGGTTTCTCTTCTCCCTGGGCAGAATGCCACGGCTGTTCATTTTACAGCTGGGCCTTTTGCTTTCTGCCCTCTGGTGCTCTGTGAAAGCTGACACTGGGGTGGAAAGAGTGGGGGCGGCTGAGGAGGAGAGCCCTGGGCAGAGGAATTTAACCAAAATGGGAAGGGGGCGGAGGAGGTACACTGTAGGGCTCTGTTGTTCTTCTTGTGCCTTTTTCAAAGGGTCTAGTTGATAGCAAGCGAACCCCCTCTCCTCCTTCCCCATTCCAAGCGATATAAATAGAAAACTGGAGAGGCTAAAGGGCACCTCTGGGCTTGACCTTACCCCATTGCCCCTGCCTCATAGATCTCTTGAAAAGGATCTTTGTAGGAGACGAGCCTGTTGGGCGTCTGGTCACCACCATCCCACCCTTGGTAGCGAGGAGATTTGCATTCCCCACTCTACAGTAATCTGTGTGCAAACACACTAGTTGGAGCCAATGCACCCCCAGGCCCTGGAACCTGTTTTGAACAAGAGAGATTATAATCAAAGTTGCAACAAGGGTGGTGAGGCATGCTGTGTGGTTGTCTTTTTAAGATGAGATGAGTCTCTTTGAGCATGCACAGAGTGCTTCACAGAGCATAGACTAAGAGCACAATCCTAACCATGTTTACTCAAAAGTAAGCCCGATTGTGTTCAACGGGTCTTACTCCAAGGAAAGCGTCTTTAGGATTGCAGCCTTACTAAACTACTGTACTATTTGATCACAGCCCTCTGGGCTTAGAAGATTCCTAATTCTCACCTTTAGTGGGTTTCTGATTTACAACACTTTTTTATAGCACACAAGTGTGTGGCACATGCAAAACGCCTTCGTAACATACACACTTGACAGCCACAGTGGCTATCGGAGGTAATCACTCTGCACTCCCACCAGCCTCTACACCAATATGCACCAAGCAGGCATCCGTCAGTCCTGAAAGACTATGGTATCGTGCTTAGCGCTGCATACGCTGCATGCGAAGGACGAAGGCCTAGGTTAGATTAATATGGTGGATAGGCAGTTACCCAAGCAGCAAATCCCCCCTCTCCATGCCACTGAAGTAGTCCAATGGAAAGGCAGAGCCAGTACGATTGGTTCCAGCTGTGTCGCAGAGCTGGGCTAAGGACAGGAGCTCACCCTGTTTTGTGGGGACCGACCTGGATCTCGAACCCTGGCCTGCTGGTTAACAGGCAAAGTGTCTTGCAAAATCCACAGCCAATATGCACCAACACTTGTGTAACTATTGTAAATAGCACCCACCTCCTCTGTCATTTGCACACTAAGCCTACCCTTTCACATGGGAAGGAGTGCAGCCATACTCCATTCTCACCCCTGTACCGATGGGATTGCAACACACCCAAAACCAACCTGAGACATCCAAATGCCCGATGCAAAGCCACCATAAGGCATGCCTTTTCTCCTTATAAGCATGCAGTCCCACGCTCATTTACTCTCTTGTCTTTTATTGTTAGTAGCTGACTTATTCTGGGCATTGACATCTTCCAGTGAACTTGTTTGGGGCCTCCCTTGTCAGGGGACCCTTCCCATTCATTGAAATTTTGTTTTTAGAGACTGGGTGCAACTTCCTTGCAGCAACCTTTCTTTAAGTGAAGAAAGTCTTATCCTACAGGGTGGGTAGAATTGCACCTGCCATCTTCTCTTCTGCTTGCTCACAGGCTGCCTTCCCTTTCCCCATCCCCCATTTTTTCCTACACCCCCTCCCTTCTTTGCTCTGCCCTCGCCCTTCCCAGGCTGCTCCCGATAATGAGAGGGTGTGCCGGCCTGCTGCAGACCAAAGCCAAGCCTGGAACAGCTGCCACCCAGTACGAACTGGCTGGGGCCAAGCTGAGTCCTGTACGACTGCCTGGCTGGTGTTCATTTCTCCAGCACCAGCCATCCTGTCCAGTTTAATGGGGACCTGCTGACCATATACAGCTGCCTTCTACTAGTCACAGAATTGCCCCATCTAGATAAGAGTTGCATACTACTGTAACTGGTAGTAGCTCTCCAGGGATCCAGCCAGGTCTTTCCTGGAGATGCTGCCTGGGAGTGAACCTGGGACCTTCTGCATGCAAACCGGCTGGTCCAATGTTTTCTTTCTGTCCCCCTGCCCCACATGTGACTGGCAGGTGAGACTGTTTCTTTGCTCAAAATGAACATTATTCCACCTCTCTCACACACACACACACCCAAAAAAACCTTTTCCCCAACACAAACCTCCCGCCTCCGTTCTTTCTATTCCCTGCACTTCTTTAAGTCTTCACCCCACCCCAGTCCCTCAAGCTACCACCCTGTCTGTCACCCTGCAGTGATAACCCAAGATTTAAAGTAAAGACCCTCCCCTCCTACCACAATCTGTGCTGTTACGACAAACAGCTCTTGAAACGAAGAGGTGTTTCAAAAGCATGCTTTGTGACTTGTTGACGGGAAGATTGTTCAAATTTATTATTTATTTTTTACTGTCTGTATGCATGGTGCTGTGCATAATGTAAGAAGACAAATCTCTGCCCCAAAAGATTTACAATCACAAAAGACAACAGAAAAAGCACAGGAAAGGTGGTGCAAAGGAAAAAATATGAATTATTAGCCTTTGTTTCAGGATAAAAGGACCCTGCCTGGAGGAGCTTAAAGAAAATAAGGAAGGGAGAGTGAAAGAAGGAGTTAAACAAAGGAGAAATGTGTGATTATTTCAGTAAGAGATATGCACACTTTGTTTGGTTACAAGTGGTATAGGGATGAAAGGACCCAATTTTTTAAATGTTCTTCAACTTTGGGGTTCGGCTCCCAATGGGATTGCAAAATATCAACTGTGGGGTCACAGCAACTTACCGTAATCACTGGACAAGAGCACCATCGGGTAAAGTGGAAGCATCTGGTATACCAGTACATCTCCAAAAACAAGGAGATGGTGTGGCAGGCCTGCTCAGGTTCTTACCAATTGTACTAAAACACAGTGGTACCTTGAGTAAAGAGTGACTTGAATAAAGAGCGTTTTGGGTAAAGAGCAAAATTTTCTCAGAAATTTTGACTTGCGTAAAGAGCACTATCTTGAGTAAAGAGCACTTCTGAGGAAGTTTGGAACAGGCTTCCATGGTAAGGGAACTCATAGGTGGGATTTGGGGACTAGCTTGAGCTACAGTGGGGCCCTGGGCAAAGTTTGGAATAGGCTTCCATGGCCAGGGAACTCATGAGAGGTCCAGGGGGAGCAACCTGAGCCAGGTTTGTATGTGGGATCTATGAGTGGCAGCGTGGAAGGTGTGCCTTATCAATGTTCTAATGCTGCTCCTCATCAGCAGTTCGGGAATGTTAAAGTTGCACAAAAAGACAAAGATTCCATTGAGCCAGTGGATAGCAGTAACTCCATTAGAGCTTTTAAAAAAGCACAGTCCTAACCATGTCTACTCAGACGTAGGCTCCATTTTGTCCAATGGATCTTACTCCCAGGAAAGTGTCTTTAAGATTGCAGCCAAAGTCATCCCATTCCCCTCTCTGTAACCCTCACACCAGCCATGAAGGTTTTCAGAGGTACAGTACAGTTCAGTACTGTACAGTATTTTCTTTATTGCAGTGTTGTGTGTTACTGTATATTACAGTGTTTTGTAATCATTTTGTATAAACAATATTTTTATATGGATATTTTTTGGGTTGTGGAACCAATCGTCTGAGTTTCCATTATTTCCTATGGGAAAATCCGCTTCACCTAAAGAGTGTTTCACATAACAAGGATGCCTCCGGAATGAATTAAACTTGTTACGTGAGGCGCCACTATAGTTTCCACTAGTGTCGGGTTCCATGTAAACTTTTTCTGTGTAACAGGGGCAGGGAGTAGACAGTGATGGGGCTGGGAGTGGGTATAAACTGTCGTAAGAGGGGAACAGGATCAAGAGTGGAACCAAGACTTTGATTTTCTTTTTTTTATTGTGATCATGGCACCAAAAAGGTTGAAGACCCAGATTCCTGTTCTGGTGGCAAGAAATCCTTCCTTCCTTCTAACATTCCACTGATGAAAAGGTGTTTGCAACTCCCATTCTGTAAGATTCTCTGGATACACACATATGTTTGCAATATATTGTGTTCATTTACTCAGGGCTAGGATAGGGTTGCCATATGTTTGAAAAACAGGGACAATCCTGATTTGGGGGGATTGTGTTCACATACTGACAAGTGTGACAGAGGGTCTTGTGCCAATTTTTTGGAGGAGCATTATGGCAAATCTAGGCTAGGAGGTCCATGACACTAACAGAGGGATTGCTTCAAGAAGCAGATTAACAGAGGTGCCCACCGGTGCTTTTCCACCCACTCACCTCCTACTCCATTTTTTAGTAATCAAAAAAGAAAAAAAACATAGTGGAAGGAACATGTGGCTGGAAAAGAGTGGGGGGCTAAAGTGTCCACGCTCTACTCCACACTTCCTCTTCATCTCAATATTCCTTTCCCTTTTTGAATCAAGGCAGCAGGAGAAGGAAGAGATGTGTGGAGGTGGCAGCTGCACCACCCATTAAGGTGGGGTGGCATTTGGTGAACTAACATCGACTGGCCCTGGATCATTGCCCTCACCTACACACCCACACTCCCTTTCTTCTCCATCTGCATTGTCCTTATTTTTTCAACCACAACTTGAATTCCCTGAGTTTTTTTAAAAGAAAAGAAATTTAGATTAGAACATTTAAGGTAACACTTACCTTTATAGCAGACACAGATTTTGCTGGTCTGAAAAAAGATTTTGTTGGTGAAACTATTTAGATAGCTTGTATTATTATGGCTACCAAGTAGGGTCATTCCTTTGTGAGGCAGAATTCAGGTTAATAGCCCAGATGCCTGAATGATGTTTTCCTCAACAGGCGCTAATAACTGGGGGATGTTAGAGTATTAGCCATCAGAGCTTAGAATAAGTGGTCCTCTCATCTAACAGCCCCAAATGGTTGCCACAGCATTGTGAGTGGCACCTGGTGGCACCTCCTTGGGATGGGGTGAGAACATTCATCCCCTTCCCTGAATAAGGGAAGCAGCACTCCAGTGGGGCTGACTCTGCACTGGCTATAGCCAGCTTAACCCCATTCTATATTATTAGCCTTGTTCTGTTCAACAAGGGACAACACCATGCCTGGATCCAGCAGAGGTGAGCTCCAACCCCACCATACTTTCTCCTCACCCTCTGCCACCCTATAACTCCTCTTCTGCCACCCTCCCCACCCTGACGTACCTCTCCACCATCTGGCACTTTACACAGAGCACCAAATGGCAGCCCACTAGCATCCATGCTGCTGCTTGGCCGTCAATATAAATATGCCCGATGGTACATTTGCGATAGTATGCTCTGGCAGTAAACCAGTGCACACAGTTCAGGATTGGGCCCTTAGGGTCTGCTACTGAGCCTCGTGGCCCAAATGTTAAAAAAGCAAAACAGGACGTTGTTTTTACAAGGACAATAGGAAACTGGCTGCTCCTTCATCAAGACAACTGAAGTGTAAGAGATTCCCCCATTCTGCACCCTCCCGCAATTCCTCCACCCTCACATATTTACAGTGGTTCTAGTAAAGCCCCCTCCACCAGCACTTCCTGCCAGGAATTTGCTCTAGGCGACAAGCACTTTCCGGGCTCAACACGTCCTGCTCTCCCCCCCCCCCCCCGCCAGGATGTCCTGCCACCTCCATTGTTTTCATCCTCTCTGCTCCGTTGCTCAAAGCAGCATCCGCCAGTGGCAGATGGGGACGTGGGGGATGGATCCGTGGGCGAAGCCTGAACAGGGCCTACTATTGGCAAGGCCTCTGGGGCACTATGAGGTCAAGGCCCTTCTGCCAGGACAGAGGAGCCCACCACCCCCAATTTGTGGACTAGGTGGCAAGGCAGGAGGGATGTGATATGTCGTGCAGAATTTGTGCCATACTAAATTTCCAACAGCATCAAATCTAAACCCCCAAAACTGATTCAGATTATATTTTTCAGTGAATTGGAACTGAACCAAAACCGAGAATCTTGAGGTCACCTTGACCCACAACCAGATTCAAATCCCTAACCTGGGGCTGTTCAAGATCTCCAAGCCCTGGACAGTGCACCAAATACCATATCCTTTACTCGCTACTCCCCATATTTGAAAAGGAAGAGGGGAATGGGGTGGAATTCAAACACGTAAAGGCGAGTAATGGGATACTCTCCTCCATACCTCTTTTTCTGCTCCACTTGCCTTGTTCCTTGTGGCAGAGGCATTGAAACGTGGCAGAAGTGCTGTCCGCCACCCACCTCCATCCGAAAATAGTAGTGGGTGGAGGTGGGTAGTAGACAGTCCCCACCAACCTACTGCCTAAGCTAAGGCCTCAGGCAATCTCATGGGTGGCCAGCCCTGACTATTTGGGTTTGGCTCAGTCACAAGCTACATGCTCCTTAATGTTAATACATGTGCATTTATGTGCGTTAGAAGATCACTCAAACACTGAACAACTATAGACCCTGGGAGGGAACTGAACCCTGATGTCGATCAGTTCTCACAATTCATGCCATCACATTTTCAAGACTTCTGAAAAGGCAAAAATAGGGAAAGGGATTTTTGAGATTAAAAAAATATGGACTGCCCCTAAAAAGTGATCATTGGAACCTACTTTGAGTATATCCTAAAATCTAACATTGGGGGAGTTTCATGTATTGGCAGTTCTGCATTTGTGCACATGCGCACACATGCACAGTTGCACACACAGTTCCAATAGCCCTTGTGTTTTCATGGCCCAATTTGCCACCCCTCCTGTTCTAGCAAGTTACTCTATTGTTGGAAGAGGAGGAGATCCACCCCAATTTAGCTCTGGGGTGAGGCAGATTGGGATGGTTGGAGAGGCTGATTGGGGTAGGGACACTGCAGATGTTCTTCTGGGGTTTTAGTTTGCTAAAAAATCTTCTTCCCCCCACCTCTTTCAACCGCCTTTTTCAAAATCTCTGTCATTTCTTCACATTCCTAACTGTGGTCAGAGGGGAACACCCTGTTGTCCTAGAAACATGGCTCTGAAGGGTTTATCGTCTTGAGCCAAAGCTCTGGCCTCTCAACTGAAGGACATTCAAGGACAGCATTCCAAATTCTTCACAAACTAAAAGAAGTTCATCGCCATATCTCTGTAGGGTGATCCATACCACCTATATGCAGAAGGCTGATCAGGATCTACTGATAGGTCTGTGGATTATTTGCAGTAAATCAGCAAAAACTTCTGATTCCTCCAATAACAGCAAAATGCACAATGTGTACAACATATAATGTACAGTACACTTCCTTGCTTGAACTATGGGTACATTGTCTATCTCTGAGCCTCAGTGTTCCCAAGCAATAAAATGGGAATATACTGTACATTTTAAAATGCATATTTTACCAGCATTGTGTGAAACAATCAGCACATTCATAAGATCCACCAGAATCTAACAGAGTGGGAGAGAGGAAGAATGGACGGATCAAGCTGGGAGGGGCAGGACTGGCAGTGCTAGAATTCACCAGATCCTGTCCACCTTCCAAGGTCAGATCTGCCAACATAGTTTCATTTGGACTTGCACTGGTGAATATTAGGCACAGGTCTGAATAGACTCTTTGCTGTGGTTGGGGTTTTCACAGGCAAGGGGATAAATGCCTCTTACCTCAAGGAGATTGCCATCTGCTTGCCATTCTGCCACATGGCTCAGAAGAAGCCACTCCATCTTTGTCACACCATACTCCTCTATCCCACTGTCCCAGAAAGCTTCGCACCCAGATTTCCAGGCAGATTAGGGTTGCCATATGTCCTGAAAAACAGGGACAGCCCCAGTTTAGGGGGATTATGTTCACATACTTGCAAATGGGACAGAGAGTCCTGTCCTGATTTTGTGGCAACCCTAAAGCAGGCACAACTGCCCAAATGGTTGTGCAGTTAAGGTGGAGGGGCATCTTGTAAGCAGTTCTTGTGAACTGTGCTTATGAACTGAGCTGCTGGAGTGGGGGATGGAATTTAAGGTCACATTGAATCTGGCCTGCAGACTGTGATTTGGCGGACACTGATCTACATCAAAAGATTTCAAATGTTGCATGTGTTCCAAATCTACACGTGGAGCTCATCAGTGTCAAACTGTGAATGTCATATTCATGTCATCTGTTCCTGGGGTTCTCCTAAAGAGGGACACGGCACTCATGTTTTGAATTAATGTGTTTAAATCTTTTCACTTGCAGGCAAGATGCCAAAAGTAAACTTGAACTATAAGCAATTAAAATGAAGAAAATATCTGACAGTAAATTCCCACCAACTGAGTGCAGTAATATAGCTGGGATTTCCATTCCCGAGAGTGACAAATGATGTGCAATATTGCAATGTTCTAGCCTCCATCATGGATGCGCAAGATGATGTCTATCAGTTGGGCACAACACCAGGAGTGTTAAAACAGCTTTATGGCACATCACAGTTTTCGGTGTGTAAGAAGTCTTTATTGGATTTGGAAGGCATCCCAATGGATAAACAGATCTCACTCAGGTCAATGCAACACAGTATTCCATGGGAATTGAGCAAGAATTGGATAAGCACATATGTAAGACCAAGTGTCAAACTAAAAAATGTTGTGTTGAGAAGAATGTACTATACAATTCAAAATGTCATTCATTTGACTTCAGACTGCTGCAGTAAGTAGTAGACTAAAATGAAGCAATGTTCACCAAATATTTTTATTTAGGTTTATTTAGTTTGGATTTCATACACACAGAGAGAGAGATAGAGAGAAATAAACTTACTTAGGCTGCAATCCTACCCTCTAGTTAGGGTGTTAGTGCCATAAGTTAGTGCCATAAGTTACTTCTGTGCCACTCCTGGGGCTTAGGCCAGTGCAAAGACTTGCACCGGCCTCCCCACACCACCATGGAAAGTTATGCCAGGCTAAATTGGTTAGGATTGTGCCCCCAATGACTGCCAAAAATGATAGGCATTGTACACCTAGACATTCTATGATATATCTATACAATACAGAAACTTAGTTTCACATAATGGTGATAACACATACACAATTTGATCTTAAAATTGCACATTAAATATAGCATCTCTCTCTCTCTCTCTCTCTCTCTCTCTCTCTCTGTTTCCAGATCAGTCTTCTGCTGAGGGTGAACCCTATAATCCAGAGTAACTACGGGAGCACATAAGAGACATTATGTGTACCCATAGTTACTGCACCACCTAGTGAAAACCTATGGGAAATTCATATTGCAATCCAGAGCAAATTGTTCTTACACCGGAGCAAGGACTCCCCATAGTTACTCTGGATTGTGCCCTAAGCCTCAATGTTCCTTGCTATAAAATGGGAGCATTCATTGCATGCCTTTGACCAGGTCTTTGTGCAATTCTGCAGACCATGTTTAGAGTTTTATGTTTTAAACCACGTTGTACTTCTGTCATTCCAGGTCATTCCAGTGTTTGGCTCATGAGGTGCAGTGGTAATTGGCTCTGTGGGCTACAATTATGCATCTGCCTCTGCCATTTTTGTGAAGACAGAAATGTCGGGCAACAAATATCTCAAACATCTGAATTTTGGGGTTCTTTGACTTATTTTGGGATCAGACCATTGGCCCATAGATGACTCTCCAGGGGTCTTTCCCAACCCTGCCTGGAGATGCTGCTGTGGTATAGCTAAGGGTATACCACTGGGTACCACTTGGAGGATATGGAGCCCAAAGTCTGCTCCATTGTGCTTGCACTAGCAGTGAGGAGGAGGAGGCTGAGGAGGATGAATGGTTGCTAAGGGGGAGTACAGAAGAAGGTACTCACACTCAGAGTGGTTGCAAGCGGTTGCAAGCAGCCACCTGCTTTTTTGTGGGGAACTGAAAAGGCCGGAAACAGAGCTGCTGGGCAGGGTGGGAGTGAGGCATGGTAGTAGTTTGCCCTGAATTGGAAAGAAGATGGGATGCTGAGAAGGAGGGAGGGCTGTGTGGTCAGAGAAGGATCGGAGCCTGTGTTCTGCTTTGACTTCTGAGCTGGAATGTTTGAATTCCGAACGATGCCAACTAATAGCATGAGCGTGCTGTGTAATGGGACACATTATGTAATTTGTGTAATTTGGCTGATCGCGGCACAGGTTTAAAGCCTAAATTGATGAAATCACTTCCTTCCATGACATCGCTGCCTGGTAAATTACATCACTTCCAGTGGATCCCAACAAGTTGTCATTATAAAAAAATGGGTCCCCCCAAAATCATCACCAGTTGATGCCATTGGCCTCCAGGTTGAACCTCCATGCCTCACAACAATACCAGTACCAGGCATAACACAATAATACCAGGGGTTCAGAGTAGATGGGATGTGAAAAGTGTGCAGTGAAGGCTCATTTGCCAAGCTGAGTCTCCTTCCACTATCTGTCAGTCACACTGCTGATCTCACTAGTGGACAGTGGTGGACAGGTGATCTTTTGCTTTAAGAAATGATGCTTCAGCTGATGGAGACATCAACAATGTATTCAGGACATGAGGCTACTATAGGGCAGCAGGTGAGGGCCTCTTACAGCTGAATTATTCAGCAAGAGAAAGGCCACGACCCAGACATAACCTGACTCATGGGTGTACCAGGACTGAAGTAACCGATCCTGTCTTGGGAACAAAAGATGGCAGGGTGGACAAGGAATGTGTAAGACACAGTCCTGCAAGATGGTGAGCAGTATACCATATGACAGTAAGCCTTATGACATCTGAATGTGAATCAAAAACCAGTTCAGATACTTCCCCATGAACTACAGCAGGGGTGTCCAAACCATGGCCTAGGCTGCCAGATGCAATTCAATGAGACCTGTGGCAAGACTCCTCCATTAGTCCCACGGACAAGCCTTGTAATGTATCTAACACACTCTTATATTTAAATTTATAAAAATTTATTCAAATTTGAAATGTAAACCATTTTTCTGGCCCCCAACACAGTGTCAAAAGGATGATGTGGTCCTGCTGCCAAAATGTTTGGACACTCCTGAACTAGAGCAAAACTTGAATCCCAAATCTCTTGGTAGCCTAGAATCAAAACCAAGTCTCATAACCTAGACGGCTGACTTGGATGATCCTTCAGCCAACCACTCCATCCCAACGCAGGGCACGGGCATGGATACAGTATGAGCATGCATGTCCTGCCCCTTTCCTTCACTTTGAGGCAGCATTGCTTAACAATCACACAAAATTGGGACTGTTCCTGCTTTTCGGGTCATATGGCAACCCTAGCGGGGAGAATAATCTGAAGTGCCCCTCTATATGCAGTTCAAATCTGAACCACAAATAGTGGTGTGGTTCAGTCAAACAGTGCCCAGAGCAACAGGCAGGAACAGGAAATGCACTCTCACAGCGCATTCATGTCTGTAATCATATAGGGCTGATAACAGCCAGCAAAATATCATTTGAACTGGCTCACAAAGTGGTCAGGAGGCTGACACATGTCATAAAACCAATAAGACATGTATCGTTTGTTGAGCGCTGCCTATCTGCGTGGCACTCCAAGGGCAACAGCAAAGGAGGGGAAATTAGATTATACATATATCATATATCAGAACATATATTAAACCTACCTGACCATAAAATTATTGCAACAATGTAACAGTAATAGGGGTGAGAGGTACTTGATCACTGCAAAACACTCTTAAGGAAGCGCATTGAAGATTTACAGCACAATCCTCTACATATTTACTCAAGTGTAAATCCTATTATTGTCAGTGAGACTGACTCTCAGGTAAGCATGGGCAGGACTGTGTATCTGGAGAGCGCTCCTCTGTAGAAAAGCAGAGTCAGGATGCTGTTCTAGCCAAAGAGCTGAGTTCAAATCCTTCCCAACCATTTGGGTGTGTGTGTGTGTGTGTTTATGAAATACACACATGTGACTGTACACTGTGACTGCTGATAACGTCAGTCTCTCTCATACATACACCCACACAAATACATAACTCCCCAGGCCACTCAAATGTACATAAACAAAATGTCCTGGGCCAGTCTGGACAATACTTTTCCTGCCTGACAACACAATTACAGGTGTGCAAACACATCCTGAGCGCTCCCCTCACTTCCTTGTTCATTGCTGGATTAGCTACCCCCTACACAATTAGATTGAGGCTGCAATCCTATACACACTTTCCTGAGAGTAAGTCATAGAACAGAACTTCTGAGCAGACATGCTTAGGATTGCACCCTAAGTAACTTTGAAGGTAGGGGAAGTGCTAGGACATGTGCACAACAATAGTACACATAACCTTAATTGTGTGAGACCAATCATGCAGTAAATAAAGGATCCCCTATTTTGTTTTATGGGAGGGGGAGATCTGCAGTTCCTGAGCTTCTACCCCAGGGAAACTGCCTTCTCCCGAGCCCTTGTGGCTTTTGAATGTATATTGTAGCTTTTATATCCTACAGTTCTCACCGCACACGTCCTTTCTAAATTGTCAGTTTCAGTTTGTAAGATCTGTGAGGAAGGAACTTGGCATCTGTCTAATGTGCCATGCGTATAGGGGTGCTAAAAAAATTGGTTTTACAAAATGCTTTGGAAGGACAGGACCAAGACACAAATAAGTAAGTAAGTAAGTCAGTCAGTCAATCAATCAATCAATCAATCAATCAATCAATCAAATTATTGCGTGCATGACTACAACAGGAAGAAAAGCTGTTTTATGAACTGTGATTTTAAAGGGATGCATTTTTTCCCTTCTCCAGGGATTGGCACATTCTTTCTCATTTGCAGGGTTAAGTCAAATCCATGTATAAAAATTTGTGTATAACAAGGTTGAATCTGTATACAATTAAAGTTTGGGTTTCCTGAGTCTAATCCTATAATACTATCCTTTATCATATGTATCTATTTCTAAAATTCAAACATAAGCAGTTAGAAGCATTCTTTCCCTCAAGGCGCTGAACCCATGCATTTTATAGAATTACACAAGCAAAAGAGTTTGATCTTATACCAAGAGAAATGTAGTTGTCTTCATGTTTTCTCCTTGCAACGACCTAATGAACATGGGGAGTGGCACATGGTGATCACTAAAAGGAACCTGTCCTGCACATATGGAGGCAATCTGTCCCTGAAGACAAACGTCGGAGACAAAACAGTTTTGAAAAAATTGGCCGGTCAAGGTCCTACATTAGAAGGAAGAGCTTCCTGGGGATATGGCCAGAGAGCACATCATTAGCCGAAGCTTTCCTGCTTCCCGTCCTCAATCAATGCAGGGAGACTGACAATATTTTGATGTTATCTAAACTTGCTTTGCGGAACTGCAGTGGACCACAGGGCTGTGGTGGTGATGTTGTTCTTGTTGACCCAATGTTCGGCAGGTCAGGGGATTCAAGACCCGAGTACTGCAAGACAGAGTGAGCTCCAGTTACAAGCCCAGCTCCTGCCTTCCTAGCAGTTCGAAAGCATGGAAATACAAGTAAATAAATTAGGACCACACTGGAGGGAAGGTAACAGCGTTCTGGGTGCCTTTGATGGTTAGGGTGACCATATGACTAGATTTTCCCGAATTTGTCCTCTTTTTTTAGCCTTCTGTCCAGGTGTCCTCCAAAAGGGCTTCATTGTCCTCCATTTTGACTTTATTTTGAAACTTTGCAATAGTATGAAGTGCCCCATCATGTCATATGTCGTTGGATTTGTATTGAAGAGCAGAATCCAATGCAAAAATCAGTTTTGAAATATCTCCTTTCTATCAAAAGTTATGGCCAAAAAACTAAAACTAAAAAATATGTAAGTGCCCAATATCATGGCTTTACTCGTGAGTTTGCAAATGGGCCATTGTCTGCCAGAAAGTACAGGCTGAGAGGAATCCAAGACTTTGTCCTCCTTTTTAGGTCAGGCATCTGGTCACCCTGTGTTTAATCATGCTGGCCATATGACCACGGAGACATCTTTGGACAACATTGGATCTTTGGCCTGGTAATAGGGATGAACAACACATCCTAGATTCTGCTTCCTAGATTCTGTCTAGGAGGGCAACCTGCAGGACACATTTACTTATACCTGCTTAGAAATGGTATGAACCACATCTTTACACTCTCTAAAAATTCATGGCTGGTCTGGAGCGAAGCCAGAAGTTTCAAAATTCCTGATGAAACTGAACCTCTGTGATGGCAGTAACCACCACTTCTTGCTTTTCTTCCCAGCCTCTGCCTCGATACATGCCAGGTAGACTGCCTCTGTCCATGCAGGTTCCATTTAGCTCTCAGGGCTAAGAACGGCTGATAGACATCCTCCAGGAACATGCCTAATCTTTCTAAGCTAATGAACATCAATCACCACATTGCGTGGGCAGTGAATTCCGAGCCAAGGCAGGGAGAGGAGTTAATCAGTGAATTGCAGTGACAATATGAATGCGTTTGTGTGTGTGTGTGTGTGGGCAGGAGAGGCAACGACTATCACAAAGTTCATCTGAACCTGGCCATAGGAACTTCAGCCTCCCCAAATCTAATAATCCCCGACCTTGATGCTTGTTGCAGGATTCTCATGCCTGACTGGATGTCGCAACCATTTCTGCAGTGGTTTGGGGAGTGTGGGAAGGAGGATGGTGGACTTGATGGACCTTTCATTTCATCTGCAAGAGGTGTTTGAAGGACAAGGCATGGGGTTGGACTAGATGACCTACTAGATCCCTGCCGACTCAATGATTCTATAACAGCAAAATGGAGCTTCCCTACTCAAGAGCAGTCTATCCTGAAATATCAGCTAATGAAAGATAATCAATAGGATAGCCACCTTCATGGCCTGCTTGTGGGCTTCCAGTTGGCGAGTGTGGCCTTCATTTCCTATAGATGAGCCACACCATTAAAAACAACTCCTGGAGCTGGCTGTAATTTAACCCTCTTCCAGGCGCAACCCATAAAGCACCTAATAATTCCATTTTCCCCTCCCTGGAGCTCGCTACTTCCTGCCCCTTGCCTAATGTTACGCGTGAGCTCTAGCACATCCAACTTGATCACAATCTACATCCCAGGAGACGCCAACCTTATCCAATTATCTAATCCTAGAAGAGGGGAGAATGTTAGAATCTTGCTTCAGTAAATACCCTGAGGAAGTAAGTTCCAGAGGTTAATTGCTCAGTGGTGGTTTTTTTGGGGAGGCTTTTTTTCTTCTTCATTAGGCAGTTTGTTTTTTCCTTCTCCAGCCCTGGTTGGAACCACCTTACTATGACTCACCACTACACGTGTCCCCCATTTTGGTAAATGTTCTTAATGAGCGAAACACAATCCATTTCCTGATGCATCATTCTCTTCCCTGATGGGGCCCAGCAGATACAACAACAAAGTCGTTGATGCTGACGTTGTGGTGACACGGCTCCTGTCGGGGCTCACAGATCATATTTTGCAAAATTTATTTTTGATGTCCCCACTTTTCTGCCTTGATTGCACTCCAAATCAGCACATTTTAAAATGCACACAAAAATACAAATAGGGAGATGTACAGACGAATCCTGACACTTGGTGACACAGTTCAGCTTCTAGCCACTTCCCTCCAAAGAGAGGACAAAGATAGAGCAGTGGATGGACTTGGAAGGTGGCCGATGGTGAATATGACACTGACAGCCAGATCCAGGTTCAAGGTTTTCCTTCCCTTCATAGGGGAAAGGCAGAAAAAATTGCAGATGGACTCAGGGAAAATGGCAGATAGAATAGATGGATGGACCTGAGCATATGTTTTGCAAAGCTGATTGCATTTCAAACTACAGTGGCGCCTCACGTAAAGAACGCCTCACGTAAAGTATGTTTCACGTAACAAACAAAAATTTCCCTAGGATTCTGCTTCATGTAACAAACTGTGCTTCACGTAAAGTACACATTCGTTGGCAGTTGGGGCAGACGCACTGGCCGGCAGCCTGTTTAAAATGCGTCAGGGCTGCCTAGCGCACCCGCCCATAGTGAAAGCAATACTTCCGAGCTGTTCCTCCTGTGGCCGGATGTCCGCTGGGCAGAGGGAGAGAAGAGCAGTGGAGAAGAGGGAAGCAGCTCAAGACTAGCCAGGAGGGAGCAGGGGAGAGAGGCTCAGGATGGAGAGAAGGACAAAGTGGGGAGACACTTTGAAGGTGTCTTGGATTGCAGCCTCCTAACCGTGTCTACCCAGAAGTAAGCCCCATTATGTTAAATGGGTCTTACTCCCAGGAAAGTGTCTCTAGGACTGCATCCTAAGTAGACTTCATAAGATCATGCACATTGAATGCATGTTTTGAATTCAATCAAAGTGTTATGTCATCATTTTTACATCCAGTTAATATTTTTATATGAATATTTTTGGGGTTGTGGAAACAATCGTCTGAGTTTCCATTCTTTCCTATGGGAAAATCAGCTTCACGTAAAGAATGTTTCACGTAACAAACATGCCTCCAGAATGAATTAAATTTGTTATGTGAAGCATCACTGTACAGCAATCCTGTAAAGAGCTCATGAAACTCAGCCCAAGTAACAATCATGCTTGGAGATCCCCTTACAGGTTCAATCCCCTGTGACAAACTGACCCACTTCTGTAAAATGTATTGATGAGCCTCAACTGCACCTGGGGAGGAAAAGGGGCTGGCTTCATGGGAACAGGTGAGTCTTTGGCAGTGACAATCATAGCATTAACAACCCACATGGCCAGACTCATCACAGATGCCCTGCGTGAATCAGACGTCAGCAGGAGGCCACCCAGAGCTAAAGTCCTGAGACATGAGACAGGGAATGACAAATGGCTGAAAATATTCAAATGAATAACTGATCATGGATTGTAATTGTAAACTCTGCCAAGAGTTGAGAAACTGCTTGCTTGGGCCCTCCTACAGGTGCGGAACCACAGTCAAGCCCGTCACCTGGCTGATCCTACCAGCATATCATAGACCCACAGGTGAGCAGGACTTTGTTGGGACAGGCCCTACAGTATAAGATTCTGCCTCCCTTCCTTCCAATTCCACTTTTGAGTCCTCCTCCTCCTCCTCCTCCTCCTCCTCTTCTTCTTTAATACCCCACAGCAAATCTTTGGGAGTCTAATATTCTGATGCCTTTCAATACCTTTTGTATTGTCTTCCTCAATAAATTTTTACATAATTATTTTTATTAGGAATTAAACAATAACATAGAAACTGCTGATCATGAGAAAGCTAAACAAAAAAATGTCCAGCAGTATATGGATTTTAAAACAATATTTTTCCACTATTCCATTTTTGGAAGCTTCTCTCATGCATTAAAAAATATATCATCTGTAGAAAAACAAATAGAACCAGAAAATACGTCAAATAATGTACACCAATTATTCCCAAACTGTGGGTCAGGATCCACAGTTTTGAAATCATTCAAGCAGATTTTATTAACGTGGGACCTCCTACTTAAACAGCTGGTGCCCAGTAGTGCTACAGCTGTGTGTGTGTGTGTGTGTGTGTGTGTGTATGTGTATATATATGTATATATGTAGATAGATAGATAGATAGATAGATAGATAGATAGATAGATAGATAGATAGATAGATAGATAGATAGATAGATAGATAGATAGATAGATACTGAAGTCACGGACTAACTCACTGACTGACTCACTCATTCATCAACGTCCAGCCAAAACCGCAGGACCAAGAAGCGTAAAATTTGGGGATGGTGTTCCTTCCATGATGGAGGCACCCACAAAGAACTGGTTTTCGGAAATTCCAACCAGAAGGGGGGAAAAGGGCCACAATGCATTTTCCTTCCTATACTTTCCATTGAAGAATCCCTGACCGATGGATGCCTTGCCCCAACCCCTGGACCTAGAAGCATGAAATTCAGGGAGCGTTTTCCTTCTATGACAGGAACGCCCACCAAGAACCAATTTCTAGAAATTTAACCCCTAAGGGGCTGATAAGGGGTGCAACACATCTTCAGCCTATACTGAACATGGAAGACTGATCAACACCCAGTCCCAATTACTGCACCTGCCCAGCAGGTTGCGGAGGAGGGATGTTGCATGGGGTGAAGGGATGTTGCATGGGGTGATGGTTGGGGTTAATGCATAATGGGGGGTTGATGCACAATTGGGGGGATTGCATATGGGGGTATTTTACTCCTGCAATGCAGGTACATTTTGCTAGTTCCTGATAAATGCATAAAACTACTTAATAATAATTAATGAGGAATCAATAATACTTAAAGTGGTGATGACTGAATTCACACATTGCACAAGAGCCAAAGGAAGGAAGTCTTCCAATGGCAGTTCAGGAAACTATTGAATTTTATCTGTTGCATTAGGTGTACTGACTGTTGTCTTCTTTGGAATTAATTTGTCATTGCTTTGGGCCTTCGTAAACAAACTGACCCTTACCTGAAACTCTGAAGAACCACTGCCAGTTGGAGTTGGCAGTTCTGGACCATATGGACCAATAATCTGACTTCTGAGATCTATAATCTAAAAATATCTATCAAATCATTCCCCCCACCCCTTCTCCCCCCACCCCACATTTGCGCAATACCTCCCCACCTTCTAGTAGTCTGGTACACCAGCAGTATAGCCTAGTGGTTAAAGGAATCCTGGGCATCCAGTTCTATTTTTGGTCCCACTGCTGACTGATGCTTTCAGGAATAGCTTCCTTCTTCCAGACTGTGTTTTCTAATCCCATGAAATTGAGATAATGATAATCATTATAAGGAAGGTGATCACAGCCTCTTGTCATCTGAAGGCTTAGAAACAAAAGCATGGCAGAGTATGGGCAGCATATAATGATGCTTTAGGGGAGGAGTCAGTGATCCAGAGAGATTTGAGTAGAAGCATTAGGAGTAAGTACAGGGCTGGAGTCATTAATTAATGGAATATTAATCAATGGATAATGGAATATTGACAGCTTCCTTGTATTGTCAGCTCTCATTCAGAAGCAACAACTAAGTTTCTAGTCCTTGATCAGAAAAGATGTGAAGGCAGTTTTTTTTACTCAGTTGCTCAATACAAAGACAATTGGCTCCCACCTGTCCTGGGTCAGTTTCAATGCACATGGGGATGATCAACCCATTTCGTCAATATTTATTAAATTAACAGCCCAGTCCTATCTTGCACTGGAACAGGCATGCCTATGATCCTACACTGCTTCCAATGCAATTTTGGGACTGGATGAAGCTCGGCAAGCAAGAGAAAACCATTCTTCTTACCCCAAGGGGAGATGCAGCAGCCTCAATGGGGCTACTCAGATCTGTGCCACCTGACAATCAATTAACAAGTGATTGGTCAATTGATTCATTGAGAAGTGGTGCAAATTCAAAGTCCCCAGGTATACCTCTGGAATTCTGGAGAATATCATTTTTAGTAGAACCATTGGTGGATGTGAGCTCCCAGTGGCAGCATAGCATGCCTTGTCAACTGTCAAAAAACACACCTTCCCTACAATCCAGAGTAACTATGGGAGCATGTAAGAGACATTTACATTGACGTAGTTACGGCACCACCTAGTGAAAACCTATGGAAAATTCATCTTGCAATCCAGAGTAAATAGTTCTTACGTCGGAGCAAGGACTTCCCATAGTTACTCTAGATTGTGCCCTAAGAAATTAGGAACCACTTGATAAGGGTGAAAGAAGAAAGTGTAATATGTGGCTTAAAACGTAACATTAAAAACCCCAAGATCATTGCTTCTGCTCCCATCAGTTCATGGCAAATAGAAGGGGAAGAAATAGAAGTCATGACAGAGTTTGCTTTGGGGGGCTTTAAGATCACTGCAAACGGTGATTGCAGCCATGAAATTAAAAGATGTCTGGGGAGGAAAGCTATGGCACGGCAGGTGTAGACAACTTAATGAAAAGTCAAGACATCATATTGCTGACAAAGATCCGTCACAGCTTTTCCCTGTGGTAATGTATGGCTGTGAGAGCAGGACCATAAAGAAGGTTGACTGCTTAAGAATTATGGTGCTGGAGAAGACTCTTGAGAGTCCCTTGGACTGCAAGATCAAAACAGTCCATTCTCCAGGAAATCAAAGCTGAACTGTTTACTGGAAGGTCCAATACTGAAGCTGAAGCTCAGATATTTTGGCCACATCGTGAGTAAGGAAAAAAGCCTGATGCTGGAAAAAATGAAGCCAAAAGGAGGATGGCCAAGGATGAGGTGGTTAGATAGTGTCACCAAGACAATGGACATGAATTTGGATCGACTTCAAAAGCTAGTGGAGGATAAGGTGGCCTAGTGTGCTGCAGGCCATGGAGTCACAAACAGCCGGACATGACTTAATGACTAAACAACAAACCCTACAATCCAGAGTAACTATGGGAAGACGAAGAGGCACTTACAATGGATTGCTCTGTGTATTTCCAATAGGTTTCCCATAGGTGGCACTGTAACTATGTCAGTGTGAAAGGTCCCGTAGTTACTCTGGATTATAGCCAAAGTGCCTTGACCAAAGTGTTCAGTAAGATGGAAAAGGTTTAAAATCGCTGCTTTTAACTCACAGAGTAATCCTAACTCCCATTTAAGGAAGCAAGAGCCATGGCTGGCTTGGGGGTGTCACAAAAGTGCCATCAGACACCTCTGCACCACTTCTGGAGAGGTTAAGCCAGTGCACAGAAACGCACTGACCTCTCCATGCCATTGTGGGGATGGGGAGACATGTGAGTTGCACTCACTAAAGGGTAATTTTCACTAACCAACTAATCGCTCTCCACAATACATAGTAGCTGATTGAAGTAACAGAAAGGCGTTCTGTGTATGCTCCAAACACTCTTTTGCAGGCATCATGTTGGAAAATAAATCTTTAGCCTTCACTCTGAAATCTTGTGTCATAATAAGCTGAGGTTTTGTTTTTGGAAGTTACTTTTATCAAGAACTTAATCCTTGGTTCAATTTTTCTTTGAGTTCAGCTAGGAGTTGTGCTTCTTCCCTTTGATCTCAAATTCAGATTGTTCTTCTCTGATCCTTTCTTGCATTAGAAGGGGAAAAAATAGAAAGAAAAACCAGAAAAACACCAGCTCCGGGCATGTTGTGTGTGTATGTGTGTGTGTGAGATTTCCCACCTCCTCGGGGCTGGGCGGACACAAATAACATTGCATTCTTGGTCCCAGTCCAACTGGGACAGTGGGCAAGCCCTGGCATGGGAATACATTCACTATGAGCATGCCCATGTGTTCTGTGGGACAGTCATGGAGCGTCATTGCCGGGCCACACCTATCGGGGGCAGAGCAACACCCACCAGGACTTCTGACTCAAGGCCATCACATGAGGTTATTCACTGGGTGCTCATCCTGGATTCAGGAATCTTTCCTTCCAGTTGCTTCGGGGACAGGACAGCCTTCAGGGAGGCTGGAGTATGCATGCGTGTGCATCTGTGTATGTGTGTCTCTTATATACCCACCCTTGCCTGCTGCCACGCCATCCCTGCCAAGATCCAGCAGAGGAGGATTTAAACGCCTAGGAGTCTACGCCCTGGCCAGTTCTTGCCACCCCCAAACTCTGCTCAAAAGCAAACAAACTAGGACAGGGCGGCATTGAGATATTTGCATGACTTCCAAAGTGCGTAGGTCGAAAAGCAGAAAGGATGATGAAGCTTGGGGAGATAGAGAAGTGGAGAGGCCAGCCTTGTCCTTTGCCCCAACTCCCACATTCTTGGGAATTAGGAATCTGAATTGTTTCACAGCTCATCTCTTGCAAAGGCAACCAACCAGGGCTGGAATAGCAGCTAGGTTTGTGCAAAGCTGATCTTGAAAAAAGTCATTGACCCTACAATCCAGAGTAACTATGGGAGCGTGTAAGAGATGTTATGTACACCCGTACTTACTGCACCACCTAGTGAAATCCTATGGGAAATTCACATTGCAATCCAGAGCAAATTGTTTTTACACCGGAGCAAGGACTCCCCGTAGTTACTAATTTAGATCTAACCAATTTAGATCTGCACAAGTCACACATTCCCCATTCCCATGTTGTTGTGGGCAAGTCGGCACATTTCTGCTCACTGCTCCCCATTTTCCCAGGAACTATGTGTTAAGTGCATTAAGGCCAAAGTGACCATATATCCTCTTTTTCAAGAACATGTCCTCTTTTTTAGCCTTGTGTCTTGGGGGGAAAAACTTCATTGTCCCCCTTTCCCTTGTGAGTAGGCAGCATGTAGCCTTCTTGGAATTAAAAAATTAGGGGCACAGTTTATAAGGTGTCTACTCAGAAGTAAGTCCCACAGTGTTCAATAGAGCTTATTCCCAGGAATGTGTGTTTAGGATTGCAGCCAAGCCTTACAATCCAGAGTAACTACAGGAGCACATAAGAAACATTACGTGTACGTAGTTACTGCACCACCTAGTGAAAACCTATGGGAAATTCATACTGCAATCCAGAGTAAATTGTTCTTAACAGAGCAAGGACACCTTGTAGTTACTCTGGATTGCGCCCTAGGTGTAATAAATTATATATAATAGTTTTTAATTTAATAATAAGCAGAGTTTAATTTAACAACATGGAAAGCAATATACATGAGTGTTTTTAGCTTTTGTATTATCATGTTTTACATTTTTCTTCGGTATCCTACATTTTGGGGGGCCTTGACCTCCTTTTTTGGTTACCCTTATTAAGGCACTTTTACCCTTATCACCACAGGTGGGCAGCAGCCTACGCGCCCCTACTCTGGCGAGGGGGATCTTCCAAAAAGCCTGCCGTTAGTGAGTAGGCAGCAGCAGGAGGTCCCCAGAACAATGAGGACCGGTATGCTCTCCTCTCCCCGCGCGAGAGGGGGGCTGAGAAGGAGGAGAGCAGCCCCATCGCACTCTCCCAGCCTCTCCCAGCAGGGGGGGGGGGCTGAGAGCCCCATCCTATGCAGGTCTACTCTGAAGTAAGTCCCAATATAGCCAATGGGACTTACTCCCAGGCCAGTGTGGAGAGAGCCTCAGAGCAGCTACAGAGCCCCATCCTATGCAGGTCTACTCTGAAGTTAGTCCCAGTATAGTCAATGGGACTTACTCCCAGGCCAGTGTGGAGAGAGCCTCAGAGCAGCTTCAGAGCCCCATCCTATGCAGGTCTACTCAGAAGTTAGTCCCAGTATAGTCAATGGGACTTACTCCCAGGCCAGTGTGGAGAGAGCCTCAGAGCAGCTTCAGAGCCCCATCCTATGCAGTTCTACCCTGAAGTAAGTCCCAATATAGCCAATGGGACTTACTCCCAGGCAAGTGTGGAGACAGCCTCAGAGCAGCTTCAGAGCCCCATCCTATGCAGCTCTACTCAGAAGAAGTCCCAATATAGCCAATGGGACTTACTCCCAGGCCAGTGTGGAGAGAGCCTCAGAGCAGCTTCAGAGCCCCATCCTATGCAGGTCTACTCTGAAGTTAGTCCCAGTATAGTCAATGGGACTTCCTCCCAGGCCAGTGTGGAGACGACTGCAGCCTCAGAGCCCCATCCTATGCAGGTCTACTCTGAAGTAAGTAATTTTATTTATTTATTTATTATTTTTTAATTTTAAAATTAAAAACCTCCCTGGCCACACCCCCTGACCCTGGCCCTGCCCCTTGACCCTGACCCCGCCCACTTCCGGAGAACCGGTTCTTGGCCCAGGCTGGGCCCATCACTGCTTATCACCCTTATTAAGGCACTTTTGCAACACCCCAACGGCAGCACAGGACGTAGCTAGCCTAACTAGAGATTAGGATTGCAGCCGGGGAGTCCAATCCTAAACATGCCTAATCAGAAGTCCCATTATATTCAATGGGCTTTACTCCAAGGAAAGTGTGAATAGGATTGTTGCCTGAATATTTCTGTTCATGTTTTATGAATGCTTTGTAAAGTATTGCAACAGCTTCAGGAAGGGATACAGTTTGATCTATCAACTCAGCCCACACGTAGCTTATTTTGGTTATCTAAACCAAAATTTGGGGGAATGTTTGAGATGACAGGCTACAATATCTTTAAAAGGTTGATTTATAATTGCTCCATGCACAGGTATTCAACATGCACAGGTCTTCTAGTTTTATTTAGTATCTTTCACCTATTTAAACTGAATTTTGCTTATTTTGTTCTATTTTTATTTTCAAATGAAATGTAATCTTGCATCCCAGTTCATTTAAGATTGTCTTAACTTTCTATGGGGGGGGGGGGGAATTGGCTGGATCTTACAAATCAGCCCACACAAGGCTACTGCCTTGCTTACCTTGGTTAACTCACAAATATCTGAATGACATCTGGTTTCTTGTAGCAGACCATTTGTTGCAACACTTATCTTAGCTTTCAGATGAAATATGTTCTTCACATTGCCAATGATTCTTGATTGAGCAGTACATGATCTGTACATGTTTTCTTGCTGAATATGCAAAGGATCCAAGTTTCAGTGACATCTGTCTTGCTTCATCACCTTCCTTCCTTCCTTCCTTCCTTCCTTCCTTCTTTCTTTCTTTCTTTCTTTCTTTCTTTCTTTCTTTCTTTCTTTCTTTCTTTCTTTCTTTCAATTACTTATTTACTTATTTATTTTCCCATAAATGCAGTTTACATTAACAGGCTGAACATAAAGCCCATTTTAACATGATTTTAAAAAGCATTTTTCCATGAGAGAATCTCATAGATCCATCGTTTTCTCCAGCAATTCCTCTTCATAGTGTGGTCGTTGTCCTGCTCACCTTGTGCTTGTGCTTTCCAGGCTCTCAGAGGCATAGCTTGCAAAATTTATCTTGAACATCACAATTGATATTAACCATCCTGGCACTCAGAAGTAAATCTTCCATTTACCCCTGTTTTTGGCGGGGAGTATTGTTATTCATGTTATTTGGTGGGGAGTACTGTTATTGATGTAATTGGTGGGGAGTACTGCAGTGATGGGATTCAAAAAAAATTAACATCCGGTTCTATGCCCATCTTGCAACCACTTTTAAATGGCTATTTTTCAACTTTATATGTCCTATATCTCATTAACAACCAGTTCTATAGAGTAGGTGTGAACCTGCTGGAGCCCACCACTGGAGTACTGAGATTAGGAAGAGGTGGGGGACTAACAACACAAGCTTTCGTCCTGAGGATCCCATGCCGCTTTGGAAGTGTGGGAGAAGGAAAACTGTGCCAGGAAAGAGGGTGATGCTGCCGCCAGGAGCATCTGCCATTCCTGGCAATCCCAGGCCAAACAGGCAAAGCTAAGCAGACAGACCCATCTGTTTGGGAGTCTAGAAACTCTGGCAAGAAGTACTGCTGGTTGTGGGTTTTGGAGCATGTTGGGCTTTGGGTGAGATGAAACAGGACTCCATCATCTTCATGTTGTATCAGTGAAACACTTTGGTCCATCACTTATAGCTTCAGTTCTAGTTTATCCACTGTCTTCAAGATGAAAATAAGGTCACGTTCGTATCATCTCAATGGTCACACTACAGCTCATTATTTGAGAGAGCCTCCCCTCTCCCTTATTTCACATTGACTTTTCTCCTCCATTTGTATTATGTATTTATTTAACCTGCTCATGTCTCTCCTTAAAAGCCAAGACGGCCTTTTTCTTTGCATTTAAAATATACTGGCTAAAGCATATCCTGACATGTCTATATTTCAAAATAGGCCTGAGCAGCTGCAGGGTGCACAATGGCGAGTTATCCATTATAGCGGTGCCATAATTTTCACATACTTGCACTGAATGCATATAGGTGTCCCGTCTTATCCACTATGATTCTGCTCCAGAAAAATCTGTGGATAAAAAAATTCATGTATAACAAAAAAATCAATGGAAAAATAGGTTTAAAGACCCAATTCTAGGTTTCTTGCTCCTCCATCACACCTAATAGAATACAGTTGTGCCTTAATAATGCAGTGGTTTGATTCTGGGACTGAAGAATGGAATGATTACTTGCATGACTGTCTCTCTACAACAGCAGAAAAGCAGTTTTAATAACTGTGATTTGCAGTGGCCATTTGTGTTGAGTCAAATCTGTGCATTAAAAAATCATGCATAACAAGGCTGGACCTGTATGCTGAAAAAGACAGTATGCACCAGATTGGTATAAGGTTTGGCTTAAAAATCTCTGAGGTTTCTAATGCATGTCAATGCATCCATATGAGTATGGCTTGACATCTTAATGTTCATGCTTGTGCTCTGATCTGCATGCCCATTAAGAGACAAAGGGCACAATCCAGAGTAACAATGGGGAGTCCTTGCTCCGGTGTAAGAACAATTTGCTCTGGATTGTAATATGAATTTCCCATAGGTTTTCACTAGGTGGTGCAGTAACTATGGGTACACATAATGTCTCTTACGTGCTCCCGTAGTTACTCTGGATTGTAGGGAAAGAGTGCAATCCTAACTAGGGTGGCACAATTCATCTGTCTTCCTACGGTGATGTAGTAAGGCAAATACATGTCTGTGCACTGGCCTAACCCTCCCCCAGGAGTGGCACAGTCTTATGCCACTTTGTGACACTCCCAGGCCAGCATGGGACTTCTGCTAGGGCTTATGCCAGCCTAAGTGGGGTTTAGGATTGCAGCTAAACTCCATTAGAGATAACTCTGCAATGTCTCCAATGCACATCAATGCTTAACCAGTTAATAGTGCCTTCACGTTATTCATGCATGTACAGTATATTAAGAGACGAGAAACATCAAAGAGAGATTAATCAGTTCTTTATAATTAATAAAAATATTTTATGTCTTCAGTGTATGGGCACAATCCAGAGTAACTATGGGAGCACGTAAGAGACATTATGTGCACCCATAGTTACTACATCAGTTAGTGAAAAGCTATGGGAAATTCATATTGCAATCCAGAGTAACTTGTTCTTACTCCGGAGCAAGGACTCCCCATAGTTACTCTGGATTTCACCCTATGTGTGTAAATGTGAGGGTGCAATCCTAACCAATTTAAGCTAGCACAACTCACCTATTTTCCCATTACTGTGGTGGCATAGGGTGGCTAGTGCATGTCTGTGCACTGGCCTGACCTTCCCAAGAGTGGTGCAAGTGCTTTATGGCATTTTTGCATTATCGCCAGGCCAGCATAGTACTTGTGCTAGGACCTGTGCCAGTCTGACCAGGGATTGCGCTGTCAATCTTGTACACCACCATAACCTTAGCTAAAATGTAACTAATCATAACTGTAAATTTCTACTTGCCTGTGCTAACATGCAAAAAGGAGTTATTTGGATACATGATCTAAATTCTATATTTTCCAGCAGTCCAGTTCCCCCATTGATTTAATTTTTTTTAATTGTATTCTATTTATGTTTTTAATTATGTTTTATGACAGCCGCCTTGAGTCGGGCTAATTTGCTCGAGAAAGGCGGGATATAAATTTTTAAAATAAAATAAAAAATTGACCTGTCCAGTCATTCAACATGACATTATGTACATGGGTACAGACACCAATGCATATATATGTTGAACACGTTAATAGGCATACTTGTATAGAGCGTGATAAGCATGAGTACAATTCACATGTTATATATGCATCAAATGTAATGTGTGGAATGATTCCTCATTTGTCAGAGAGGAAATGAGACAGATTATTTGGGAGCATCATTGTACTACTGGGTGTAAGAGCACAATCCTAACCATGTCTACTCAAAAGTAAGCCCCATTGTTTTCAATGGTCTTACTCCCAGGAAAGTGTCTTTAGGATTGCAGCCTGAGTCTACATTTAGCCCAACATCCAAAATCTGAAATTAAGATTTGCAGTCCAGAGAAGGAAATTTCTCAGCATCCTCTCCTCACAGCTCAAGGATTCTGTGGTTTACTTGAAGGCTTGAGTCCTGTCATGAGAAGGGACAGAAATGGCCTTGGAGTGGATGTGAAGCTGTGAGCCCTACTCCAAATCAGTCCAAATGTGCCATGTGCATATTTATAACACTCCAGTGGATGCAAAGGATAGACTGAATTGAGTAGAAGGAATTTTAACTCTTGTACCCTACAATCCAGAGTAACTACGGGAGTACATGAGAGACATTTACGATGATATAGTTACAGCACCACCTAGTGAAAACCTATGGGAAATTCATATTGCAATCCAGAGTAAATAGTTCTTACATCGGAGCAAGGACTCTCTGTAGTTACTCTGGATTGCGCCTGTAGTTTCTTACTCCTGCATGAGAAATGCAACTTGCCACAACCACAAAAGACAGAGTATCCCCAGTGCTTGGGTAGTGCGTCAGGCTCCTGAAGATTTCCATCTCACATGAGGGCCTCCGCAGTGCGGAGTCGGTCCCTGTTGCTTGGAGCTGTATGTGGGAGAAGCCCAACCCAGGCCAGCCCAGGAAGAGCTGGAGGTCAGGGTGCTGAAGATGTTCGAACAAAGCAGCGTGTGGGAGACGTTCCATGCTGGAGGTGCTTCTACCTGGGATTGAGAGAATTAAGAGGTGTGTGGGAGAGCCTAGGACGAGAATAGCTGGGGGTACCACAGGTCAGGATTGAGGCTGGGGTATTAGCAGGTTCTGTGTGGGAGACCAAGAGGCAAGCTAGGGATGTAATGGAAGGCATGTAATTCCAGCTCTGGTCCCTGTTTTGGATCCCCCTCAATAGTCAATTGCTCCTCCAGTTTTGCCTCTAATTTTCAAATATGCCAAGCCTGATGTGCCAGGGATGCAGTGCTCACTTCTGAGTATTGAAGAGTTACCATAAGTTAGGAAGCAGAGAGAGGCACCTATATCTACTGTGCATGTTACAAGTTCCGGCACCCTGCATGAACCATGCAGGCATCATGCAGTGCTGCAGCTTTTCAAGTAACAAGGTGCCTCTTTACGAAAATTTGGTTAATATACAACAGGTCAATTCAGGATATCATTAATCAGAAGAACAAGCAGCCTCATACCCTCCGACTGCCCCGAGTTACTGAGGACAGACCAAGTTTTCTGGTACCTAACCCTGAATGTTCCAGATTTAGTTTTGGAGGATACTTACAGGCATCCCCCACTTTCTAATGGTTTTTTTTCTGACCGTTCCAGTCTTTATGCATAGGACTCATTCATTCAATTCACTCATTCATTCACTCACTCACTCACTCACTCACTCACTCACTCATAGGACTCCTCTCTTTCAACCACACTCTGTTGATCTAAAGGCTAAAATTATCTTCCCTGATGTTGATTTCCATATGACAAGGTGATCAAACTGTTTTCGGCATTTCCTTATGACTTCAATAAGTAACCAACCACTCAAATACATAAAGTAATCATTATCCACACATTCCGTTATTCATTTTACTGTAATTCGTTCTGTATTTTGACTATGTGTTAATAAATATGTGTTATTTATATTTATATTTATGTCCTTTTCAGTGGCCATTTTGCATTTGCAAACGGAAAGAGAGTGGGTTCCGCTTTTCAACGGTTTTCACTTTTGAACGGTGCTTCGGTCCCTAACCCTTCCAATAAGTGGGGGATGCCTGTATTACCAATTTATTATGTATTTATTATGTGTTGCCAGAGCTATCGTTCTCCAAGGTTCAGACCTTCAGAAGGGACACTCAACCTGATTTCTCTGCATTCGGGTTGCAGCAATGCAGACAAGCTTTGCTAGTTGAATCAGCGCCTATTTCTATAGGATTCCTAGCTGGGAAACAAACGGCAGCCACGCTTGTCTGTACGTAGCCTGACTTGGCTTGAATGTTTAGAAGGTGACTCAGTCCTGTGATGGGGGAGTGCGGCGAGAAGGGCCAAATCAGCTTCTTTCCACAGCGCTCTGGCTCATATACACACAATCTATCTGTGTGACGTACACGCAATTCCCTCCCGTAAGCTGCCTCTTTCCTGGCAACACTGCAAACACACAGAGGAAGAGATAAATATATCCACCAAACCTTGCTATGGCCTTCATCTACGTCATGCGCCAGGCGCAGGGAACAGAGCCTGTTCACTGTTCAGGTGATAGTCGGGGTGGGAAGGGGCTAATTGCCCCTAGATCCACTTGCCAATCAAAGCATGTTGCCATGTCAAATGATCTCTGAGCCAATTAAGTAATTATTTAATAAATTACTATTAAATCAACACAAATCTACAGAGCAGCTGTATGCTGAGACCAGCAATTCTCTGCTCTGGTAGGGAGCAGCTCTTTAAGGCTACAATCCAGAGTAACTATGGGACCTTTTATACTGACGTAGTTACAGTGCCACCTATGGGAAACCTATGGGAAATGCATAGAGCAATCCAGAGTAAGTGCCTCTTATGTCTTCCCATTGTTACTCTGGATTATAGGGTAAGTATTGATTCCAGGACCTCTCCTCTGCAAGAAAAAAAATTATGCATAGAGCACAAGCCTATGCATGTCTTCTCAGAAGTAAATACCACTGAACTCAATGGGACATACTCTAAGGAAAGCACCCCCAATTTTTTGGCTCAATCCCTCCTTAAAATAGTGAAAACCTTTAATTGGTAGAGCCTAGTTTCAGCTGTTCAATCAGCACAGCTTTATCCTGCCTTGCAGTAATGTTTCTAATCCTTTTAATATTTTACACTACCTTTATCACCCTGAAGCCATGAGATAAGATGCCTCTGATCAAGTGCAGAGTGTTTTTCCACCTTCACTGTGTAACTGTTCATTCTCTTATATCTGATATCAGAAGGGAAACACTTCCAGGTTGCAAACCTATGTTCCAAAAGTATATGTGATATAATACTGTATTTACTCGAATCCAACACTCACCTTTTTCGGCCGAATTCAGTCTCCAAAATCAGGGTGTGCATTAGATTCAATGGTTAATCAGGTTTGAGTAAATATTGTGTTTTGATTATTAGTAGAGGGTGCACATTAGATTCAGTGGTGCATTAGATTTGAGTAAATGAGGTAGATCAAAATTGTTTTTATTGTTTTTCAGATCACTGCTCTTGGTAAATTGCTGGTCCTGGTTTTTTTAAAAAAAATATGCCTTTTGGAGATGATTGCTTTAAAAAGTGTTGGCAGTTCAGGATTGCCATTCTTCAGGATCAAGCTCACTCACAGTCCCTCCTCACATGCAAAGGGTTTCAGGTCCATCCCCAGTATATCAAGGGAGAGCTGGAAAAGACCCTTCTTTATTGGAAACCCAGGAGAGCCACTACTACTGAGTGTACACCAAGGGAACTCAAAGTGGGGATTGGAATCCCCTTAGGGGGCTCGCAACTTTGGGTTAGGGGGATCACAAGAGTGTGGGATGGGATCCACCATCTTGGAATTTGCCACTGGACATTCCTGGGAGTAAATCTCATTTAACACAATGGGACTTACTTCTGAGTAGACACAGAGGAGCTCTGGAATTATAGCCTGGTAAGTTTGACAAGGGGTCCTGGGCAGATTTTTAAGTTTGGAAGAGGGTCCACAGCAAAAATGCCCAAGTACCACCAATACAGAAGTGAGACAGATGGAGACACTGAGACAATATCAGTGGTTCTCGAGCAATTCAATCTGGACCCTCTTCTGAGAATCTGACCAGGAACCCCCTCCCCAGAAGTGATGTCATGGCTGGAAATGACATCAAACAGAAAGTGACATCACACAGATACCACAAATCCGCCATGTCTATTCAGTAGTAAATCCCATTGTGTTTAATGATACTTTCTCCCAAGAAAGTAGCATGAATACCCTATTTCAAGATGGCAGCAGCCAGTTCCAGATTCCAGGATGGTGGTGCCCAGTTTTTTGTGACCCCCTTGAAATGAAATCACAATCCCAAAGGAATTGGGACTCCCAAAAACAATTGCAATTGAAAGGAATGCATATTATTTCCACTGTTTACCCCAGTGAGGGCTGTGGGTGGCGCAAGTGGCTAAGACACTGTGCCTGTTAACCAGCAGGCCAGGGTTCGAGACCCGGGTCGGCCCCACAAGACAGGGTGAGCTCCTGTCCTTAGCCCAGCTCTGCGACGCAGCTGGATCCAATTGTATTGGCTCTGCCTTTTCATTGGACTAATTCAGTGGCGTGGAGAGGGGGGGTTTGCTGCTTGGGTAACAGCCTATCCTCCATAACAATCTAACCCAGGCTTTCGTGCTTGGCATGCAGTGTATGCAGTGCCGAGCACGATACCATAGTTTTCCAAGGCTGACGGAGGCCTGCTTTACCCCAGTGATTTTCAACCAGTGTGCCATGGCACACTGGTATGCCATGGGTAGCCGTCAGGTGTGCTGTGGGAATTTGGAGAGAGACATTAATTAATCGGAAAATTGGGGGATTTGAACAGCCAGTATGCTTTGTCAATGGTAAAAACAATTAATGGTGTGTCTTGACAATTCCAGTGCCTTGTTAGTGTGCCATGCGATGAAAATGAATGGTTTACCCTCTTGATTCTGCTTTCCTTCCCTTTGTCTGCCTATGGGCGAAATCCAGAGTAACTACGGGGAGTCCTTGCTCCAGTGTAAGAACAATTTACTCTGGATTGCAATATGAATTTCCCATAGGTTTTCACTAGGTGGTGCAGTAAGTATAAGTGCACATAATGTCTCTTACGTGCTCACGAAGTTACTCTGGATTGTAGGGTATATCAAATTATAGAAAGTAAGGCTCTTGGAGCAGTGATCTGTTGCTTTTGTACTGAAATAAAGGCATATTCTTTTTTCTTGTTTCTGTTGTCGTCGTCCCCCCCATGGAGAGGGTGTCATGCTTCTTTCCCATTCCTCTGTTGTCTCCCCTATCAGTTAAATTTAAACTTTAAACTCCTTCAAACCAATTTAGGCTGCCCTAACTCATCTGGCATACTTTCCCATGGTGGTGGTGTAAAGAGGGTGGCGTATACCTGTGCAGTGGCCTAACCTCCCAGGAGTGGGGCAGTAAATACCTTATGGCACTTTTTTGTCACCCCCCCAGATCAGCAAAGGGCTTATGCCAGGGCTTATGCCAGCCTAACTGGAGGTTGCAGCCTTAGATATTCCCCAGCTCTTTTCCTCCCCTCCCCTCCTACCAGTCAGGCCATACTCATCTCCATCACCATCACCATCATTATATTTTCTGCCCAGTTTTAGTGGTCCAGTGACTCAACCCACAAAACTTAGCTTCTTTTGTAGTTGTTTGGTTCACATAGATAGAGCTTAGAAACACCTATCAGGCACTCCAACACATTTTGCCAGGTTTTAAGACCTTTATCAGCTGGGTGAGGCAAACATTCACTAGGTGAAGCTTTTCTGCACTGGATTATTTTCTGCCTGCCTTGCAGCCATATATATTATAAACAGTTTTCAAAATGATCAGTTGTGTCTGAAAGTCTTACAAGACAGGAAACACCTAGTGCTCCAGAATCCTGGAAACATGGAAGCCAAGATGATTCCCTGAGAAGGGCACTCTTTGCATGCACAGAGGCTCTTTCCAGATTCTACTTGCTATACAATTCAGGAAACCCTTGGTTCAACTTTAACCACTGCACACTGTAAGCTTTCAAAATTCTGGAACATGCATGGAAAGGAGATTGCCAGATGGGACTGACTGATCTATAGACGTAGATCCTATAGATTGCCTCTATAGACACACAGCATATGCAGTGGTGGGCTTCAGGGGGTTATCACGGGTTCTATAGCACCCTTTGCTAATGAGCACCTGGTTCTGAGAACCTGTTACTAATGAGACATACCTTACAATCCAGAGTAACTACGGGAGCACGTAAGAGACATTACGTGCATCCATAGTTACTGCACCACCTAGTGAAAACCTATGGGAAATTCATATTGCAATCCAGAGTAAATTGTTCTTACTCCGGAGCAAGGATTCCCCATAGTTTCTCTGGATTGCACCCATTGAACCTGTTGTTAATTGGGGTTATTAGGACATAGAACCTGTTGTTATCTGAATCCCACCACTGATCATATAGTGTGCAATCGTAACCAATTTTCCAGCTCCATATTCAACTTGGAGGTAAAGGAACAAATATTGCCTTACTTTGAGGCATCCATGACAGCCCCCCAACAGCAGATGCAGCACATGCCCCAATGGCATAGCTATTCCAGTGCTGGAAAATTTGTTTAGGATTGTGCCCATTACTTGGCAAATTCAATATCATCTTAATGCCAGAGAAACAGGAAAAATGGACCATCCCATCTGATGCATGTGGGACACCACGGAAGGGTGACTGGCGTCAGTGACAGATAAGGCATGTACAGGGGGTGCTCTGAACAATGAATTGGAACGGAAGCACATCACAACTGGGTCAGAGACCATATTGGAAGCTGTTACTCATGGCTGAGCATGTGAATGACCTGTCATGTTTCCCTTACACTCATGGCTTTTCATGTGATAAAGATAAGGGCATTAGCCCTCTTTCCCTTGGGCTGTGCCCATTTCTCACTAATTCCCTCCTTCAGCAACCAAGCTCCTTTCTCACAAGGAACACCATATTTACTTGAATCTAACGCTCACCTTTCCAGCCAAATTTAATCTCCAAAACTGGGGTGCGCATTACATTCGACGATACATTAGAGTTGCGTAAATACAGTATTTTGATTATAAGTATAGGTCAGTATTTAGTTTTAACAGTTTACTCTGTTGTAATAAAAATGTAACACAAACTTGTTGTTGTGCAAAAAAGTAGTGCAATTAGGTAAAATAACAGAAATCCATTGTCATATTATTATTGTCATATAACTTATTGTTTAATGCAGTAAAATTAAATTTTGCACCTGCTTTGCAGCTGCACATTACAATTGCCAGTGAACATTTTTAATCTTTCAAGCCTTTTAAAATCAGGGTGAGCATTAGATGCAACATCAGATTTGCGCATCAGATTTGAGTAAATACAGAAGAATTACTGAACAGTGTTCTTGAGCATGCACAGAGTGCCTTTCCCTTACAACGCTGTGACTGAAGTCTGTTACTCTTGCTAACTCATTAAAATTTGGGTTAGGCCTGGGTCCTAGTGACTCTCCACTGAACCTGATCCCGTTTTTTGAAAGCAGTTGGAGATCACCGTCCAGCAGGAAGGAGTTCAGTGACAATGTCATGGGGGGCGCTGGATCAGGGGAGCCACAGAATCCTTGTGAAAACCCCACCACCATCTTATTGCCCTTATCTTATGGCCAATGGCCTAAGGAATGCCAGTCCAAGGTGTTTGGGAACCATTGGGAAGAAAAAGAATTGATCGTTGTTAGCAAGAAGTGTGTTTTTTTGCATTTGCAAGCTGAAATTTTTTGCATTTTAGTTTGTGAGTCCTTTTGGGACAGGGACCGATAAGCTATTAATTAGCTATTGTTTTTCATTTTTTCTTTGTGAACTTTTTAGTTGAAAAGCGATAGATAGATAGATAGATAGATAGATAGATAGATAGATAGATAGATAGATAGATTGATTGATTGATTGATTGATTGATTGATTGATTGATCACATCACCCTGGAAAACAGGACAAGGAAAATTTTATCCCAGATCACAAGGCTAAAGAAGAGGACATGTCCTGGAAAAAAGTCTAGCCCTTCATTTTTTCCCATTTTCTTTGTAAATTGCTTTGTGAACTTTTTAGTTGTAAAGTGATATATTAATTCTATTGTCAATCAAAGTCAGACAGGCAGGCAGGCAGACAGACAGACAGAGAGAAAGATAATCACCCTGGAAAAAGAGTACAAGGAAAATTCTGTTCCAGGACACAAGGTGGAAAAAGAGGACACACACTAGCCATTATTTTATTTTTTATTTTCTTTGTAAATCGTGAACTTTTTAGTTGTAAAGTGGTATATAAATTCTATTGTCAGTCAGATAGACAGACAGACAGATAATCACCCTGGAAAAAGAGCGCAAGGAAAATTCTTTTCCAGGACACAAGGCTGAAAAGGAGGACATGTCCTGGAAGAAGAGGCCCTCAGTCCAGCCTTCCCTCCCCCAGGGTTGCATCAGAGGCCAGCCCCAGTGCTGACTCCGCAGGGTTGCTCTCCTCCTCCTCCTCCTCCTCCGCTGCTCCTGCTCCATCCAGCCCCACCCGGCCAGAGCCTCCCCAGCACTGCTGAGCGTGTGCGGGCGGAATAAAACTTTGGAGCGCCTCCTGTGCGGCGAGAAAGCCAGAAGGGAAGGCAGGCAAAGGCAGCCAGAGGGAGAGGAGCAGGACTCAGCCCTCCCTTCCCCACCAGCACCCTGGCATCTGGGGCTTCCTCGGGGCTTGGACTCCACTCTCTTCTTTGGGGGATTTGATTGCTGAGAAGTTTCCCGTCTCTGTCGCTGGAGGGATACAGTTTCTCCTGGAGATCCTTTTTGGGGGGCATCCTTGGCAGAGAGGCTTTCGCAGGAGCCGGTGAGTCCCCATCCTGCCCACTTGCACCCATGGGTGGGCTTCTCCAGGCAGGGGAGTAGCTAGAGGGGGGGGGTCAGAGTGACCATATACCCCCCTTTTCCAGGATATGTCCTCTTTTTAAAGTCTTGTGTCCTGGAATAAAAGTCCAGAGTGGCCAGATGTCCTTCTTTCCCCAAGACCACAATCCTAACCATGTCTACTCGAAAGCAAGCCCCATTGTGTTCAATGGGTCTTACTCCCAGGAAAGTGTCTTTAGGATTGCAGCCTTAAGAAAGACACTTTCCTGGGAGCAAGAATCATTGAACACACAGGGGCTTAGTTTAGAGTGGAGCAATCCTAAAGACACTTTCCTGGGGGTAAGATCCATTGAACACAATGGGGCTTACTTTTGAGTAGACATGGTTAGGATTGTGCTCATATTCTCTCTTTTTAGCCTTGTGTCCTGGGGAAAAAACTTCATTGTCTTTCTTTTCCTTGTGAGTAGGCAGCTTATAGCCTTCTTGGAATTCATAAATTATATGTAATAGTTTTAAATTTAATAATAAGTAATATAGTCTTTAAATCAACCACTTGAAAGCAATATATATGTGTGTGTTGAGCTTTTATTTTGTCCTACATTTTTCTTGGGTGTCCTACATTCTGAGATATCTTTGTCCCTTTTTTGTGGTTCTGCTATATGGGGTGCAATCCTAAAGATACTTTCCTGGAAGGAAGATCCATTGAACACGATTGGGCTTGCTTTTGAGTAGACATGGTTAGGATTGCATCCATAGTCACCTTAAATGCGTGGGGTTTTTTTTCCTGCCAGTGGCATAGCTAGAGGGGGGTCTGGGCAGTCAGCCTGGAGGGGAGCCTCTCCCCCCCCTCCTGGAATGGCTCCAAAGAGAAAGGGTCCGTCCTAGGCTGAGTGCTCCGACCCCCTCTAGCTACCTGGGAGTTAAGTGCATTGACTATAATGGGACTTGCTTATGAGTAGACGTTCCTAAGATGGGGCTTTAAGACTCCAATCTAACGCACACTTTACTTGGAATAAACCCCATTGACTATAATGGGACTTATTTCTTAGTAGACATACGTATAGGGCTAAAAGATTCCAATCTAGACGCTTTCCTGAGAGTAAGCGCCATTGACTATAATGGGACATACTTCTAAGTAGACAGCTATAGGACTGGGCTCTAAATCCTATGCACATTTTCCTGGGAGTAGACCCCTTTGACTATAATGGGGCTTATTTCTGGGTAGACATACATAGGATCGGGGTTCTAAGGCTGCAATCATAAAGACACTTTCCTGGGAGTAAGACCCATTGAACACACTGGGGCTTACTTTTGAGTAGACCTGGTTAGGATTGTGCTCTTATCCACACTTATGTGAGAGTAAGTTCTTTTGTCTTTAAAAGGACTTGCTTCTGAGTGGACATGCTTATAGGAGGATGTAAGGCTCTGATCCTATAGATACTTTCCTGGGAATAAACCTCATTGACTATGATGGGAGTCCTCTAGACACTTTCCTGGGAGTAAGCCCCATTGACTATAATGAGACTTACTTCTGAGAAGTAAGACGTATAGGGGGCTCTAAGGCTGCATTCCTCTATAGACATTTTCTTATAGTAAGGCTTACTATAATAGGGCTTACTTCTGAGTAGACTTGATTATAATAGGTCTTCCTTCTGAGTAGACATGCATTGGATGGGTCTGTTAAAGACAGAAATTGCATCCATGGGAAAGATAGTGGAGAGGGAGTGGAGGGAGATCCAGGAGGATCAGTGGGGGTTTGGGCTGGGCTAAAGGAGTGGGTGTGGGTGGGTGGAAACCCCTTTAACAAAGAAGCACTTCTTCTACGTGGGCTGGATTAACCCTCTCCCCCGTCCATAGTCTGGCCTTCTTTCTCCAGCCTTATTTTTGAGCTCCCACTGGGGACTTTGCAACCAGGAGGAACCTTTTGGCAGATCCCTAGCAGAGATTTGGGGTACACCACTCTTGGGTGCCTATCAGTGGTGTAGCTAGAGTGAGGCGAAGCTGTCAGTCTTGTCCAGAAGTCAGTCTAGATAGGGGCCTCTTGCACCCCTTGATGAGGCTCCCTCCAAGACTGCCTGCTTCACCCCCATCTAGCTACTCCAGTGTTGCCCACAAGAGCAGGCAGAGAGATGGCAGGAAGGAAGGCAGGAAAGCCCTTAATTGAAAAAGCTGAGGCTTTTTCTGGTTTACCAAGAGCCCTCCTTGCTGATGCTGGTGGTTCTTAAGTACATCCGCCAACCTCTTCCTCATATCCTGAGACCTAGATCCTAAAATAGAATGGATCATTTCTGATCAGACTGCAGGATGCGGATGGACGGTAGGAGATGTCATGCAGTATTGGAAAACTCAGGTAATCCCAAACTGTTGGGGGGGGGGGAATACAGAATAAAGGGTTTCTAATTCAGGCCAAAATCCTATTGAGATTATACATCGTATAAGCACACATAAGAGATTTCCCTCTCTTTGTACATTTGAGATGTGGGTCCAAACATTTTTGATCCTCTGATGCCTCCAGTAGCATAGCTATAGGGGGGAGGAGCAGTCAAGTCTTGGAGGGAGCCTCACCCTTTCAGAGACATTCCAAGTAGGGGAGCAAAATGGAGCCGTCATCAGATATGGGGCTGCTTTGATACACATCCTGTGTGTGTTTACTTGTTGATACATTGCATTGAACCATTACTTGCAAGGAAGCAAGTACAGGGCAGCAGCCCTTGTTCTGGTAACTTTTCAGGGTGATCTATAAATGTTGGGCCCTTGTGGCACGAGAGAGATTTGTGCTACTTTAAAGACTAATGATTGTGCTTTTGGAGCCGACATCAACATGTGGATGTACGCACACCTTTTTGACCTGAACATCCCTGCCTCTAACCCTGAATATATGGGAACCGCCTTTGTTTACTATGTGAGGAGGGAAATGAACTCTGCATGCACTCAGAGGCATTTCAGTTTTTTAATATTCTGGATTTGGATGTGTGCGCAGGTTCCGATTGTGTCTGGTTGTGGGAAGGACTTGGGGTGTCCTTATACAGAAATTATCCTTTATGCGATCCCCTCCTTTATGTCCAGGGAAACAGGATCTCCCTTGTGTACCTTGGCCCTTTTCCACTTCTTTTCCATTTTTTTCCTCCATGGAATAAATACCCCCTAGTGTTCCAGAGAAAGAGCTTGGGGAATCCTTGCCTAATAATCTTCCAGAGGGAGAGACTGTAGGATGAACATGTGAGCAATCCTGTGCTATAAGATTATGAAGAGGGAGGAACATTTGCATTAGAGAATCTTCTCATGCATCTTTGAAGACATAGTGGGTGATCCCACAGATGTGTCATCACCACACATATACTAATGCTCTATACATTTTAGCAGTGGATGCCAATTGGGGATAATGGGACACTGCAATCCCCTTCAATCACTCAGTCTTTCATTCCTCCCCCCCCCCCAATTGCTATAGAAAGAAGAATTAAAATTGATGACTTTTGTTAATGCCACAATTTAAATTTCAACTATAATTGCCATCCTGGGGTAGTGTCACCATATGTCCCAAAATACAGGGACAGTCCCAATTTTGGGGGGGAGGGGAGGGATTATGTTCACATACTGGCAAATGTGATGGAGGGTCCCATCCTGATTTTGTGGAAGAGAACTTGGCAATTTCCTCACCCCCTTGCAAAGAGGGTTGCTCTGGACTTTTAATGATCCATAGGGTCATAACCCTGGACTCTCTGCAGGGTTACATAAAGGCACATCTTGCATGCCCAGCAGTATGTCAGTATGTTTTAGGGCTTAATCCGTGATTGTTAAAACAGATGAGCTTGCCCCCCCACCCCATTTTCTGTCCCTTAGCAGCAATCTGGTGCAAGGGAGAGTTCGGGTGAAACATTCCTGCCCAGAAGATGAACAGTGAGACAAGTTTCACTTTGTGCCAGGCTGCTGTTAAAGGCACAGGAGCAGGAAACATGGCAACCCTGTTTGTAAAAACTGGCTTCTTTATAGATTTGCAATGAAAGGGCCTTTGCAGGAACAATACAGATCTTGTTTGGGTGCTTCCTTCAAGCTGGCATCACTGTGGAGTGGAGTGATGTGGTGACTTTTGAATGGCAATATGATTCCAGTTTTTTCTCACATGGTGTATAAAGGAATCAAGATCCAGGCCATTCTGGCAGCAACTGAGCGTTGTTAGGAGGAGGCATTTTGTCAAATGAAAAATGGTCAAGTGATATTGATTTATCTCCCCCTTCTCCTAGCTAGACAGATTCCCCCAATTTTTTTTTTACAACTGTTACATGCTTAGAACATTCAACTGTCATTAAAACCTAAGTTTCTAGTCTCTATAACTGTAAAAATATAAGAAAACGTGTGCAGATGAGATTCTGCTCTCAAAGAAACTGTACAATTAACTTCAAATATATTAAACTACCTGTACAGTGTTTTATTGTTTTTAATCTGTGTTGTTTTTTAGTTTGAATGTTTTAACTGTTTTTTATCAAATTGTTCTATTTATGTTTTTAATTATGTTTTATGTCAGCTGCCTTGAGTCAGGCTAGTTTGCCCGAGAAAGGCGGGATATAAATTTTAAAAATGAATGAATGACTTAATGAATGAATGAATGAATGAATGAATGAATGTTCTGACTGTTCAGCAAGAATGCCAAACTTTGTGCCTATTTCACAGTGGAATTTCTACCTATGGATCTGCCTTTGTGGCAGCTCTTGTGCAAAATCAGCATTGTATTATATTGTGTTGGTACACTGCTGTTCATTCCAGACTTGGAGATCTATAGAGTGCTTCAGTTGTAGAAAGTAAGCCTACACCGTGCATGCAGAGTATGGCTGGTTACTGATTTATACCAGTAGTTGTTCATGTAACATTTGGCATCTTGAAGACAAGCATGTTCTGTGTGCACTTGAGAGCGATCTCCCTTGTAAAAGATTCTTGTGTGACTTCAGATCTTCCAGATCTCATTAGTGGCAAGTGATTATCAAAGAAAAAGACATATACATAATTTATATCTGTCTTAATTTTCTTGTGAGCATATATATCTAAGCTAAAGCTTATATAGCTTCCCAAAATTATTGGGAAACTATTGGGCTATTGTTTTTACATTGTAACCTCCTTGGTGGCAGGAACTAGTCTGTGTCATGATCTATAAAATTATATACATAGAGGTTGATACATACATACAAAAATGAAATTTCTACCCAATATACATGTCCTGTATATACCATACATTGTCCCGTTGTGTCTCAGTCCACTACTTTAGCATGTACCAACAGAGGGTGCTCTTGCTTTGCTGACTCATTCTAGAGAATACCCTTTTCTATTTTGCCAATCATATACTGTAAGTGCACACATACTGTATATATAAGTGTGTTATAGAGAACTGAAAACTCAATAATTTAGTGCAATGGCAACAAGCTCCGGTCAGGCAATGCTCCAGCTTCAGCTGTGTACCGCACACTAACACACAATGGTCTCCCATGTCCTCAAGGCACCCCAAATTTAAGGTCAAAAAGAAAAAAAATAGTTTTCCATTATGGCTGTCTACCAAAAACCTGGTTTTATATTTCTCCACAATCAAACCTAGGATGCTGAAGCAAGTGATATGGTGAATTTAAATTAAAAATATGTATAAATAATGATTCAAACTCATGAGCTCTCCGGAGGTGACCTCAGATCACTCCAGCTTATAGGAAGGATTGGCTTGGAGCTTCCAAGATTTTATGCAAGTTATCCTACAAGGTGTCAACAATCCTCAAAGCCTCCATCTGATATAAGGACCAGTGTTTCTAGGTAAGGCCTTTGTCCTCAGAGATCCTTCACTACCTTTTCACGTTCCTTTCAGATTAGCCCCCTCCCCAGTCAATGCTTAGTCAGGTAATTGTAGATTTTATTATGGCTTTCAGCAGTAAAATTCTCATCTGAACAAGAAAGTTTCCAACGAGAAAGAGATTTCATGGGCCTCCTTGGACTGGGGTGACAGTAATGCAGGTTTATGAGTTGTACAGGGATTGCTTTCTGCATGCTGAAGAACTCTGTGATCCTCAAAAGCTTTCCTATTTCAACATAAATGTATGCCGGCTCCAGTAAAAAAAAAAATCAGATTTTCAGCATTTTTCATCTCAGGGCCCACTGACAAGGGACTAAAATTGTCAAGGCACAACATCAATGTTGTTGAGCATTGCCAGGGCACACTCTGCTACTGGTAGGGGGTTCAAATCTCCCAATTCCCCAATTAATTAATGATCTTCCCCAAAGTCCTACAGACAGTGTGCCATGGCATAGTGGTTTAAAATCACTGATTTATATCTTCTACCCTGGGGATGAGCACTCTGCTTTCCAAATAACTCTGCAGTTTTCTCTGAAGGAGATGGTCCCACTTTCTCAAGACACCTGGACCTCTTAGGAGCATTCTCTGTGGTGCAAATAAACTGGAGTCAGGTTTGTGGGAACTCAGCTGAGAGGTTTGTGCTGCCTCTAGACCAGAAGTCAAAGTGAATGGTCTCTTGATCACTTCTGTGATACTATATTGTAGCCTCCTCCATCCCACCCCAGTTCCCATCTGGTCTCAGATCTACATCTGGTATTCAGAGATAGGCTGTCTTTGTATATGGAAGTTCCATTGAGCTATCCTGGGGAATCGCTAAATGGAACCTGCAAGAAGATGATTAGAATTGCCCTCATTTCCATAATTTCAAACTGAGGCTGCATATCCTATACATACCTGACTTGGGAGTCATTTCTATTCAAATCAGTTGAGCTTGGGATATGTAGGATATTGAACTATAGGACCTCAATGCTATGCACACGTATGGGGGGGAGAAAGTCAACCTCTGAATACCAGCTATGGATGGACAACCAGAGAAGACCATCTTGCTCTGCTTATTCAGAAGTTTCTGAAGCTGGTTTTGATGGATCATTGGACTGATCCAGCAAATCTCTTCTTATTGCTTTATATCCTTAAGAGTCCCAGTTTGAGCATCTGTATGATTCACAGTCCTATAGGAGTTTTTGTGCTTTTGAGTTGTTGTATCTGAAAAAAAGAATCTAAAAGTAAGGTTACTCATGAAACATTCTGTATAGATCTTGTTTTGAAGAATTCTTTACGTTCTTCAGCTCACGACAGCGTTACATTCTACTAGAGAAATTTGCTGTGGCCATCTCTTAATTATTACTATAATTTCTAATTATTATTTCCAGACACAAATAAATATCTGACGTTTACTTAAGCCAAGCTGGTTCTAAAGTTCTATACCTGTCATGATTGTGTGGGGTTAGCTGAGTTTACACAAAGTTGTGAGTCCTCCTAGACCACTCTGCAGTGGTCTTCATTCTTGCCTAAGCCATACTTATATTGGGGGGAAAGGGGTGTTGGAGCAAAGCAAAGATGCTCCCAATATTACATCTCAATGAAAAAAATTAAAACTGAAGAATCTTGGATCTTAACCCACTTTCATTCTGCTTGTTCTATGAGATACTATTCTGGAGGGGTGTTACGTTTGTGGAGGTTGTATTTGTTTCTAATTTTTTTTGGGAGAGGAGAGTCTACTCTGTCAAGCTGATGTATTTGTGTCTCTGCTAGGCTGGTCTCTCCTTTTTTTAATGAAGGCTGAGAATCTGGGTGCACCTACATTTCATTATAAAGAGAACAAGTGAAACAGCAAAATGAACTCTGTGTATGCTCAAGGGCACCATTTAATTAGTTTTACACAAGTATGCAGACTTGAGATCTGACATTTGGAGCAAATTTTGGGACGAAGAGCCTTTGGGGAATGAATGGCAGGCAGGTCAAGATTGCATGGGAGGGGAGATCATTTTGAGAAGCCAGAAATCTGTTTAAAACATAATTGCAAATTCTCCTTGTTCAAGGTTATTAGCTCAAGGGTAGGTATTAAAATATGTGAAGAACAACTAGCTGCCCTATGAAATGGATGGATATACCCACACTATGAGCACAATCCTAACCATGTCTACTCAGATGTAAGCCCCATTGTGTCCAATGGGTCTTACTCCCAGGAAAGTGTCTTTAGGATTGCAGCCTAAGTCTCTTCCCCATCATAAGGGGGTCGATAACATTTTTCCCTTGTTTCTTTTAAAAATTTTTAATCTTCTAGGCCAGTGGTTCTCAATATTCCTAACGCCGGGACCCCATTATAAGTTCCTCATGTTGTGGGGACCCCCAACCATAAAATTATTTTCGTTGCTACTTTATAACTGTAATTTTGCTACTGTTATGAATCGTAATGTAAATATCCAATATGCAGGATGTATTTTCATTGTTACAAATGAAATGTGTGTTCTATGCACATGTTGAACACAATGGGATTTATTTCAGAGTAGGCATGCATAGGATTGGGCCCTGAGGCTGCAATCCTATCCACATTTGCATGGCAGTAAAGGCCCCCCTGACAATACTGGGATTTATTTCAGAGTAGGCATGCATAGGATTAGGCCCTGCAGCTACAGCCGGAGGTCAGGCAAGCCTGACCTGGCCCCCTGCACCAGGGGTCTTTAGGCGACCCCCAGGAAAGCTCTAGACAACCCCCAAAGGGGTCCCGACCCCACTTTGAGAAACACTGCTCTAGGCCTCTATTAATTGTAGTTATTAGTACAGGTGTCCCCTGCTTTCTGATGACTCATTTTCTGACAATTTGCTCTTTCAACACCATTCAATTATACTCAGAAATCATTTATTCAACCCATGTTCCACTCTTTCAACCTCTCTGTGCTGTTCTAAAGGCTAAAATTATTCTCCCCCAGGTTGATTTGCCTATGACATGGTGATCAAAATGTTTTGGCATGTTGTGTGCATGTGTGTGAGAAAGAAAGAGCACATTCATGGCCACTTTAGCTTTTCGTCTGTTACAATTTCTGAAGAGGTTAATGAAAATCCATTTGCAGAAATCTTTGTGTGACAACAGAAATTTGAAAGATCAAGGGATTTGCAATTTGCTAGTGGAAAAAAGCAGTGGAAGCAACATTTGTAAACTAAAATAAGATGGGGTTCCGCTTTTCAGACATTTCCAGTTTTCATCACAGCTCTGGTCCCGAACCCTTCAGATAATCTGGGTACACCTGTATTAGATCTATTGATATTTACATAAAGTTTCTAATTTCTCCTATACACAAAGAAGGGGATTACAATTGCCCTCGTTTCCATAATTTCAGACTGAGGCTACAAATCCTATACATACAGTATTTGACTTGGGAGTAGTTTCCATTCAGGATAATTGAACTTAGGATATGTAGGATATTGAGCTATAGGACCTCAATGCTACGCACACTTATGAGAGAGTAAGGTTGCGATCCTAAGCACACTTTCCTGGGAGTAAGAAGACCAGTTGGACACAATAGGACTTCTGAGTAGGATTGTGCTCTAAGTCTCATTGAACTCAGGAGCCCTTCACATGATTCCATTTGATCATTAGAAAGTTTTAGAGTCTGAATTAATCTAATGCAGCAGTTTTCAACTAGAGCATTTAGTATCTTTGTCCTGTACCCTGAGATGAAAAAGGTAGATCACTGATCTATTGGAACATATGGAGAGTTGTGTTGAATGAGACTCAAGGACCGTCCATCTATCTTGCTTCATCCAGTAACTTGCTTCCCACAGTGGCCAATCAGATGCTTCTGATAAGCTCATATGAAGGCCTGATGACAACAGCTTGTTTCATTTGAACAAATAATATTTAGAGATAAACTGTTTTTGACCTTGGAGGTTCCATTAATAGCTGGTAGACCATCTTCTCAAGTTGGTCAAACCATTTTAAAAACTAAATTATAATTTGCTGTTCATTAATAAGATGTCAAGAGTGTTCTAGGCTAGAAGCTTCAAAATCTGTTTAAGGTCTCTCTTCACCTTCCTTGACCACTTAAAGTACAGGTAGTGATTTTCCATCTTTTTCTATCTCATGGCACACTGACATTCGACAACAAGGCACACCATGTTGCTGGTAGGGGACTCAAATCCACCAATTGCCCTTTCAATAAAATACCTTTCCATGGCAGTTCTACAGCACCCATCCGCAGCACATCAGTGCGCCATGTCATAGTGGTTGAAAACGGCTAACTCCTTAAACTACAATCCTATCTGTACTTTCCTGGGAGTAAGCTCCATTGTCTCTAGTGGGACTTACTTCTGAGTAGACAGGCATAAAATTGGGTTTTAAAGACTTTTATGGCTGCACTCCTAAAGACACTTTCCTGGGAGTAAGACCCATTGAATATAACGGGGCTTACTTTTGAGTAAACATGGTCAGGATTGTGCTCTAGAACTTGAAAACCCCCAAATGTATTTATGCGTTCTTATTAAAGTTTTGCAGTGGTTCAAGAAAAGATCAATAAAAAAATAATTAGAATTAACAATATGGATTGCAATAAATAATGGATGTGACATTGTCCTGCAGCATAAATAAATGATCAGGAGTATATCAGGACAATATATTGATCACACACATGATGGGGAGCTCTTTGTTGTAGGAGAAAAAAAATTATGAATGGCCCTTTAAAAAAAAGAGGGAGGGGGAGGAAATGTGGGAATGGTTACCTTTGTCAAAGCGAGTGGGCGGAGAACGATTCCTGCCAGCCTCCCAACCCCCCCTCCCTACTGTGAGAGTGGAAGTATCCGGTCTCCTTCCACGTGGGGGAAGCACCGGGCCAGCTGCCATTGGTGGAGATCTCTGGCGTCTGGGCGTTCGGAGGAACCTGATTGGTCGAGACGGAAGAGGAAAAAAAGGCTGTAAAGAATGAATGGGGAGGGCAGAGAAGCCACGCCCCCTTTTAGAACGTTGATACATTGTAACTTTTTTTTCTCCTCCCCTCCTCTTCTGTCTCTTCCCGACGCTGGTTACTTTCACAGCAGACCTCGGGAGCGGCAGCAGAGGCTGCTTGGCGGCTGTGTGGCCACAGGTTCGAGCCCAAGGTTGGCAAGAAGGCAAAGATTTATTAATTTTTAAATTTTTTTAATGATTTCCCCTCCTCCTCCTTTTAATCTCCTTGTTTGAGAATCAGAAAGCATAATTTTTAAAAAATCTCCCCACTGTCTTGTTGGAAAGTGGATCCTCTTAAGTTGTAGGGTAATAATTTAGGGTGGGGAAGAGTTAGAGGAGAAAAGATGCCCTTTCTCTTCCTGGTGAAGGATTTTTATTTTATTCTTTAAAAAAATTAGAATGTCTATAAAGGACATAAAGGAAGCAATTGCCCTTGGATTACTCCAGGAAGAGAAGAGGAGGAGGAGGAGGGGGAGTCACTCTGGTCTCATGTGTATGCAGAGGAAAGGAGCTCCTTTGTCTGCTGCTGGCCTTCCTGATCTCTTGTCTGTCTCCCATCCATTCTCCAGGTAATCGAATGGACCACCAACCCACCCCCAGGAGCTGCAGCCGGGGGCCCCCAGCCTGCGAAGCTGTCCAGAGCGACCCTTCCATGAATGTTCACATCCACACGACCACCGGGGCCCGTTATGAGCTCTCTGTCCCCCTGGAAGAGACGGTGGAAGGCTTAAAGCGGAGGCTGTCCCAGAGGCTGAAGGTACCCAAGGAGCGGTTGGCGCTCTTACACAAAGAAAGGTAAGGGACCCCCATCAGTTTGAAAAAACAGTTCTCTTTCTTTCACCACCCCATTGAAATGAAATACAAGATGGGGTGAAAGGGGTCGGAAAGCAACTCCTCACTTTTTGAGCTCTGCTAAGATCTTAATAAAGACAGAAATCTAAAAGTCTGTGAAAGTTTACATAGACTAAGAGCATAATCCTAACCATGTCTACTCAAAAGTAAGCCCTATTGGGTTCAATGGGTCTTACTCCTGGGAAAGTGTCTTTAGGATTCCAGCCTTACTCAAGTTAATTCTTTTTATTCTTGGGTGTATGTAGCCGAATTTTTCTCTTTTCAGATCTGTGCATATTTCTATCAATAAGATAGAAAATGGGAATAGAGATGCCAGAGTTTTGTGTCTATATATTATAATTGCATGCATTTGCTTTACTGTGGTCTCTGTTTAGATGTAAACATATTAAATGTACAGATGCTTTACTGTGCATTTATTTATCCATAAATTATCTTTATGTATCTTTTTTTAGAAATCTATGTAAACCTTTATGGTTATGATCTTCTACGTGGTTATCTAGGAATAAGCCTCATTGTTCATAGTGAGAACTGCTTCCAAGTAAAATAGCTTAGGATTGCTTTGGTTCCAGTGCTGTGCACGCTTTCCTATGAGTCAGCCCTACTGGAGCTTACTTCTGAGTAAGCATGCCCCGGATTGTGCTCTAAAGCTTTGACCTTTAAATTCATGCACTTGGGATAAGCCCTGGTGAACCTGATGGGGCTTACTTCTGAAAGTAAGCAAGCCGAAATTTCCAGTGTATAAATAATCACAGGAATATGTGAATGTGTGTGTTTGTATATGTTCTGTATGCGTGTCTGAAAATGTCACATGCAAAACTAATTCAAGTTCAATTGTCTTAAGGCATGTAGCAAAGGGACTGGAGGGGGTTCATGTGAGGGGGAGGAGCGTGTAGGCTGGAGCTTGTAAGGCCCCCATATATCTCTTAAGGTTAAGGACATGGGAGCCATCCTACCTCCTCCCCAGTTTCTTCACCTCTCCCAGTCCTTTCATTTAAAGAGTTTTCTTAAAACCTTGTGCAAGATCAATACCAAAATAATCAACTGAAAGTGCTTTGAGACACCAGTCTTGGGTCAGGATGCCAAAAATTTGTCGGTTATGAAGGGAAACAAAATTTTTCTCTGAGATTCTAGATATGGATAATTCTTTTCTAGAGTAGGAATTGTCCAGGCTTCATGATAGAACTGAAAATTAGAATTATTCCCTCTTACCTAAGGAAAAATTTTTAAACTAGACCCCCCCCCCCCCAATCTCCACCTTCTGGCCTTCTTAGGAAGGTGTCCTTTGTTCTGAAGGTTGAATTTGGATAGCGTACTAGTGCATGCACAGCAATTGCACATACACACACAATGCAGGCACAATGCATCTTCATGCAAACTGCACCTGGTTTGTTTTAAATTAGTTATTAAATGGATATCTTGCAAAGAATGTCTCTGGGAATCAGAAAGCAAGCTTTGGGTTTGGGAAGAGGGGAAATGGCCAGGGTTGGGGGTGTTCCTTGTTCCGCAGGCCTTCTCTCTTTGTTCAAACAAATTCCCTGTAGCTTTGTTAAAGAATGGAAGGCTGATTGGTTCTTAAGATGCAAAGCAGGTCTGTCCTTGTAGGATCAAGCCTGGAATCTCTCCTTGTTCTCATCCCTCCAGCTCCAACCACATACACTCTCTCTATGTGTGTATTGGTTTAGAGATATTTAATCTTGTTGCATTTCTCTTTCTGATCTATTTTATAATAATTTAAATTAGAGAAATCTCTTACTGAGTGAAAAGGAACTGTTTTATCATTATCCTCCCCATACACCCCAACATGTGAAAATAATTCAGACTTATAACGTGCTTTTCACAGACAAGGTGCAGTAATTTAATGTTAGGCTTTAGGTTTTGATCCCCCCAATATCTTTTAAAAATACCTTCTCACCTTTAAGTATCCCCACTGCTAAAATTGTAAAGTTTCTCTTCCAGTTCTCTCTAGATGGGTTTAAAATATCAGTCTCAGCTCTCTGGGTTTTGTCACTCCAATTGTCTGGAATTGTAGGGGGTTTGGAAAGAGATAGTTACTTGACAGATGACTGCGGTACAACAGTCCTCTATCTGGGGGCGGCAGAGAGAGAGAAAGAGAGAGAGACTTATGATGGTGATGTTTACATAAGAAACGAAAAAGGGAGAGACCGGAGACTGGATGAAGCATTTAAGGGGGAGGGCAAAATATCAAAAAGACAAAAGATTGGTGCTAGACAGCAGTTTCTAGACTAGGGGCTAATTTTAATAAAGAAGCATTTTAAAACTTTTTCCTTCCTCTTTCTTTGTCTACCCATCTTTTTCTTCCCCAATATTACAGCCCCCCACAATAAAATGTGTGTTCCATTTCGGTAAAGATACATTTGTAGTCGCTGTGTAAAATAAAAGATTAAAACATTTCTGTACATTTCTTTTTACATAAAAGGATTGGAATGACTTGTTCCTCTTCCCTCCCTAAATTTAGTCGCCTGAGTTCAGGCAAGCTGCAAGATCTGGGGGTTGGAGAAGGAAGCAAGTTGACTCTGGTACCAACAGTGGAAGCTGGCTTGATGGTAAAAGTGATATTTTCTTTTTCTTTTGCATCATCTCAAACACATAGGGTGCAATCCTAACCAAGGCCAGCACAACTCTTCTGTCTTCCCATTCCTATAGTGACATAGGGAGGCAAGTGCGTGTCTGTGCCCTGGACTAACCCTTCCCCAGGAGTGGCATGGCTTTTGTGATACTCCTCGGCCAGCACAGGACATGTACTGGGGCTTGGGCCAGCCTCACTAGGGGTTAGGATTGCAGCCATAGTCTTACCCAGCCATTTTCATCTTCAAGGTTGTGCTCCAGTGAATCCTTCAGAGTTAATGCTCTTTAACTCAAGTTAGCATGTATATGATTGCACTGTGAGCCCCTCCTATAGTATGAAAATCACTCCTGTGGGGGGGGGGGGAGAGAACAAAATTAGCCCTGTTATATCCTTGATACTATAGTGGAACTGTTTGTATGACCATAAATGCTTATTTTGCGGGTAGTTGACCTGCATGTGCAAACAGGCCTTGGCCACTACTATGATCTGTCTCATGCCTCCAACTCAAGTTGCAAACATACGTGTGATCCAAACCATGCCAGTGAGTCTCTCATATTTCCTCCCCTCTCCCTTCTCACCACCACATATGGAACCTCTATAGCTTTGTAATCAAGTCCATCAAAATGATTGATGCTTAGAAAAAAATCTTCTCTCGATGAAGAATCTCATCAATTTTTCCATTTTCTTCTACAGTCGCAAGCATCTAGACCAGAACAGTCCGTGATGCAGGCATTGGAAAGCTTAACAGAAACTCAGGTAAGAGAAAGAACCTATCTCTGTTGGAAGAAAGGGGAGGAAGTGAAGTTTGTGAATGACCACAAATATTCCTTTGACTATTAGCTTTGGTTTGGTCCACACTCCCACAATACGATGGTCGTGGAAGATGTTGTGTCAGGGAAGTTGGATGAAAGTATTGCAGTTATGGGACTAGGTCAGTGACACAGCTATGTTCTGATTCTGATTACTTTGTATTTATTTTTTTAAAGAGAAAAATTAATATGCTGCAGTGTCAAGTTTCTAGTCTACAGAGTGGTCTGAATTTGCTTGAAGCATAAAAAAGGAAGTGTTACTGAATCCTATCCATCACCTTTTTTCTGCTTACTTACAAGAGGCCACTGACTCATCAGTTAATGTTCAGGATGTAGATGCATTTGTGTATGGGAGTGGGGAAGAGCTCAACCTATAACTTGATTGATCTCCTCCCACTTCTAGCTGAGCTATGTTTGGATCTTCCAAGCACACCCTCTGATCTGGTTGACCACTAATAGCATAACCATTCTCCCTTCAAACATGGGTTTTGGTACCCTACAAACAGAATAAGAAAGGACTGGACAAATTCCTAGAGGAAAGGACCATCACAGTTTACAAGATGTGATGGGTGTGTGTAGATGTGGACAACCTCCAAATGCCAGATGGAGGGGGGGGGCACTTTAATACAGGTGTTGTATGTGCTCCCTGAGGCATCTGGTGACCAATGTGTGATACAGGAACCTGGACTAGATGGACCTTTGGCCTGATCCAGTGGAGGCTCTTGTGTTCTTATGGTGGTTGCATTCAAACAGCTTGTAAACCAGTTTTTGGTAGCTGATTATATATAGGGAGGTGCCAATACAGGAGCAAGGGGAAGGTGGCAAGCTGGTCCCTTCCACTTGGATGGAAACTTTGGGAGATACCCTATTGATTACAAAATGTCTTGGTGAGAAGTTCAATCCTCGTTTTTCCCACTAGTCTGTTGTCAATCCCATTTTATCTGTCTGCACGTACTATGGATCTAACACCTGCATACAATGGACACAATTCAGCCAAATGATCCAGTGGATTTTTACTGGCAGACTGAGGTTGCACTTGTATGTCATCTCATCTGAGAATAAGCTTTATTGAGATTTACTTCCGAATAACAATGCATGGCATTATGCTTTTCAGCACAGGTTTAATTGCAACTTTGGAAAGCAGTGGGAGTTGGAAGTACATAATTTGTGGACAAATGATGACCTATATAGTGTTAAAACATTTTTGTTACTTTAGGTTCCAGAATGCCATTCTGCAGCAAAACACTCGTCTCAGTTATTTAAGTTTGTGCCTTTTTAGAAACTGACTGAAAAAGATGGGTAAAATGGGCTGAATATGCAATTATTTTGGATAAAAGAAAGCAAAAATGCAAAAACAAAAACTGTTAAGTATTGTGGGTATAGACATGTCAACACTTAAGATGCTAGTTGGACCTTTGAGGACAAAGTTCTGTTAACCTTTCGCCATGTATGTGAACTTGAGTTAGACCCTGGGGTCATCCCATGGCGTCTTTTCAGATTTCATGAGTTGGGATGCCTGGTTTCTTAGTTCCTGTCCCTTCTTCACTCCCAGTTTTGAAGCCACTATGACAGTGGTTCTCGATCTTCCTAACGCCATGACCCCTTTATAAGTTCCTCACGTTGTGGGGAACCCCAACCATAAAATTATTTTCGTTGCTACTTTATAACTGTAATTTTGCTACCGTTATGAATCGTAATGTAAATATCCGATATGCAGGATGTATTTTCATTGTTACAAATGAAATGTGTGTTCTATGCACACATTGAACACAATGGGATTTATTTCAGAGTAGGCATGCATAGGATTGGGCCCTGAGGCTGTCAGTCAGCCCCAGTGCGCACACAGCTACAGCCGGAAGTCTGGCAAGCCTGACCTGGCCCCCTGCACTAGAGGTCTTTAGGTGACTCCCAGGAAAGCTCTAGGCGACCCCCAAAGGGGTCCTGACCCCCACTTTGAGAAACGCTGCCCTATGAGGTAGTGTGAGTCTTCTAGAAAGTATACTTTCAAAAGAGGAGGGGAGAGAGACCCCCAAAAAGGAGATCATACCCCATGAAGGAGATCATTGCACTATCTACAAGTCTGAAAGCAGTCTTAACTTCTAGCTTCATTGCTTCCTCTTTGTATCTGTCCTTTTGTGACTTCAGTTTTGGCAGAGTCCACATGTCCCTGGTGGTATAGCTAGAGGGGGGGTGGAGCAGTTGGAGGGAGGATCCCTTCCTATGGAGCCAGGAGAGCAAAATGGAGATGTATATGATTCTGTTTTGCTCCCCCAATCAGAATGGCTCAGAAGGGGGAGATCTCCTTGCCACCTCCCTCTAAGACTGACTGCTCCACCCCCTCTAGCTATGCCACTGCCTGTCACTCTGGGCCTGCCTCCTCCCTTTCTGGTAATTCTCATCTGGCATGCATGCTCTTCCCCTCCCTCATTCTCCACCGCTCGGTAATATATGTACACACATCATTTTGTTCTTAAAAGAGGGAAGGAAAAAATATGCTGTATGTGCCATTAAAGATGCATGTTGTCTGGGAGGCCGGGGGTGTCTGGTGATCCCACACGGGCTGCCAGGAATGCTTGCGAATGGGGGAGGAGAAGGTCGCCCCATTGCTGAAGATTCCTGGCGCAGTCTTGCTGCCTCATTGCCTCAACCCTAGGGGGAAAAGACGGCTTTAAAAGGAATGGAGCCACGGATCTGACAGCTGGGGGAAGGATTGATCTGTCTCTCTCTCCCCCCCCCCACTTCTCCTGCTATTACCTTAATGATGGGGAAGGGGTTGTGGTGGGCTTCCTTTCCTCCCTGGTTTCTCCAGAAAAGGAAGGATGGGGACTTGGTGGATTGCAGGAATGAGGAGGGGGCCCCAAGGGGTGGAGACGGACCCCAGCCAGCTTGCCATCTGTTTCTGATGTCGCTGGCTCTGATTATATGGCTTCTGTTCTCATCTCTGCCTTCCTTTCTCCATTTGTGGGGCTTTTTCTCTCCCTGGCAGGCGGATGCCTGATACCCCTTTGGAGTGAAAGAAGGTGATTCCAGGTTCCTTGAATTTTTTTGGGGGGGCGGGCAGCTGTGCTCCTGGCTAGGGAGAGCTACCCGACTAAACTACTTGGATGCCAGATCCTAAAAATAGAAAGTACGGTGAAATATCTTTTGAGGATCTAGATAGGTAAACCCCCCACAATGCATTCTAGCTTTATGTTGAGTCGGGAGCAGCCAGACTACAAGTAGATGTTATAGAAAACAACTGATGTCTATGTATCTCTGCCCCCACCTCTGTACCCCATATCCGCAATAATTTCTAGATCCGCAGGCAGGCTTTGGGTTTTTAGTTCTTCAGTAGAGAGGAACTGACTGTGACTAGAGATGGGGTGTATAGGGGGACGAAAGAGAGGAAGCCACACCCCCTCATTCATGCGGTGGTGGGTTTACGTTCTGCTTACGTCAGGCGGCAACTCTGACAATAGCAATGAAATCCACTTCCTCCAGTGTGCAGCAAGGAGGGTGGGGAAGGCAGGGAGTCAGTGGTGGTGGTGAACAGTCTTTTAAATCTTCCTTCTTATCAGATATCCCTCCCTTACCATATCTAATTAGTATGATCTAATTGCAGAAGGCAGGATAGGGTTTTGGGGGGGGGATCTGGATAGAGAAGTCATGGTGAAGTCAGTGAATACAAAAGTTTGTCTTTGTGAAGCTAAGGGAACACATTCTTATAGGATAGGAGAACACATGCACATCTATAGATCATGTTTGTGTGGCTGGGTGGTGTAAGCTGGACATGTGAATTATACAGAAATGCAAAGCATAATCTCATTTTGTTCGATGGGGTCTTCTTCTGCAGTCTCTAATGCACACTTTCCTGTGAGTAAGACACATTGAACACAATGGGGCTTACTTTTGAGTAGACATGGTTAGGATTGTGGTCTTGGTCAGCATCCTATTGAAATGATAAGCACCCCATTTATACAGAGCATGGGAGAGTAGGTATCCTCTTTCCTGAACGGCAGATCTGCTCTCCCATTTCTTGCCTCGTCTTGGCTTGTGGAAGAGCAGAGTAAAATTCTCACTTGCTCTCCACTCGCATGTTTGTTCCAATCAGGTGCCCCTAATTGACCCTGGATGGGGACAAAGATCTCAGAGGTGCATGAACATGTTTTTTCCTCTGGTGTATCCAAGATGTGACGCTTGTCACCTACCAGGAGAGCTGCTGCAGATACGCAGGCAGTCTCTGTGCTCCCTGCTGTGCTGGTGGTGCCACCCACCCACCCACAGCGGTGGGGAAGGGAAATGAGGGTTACCTCGGGCCAACCACTTTTGAACACTTGTGGAGAAAGAATTCAGTGTACCCTGAGTCATTCTTCATTTCTGGGAACTGGGATTTGATGGAGCTCGAGCTGGGTTCAGAGGCAATCAATTAAATTTTTCTTTTTTTCTGTTTCTTTTTCGCTGCCCCACCAGTTTCTCATGTTAAAAACAGTCTCGGATTCAAGGGAATTTGAGTGACTCCCACCATTGCAGTAATGCCAAACACCTGGAGAGATGGAGAAAATGTCCTTCTTCTCCTCCTCCCCCTGCAACTCCTTTTGGAAGAATGCGCCACCCTTTCTCCAGAAGTTGATAATTGTTTTGGAGAGCACTAATGACATTTTTTTGTCTGCATGTTGATGGTTGGGAAAGGCAAGTGTGTTAAGGATCAAACCACATTCCTGTCTTAAAGCTGCTGGTTTGCCACACTGGAAGAGGCATGTGTGTGGTGATGCCCAAGAAAGTATAAAGTGTGTGTCTTCTCCTGTCACTGCATAATCCAGGCATATTCCATATTTTTCCATTTTTTTCATCTTTTTCTGCTGAATTTAATCTCTAAAATCGGGGTACGCGTTAGATTCAATGGCGCATTGGATTTGAGTAAATAACAGTAGTTTGATTATAAGTATAGGTCAATATTTAGTTTAACAGTTTATTGTAATAAAAATGTAACATAAACCAACTGTATAAAGTAGTGCAATTAGATAAAAATCATAAACTCATTGTTTAATGCAGTAAAATTAAATTTTGCACCTGCTTTTGCGGCTGTGCATTATAACCACCGGTAAACATTTTAATCTCTAGTCTTTTAAAATCAGGGTATGCGTTAGATTTGATGGTGCATAAGATTTGAGTAAATATGGGTATATATATTTTAAAATCTGGGACTGATGATTTCAGACCTGAAGATGGAATTTCCAGACGGAGCTGAGCTCAGACACTGTTTTTATCTTGTGAAATAAATTGCCTGCTAAGAAGAGAGTATTGGCAGGTTTTAACCAGAATTTGAGGCTTGGTCCCATACTTATTGGTTTAATTTATCCTACAATACAGAGTAACTATGAGAGCACATAAGAGACATTTATGTCGACGAAATTCATATTGCAATCCAGAGTAAATTGTTCTTATGTCGGAGCAAGGACTCCATGTAGTAACTCTGGATTGCGCCCTTAGTCAGATTGGATCCTTAATCAACCTATTTTCAAGATCTGTTTAAAGGGTAAGAGAGTTGTAATCCGACAGAATACTAGCAGGTGTTGGGGTTGTGGACCCCTTTTGTATTTTCTGATACTGCTGTCTCTTGACAACAACCCTGTGGAGAAGGCCAACTGGCTTCGATTTGCAGGAACTGGCTGAGAATCCTGTATGCAAGTATGAGAGAAATGTTCCTCCTTCCTTCCGTCCTTTAAATTTTTTCTTTTAAAACCCAAGCAGTGAAGGAAGTGTTATTTTTAGTGCTGTCGGGAGCTTGTGGTGTGGAGGTGCCTGGCGTGGGCCCTTCAGATCGGCCTCTGCTAATGACGGAGTAGGGTCAGGGAAGGAGGCACTGGGCAGGTGTGAGTCAGCAGGCTGCCCAGGGACGTCTCTGCCAGTTTGAAGCTGGCCTCTGACGTCAAAAGAATGTGGAGGAGAGGAAAGGAGGCCACGTGGGATGGGAGCTGGAATTGGAAGATTGCAAGGAGAGGGAGGGAGAGACAGACCAAGGGTGCTGTAACCTAGTGGTTAGTGCAGATGAACTGGAGGGAAGCTTTGAAGGAGAGGCACAGGTCTAGCTTAGGAAGAACACTGGGGAAGGCTTGGGGAATAGGGTGCTCTGCTCATGCTCAGAGGTGTTCTTGCTGGGTATGTTCCAGGACTTAAGAATCCATTTGCTGCACAGATTTACTATGTGTAGACATTTCATGCTCGGATGTGGTCTGGAATGGGCAGTTTGTATGCAGATTGAAGGCTAATTAGAAGCTGATGACTTTTGCAGAGTTTGCATTTTTTTTAATAAAGCATTGCACTTGAAATTGACTTCAAAGGGACTGGATGGGTGGCCTTGGGTGATCATTCTCTGCCAGCCTTGCTCAAGCTACCTGTGAGATTGGCGCAATGTTGCCACCATTTTTTGGATTTGATTTGATCCTTTGATTGTTGGTCTGATTGGGGTGGTATATAGTGTTTTCTGTTGCACTCAAGTTCACAACCACTGTGTAATGTGGGTTGCTGCTATTCCATGGATGGGGATCTGGGAGGCAAAAGTAGAGAAAGGCATGTCCAGACCGATAGGAGGAGTCCATGGCCCAGGCGGGTTTTAAACCCAAGCCTCCACATCAAGACTTAACCCTGTATCTTCCATGCTGTTCTTTGTTTCTGACACTGGTTCTATGCAGGGGAAAATATGTTCGATCCTTCACTAACCTTGCAAGAAGATGGTGTGCATCTTTTGGGGCCAGCATATCTTCCAAGCACCACTGAAACCACATCAAGGAGGTGGGGGTGCATTTTCAGATGCGGGGAGGGCAGCTCATTCTCTGAGCTCTTTCTGCATATGGTAATCGCCATCTGTGACAGCTTGGTGCGCCCAAGAACAAAGGAATGGCTTCCATTCAGACACTCAAGGAAAGGGGATTCCTGGAGGGGGGAAGGGGGCACACCTCGCCAAGGATGGGTTTGCACATGATGGGAGAGGGGGAGATGTTTGCAGCTGCTGCCTCTTTCTTTCCTCCCCCCTCTTGTTCCATCGCTTGCTAGATGCGCCAGTTTCTCCACTGGGCGGGTGCCCAAGCGGTCTTTTGTTCAGCCGGCGGGGGCGGGTGCCGTGCACAGGGAGGCTAGGCTGGGAGTCGTGACTGGCATGGGGGTGGGAGGGAAAAGGAGCTGACTGCAGAGAGTCCTTTGTGGCTGGACCGAGAGGAATTCGTGACTGGCTCGCCTTAGTGTGGTGATGGTGGTGGGATTGGGAATGGTATTTGGGATCTGGCATGCTACGTTTGCTCCCTCCTCGGAGCACTCTACAGTCATGGTTAGTGACCCTTCAGATCTGGCTAGGATTTCTTGAAGTTGCTCCCTTTGTAAGAATGGATCAGTTGTCTTGCTGGAATAGACAAAAGTCCATCTGAGCCCAGCATCCTGTTTCCAACAAAGGACAGTCACAAGCTTGCAAGCCCAGCAGCAAGACAGTTGCCCTGCCCCATTGAGTAGTCCAATGGAAACTCCTTCTGCCCTTGGTTTCTCTTTTTTATGGTAAAGTGCAGAGATATCAAACAATGGTCTGCAGTACATAAGTGTGCAGACCAGACTCAATCAACACTATATAAGGAAACCAAAGCCGCCTTGGGTTTCCTTATCCAAGGAAGAAAGGTGGAATAAAAATGGAATAAATAAATTTATATACCACTTTTCAACAAAAAAAGTTCACAAAGCGGATTATCACTTTTCAACAAAAAAAGTTCACAAAGTGGAGAAGATAAAATACAGTAACTAATGGCTAAATGGTCATATAAATTAGCATACAAAAACATCAATGATAAAACCACAATGAAAGAGTTCAGAAAAGGGGATTAAATCTTGAGGTTAAAATTGCAATCAAGTGTTTCCAATCAATCAACAGTATTTATAGACTGCTTTTCAAATACAAGTTTACAAGGTGGTTTACAGAGAAAATAAATAACGAAATTTCTTTGAGCTTTCAGGTATTATGGAAAACAGGGCTGCCCTCCTGATGGCCTCAGTTCCTCCATGCATGAGGGCAGTTTCTGACATTACCGTCAATTGGGGATGTGGTTGTTGCTTGTAAGCTTACAGTTGCCCTCTGATGGAAGCAAGATGCTGAACTTCAGCTGGACTTTTGGACTGGTGAGTCCAGATTCTTTTTGGAAAGCTCTGCTGAGAAACATCTCGTTCCTGACAACAACCCTCAAGATGACTCTGCATCAGTTGCATTTTTCAGAGCCAGACTATTGATCCATTGAGCCCCACGTCATTTGCCTTGGCAGCGGTTTCTCAAGGTCTCAGGCCTGGCTCAGCCCTTGCTATCTGAGGTCTTTAACTGGAGCTACTAGGCTTGAACTTGCAACTTGAGATCAGCTTTATTATGCAGAAGTTCAGTCTAAATTTAATAGAATATCCAATGGCAGGACTTGGACAGACCTCTCACTGTCTGGAAACCTCTAAATCAGAGGTGGCAGGAGGGCCACATAATTCTCTGACATTATGTTGGGGCAGGAAAAATGATTTACATTTCAAATTTTTAAAAGTTACATAGATTTACATATAAATGTATTAACTTAGATGACCATCTAAAAATAGCCTAATTTGCATAAATTATAATTGCCGGACAATAAATCCAGTTGGTCATCTAAGGGTTACAGACAGATCTAGTGGATTTCAAGGCTTGCCCAAAAACTGGATGGGACAGCCATACCTGGCTGGGATTTGCATCCTCTGCTCTAGATAAAGCCATGTTTGACTTGATAAAAGGCAGCCTCATTTACCCACGTGTTTTGGTTGTGGGTGCACAGTTCCTCTATTTGTATGGGAACTCTGCATGTGTCTGGAGACCCTCTTTGTATGCTTTAAAAGGTACCTTAAATGCCTTAAAAGGCAGTTTTTAAAGTATTTCCAAACCATACACCTTGCTCAGTGGTAAGGTAGAAATTCAAGCTCACTCTCTGTTTTAAACGTCGAATTCAAAAGACAATCTTGCATTTTTGCTTAATACTGTCACCTTCTAAAATCTTGAGCAAGATGATGTTTCATATCCCCACTTCTTCCTCTTGGCAAAGATCAGCCCGTGGACACCGTCTGTCCCCCCCAGCAGTGTCCGAAACCTGCAGCGTCTCCTCCCCGCCCACCTCTTCCTTCTGTGGCCTCCATCTGGCACGCACGCTGAGTTGTCAGGTTGCACTACTGGAACTGTTGTTCCCACGGGTTTCTCAGAAACCTTCAGGGGCCTTCTGTTTTGTGTTTTGCAATGGGGCTATGGAGTAAGGTGGGAGAAAGATTCCTGCAGGCTTTATGGGGGGAAGTGGGAAGGGAAAGATCTCTCCCTTGAGGCACAAGTGGCATGTAGAACCACCTTTTTGGCTCTGTTTTTTTTCTTTTTCTGACATTTCAGCTGGGGTAAAAAGTGGGTGGGAGGGACATGAAAGTGCATTGCGAGGAAGTGGGGAGTTTCGTAAGCAGTGGTGGCTTTGCAAGTAGGGGACCGGAGCTGTGGGAGCCGTGTGCAGCTTTGCATCCAGGAGATCCCAAGATGAATGGTCCATTTTGATTTATGGGGTTCTCTCTGCCCTATATAAGGGAGAGCTGCCAATCCGAGTAGGCCACTCCTCACCAGTGTTTGGACTTTTCTTACATTCACTTCTCTTTTGATATCAAAGTTACTTACTAACAATGTGGCATTTTTGTTTTTCTTGCTTATGATGGGTCGTGACAGTACTCTGACTATGCCCGGGTGACTGGGAGTGATGATGGAAGCGGATCCGTTTTGTGTACGCTCAAGAGGCTTTATTAACTTCCCCTATACCAAAGCGGTTCACTTCTGGGCACTTATGATTTCTGCAAACATATAGCCTTGGAGCATGATGTTTTCCATTTAAAATGAGTGAATGCAGCTCCAGCTTAAGAACTGTCTTTTACATTTGCAGTCTTTGGTTGGTTAGTAGGTCAGGGCAGTTGGAGAGACTAGGAAAATAACCCAGGATTGCTTCTCTTCCTTCCCCCACCCTTTCTCTGTTTGGTTGCCAGAGAGAGAGTTTCCACTTCAGTCTTTTTTTTAGAGGACTCCACCCTAGAACAGTGAACCCCACCTGGCTAGGCAAATATTTACCAGTCTATCCCTACCCACCCCTTCCTCGCAACCAGCTTTTCTCTGAAGCCTCCCTACCCCAATCCTGGCAGACTTTGCAGGTGTGGTCTGTCCAAAGTGATCCTTGCCGGGTGTGGGGTTGGTAACCCATCGGGTTGCAACCAAACTGGAAGGTAATGAAACACGGTAAGTTTTCTTCCACTGGCTGACGCTCTCCATGGTCAACAATAGGTCAAGATTCATCTGGTATTCTTCCAGGCTGAGAAGAGATTTGTCTGTTGACTTTTCATCTGTTGGCCACGATTGGATGGGAAGATAACCACTCAACCTCTGATGAGTAGAGAATTGTGTCCAGTAACTAGGCAGGGCTGTTTTACAAATGTTTCCATGCTGTCATTGGTATCTGTTTTGGCCATAAGGTCTAGAAACTTGGTTGTGCATTTATTTTTTTAAAAGAGTTCCATTTTAAGAATATTAATTTTTCACCTTGGCTGAATCCTGAACCTAATATCAATAAAAAGCAGGCCTCCATCAGTCTTGAAAGACTATAGTATCATGCATGGTGCTGCATATGCTGCATGCGAAGCACGAAAGCCTGGGTTGGATTGTTCTGGAGGATAGGCTGTTACCCAAGCAGCAAATCCCCCCTCTCCACGCCACTGAATTAGTCCAATGAAAAGGCAGAGCCAATACGATTGGATCCAGCTGGCGTTGCAGAGCTGGGCTAAGGACAGGAGCTCACCCTGTCTTGTGGGGCTGACCCGGGTCTCGAACCTTGGCCTGCTGGTTAACAGGCACAGCGTCTTAACCGCTTGCGCCACCCACAGCCCATATACCTGCTAACATCATATACCTGCTATAGGGATCCCCCACTTATTGGGCACCTGAGCACCAGCCAAAAGTAAAAAATGGTTGAAAAGTGAAACCCAATCTTTTAAAGTTTATAAATGTTATAAACTTATAAATGTTATAAACTGTTCTAATGCTTTTTTAGCTAGCAAATTGCAAATGCCTCTTTTGTCTTGCAAATTCTGCTGCCACACAAAGATTTCTGCAAATTGACTCATTAACTCCTTCAGGAATGGGATTAAACCAGGAGCAATAACATATGGGAGGGCAATTTTGGGCTTTAGTACAGCAGAAAAAGGTTGAAAGAGTGGAACATACATTGAATGAGTTCTGGGTATAGTTGAAAGGCGTTGAAAGTGTGGATCATCAGAAAACGAAAGAGGGCGATAGCTGTTTTTGGGTAGGGATTTTCACCTTTTTCTGAAAGAGCAATAGACCTTTTCTAACCTGATTTTTTTTTCTTCTCAGGTAAATGATTTCCTATCAGGAAGGTCTCCTCTAACTCTTGCCCTACGCGTCGGGGATCACATGATGTTCGTTCAGCTGCAGCTAGCGGCCCAGCAGAGTGGCAGCCAATTGCAGCACCGGCATGTCATAGCCAGCCGTGGAGACTCAGCCGGAGGTGGAGGGACAGCTGCAGCTACGCCAGTGCCAGTCAGCACCTCGACAGCCCCAAATTGCCGCACTCTCCATGGTGGCAGCTCTGGTTTTGCCCGTGTTCCCATGGCACCTGCTTGCCAGCAGAACCCCACCCCGAGCCCTGCTGCCTCTCCGTCACCGGCCCAAGCCACACCTATGTACTGTAGCGCTGCCCATCCTACACCTGTCACGGCAGGCATGTTCCGATCACATGGGGCCAGCACACAAGCAATGAACGGTGACAGCAGTAACGTGGTCTCCTCGTGTTCAGAGGTCAGTACTGGTCTTGTTCCTCAAGGTTGTTAGTTCATTCAATTACACCCTGCTTTTAAATTCAAACATAAAAGTGACATAAGGCACATGTGTAAGAGTAAAATAGTTAAGAAAATAATCTGTAAATTTAAATGGTTAAGAAGATAATTTGTACATTTAAAACTGATGGCGGTGATAAGAATTTAGCAGAATATATGTAAATAAAATTTTAAAATCTATAGAAGGGAGGAGACTGCAGCTCATTGATTCATATGCTTTGCAAGAGCCTCTGATTGCATCCCCAGCTTCTCTAGGTTGGGCAGAGAAGTATCCCAATCTAAAATCCAGCTACGCGTTCTAATTTAGTAAGAGAAAGTGGTTGCCTGCTCTCTCTTTAGGGATGCAGCATTGTCTCTGGTACTTGCCAGGCAATCTCTGTCGAGGGTAAACCAGAGAGGCTGCTAGTGACTGATCTCAGAGATATTGAAGCTGTTAGCAAAAGATTATAAGGGCACGTTCCTGGGAGAGCGGCATGTCTGTTCCCAAAAACTGTCCTATATTTCTTTAGGGTCACTGTTCTGTTGCTAATAAGCAATGCAAAACTAAGGCAAGCATTCACCAAAGGTAAAACTGAACATCCAACATCTATAGGATGAAATGGGCATTGCAGAAACTCACCTGGGAGTATACATGTGTTTTTCCAATGTCAGTTATGAATGAGGCTGGAGGTGTGCTCTAAATTTGGGACTACGTTTATTCTGTAATTGGGGCTTAGGATCTTGAAAACTGCTGTTTCAGTTGTTCAGAACAAGCAAATTTATAATCTCTGTGGTTCTGAAAGGGAAGTTGACAACATGGGAGCCTGAATTAGATGGAGGGAGGTGTTTTTTGCCTCTTCAGCTCAGCTGGTTCTATCTTCTATGACTGCTAAGTCTTAGCATGCACTCCTGGTTTCATAGTTTACTATTGGATTAACTATAGAATCTAGTTTTTTAAATAACTCACAGTAAAGCAGTGAGCCATGTTGAGCATGTGCAGAGTTGTTTTCATCTTCCTCAATAACCAGATTCCATGCTTTTGGGTTTGAGACAGACTTTCCAGCCATGATTCTTAAATCTGTCTCGTGACCTCTACCATCTCTAGTGTTGGCTTTCCTTCCACCCTATAATAATCAGGAGGGATTTCTTTGAAGTTTCCAATCATAAAAACGTTGCAGGGAGATGTTTTCCATATGCTTATTTTTGTCTCTTTTGCCTTCCACAGGTGGATTGCACCGCACGGAGTCCCAGTTCACCCAGCACCAGCCCAGCCCAGCCTTCCCGTTCCCGCAAACCTGGCGCCGTGATTGAAAGCTTTGTTAACCACGCTCCTGGGGTCTTCTCAGGCACATTTTCTGGTATGACCCTACTGAGCTTCTTGCTTTCTTTTTGGCTGGCCAATAAAGGTTGGGATTGGTATAGCAAGTTTCAGAGTTTCACAGACTAGACTGACAATGTGACAGATGGGACGCAGAATAAATGTGACATTTCGCAACTGAAGAACTCTGCAGTTGAAACTTTCCCACCCCTCCATCAAATGACAGGGAACATAATGGCCTGATTTGCCCTTTGGGTCCTACAAGAGCTTCTTGTGCTTTGAGCTTTCTAAAGATAGCAGCAGAGAACTCCATGATAAAAAAATTAGCTGCACATTTTATTTTAATCTTTATTTACATATCCCATGGAACTCAAGGCCACAGGATGCTATGACTACTGCCACAATATTTCTTTGATAAAAGGCACAGAGCGTTGTTAATTGCTGTTTGCACAGCATAATCCTAAATGTATTGATTTTAAAGTTAAGTCTTGGTGAACTCGGTGGGATTTATTTGGGGGCAAACATATGTGGAATTGTAGCTTTTGCTTCTTGCAAGAAGCATATTCACTATTTCCACCCACTGGGCCTCTGATCTGCTTAGATGTTGGGGTCTTCATAGTACATGCACACTCTTCCTCTGTGCTTCTTGGAATAGGGGAAGCTTTAAGAGGAACCCTAAGCCTGGCCCAGAAAGCTGATTCTTTATGATGGCTAAAAATCTGCCTTTTAAAAAACTTGTTTTCATCTCATACATGAACATGAAAAAATGTTCTTGATGCCTCTTACCCATAAATGAGAAATTATTTTCTAAATAGAACCATGTAGCAAAATGTAGCAATTAAATAAGTACTACAGTGGCTAGCAACTTCATTATTTAAAAAGAGCTACTATGTCATCTGTGAAAATAGGATACATTCAATGCTTTATTCTAGTAGCAGTGGATAGGTAGCCACAGTTTTATAATTTGTTCTGTTTTCATGTTATCTTCCCCCCCGCCCCCCACTTTACAGGCACTTTGCATCCGAACTGCCAAGATAGCACTGGGCGACCGCGTCGGGACATTGGCACCATCCTCCAAATCCTCAATGACCTCCTGAGTGCCACCCGGCATTACCAGGGCATGCCACAGTCCTTGACCCAGCTCCGGTGTCAGACACAGTGTTCCTTGTCATCTTCGCCACCACCCACCCTGGATCTTGTCAACAACACTACCTCAGATAAACTGGCAGCCGCTGCTAACCAACCCTTGCACTCTGGGGTCCCGTGTCCAAGCCAAGTGGGGAATTGTAAGCCTTCTGGTGAGTCATCTTGTGATTAGCTATCTTTGAGGGTTATCTCTGAGCAATGTTTATCCTGACCTCTATCTGCATGCCTTCACTTGGATGGATATTTGGTCGGTTCTGGCAATTGGTTATGAACCTGATAAGTTGCAAATTGCCATTCAGTAGCTAAATTGGCATGAAGTTGAAGAACTTCAACAATGAGAGGTTGTGCAAAGTGGTGTTCCCATGATCATTAAACTACCTTGCCGAGGGCCAGATCTTGGACTTGTTGCTCAATAACTGGGTGAGGGTGGTTCTGTGTCAGGACCCAGCCCGCTCTTTGTTTTCAAATTGGCTTTCAGATGTGAGGGTGTGGTGGTAAGTTGTGGATCTGCTACTCTTAGATTTGTTTTATATATTAATCTGATTGCATTTGTAATGGAGAAAGTTTTTCCCCCTTCCCTGTTCTTTGATGCATTGGACACAAGGGATTCTACTATATTGTAATTCATATTGCTATACTAATTATAAGTGGTACTTAAGAACAAACAGGCAGGTCCATAACCTGGGGAGTTTGTCTTATTGATGAAAAGCAGTCAAAAATAAGCAATACCGAGGAAGTGGTATTGTAGTATGTTAGGTCAGGCATGGACTGACCTTTTGTTGTGCCAATAGTTATAGATTTTGCTAATTCCTGTAGTATGTTAACATGATTCTGCTTTATGAATTAGAATCTCTGAGGCATCATAAAGCAATGTGTGTTGTCTTGCTCAGTTATGTTAATACTAGTGTGGGCTGTGGGTGGCGCAAGCAGTTAAGATGCTGTGCCTGTTAACCAGCAGGCCAGGGTTCGAGACCCAGGTCGGCCCCACAAGACAGGGTGAGCTCCTGTCCTTAGCACAGCTCTGCAACGCCAGCTGGATCCAATCGTATTGGCTTTGCCTTTCCATTGGACTAATTCAGTGGTGTGGAGAAGGGGGATTTGCTGCTTGGGTAACAGCCTATCCTCCATAAAAATCCAACCCAGGCTTTCGTGCTTCGCATGCAGCGTATGCAGCCCTGAGCACAATACCATAGTCTTTCAAGACTGACGGAGGCCTGCTTTTGAGCAAAAACATACCCATGTTGCAGGAGTAAAATTCCCCCGTACACCATCCTCCCTGTGCATTGCCCCCCCCCAGTGCAACCCCTCCTTCTGAACAACATCCTCTCCCCCAGTGCACCAGGCACAGAGCACCAAATTGGCTGGATGTTGGTTAGTCTTTCATGTTAATTTTAGGACAAAAACACCTTTTCAGCACCTTAAGGGTTAAATTTCTCAACATCAGTTCTTAGTGGATGTTGATGTCACAGAAGGAACACCCTCCCCAAATTTCATGCTGCTTTGTCCAGGGGTTGGGGTAGAGCGTCCCTCAGTTAGGGATTCTTCAATGGAAAGTATAGGAAGGAAAACGTGTTGCACCCCATTTCACCCCCTTCCGGTTGGAATTTCCAAAAACCAGTTCTTAGTGGATCCCTCCATCACGAAAGGAACACCCCAAATTTCACGCTTCTAAGCCCAGTGGTTTTGGCTGGGTGTTGATGAGTGAGTCAGTGAGTGAGTGACCTCAATTTTATATATATACCATAGATCTTGCTGGACCAGCCCAGTACTTATCAGGAACTGCAGAATTTGTTTTATTTTGGAAACAGGGAGGATTTCTTAAAATCCCCTTTTCACATATTCCTCTCCATATTTATGATGTGGCTGTGAAGGGAGTCAAACTGCTAAAGAAAACTGGCTTCTGTTCCAGTTTGAGGTCTTCTGTATATGCTAACTCTGCAGTTTATTTGTAGCTCAGTTGCTAACTTTTGGAAAAGCAGATTCAGTCCACAAAAAGCTTGTTGCTTAAACTGAAAATCTTGTTTTAAAAAAATCAACAATTCTGACTTTAAGAACTTTTTTTCAAAATATTTGTGCATCTAAAATTGTACAAAGATTTTATGAACAAAATATACAACTAGGACAAACCAGGAAAAGAAAACTGTATCAACTTGCAATGTAGGGCATGATCCTCAAACCACCAATTCTGAGTCATTTACCACTTTTTTGTGTTTTGGGGTTTGTCTCAAAGCTACCAAGGGATTTGAGGTTCACATTTGGTTCTGGTTCATTGAACCACTTAAACACACCCCAAACCAGGTTTAGTTCTTGGGTTCAGTTCAGAAATGCACTGTGGATGGACTGTAGCTCAGTAGTTGAACCCACTTTGGTGTAAAAAAAATCCTAAATTCATGCCTTGGTTTCTCCAGCTGAAAGCTTTTTAGGATTACATTACCTGCTCAGGAATCCCAGGAACCAGCAGGTATTACCTAGGTCAGGTACTAGCAAATGTGGCCCCTGGAAGTAATTTATCCAGATAATTGGGATCTCCCAGTGAGATAATTGGACAATCTCTTACCTTGAAAATACAAACTAGATTTGACATCACTTCTAGTCCTCAGCAGGTATTATGAATGCTGACGCTGGCCCTTTATGAAACATGTTTGATACCCCTGAGTCCTTGTTACTTCCCCAGAAATAGGTCCATAGGCTGCAGTTTATCATAGTCCTACCCTAAAAACTGTTGGAGTATTCTCATGTGTGATTTATTGAATTCCCACCCGTATTGTACGCCTATCTTTTTAATGAATCTGAGAGTTAAATTTCCATTTGCATGTCAAACTTGATCTACAGATTTCTTAGTGCTTTTTCCTTTGTTTTTCAAAATCCTGACACTTGAATTCCAAAGGGTGCTGTCTGCTCACAGGAGCAGAGAATACACAGGAACATAATTCATGATGGTTAACGTTTTCTTCTGAACCCCTCAAACAGCCAGTACGCTCCCCTATTATCATTAGATCTGCATCTTGAAAGCACATGGCCTGCATCCAGGTGGTGCCATTGTGTTGTAATTGTTAGTTTGGGATTTAGGAATAGGGCTAAAAGAATAAAATTGCCAGTATTATACCAGTGAACAAATTTATGGTAAAGCCACATCTGCAGTATTGCAGTTCTGGACCCCACATCTCAAAAAGGATATAGTGAAAAGGTGCAGAATAGAGTGGTGAAAATGATTACTGGGCTGGGGCACCTCTTGAGGAAAGGCTCCTTTAGTCTAGAAAAGCATTTGGAGCTCTTCAGTGTTATTTAAAAAAAGGCATCTGAAGCGGGATATGATTGAAACATATAAAACTATGCATGGTGTGGATAAAGGGATGCTCATTTCCCTCTAACACATCATTACCAGAAAACATCCACTAAAATGGAGTGGTGAAAGAGTTGGAACAGACAGAAGAAAATGTTTATTTACCCAGCATATGAGTACCTGTAGTCTTTGGAACTCTATGTCACAAGATGCGGTGGTAGTGCCTGGCCTAGATGTCTTTACAAAAGGTTTTATCAAGGAAAAGTACATCACAGATTAAGTCATGGTGGGTAGATGGCTTAAAATAGGCTATTTCTGAATATTGGGTGCAAAGGAATGGTAATACAGTAGATTGTCTTGCTCTTGTGTCTGTGTCTTTCTCAGTTCCTCTATTTATCCTGTGTTGTAGTCAGCAATGCTAGAAATGGCTACTAGTGGTTGTGATGTGCACCATGAGGCCAGGCAGCATTGTGGTACCACTTTTGGGGGTGCTCTGCATGCTCTCAGCAGCTTATTGGGCTGCTGAGAGAGCACAAGTGCTCCATTTGCTTCCTCATTGGGAATGAAGCACATGCGCTGATACCTCCCTCCAGTTGGCACCCAGGGATTTCCCCTGTTTTGTCCCAGGAGAGAGAGAGACTACTGGTCAGACCATCAAGATTAGCATCAGCAGTTCTATTAGGTGACTGACTTCAGAAGATACATGTAGCTTGCTTGGCATTACTTGACATGGATAACTAGGAACAGAATGTCTCAATCCAAACTGATAATGGTGAAAGTCAATAATCTATAGCAACTTCCACTTCCCAGTATGGATCATCTTCCTATAACATCTCATCCTAAAGAGTATTTAGCATGCTGCCTCTGGTATCACGAATCTGAGGAGGTCTTGGGTCAGCCTCTGGGTCTGTACCACAAGGTCATTGATTTGAGAAAATTGTGTGCCTTGAGTGCTCTTTGTGTAGATGAGAAACTCCCCAGCACTAGCATATCAGGTTGGAAAGAGATGGTTTTGTCTTATTCAGACTAGATGAGAAGACCCTGGAGAGAAAAAGGGAGTAACTGTCATGTAGTTATCAGTGTTTTGGGTTAGGCTTGAGAAGGTCAATTCAAATTCCCACCCACTTGGAAGCTCACTCAGTGACCTTGGACCAGCCACCTCTTTCAGCCCAGCTTCATCTGGGTTGCTGAGGATAAAAAGAGAACCATTCAAGGTATCCTGTGCAACCTAAAGAAGAGGGCATTCATTGGCATCCTTCAGTCTCAAAAGACTATGGTATCGTGCTCTGATTGGAGGTCCTGAGACAACATCTAGTGTGGCTAAAAAGGCCAATTTGAGAGTGGCAATCCCTTCCACACTGAGGACAGATAAATTCTGTCCCCTGCCCAGACCCCAGGTTTCGCTGCTTTCAGGTCTGTCTCTTTGCTTCAGCCTGCCGAACAAGTGTCTCTTCCAGTTGGAGAAGGCCATGCTGGGTCTTTTGCCTCCACGCTGAATGATCAGAGGTCAAGTTTTCCCAGCTGTTGATGTCCATTCCCAAGGCCTTTAGATCCCTCTTGCAGATGTCCTTGTATCACAGCTGTGGTCTCCCTCTAGGGCACTTTCCCTGCACTAATTCTCCATATAGGAGATCTTTTGGAATCTGACCATCAGCCACTCTCACGACATGCCCAAGCCAGCGTAGACGCTGCTGTTTCAGAAGTGTGAACACGCTAGAGATTCCAGCACGTTCCAAGACTGCGTCATTTGAGACTGTGTCACGCCAGGTGATGCCAAGAATACGTTGGAGACAGTGTATATGGAAGGTGTTCAGCTTTCTCTCCTGCCATGCATAAAGGGTCCAAGACTCGCTGCAATACAAGAGTGTGCTCAGGACGCAAGCTCTATAGACCTGGATCTTTGTATGTTCCGTCAGCTTCTTACTAAGCCATACTCTCTTTGTAAGCTTGGAGAACGTGGTAGCCGCTTTACCAATACGTTTATTCAGCTCAGTATCTAAGGAGAGAGTGTCAGAGATAGTTGAGCCAAGGTACACAAAGTCATGGACAACCTCCAGTTCATGTTCAGAGACTGTGATACAGGGAGGTGGATCCACACCCTGACCCATGACTTAAGTTTTCTTCAAGCTGATTGTTAGTCCAAAGTCTTGGCAGGCTTTGCTAAAACGGTCCATAAGTTGTTGAAGGTCTTCGGCAGAGTGAGCAGTAACAGCAGCATCATCGGCGAAGAGGAACTCCCGCAAGCATTTCAGCTGGACTGTGGACTTTGCTCTTAGTCTGGAAGGATTGTAGAGCTTTCCATCTGATCTGGTCCGGAGATAGATTCCCTCTGTTGCGTTTCCAAAAGCATGCTTCAGCATGACTGCAAAAAAGATCCCAAATAAAGTTGGTGCGAGGACACAGCCCTGCTTCACTCCGCTTCGGATGTGAAAGGAGTCTGATGTTAGGCCATCAAAAACTACAGTGCCCTTCATGTCCTCGTGAAAGGACCTGATGATGTTGAGGAGCTTAGGAGGGCATCCAGTCTTGGGAAGGATTTTAAAAAGGCCATCCCTACTAACCAAATCAAAAGCCTTTGTAAGATCTATAAAGAGTGGCTGTCTTTGTTCCCTACATTTCTTTTGCAACTGTCTAAGGGGAAAATACCATATCAGTGGTGGACCTGTTGGCTGGAAATCCACACTGTGATTGAAATTTTAGAAGCAAACAGCCCAATCATATGCATATTTACTTGAAACTGAGTCCATTAAAATCAACAGGGTTGATTTTCAGACAAAGGTGGGTAGGATTGTGGTCTTAGTAGCTGGCCAGGCAACTTTCTTGCTTGTCCATGACCATAACTTCTTTCAGAGCTGATGATACCTCCTAGTCTGTCCTTTTGTTTGCCTGCTTTCAATTTATAATGAATGGACCACCTATTTCTAGTCTAATGAGACCATTGAAAAAAGGGGGTTTTTCAATGCAAATAGGCTTTCCTCTTTTGGCTGGAAATGGGAGAGTATTGCATGTCCTGGAGTAATTGAAATGGGGGATGGGGAAGGATTGGATTAGATTTGGTTAATAATGCGTCTTAATCCTATCCAAATAGGCAATCACAAAGAAACTTTATAGACATGATAATGTGCTGAATTCTAATGGCTCCAAGTCTGTGGTTCAAGTGCCAGGGAGACCTGAGTTTGAACCTTCATGGTGATCCTCTCAGCATATCCTACCTTGCAGGGTGGTTGTGAGAATAAAATGAGGGTGTGTGTGGTCGAGAGAGAAGGCTTGGCAGAAAGCTAGAACAAAAACAATATTTGCTGATGTTTTATGTGCTTTTTCTTCCTCAATATGATGGGATTTGTGTCCTCTCTCCCCCTTACTGCCTCTCAAGCCAACCCATGTCTACTTTTTTGCTCCCCCAACCTGCTACCCCCTAAGAAACCAAAGCCAAAAGGACCTAGTTAGGAAGCGCTTGGCAGTTTCCTTTTCTCTCTTCCCCTCCTTTTTGCTGTGATGTGAGGAAATAATAGGCCATGAAGTCCTCAGTACCAAAATAGAAAGGCAAATTGGCGGGGGCGAGGGCCGGAGGAGGGTGGTTGCAGTGCAGCAACATGGCTTCAGCCTTTCCTTCCCTCCCCTTTTCCTGGCACAAACGGAAAATGTATGCCCCCCGCCCGCCGCCTGGCATCCTGAGGGAGAGGGTGAGGGCTGGCTGTCTGGCTGCCAAGTCTGTTCAGACAGGGTTCCAGCCCTGCTGTCCTTGGGAGAGGCCTGCCTCGTGCACGCCATCCGGGACACAGCAGGCCTCTCCCCCTCACAGGGCTTGCTGTGGGGCTTTCTGTAAATGATTGATGAAAAAGAAGGGGGTGAACGGAAGCATGATGGGGGGGCGGTTTGGGGCACAGAATTGTCTTCAGCAATTTTGTTGCAACCCGAATGAGACTCGGGGCACAAAATATGGCATGTACGTTGATAGAAATCCTAGATATATAAATATCATAGAATCCTAGAATTGGAAGGGACCCAGTAGGTCATCTAGTCTAACCCCCTACCTGTAGCAGGAAAAATATAAATAAAACCAGTGTGGTAGGACTGATCTAAAGAGTACTGGGATCCAAAATGCAAAGATGTGGGTTGAGATGGCACACTGGTTGAAAATAACTGTTTTAACTGGTAGTTTTACTAGAAATACAGTAGTATGTGTAAGGAAGCACCTTAACTATGCACTTCCTCCAAGATTAGAATCTTCTTTAGTTGGACTTGGAGCAGGCCTGGGTTCAGATCCTGCCCTTTGCCATAAAGCTTGCTGGGTGGCCTTGGGCCAGTCACTAAAAAGCTTGGCATCCTGGGTGCTCGGACAAAGGTGAGATGCAGATATGATCATAACAGTTACAGTATTTTTGCCAGTGTGAGGCTTGTCTCATTGGCAAGAGAAAATGGGTCTTGTCCCAAATGAAGAATTGATTTATAGTCTGCGCTGTGCTGCTTTAGACAGCATGAATGGACTTTCATGTCTGAATGAATTCCCTGCACTTAGAAAACTAGCATGTCATGGAGGAGGTTAAGTGAAGAACTAGATCTTCAGAAAGACTGCTCTGGGCTATTATTCTGTTTCTCACAGTGGTCAACCAGATGTCTCTGGGAAACCCACAAACAAGGCATGAAGGGCATGTGAGGGGAACACAAGATGTGATGAGTTTGACCCTCAACTTGTCTGAAAGCTGATGATCCATATCCAGTGGATCAATTCAAGCCTAGCTATATGGTAGCTTGATGTTGGTCACTATCAGCTAATTCTATGCTTGGGTCATTAGAAAATTTATTGAGAATAAACAGCTAATATGTCATTGTACAAATCAATGGAGCATTGTGTCCAGTTCTTGTTGCCACATCTCAGAAAGGATATAGTGGAAATGGAAAGGATGCAGAAGAGAACAACCGAAATGATTACTGGTCTGGGACACCTTTGAGACAAGGAAAGACAACAGTGTTTAGGGAACTTTGGTCTAGAGACGAGACACCTGAGGGAGAGCATGGCATCCATCAGCCTTGAAAGACAATGGTATCATGCTTGACACTGCATGCGAAGCACGAAGGCCTGGGTAGATTGATATAGAGGATAGGCTGTTACCCAAGCAGCAAATCCCCCCTCTCCACGCCACTGAAATAGTCCAATGGAACAGCAAGAGCCAATATGATTGGTTCCAGCTGCATAGCAAAGCTGGGCTAAGGACAGGAGCTCACCCTGTCTTGTGGGGATCTGGGTCTCGAACCATGGCCTGCAGGTTAACAGGCACATTGTCTTAACCATTTGTGCCACCCACAGCCTTGGAGGAGGGCATGATTGAGACATATAAAATTACACAAGGAAAGTATACAGAGAGATGTTATTTTTGCTCTAGCACAATGCCAGAACCACTAAAACTGAGTGCTGGGAGAGTTAGAACAAACATAAGAAAATATTTCTTTCTTTACCTTGAATGCAATTAATCTATGGAACTTCTTGCTGCAGGATGGCATCTATCCTGGTTGCCTTTAAGAAGAAACTACTGTAGATAAATTTTTGGAAGTCCATCATGGACTGCAAGCCATAATTGGAATATACAACCTCCATATTTTAGATACCTCAGAATGGACCACTGTGAGATCCAGGAAGCTGAACTAGATGGGTCTTTGGCCCGATCCAGTGAGGCCCTAATGTTCTTACCATCCTCTCCACCCTCTGCCACTAGAGCTGTGGTTAGGTAGTTGCTGGCCAACTTTACTGAGCTGTTGTACAGATTGTGTGTGCACGAAGTCCTTTGACTCTTGTGAAATAGTGCTGAATTTCTAAGTGCTCCAGTGGATCTGGGAAGGCTTTGTTGAAACAGTGTGGGGGGGGGGGCAGCCTTGACATCTCCTCCAAAGTGTATCACGCTCCTCAGCCAGCCACAGCAAAGCAGCTCCCGAGAGGCAGCGTTGGCGTCAAAAGTAATGCTTGATTCTCTTCTTCTCCTGCCCCCTCCACCCGACACTAAGATTGGTTCTTGCGGTAAGGTCAGACCAACCTACAAGCAATGCGTAAGAGGCCTTCAGCTCACAGCAAGCACCCAAGGCCACCCTAAGGAGCAGCCAGCTTTCCTCTTGCTGGAAGTTCTTTTTATATAATTATCTCTCTCTCTTCTCTGTTTCCATCCTTCTTTCTCCTGTGATGCCTATCCCTCTGCGCATGTTGGCCTAGATACGTCACAACGCCTGTGAAACTGGCAACCACCTCCTCCAGGCAAGGGGGGGAAAGAGAGAGAGAGAGGGTAACCAGCAAACTGGGTCTGTCTTGGGAATGTAAAATATCACCTACAGAGGATGGGGGTAGCATGACACAATATTTAAAGGAGCATTGCGCACGATGAGCGTGTATCCGAGGACTGTATATATTCCACTATTTCTCCCACAACCTCTTTCCAAGGTTGCTCTGTATTCTTTGCACACTCCACTCTGTTATTTCCCAACATAGCACATCTCTCTTGAGCACTTTCATACTGTCGTTCTTGTTTTTTGACCCCATTTTCCCCTTTTCCAGAGTCTCCTTTGTAGCCATTTTTTAATGCCTGTCTGCCTCCAGTTCTTATCAACCACCAAAACAATAATCATTACCTCCAGAGGGAAACTCTGGGGAGCAAAAAGAGTCAGACAGATCCGGTTGGAAAGAGGGGTGGAAACGGAGCAGGGAAACTGCATTCCATTCTCTCTTTGCCGACTTCCTTCTCCTCCCCCCTCCAATCCCTTGTTTGTTCAGTTGGCTCCAGCTGAAAAGAGACTGAGGGGGACGTTGAGATGAGTAGTGACAAAGATGGGGGTGAAAAAGTGCTGCGTTGTGCAGAAATATTTTCCACCCTCCTGCTCACACCTGCAGGCTGGCCGTTGGGGGATTACATTTGTCATGATGATGAGGGAGGGGGCAAAGTCCCCTGCTTGGATTTGCTGGTATGTGTGCATGTCTGTGTGGTCAGCCTGCCTTATGCCTAGCTTGCAAGAATGTACTGCATGCTACTAACATTCTGCCACTAGCACTACTAGTGTTGTGTGTTCTGATTTAAGAACTTCCATGTACTCCTAGTTACCTGCCATGTCTGTTCAAATATAAAGTACCTATGAACATATGCAGAATGCTATTCTCTCACTATGTAACCAACCTTACAGCTTAGAGTAGGGTGTATTGTATGTGTTTTCTGTATAAAAAAGTTCTTTGTATAAGAGAACTTCCATATGTTTTTCAGGATGGGTCTGATTCCTCTAATGCAGGGGTCTCTAAATCCCAGTCCGGGGGCCAGATGTGGCCCTTGATGAGCCTCAATGTGGCCCCTTGCAAGACTCCTCTATCTGGTCCTTGGGCATTGTAACCCAGTCTAATACATTCTTATATGTAAATGTATCCAAATTTGAAATGTGAATTAGTTTTCCAATCCTTGACACAACGTCAGAGAGATGATGTAGCCCTCCTGCCAAAAATCTTTGGATGCCCCTGCTCTAATGGACCAAAGATCCAGGGGTGTGTAGTCTACCATCTTGCTTCCAGGTAGCTCCTGGAATCCCATAAAGTGGGGCAGGAAGGCAACATGAAATTTTGAGAATATTCTAAATGAAAGAGATATCTGTGTTCATTCTGTCTGTCCATCTGAGTGCATTTTGTCTATATGGGATAGGCAGTAACTGACCATGGATCGTTTTAACTAGGAGAGCTAGCTAAAAATGCCTGGACCTTCGAGGTGAACAGGACAGAGGTCAAGACCAAGAATGGGACAGCTAAGGCTGGGGCACATTCGCTTCTGTCCCATACCAGCTTGAACCCAGATTCCTTGTATTGCCCTTAAATCCCATTTGTGGTTCCTCTGAATCATGAATACTGGAGGGATGCCTGGTTAAAATCAGGGGAGGGAGTGGCAGCACAGGTTGAAGGTTAGATCTGTGCATTGACTAGTTCCTCTTGCTGAAAGTCTGTTTTTTCACACTGTAGGGTAGAAGAAAGGATTCTCTAAACAGGGCCCCATGTGGGGAGGGCAGGTTTCTCTCGCCTCTGTGGAGATGCCTGGGATTCCTTTCTGCCCACTTGGGAGGTGGGGGTTAGGGGGGAGATGAGGCTTTTAAAGCATCTGGAAGGGGTTTTGGCAGAGAGGAGAGAAGGAAATGGAGCCCTGTAGGAGAATTTGGGGGGTGCTTCTTTTTGAAATTCTCTCTTTTTAGTGGGTAGTGAGAAGGATACTATGGGAGATGATGCATTTATTAAGTCATTGACAGCTCTGATCCTGAAATGGTCCGTATCTTAAATATATTTTGGGGAGTGTGTTTGGGAAAAGCAATGAGCAGGAGAGCCACATTGGAAATACTGGATCTGCTAACATTCATAACTGTGCCAGATTTGGGGTTACACAAGACTCTTCTTTAGCTGCACCCTGCTGAGCAGGGTAGAACTGTTTAGTGGTACTGCCAAACCCATCAGCCTCCGATTAATGCAAGACTGCCCACATGATGTGACACCAACAGTGCAGCTTCCCTATTATGCGTTATGAGTCTGCCAGTGTGGTACCGTAACTCACGACGTCAACCAGATCTCCCTGTTGTGAAGGGTTTGGGGGTGGGTTTTCTTGTCTTTCTCAGCCTGTCCACAAAGTATTGCTGGGGGCGTTCACACAATTGCAGTCTCCTCGGATGAATTACTCTAGAATAAATGCCGCCCCCAGCTCCTGTCCTCCCTGTCACCAGCGTGGATTAGTATTGCCCTTCTACGCTTAAGGGCGCAAGATCACTTAGTTAATTCTTAACATGCTTGAGTACTTTTGGCCCTGTAGTTGGGGTGTGGGGCGGGGAGAGAAAGGAGAATATTGTGGTTCTTTCCCCCCTTGCCTTTTGATATACAACTCTGTAATGATCTTTCTTTCTCTTCCACTCTAATTTTGAGTCGGTCGTGAACTACTGAGAACTAATTGTGATGTAACAAAGACAAAACTGAGGACTGGGTTATGAACATCCGTCTGGCAATCTCAGCACTAGTATTCTTACTGCTCATAGGGAGACGAGAACAATCATGAATTTACTTTTAGTCCCTATGAGCATTGTGCTTTACAGAAAATTTGATGCCATGTCCCTACTCTAATGGGCCTACATTCTAGAAATTGAGGATCGGGGTAATGTGTGCATCAGGTCTTTATGGCGCTCTTAGAAACCTTACAATTCAAATAGTGTCTCTCTCTTCCCCCCCCTCCCCCAGTGACACAGAGGAGAGCTGGCGCTCGCGCTCCATGGCCAAGTTTGTTATTGAGTGGGTTCCTTTTTTCCTTTTTCTCTGCCGCTTCAGCCCCATCTCTATAAATGTTCAATTGTTCACCCGCCCACGAGCTGCTAAAGCGAGCGGGAGAAGAAACGCACCCTCTGCCGCCTTTGACGGCGAGGAGTGGGAGGCAAGAAGTCAGGAGTGAAATTCTGTTCTCCTCAGAAAGGGGAAGTGCTTGAAACCTGTGGTGGGGGGGAAAAGGCGGCAATAAAATAAAATATTCCCATGTATGAACCTTTGTTTTCCTGGTCTGCTTCTGTTTCCTGTCTCTGCTACCATGGCAATAGAGGCCTACTTCTATGATGTACATCTCTCCCCTCCTTTTGTCCCCACAACAGCCTTGTGAGGTAGGTCAGTCTAAGAGATAGTGACTGGCTTACTGTCACCTAGGAAGCTTCTTGGCTGAGGGGGGATTTGAATCTGGCTCTTCCGGGTCTGAGACCAACTCCTAAATCACTACATCAGAGTCCCAAACTTTTCCAAACATCTCTCTGTCACTGTGTTGGGGGCAAAAAAATTTGTAAATTTGAATAAATTTACATGTAAGAGTGTTTTGGAGACAGATGCGGAGGATTATCAGACTCACCTGTGGGCCAGATTGAAGCTCACTGGGGGCTGCATCTGGCCCCTGGGCCAGGGTTTGAACACCCCTAAACTACACCCTCTGGGCAATTAAATTTCCATATTGACTTAAATATAACTCCTCTTGCCATCCCATTAATTTTGTTTTCCTTCCTCTCCCTGCTTTTAGGTGATCGCTTGCGGCAGACGGAAAATCGTGCCACTCGCTGTAAGGTGGAACGCTTACAACTCCTAATGCAGCAGAAACGGTTGCGCCGGAAGGCTCGACGTGATGCCCGGGCACCCTATCATTGGCTGCCAAACCGCAAGTCCAGCCGCACTAACAGCAACAGTAGCGTCTCTAGCGAAGGCAGCCTGGATCTAGACTTCGAAGACTCTGTCTGGAAGCCAGAAGTCAAGGCGGACCTGAAATCTGAATTTGTTGTAGCATAAAAATCACAAAACCTCGGGTTGGTGGGGTTGGGAATCAACCTATTGTGGGCAAGGGGATGAAAAACAAAGACAATTTAGTAATAATTAATAAGATTTTTGGTCCGTGAAGCAAAGTTTTGGGTGCTTGATGATAAGGACATTGGTTGCTGTGGATTTCATTGGGTAGACCTCCTCTTCTGGATCTCTTGAGGCAGATGAGGCGTCTTATTGGAGCAGTATTTTTGGACTCAGTTCTGGTTTTTTATTTTAGAACTGAAATGGTGTTGGGGCAGGACAGGAGAGCAAACAAGGACGTTCCTTCCCAAGGAGAAGCTTGAAAGGAAGATGGCGAACCCATGTTTCTAGGTTTTTTTTTCTTTTGTTGCAATTTAAGAAAGAGGGCCCTTCAAATGGCTGCCTTATACAGATGGCATGTGACAGAAACATACCTGGAAAATGGAAAGGAACTGGACTTGAGATGCACAGAACCAGGAGGGATGAGGACTTTTAAACCCCTGACTTCCTGACTCGATTGGATTTTTTTCAGGGACAGGAGGGGAAAAGGATGGGACCTCTGTGTGGTGTATCGAAAGCTGCTTGCTTCTCTGTGACATTGGCAAGGGTGTATGTTTTTAAAAAAATTAGAGGCAGTTTATTGCGAGAAGCTTCCTCTTTCTTCTTTTTTTCCGGTGACTTCTGTGTAGCGGGAAGCCCTGTGCGTTCTTCAGGCTAAGTGGGGGACCTGAATCCGGGAGGGTGGGTGGGTGAAAAGACGGAGTTGAGGGTGTGTGTGTGCGCGCGCATGTGTGTGTGTGACTTCTCCCCCTTGACATGTAGCATTTCTCAGCTAACTTTTTGATCTGTCAAATCCAAACCTCCCCCCACCTCTGTACTCAACAACCACATGTGTTTGCATCATGATGATTGCATGCACTTTAGAGGTGTGACTTGTGAAGGGATGATGGAGCTCACAAAATGCTTTGAATGCCCTAAAATATTGGGAGGGGGAAATAGGGGGAAGAATGCTGTCTTTCTTTCCCCCAACTGTCCAGCATTGTACATCTTCAATGTGAGATGTTGATTAAACATTTTTCTTAAAAAAATTATATCTATGAAAGATAGTGTGAGAGTGCTAGATTGGTGCAACAGAGTTGAGTAACTTGTTAGTAACATACCACCACCCTATAGAAACCCCTCCTTTAGGAAACCCTGAGTAGCTCCTAGCCAAAACTGGATTCTAGATTTCTGTACATCCTTCCATACTGGCTCTGCCACTCCTCCCACTATTAGTGCAAAGATTGCTGTGCGCACTGTTATCTCCAGTTGTGGCATAACTACCACTGAGTTGCTCCCTATTTTCTCTTCCTTTATTCTGGTGTCAATGCATTCCTTCCTGTTTGACATTATAGATCTTAAAACAACTATTGTTGCTGTCCCCTCAGGCTATTTTGCCTTGTGACACCTAGAAAATAGCAACACCCTTCCCGTTTGCCCATCTCTTCCACCAATTATGTGGCATTCACACCTCTGGCTGTCCACAGATTTTAAGCACATCTCCCCATGCTTGCACACACAGGAGTACAAAAGTAATCCTCTGTTGTAAACTTCTCTTTTTTAATATTTCTCACAATTCTCCATTTTTTTTTAAATGACGCATCATTTAGATTAATTTGGGGTTTTTTACAAATATATATTTATAGAATCTACATAAAGATAATCTGAGCCAGTAACTTTTGTAGGCTTTAGAAACTTCATTCTTGTCTCTTCTGTGCAGAACAAGAAACCACATGCTGTGTATGTAGGGGACAATGGGGAGAATGTGGAGGATAACTAAGAGCTGCTTCTGTTTGTTCTATCCCTACTTGATCCTTGTTTTTTAGCATTTTGGATGCAAAATAAATCTTAATCCACTATGAACCCTTTTAAACTAGTTTTAAGACTACAGTGTGGATTTGGTTCTGTCAATTTACATACACACCACATGGAGAAGATAAAAGAGATCTTGAAGGACACCTATGTTTAAAGGTTTGAGGGCGATGGAGTTTTTAAATTTTCTCCATGCATTTGGCTGTGAGATTGAGAATTATTTTCATTATTTGGGGGTAACTTCCTTTCCTCTTCGAAAAGCCCAAACTTTGAAAGCAGTGGTGCTCTGATGTTCCTTTCCACCACCCTATGATACATTTTTTGAGCCTTAATTGACTTGCACCGGTTTTGAAATTTGGAGAGTGTGTGTTGTGCATGGAAAAACGCACAGTGCAAAAACAGGGTGGGAGGCAATGTTTTTGTGTGTGGGTCCAACTCTCGCAGTCCCGCTCCTCTTCACCGTCCCATGCAGTAGGTTCTAAATCTGTGTGTGTGTGTCTGTTGCACACCCTTCTCTATTGTAGATAATTGAGTCTTGATGGGAGAAAAGGTTGGATGGGAGATCTGGATTAGGCCTTCCTCCAGAAATGTGTTTAACACTACATGTTGTCCAATGTGCTTTTTTTCTTTTTAAAGGGGAATTATTTAAAAAAAAATGATGCTTTTGAAGCAAGTGCCTCACTCTGGAATTGTTTGCACATCGGTTGCCCTCACCACCATTTTTTTCCTCTTCATTGCTTGAGCTCATTTCTTGAGCTCAAATTCCATTATCACTTCCCACATAGCAGGTCCTTTTTCCTGCTGTTGTTGGAAGACATCCTCTTAGTCCCACCCACTGGTTACCATTGAGACCCAGTAAGCGATGCTTCTTGACAAAGGAGCACACTGGGAGAGACCAGTGTGGCCCTTGAAGACCTTAACTTTGACCATTTTGGCTTGTGTTATTGATCATTTAGTGTGCTCTTAATTAAAATAAATCAGATTCTAGAGATCTTTTGCTTTTTAATGGGAGTCCCTCAGGTGATCAAAAGAGTAATTAATCCCCACCCAAAAAATAACACTTTAAGTGGATCAAAAATGCTTCATCTGCTCAGTACTAGAGCAATTGGGTGTTAATTCAAAGAATGCATTCCTCATGAACCCCCAAATATTTCCTTTCCCCCACCCTATCAAGCAATCTGAATAGAAATTGGAATATTTTATAAAAACTGTTGGGATTTGACTCCTGCCATGGATAGCAACCATGATATGTCACCAGAATGGATCAAAATTTGTGCTTCAAACAGTATGCCCAAATCTAAACAGACTGGTTTGTTGTGGTTATTAAAACTTAGATGTCCCTTTTTATGTATAGCACATGCTAGCCATTCTTGGGGTGGAGGGGAGCCACAACAACAGAGTGGCAAGAATGTTGAGTGGGTGATAACTATATGAGCCTGACAAAAATAGAAATTGGAGAGGCTGCCTGTAAAGCTGCTTGGGATATCTGATAAGGGGCAGGGAGAACCCTGCTGCTTTTTACAAAAAAAATAGATTTTAATCACCTGGAATGAACCAGACTTGCAATGCTTCCCCCCCCCCACCCACCCATCCCCCCGAGAACTAGTTTTGTGTTTCAGTGATGCTAACACTGCGTTTTAAAAAATGCCATTTTCATGGTCATTGGTAATCTGAGGATGGAACTGGTTTTTTTTCTCTTAAAATTATGGAAGAATTAAATCCAGACCTCCCCACTTCATCCCCAAATGGAAGAATAAGGTATATTCCAATGTGTCCACATAGTTAACCCATCAGAGGTGCCCATAAGATGATATGTATGACTACTTTGGGTCTTCCTTCTTGAATGAATGCCAGTGATGCGTTCCCTTTTCCACCCTGCTACCTTGCAAGGCTGTATCTCACCCCTCCCCACCAGTTGTCTTTCTGTGTATTTCAAATGTCACACCGGCCTGCCCCGGTTTCCGCCAAATCTCCATCACTGACTTTGTGGAAAATATTGGCGGACATCCGTTGTCAACCACAGGGAGATCGGGAAACTATTCCCCCTCTAGTCAAATGATGATGTTACACTTCCTGGTTTTATTTTCCCTAGATGTGAAATTTTCTTTTGTATGTGATGCTGTAGCGTTTTTTGTTAATGTTTTTTTTTGAATTTATATATTTAAATGTACAACTTTTTGTATGATGTGCATGTGTGTCCATGTGTCACTCCCCTTTCTCCATATTTTCCATCCTCATCATTCTGTATGTGTGTATGTATGTGTATTCTGGTTTTTTCTATAAAAAAACAAAAAAGTCTATAACAGCAAAAAAGACTGAGAGCAAAAAGCATTAAAAAAATTCTCCTGTGTGTATGGAAAGAGTGTGGGGGGAGGGAGGGGGAATGCGTAGATCTGTTTTATCACCTCATTTAAGTTACCTGTATTAAAACAAAACTTTTAAAAATGGTTTAAAAATAATAAACACAAAATAAAGATTGCTTGAGCCACAGTGGAATTGTTGTCCAATAAATTATTTTACAAAGTGTTAAAATAAATGCAGGAGAGACATGAGTGATATTGGAACTCGTCCTGAAACATCAAATTTAAGGTTGAATGTCTGGTTTGTCAGTCCACTAAGCATACCTTTCAGTTTGCATGATTTACCCTACAATCCAGAGTAACTAAGGAAAGACAAAAGAGGCATTCTGGATTGCTTATGCGTTTCCCATTGATGGCACCATAACTACACTGGTGTAAAAGGTCCTGTCATTACTCTGGATTGTAGCCTTAGCCCACAGTCCTATGCTTGTGTTTCTGGGAGTGAACCCCATGGAGTTCAATAGGACATTTCTGAGAACATATAGGAATTCCACTGTAACCGCACCATGCTAGGAATGTTGACTTTAAAAGTAAGACTCGCTGTTCAATGGGAATTCTTAGTATTCATATGAAGGAGAATCCGATGAAAAGAGGCCAGAATTCAAGCAAGGATCTTTTGATGTAATCTTTCCATTCTTTGCGCTGAGGATCACAGCTTTCACCACTGCCCCAAACCTTGCAGGTACCATTTTCCTTCTGTGACTGGCTGCTATTTCAACTTCCTCTTTAGTTACCCATCTTGTAGTGATTCTAAAGTCACCACAAAAAATGAAATCATCTGTTAACCTGCAACAATCTCGGCTGTTGCACTGTGCAAATTCACAATACTCGTGAGTGTCCATATGCAACTCTTCAGAGATTTATACTCTGGAAGTACTGCAGAGGGATCTAATCTCTGACAAATAACTATTACAGGAAGATTTAACAAGGTGTTTTCCAAAAGGGACAGAGCCAGAACCCCGAGGCTATCGCTGCGCAATAACAATATAGTTGAAGCATTCACAGTAAAGTGTTGGTGGAGAATAATTGTGACTGTGTGTGCCCTAGTCAGACATTTTAAATCTAGCTGCAGCATTTATATACCTCTATTCAACTGAAAAGTTCACAAAGTGATTTACAAGAAAATAAAAATAGCTAATGGACCTTTATCCCAAAAGGGTTCACAATCTAAAATGCAAAAAGAACACCAGCAGAAGCCACTAGAACAGACATTGCTGGGGTGTGTGGGGCCAGTTACTAAATAAAAGAGGAACACCCACTTGAAAGAGTGTCTCTTGCACAGTTAGCAGTTTCAGTGGTGGGCTTCAGGGGGTTCTCATCAGTTCTATAGAACCCTTTGCTAATGAGTGCCTGGTTCTGAGAACCGGTCACTAATGGGACATAGAACCTGTTGTTAATTTAGGTTATTAGGACATAGAACCTGTTAATTTATTTGAATCCCACCACCGCAAATGTAAATAGGTGTTCAGGAACACAGGGGAGCTCCCTGAGATTCTGCTGTCCTACACATACCCCCAATGATATGTTCTCCTGGTCAGTGTCCCACACATACCCCCAATGATACGCTCACCTGGTCAGTGTCCTACACATACCCCCAATGATATGCTCTCCTGGTCAGTGTCCTACACATACCCCCAATGATATGCTCACCTGGTCAGTCTTATTTACTGTATACCAAGTGCTAATAATGTCCTGTCATTTAACTTGGATCCTATACTGTTTGTGGTTTTGCCTGGGAGTTTCACATACCCACTCACCTCATCACTGATACAGCTGGCAGGGGCAGGGGATGGACTGCCTGGTGCCACCCTGCAGGAGCCTGAAAGCATTAGTAACCAACCTAGTTGTTAGGAGTCCCATCAAGTTATATCATTCAACGTCTTAATACCATGTAGAATGTAATTAAATAAATCACATTGAAATAGCTCTCTTGTATCAAACATTATAACCAAGTAACTAGAAAACAGACTGAACAATGCGGATTTCCTTAACTCAAAACTGACCAGTAAGTCTGAGTGTTTAGAGAGCCAACAAGGCATTGATAATATAGCATGGAACAAATTAGATGAGTAAGTTCATTTTTCCAGGTATCAGAGCTAATATTCAAACTCCAATTTAGCTGTTTCATCAAAACGGCCAATTTACTGAGTGGTTGGGTGACCTGTATTGCTCTTCAGTAAAATAAAGTTAATGGGAGTGACACTGACTTACCAGACTGGGTGACACCAACCCTAGCGATCCCACTGGTGGGAAGGTTGGGCGTAGTTGGTCACTGCCTTAAATTGCATTTAAAGTGGATTGTAAACTTTCATGGTGGACTATAGTAGTCTATCAGTAGTAATTAATCATGATGGTTACAATGAACATCCAGATGCAGAAGCAGTATGTTACTAAGTACTATGTGCAGGGGAGGGCACTGATATTCATTCATTGCTTGTGTGGAAATAACCACTGCATATATATTCTGGCCACAATTATTATTCATTTCATGTCACAACTTTTATTATCTTTCAGCCTCACCTACCTCACAGGATTGTTGAGAGGACAAAAAAGGGAAGAAACTATGCACAGCACTCTGAGCTCCTTAGGAAAGGTGATATAAAAATATGAAATACAGTGGTTCCTCACATAACAAGTTAAATTCATTCCAGAAGCATGCTTGTTATATGAAACGCTCTTTATGTGAAGCGGATTTTCCCATAGGAAATAATGGAAACTCAGACGATTGGTTCCACAACCCCAAAAAATATTCATATAAAAATATTAACTGGATGTAAAAATGATGACAAAACACTGGAATTGAATTCAAAACATGCATTCAGTGTGCATGATCCTTTGAAGTCTACTTAGGCTGCAATCCTAAAGACACTTTCTGGGAGTAAGACCCATTTTACACAAGGGGGCTTACTTCTGGGTAGACATGATTAGGAGGCTGTAATCCAAGACACTTTCAAAGTGTCTCCCCACTTTCTCCTTCTCTTCATCCTGAGCCTCTCTCCCCCCTGCTCCCTTCTGGCTAGTCCTGAGCTCCTTCCCTCTTCTCCACTGCTCATCTCTCCCTTTGCCCAGAGGATGCCCAGCCACACAAGGAACAGTGTGGAAGTGTTGCTTTCGCTATAGGCAGGTGCGCTAGGCAGCCCTGATGCTTTTTCAAAGGGCTGCCAGCCAGTGCGTCTGCCCCAACTGCCAACGAGTGTGCTTGTTAAGTCCAGCAACAATTGTTATGTGAGGCAGAATCCTAGAGAAATTTTTGCTTGTTGTGTAGATCACTTATTAAGTGAGGCACTTGTTAAGCAAGGTACCACTGTAAATGTTTTCATATGGGGGTGTCAAATGAACCCATCCCCACCTCTTTGTGACTATATTGCTCAATCAGTGTCTTACATGGAAATATTTTGGCCAGTTCAAAAACTGACAAAACGGTACATTTTTCCCTCTGTTGCTTTGTGCAACATTCTGTCCAACAGCCTTTTAGCCTGGTGACTTGGTAACCTTTGCATAACATGGTCCAGTATGTGTCAACTTTGCTGCAGCATTTCTGTCGTTACTGCACTGGGTTGTTCCCAAGGGGTTGTGTTGAGGTTATGCAATTTGGGTTCAGAAGTAGAGGAAAGATTAACATGGGGATGACCTTGCCATAATTCCTTCCCCCCCTCCGTCCCATTTCATCTCTTCTTTTACTGTTTCCAAACCATGAGTTAGAACTGACAGTTCTTCCTCTGCCTGCAAAAGTGCACAGTAGTTGCATAGCAGAGGACAAAAAAGTGTTCCTGCACAACAAGCCCTAAACTTCTCCTATTTTGTATAATGTCTTTTGCTCTCCAAGGTTGCAGCAAGAACAAGAGCTGAACTTCTGTGACTTAGGGCACAATCCAGAGTCATTACTGGGAGTTCTTGCTCCGCTGTAAGAACAATTTGCTCTGGATTGCAATATGAATTTCCCATAGGTTTTCACTAGGTGGTGCAGTAACTACGGGTGCACGTAATGTCTCTTACATGCTCCCGTAATTACTCTGGATCAGTGGTGGGCCTCGCCTCACCCAACAACCGGTTTGCCGGAAGTTGGGGGTGGGGGCGGGGTGGGGTCAGGGGCGGGGCTAGGGGCAGACCCCACACGACACACTGTGCATGCACCAACCTCCGGCGCATGTGCAATGCATCTCCATCAGGAGACATACTGCTTGCATGTGCCGGGGGTTGGCCCATGCGCTGTGCATCTCCTCCACTTTGGCGCGTGTGCAGTGTGTCTCCTCCAGCTGGAGGAGACGCAGTGCGCGTGCGCCGAGATCAGCCGAAGCGCATTGCGTCTCCTCCCGGCGAATCAAACCAGTACGCTGGGGTTTCTTGCCACCCTGCAGCTACCGGTTCGGTAGCGGTGGGGTCGTGGGAACAACTGGTTTGGGCGATCCGGCCCAAATCGGCTTGGTTCGGGCAATCCGGCCCAAACCTGCTCTGGATTGTAGGGTATGGCTTCACTCTTAACCACACTTTCCTGGGAGTAAAAACTATTGACCCCAATGGGACTTATGTCTGAGTAGACATGCTTAGGATTGCATTATAAGACTCCAATCCTAACCTCCAGTTAGGCTGGCCTAAGCCCGAGCATAAGTATTGTGCAGACCTGTGGATGTCACAAAAGTACCATAAGACACTTCTGTGCCACTCCTGGGGGAGGGTTAGGCCAATGCACATGCCTCCCTATAGGAAGACTGATTAGTTGTACTGGCCTAGGTTAGTATTGCACCCAAGCAACGTATGGTACCCCGTTCTTGTGCAAGTCTTGCTAATGCACCCTTGTGAATGTTTGGATTTTGTTTTCTCCTATCTTGTGTCCCATAAGTTGAGCACTGTAGTGGAAATCAAGATCTGAGAAGACTTTACATCTCCAGTGGTCAGATGGGGAATGTCTGATAGGTCTCACACAGTGATTTTCAACCTTTACCATATCATGGCACACTAACAAGGCACTGAAATGGTCAAAGCATATCATCAGTTGTTTCTGCCATTGACAAGGCACACCAGGCTGTTCAAATCCCCCAATTAATAACTTTCCCCAAATTCTCATTGCATTAGTTTTGCCATACGTTCTGGAAAATTGGGACAGTTTGGGGATTGCATTCACATACTGGCATGTGTGACAGTGGATCCTGTCCCAGTTTTGTGAAAGATAATTATGGCAACCCTACGCAACACACCAGTGTGCCAAGGCACACTGGTTGAAAATCACTGATCTAACAGAAAGTTCCCCCTTTATATTAACTGCAGGATCTGAGGCAAGAAAGTTCCCCCTTTATATCAGTTGCAGGATCTGAGGCAAGAATGCCAGAAGACAACTGCATTGGAGGTGAGTAAAAACGGAGGTGAGTAGAAGAGGGTATATTTCAGTGACGTGTAAAGCCTACAGTGATCACACAAAAAACTTTGTATGCACCATTAGCCATAATTTTTTTCATTCTTTGTAGACCGCTTTGTGAACTTTTAGTTGAAAAGCAGTATATAAATACTATAGACTGCAATGTTGGCGGCGGGAGGGGGATGCACAGTTTAAACACAAGGTCTCTGCTCTGCATCCAAGCACGATGTGTCATATTAAAGCAACACTGTTGTCAACTTTGCCTTTGTGGATCTGCAGTGTGTGAAAGCCACACCAAGCCCCCCACCGCCCAAGGAGGGAAACCCTGGTGTCTTGTTTCTCAGAAACTGTAGCACCGCTTTACCATCCTCCTCCTCCCCCACCAGCTTTCTTACAGCTTTGGTGTGTTGCAACGTCTCCCACCCACAGTCTGTTGCCTTGAGCCTTTAAGCTCAAAGAGGAATTGAAACTTCCAAAAATGAGCTGCCGCCTTGCCTTCCTTCACTCTCCTCCTTTCCCTACCACAGGAAATCCTCTCCAGGGCCTCAGAAGGAATGCAGTGTGCTTCCTCTGTCCACAAAACGGTGGTTACACGACGCCTGACCAGAAACGCACAACACATGCTCCAAAGCACCCTTCTTTAGTGCAACGTCATGTGAACCTGTGCTGAGGGCAGCGTTTGGCGTCTGAGAACAAGGGTGACACCCTTGCTGAGCTTCTGTGATGCAAGTGATGTACATGTTGCAGGTGTCTGTACATGTGTATACATTTTCTAATGCATGACAGTGCTTGCTTTTATTTGATAAGTGAACACTTAAATTGAATTCCTTGAAAACTCTGTGTGGGAGATGTTGATTGCAGTGTGTTGAGTGGGTTGGCTCATCCAGTGGCATAGCTAGAGGGGGTGGAGCAGTCAGCCTTGGAGGGAGGCTGGCGTCCCTCCATGTCAAAGCCATTCTGTTTGGGGGGAGCCAAACAGAACCAGAGTGGGGTATAACTAAATAGCAACAGCTAAACTCCCAAAGGACTCCAAAGTAACCCAAGCTATCACTTCAGACTCCTCACTCACATCTCCTCACTCACATCACATCTCACTCACACAGGCGTGAGGGTTGTGTTGCACCCTTCCCCCCCGCCCCAGCCCGGCTTCCTGTTCTTTACCAGGAACTCACAGGCCCAGGTGTATGCGGCTTGTGCAAAACGAACTACCTCTGGCACCCTCTCAGCTGCTCACAGTAGCTTCCGCTGAACAGCCGGCCTTTCCGAAAAGTTCACTTAAAACCAAGCCTGCTGTCGCAACTGTGTGGGGGCCAGCCGCGTCCTCAAATGAATACTCAGCAGGTTTCTGAAAGAAAAAGAAACTAATGCACCCATTGACAACTGACCTGCAGAACTCCCTGCCACTATGAAGCTGTGGTAAATCCACCAAGCAAATCGCTAGGAAGTTTAGCAACACCCAGTCCAATCTACCAGTACATGTTTGTCTCTGCCTTATTTTTATGACCTCATGTACTTGCCCAGTTTCATCATCATCTTCCTCAAAAGAGCACAGGGTAGTCTATGTGGTTTTCCTCACTTTGGCATACCTCTGTGAATGCCTGAGGGCAGTGCACATCCCCATTACAAGGCCAGAGCCAACATGGCTGGCATGACAAAACACCAGAGGCACATGGAATGCTGTTACTTTGCCACCTAAGTGGTAACTATTTGTCTAGTTGCATTTATGTGCTTTCAAACTGCTGGGTTGGCAGGAGCTGGGCAAGAACTCACTCCATGACTGGAACTTGGGTTTCAAACCATCAGCATGCCAACCTTCACATTGACAAGCACAGAGCCTTTAACTACTGTGAACCACCACCTTATTTAGCCCCTCTGTTGTCCTGTAATTAGCTCTCTACCACTCTATAATTAAATCCAACTGTGGGTAACTCCAGGAATCCCATATTCTTTCTCTGTATCCATCTACCATGAGGGCTGTGGTGGTGCAAGTAGTTAAGGTACAGTGCTGGTTAAGCAGGCCAGGGTTCGAGACCTGGATCCTACAAGATGGGGTGAGCTCCTGTCCTTAGCCAGGTTCCTGCCAACCTAGCAGTTTGAAAGCATGGAAATGCAAGTAGATAGTTACGTACCACTTTGGTGGGAAGGTAAAAACAGCATTCTGTGTGCCTTTGGCAGCCATGCCAGCCCCATGACCACGGAAGTGTCTTTGGATAAAGTTAGCTGTAATGGCTTAGAAACAAGGATGCACACTGCACCCTACAGTCAGTCACAACTAGCAGTGTAACCTGCAGGGGACACCTTTACCCTTATTTATCCATCTACCACCTTTTTCTATGTTATGTCAAGCTTCAGACTGTACGCTGCTTGGGATAGAACACGTCCCTCATACATAAAGTACTACATCACTGCTCTGCGATGTCACCATCAACACTTTCTACTTCTACAGTTGTACTACTACATCCCTGAGGACTAGAAACATGATTGACACACCTGCCCAAAAGGCTGCAGTCTTTCAGGATCTGATATGCATCTGAGATATGTCATCCCAAATGTGTGATTCAACAATCACCACCTTGCAAGGAAGTTCTGTCCTGAAGATAAGGCCCTACAGATAGCGGTTTTTGACGTCATCTCCTAGATGCAGCTTGGGGTGAGGAATGTTTCTTGCAGGAGACTCATGAGTCAAAGTGACATGCTGCAGCACTGTGCCTCACGCAGTTGGTGAAAGGTCACCTAGCAGTCATGGGCAAAGGAACAGGTTGGCCCTCTTTTGCTGGCAAAGATCAGTGCTGCTTCAAAGGGAAGCAGAAGTAACACTGAATATATGATGCCGTCTTTCCTGAATCAGTCCATTTAGACCAGTGTTGGCTACTCTACACTGACTTGCGGCAGCTCTTAACCTCAAACCCTGAGGCTATTCAAAAATCAGATACTGGGGTGGTAATTACCCTGGAAGAGCTCAGCTCCAACAGTTTGTAAGGAGATAGAAACACAGGCACTTATTGAACAGGTTAGGGACCGGAGAACCATACAAAAGTGAAAACCGTTGAAAAGTGGAACCCAATCTTTTTTTAATTTATAAGCGTTCTTTCCAATGCTTTTTTTAGCTAGCAAATTGCAAATGCTCCTTTTATCTTGCAAATTCCTGCTGCCACATAAAGATTTCTGTAAATGGATTCTCATTAATTCCCTTTGGGAACAGGATTAGACCAGGAGCTACAACACGAGGAGGGCAATTTTGGCCTTTAGGACAGCAAGGAGAAGTTGAAAGAGTATAACGTGTTGATCTGGGTATCACTGAAAGGTGTTGAAAGATTGGATCATCAGGAAATGAACCATCAGAAAGCAGGGGTACCTGTAAAGGGAGATTAATGTTTGAGGGTCTTTTTCTGGTTAGTACATACATACATACATACATACATACATACATACATACATACATACATACATACAGTATTATGTATTTCTATATCTCTTTTTTTAATAAGTCTGGCACAGTGATAGACGAAGGGGCTTGGGAACTTTGTTTTTTCCTTGGTTCAAATCCTGATCATGCAATAGCATCCAATTTTTATTTGTGAGTTGTTGGAGGGCTGTTAGAAAGAAACTATCCAGGCTTAAACAGGTAAACCATCAACACTGGCATCAAGAGGAAGTCTGAGAGGTGTTCGTAACAAAGGATAAAAGGGGAAATTGGGGCAGAGAGAGAGAAAGAGGAGTCTTCCTTTGCAAGCTGCCACCTCAACCCATCCGATGCTGGCAAAGATTACTGTTGCTGTCCTTTCTTGCAGGGTGTAATTTCATCAAAACGTCCTTAGAGAAACAGGAAGGCCGTCCACCCACACACTGCTCTCACACCCACAAAGAACAGAATTCAGCCTACGCAAAGCAGGCCACAGTGCACAGCAGACAGGTGCATCTCCAAGAACACCAACCTCAGAATCCGCTCCTGACACTGGGGAGGGAGGGAGCGCCAGCCTGGAACATGCAGAAATAGAAATAATATTATCCTGATGAAAATCATTGAGTTGGAAGGGACCTGGTGGATCATCTAGTCCAACCCCCTGCCTGTAATAACAAGAAATCCTCCTCTTGTGGGGATCCAGGTCTCAAACCCTGTCCTGCTGGTTAACATGCACAGTGTCTTAACCACTTGCACCACCAGAGTATGGCTCATCAAGGGGTTAGAGCATCTTCTCTTTGTGTGAGGCTTTTAGTTTAGAAAACAAATGATTAGGTGGGAGAGCATGAAAGAGACTTGTGAAATGATGCCTGGTGTAGAGGAAGTGGCTACAGAACAGTTTGTTTTCCTTTCCCATAACAGTAGAACCCCATGCACAATGGCTGATTGGCAGTAAGTCTGGGATAGGTGAAAGTACATTATGTCCTTAATACATTCCTACATTATGTTCTTAATCTGTGAAATTCCCTGCCACAAGATTTGATAACTAGAAGATTTGGACTAGAAGCATGCATGAAGACGGGAAGTAACCTGTGGCTACTAGTTATGCCAGCTGGGTGGAACTGCCATAGTCAGAGACTATCTGAGAATACCAGCTGCTAAGGAACTACAGTAGGTGAAGCCTATTGCTTCCATGCTCTGTTTGCAGGCTTTCCAGAGCATCTGGTTGACCATGATGAGAAGCAGGATGCTGGACTAGATGAACTCCAGCAGTCTTAATTTATATCCTACAAAGATGGGCTTCTGAGAATATGCAGAATTCTTTATCTTGGCAGGTTGATTTGGCTTGTATTCTCTTCCAAAAAAAGAAGATTCTCAGCAGATTGTTTGGATCATCTTATAAATTTGGATTTTTCCATTTATTATTTTATCAAGTTCTTTCCTTTTTGTTCCACTTTGTGTCCCTCTTTGGAGTTCAAAGCGGCAGACATAGTTGCTTCTCGCTTGCATGATTTCTCTTCGCAACAACCCTGTGAGGTAGCTCAGGCAGTAAGATGATGACTGTTGTAAAACCACTTTGTAAGCTTCATGGCAGAGGAGGGCTTTGAGTCCAAGTTTCGATGTGATACGATTGTACTGCCATTTGCACATTGCTCTGGAGAACTTCTCTTAAAGCGTAATGTCTGGAGCGGACTTATCTTAAGTCAGACCCTAAATTTATTATAGCACAGGGCAGAAGCAGTGTGTTTCCGCACAAGGTGTTGCAAGCATGTCTCTGTTGTCATCTGTGCCATGCTAGTGGGTACACTGTACAGAGAGGAGAGGCAGCGAGCATCTCATTATATGATCACAGCCTCCACATGAGACGTCACCTGGCTAAGGTGATTCACAGCAGCTCTTCTGAGATGATTGTACCATCTCAGTACAACGTCTGAGCACAACGTCTTCAGTTGAACCACCAGCTCCTGAAGTTATCAAGAGAGAATCAGCTCACTGAGAGGAAGTACTTTGCAGAGTTACCTCAGCATAACATATTCCCGCACACACTGTCAGGCATGCTGGCTGTCCCCACACCGCTGTTCATTGCTTTTGATGTCATTTCAAGAAGAATTAACCCAACGGTCCTCCTCCCTCATCCTGTGGCCTTGCAAGGAAGGCAGGGAGGGCCTGACCACAGGAGGTCTTTTACAGCAATGGGTGGGATCCCAGTGGCTTGCTTCCAGAAACGGGGACATGAACGCTCACCCAAATTCATGTACTGGTTGCACAACTACCAGTGATGCATGTATAAGTTCATACTTTTTGCACATACAGAAGGAGCACTTATTCCTAGAAGACAAACCCTCTGACCTGTAAAGAAAACCCCATCTTGAAGTTCTCACTGAAGCAGGCAACACAGGTCAGGGCTGTACCACATAAGGCTACATGGATGTGAGCACAGGAAGCTGCCTACAGAGCTGCTGAATCAGGCTACTTCGCAGAATTGTCTCCACGGGATGTCATTAACAATTCTCCGAGCTGGAGATGAAAAGGTGAAACCGGGTAGTTCTGCATCGCCAGTGTGGTCCAAATGACCTTGTTTTGTAGCTTTTTGATGTTGTTTTCTCCAATCGGCAGGCAGCAGAAATCAATGCTGTTCTCCAACATCAGGTTTTCCCTTCTTGTCTAAGAATATTGTCCTTTTGAAAACATCAGCTTCCTGAAACATCAATACCATCCCAATCCCCTAGAAGCCTCAGTTTTGAGATGCACCCAAACTGACAACCTGGACATAGACATAGACATAGACAGAGCTGAACAAGCAAGATGTATATTTGAATGATCCAAAATGCAAGGAAATTCTCTGCATCTAGAAAATAAGAGTATCAAGGAGAATTGAATGTGTGTGAATGCACACACACACACACACACACACACACACACACATATATAAAAGAGAAAAGTCACTGACTGACTGACTCACTCACACACTCATCACTGCCCTGCCAAAACTGCTGGGCCTATAAGTGTGAAATTTGGGGTGGGTGTTCCTTCCATGACTGAGGGGTGCACTAAGAACTGGTTTTCAGAAATTCCAACGGGAAGGGGGTGAAAAGGGGCGCAACGCGTTTTCCTCCCTATACTTTGCATTGAGAATTGCTGACTCAGCAACATTCCACCCCAACTGCTGGGCCTGAAGCATGGAATTCTGGGAGTTCCTTCTGTCACCTGAACACCCACCAAGAACCATCTGCAGAAATTTAACCCTTCAGGGGCTGAAAAGGGGGCAACGTGTTTCTGTCCTATACTTAACATGGGAGACTGAACAACATCCAGCCAATTTGGTGCTCGGTTCCTGGTGCAGTGAGAATGTTGTTCGGAGGAAGAGGTTGCACTGGTGAGGATGCTGCGCATGGGGGGAAGTTGCGCGGGGGAAATTGCGCATGGGGGAAGTTGCACATGGGGATGATGCGCATGGGGGATGATGCGCATGGGGGGAGGATGTGCATGGGGGGAGGATGTGCATGGAGGGGAATTGCCCATGGGGGAAGTTGCGCATAGGAAAAGTTGTGCATGGGGGGATGATGCGCATGGGGGAAAGTTGCGCATGGGGAAAGTTGCGCATGGGGTGTTGATGCGCCATGGGGGGGATGTCGTATGGGGAAATGTTACTCCCACAACGCGGGTATGCTTTTTGCTAGTAATTTATATATATAAATATATAAATATATAAATAATAGTTTATATATATATATATATATATATATATATATATATATATATATATATATATATATATATATATATATATATATATATATATAAACAGGACAGAGAGAAAGGAATAGCACCCAGAGTATTAACTAAAGAGGAAAAGCATGCAATGTTTGATCTTCATGGGGAGGGTGGTCTAGAAAACCAGTGCCACTACTAAGACACTTCCCGTAGCAGATTCTGTACAGTGGTCACCTGGAAGAGGTAAATGGAGCTTCTATATACAAAGGCAGATTATGGACCCAAAATGCTAGGAGTGAACAACAGAGCTGTAGAGCACAATTCTAACCATGTCTACTCAAAAGTAAGCCCCATGGTGTTCAGTGGGTCTTACTCCCAAGAACGTGTCTTTAGCATCATAGCTGTAACCTATATGCCTGACTTCCCAGAGGTTGGTTGGCCTCAGATAACAAATGCCAATAAAAGAGAACCTTTGATCATAACTCCAGCAGGACAACTCTTATAAGGATTAGATAAAGAATTAGAATATTAAATGGATCCATGATGGTCTATAGTTAGCTATTCATCACAATGGTGCCATCAAACTTCCCTGTATAGATACAGTCTACCTCCAATAACCTGGAGAACCTGTTATCTCTCTGATTTTGGCTGCTCCTGATTATGAACTGGATATCTGGCTGGACCCGGCCAGAAACAGTCCTGGACTAATCACTCAATAGACCATTTGTGTCCAATTCTGCAGTGCATATTTGTAAGTGGAACCCTGGCCCTGGTGAACCGGAGCTGACATTTGCTTACAACTGCAGAGAATCTGACACTGCCAAGCACATGGTCTGGAAAAGAACTGTCTCTCGCATGCCCCCGCACATGCACGCACATACAACATGCCATCAACAGAGTGTTCCTGCACCCCGCCCACCTGTACACCTAGCAATCGCCCACCCATGTTCACAAAAAACTCTTGGAGGGGAGGCAGATGCTCGCTCTCTCTCTCTCTCTCTCTCTCTCTCTCTCTCTCTCTCTCTCTCTCTCTCTCGGACTTTCATGCTCTCAGCTCAGATCTAGACATGCAAGAACTTCTTCAGATTACTCCCCACCTATAAGTCGCCAATCCCTCTCCTCCCTCCCCAGCCAGCTCTGCCTACTCAAAGCATGAAATTCACAGCTCAGGGGGATGGGCAGGTGGGAGGTAAGAGAAGCTTTGGTTTAATTTCCCTGGTGCATTATGTGCAACAACGACCCCCATTCCTGCTAAGTGCTTGCTGTTCAAATTGCATCTGATTTATTTGTGTTTTTTTTAAAAGCCCTGCTGGTGGAGCAAACACAGCTGCCCATCATCTCCTGTCAATCAGCAACAATCCCCTCTTAACTCAAAGCTTTCTTCTTCATGGACATGAAGCTTTTTAACTGTATGAAGGGGGTATGAGAATTTTGACCATGCTTTGCTTGTGGTTCCTCCCTTTACCCTCACATCAACCCTGTGAGGTAGAGTATGAACAGTGCAACCCAAAGCCCCCAGTTAGGAAGACACAAGTCGCAGCACAAGTCCTGTGCTGGCCTGGGGGTATCACAAAAGGGCCATAAGGAACATCTGTGCTACATCTGGGTGAGGTAAGCCAGTGCTCAGACATATGCCAGCCTCCCGACTCCACTGTGGGGATGGAAAAATAGGTGAGTTGTACTGGCCTAAATTGGTTCGGATTGTGCCTTCATGTAGAGACTAGCCCAAAGTCACCCAGGAATTTTTATTTATTTATTAGATTTATACCCCACCTGTCGGATATCCAAGGCAGCTTACAACAATTAAAAAACAACAACATAGTAAGCTTCACAGCTGCTCAGGGACTTGAACACAGGACTTTCTAGGTCAAGTCCAACATTTGAATGATACCACCTTGGTAGTTAGAATTATCCTCATGGTACAGAATGACAGTGCAAACCAAAGATTCGAATAAGTCTGCAATCCTAAGCTTTGGTTAGGCCAACCTAACCCTGGCATAAGTCCTGTGCCGACTTGAAGGTATCACAAAACATAAGGCACTTCTATGCCACTCCTGGGGGAGAGTTAGGCCAGTGCACAAACATGCACTTACCTCCCAACATCATCATGGGAATGGGAAAACCGGTGTGTTGTGCTGACCTGGGTTAAGATTGCACTCTTAGTGTCCTTATGAAACGTATAATGATGCTGATGATGAATAACAACATCCAGACTGGTTCAAAGCATCTGGTTGTCAAACCACTTCCTAAAGTTAGGCTGCAATCCTTTGAGCACGAACCTGGAAATAAGCCCCTCTGAACACAGTGAGACATACTTCAGAATTGGAGAAGACATTCCTAGGATTGGACTGTTTGTGTCTGAACTAGAGAGCCACTCAAATCCAGATCCACCCAAACCAAGCACAACATTTTAATGCTTCAGCTCCTTAGTAGGTGTAGCAGAAGGGAGCGTCCCTGCCAGGAAAGGGAGAAAGGCCCACGGCTGTTGGCTCATGGCTTAAGTCTTGGCCGCCAGCCCCGAATTCCTTCAGGGGTCACAAAGCCAACCCCTCGCCCCCAGTTCCCTTCCCTGCTCTCTCATGCAAACAGCTTCTGGCACGCCAATTACAAAGCAAACGGTGCCCTTTGCCTGCCCGTAGGAGGCATGTCCAGCACTTAAAGCACAATCGTAACCATGTCTACTCAGATGTAAGCCCCAGTGTGTCCAGTGGGTCTTACTCCCAGGAAAGTGTCTTTAGGATTGCAGCCTTTGTCTCATAGGCTGCAGGAAGCAGTTCTCTCATCCCTGTTAGGCCAGATTCCTGTAGCTGAAGTAGCTACAACCAGCTTCTTCCATACCATTCCAGACCCACAGCCAGAAATCAAGTAGGGTCTGTGAGTTTGAAATGAAAAAAACCTATATATAAAAATGTGTTGAAATCAGGTGTTGGCTACGGGTCATTAGTCATCTATTAGGGATGGCTGGATTTCTGTAGCCAAAGATACTCATTTTCTATTGTTTAACAACACAGTAGAATCAAGTAACAATAGTAATTCTGCAGATGCTTGGTTTCCCAGTTCATGAACTAGTTGTATAGCTTGAGCCTCAGTGTTTCTCAATTGTAAAATGGGACATGCTAAAGAATGTGCAGTACAACTTGCACCTCTTGTCAAACTGCTGTACCTAATGATGATGATGATGATGATGATGATAAAAGGATTTCATTGGGAAGAATATACAAGCTGCCATAGAACAATATAGACTAGCGTCTTTGTGGTGCACCCCAGGAATAAATAGTCTACACATATTGGCTGCTGGACTTCACAAGGATCTCCCAGCAAGAAGACACAATATGAGCATCAGAATTGTCATACAAATTCATACATGTCATACATGTTCAGAGTGTTAGTTCACATGTTCTCAGAGTGTTGCATCTTCTTGCTTGGTTTTGTTTGATTAGATTAAGTCCCGGCAGAGGATGAGGAGGAGCTGTGTGGAGGTGGTTATAGACCAAGCATTGTCCCCATACACTGCCAAAGCTTGGGAGGGGGGCTTAATTCTGCGAACAATGGCAGAAAGACACACATACAGTGAGAGAGAGAGACGCCTACACCCCGCCGGCCTCTTTCGCAGCTCCTCAGACAGGCACCTGGCGTTCATGCCAGCGAAATGGGGAAAAACCGTTCTGTGCCAGACGCCTGGTGGGTGGTTTTGAGTCTCCTGCTGGGAACATGGCGTATGCTTGGGAGCCAGGCCGTTTGGGGTGAAAGCAGAACTGGATTTTTAACACCTTCCTTTGCTCCTGAACTGGATGTCAACTGTCCGTCCTTGTTCACTTCCCAGAATGAAGTGTTCTTGCTTAGCTTGTTCTGGTGTGAGGCCTAGACGCTGTTGCCAATTTCCAGATGAGGAGACCAGGTTCTTATCTCTGCTCTTATGATCCTGGGCCAGTCATTCTTTCTCCACGTAACCTACCCTGCAAGGTTGTTGTGATGATAAATGGCAGGAGAGTAGCTCCATTTATACTGTTCTACACTCTCAGATAAGGGCTATAGCATGCGTGGACAACTTTAAATGCTTAACTATATTTACTCACCATGAACATTAAACTTAAAATATAATCAACTATTTTGGTTTATAAAGGTAAGGGTATCCCCCACATGTTATACTGCTAGTCATGACCAACTGCAGGGTGCGGAGCTCATCCCTGTTTCTAGAGCCCCAGAGTGAGCGTTGTCCAACATGTGGCTCGCATGCACACGGAATGCTGTTACCTTCCTAGCAAAGTGGTCCCTATTTATCTACTTGCATTTGCATGCTTTCAAACTGCTTGGTTAGCAGGAGCTGGGCTAAGGATGGGAACTCAGCCCATCTTATAGGAACCAAGTCTCAAACCCTGGCCTGGATAACAGGCACAGTGTCTTAACCACTTGTGCCACCACGTTCCTGGTTTATAACCAATAAATAATTATAAAACTTGGAAAAAATGTTTGTTTACTTGTTTATATTAGTTGTGATACAAAAAAGCAACTCAGCCAATATATATCTGCTAGGCCAGGCTGACCAGACTGGGGGAAATGCCCGGAAACCTCAGGAAAAAGAGGGGGTTCACCAGAAAGGGGAGAAACCCTTTATCCGGGTTCCAGGGATTTCCCCAGTGCTTTTCCCCATTTGTTGTTCTGGGGCTTCCCAGATGGGAAACTACAAGGTGGGACCAGAAGGAGGTTCCTCCCCTGCCTTGTGGATGGCCAGCAGCCACCAGCCTTGCGCTGGCTGCCCAGCCCACTATCCAGCCACAGGAGTGGCTCCGTGCTACCAGAGCCCAGTGCATACCACTCCAGCCCCATAAGACAGAAACCCCACAATTTGGATCCCCAGCACTTCCCTGTCCCCCTTACATGTCTGGGTCAGAATCATGTATGTTGAAGTCACTTGCACGTGGCTTGTGTTGCTGCAAACTGCTTTGAGGGTGTCTTACATGTCTGAGTCAGAATCATGCATGTTCAAAGGTTTTCAATTTTAAAAGTGTTGCAATTAAGTACAAGAAACCAATATGAGTATTTTGCTTTATTTTAACATGTACTACATTTGTCCTACATTTTTGGGGTATGTCCTAATTTTTTTTTTAACCAGGTAGGAATTTTGGCTTGGATGACAGGAATTTTGGGGAACTGGAGGGGATTTTGAGTTTGGCATCTGGTCACCCTCACTAGGCATACATTATATGTCAAAGAGCCACATGAGGTTTGCTACCCACAGTCTGGCCACCCTATGGTAAAGCATCAGCATGGCATGAGGACTTCCCCACCTCAGTCCGATAGGGAAAAGACCTTCATTTGCAATCCTGGAAAGGGATTACCCATTGCTATACAATATACCTGCCTCTAATGGTTCTAGTCTCAGTCCTATTAGCTATTATAGGGGTCTCCAAACAACTGTCCAAGGGACCCATGTGGCTGACTGATTTTACTCGTTCCAGGGCACAGCACTGGGGAAGACTTTAATGTTTTGGTCCACAGCAACTTGCTAACATGCCAGATAATCAGAGAGCCTTGTGCAAGGGACATACTTCTGTTTAGGATCATCCCATAAGAATCTATCTGCATTCCTTTCTCTCCGTAGGCACAAAGCCTTCTGGGGCAATCTTCCATGGAACCACCAACTCAGGGCTCTGTGTCAGCAGATTGTTGTGGACCAGAATGTCAGCACAGTTCCAGACCACATCTCAGGGCTTTGTTGTTGTTGTTGTTTTTGTTGTTGAGTCATTAAACAGTGTCCAATTCTTGGTGACCCCATGGATGGACCGCAACGTGCTACCAGGAACATGCCACAACAAGCCAGCCAGTCCAACTCTTGGTGACCCCATGGATGGACCGCAACATGCCAGCCAGGCCCCCTATCTCCCACTAACTTCCAAATCTGATGTGCCATTCTAATAAAAGAGGAGAAGATGAATGGCCAGGTAGCAGGCCGGAAGTGGCACTCACCTCCTCGATTTTGGGGGCATAGCTCTAAAGGACCCTTTCAGTGCTGCTGGAAGAGGTGCCCAGGAGGCTTGTTTTAGGAGGCAGTTTTAGGTGGAATGTGGTGCTCACCTGGGTGCTGGTTCCATTGACGCAAAATTGCTCTTTATGGACTTATGGTAAATCAGATGTTAATGTCCAGTCCACCCATTCAAAATTCAAGAACAGAGTGGTCTACATTGAAAAAATCAGACACTGGGCCAGTGTAAGCTCTTGATGGACACAGACACAATGTTTTGTTGAGGAGCACCGCAGTCACACTGAGGGGTAGATACAAGACCCCACTTAAACAATGAATACTGGCAGACACTGTGTTGGGATGCACTGATGGAGCATCACTGTGCTGTGACGGAGCCTTTCACACTTGTTAGCACTGGCGCAAAGGCTCCATGGGAGGTAGAGGAGGAGGAGGTGGCATGGAAGTACAGTGGTGCCTTGATTTACGAGCATAATTCATTCTGGAAGCATGCTTGCAATCCAAAACGCTTGTAATACAAAGCAGATTTTCCACAGGAAATAATGGAAACTCAGACAATTGGTTCCACAACCAAAAATATTTATATAAAAATATTAACTGTATATAAAAACGATTACAAAAAACTGTGATGTAATACAGAACACTGTAGTCTAATACAAAACACTGTTGCATACAGTCATACAAAACACTAATAAAGAAAATACTGTACGGTACTTTGAATATACTGTAAATACTGTACAGTACACTATACTTTTAAAAACCTTCTTGACTGGTGTGAGAGAGACAAGAGAGAGGAGGGATTTTGTAGGATGATTTTCACTATCACTAACAAAGTCACTGCTCTCCTTTGGCTCAATGGGATCTGTCTTTTTGTTCCACTTTAACATTCCCTTGCTGCTGATAGGGAGCAGCACCAGAACATTGATAAGGCGCACCTTTCACATGCCATATACGGATCCCACATACACACCTGGCTCAGGCTGCTCCCCCAGATCCCCCTTGAGTTCCCTGGCCAATCCAAGGAAACCTGTTCCAAACTTTGCCCAGGGCTCTAGTTCAAACTATTCCCTGTGAGTTCTCTGGCCATGGAAGCCCGTTTTAAACTTCCTCAAAAGTGTTCTTCTCTCGAGACAGTGTTCTTAAAGCAAGTCAAAATTTCTGAGAAAGTTTTGCTCTTAATACAAAAAGTTCTTAATTAAAGTCACTCTTAAATCAAGGTAGTGGTGCCTGCTGCCCACTGGCACCTGGTGGTACCCAGTGCTGGTAGGGATATGCAGTGACTTGTGGTGCCCCTGCCTGCTGCCCAGTCATGCCTGGTGTTTGGTAGGAATGCCCAGTGATGCCCGGTACACATGCCTGGTGCCCAGAAGTGCAGTGGTGCTCACTGTGCTGTCCACTGTGCAGTGGTGACTGGTGTTTAGAGGAGCCAGGTAGGGATGTCCAGGGCCTGGTAGGGATACTCAGTGCACACTGCCCATTGGTGCCTGATGATACCCGCTGCCCACTGGTGCCCAATGGTGCCCACTGCTGGAAGGTGCCCAGTCGGGATGTCCAGTGCCTGGTGGTGCCCATGCCCACCGGTGCACAGTGCTCGGTGCCAATTCCATCTCCTTCTTCACTCCTGCACAGGTGTATAGTCGAGATCTGGAGAGAGACTACCATTCAGCATGGCTGCCAGATGCAACCAAAGCTTCTGGGCCTTTAATAGTTGGTGTCGACAAGGGAATTGCACAGGAGGCCAACCCTCAACCTCAGTGAAGGAAAGCCAGCCTGAAATGCCTGGGCGATGAGATCACATAGCAGCCTGGAGCCATGGGCAGGCGATCCCGGCCAGGCCCCCCTCTTCCTTCCCTCTTCCTATCCACCCACGCATTCCCCCATTCCCGAGTAGGAGGAAGCCAGAGCTTTCCCCCAGCAACACTGGGAACAGGGCAGTCTTTGTGCCAATGGGACTCGGTAGCAACTTGACCCCAACAATTTTGCCAGGCATGATGGAGATTAGGCAGAGGAGGGCAAAGATCAGACACATTCAGAAGGATTATTCAAATCGCAAAGCACCTGGAGAGCAGATGTATGAACACACAACCAGCAGCACCCATGTGCTTTCTTCCCCTCTCCCCCATGCACTTTTCCCCAGCTCATTCTGTGGAATTGCAGGAAGAAAGGACACAGTGCATTTGGAATTCTTTTTTTAAAATCCACAGCCAAGTTTCTAGACCTTATGTTGGTCATTGTTATTATCATTATTATTAAAAACATTTCTATCCAGACTTTTCAAAATAGCAAAAGCTTTCCCCAATTGTCTATCCTGTGCCTTTCCTAAACAGGCCGGAGGCTAGACTGCCTCTGAAGCTGAAGACTGTAAAATTGTGATATTTTAAGGAAGGTAGAATGAAGGAGCAAAACACCATAGTTTACCCCCAGGGCTAACACAAGGGACAGGCTAAGCCAAGTTGCTTAAATTTATTTTCCTTCTTAGTTTTAAAATTTGCTCTGCGCTGAATTCCACTCCTGAATTTTTGTTTTAGCTATAACAATTCCATAAGTGTAGCATCCTACAAATATTTTCCCACCATTACTAGTACATTCCTGTGCATTGATAAAACATTGCTGTAAAGCAACCTATATATGACTGGATGATTGCACTGGTAAGAAAGCTGCAGAAAAAGAGCTGGAATACAATATTCTATCCAATCACATTGAGACGGCTTTTTTGTAGTGCTTAAGCAATGAACATGTGCACGTTCATGTATGTCTATGCAGAAGCAGAAAAAACACACAAAGGAGTTGCAAAACGCTGAAGACCATGACAAACCACAGGTGCACAGTATTCTGGATAAAATTTGCAGATGAAAACACAAGAATGACAGGTTCCTAAAGCACTGGTTCTACTTTGGAAACAAGACCAGACAATTTAGAAATCCAGATTACGGGGTGAAATAAGAAAAAGGAGAATTTTTGGAGCATCTCCATGAAAGACGACAGGGGGAGAATAGAGAGATGAGAACAGGAAAGGGAGGAAGGCTAAAGTGGGTGATGTGAGATGAACCTTCTTTCCGTGGGCACAGTGCCCGACGCAGCAGCTGGCAGCCGCTACAATCTGGCAGAATTCCAAATTTTTTATTTTTATTTTTTTCCCCTTTGTCAAATGCAGAGGAAGAAAGAGGGGACAGCATCTACATCATAAGGAAGTAAGAAAAGGAGTAGGTGAATTACCTTGATGCTTAATATGGGCCAGAAGCCAAGAGGCTCAGGAGCCCTTATGGGTTCAAGGCTGCTGGTGAGCTGAAGAACTTCATCCCTTTGTGGTCTGTAAAAAACACCTTCAGGGTTCTTGTTGTCCCTTTGTTTGTTTGTTTTCCTTTCTCTACTACAAGATTCTTGAAAAGCTACTGTGGGCATAAGCCCCTCACTCAGAATATGAGGGTCTGTCTGATGGGAAATGCCACATTCATCAAACACCAGTTTATGAGCAGAGGAATATTGGATGCTGATCACCACTCCTTGGGAACACAAGTGAGCAGTTTTTTACCCTTCAACCTGTGACCATTCCAGGTTAGGCTGCAATCCTAAAGGCACTTTCCTGAGAGTAAGGCCCATTGACCACAATGGGACTTACTTTTGAGTAGACATGGTTAGGATTGTGCTCTAAGAGTGAAACTGGGCAGTAGTGTACATCCTTTCTCCAAATTCCATAACCATCTCCTGCATCAGGGTGATCCTGCCTCATCTTCAGTTCAGTCACATGTCCCAATATTGTCCTCTGAAACCAGTGGCAGATTTAAGGGCATTTTTCTCTGCCACCCTCCACTACCCAGATACTGGATGCAGGATACTGGATTTCTCTGCTACCCTCCACCACCCAGATACAAGGGATGGAATTGGGGACCTGCATGCAAAGCTCCACCACTCCACTTTCAATGGTCTTGATGCATCCCCAGGACTGCCTTTAACAGGCTCAACTACCCATCCATCTAATCCCATTTTGTCTACTCTGAGTAGCAGTCTCTTAGCCCTGCTAGGAGACCCTTGTAGGGCTTCAACCTGGAACCTGCTGAATGCAAAGCGGGTGATTAACCCCTTAATGAAAACCCTTCCCTTAATAAGCCATTTCAGAGAGAGGTACAGGGAAGTGATCAATCCTGTCCCACTCAATGGATCTCATTTGTGGGGGGATACACCTCTAATTTAGATTAAGGGGTGGATCCATTTTGATTGACCCACCAGGGGAGGGAGGTTCAGAGATGTGTTACAGAGATGGGCAGGGGGGGAGTCAGAGACTAGGTTGGACTTTGTGCTCCCCCACCCCACCATAGGTAAATATAGGGGGGATAGAGGAGAAAAGAATGAGAAAAAGGGGTCCCTCTGCCCCCTTGTGGGCAACTGTAGAAGAGCAGGAACCCAAGAAATATGTCTCCCAATACAGTACTAGCTGGCACCCCTTCTCTTCATTTAACTCAACCTATGACTGGCTGAGGCAGGCCACCTCTTTTCAAAACCAGTCCTCAGTCTTAAAACACATGCAGCAACGACAGAGGTGAGCAGTGTTCTTTGGAGCATAACAGAGTGCCTTGCTGTCACCTCTGAATACAGATGTCCCCCACTTTCTGACTGCTCTCTGACTGTTCCTCTCAATTATACCCAGAACTCATTTATTCAACACATGCTTCACTCTTTCAACCCCTCTTTGCTGGCGAAAATTGTCTTCTCTGATGTTGATTTGCATGTCATATGGTGAGCAAACTGTTTTTGGCATTTCCTTATGACTTTTCCCCCCAGGAAATAACAATCATTCAAATACATAAGAGATTCATTGCCAGCCCATGCCTTTGTTCATTTGACTGTAATTTGTTATTTATTTTGGTTATGTGTTAATAAATATGAATTATTTAGGCTTTTTCGAGTGATATTTGTCTTTTATAGTGGCCATTTACCATTTCAAAACTGAAAAAGACTGGGTTCCACTTTTCACCGGTTTTCACTTTTGGACAGTGCTCCAGTCCCTAACCCATCGAATAAGTGGAGGATGCCTGTAACTGCAAAATGCACCTGCTAAAAGCAATACAGAAGAAAGAGGCATTCTGCACATGCCCAGAGACACTCTCTTGTTTCATTTCCAGCCCTGGAGCTTTTTCCCTCCCTCCCTTCTGGGGATTTGACCTCTTTTTGCCTCAGTCTGAGCCTGGCTGCTTGCAAAGAGATTGATAATTTGCTTTGGAGATGTGCAATCTCTCTTCCTCCCCGGCTGCCCGCAGCACTCAGCTGGCTCCTTTTGGAAGGAGAACAGACAGCTTCAGCCAAAAAGCCTTTTGCAGCTGCTGCAGCTAAGGCGTGCTCACCCCATGTCACCTGCTCTCTTCTTCCATCTTCTCCCAACTCCAAGCGTCACATCCCTTTTTCAGCGTGTGGATCAGAGGATGCAGTGTTCCTTCTGTTGTCATCACCAAGCCCACACATTGCCATTGCCGCAACCACTGGTTGGGCTTTGCTTCTCCCACCCTCCCACAGTCCCACTGTTAGCATGGCTCCTTCCACCACCCTAGGGGAAAAACTCACATGGCTCTGGCATCGGGTTGTTTCGCCCTAGAGTACATGGACTCGTCACTGAATAGATGAAGTGTGAACTAATGAAAGTGCCCCTGTGCAAAATTTGTGGCTTTGCTCGCTAAGGAACTCCAGCTGCTCATGATGAGTGATGGACGTTTTGCTACAGAGCCATCCGTGCACAAAGTACTTCACCAAGTACAAGAGGTCCTTGCCCCAAGAAGCTTACAGTCTTGGAATCGGTACAAGGGAGACAAAGGAAAAGGGGTTAAATGGCCACTTGACTGATAGATATAATACCACATCTGGAAAACACCCTTGCTCCCCTGTTGGTTCTTTAAATGTACTTCTGCCTGCCTCCCCTCTCTTTCTAAATCTCTTTCTCTGCAGAGTCTGCTTGGCTCAGAGTTTTCGCATTTTCAGGGCATGATCTGAGAGCACATGATATAGCCAGCTTGCTGAAGACTAACCATGTCTATCATTCTTGGATGGGTGACCATCCTCCCACCCCAAGTATACATTGTATATGCTGTCTTGAGTTCCAGATGAGAGGGGTGAGAGATGTTGTAAATCAGAGGTCTCCAAACTCCAGCCGGGGGGCCAGATGTGGCCCTCAGTGAGCCTCAATGTGGCCTCTGGCAAGACCCCTCTATCCGCCCGTTGGACAAGCCTTGTAATCTACTCCAATGCATTCTTATATGTAAATTTATTTAAATTTGAAATGTAAATTAGTTTGCCAGCCCCCAAGACCGTGTCAGAGAGATGATGTGGTCTTCTGGCCAAAAATTTTGGAGACCCCTTTTGTAAGTAATAGTTTGAATATGGTAAGAATCTGACAAAGGTCACCCAAGGGTGTTAGTGCTTGGTTTCAGACAGCTTTCAGGACTTGGCATGAATTAACCCCAGTCTGAGGAATGCTGTGTTTGCCCCAGCTCCTTTCTGAACAGATGCACTGGTGCATGAAGACCCTGTATCTGCAGGTAGACCTTTCAGCTGGTACCAGCTGAAAACCAAGAACCAAATGCCCGTAATCTGAGCTCCCCAATCAAAGGAGGTTCTGTCCTAGAGGGCTGAAGATCAAGAGTCTTTAACTGCTGAAAATGTTCTATCTGGCAGGCCTGGGTCTCCTTGCCAGTCACCAGGTGCCAAGGCCTATGTGATTGTTTTGGTAAAACAATCCCCTCACCCCAGTACCATCTGGACTGGAGGTCACACAGATGCTGTACCAAACTCCCCACTGATGTGGGGAGAGGCTGGCAGCACCACCCCCAGGGATCTTGTTTCCTAGCCAGTCTTTGCCAACTGGCCTATGTCCATTGCTCTTTTTAGCTGCTTGTTAACCTTGCTGGTTCTCGGAGGGGGAAAACTGGCGCCAAGCCAGTGACCGAGCCAACCTTTCACCACATCTGGACTGTGTTACTGGCTTCTCTCTATAGAGCATATGTGAGTGTGTGTGTTGGGGGGGAGTGTTCCTAGAAATTATGCAAGGGATGTGGAGCAGGGACGGCAGAGACAGAAAATATGGTCCCAGCATTTCCCACCCAACAGAGATTGTCCTTGACTTTATGTAGTTCTGTTTAGTCAGTTAAACTGGGCGGGGGGAGGAGGAGGAGGAGAAGGAGGGCTGATGCTATATTTAGTCTCGACCCACAGGTAACAGTGCGTCATGCACTTGCCTGGTTGACGCAGCTGGCAATGCAAACCCAAGCATTGTGTGTGTGTGTGCATGTGCGTCCCACGTCGCCCTCTCTACATTCCTTTCCCCACTGCTACCACTGAACCAAAAAACAAAAATAAGCTGCCCACAGTTGTTGTACATCTTCCCTGAAAGTTTCCTTTCTTCCTAAGATTTATACCCTACTTTGATTTTCAAAAAAACCCTCTAAGTGGCAGATGATAATGTGAAGACAACAATATCAAAAAGCATCCAGCCTTACAATAACCACTGCAAACATCTCACATTCCTAAATCAGTTTCTTATTTCTATCTAACAACATCATTTCTGTAATATTCCCACCATTAACACAGCTCCACAAACAGTTCAGTTTTTTCCCGTTCTTGCTCCTGTTTTACCAACCAGGGATCAAGTAAGCTGTGCATATCCTGACACAGAGTTTGCAAGCTTCATCTGCTCATTTCTGAGGAGGGGTTCCTGCCACCTACAGGTACTTGCCACCGCTATAGGGTGCAGCACTCATCTCTGTTTTTATGGCTGAAGAGCCAGCACTGTCTGAAGACACCTTCGTTGCTATGTGGCCGGCATCACTAAATGCCAAAGCGCATTGAACACTGTTACCTTCACACCAAAGTGGTACCTATTTATCTACTTACATTCACTTGCTTTTGAACTGCTAGGTTGGCAGGAGCTGAGCAAGGGACAGAGCTTGCAGAAATTGTGTCACAAACCGCCAACCTGCAGACCTTCAGGTTGGTAAGCATGGCACCTTTAACCAATAAGCCACTGCAGCCCCTCATTTTTGGGTGGCAGGTGGATGTTGAAGGCTAAGGGATCAGGTGTATACAACCAGGGCAACTCTGATGCAGAGTTTTCAACATGTCCCTGGCATATAGGCCATAAAGACCAGTATAGTCTGCAGTATAGTCAACCGACCAAGACCAAGAAGAGTCAATTCAAATCCCCTTTCCAAGGAGTGATGCCTAAGTGCCTTATGGCACTCTTACAACACCCCCTGGACAGCACAGGACTTATTCCAGGGCTTGTGCCAGCAACTGGGGTTATCATTACATTGTCAGTCTCTGTCTCCCTCCCTCTATCCTTCCCTCTCTCAATCTAGCCTACCTTGCCAGGTTGTTGAGAAAATAAAATAGGGGGAAACTCCTTGGAAGAAACAGCAGGAAATTATATCAGCATTATCTCAATTTCCCAGCTTCTATCTGTTGTTAGTCCGGTTGCCAACTTTTTGTTTTTGCTCCTGTGCCTTTAACTGACACAATCATTAACAGAGCCGATGAAACAGATTCTTGGCAGAGGGGATACCATGATGGAAACAGTTTGATTTTCTGCATGGTTGCCCAGAGGCAAATGCCCTTCCCAGGAAAAAATGGAAACCTTAATTGTTGGGTGTGGGATTAATGTAAATCTAAAGTGCCAAATCCCTGTTCCATGGGGTTGCCAACTCCTTTTACCAGCTCATGTTGCTATGCTCTTAAAAACAACTTGATCTGCAGTTATCAGCCAATTATGGGGCTTAGCTTCATTTCAGATTTCTGCTGATCAAGCAGGTATTAATAATCAGAGGGGTTTATTTTTCTGGGCAACCCAAATCCAGCACCAACCCTAATCCAGCACTGTCTTCTTTTAACAGCATTTTCAGAAATTACGCAGCGAATGAACTTGATTGTGCACATTGACTAGCACCCCCCATGTCTCAACTACATGTCCTTCCTGACTTACATTGTGTGGAAGGCAGGCGGGGGACGGGGGATGGGTGTTGGTTGTCTTGAACGCCATCACTAGTACCCTCCAGCCTAGGAACAGGATGTCCTGGGTTGGAGTACTGCCCAGCCCTAGTGGGAAAGGAACCTACACCCAGCAACCAAACCCGCAGCTCCACCCTGAATTCTTGGAAGAACATCTATGAAGATGGTGCCCTTTGGAAAGGTGAGATGCACAAGTGTATAATCAATACATAACGCAGAGGAGGCCCTTACTTTTTCCAAGAACAGGAAGAGCAATGCAGATGCATTACCCTGGAAAACCTTCCCCATAACTGTACACTATCTTCCTTCTGCTTACGTTCAAAGGTCCTCTGTACATGCGCAGAGACGCATGAATCAGTCTTCCAGGGAATGATTGATTCCAACTATAATTGAAGCCTGGTTGGAAAAGCAAGGCAGGTCAAGTGAAGGCCAGAAAGAGATTTTCTGGACTAGGGAGGGTCAAAGCTGAAGACAGTCCTAGCTATGTGCTTACTGCCTCCCTCTTGCAATTTGGTGGCAGGTAGTACATTCTGCACCCACTTCTTCCATGAACAAAATATTGAACCCAGATCCCTCCGATTTGCATTTTGGATGCACACAGAATGCTTAATTTCCTAAAAACAAGACATACCAGAGACATATATATATATGTTTGAGGCTGAATGATGGCATTGATTATATATATATATAATAATCAGATTATATATATAATCTGATGGAACACCAAAATTTAGGAAAATCCCAAGTGACTCACATCACAAGTGCTCTCCCTTATGAGACCATAAGAAAACCCAAATGAAGTGCCATCATCCCCAGTTCAGCCAATCCTATCTAATTTTTCAGTGCTGCTGCATTTGTGCCAGAGGTATGTGTGCTGCACCCTGTGGCAAAAGGGCTTTCTCAAGGTATGGGAACACGTTCCCTTCCCACGGGGCTGCATTATAGCTACACCAAATCTGGAAAGTTGGATAGGATTGCATCGTTAATGTGGAAGCACAGGGTGCAATCCTAACCAATTTAGGCAAGCGCAACTCACCTGTCTCCCCATACCTGTGGTGGTGTGGGGAGGCGGGCGCATGCCTGCGCACAGGCCTAACCTTCCATGAGTGGGGCAGGCTAATATGGGACGTGTGGATAGGATTGAAGTCACAAAGTACCATTATAACAAAACTTGCCTCTGCCCATGGACTGAGTGTTTTGCCCTCAGGCACAACCCCACAACCACAGGAGAGTCAAAGAGGGCTGTTGAGCAAGACAGTGTCTAGATGTGTGGTGGGCTCCAGCACCTTCTGTTTGGGATGAATTAACCACATTTGTGTGCAATACTGTGTGCAGTTTTTGTATAGTAAAGAAATGAGACGGGAATTTATTTTGGGTCCCTGCGGGTTTGGGACCTGGGCCTCTAGGGGCCATCCTGAGAGGGGTTCGCCCACTTGAGGAATCTCTAGTTGCTTTCCTGAGCTCACAAAGGAGACCCAGTACGTGTCTGGGAGTTCCCAGTTGGTGGCTTGGGATCCTCGGGCAGCTTTTGGCGACAAGAAAGCCAGGCAGATATTCATCTGGGGAAGTTCTCCCACTAAGGGAGGAAACCTCACCAGTAGGATTTTCTGTCTGCTGCACCACCTGTTGAAAACATGAGGACTGGGGATGGTGGAGGTGGCAATCTGAGTGAGGGGGCTGGAGGGAGACGGGCAAGAATGTAGCCCCTCCAAGCTCTGCTCCATCACTCGCCTCCTCATCCTCCTCATCCTCCTCCTCCTCCTGCCCAAAGCAGCAGCAGCAGTAGAAACCCCAAAACAAGGAGAGTTGTTTCCAAGGCAACATCCCTCCTGGGGCTGAGGAGTGTGAATGAATGGGTTGGGAGATGAATGAATGAATTTTCTGTGCTGAGCTGGCAACCCTCCCTCGCTTTTCACCCACCCCTTTCCAGGCAGTGGCAGGAAGCAAAGCTTGGAAAGGAGTTGGAAGAGCAGGACTCAAGTTGCCAGGTGTGTTAAAAAAAAGAACCTGATCCTCCATCTTACACAGTCTGAAATCCAACAGGTAGAGCTCTTTTCCGGCATGGGAATAAGTGGGTTTGGTGCAGTGGAACAGGATGGTATTTAAAAGCAGAGGAGCAAGGCCGTTTTAAAACTTGGCATCTCTCCCTCCCCCCTCCTGCTGTCATATTGGGTTTAAAAATCAAGTTATACAACAAACTGCTCTTGAAATCCAATTCACATTTTCCTTTTGACTTCCCTGGCTGGGAAAGCAAGGGAGAGACTGCATATCCTCAGTGAGGCATTGCGGAAAAAATGGATGGGATTCTGAGTGGTGTGAGGAATGGATGAACCAGGACTTGGTCCTCTAAAGCAGTGATTTTCGACCTTTTTCATCTTATGGCACACTTAAGTAGGCACTGAAATTGTCAAGGCGCATCATCAATTGTTTTTACCATTGACAAGGCATACCAGACTGTTCAAATCCCCCACTTTTCCTATTAATGAATGTCAACCCCCAAAATCCCATGGCATACTTGAGGAGTATCCGTGGCACACCAGTGTGCCACGGCACATTGGTTGAAAACCACTGCTCTAAATGATAGTTTATCCTTTATGCTCTAAATGATAGTTTATCCTTTTATCCTGGGTACAGATTCTGTTGGATCGTTGGGATGGAGAAGGAGCAATGTGAGTTAAAGCCAATTCCAGGAAGGGCCTAAGGAATTTATTTTATTTTATAAATACCCTGCCTTTTCCATGCCCACACAGATGCCCAAGGCAGCTTACAAAGGATAGTTCCTCCCGTCCTCCCAACAACCCTATGAGGTAGGTATGGCTTAGAGTGTGTGATTGTTCCAAGGTCTTCCTCTCCTACTGCTATCCTCACAACAACCCTATAAGGTGGGTGATGTTGAAGACAGAGTGACTGGCCCAAGATTACTCAGGAAGCTTCATGACTGAGGGAGGATTTGAACCCATTCTACCAGGTCTCATTCCAACTCCCCAACTGCAACATCATTCTGGCTCTGGAATTATGTCCTGGAAAGTTTATTCTCTGTTGAAAAATTCATACACCACCTTTCCCCCTTAATTTTAAGGTGCTCCAGACAGCACTTTATGCAACGCCATATTGCATGCCCTCCTTTCCTCAAGAAATTTACCATCTCAATGGAGATGACTGGGCTTAGAGCCCAATCCTATGCATATCTATGCAGAAATATGTCCCATTATAGTCAATGGCGTGTACCCCCTTTTAAGCTTGGGTGGGATTGCAGTCTTATCTATTGGTCCAGAGTTAACTAACAGACTGTGAGGAGATGCAGATCAATGATGAAGAGCTTATTCTACATGCAGAAAATCCCTAGGTTCAAACTGCAGCATTTCCAGTTTAAAATATACTATATCAGGGAGCAGGGCTTGGAAAGCAACTGGAAAAAGAATGCCAGCAGGGCTGGCCTAAGACCAAATGCAGCCTAATACCCTATCCCTTGTGAGTTCATTGATATACAATGCAATCCTAACCTTTGGTTAGGATGGCACATGTCCCCGCACAAGCCCTGTTCCTGTCTGGAGATGTCACAAAAGTGCCAAAATGCACTTCTGTGCCACTTCTGGGGGGTTATGCCAGTGCACAGATATGTGCCAGCCTTCCCACACCACTATAGGAACAGGGAGTTGAGTGAGGTGTGCTGACCTAGGTTAGGATTGCATCCTAAACTGGTTAGGATTGCAACACAGTGCTCAGATGCATGCTGCTTTACCAAGTAACTGTATAGTGCATTGCCTCTGAAGAGGTAGGACCTGAAGGATTCAGGATGAAAAAGGCTATGTGGATGGAAAGACTGTGACCCATTTTCTGAAATCCTAGAAAGCTGTTCCCTACTGCTACTAGACACCACTGAGCTAGGTGGATGAAGGATCTGATTCAGTGGAAGGCAGCTTCCTGTATTCCTAAGGTTCTATGACAGACAAGATCAGTAAACCTAAAAGTAAATAAGTGGAGAGGGTCATCCTAGAGCAGTGGTACTCAAGCATTTTGCCAAGGGAAGTGGTGGACTCTCCCTCACTGGGGATCTTCAAGCAGAGGCTCAACAAGCACCTGTCGGGGATGCTCTAGGATTTCCAGCTACAGGCAGGGGGTTGGACTAGATGAGCTACTAGGTCCCGACTCCCTTCCAACGCTATGATTCTATGATTCTATTATTTCAGATCAGGACCCCCCTTCTGAGAATGACAATCTATCCAGGACAATCTATCCAGGCTGGAAGTGGCATCAAAGGTGCCCAGTGTCAGATTCCAAGATGGCTGCATCCAGCTTTTAGGACCCCCCCCCCCTCCCGAAATGAAGTTGTGACCCTGTGGGGTCCCAACCCCCACTGAAGACCACTATCGTAGAGACCTTATAGACTCAGTTGTTCCAGACCTTTGAAGATGGGCATCCAAAGTGCTGCAGAAACATGTTTGTTAGTGTGCCCTTCAATCGGGCAACTTTCAATAATTATTGAGTCAGTGGCATCTTGGGATGTTGGAATATGGCCCAATTGGCACAGGATGCAGTCCTGCTGAAGCTAAGCAGGGGTGGATGTGGTTGGTGCCTGGATGGAGACTGCCTGGCAGCTTTATGTGTGCCACCTTCAGTTCTGCTCTGGGAGAAAGGTGGGCTATAAATAAGGCAAGGACTTATCTGCCTTCCTCTTTGGATACAAGCCTGCTGTGTCCTTCCACGGCTGCCCCTGAAAAGGCTTGAAACGTCTGCATCACAGCTAGAAGCAAGATGGGGGGGCAGCTGAAGGAAGGGGCAGCCAGCCAGAAAGCTCATCTATCTTTTCCCTCACGCACACACACAACCCAGCTTCTCCGCTACCCACCTCCATCTTAAAGGGATATTTTTAGAGCTAGCCAAAGTCAAGGACTAACGGAAAAACAACAGAGGGAAAAGAGAGAGAAAGAGAGGACACAACTGGGCCTCCACTGAACAGCTGCAATATGGATTCTCTTCCTCCCTCCACCCCGCTCCATGACAACCTCTGCTTTATCCTAGAAGGGGCAGAGAGCTGGCCAGTTCATTCATTGGATACAGGGGACAATTGTCCAGACATTGAGCCCTGGAGGGCCACGTGGGCCATGGAGGGGAAAGCAAAGAGCTGGTTTTAAGTTGAGGTTTTTTTCAGATGTGGAACACAAGAAGAGTCCTATTGGAATAGTCCTATTCCAGCATCTTGTGTCCACCAGTGAGCTGCCAGGTGCTCCTCGGAACACACTACTGGCATCCTCCATTTATTGAATGGGTTATGACAAAGGCACTGTCCAAAATTGGAAACCGTTAAAAAGTGGAATCCAATCTTCCTGCTGCCACACAAAGATTTTTTTGTGCATGGATTCTCATTAAAATTCCTTCAGGAATGGGATTAAACAAGGAGCAGTAACCTGGGAGGATTTGGCCTTTAGAACAGCAGAGAGAGGTTGAAAGAGCGGAACATGGATTAAATGAATTTCTGGGTATAACTGGGTATGATTTCTGGGTATAACTGGGTATAACTATAAAGGTGTTGAAAGAGTGGATCATCAGAAAACAAACTGTCAGAAAGTGGGGGATACCTGTATTAGGCATGAAGGCAACAGCTGTTGTTGCCAGAACCTGGTGTTTGGGTGGTAGCTTTCCTTTGAACATGGAAATTTTGTGACAATCACTATGCCATCACATTTTACTTTCTCTCCCCTACACTGGAGAAGTGCAGGTGAAAGAGAAATAAGAATGCCTCTTCTAGGATGAAATGCTTGCCTTCTACGCAGGTGCCTCATAGGAGGCATTTGTCTTAAGAAGAGGCATTCCCACTTCTCTCTCACCTGCAAGATGGAGAGTCTTTTCCAAGGCTGCAATCCTAACTCCCAGTTAGGTTGGCATATAAGCCCCAGGGCAAGTCTCATGCTGTCCTGGGAGTGTCACAAAAGTGCTGTAAGGCACTTCTGAGCCACCCCTGGTAGAAGGTTAGGCCACTGCACAGACATGCGCCGCCCTCTCATACCACAACGAGAACAGGTGACAGGTGAGTTTTTCTGGCTTAAATTGGCTCCCTCAACTTCTCATCTTTTCCAGAACTAAGGATGGAGTATATGCAGAAAAAAGCAGGCCTCCATCAGTCTTGAAAGACTATGGTATCGTGCTCAGCGCTGCATACGCTGCATGCGAAGCACGAAAGCCTAGGTTGGATTGTTATGGAGGATAGGCTGTTACCCAAGCAGCAGATCCCCCCCTCCACACTACTGAATCAGTCCAATGGAAAGGCAGAGCCAATACGATTGGATCCAGCTGCGTTGCAGAGCTGGGCTAAGGACAGGAGCTCACCCTGTCTTGTGGGGCTGACCCGGGTCTCGAACCCTGGCCTGCTGGTTAACAGGCACAGTGTCTTAGCCACTTGCGCCACCCACAGCCCGGGGGTGCAGAATACTACTTAGTAATACTACTGCAGTGCTGACATTTTAGCTTTCAAAAATGGACGATGACAAGATGACCTCTAAGTTTATGCAGGGAGTACAACAAATCATACAATCATGTTCAAGTCAAGGCATTATACGTACTTGGGAGCAACTCTGTTCAGAAGCCTAGACTCATAGAGTTGGAAGGGACCCAGTAGGTCATCTAGTCCAACCACCTCCCTATAGCAGGCAATCCTCCTAGACTATCTCCGACAGGTGCTCGTTGAGCCTCTGCTTGAAGTCCACCACATCCCTTGGCAATCTGTTCCACTGCCAAACTGCCCTCAATGTCAGGAATTTTTTCTGAAGTCAGGGAAGAAAGTTTTCTTGGGGATTTGGATTAGGATGTGTTCCTGCACATCTTTTTGAATTGTGTTGTTTTTTGTTGAGCTCAGGAGCAGAGAAAAGTTGGCAACCCATTGTGCTGCACTGGAACTGGAGAAACAGAGGCTGCTGTCTTGGCACTGCCTGCATGGTGTTGGAAGCAAACTTCTGACTCACACAGAATTCTTCTGCAGGCGGGATCATCAGAGAGGACGTCGAGGAGGAGTCGAGGTTTTCTTCTGCTTGTAATGAATGTTTGTGGTGCCAGACCAGGCAGGGAAGGAATTTGAGGAGGTGAGCCTGCTCCCAGCTGGCAGAAGCACTGGAGCCGAGGTTCCCAAACCCCCTCAGCCTTCCAGGCACTCTGTGGGCGAGCCTGCCACCACCCTGAGGCTGCTGGCGCTGGGCCTTTGCCGCCCACCAGGCCAAACCCCAAACAAAGTGGTTTTAATTACAGGCAAAACTGGGCGGGGAAGGACTGCACAGAGCAAACCTGACTCCTTCCCACCTCTCGGCCGTTCCTGGCTTTTCGTGGGTTTTAATGTAGGGGGACAGGCAGGACTGCCAACTTCTGGAGGCCTGATTGTGCCTCTGTTACCAGCCTGGCATGCCGAATGGTGAAAGAAGTAGTTTGTCACATCTGTGCCCTGGAAGAAGTTTCCCAGTTGGATGCCACTGCCTTGTTCTGCTTACTGAGCAGCTGTGGTTCTGACAAATGATCAGCTTCATTCCTTGGACTGCAGTTTATTTTTTCCATGGTGGTTACATTTCTTTCTATTTTTGATACAAATCACATCATGGTTAATCACACATACACACGTACTAATAGTTTGTACACAAAACTGAGCCACCCAGAGATGAGGTAGTAGTATTAGGGAGACTCACAAGGTATGCAGGAGTAAATGTGTAAATGAAAAGGACAAGAAAAGGGAAATCCCATAAAGTAGTTCACGTGGACTGAGTATGCTCCAAGGCTCTGCCCCCTCCACTCCACTGCAGGATCTATGGTGTAGTGGAAAAGAATGGTGCAGGATCCATGGTGAAGTGTAGGAAAGAAATGGCAGCAGAACATGTAAGGGAGGTGGAGGGAGATAAGAGAGGGAACTGGTCTCTGAATCAATCAGCCTTCAGGATTGGAAAATGCAATCTTTTGTGGTCCCACCACTTACATACAGAGAAAGGGGACGCACAAATGAAGTCTTCCCTGGACATTTCTGTCCACCTACGAAGAGATTTTGTCACATCGATATGGTCTGGTGTGCAGAGTGCTCTCATGAGCACTTGTTCCCGCATTGACATTGGTTGGAGAACAAGTGCACAAGGAGTGCTGCATCGCACAAGTGCCAATGTTCAGTTCTGGTTGTTCCCTGTGCATGTCCTGGTGTGCCCTGCCCCCCTTGCCTCTGGCTCCCTCCTCCGTCTCTCGCTGTACCATTGAGGTGTGACTCACAGGCCCGGGGAGTTGTTGCTGGTGACTCAGTTCTGGATCCCAGCCTCCCCGCAGCTACTCAGCACTGTTGCAACCCATCCCTTGGCCACGTGGAGGCCAAGACCCGATCTGAACCCAGTGGTGGAGAAGGGTTCTTCATCTGCCAAACTCAGGACGTGTCTTAATTTGAGCAAAATATCTGATTTTGCCACTTTTGAACTTTGGCAGGGGTTCCATAAATGTGAGAAGCTATCACCAAGGAGAGTATGTCCACAGAGCATGGACAGAGTGTGGTTAGTTCGCAGTTAGAAAGCCGAACGAAACTGGAATCTGAACCCGAGCTGGTTCATAGAAGAAACAGAACGCAATCTGAATCTAAAATCTCTCACTTGCCTTAAACTGGAACTAGTTCCAGACCTCTAACCACAAAAAGTGGTAATCAGATCAAGCCCAATGATGGTAATCAAGTGTTCAGTTTGCAGTTCTATGATTGTTTTTATCTTGTGAATAAAGACGTTTTAAAAAATCTAAAATGCTTTAGTTATTTTCTTTAATGTATCCAGTGTATGTGTATGTGTAGTATATGTATTTGTTTTATACAATATTATAATGTTTCGATTGAGAGCAGTTGATGTAATTCTGCAGACTTGTGAAGCAGTCCTGTGGTTCTTTGGATGGAAGTGGTGTGAACTCTGCACACTTGGTTAGATTTGCTCATGTCTGCTGCACTTGTTCAAACCAGTCTATCCAAGGAGACACCAAACAAGACAAGTTACTCCATAGATCTGGCTGACAGCCAGTTTCCTGTATCATATGTAGAGATTTCCTCTGAGCATTGGCAGAGTATTTTTCTTCCACAAGATGCTAGATAACATAACTTGAATTAATTTTTTATCGGTTTTGTTAATCTATTCAAGGCATGGTTTAATTTCCTCTAGGGCTCTCCTCCTAGACAAAGGATGCCGTCATAAAGAGAACTTCTGACCAGTTCTGAGAAGCATAACTTTTTCATGCATCTGCAGTGAAGGAGGCTGGAAGGTTACTGTACCTTCTAGTGAGCTTGGTGGATGCCTTTAAGAGGGGATGGGACAAATTTGGGTAGAAATTTCATCATGGTTATAAGCCATGATTGGTATATGAAACGTCCTTATTTTAATCTAGGATACCTCAGAATGTCAAATGCAGGGGAGGGCACAAGGATGCGGGTCTCTTGTCTTGTATGCTCCCTAAAGCATTTGGTGGGCCACTGGAGACACAGGAAGCTGGCCTAGATGGGCCTTTGGTCTCCTCCAGCAGGGCTCTTCTTAGGTTCTTACATTAAATAGCACAGCCTGCTTGGAAGTCAGAAGATGATGATGGATGAAATGCAATCTGTGCATGCTCAGAGTCTTTCACTTTATGATTATTTTAGGTATTCTAGGAGTCACATTTGGCTTAAAGGAGCCCTGGTTTAAAAGTGGAATGATAAAGAGGTAGTCATGCAGGAAAATAATTTTAAAAAGTTTGATGCCACTTTCTAAACTCAGAAATTTATTGCTCATGATGATTATCATCTGCTGCACCTCTCTTTCCAAAGGCTGTGTCCTGATCCTACTGGTCTCTTACAGCACAATCCAGAGTAACTACGGGAGCTCTTATGTCGATGTAAGAGGCATTTACGCTGGCTTGCTCTATGCATTTCCCATAGGCTTTCATAGGTGGTGCTGTAACTACGTCGATGGAAGAGGTCCTGTAGTTACTCTGGATTGTGCCTTTAGTCAACATTTTGGCTCAAGACCAAAAAGCATACTTTGGTTTACTTTCATATACCCTTCTTTAGATGATGTTGGTGAAGTCTCATTGGTGAAGGCATAGTAACCTGGGCAACTTTATCTAACCTTGGACCTCAGTGGGGAGATTAATCTAGATCAGTTGTCTTCAAAGTGAGACTTGGAGTCCCCTGGGGGAAATGTGACCTTGGGTCAGGAGGATCACAAGAGGATGGGATCCACCATCATGGAAAATGGCACTGGGCGTTCCCAGGAGTACGTTTCATTGAACACAATTGGACTTACTTCTAAGTAGACATGGAGGAGCATCCTGGTAAGTTTGACAGGGAGTTCTGGACTGATTTTTAAGTTTGAAAGAGGGTCCCAGGCTGAAATGCCTGAATACCACTAATCTAGATACATGCCAGTTCTATGAGAAGCAGCACTTGGGGTTTTCAAACTTTGGCAGGAGGGCCACATTATCTCTCTGACACTGTCTCTGACACTCTTGACTAGAAAACTAATTTACATTTCAAATTTGAATACATTTACATAAATTTGCATAAAAGAATGTATTGGAGTGGATTACAAGGCTTGCCCGAAGGCCGGAATAAGGGGTCTTGCTGGGGACCAAAGGTCATGATTGTATCCCATTTCCATTCAAGTCATCAATCATGTTCATCAATGGCAGTGGCCAACATCACATCTTGTGGCAATAGGTTCCATAGTGTGTGCTCTATTTTGGCCTAGGGGGAAGGTTGCCAGCTCTGACAAAAACTATTTCTGGTATTTTTTTTTAATTTTCAGCATGATGGAAATTCCTGGGGGCCCTATTAAATACTCCAAGGTTGCTTCTTGTAATTACCCAGAGATTGACAAAGATTGTTAGAGAGTTTGAGACTTTAGGTAGAGACCCAACTTTAGGTAGAGACCCTAGGATTGGCAACTTTAGGTCGAGAAATTAAGCTGTTTGGGGATGAAGAAGTTCACTTAATAAAGTCTACAATTCTAATCTCCATTTAGGCCAGCCTAAGCCCTGGCATAAGTACTGTGCTGATCTGGGGGTGTCACAAAAGAGCTGTAAGAAGACGGTTCTGTGCAACTCCTGGAGGAGGGTTAGGCCAGTGCACAAACATGCTCTTGCCTCCCTATATCACCACAGGAATGGGAAAATTGAGGAGTTGTGCTGACCTTGGTTTGGAATGCACCCAAAGGCACCCTGTATAGGCTCAAGCCCACCATCATCAACTAAAAATTCATGAAGTGGTTTACAAAGAATATGAAATAGCTAATTGTCCTAGGCCTATATCCTAAAGTGAAATTAAGCCCCTTGCTCCAGAGCAGTTAAGGTGACTTTCCATAAGATAACACTAGAGGGTGACGTAACTGCATGGACCCGTAACTGCTATGGATTCTGCCCCTATACTCACAACGCTCTTTAACATCTAAAAAGATGTAAATCTTTTACATGTAATCTTTTACATCTAAAAAGATGTAAAAGATTACCAGCTGAGAGTTACTCTACCCTGCTAAATAGGAGTGCCTATGCTCTTCATATTTCCCACAGTGTCAAGCAGCCTCCTCTGGTGTGCCCACATTCCCCACCCTCCACTCATCACCATCCCATTTCCATTTATCTGTGGTTACTTTGTCCCGGTAGCACATGGACCTGAGTGATGGGTTTGTGTTCTCCTAGATGTAGAAATGTTCTCAAGAGTATGACAGGGCCTCTTGGTCTTGGCAATCAGCAGAGCGGAGCCAAGAGGCGCTTAGCTGCAGGGAAGGCTCTGTGGCTCCACTGGCGTCAGGCGGTGTGAGTCAGCATGCACGCACGCTGTGGGGAAGAGAGGAGAAATGGCAAGGGGGAAGGGATGAGCCAATCAGTTTCCCAGCAAGCACTTCCCTTCCCCTCCTTCCTAGGAAATGGGAGCTCCAGAATGTCCCCTTCTCTCCACCCCACCCAGCTTTGCATCATAGGCTTGCTTTTCGTACACACAGCTCCATTTACGCCAGAGCATGTGCGTGCATGGAAATCAAAGACCATGCAGGTGGACGCTTGTATACATACAGTATGTGAAAACGTATGGAGCTGTTCCGATGGATCATTTCAAATGCTTTCTTCAGTTCTGATCATATGAAGCTGCAATGGCTGATGTTTGGTTATTCGAGTTCAGTGTTGTTTGCACTGACTGGTACCGGCATTCTGAGGTTTCAAAAGACAAGGGTCTTTCACAGCCTAACCTGGAGATGCTGGGGAGAAACTTTGTCCCTTCCACATGCAAATCAGTTGCTCTGCGGCTCTGAACAGGTTCACTCACATGGCTGTCTCATTCTGAGCTCTTCTGGACTTGCCACTTTGAGAAGAACATGCACAACGCTTATTTGTTGAAGTGTAATGGCGTGCAACTTATGACACTATATAATGAAGCAGCAAATTACAAAAAGAAATTGCAACATCAAGTGGACTTCAGTGGATTTGTATAAATGCAACAAATAATGCTTTATTTCTTTTGTATAATCATCCATCTTTAAAAAATATTTGGCACCCTTTATTTTGCTTCTCCTAGTCTGTTCTATAAAGAGCAATAAAGCTCTGACCCCTTGAAATCTTATCTGAATCCTGTGGATACCAAAATGTATTATTTATATACCAGGAGTTCACGGTGCTATGCATAGTTTCTCCCCTCCTTTTGAACTAGGGTTGCCATAATTCTCTTCCACAAAATTGGGGCAGGACCCTCTATCACACTTGCCTGTAGCTGGACACAATCCCCCCAAATTGGGACTGTCTCTTTTTCAGGACATATGGCAACCCTATTCTGAACTCACAACAACCCTGCAAAGTAGATTAACCCCAAATTCCAGAGTAACTACGGGAGCATGTAAGAGACTTTATGTGCACCCGTAGTTACTGCACCACCTAGTGAAAACCTATGGGAAATTCTTATTGGAATCCAGAGTAGCTTGTTCTTACACCAGAGCAAGTACTCCCCGTAGTTACTCTGGATTGTAGCCTAAGTTGAGAGTGTATGACTGAGCCAAGGTCACCCAGGAAGCTTCATGCCAATAATGGATTCGAACCTGGATCTTAAGACACCCAACCCACTAGTTCTCAAAGTGGGGGTTGGGACAACCTTAATGGTATGTAACTTCATTTGGGGGAGGTAACAAAAAGCTAGGTGTTGCCATCTTGGAATCTGGCAATCTGCGCCACCATCCTGGAATAGGGCTCTTAGGCTGCTTTCCTGGAAGTAAGTCTCATTTAACATAATGGGACTCACTTCCAAGTAGACATGGAGGAGCTTTAGCATCACAGTGATGTCACTTTCTGTTTGATGTCTCTTCCAGCCATGACATCACTTCCAGATTGTCATTCTCAAAAGGTGGGGGGAGCTCCACAGCTAAAATGCTCAAGAACCACAGCCCTAACCACTACACTATCCTGACTCTCTATATTTAGATATTTATTATTAGGCATCCAGCAAACCTCCTTAAGAACTAGAAACTCTCTATCTCACTCTCTCTCTCTCCCCCCCCCCTTATTATTATTATTATACATAAATGCACAGCAAACAATTTCGTGCTGGTTTCATTCACTTCACCAGTCGGACCCTTCCCAAGAGTCTAGGACTGCGTGATGTAGCGGCGTATAATTCGTGCTGATCCCAGAAGAGCGGCTTTCTGCAGTTGGCAGAGTGATATTCTGTCAATGCCAATAGTTTTCAGGTGCCCACCAAGGTCTTTGGGCACTGCACCGAGTGTGCCAACTACCACTGGAACCACCTGCACTGGCTTACACCAGATATGCTGTAATTCGATTACTTCCAGATTGGTAGTAATCAAATTGGTAGTAATTGGAATTGATTGATTCCAGATTGGTCTTGGTAGCGGGAGATCTTTTCCAGTTGTTTCTCCTCAATTCTACTGTCACCTGGTATGGCGATGGCAACAACCCACACCTTACTCCTTTCTATGATGGTGATATCTGGAGTATTGTGTTCTAAGACCTTGTCCGTCTGTATCCCGAAGTCCCACAGAAGCTTGACCTGCTCATTTGCAACCACTTTTTCAGGCTTGTGGTCCCACCAGTTTTTTGCCACTGGCAGATGATACTTTTGGCATAGATTCCAGTGGATCATCTGAGCAACAGAGTTGTGCCTCAGTTTGTAGTTTATTATTATTATTATTATTATTATTATTATTATTATTATTATTATTATTATTAAAGAAGGGAGAGAAATTCTGCCAAATTCAATCAACATTACCCAGCAATTTTCAAGGATGATTTGAACTCTGGATTTGTGGCCTGACATTCTGCTGAGGACGATACCACTGGTGGGGAGAGGAAATCCACAACAAACATATGTGTTTTTTAAAAAACTGAAATTGGGCAAGCGGGAGTAACAGAAATACCAAAAGAGGAAGGAATTCATTCTTGAGCACATGCTGAGTCAGCTTTCGGGACAAACCTTGACTCAGCATCCTGTGCATCTGGCTCATGGCGCCCGGGGGGGGGGGGGGAGGGGGGGAGTTTCCTTTCCCCATCTGTGAATAAAATGTGACTCTTGCAGCAAGTTTGCTTTACATTTCCTCCCCCTTTCAAATTCTTAACTCATCCTTCCTCAGTTTCTAAGAAGTGACTTTAGCCTACCTGGAAATGACAGCCTTTAATAGTTTCAAAATCATTGTAATTTCTGATGGCACACAAGTGGTTAAGACACTGTGCCTGTTAATCAGCAGGCTAGGGTTCAAGACCTGGGTCAAGTGGTGGGCTTCAGAGGGTTCTCATAGCTTCTGTAGAACCCTTTGCTAATGAGTGCCTGGTTCTGAGAACAGGTTACTAATGGGACATAGAACCTGTTGTTAATTTAGGTTATTAGGACATAGTACCTGTTAATTTATTTGAATCCCACCATTGCCCAGGTCCCCACAAGACAAGGATTTCCTGCTACAGGCAGGGGGTTGGACTAGATGATCCACTGGGTCCCTTCCAGTGGTGGGCTTCAGGGGGTTCTCACAGGTTCTATAGAACCCTTTGCTAATGAGTGCCTGGTTCTGAGAACCGGTTACGAATGGGACATAGAACCTGTTGTTAATTTAGGTTATTAGGACATAGAACCTGTTGTTAATTTATTTGAATACCACCATTGTCCCTTCCAACTCTATGATTCTAATTTCAATTCCAAAATATAAGGCCCCTGCAGGCAGGACTTGGTAGGTCAGAAGAGGTGCTGAACGGGGGAAAAACTAGGAAATCAAGAGGGCAGGGAAGCTGAAATCTGGTAAAGTGGAACCAAATGTCCTGAGGAGGAGCCTGGAGAAGACTGGCCAGCCAAAGGAGAAGTTAGAATTTGACCAAAAGAGGAGTCATGAAGGGCCAAACACAGACAGGATGTGGTTACTGTATATACAGATGTAAAATGCTAGGTATAAAGCCCAACAACACCACACATTACTACTGCCTCTGCCCACCACCACCACCAAATGAGGCCACCACTACTGCCTAGCACCACCACCCACCACTGCTACCTACTGTTACTGCGGTTTCCGCCCCCCCCCCATCTGCCCACTACCTGCCCCATCACCTACCCACGCCCAACACTACCACCCAACACTACCCACCACTTACCCAACCCCACTGCCCACCACTGCAAACACCACCCTGCACCACCCTCCACCACCAATCAAAAGTTAAAATCATTGAAAAGTGGAACCCAATCTTTTTCAGCTTGCAGTTGAAAATGGCCACCAAAAAAGACATAAATGTCACTTGCAAAAGCCTAAATAACATATTTATCAACACACAGCCAAAATACATAACAAGTTACAGTCAAATGAACAAAGGCATGTGTAGAAAATGAATGTCTTATGTATATGAATGATGGTTATTTACTGAAGAAAATCATACGGAATTGCCAAAAACAGTTTGATCACCATGTCACATGCAAATCAACATCAGGGAAGACAATTTTAGCCTTTAGACCAGCAGAGAGAGGTTGAAAGAGTGGGGCATGTGTTAAATTAATAAGTTTTGGGTATAAATGAAAGGTTTTAAAAGAGCAGACCAATCAAAAAATGAAAGAAAGTGGGGGGCACCTGTACATATAATTCAAAGTAATAGGTAATTTAATGTAGAATGCATTGAAGCAGTATTGAATTATCTGTATACTGTCAAATGTTATAGCCAAATAACCAGAAAAGTTCATCTCACACAGGTGGGCAGATGCCGGTTCAGGCCTACTCGCCGGCGCTGCGTCTCCTGGGGCTCGGCGCCAGGACGCTTAGTGCGCCTGCGTCCAGCTGGACGCAGGCACACTGAGTCGCTTGGGGCCGAGCCCCAGGACGCTCAGTGCGCCTGCGTCCAGCTGAACGCAGGCGCACTAAGCGTCCTGGTGTCGAGGACGCTTCAGGAGACGCACTGCGCATGCGCCAAGTCTGGCACATGCGCAATGCGGCCTGGTTAGGGCCGGCCCCCCCGCCTCACCCCCTGACCCCAGCCCAGCCCCTGAACTTCCGGCGAACCGGATCTTCATGGAGGATGGGCCCATCACTGATCTCAGTGTCTTCTTGTTCAGACATTTCTGGGGGTGCTAATGAATTTTTGTAGGCTTTAAAGATAGTGGGGAAGACTGTACCATTTCAGATTACAAATGGTCAAACGGTACCCCAAAATTGAGAACTACCAACTGGGGTTATAAATTAGGCTGCAATCCTAAAGATACTTTCCTGAGGGTAAGACCTATTGAGCACAATGGGGCTTACTTTTGAGTAGACATGGCTAGTCCTCTTATTGATTTTCTAATCTTTTCTGTACGTCGCAGATAACTTTTTACATTGACTAATACTCAGATCCAAAACCCACCATTTACAGTTTGTAGGAGTTTGGACCCGTTCTGTCACTACAGGCCGCTACCAACTCATGTTCTACTCATGGGTTCAAATTCTGTCCATGCCACCAAACCAGGAGACAAAACACCAAAACACCAGAGGGGCTTTGCCAGTACTGTGCCCATTTAACAAACACCACTAGTCCTTGATTCGTCCTGACATTTCTTAATCTGCAGAAACATGGCATCCATGTATCTCACTACAAAGGGTCTCCTTGCCACAGAGAGAGGTGTTCTAGATCACAAAGGCTGCAATCCTAAAGACACTTTCCTGGGAGTAAGACCCATTGAACACAATGGGGCTTACTTTTGAGTAGACATAGTTAAGATTGTGCTCAAAATGGTGGTTTGAATCTCAATGATTTAAAACCTCATTTTCTTTGCTCTGCAGACACCACCACAACCAAGGGTGACATTTCCCATCACAATCTTAAGTTGACAGCGGGACAGGCAGGACAAAATAGTTTTCAGAAACAAGGAGATGTTGCTTCTTCAAGTTAGAGGAGAAAAGCACTCCACATGTGCTCAGAGACATTTCCTCTGTTCAGTGTTTTTTAAAAAAAAAACAGAGCAACCCAGTGGTGGGATTCAAATAAATTAACAACAGGTTCTTTGTCCTAATAACCTAAATTAACAACAGATTCCATGTCCCGTTAGGAACTGGTTCTCAGAACCAGGTGCTCATTAGCAAAGCGTTCTATAGAACCTGTGAGAACCCCCTGAAGCCCACCACTGGTGCAACCACACATAACCAAGTTCAAATTCCCACTCAGCCACGAAGCGTCCTCACTGACCGAGGGCCAGACGATACCTCTCGGCCTTTTACCTCACAGTTGCGAGAACAAACAAACAAAGGGAAAGAACTGTGTACACTACTCTGGGCTCCTTGGAAGAAGTACAGTGTAAAAAATGAATGAATGAATGAATGAATGAATGAATGAATGAATGAATGAATGAATGAATGAATGAATGGAAAGGTATCTCAGGAGCATGTGTACAGCGGCTGCTTCAGTCAGAGGGGAAGCTATTCTATACATGTTCAGAGGCACTTTCTTCTCATTACCATTAAAGAGTACGGTGTCTTTCACAAAAGAAGGCATTTGCATAAACTCAACCGTTGCCTGATCTGACCTCTGTTTCCTTCCAGAAAATCAAGCCTGCCAGCCCTAACAACAGGTTGCTTAACGTTATGTGCAGTTGAACCCACAGCCGCTGAGGTTTAGTTCCGTTATCCCAACCCGGTCCCTTTCTAGCAAAGGTGTTTTCCACGGACGCTTCAGTTCTGGACACATCTGTTTGGAGGTAAGCCTGAGTGTGGAACCCCCAAGTAAATGCTGACATCAGTTTCTTTTTGGATTTTGTTTCCAAAGTTGGCCGGCGTGCATGTTGCTGGCCAGAGATGAAAACCCCAAAGGGACCGGTTTGTGTCATGATTGCCATGGAGACCAACTACAGGCCGCCGCGGCGCGGAATGCAGGCCTGACGTAACCCTGGCCTTGCTGGCGTTCCAGCAGCTGCGGGTTTGGCCTATGCCTTTCGTTTTCTCGCTTGCCGCTTCCTCTTTGGGATTACGACTCATTGGGGTGTCTCCAGTCCAAAAAAGAGCTGGAGCCAGCTGGGCAGGAGGAGACACAGAAGCGAGGCCTATTGTGGCTTCTCCTTTTTTATTTTCCCCTTCCACCCAGCCTAAGTTGTCACTAGGTGGAACCCGCCACAAAAAGGGAACTCCCATAAGGTTCTGCATGCAAGGCTGTTGGCTGCCCCAGTTTCTTAAAGTATTTTATTCCTTTTTATTTTTCATCCCACTTTCTTGCAATGGAGATCAATATAGCATCCAACCGGGCAAAAAAATGAGATACCAACAGAGGATTAAAACAACAAGCAGTTTTGGGGGGAGGAAAAAAAATCTATCATTACATGCATCAAATAATGCAATACTAAGCACGTCTACTCAGAAGTAAGTCCCATTAAGTTCAATAGTACTTACTCCCAGGAAAGTGTCGTTAGGATTGCAGCCAAAATGGCATTATCCAAGTGATTCATTGAAAAACATTCCCATTTGAAAATCATGATTCCTAAAAATCATGACTGATTATTCGCAAAATCAGTCTAGGGTGGAGGAGAAAAATCTATCATTAGATGCATCAAAATGGCATAATCAAAGTCATTCATTCAAATGGGAAAATCATATGTCAAGTGATCAACAATTTTTTAAAAAGATCCATTAAAAAACAAGAAAAGCACTATATAAAGTCCTTGTCACTCCTTTGCCTGTCCATTTGCTCTCATCCCCACCCCATGTCCTTTGCAACATGCTACTTCTTTGATAGTGTCCTGCCCACAATCCCACTGAGAACATGTAAAAACTTGTTTATTCAGGTTAAAACATGTTAATACCTTATGTTTTATGCTTTTTTGTGTGATGTATATATATGATTTATGCATCTGACCTACCTATGCCAATACAGGTTTATGTCATTCATCACTGATCATCAGATCAGACCATTGGCATCCTTCAGTCTCGAAAGACTATGTATGGTATGTGCTCTGAATTGAGGTACTAGAACAGCATCTAGTATGGCTGAAAAGGCCGATGTATGTATGTAAAAACTTTCACAGCAAAAATTTTGCTCTTCCGCACACCTTACAAACAGTTAAGACAGCTGTTCTCAGATGTTTCCATGACCGTTACAGTACCGTGACAATACACTCATGTGGAGGCTGTCCTTGATGATGATTTCAAAGATTCCAGTTGGTGCAGCTAGTGCATAACGCATGCAGAATCAGGTTGCCACCTGGTGTGGCTGTTGCAAAAGGAAGTGCCAACCCAAGTCTCTCCTGCACTGATTCACCACTTCCCCAACTTGCCACCAGTCTTCTCTTGGCCTCTTAATGGATTATCTCTGGCAAGGCATGTATCACGTTAGCATGAGAAAGTCTTAACCACAACCCATACCCCAAAACCAGAGAGAGTGTTTCCAGTGAAAGAACTGGATCCAAAGCTAAAATATTTCAAATTTCTGGAATCTCAAACCCCTAAACACAAAAAATGGTGACCAGTTCAAAATAAACTGATCCATCATCAAGTAATGCAATACCTTTCGACTGAACATCCCACTTATTGTTGTTGCTCCTGATGTTTTTAAAATTGTGTGTGTTTCTGTTTACGAAAAACTTTTAAACATTTTAAAATAAACCATTTTGAACAGTGGCATGTCTGGTTGTCGTGGCTCTTGGGGCCAATCACCCAACCCAGAAGTAATTGTGATGACACCACCAATATTAATTTTGATTATGCACCCTCAGGGTGTTTCCCCAGTTTTTCACTTTGAAATTGTCATTATGTGACGTTTCAACCTTTTTCATCTCACAGAAAACTGACAAGACACTAAAATTGTCTAAGACACTAAACCTGGGTCTATGGGCAAAATCCAGAGTTACTACGGGGAGTCCTTGTTCCGGTGTAAGAACAATTTACTCTGGAATGCAATATGAATTTCCCATAGGTTTTCACTAGGTGGTGCAGTAACTACGGGTGCACGTAATGTCTCTTACGTGCTCACGTAGTTACTCTGGATTTGGCTGTAAGACACTAAACCTAGTGTCAAGACACTAAACCTGATGGGACACCATCAGGTTTTTTACAATGGACAAGGAACACCGCACTGCTGGTGAGGGGCTCATATCCTCAATGGCCCTACTAATGGCACAGCTGCAGACCTTTGCAGCACACCAGTATGCCACAGCAAACTGGTTGGCAATTGCTGCTTTGGAGATACAATAATATCTCCAGAAAGTTAAGCTTTATGTTACTGGATGTTATGTTTGGAAGTTACCAGAAAATTAAGTATTACGTGAAATAAGGAGACATGGGGATCATGGTTATAACAAAGCAGGAAACTGGCACTAATTGGCCCTACACTTTCCAGAATGCAATGCTTCCATCAGCAATAACAGCTATCAATTACACCTGAACAAATAGTGCTGTGTTAAGGAACTAGCACAAAAAGAAACAAGATTACGGACAGTATTATTGTGAACTGCAAGGAAAACTGTTTGATAGTATTTTTCAGGCAATTAATTTTAACCTCTGGTGGCGCAAGTGGTTAAGACACTGTGCCTGTTAACCAGCAGGCCAGGATTCAAGACCCGGGTCCCCACAAGACGAGGATCTCCTGCTATAGGCAGGGGATTGGACTAGATCCACTGAGTCCCTTCCAATTCTATGATTCTATGATCAATGAACCACTTTTTAAAGGTGTCCAAACTGCAGCTGAACCATAGTGTTAAACATTACCAATGAACCTGGACAGGAACAACCCACATTTTCAGGGATTCAAATGCAACTCTTTGGCCAGAGTTCCAGCATTTACAATGGGTCTTTCTTGTGATTATGACCTGTTCTGGTCTGCGTATCTTTCCGGTCTGTTCACAGTCCAAGGACATTGATGCTGCAAGTGTGTCTGTCCTGCTGTCTGATAGTTTCTGTAATATACTGTCTTAGATTTGTAGTTGTAGCGATGCCTATGATTGTCTTGATCTGGTGTGGTGGCACAGAATGTTCAGTCGCTTAGAGAATGGAACGGTTTGAGGTTCTGTTTCTGCATGGAAAAGAAAAATTGTCAGTTTGGCTGGGACTGAAATGTCAAGCCAGGTGGAGCTAAGAACTGCGACGCGGGTCCGTGAGAATAAAGGGAGGCAATGGAGAAAGAAGTGGACTGAGAAAGAAGAACCTGAATGGTTGACCGAGATGCCTTGAGGAGGAGGGCAAAGGAGACCAGAAATTACGGCATAGGGGTAATTAGAGAGGAGCTTCAGCAGCAGAAACAGAGGGGTGCTAAAAGATTGGATTGGACAAGAGTAGTGTGGTTGATGGATGTGGGCCAAGGCGAGCAGAGGACTAAAAAGAAGGGTGGTGAAAATAGATCTGAAGAAGGAGGCACCAAAGAGGACAGAGGAAGGATAGCTAGGTTTGGAGCCTACAATCCTGCAAGGGAATTTTTCCACCTGGCTTGTGGGTTACATGATGCCTATGATATTGGATGCATCAAGGGCTAGGGAGTAGTGGGTGTCAATCTGTCAGTATTTGCTTGGAAGCCACAGTTGAATTCCATATTTTCATTTTAGTGAATTGGCCAGTTGTGAGGATCAGACTTCTCACAGGTCGGCTATTGGACACTTGACAAACAGCCAAATCCTAGCCAACATTTCATCCCTGATGAATTCACAGTGCAGCCCCAAGATAAGGGGACAAATATTTCTTTACTGTGAAGAGGTCTCTGTGACAGGGTGACCATACAGAGTGGAGGAGAGAGTCCTTTAACCATTGCATAGAAGAGGGAATTTAGGCAGGTGCTGCTTTTTAAACTATGTTGAGCTAAACCTGTCTAAATTCCCACTACGGTTAAAGGTACAAGCACTCTGTCCTCCATTCTATATGGTCACCCTGCTCTGTGACTGCCCCACTGCAGAATACCATGCGCACACCATTGGCGTGGCTGAATCAGATGGATGGAGTGGGCTGAAAATCATCTTCCAGGCATTCACCAACATTTTCACTGTAATAACTACAAACATCAGTCTCATCCTCCCCTATTGCCATCTGAGGATAGGGTGAGATTGAAGTCAAAAGCATCATCCAAGGCTAAGATCATGACAATGGCAGTTTTACTAGCAACACTCATATGACCTCTGGTCAACAATTCACACCCGTTAACCCTTGTTGAGTCAGTCTCTAAGAAAAATCCCTAAGACAAAGAACAGAGACTGAAATATATGTGTATGTGGGGGGACACAAGCAAAAACACACTTGTAGACCCCCTCCTTCCAGCCGGTTTGAGAATATTTCAGAATCCCAAGAAAGATTTTTTTTTGAAAGTGCTTCCTTTTTTGGAGTTCACCCAGGTGGGATCCCAGACAGCCAGAGCTCTGCTAGCGCTGCAGTTTCTTTGGAAACCTGTCCTGACCTGCCAAGTTTCTCTCACTCCCTCCAGCTGGAAATGCCGCAACGGTTGGTCGTCTGGCCAACTTTTAGAGCCTTTAAATCCCATCACACCCCAGCCGCTCACCCACCCCAGCACAACTTCTCTATTTGAGAAGTTATTTGAGTCAAACAAAGGGCCTAAGGGGTGAGTGGGATGCATACCTCCAGGAAGGGCACAGAGACCAGGTGGTGGTCTTGCTTGCTGAACTGGAAGCGCGCCAAAAGCCGAGCTTACTTTGGTGACGTTTGTAATTGGGTTGGCCTTTGAGGTTTTTTTTGAGGTTGGAGAAACACTTTTTTACTGTTTGGATTGGTTCTTAGTCAAATATGTTCTATAGATATGCAACATACATGTGTATGTATATCTGTACCATTAGGATAATCCACATACAAGTCAGTTTCTGCATTCAGAGGCTTTTCATCACACTCCAGAATAAGAGTAGGTATATGGCTGGTCCATCCATGGGGCCATTACATCAGGTATTTCCATCCATCCATTCATTTCCACTGATCCTCATATTCCCTGAACCGGAAAGGGAAGATGGGGACACAGTGGATGTGTGGCTGGATTAGAGTGCCAGAGGAGCAAAGGATGGCACATCTCCGGATAAAGGGCATCTCTGGATAAATCTGGCACATTGCCTCAGGTCCCAAGAAGTCTTGGACACCCCTGAAGATAAAAATAAAGGTCATACTCTGCAGGTTGCCCTGCTATTTGTGACCGATACTAAGGTGAGGTGCTCATCGCCTTACAAGGCCAAAGAGCCAGTGTTGTCTGAAGACATCTGTATGGTCATTTGGCTGGCATGACTGAATGTCAAAGCACACAGAATGGTGTTACCTTTGCACTGAAGTGGTACCTATTTATCTACTTGTACAGGGTGATTCAAAATGAATAGGACAAAATGAAAACATACCTGTGACTGCTGTAGTGGGTTTATTTTTGAAATACAAATTTAATGTGAAATTATAACTATACAAGTTTCTAAAAATGTTCGATATGGGCCCCTTCCGCGACATGGCAAATGTCTATGCAGTAATCCAATTTCTGCTACACTTTCGCTAGCAGCCCAAAAAAGTAATGGCACATCTTTTGACCCAGCTCCGAACAGCAGTGTGTTTGGGCCGTTTTTCTTTGTGGAAAACACAATTACAGGGTTTATCTACCAAGATATGCTCTCTGAGTGGTTGTTACTTCAATTAGACAAAGTGGTTCCCAACTTCATTCTGCAGCAAGACAGTGCTCCACCACATTGGCATAATGACGTACGTGATTATCTCAACAATCATCTACCCCATCGCTGGATTGGCTGGGCTGGGTCAAAAGATGTGCCATTACTTTTTTGGCCGCCCAGATCTAATGCCGTGCAATTTTTTCCTTTGGGGGTACATGAATGACAAAGTGTTCACGGATCCATGGATCTGTGTTCTCACAGATCCACTTCAGACAGTGGTGGGCTCCAGCAGGTTCGCACCTACTCTATAGAACCGGTTCTTAACCAGAGATAGGACATATAAAGTTTAAAAATAGCCATTTGAAAGTGGCTGCCAGATGGGCAGAGAACCGGTTCTTAAATTTTTTGAAGCCCATCACTGACTTCAGACTACCCAGAGATCTACCAAGAGATATTGATTTCCCTTCTGTCCACTCCGCTGCTCTAGTGTGAACAAGACAAAGAACTGAAAATAGGGATGGACAAATAAGATGGGGCTTCTGAGCCTTTCAGAAACCAACACATTACAGGTGTGGAGCTGCTATATGGGACTGGACTGAAAGGAGATTTTACTGGTTACACCCTCTCTATGTTGAACATTGACCCAGATGATCTTTTTGACAGTTGCCTGTTGGGGAAAGGGGATGGTTGTGTAATGTTGAAATCAGCCTTTACTCCCAGACACAACTACTCCACCCAAGGCCGCTGGGCCTTGCCCCATCATTGGCATACTCAAGCTGTAGGTCCTCTTGTTTACAAGTGGTTTTCAGAAGGTTAGAAAAGGGTGTCTTTGCTTTCATGGCAAAACAAAATGTGGGAAGGGAGAGGGAGTTCTTAGCATAGCTCAGTCTCATCTCTTTGCCATAAACATGTCCCCTTCCTGGCCTTTGCGTATGTGTGTGCCCGCGCACGCCTATGTTTGTTTCAGATGACTTTCTTGGAGGGATGAATCAGCAGGAGGAGTGGCACCCAAGTGGGGAGGGCCCCTGACAACAGACATAGTGCCTGCCATCTCCCCTCCCTGTATTACTTGGCCAAACTTCTATAATGCCCTTCATTTTGGTTCTGTTTGGTTCTGGGCTCTTGATTTTGGTTTGTCACACTGAATTTATAACTGATATAACCAGTGCCCACCCCAATTTCTTTTTGGGGGGGAGGCTGGAGCAACAGCCCTGCAGGAGCCACCCAAGGACACATTGCCCTCTGCCCTTTTGGATGTCCATCAGCTCCCCCTCTCTAGACTCTGGAAACCGGAAAGCAGACAGATACAATTTCTCCTTCACATTATAGCTGAGGTCAGGGGCATCACTAGGGTGGTGCGGGTGGATCCACACTGGGTGACATGCCTAAGGGGGGTGACGCACACAGGGGGTACGAAAAATTGCAACTTCATGATGGTGCATCAAACCCCATCATGTCATATACCATTGGAATCATATCGAAGAGCAGAATTGAATGCAAAAATCCTTTCTGAAATAGCACCTACCTATCAAACGTTATGGCCAAAAAACAAAAACCAAAAACCTAAATTATGCATTGAAGCCTATAGAAAGGGAAAGTGACCCATATTGTCACTTTACTTGCAAGTTGGCATAGGTGCTATAATTCATTGGAAAGGGCAGGCTGAGAGGAATCTAAGGACACCAGAGTTGTCCTGATGCAATGAACACAGCCCCCACAAATCACCCCAGAAGGAGGTCTCTGAATATTGCATTGAAATTCATTGAAAATGGATTTTAACTGCACAGCTGTGTTTACTGGTGAGTAAGCAGGCATGCCTTGGCTGGAGTGGAAGGTCAGTCCAGGAGAGTACAAGACTTCCAAAATGGACCCGATCAGGAATGTTACTAGGGCATTAGAAAGAGGGCACCCTTGAAGGCACCCATTGTGACCTAAATGGCTAAAATCATGGTTTATAGAAATAATCCCATCATGTTATACACCTTTGAATGCATAATTTACAGCAGAATACAGTGAAACAAACCACTTTGAAATATATATTTTTCTATTAAAATGTATGGCTTAAAAATCCAGTGGAGGCGGGGCAATGGCACATAACCACACCCACTATTTATATTGTTGTCCCACCAAATGTATGGGGATGACACGCTGGCCTCCCGCACCAGGTGACACGAACCGTAGTGACACCCCTGGCTGAGGTGCAAAAGAGGACTCACCTCTGCAGTGTCACCAGCTGCTCCTCGCTACCTCCCAGGAAGCCCCCCCCACCCCCGGTTAGGTTCACTAGGGTGACGGTGAAGAGCAGCAGCAGCTGCATACTGCTTACTTACCCAGAACCATTTTATGATTCCCAGGTGATCCAGTAGGGCCCCAATGCTGCCTGGCAAGGCCTCAACTAGGCACCGCATGTAGTACTATCCATGTAGAGAGAGTTACACAAGCCATCCTTGCCCTCAGGAACTTACTACAGAAACTTACTACAGCCTGTATTGCTAAAACAGGAGCTAAGTCCTTTGGCCCCAAAATGCCAAATATGCAAGGGTTTATCCAAGATCTTAGGCAGGAAGGAAAGGCACTTTGTACATGCTTACTTGGTGTCTATTTCTTTGAGGAAAAAGCCCTGTTTGTAAGACTAGAGATCCTTGGCCTCTGTGTACTCAGCTGATATACAGGCATTTCCCACTTATTGGACGGGTTAGGGACCAAAACACCGTCCAAAAGAGAAAACCATTGAAAAGTGGAACCCAATCTTTTTCAGCTTGCAAATGCAAAATGGCCACGAAAAGGGACATAGATATCACTTGCAAAAGCCTAAATAGCATATTTATTAACACATAGCCAAAATACATAAGAAATTATAGTAAAAAGAACAAAGGCAGAAATGTGTGGGAAATGAATATCTTCTGTATTTCAATGATGGTGATTTACTGAAGAAAGTCCCAAAAACTGTGTGATCACCATGTCACATGCAAATCAACATCAGAGAAGACAATTTTAGCCTTTAGATCAGCCGAAAGAGGTTGTAAGAGTGAAGCATGTGTTCAGTGAATGAGTCCTGGGTATAATTGAAAGGTGTTGAAAGAGCAAACCATCAGAAAACAAACCATCAGAAAGTAGGGGACACCTGTACAGGGTTAGTGCTCTACCTACTCCTCCACACTCCTGGCATTCTCAATGGCCCTCCTCTGATCCTCTCTCTGCTCTGCTATTCTTACCAGTATCGTTCTGTAAAGTGGGGGCAGAGCACTTTGTGGTGCTTGGCAGTGGTGTCGGAAGGCCGGTGCATCTCTGTGCACAGGCCTATCCCTCCAGAACGGGTGTAGAAGTGCCTTGTGGCACTTTTGTGATACCCCCAGGCAAGCATGCCAAGACTTGTGCCAGCCTAAACATGAGGTTAGGATTGCACTGTGACAAGCAAAATGTTGGACATGGGCAGCTCAAGAATTCAGACCATGAGGGCAGGCTAAGTGCCCTGTGGAAGCAGATTGGCAGAACGAGGTGGGCACCACTTCCAAGCTGACAGGCAACTGCTTCAGTCAGCTCCGTAGAGAGCCTGGCCCTGATATGGGTACATTTCCTTGCCAGTGCACTTCATTGATAAATTCAAGCTGTTTCCATGCAGACCGGGCCTACCTTGACAACCGGGAAAGGAAACAGAGAGGCCATGGGATCAAGGTGCCGCAGAAACAGGCGCAGGTGCTACACGGGGCCAGAGAGAGCTGGAAGCGACATGGAACACTCCGGAAGCTGGCATACATTCAAGCGCTGAAACACAGTTGGAAATTGGCAAACATTTTCTGCTTCAGCCTTCAAACCTGCAATGCAAGGAAGACAAGACTGGCCTACCTTACAAGGTTCTTGTGAGGATTCTTCAGTAGAGATATACAAAGTGTTTTGAACCCTCAAAAGAACCATATCCCTTTGAATAGGAATGAAGATGACAAACAGATCTGCATACACGTTGCTGTTATTGTGCATCATGTATTCAATTTTCAAAATCTAAATGTTCAAAAGATTTGGAACACAGTCATGTGAGGGACAGTCATGGCAAGGAAGACCCACCTGACGCTGCCCCTGAACTGCTGCTATCACTGCAATGATACACATCCCGATCAGTGATGGGCTTCAAAGAAATTAAGAACCGGTTCTCTGTCCATCTGGCAGCCACTTTTAAATGGCTATTTTTAAACTTTGTATGTACTATCTCTTGTTAAGAACCGGTTCTATAGAGTAGGTGCAAACCTGCTGGTGCCCACCACTGATCCCGATAACCGGAAAAAAGCTACCTTGCTCCTTCCCACACTTTCTTTTTCTGCAAACTGGAAGTGCAGGTCATGCTGGTAACTCCAAGTATGTTCTTCACTTTCCATGTTGTTGGAACATCAAAGAAGGAGCAAAGTAAGTGACTGTTGCTCTACCCCCTCACCTTCCTCATGCAGTCCTGCATTAAAAGCAGCCCAGGATGAGGGCAAATGAAGGGGCAGTTACTTTCATGCTCTTCTCACGAGCTTTGTGAAGGCATCAGATAGGATGCTACTGCCTGATCTAGCAGGGCTCTACTTACAGTCACCCAATATGATACTGAGCATGGAATTCAGCCTCTCCAAATACTACCTTGCTATTAATTTACATCTTAAAGGCCAACATGCAGGACTTGGGGCCACAAAGGTCAACTCATGAGGGTGTTGCCCATGAACGCCTTTAACCCAGAAGGTGAAGCTGAGAGATGGTAGGAAGGTTCAGTGACTGCAGATCATCCTTTGCCCTCTTCTGCAACTAGCCAAAAGCTTTCTGGAAATCACCTTACCACTTTACTCGTGCATAAATTGTGATGTGTTACATCTCCGGGCATGCAGCTCATCTGACTTTAGTATAGAGGATGACAACTGGTTTTGCAGAGGATTTTTGCACCCTGGTTGGAAGGATCCAATAGCATAGCTACAGGCGGCCAGCATGGTAAATATTGCAGTCATTGCAATGCAGAGCATAGCCATTGCTGCCTAGAATGGCACTGATGGTGAGCTGGAGGGGCTGGTTGCATGTTGGGCTCCTGCAAATACTGTGCTGTCCCCCTTTAGCTATGCTACCAGAGGGATCACTGCTCATTGCAATCACCTGTCTCACTTTCACTTCTATTCAAACATGTCAGGCAGGTTTTGGCACTGTTTTAAGAACCTGCCGGGCTATAGGTCACAATGGGGTGGAAAGGATGGGTGTATCCACCATGACGCTAACGGAGTACAGTAAATGTAATCCATGGCACCGCCAGATGAAGTGCAGGGTGTTAATTCCCTTCGTTTGAACCTTGCTCAGTAGGTTGTGGTGGAGCTAAAGAGAGAAGGGGGAGAACTTTGCATACTATTCTGAAGTCATTGGATAAAAATGTAATATTAATAAGTGATGATGGCATCTAACCTCAATGCCTTTAATTGGACTAGTGATTTTCAACCTTTTTCATCTCATGGCACACTAACAAGGCGCTGAAATTGTCAAGGCACACCATCAGTTGTTTTTACCATTGACAAGGCACACCAGGCTGTTCAAATCCCTCAATTTTCCTATTAATTAATGTCAATTCCCAAATTCCCACGTCACACCTGAGGACTATCTGCGGCACACCAGTGTGCCACAGCACACTACTTGAAAATTACTGAATTGGACAAATCCCTAGAGGAAATGACCATCATAGCTAACAAGCCATGATGAGGGTGTGTATGTGTGCATAGATGGATGTAGATGTAGGCAACCTCAAAATGCCAGATGCAGGGGAAGGCAACTGGATATAGGTCCGGTGTGCTTCCTGAGGCTTCTGGTGGGCCGCTGTGAGATACAGCAAGCTGGACTCGATGGGCCTTTGACCTGATCCATTGAAGGCTCTTCTTATTTTCTTTAAAAGCAGAGCCTCTTGCATAAGAAGAATCGCTTCCTCTCATTTCTAAGCTGTAATGCATCTGCTAAAAGCAGAAGGAATCCTGTTTTTAAAAAAACAGCTAGGATTTGCCATGGAATAGAGGGACAATTCATTGCTTTGGGAACTGAAAGCGTAAGTGCACTTAGCATTGAGATGTTACTTGCATGCGTGAAACTCCCAACCCAGGTCAAACCAACCCTCCCTCTTCCCTGAAATCAGAGGCCAACGTGAAGTCACCCATCTCTCCTGGGCCCCTCTTCCAATCTCTTTGTTTGCATATTGTCAAGCATCCCAGCCCGTCAGGGTCCTACAGCATCAGCCCACCCCTCCCTCCCTGCATCCCCCCCTTCAACCTCCCCACATCAACTACCACCCCAGCCTCTGGCCTCTGTGTCAGCTGTACAACAACCAGCCAAGCAAAGGAGGTGGCTGAGAGCAGACTCTGTGGGAGGCACCTCCAAGCAGAGCTGGGGTTCTGGCAAATATCTCCAGGGACCTCACACAAAGAGACGGCGCACAGGCTGTGTGTGTGTGTGTGTGAAAGAGTGTGCGCATGTGGCAACTCTGCAAAATACTGTCAGCACACTTCAAGGCTGCCTCCTACAGCCTGCAGACTGAACTTTTCTTTCTTTCTTTCTTTCTTTCTTTCTTTCTTTCTTTCTTTCTTTCTTAGATCATAGAATCCTAGAGTTGGAAGGTACCCAGTGGATCATCAAGTCCAACCCCCTGCCTGTAGCAGGAAATTCTTTTTCTTTCTTTCTTTCTTTCTTTCTTTCTTTCTTTCTTTCTTTCTTTCTTTCTTTCTTTCTTTCTTTCTTTCTTTCTCGCATTGTGTCTTTTCTTTTCTTCCACCACATATCTCTCTTTCAGTCTTCTCCTCTCATTATTTCTTTGTTTTGTTCCTTTGTTTTTTATTTGGCTAGTCCATTAATGGATTCAAGGAACTAGAAAGAGGCCTCTAAAGCCATATAGTCCAACTTCCTGCCCTGATTGATCCAGGAAAATCTTATCTAGATCAGTTTTTCTTGAAGATTTCAGCCTGGAACCCCCTTCTGAGAATGATAATCTGACCAGGACCCCTCAGAAGTGATGCCATCAGCCTGGAAGTGATGTTATGGCCAGAAGCACCATCAATCAGGAAGGGACATAAAGTGAACTTCTCCATGTCTGTTGTTTAGTTGTTCAGTCGTGTCCAATTCTTCATGACTCCATGGACTGCAATATGCCAGACTCCACTAAACTCTACCAGCTTCTGAAGTCCATCCAAATTCATATGCATAGCCTCATTGACATTATCTAACCACCTCATCCTTGGCCATCCCCTTCTCCTTTTGCCTTCAGTTTTTCCCGGCATCAATCTCATTTCAAAAGAGTCTTCCCTTCTCAAGATGTGGTCAAAATATTTGAGCTTCAGCATCAGTATCTGTCCTTCCAGTGAACAGTCGGGGTTGATTTTCTGCAAGATTGACTGATTTGATCTCCTTGCAGTCCAAGGGACTCTCAAGAGTCTTCTCCAGCACCATAATTCAAAAGCATCTGTTCTTCGGTGGTCAACCTTCTTGACGGTCCAGCTCTCACAGTCATACATTACTACAGGGAAAACCATAGCTTTAACCAGATGGATCTTTTGTTGGCAAGATGATGTCTCGACTTTTAATTAAATTGTCATAGCTTTGCTCCCCAAAGTAGGCATCTTTTGATTTCTTGGCTGCAGTCACCTTCTGTGGTGATCTTAGAGCCCAGAAAAATAAAGTTGGTCACAACTTCCATTTCTTCCCCTTCTTTTTGCCACAAATTGATGGGACAGAAACCCATGATCTTGGGTTTTTTTAAATGTTTAGTTTCTACTCGGAAGTAAGCCCCATTGTGTTCAATGAGACTTACTCCCAGGGAAGTACAGATTGCAGCCTGAGTGGCCCATTCCAAGTTGGTTGTGCCCAGTCCCTGATTCCAAGAAGGCAACTCCCAGCTTTTCACGACCCCCCAAATGGTGATCCCCACTATTACAGAGTCCTGACCCCCACTGTGAAAAATCTCTGCTATAGAACCATTCCCAACAGACTGCAGTCAAGCCGCTGCTTGAAGATTTGCAGCAAGGGCACTTCCTTCTGTAATCAGCTCCATTGCCAAACTGTTCTTGCTCTTAAGAAATTTCAACCAGATATTCATCAAGAATCTCCCAGCTCATTACATTCTAGAGTAACAGAGGACAAATCCTTGACAGCTTCGGTGAGACAGCCCTTCAGATAGAGCTATCAGGTCATAAGAACATAGAAGAGCCTCCACTGGATCAGGCCAAAGGCCCATCTAGTCCAGCTTCCTTGTATCACATAGCAGCCCATCAGATGTCTCAGGGAGCACATATGACACCTGCATCCAGGTGTCATATGTCCGCAGGGTGACCATATAGAATGGAGGACAGAGTGCCTCTATTAAGCATTGCATAGAAGAGGAAATTGAGACAGATTTAGCTCATCATAGAAGGATCTGCCTAAATTTCTTCTTCTATGCGATGCTTAAGGCACTCTCCACCATTCTATATGGTCACCGTGTATGTCCCCCTTCAGCCTTTTTCTTTGAACTGCCCTACTCCTCTGTATAGAGCCTACATACATCTTTCAGGGTAAAACTTAACTTTATATGTTGAAAAAGATTCACTGGCTGGTTTAGGCAAATGAACCATTTAAAAGCACATCAGATCAAGTTCATTTGTTTTTGGGTCAGTTGGCATCTCTGTAACAAGCATTCCTGTAACTCCAGGAGTGATTTTCACCAGAAATTCAGACTTGTTTTCCTTTATTGCCTTTTCATATTGTCCTTGATCAGTACCACAGTCGGGAGGGAGCACACCTCCAACATGGGCCAATAGATGCTGGATGTGGTTGTGCTAAAAGATTATGGAAAAGTGCCCCCTACTGGCCATGAGTTGATTGCTGATCAGGTTATTACCAGCGGCTTTGTACATACAAAAGCAGGCCTCCATCAGTCTTGAAAGACTATGGTATCGTGCTCGGCGCATGTGAAACATAAAAGCCTGGGTTGGATTGTTATGGAGGATAGGCTGTTACCCAAGCAGCAAATCCCCCCTCTCCACGCCAGTGAATTAGTCCAATGGAAAGGCAAAGCCAATATGAATGGATCCAGCTGTCATCATAGAGCTGGGCTAAGGACAGGAGCTCACCCTGTCTTGTGGGGCCGACCCTGGCCTCGAACCCTGGTCTGCTGGTTAACAGGCACAGTAACTTAACCATCCCTGCAAGCAGTGCCGGATTTACATATAAGCTAAACATGCTATAGCTTAGGGCCCCACTAACTTGGGCTCACTCACCTCCATTTTTGGGGGCCCCCAAAATTTAAAGGAAACAAAACTGGATGTACATTTCCAAAATATAAGATAAAAAAACAAAATAAAACTTACATACAGCAACAGTGTTTTGTGTTGTATAGGCTCCTATGATGTAAGTAATGGACCATGCCTGTTCCCTAAAATATCACTGGTTTGCTCAATTCTACATATAGGGTGCTTACATGTGCAAATGGCTTTAGATATCTATTAGGTCCATAAATTACCATATAGCATATATTAAACACAAAAAACAGCGACAATTTGTTGTTGATAAAGGACAGCTGGACGTATAAAGGGCCCATTACCTTCAGTAGCTTAGGGCCTCATCAAACCTAAATCTGGCCCTCTGCGAGTCATTTTCTGACAATCTGTTCTTTCAACATCTTTCAATCATTCCCAGAAATCATTTAATCGACACATACAGTATTCTACTCTTTCAACCTCTCTGTGCTGTTCTAAAGGCTAAAATTGTTCTCCCCTATGATGACTTGCCTATGACATGGTGATTGAGACTGTTTTGGCATGCGTGTGTGTGTGCGTGAGAGAGAGAGAGAGAGAGAGAGAGCATGCAGGGCTACTTTAGCTCCTAGTTTATTCCCATTTCTGAAGAAGTTATTGAGAATCCATTTGCAGAAATCTTTGACAACAGAAATTTACCAAAAAGGAATTTGCAATTTGCTAGCTAAAAACGCAGTGGAAGCAACTTTTGTAAATTTAAATATAGGGTTTCGCTTTTCAGATATTTCCACTTTTCATCACAGCTCTGGTCCCTAACCCATCAGATATGAGGATACCTGCATTCATACAACCATTGATTGATTCCTTTTGTTTATGTGCCTCTGAATGTATGAATTCAAGACGTGTTCAAAGCGAGGCAGACGTGGCACTTGACCTGGAGCACCTGATTCGCATGTGCAGTTTACAATGTGATGCTGAGAGTGGAATGACTAAACGTGTGAGCCTAAGGGTGAAATCCAGAGTAACTACAGGGAGTCCTTGCTCTGGAGTAAGAAAAAATTACTCTGGATTGCAATATGAATTTCCCATAGGTTTTCACTAGGTGGTGCTTTTAGTAACCACGGGTGCACGTAATGTCTCTGGATTTTGCCCTAAGCAAACCACTTGTTTCTCTGCCTCAGCTCATTTTCCAATATGCAGGTGATAATATTTGGCCTACCTTGGAGGGCTGTTAAAGAGATTTAATGCTGAGCAATCTCTCAAAAGGAATTATAGCACTAGAAAAGGTGGCAATGTATTGGAGTATTGGAGAATCTTTCCTACAAAAAAGGGCTTTCAGAGGTTGGTGCATTAAAAAAAGAAAATTAAGGCAGGGAGCAGGAAAGAGATTTTAAAAAGAAAGAATGGGGTGAAGCATGTGGAGCGTAAAAGAGACTTTCCCCCGTTTTTTCCTATTCTTGGACTTGGTTCCAAGAGATATAGCCTTTCCCCTTTTCTTTCTATGTATACTCCATATGTATATTCCACTCAATGATTGGTAGAAAACTCAGGGCTGAGATATCCACACTGAGGCTCTAGTCATTGGCTAAGGGCCACAATTAGCTCTCCAGATATCTTTGCTTCAAAGCGGCTGACATGGAAGGAAGATTTGGATCAGGCCCATCACACTGGGAGAGATTTGCTTTCCTCTTGCAATCTTTCCCTGATTTAAATACCCTCCCCCCGCCAGCAATGGTAAGTTTGGAGGAATGGAAAGTCCAATGGAAAACTTTGGAGACAGGTTACTGAAACCAGAGTAACAACACACAGGGAACAGTCAAACCCCACTCTTCAGTTCTGCAGTCAACCCAAATCCAATCCCAGCACCCTGCAGTTTCTTATAAGCAAAGGAAAATATTCTGGGAAATCTAGTTACTGTAAATCTAATTAAGACCTTGGTTTGGACAGTACTACAGCATTAGGAGCACAATCCTAAGCATGACTACTCAAAAGTAAGCCCCATTATGATCAATGGGTCTTACTCCCAGGAAAGTGTCTTTTGGATTGCAGCCTAGGTCTCTCCCAGAATAATTCCAAAACTATGGATTTTGGGAATTCCTATGGGAAACTATGGGAATTCCTCCCAGGGGAACTGCAAAATAATCCCTCTCATGACTTTTCTTCAAAGAAGGCTCCAAACATACCTGTTTCTGGCATTTAGTTGCTGAATGCTTATTTGCCCTCTGCACCTCAAACATCCTTTTGTATGGCTTGTGTGCTCTCCTAGACTCTCATCTGTTCCCCACAGACGTAAAGCCCAATCCTATGCATGTCTACTCTGAAGTCAGTCCATTATAGTCAATGGGGCTTACTCCTAGGAAAGTGTGGATAGGATTGCAGCCCCAAAGAGTTATTTTTTTTCCTTTGAACTTTACTATGTTTTGATATTAGTCATGCAATGCTAAAAATTTATGTTTTAATGCCCATGTTTTAATGTCTTATTCTCTTCTAATGTTAAACATAACGTTTTCTCATGCCTTCATTGATATTTTTTCCATTTTTAAAAATTTGTTAAAATCATACATAAAAATGTTCTTGTAGTGTTTGAGGTTTTCACTTGTTGCATTCCTCTTGATTTTTAAAGCTTTATAAGCTGATTTGGACATTTCCTTTGGCTTGGGGAAGGCACGGTAAAAATCCCTTAAATAAAATAGGTTTATTCGAAAGTCAACTTTTTTCAGCATTTGTACCGTGTGAGATGGTGTCTGCTTGTTATGGATTTAAGTTTCCTCCAATCCATGATGGACACGACATGGGGATACCAGGCCAGCCTGTTGCAAGGTTCTTTCGCCAAGACGTTGCCTTTCCCACTTAAGCGGTCCCTATTTATCTACTGCATTTGCATGCTTTCGAACTGCTAGGTTGGCAGGAGCTGGGCTAAGGATGGGAGCTCACCCCATCTGGCAGTACTCGGGTCTTGAACTGCAGTCCTGCTGAGCATCAAGCAGTGTTTTAACTCCAGCATTCTAACCACTGAGCCACTGCAGCCACCCAAAAATAAGTTTATAAAATAAAATAAATAAAAATAATAGTAAATAATTTATCTCCCCCCATAAAAAAATTTGAATTATATAAAAGTGTAATTTAAATGCTGCCCACCAGGTGGCACCTTCTACCATCCTTTAATTTTTCATTTCCCAATCAGTTTTAGGATTAAATCCCAGTCTAATTATCTGGAACACCTTTTTTCAGGCCAAACCAAACCTTTTTTTAATTTTTTGAGGAAATAGATCCATGACTCACATCTGGAGATTTCAACGCACATGGAACTTGCAATCTCATGTCTGCTGCGATCCAGAGCTTTCTTTGTGGCACCAAGCACAATGTGGAGGACCACAATTCTTCCAACAGAAGGAAGGTCAATTATTCCTCTTCCATCCAATTATTCGGGAAGAGGCATAATTGGCCCTGAGATTTTAGGAATCCCAACAGCAAAAGGGGGCAAATACTGGCTCCCAGTGCAGGCAAGTCAAGCCTACACTGTCTCATCCTCTTCCTCACTCCCACCCCCATCTACCTGGCTTCTGAAGAATGCAACAAGGAGGACTGGAGGCTTCTCAACAAGGAATTCAGAAGAAAAGCATCTCAAAACACACACATTCCAGACACATCAGATTCATTCACAGCATTCCCTTCGTGCATTGGGGAAACAAATCCCACATCAACCGGGGCATGTCTGTTCTGCATACTGAGGACATTCGTGACAGCTTGTCCTGCATGTGCCTCTGAGTTCCATACTTTCTGAACCCTATAGCAGTGGATCAGAGGCTTTACTTTTTCATTTTTCTCTTTATTAAATCGAGCCCCCCAACAGGGGAATTTATTTATTTGTTTGTTTGTTTGTTTTAAAAATTTGTATCCCACCTTTCTCAGGTTATAGACCGACTCAAGGCGGCTCACATTAAAACTTAATTAAACACATAAATAGAACATTCAATTAAAAAAATTTAAAACATATAAGCTAAAAACAGTACAAACAACAGCCCCCAACCTCTGCACCATTAAAATGCTTTTCTATATATATAAAAGGCATCTTCATCATCATCACTGACTCATCAACACCCAGCCAAAACCACCAGGCCTAGAAGCGTGAAATTTGATGAGGGTGTTCCTTCCATGATGGAGGGATCCACTAAGAACCAGTTTTCAGAAATTCTAACCAGAAGGGGGTGAAAAGGGGTGCAATGCGTTTTATAAAACTAATCTTCATCGTCATTACTGACTCATCACCGCTCTGCCAAAACTGCCGGCCCTAGAAGCGTGAAATTTGGGGTGGGTGTTCCTTCCGTGACTGAGGGGTGCACTAAGAACCGGTTTTCCGAAATTCCAACCAGAAGGGGGTGAAAAGGGGCGCAACGCGTTTTCCTCCCTATACTTTGCATTGAGAATTGCTGACTCAGCAACATTCCACCCCAACTGCTGGGCCTGAAGCATGGAATTCTGGGAGTTCCTTCTGTCACCTGAACACCCACCAAGAACCATCTGGAGAAATTTAACCCTTCAGGGGCTGAAAAGGGAGCAACCTGTTTCTGTCCTATACTTAACAGGGGAGACTGAGCAACCTCCAGCGAATTTGGTGCTTGGTGCTGAGTGCACTGGGGGGATGTTGTTTGGAAGGAGGGTTTGCACTGGGGAGGATGCTGCACATGGGTGATGTTGCGCATAGGGAGTTGATGCACATGGGGGGATGTTGCGCATGGGGGATGATGCGCATGAGGGGATGTGCATGGGGAGATGTTGCACATGGGGGGTTGATGCGCATGGGGGTTTGATGCGCATGAGGGGATTTTGTGCATTGGGAGATGTTGCGCATGGGGGATGAACATGGGGAATGTTGCGCATCGGGGAAGTTGCGCATGGGGGATGTTGCGCATGGGAGGATGTTGCGCATGGGAGGATGTTGCACATAGGGGGATGTTGCACATAGGGGGATGAACATGGGGATGTTGCGCATGCGGATTGTTGTGCATGGGGGTCTGATGTACATAGGGGTCTGATGTACATGGGGGGATGATGCACATAGGGTGCATGAACATGGGGGATGTTTTATGGGGGTTGAATTTTACTCCCGCAACGTGGGTACGCTTTTTGCTAGTTTTATATAAAAGGTTTTTAGGCTCCGCCTGAAGCTCTGTATTGAGGGAGAGAAATATATTAATGATTAGCGAAAATGTATCCATGTTGTAGGAGTAAAATTCTCCCATACGCCATCCCCCCACTGCACATCCACCCCATGCACATCTGCCCCCATGCGCATCATCTCCCCATGCGCATCAACCCCATGTGCAACATCCCCCCGTGCGCAACATGCCCCCCTGCACTTCAAACCCCATGCGCATCATCTCCTCATGCACATCATCCCCCATGCACATCATCCCCCATGAGCATCATCTCCCCATGCGCATCATCCCCATGCGCATCAACCCCCATGCGCATCAACCCCCCATGCGTATCAACCCCATGTGCATCAACCCCATGTGCAACATCCCCCCGTGCGCAACATGCCCCCCTGCACTTCAAACCCCATGCGCATCATCTCCTCATGCACATCATCCCCCATGCACATCATCCCCCATGAGCATCATCTCCCCATGCGCATCATCCCCATGCGCATCAACCCCCATGCGCATCAACCCCCCATGCGTATCAACCCCATGTGCATCAACCCCATGTGCAACATCCCCCCGTGCGCAACATGCCCCCTGCACTTCAACCCCCATGCGCCCCCCATGCACCTCATCCCCCATGCACATCATCTCCCATGCGCATCAACCCCCCCTGCACTTCCACTCCCATGCGCATCAACCCCCAATGTGCATCAACCCCCAATGTGCATCAACCCCCAATGTGCATCAACCCCCATGCGATCACCTCCCCATGTGCATCATCTCCCCATGTGCAACATCCCCACATGGACAACACCCACATGTGCAGCATGCTCCCCAATCCAAGCCCTCCCTCCAAACAACATTCCCCCCAGTGCATCAAGCACCAAATTGGCTGGATGTTGGTCGGTCTTGCATGTTAAATATAGGAGAAAAACACGTCGCACCCCTTTTCAGACCCTTCAGGGTTAAATTTCTCCACATTGTTTCTTGGGGGGTGCTGCTGTCGTAGAAGGAACACCCTCCCCAAATTTCACGCTTCTAGGCCCAAGGGTTGGGGCAGAGTGTCCCTAAGTCAGGGATGCTTCAATGGAAAGTATAGGGAGGAAAACATGTTGTGCCCCATTTCACCCCCTTCTGGTTGGAATTTCCAAAAACTGGTTCTTAGTGGATCCCTCCATCCTGGAAAGAACACCCACCCCAAATTTCATGCCTCTAAGCCCAGCGGTTTTGGCTGGGCACTGATGAGTGTGTGAGTGAGTGAGTGAGTTTTCAATTTATATATATACTGTATATAAATATATTTATATATACTTATCATTGGCATCCTTCAGTCTGGAAAGACTCTGGTATCGTGCTCTGATTGGAGGTCCTGAGACAACATCTAGTGTGACTAAAGAGGCCAATTTGAGAGTGGCAATCCCTTCCACAATGAGGACAAATAAATTCCGTCCCCTGCCCAGGCCCAGGTTTCGCTGCTTTCGGGTCTGTCTCTTTGCTTCAGCCTGCCGAACAAGTGTCTCTTCCAGTTGGAGAAGGCCATGCTGGGTCTTTTGCCTCCACGCTGAACGGTCAGAGGTCAAGGTTTCCCAGCTGTTGATGTCCATTTTCAAAGCCTTTAGATCCCTCCTGCAGATGTCCTTGTATCACAGCTGTGGTCTCCCTCTAGGGCGCTTTCCCTGCACTAATTCTCCATATAGGAGATCTTTTGGGATCCGACCATCAGCCATTCTCACGACATGCCCAAGCCAGCATAGACGCCACTGTTTCAGAAGTGTGAACATGCTAGAGATTCCAGCATGTTCCAAGACTGCGTCGTTTGAAACTTTGTCACGCCAGGTGATGCCAAGAATACGTCAGAGACATCGCATGTGGAAGGTGTTCAGCTTTCTCTCCTGCCATGCATAAAGGGTCCAAGACTCGCTGCAGTACAAGAGTGTGCTCAGGACGCAAGCTCTATAGACCTGGATCTTTGTATGTTCCGTCAGCTTCTTAAAGTTGCACATGGGGAAAGTTGCACATGGGGAAAGTTGCGCATGGGAGGAAGTTGCGCATGGGAGGAAGTTGCGCATGGGAGAAAGTTGCGCATAGGGGAAGTTGCGCACTGGGGAAGTTGCGCACGGGGAGATGATGTGCACGGGGGGATGATGCACAGGGGGGATGATGCCCACGGGGGAAAGTTGCGCATATGGGAAGTTGCGCATGGGGAAGTTGCGCATGGGGAAGTTGCGCATGGGGGAGTTGCGCATGGGGGGTGATGCACATGGAGGAAAGTTGCGTACGGGGGAAGTTGCGTGTGGGGGAAAGTTGCGTGTGGGGGAAAGTTGGCATGAGAGGAAAGTTGCGTATGGGGAAGTTGCGCATGGGGGTATGATGCGCACTGGGGAAAGTTGCGCACGGAGGAAAGTTGCACATGGAGGAAGTTGCGCATGGGGAAGTTGCGCATGGGGAAGTTGCGCATGGAGGGATGATGCACACAGAGGAATGTTGCACACAGGGGAAAGTTGCGCATGGGGGGAAGTTGCGCCTGGGGGGAAGTTGCGCCTGGGGGGAAGTTGCGCATGGAGGAAAGTTGCGCATGGGGGAAGTTGCACATGGAGAAGTAGCACATGGGGAAGGTTGCGCATGGGGTTTGATGCATATGGAGGAAGTTGTGCATGGGGGTTGATGCGCATGGGGGAAGTTGTGCATGGGAGGTTGATGTGCATGGGGGGAAGTTGCGCATGGAGTAACTTGTGCATGCGCGGTTGATGCGCATGGGTGAAGTTGCGCGTGGGGGGTTGATGTGTATGGGGGAAGTTGGACGTGGGGGGTTGTTACACCTGGGGGAAAGTTATGCATGGGGGGTTGATGCATATGGGGGGATGGCATATGGGGGAATTTTACTCCCGCAACGCGGGTACGCCTTTCGCTAGTATTCATATAAAAATATTAACTGGATGTAAAAGTGATGACAGAACACTGGGATTGAATTCAAAACGTGCATTCAATGTGCATGATCTTATGAAGTCTACTTAGGCTGCAATCCTAAAGACACTTTCCTGGGAGTAAGATCCATTTAACACAATGGGGCTTTCTTCTGGGTAGACATGGTTAGGAGGCTGCAAACCAAGAAACCTTCAAAGTGTCTCCCCACTTTCTCCTTCTCTCCATCCTGAGCCTCTCTCTCCCCGATCCCTTCTGGCTGGCCCTGAGCTGCTTGCCTCTTCTCCACTGCTCTTCTCTCCCTCTGCCCAGTGGATGCCTGGCCACAGGAGGAACAGCGCGGAAGTGTTGCTTTCACTATGGGCAGGTGCACTAGGCAGCCCTGATGCTTTTTTAACAGGCTGCCCCAGCTGCCAACAAATGTGTTCTTTACGTGAAGCACTTTCTTTTTTTTCCCCACAACAATTTATTCAAAATTCAAAATTTTCAATTTTACCACTTTCTTTACGTGAAGCACTTTCTTTACGTGAAGCAGAATCCTAGAGAAAATTTTGTTACGTGAAACATACTTTACATGAGGCATTCTTTACATGAGGTGCCACTGTATTGCTTATTATTAAATTTAAAACTATTGCAAGTTATTTATTACGTATACAGCACAATCCTAACCATGTCTACTCAAAAGTGAACCTTGTTGTCTTCAACGGGTCTTACTGCCAGGAAATGTCTTTAGGATTGCAGCCCTACTTTATTAATTGCAAGAAGGCTCACAAAGAAAAGGGGGCTTTTCCTAGGTCATGCTAAAATCCAGGACATGTCCTAGAAAAGAGGATATATGGTCACCCTGAATCTGAACCAGTCAGCACCCCCTGAGCAGTGGGTGCTGCTGGGGGAAGGGGCAAGAGTCGGCATGTCCACCACTGTTCCTTGGAGGACTAGAGAGGCAGAGCAAATGAGAAAGAGGCATTGCTGCAGCTCTGGTGGTGTCCTCCCAGCATCAGCTTGGTGAGTCAGGCATTGCAGAAACCTGCCCAAGGGACTCGAGGTGAGTCGTGCCATGTTTGTTTTGAGGTGGAGTGGGCACTCAGATTGATGAAGCAAAAAGGCCCCAGCTGTCAACCATTTTTCACACCTTTCCCACTTATCCAACCCAACCCAGAAGCACAGGCAGCAGAGCAGGGAGGACAAGGTAGAGGCAGCTTGAGCTGTCATTATGTGGGGGGAAAGCATCATCAGGACACTCATGTTGAAACCCCAGGTCCCTGTGCAGAAAAGGGGGGAATCAGGACAGTGGTGGGATTCAAATAAATTAATCACAGGTTCTATGTCTTAATAACCTAAATTAACAACAGGTTCTATGTCCAGTGGTGGGCACCAGCAGGTTCGCACCTACTCTATAGAACCGGTTCTTAACAAGAGATAGTACATATAAAGTTTAAAAATAGCCATTTAAAAGTGGCTGCCAGATGGACAGAGAACCGGTTCTTAATTTCTTTGAAGCCCATCACTGTCTATGTTCCTTTAGTAACAGGTTCTCAGAACTAGGTGCTCATTAGCAAAGGGTTCTCTAGAACCTGTGAGAATCCCCGAAGCCCACCACTGGATCAGAACCAGCCCCCACTTTCCTGCTTACAAAGTAGCAAAAGAGACGTATCTCTTCTCTCTCCATTACCAGCCTGTTTGCCTTTGCCTCCTGCTTTTCTTTCTGTTTGAGTTGCTGCTGCTGCTGCTTCAAGAAGCAAAAAAAAAGGCAAAAGACCCTATACAGGCATTCCTGTATAGTGGATGGGTTAGGGCAGTGATTTTCAGCCAGTGTGCCATGTGTGCCATGGCTAGCCCTCAGGTGTGCTGTGGGAACTTGGGGAGGGATATTTATTAAGAGGAAAACTTGGGGATAGGAACAGCATGGCGTGCCTTGTCAGTGGTTAAAAACAACAGATGGTGTGCCATGAGATGAAAAAGGTTGAAAATCACTGGGTTAGGGAATCGAGCACCATCCAAAACTGAAAACCATTGGAAAAGTGGAACATAGTCTTTTTCAGCTTGCAAATGCAAAATGGCGACCAAAAAGTCATAAATACCACTTGCAAATAACACATATTTATTAACACAGCCAAAATACTCAACAAATTATAGTAAAATGAACAAAGGCATGTTTTTGAATAATGCTTATTTACTGAAGAGAGTCATAAGGAAACGCCAAAAACAAAGTATGATCACCATAATACATGCAAATCAACCTTAGGGAAGACAATTTAGACCAGTGGAGGGAGATTGAAACTCTGGATTTGGGGGTAAAGAAACAACGAGGTAAAGAAACAAACCCCCAAATCCACTTTTGACCAGTGGAGAGAGACTGAAAGAATGGAGTATATGTTGAATGAATCAGTTCTGGATATAATTGAAAAGTGTTGAAAGAGCAGAAGCCAGTGGTGGGCTTCAGGGGGTTCTCACAGGTTCTATAGAACGCTTTGCTAATGAGTGCCTGTTTCTGAGAACTGGTTACTAATGGGACATAGAACCTGTTGTTAGTTTAGGTTAATTTAGGTTAATTTATTTGAATCCCACCACAGAGTAGAACCATCAGAAAATGAACCATCAGAAAGTGAGGGATGCTTGTATTTCACATTGGGATGTTTTGATTTTTAAAATTGAAATGAGGATGCGGGAGAGGAAGCCATGGGCAATTTGCACATCCTGGTTGCTTGAACTAAATGGTCTGGCCAAAGAATGGAAGGGTTAAATACAGCTTCTCTTTCCTCCAGTATATCTAGCTTAGATCTCCTCCTCTCACTGCATTTAGCACTGGCAACAGCAACAACAACAACAACAACCACAAAAGAAAGCCTCAAGAGAGCTATCTGATAAGGGAGTGTCTCCTTGCTTTTGGGAAAAGTGTATATTTGTATGGAACAGACAAATATGTGTGCATAGATCAGCTGGGCCGGTGTTCACTAGCTACGGAAAAGGCAGCATGGTTATAATGCACCATGTAAGCAACCCCTGCCTTTTGCTGTTGGAGCCATTCCAGAAATGTGTGCGCATTGCCACCACTGCTTAGAACAGGTCAGGAGACAAGTGAGAGGGATCACTTGCATGGCGTGTTGTGGCAAGTGCAGTACTTACTGTGCCATTCCCTGTAGCTATGCCACTGCTGGTTATTTTTGTGTGTATGTAAAAGGTACAGGAATAGAGAGCAAACCAGTATGTTATGTGGGAAGACAAGAGATTTTTTTTAATCACCATGCACTAATTTTTTTATGGTACAGTCTTTAAACAAATTGTTATCAGTGGCATAAGATATGCCACAAGACTTCAGATATTGGTGCAACATAGCCATGCCGGCAGAAGCATTCTCAGGATGCAATCCTAACAAACATTCCAGCAATGGCATCCGGGCAATGCAACAACGAGGTAAAGAAACAAACCCCCAAATCCAGAGTAACTACAAGAGCACATAAGAGACATTACGTGCATCCGTAGTTACTGCATCACCCAGTGAAAACCTATGGGAAATTCATATTGGTATCCAGAGTAAATTGTTCTTATACTGGAGCAAGGACTCCCCACAGTTACTCTGGATTTTGCCCAAACATTGTCTTATCATAAGTGACTGCCCCCCAACTGCAGGATGCAACAGATGCCCCACTGGCACAACTATGCCAGTGCTGGAACATTGGTTAGGATTGTGCCATGAGCCGATTCAGAAAGGAATAAAGTGTACGAACCCTGAATCTGCAATGCATTTAGGAAGGAAAAAATACAACTGTCTCCTGCAATGCACAGGTTTCTTGCGGGTTTCGTAACAAAATTGTCCATCGGGGCTTTATAGCAATCAGGCGTAAGTGATCACTGGCATGCAGCTTCGGGAACACTCAGACCACAGAGGAAAATGGAAACAGGATAAAACAAGTAGGTCATGGCTGCTTCTGCACCCCACAACGGAGCACTCGGAGGGGACCAGGAATCAGCTGCAACCCCTTTGGTTGCCTTGGCAACCTGAAAGCAGGTTTGGTTACAATTCCAGCTCCAGCAAGCGAAGGTCTGAAGGACTGACTCATCTCGCTGTAAGTGCTATTCCCCTGGCAGTGGCTAATTACCGTGTCCTATATATATGTTTATATATAAGAAAAAACTGTGGCCAGGGTTAATGTTTTCATATACGGTATCTATATCCAGTCTCTGTCCTTGTTTCTTCCATCTTCCGCCTATTTTTCCATCTTCCGTTCCTCCTTTTGCACCATTTCTTCATTCTTTCTTTTGTTAATTCATTTGTTCTTCCTTTCAATGCCACTCATTTCCCATCCTCCCTTCCCATCACTTTTTCTTTCTGTTTAGTGGTGGGATTGAAATAAATTAACAACAGACTCTATGACCTAATAACCTAAATTAACAACAGGTTCTATTAGTAACCGGTTCTCAGAACCAGGCGCTCATTAGTAAAGGGTTCTATAGAACCCATGAAAACCCCCTGAAGCCCATCACTGTGTCGGTTCCTTTTTTCTTCTTTCTGTCCTCCTTATCCATAGTGATGTTCCTGACAAAGGGCAAAGCACTAAGGATTTTCAGGAGTAGCAACACCTACATAAACCACCTCTCCCCTGTGCCTGTTAACCAGCAGGCCAGGGTTCGAGACCTGGGTCGGCCCCACAAGACAGGGTGAGCTCCTGTCCTTAGCCCAGTTCTGCGACGCAGCTGGATCCAATTGTATTGGCTCTGCCTTTCCATTGGACTAATTCAGTGGCGTGGAGAGGGGGGATTTGCTGCTTGGGTAACAGCCTATCCTCCATAACAATCTAACCAAGCCTTTCGTGGTTGGCATGCAGCATATGCAGCGCCAAGCACGATACCATAGTCTTTCAAGACTGACGGAGGCTGCCTTGTCTTCAGAGCCATTCTCAGCTCTGAAACCAAAGGTTTACACAGACATCTTTACACAGACATCACTGCTCCTGAAAATGCCAGTGCTTGATGATGCTTTTCTTCTTTGTTTTTTCCTATGATAATTTGTGGTCAGCAGGTAGGTGGTGTGAGACCCAAGTACTGTAAGATGGAGTGATCTCCTGTTATTTGTCCAGCTCCTGCCAACCTAACAGTTTGAAAGTATGTCAATGCGAATAGATAAATAGGTACCCCTTCGCAGGGTGACCATACAGAATGGAGGACAGAGTGCCTCTACATTGCTTAGAAAAGGGAATTTAAGTAGATGCTTTAAAAACTCTTCTATGATTAGCTAAACCTGCATAAATTCCCTCCTCTATGCAACATTTAAAGGTAGAGGCACTCTGTCCTCTATTCTGTATGGTCACCCACCCCTTCTGTAACATCATTCCATGTGCCTTTGGCATTTAGTCATCCCAGCCACATGAACATGGAGACATCTTTGGACAATCGTGGCTCTTGGGCCTTGTAACAGGGATGATGAACACTGCCATGAAAGTTGGTCTGGACTAGCAGGCCTGTGTGGGACACCTTTACTTTTACATTTTTATCCTTACTGACCTCGAACATAATCCTAACTAACTTTCCAGCACCAAGGTAAAGGCAATGCCTCTCCAAGGTAAGGGAACAAACATTATCTGTCCGCAGACTCTGTAAGGCCAAGAAAAACTGCTTCTAGGGCTTTCCTGTGCCTCCCAATGCTTTACAAGGCAATTAAAATGTAATCTCTGGTCTCCTTTTGAAATATGGAAGTAGTGTTTGTTCGTTTGTTCATTCATTTGTTCATTCGTTCTTTCTTTCTGAAGATTGGGCGATATTACGAAAGCCCTCCAGAGACGACTGGAGCAGAGCTGTAATTACCTTCAGAGGGCTTAAGGGGCTGAAAGCCACAGATTTTCTTATCCATGGGTTTTTTTGTGTATCTGTGGGGTGGGGCTGGGGGAGTACAGGAACAAATCCCTCACAGTTACTGAGGCCACATCTGTATTTTTCACCAATGTACCCCATATACTTCCTCTCCTGTGGTCTCCCTATGTTTTTTTCTGAATTCTAGACTTTTCAGGAAGGGAAATGCCCTTTTCATATTCCAGATACACAGATGATGCTTTATAAATCAACAATTACATTTATTCAAATCTGTGAATCTAATGTACACCCTATACTGTACTTATAATCAAAATACCACATTTTGTGTTTCTTTATCAAAACAGCTAAAATTATCAACGTATAAGATTTTGTAAGCTGATGAACATTAGCTTTCAGAGATCATCGTAAAAATATTATTTTATGACTAAGGGCGCAATCCAGAGTAACTATGGGGAGTCCTTGCTCTGATGTAAGAACAATTTACTCTGGATTGCAATATGAATTTCCCATAGGTTTTCATTAGGTGGTGCCGTAACTACATCAACGTAAATGTCTCCCGTAGTTACTCTGGATTGTAGGGTAAATGAGGGTGCAGTCCTAATCAATTTAGGCCAGTCAATTCACCCTTCTCCTGCAGTGGTGTGGGTGAGTTCCAGCTAACCTCCCAAGGAATGGTGTTGAAGTGCCTTGCCGCAGTTTTGTGATACCCCCAGGGCAGCAGAAGAGTTGGATTGGCCTATCCATAGTTAGGATTACACTATGAATGAATGAGGGTGGCCAGCACAACTCACCAATCTCCCTGTTTCTGCAGTGGCATTGGTAAGCTGGCACGGCTGTGCACTGCCCTACCAGGAGTGGCACAGTGTGTGTTACGGCACTTTTATGACAACTCAAGCCAGCATGGTTCTTGTGCCGGCCTAACTAGGGTTTAGGATTGAGCTATGAATGAATAAATGAATTTACTGTATTTATATTCTGCCTTTCAATGAATGAATGATCAAGTTAATGGGGGTTAACACCAAGTTTAGAGATGCCACTGCATTTAGACTAAGATATATAATTTAGGGCAAAATCCAGAGTAACTACGGGGAGTCCTTGCTCCGGCGTAAGAACAATTTACCCTGGATTGCAATATGAATTTCCCATTGGTTTTCACTAGGTGGTGTAGTAACTACAGGCGCTTGTAATGTCTCTTACATGTTCATGTAGTTACTCTTGCTGTGGGTTACTCTAGGGCTGTGGGTGGCGCAAGCGGTTAAGACGCTGTGCCTGTTAACCAGCAGGCCAGGGTTCGAGACCCAGATCAGCCCCACAAGACAGGGTGAGCTCCTGTGAGCTCTGCGACGCCAGCTGGATCCAATCGTATCGGCTCTGCCTTTCCATTGGACTAATTCAGTGGCGTGGAGAGGGGGGATTTGCTGCTTGGGTAATAGCCTTGCTGCTTGGGTAACAGCCTATCCTCCATAACAATCCAACCCAGGCTTTCGTGCTTCGTATGCAGCGCCAAGAACGATACCATAGTCTTTCAAGACTGATGGAGGCCTGCTTTTAGTTACTCTGGATTTGACTGTTATTCTGTATTATACTGAAGACGGTCCATTATGGAGTGATGCAATGAGCTCTTGCACTGGGTGATGCACACCTTAATTATGCCTCGGCTATCTTTCTTTTGATAATTCTTGGTTGTCTCAGTTTCCTGGTACATGCTCAGTATCCCACTCTTTTCCCACCTCTCCTTTTCCTTAAGAGTCTATGAAAGCTCCTGACCTTAGAACAAGCACACACTTCTCTCCCTTCCTTGCCACCTCCTCCCCACCCACCCGCCTGCTTTTATTGGACTGTGTCCAAGAGTATTACAGCAGAACAATCTGAGAAGCCAGATCTGTGCAGCTCTAAGTTTGGCTGTTGCCTGACCTACTTTTAAAAGCCTTATACGGTCATCATACTGAAGTGGACAGCTGCCTTTTATTTATTCATATTTTTTTACTTTTAAAAAGGTGTTTCCCTTCCCTGCTTTTTTTGTCACTGTGCATTTGAGAAGTTCAATTTAAGTCCACCGGCCTGATCCACAAAACAAAAACAAGCTCCTGCAGAGGAATGCCAGCTTTGGAAAGAATACAGGGATGGAAACAGACAGACACACAGCACATCTGTGCTTTCTCCTTGGCACTCACTACCCAGAAGAAAGGAGAAATCTTGCGGAGTAAACAGAAAGGCCTTAGCCCAGTGGTTCTCAATCTTCCTAATGCCGTGACCCCTTTATAAGTTCCTCATGTTGTGGGGACCCCCAACCATAAAATTATTTTCGTTGCTACTTTATAACTGTAATTTTGCTACCGTTATGAATCGTAATGTAAATATCCGATATGCAGGATGTATTTTCATTGTTACAAATGAAATGTGTGTTCTATGCGCACATTGAACACAATGGGATTTATTTTAGAGTAGGCATGCATAGGATTGGGCCCTGAGGCTGCAATCCTATCCACATTTACATGGGAGTAAAGGCCCTCTGACTATAATGGGATTTATTTCAGATTAGGCATGCATAGGATTGGGCCCTGAGACTGTCAGTGAGCCCCAGTGCATGCGCAGCTGCAGCCGGAGGTCTGGCAAGCTTGACCTGGCCCCCTGCACGAGGGGTCTTTAGGCGACCCCCAAAGGGGTCCCAACCCCCACTTTGAGAAACACTGCCTTAGCCAGTACCTTATGGCGCTCAAAAAATACAAACTGAAACAAAAATATTAGAATAATGACACTTTGATTCCAGTGTCATGTATTCTCCAAGAAACTGAAAGCAGTGCACCTGGTTTTTCCTACCTTTTATTCTCATAACAAACCAGTTAGAGTAGACTATCCCTACAATCCAGAGTATCTATGGGAAGACATGAGTCACTTACGCTGAATTGCTCTATGCTTTCCCCGTAGGTTTCTCATAGGTGGCACCGTAAGTACGTTGGTGTAAAAGGTCCCATAGTTACTCTGGATTTTAGCCTATTTTCAGAGATGGTCACCATCCTAAAGCCACTCCAAGAACTTCTTGGCTGAACACTGTTCCTAGCGCTAGTGTGGACCTCCAGTACCACAACAGGATATTGCAAATGCACCTTAAGGAATGTCCATAGTACCCAGAGAGGAGGGATCACTGGCTCTGGGATTTTGTGCTGTGTGGATGGCAGCTGGAACTCCTCCATCTAGTTTGACTCAAAATGGTAAAATGAGAAGAATTATAGGTTAAGGCTGGATTTAGAAATTCATGTAGTTCAACTCCCTAAGTGCAGGCAACCATCCTGGGGTATGGTTGGAGGAGGTGTCTTGCTTACCCCGCACCATCCTAAAAGATTGGTTTGTTTTCTAATGTTGAGAGTCACTGTTTTACATCCTTCTTGATTGAAAATTGAGACATATTAGCAATAAGCCCATAATTCTTGTACAAAGGATCACTGTCTAAGCTTCTTCCTCCACAGCTGCCCATACAAAAATGCCTACACTGTTACGGACAGTCTGTTTGCTGCTTGACACGTCTTTTATGTCATAGCTGGTCTCGTAAAGATTTAGAAAGGCAATAATGTGTTGTTCTCTAGGATTCAGATTGACTTGGGAAACAGTGTATAATCGCCAGGTCAAGATAGGACGCTGTCATTGAAAATTGTGAAATCTGCACACTGCACAGTTATGTCCATGTGCATGCTTATGTACTAGGACTAAAATGCAACTGCACCCCACATTTCTTAATATTACATTCTATTTACGTTAAACCCTAATGGGCCAGCCAAAGCTTCCCAGAGGCAAGACTCAGACCCCCAATGCCACAATTCAAAAGCTTATAAATAGTAGTAAATAATTATTATAGAATCAGATAATATTGAGATATTGGACACTTTAATATTAGCCAGTATGGTTTCTCGGGCATACATGTGCAACGAGGGGGTAAGAACTGCCTCATTGGATTTCTTCCTGTCACACAGCTCTTTAAAGGCACATCACCCCCTGATCTCACCTTCCGCGGTCTTCACCCTGATCTGCTTTTCTCAGGTCTCCTTTGGAGGTTTAATCCTTCACATATGATCCTTAGGCATTAAGAAGAGTCTATGCCTCCTTGGCTTGCAAACAAGTAGGTCACAGAAAGTGTTGCCATATCCCCAGGAGGCAATGTGGCATTGGGAACTGTTTTTATCTCCTCCACAGGACCTGCATTAGCATCTTATCCTGTGATGCTAGTTATCCTTAGGGTTAATTGTTAAAAAACTGATGTTGTGCCTTAATAATTTTCATACCTTGTCAGTGTGCCATGATATGATAAAGGTTGAAAATCACTGCAATAAATGGGTCAAGGAGAAAGAAACTAGTCCCAGGCAGTCGAAATAAAACTGCTCTGAACCAATGATAAGCTCTATGAATGTTGTGAAGTAGTTAAGCTAGGAGGACTGGGGTTCAAGTTCCAACTTGGCCACAAGCTGCATAGATTAATCTGGTTGGCCAATTACTATCTCTGCTTAGCCTTAGCTCCCTCACAGGGATGTTGTAAGGACAATAATAGCAGGAAGAGGAGCGATGCACACTTCCTTGGGCTCCTTTGAAAAAGGTCTGAATATATCTATGAAAAATAAAAGAATAACAAAATCAAAAGTAGCTTACGTGAAAAACAGAAGTAGCTACATATTAGTAACTGAAACTATATTTGGAATTGCTTCTTCTCTTAAAATTTAAAATGTTAAATATTTGCTAAATAGGTCAAACGAAACAATTTTGTTCAGTTATTTTTCTTATTCTTTGATTTTATTCATTGTTTTATATTCTGAGTTTTTTTAATATTAGGATATTAAGTTGCCTCGGGCATCTGTTCTGACAGAAGAAAGATGGGATAAAAATCTTTTCAAGAATACAATATTTTGGGCCATCCATGTACTGTATATTGTTTTGTACAAAACTTTAAATAAAGGAATATGTGAATTAATAGCTAAGCCTGTTTGTTTTAGTCTGTTTTTCAGCTTAGATTATCACCCACAGCAATACTAATAGAATCCATAGGAAGATACAATATATATAAGCAGCTTGGATATGTGTTCGTACAGTGGGGAGCAGTTGCAGCACCACAAAAAAAATATAGGGGTACACACAGAACTGGAAACCCTCATTAGGAGGGGTGAGCTTTGTCCTACATGTTAGACTTCTGAAGGAGAAATAACTGCATGTTTAGCATTAATGCTCCTATTAATGGGGGCCCTATTAATGGAAGGGGCACCTTCACCATAGCAGCATCCATTATATGCCTGTGTGTGGTGGAATACTTTCCATTTCTGGAAATGATGGGATGGCACAGGAGATGTTAGTCTGTAGTTTCTCCCTCCTATCTTCAAGTGACTGGGAGGTCCAAGCTGTCACCCCTGTGCTGTCCACATCTGTGCTTTTCAGATGTGGACCCCAGCAAAAATGAAACAGATTAGCAATACAATACTAAGAAAACATCTAGTGTTTCCTTTTGGCAGAGAAGAGCTTTCTAGCATCGAACATGGAATGAGATGCAACCATAGTCACTCTCTGCAAGGATTTGGCAAAGACTGCGTTTCATCTCCACTTGCAAAATGGCTGCCTTTGGATCTGGATCCAAAGGCTGCTTTATTGAGTGAAATGCAAGCAATCTGCAAGCAGATGCCAACATTTGACAAAAACAAACAAAAAACAACAACATGGTATTCAGGTGTCTTTTTTAATGCAGACATTTACAGGTTGTTATCTAATGAAAGAGGCAAAAAGCAGATTTGGGGGAAGCTTAATTTATGAAAAACAAAATCAAACTTCTGAGTGTCCACATTTAGCTTGGAAGAGTGAACATGACAAAGAAAGAAATGTCTGGAAACTTGATATGGCTTTTTGATATTAGCAAGGCTAATATGTGTTATTATACTTATCAGCAAATATACTTGATATTAGCAAGGCTAATTTCTCCTTATCCCACTCCCATAACTATAAGTATTTACTTTCTTTCTCCTTTACGCTCTGACTTCAAAACGGCTAGCTACAGTAAATATTTCATCCATTGTTGTTATTACCAATTAGGCCAGTTAGGCCAAAGCCCTGGCATAAGTTCTGTGCTGACCTGAGGGTGTCACAAAAGAGCCATAAGACACTCTGCACCACTCCTGAGGGGAATGTTAGGCCATTGATCAGACATGTGCTTGCCTCCCTACATCATGAGAACAGGAAGACTGAGTACTCACTCACTGGTGCCCAGTGGTGCCTTCTGCCCACAGCACAGTGGTGCCTGGTGCCCAGTAGGGATGCCCTATGTCCACTGCTTGTTGGTGCTGACTGGCCATTGCATTGTGGTGGTTTGTGGAACCCGCTGCCCAGTTCCCAGTAGGGTGGTCTGTGTCTAATAGCAGTGCCGAATGCCCTCTGCTCTCCTCCACCACTACCCCCTGGTACTCTTTGGTACCCAGTGCCTGTCAGTGCCTGATGTCCACCTCCCGGTGTCAGTACTCAGTATCCACCTATGCCCCGCTGTGCCCGTTGGTGCCCAGCTATGCCTGGGGCCCACAAATATTATTGAAATTTTACTCCTGCAATGACCAGTTCATTCTGCTAGTATATTTATAAATACTTTTTTGGGTGAATTTGAGAGACACATCATTTTAATGAGGCATTTGCTAGTCAATTTTCACAGTGCCAACACAAATCTTTGTGAAACAGCCTGGGGCACCCTCATATATAAGCTGGCAGAGGATTTTCTTCACTCACAGATTTTTAACTGCATGAAAGCTAAAATCACAGGAAAAATGTGCTTTGAAGTGCCTACTTACTTCAGGAATAAAGCAACTGTTATGACCATGAAAGTAATAGGATTTACTAACATCAGATTGTGATTTTTCTCTTTTTACTTAACATGGCAATAGATTATATATTCATTGAAAAGCAGAAAAGCTTAGATCTCAAAATAAAATATTGTGTAACATTCTAGGATATCCCCCCCCCCCGGTATATATTCAACTCTGATATATAAAATGGGGTAGTTGTATTTTCTATGAGAGGTCAAAGAATATTGCCATTATTTTCATAGCAATCACTGAAACAGCTCAGAAAATCTACCCTTTTATTTTCTCCATTTTCTAGTAAAAGAACATCTCCTGTGCTCCACTTAGACTGCCATCATAAACCTCAGTTAGGCCAGCCTAAGCCCAAGCATAAGTTCTGTGCTGGTTGGTCTGAGGATGTCACAAAAGTGCTTTAAGACACTTCTGCACCACTCCTGGGGAAGGGTTTGGCCAGAGCACATGTATGTGCTTGCCTCCCTATATCACTATGGGATTGGAAAGACTGATGAGATATGCCAACATAGGTTAGGATTGCACCTATTGTTAAATATGTACCCATGTGCAACATTAAAGTCAAGGGGAAGGGAAAGATAGGGAAACTTTTTCATTCCCAAATTCTTTCCTTTGATTTGAAAACAAAAGGAAATAGAATTGGAGAGATTAAAACAGGAAGTGACAAACAGGATGGCTTCTATAGGATTATGGCTGCAGTCCTGAAGTGCACTTGGGTTAGCCTATCTATGACTGGGCTGGCCCAATTCCAAGATAGGCCAGTCTAGTTATACCAGAATTGCTTGGGCTGGCATAAGTCAACTTAGGCTGGCCCAAGACAGATGGACCTGGAGCAGCCTAGTTGTGCCAGTCTAGGCAGTTCAGGAGCAGTATGTCTGAGCATGTCTAGGCATGTTCAGCATGGCCTAGACCAGTGCAGTTAGACTGGATCCAGAGCCTGTTTTCAGGGCAGACATCCCTGTTTCCTCACAGCTCCTCAGAGTTAGGCCACCTCAGGAGCAGGAATAAATCTGCGTAGACCCATAGGGGTCAATGATAAGCCTGAGTAAAATTGTAAGTGATGGCAAAAATTTCTGAATCCTAGGCCAACCCCTGCCTCTCAACCTCAGGATACAGCACCATTCCACTTCAGGATATGGCACAACTCCCACAGTCCAGTGAGCATGCTGCCCTGTGCTGAGACCTTCTAGCCCTGTGGGTTTGGCCTAAGTGTCATCCTAGATTTCCTGACGGGTATGGAGGCCAGCCCCACACTACTAGAGTTCCCTGTGCAATGTATGTGAGAGTGCAATCCTAGGCATTTCTACTCAGAAGTCTGACCCATTGTGTTCAGAGTGGCGTACTCGCATGAAAGTGTGTACTTTATAGGATTGCACCCAAAATCATCATCCATTTTGAAGGGATGTGAACCTGCGTTTTGGCTGTGGGTGCCAGGATTCTAAGCACACACATACCCTACAATCCAGAATAACTACGGGTCCACGTAAGAGACTTTATGTGCACCCGTAGTTACTGCACCACCTAGTGAAAACCTATGGGAAATTCACATTGCAATCCAGAGCAAATTGTTCTTACACCGGAGCAAGGACTCCCCGTAGTTACTCTGGATTGCGTCCATAGGCTTACAAAGGGTTTGGTTTCTATGGAGTGTATTGATGTGCTTGCACACACAGAAGCTGATGCTAAGTGCACACAAACATTACACACACACACACTTTTATGAGGGCTTTGGTTTCTGTGGAGTCTTTTGATGGTAACAGGACTTCCAGAGATGTTTCCTTTCAGTATGTTCAAACACGTGTCTTTGGAAGGTCCTGAAACCATGAACTGCCCCATGGCTGATGCTAAGCTACACTACACCCACACACTTTTAAGATGGCTTCAGTTTGTGTGCAGTGTGTTGATGTGTTTGCACGTACTGAGAGGAAACATTGCTGAAATCTCCTGTTACCATGGACGGAGCATGAGAGCTGCTCTGTGGCTCGTGCTAAGTGCACACAAACATTATATGCACTTTTATGAGGGCATGGGTTTCTGTGGAGTGTGTTGATGTGTTTTGCACATACTAAGAGGAAACCTCTTTGGAAGCTCCTGTTACCATAGACGGAGCATGACAGCTGCTCTGTGGCAGAAGCTAATTGCAACCACTACAAACACATACTTTTAAGATGGCTTCATTTTCTGGGGAGTGTGTTGATATGATTGCATATACTGAGGGGAGACGTCTTGGGAAGCTCCTGTTGTCATGGATGGAGCATGAGAGCTGCTCTATGGCTGATGCTAACTGCGCATGTTACACACACACACACTTTTAAGATGGCTTCATTTTCTGTGGAGTGTGTTGATATGATTGCACTTACTGAAGGGAGACATCTTGGGAAGCTCCTGTTATCATGGACAGAGCATGAGAGCTGCTCTGTGGCTGATGCTAAGCACACACACTACTCACACACACACACACTTAAGATGGCTTCATTTTCTGTGGAGTGTGTTGATGTGTTTGCACATACTGAGGGGAGACATCTTGGGAAGCTCTTGTTATCATGGATGGAGCATGAGAGCTGCTCTGTGGCTGATGCTAACTGCTCATGTTACACACACACACTTTTAAGATGGCTTCATTTTCTGTGGAGTGTGTTGATGTGTTTGCACATACTGAGGGGAGACATCTTGGGAAGCTCTTGTTATCATGGATGGAGCATGAGAGCTGCTCTGTGGCTGATGCTAACTGCTCATGTTACACACACACATTTTTAAGATGGCTTCATTTTCTGTGGAGTGTGTTGATATGATTGCACATACTGAGGGGAGACATCTTGGGAAGCTCCTGTTATCATGGACAGAGCATGAGAGCTGCTCTGTGGCTGATGCTAAGCACACACACTACTCACACACACACACACACACTTAAGATGGCTTCATTTTCTGTGGAGTGTGTTGATGTGTTTGCACATACTGAGGGGAGACATCTTGGGAAGCTCTTGTTATCATGGATGGAGCATGAGAGCTGCTCTGTGGCTGATGCTAACTGCTCATGTTACACACACACACTTTTAAGATGGCTTCATTTTCTGTGGAGTGTGTTGATATGATTGCACATACTGAGGGGAGACATCTTGGGAAGCTCCTGTTATCATGGACAGAGCATGAGAGCTGCTCTGTGGCTGATGCTAAGCACACACACTACTCACACACACACACACACACTTAAGATGGCTTCATTTTCTGTGGAATGTGTTGATGTGTTTGCACATACTGAGGGGAGACATCTTGGGAAGCACCTGTTATGGACAGAGCATGAGAGCTGCTCTGTGGCTGATGCTAAGCACACACACTACTCACACACACACACACACACTCAAGATGGCTTCATTTTCTGTGGAGTGTGTTGATGTGTTTGCACATACTGAGGGGAGACATCTTGGGAAGCACCTGTTATCATGGATGGAGCATGAGAGCTGCTCTGTGGCTGATGCTAAGCACACACACTACTCACACACACACACACTTAAGATGGCTTCATTTTCTGTGGAATGTGTTGATGTGTTTGCACACACTGAGGGGAGACATCTTGGGAAGCACCTGTTATGGACGGAGCATGAGAGCTGCTCTGGCTGATGCTAAGCACACACACTACTCACACACACTTAATATGGCTTCATTTTCTGTGGAGTGTGTTGATGTGTTTGCACATACTGAGGAGAGACATCTTGGGAAGCACCTGTTATCATGGACGGAGCATGAGAGCTGCTCTGCAGCTGATGCTAAGTGCACACAAACACACACTTTTATGACGTCTTGGTTTCCTGTGGAGTGTTCTGGTGGACTTACGCACCGTGGGAAGGGGGTTTGGTTCAATAAGGGGTCTGCCCTCGTGGCAGCAACAAAAGATGTCTCCCCTTTAGTGTGTGCAAGCACATGAACACACTCCACAGAAAATGAAGCCATCTTAAGTGTGTGTGTGTGTGTGTGTGAGTAGTGTGTGCACTTAGCATCATCCACAGAGCAGCTCTCATGCTCCGTCCATGATAACAGGAGCTTCCCAAGATGTCTCCCCTCAGTATGTGCAAACACATCAACACACTCCATAGAAACTGAGACCCTCATAAAAGTGTGTGTGTGTAGTGTGTGTGTGTGCACTGAGCATCCTCCAGGGAGCACCACTCCTGCTCCATCCTTGGCATCATGTGCATCCAAAGGCGTGTCCCCCTCAGGCTGTGTGAGCACATTTTCCTTTATTGACACCCTGGACTCATTGACTGAGGGCTCCCCTCACACTCTGGGGCTGCGCGCATTGTGCTTTGTGTGGGTCAAGCTTTCAAGCTCTCAACGGCTTTTATTTGAACTTCAACTGCCATTTGAATCCTAACGGCCATCTCCTTCACCCCTGAAAAAGACAGGCAGTAGTTGTGGGGGGAGGGGTGGCGCGAGGAATTATGGGTGCCGAGCGCTCCCACCCCCCCGTTCTTCAAAATGGCGCCGCCTGAACCAGAGCAGGCTTTTGTTCGCTGCGGCAAAATCGCGCCGCATTGCCGACAAGGGCGCGAAAGTAGGTCACAGTAGCCCCGCCCATCGTGTGGGCGGACCCCCCAGACGAGCATAAAGGGGGAGGAGCAACGTCTGCAAAGGATTGAATTCGTCCAATCACGAAGCGCGTAAGGAAGTGGGCGGGGCTTGTTGCCCTTGCCAACCTCATCCCGCCTCCTCTAGCGGCTTAATTCTCGCGTCTTCATCTCCTTCTCCCTTCACCCGAGCGGCCAATCAAAACCCTCCGTCGGGAATGACGTCATGCGCGCGAGGAAGAGGCGGGGATAGAACGTTACGAATATTAATGAGGTAGGCGTGGCCTCAGAGGGGATATATAAAGCGGAGTCGCAGAGAGTCGCTGCGTATTTCCCGCTGGAACGTTGAAGAGGTCGGTTCTTGTGGTTAACCGCGAAACCAAATCGGTAAGGGAGGAGGGGGGAAGAGGTGCCAGGGACAGGCTGGAGGGCCACGAATCTTAATGGGAGGCTGCAATTGGGGTGGGGTGTGAGGAGACGGTGGTGCCTTCTAGGGGAAAGAATGGGTTGGGGGGGCCTCTGGCTAGACTTAGCCTACAAAATGGCGTCCCTACCGGCTTTTGATGAAGCCTTAAAATGGCGACAAAGAGGTGGCCAGGTGGTGGCGCTGCGCGTGCCCGAGTGAGCGATGGGAGGGGGAGGCTTCTCTCTCTGCGCGTGCGCAGTCAAGGTTCCTTCTAGCGGCCCCTGGTGGTGAGCTGTAGAATTTCACTTGAGTCCCCATTCCTGAAGGTTGGCTCCCCCCCCCCCCCCAGAAGTGACCTGCAATCCTCTTGAAAATGGCAGGCATGGGCTGCAGTCCTACTTTCCTGGGAGTAAAACCCATTGAGCACAATGGAGCTTACTGTTGAGTAGACATGGTTAGGATTGTGCTCATGCAGTGTAATCCTACACAGAAGTCCTATTTCATTCATTGGGGCCTACTCTCAGGAAAGTGTGTTTGGGATTGAAGCCGTTATTATTTATTTCTTTTTATTTTTGGTTTTCATGCACTTTGAATTTTCTTTCGCTGTATTAAACTCGAAATAGATACATGGGAGCTGTTAATATGTTGAAATTGTTTTTAGAGTTGAGTTCATGAAATGTCTCGTTGATTGGTTGTTTAAAAGTTAATGTGGAATGAATTTTTTAAAAAATTTTATTAAATGATGGTTAGCATGCTTTTCAGCAAAAGCTTCTGATGAAGAGGCAATGCGTTTGGTGAATTTATTTCATTTTTATTTATATGAAATATATACAATTTATATCCTGACTTCCTTCCTAAAGAAAGGCAGCTAAGCAACATTTAAAATGGAATAAAATACAGTTTAAGAACCAGCTAAAGCTGTAAAAACCAAATGATAAAATACAATTAAAACTAAAACTAAAAATCTAGGTTAAAAAATAGGCAGACAATCGGGCTTACTTTAAAAGATACCTGGCAGATGGCTATTATTACTTTTGATATTCGTAAGGCATGTTTCCATCTTTGTTGGTGTAGTGGACAATAGACTCATCACAAAGCGGTAAGATCATGAGTTATATAAAAGGTTCCACATTTTTTTCCTGACGTAAGGCTTAAAAAAGAAGTCCCTGGAAATTAACTGTTAGTGCACACACTGTAATGTCCCCTTTTCTGTTAGCAGGTTCTGTCAAGAGACAATTCCCTAATCAGAAAGAATAGATGTCGGTATTAATATTGATAACTGGATGATCTTAAGATTGCTCAAATGTGTCTTCCCTGTTGGTTTTTCTTTTACTTCTTGAAGTAGTGTTGCTCTTTGAGAGGTCTCTTAAAAATATTTAATTTTTTAGTTCCAAAATTGAGCTTTAATCACAAATGTGGGAGTTACCTTGAAGGGGTTGCTTCTTCTCCATTGGGGCACCAGATGCAAAATATGGACAGGCTATCTTTGTTTATAGGAGTTGTACAGAGAAAGAGATTCTGGAAATATGGCATCTTTGTCATGTTGAGATTAAAGGATATGCAAATGGTTTGCCCCAGCATAGGTTGTGAGTAACCACTTTCAAAGGAGAGGTGTTTTGTTTCATTGTCTGTTAGTGTGACTGTTAAACATGGGGGTATTTTTGCTTGCAGGAAAAAAAATGGCATCTGATGAGGGAAAGCTCTTTGTTGGTGGACTCAGCTTTGACACCAATGAACAATCTCTGGAGCAAGTCTTCTCAAAATATGGGCAGATATCTGAAGGTAAGAAAGGAAACTGTTCTAGCATCTTTTTTCGTGATTGCAGTGTCATTTGAATTGCTGAGTATAGCTGCAAATTTTAAAAGATGATTAAAGGATTTTGTCATCGTTACTGGCTTCAGTTTTAGCAAGAATAAACAGTTTTCTGTTCTGCTTTGTCCTGCTGTTAGGTAGTGAGCTATGTCTTCTAAAAGTGTCTTCTTTTCATTCCAGTTGTTGTTGTTAAAGACAGAGAAACCCAGAGGTCCAGAGGATTTGGCTTCGTAACATTTGAGAATATTGATGATGCAAAAGATGCAATGATGGCTATGAATGGCAAGGTGAGAAGTGCAGTTGTGTGGTGGTGGTCTGGGAAGTTTTGCGTTGTAGAACATAAATATGTTCAGTGTATGTGATCATACATGCAAAAGGCTAAACTTGTAAACAAATTATATGCTAATAGTGATGTTAGGGGGAGTGGTGGGTATTTACGTGATTAGCATCTGCATGCATGTGTTCATGCTGCTTAACAAGTAGTTAACTGTGAAGTTGCTTTATTTTCAGTCTGTTGATGGCCGACAGATCAGAGTTGATCAAGCTGGCAAGTCATCAGAGAACAGATCCCGTGGATACCGAGGGGGTTCAGCTGGAGGTAGAGGCTTTTTCCGTGGAGGCAGAGGCCGAGGCCGAGGTTTCTCCAGGGGTAAGCTGATTGATGGCTTTTGGTTTTTGGTGTCTCATTTTGTTGTAATGAGTTGTATTTAATCTACAGGACTCTGATTCCATTTCAGGAGCTGGTGGAGACAGAGGCTATGGTGGCAGTAGATTTGAATCCAGAAGTGGAGGGTACAGTGGTTCCAGAGATTATTATAGCAGCAGGTAAGAGCAAGCAAATAAATCAGGTGGATTAAAAAAGTAAAAAAATCTGGTTGATTTGTGTTTGCTTGAGACTGTGTGTGAACTTTGTTTTGATTCTCTTTATAGCAGGAATCAAGGCAGCTATGGTGACAGGCCTTCAGGAGGGTCCTACAGAGACAGCTATGACAGTTATGGTAAGTGTTAGATCATGAGGGAACAGGATATGTAGGAGTGTCTGAAGCCTCTTTTGATCTTGCAGTGATTACCTTGAAAGTATGTAAAGTTCGTTTGGAGCTTATTGCTGGTAAATCTGTCCTTGCCCCCAAAAGCACCTTTCTGGCAGGCTTAAAACATACATGTTGCTGAACAGAGAACTCTTTAATGCATGTGTAGCTTTAGATGTATCCAGACACAAGGCGAGTTGTATGCACTAGCATTCTTAATTTTCAAATTGACACTAGAAAATCTTTCAAGTCCACTTGAAAAGACAAAGTTGAGGGGTGGGACAAGAAGTAGTAGCAAATTAGTGTTGAGGTTCTTGGAAACAAGTAGGGGAGGAAAAATGCTGGAACTTGTCTATGCTTCGGTGCCTTTACAATTGTGCCTGCTTCTTGTCCTCAGCTACGCACAACGAGTAAAAAACCTTCCTGACTCAAGATCGTCCTTCCAATGGCTGTGTTTATAAAGATTTTTGGAGCTTCGCTGAAAACGTTCTTGTGTAGTCATCTCCTTTGTATTTTCACTTTTGTAGTTAAAAAAAAAAAGTCCTCTTGGTTCTGACTTTCTCAAAAACACAGCCTGACAGCTTCTAAGATGTGATGGTCTATTGAGACTCTAAAGAAAGTTCTGGGTTTTTCCTCTCAAGTGTTTTAACTTTTTTTTAAAGCACTTAAGATTTTAGTTATTTCATGAGCCAAGGTGTGCGCGCATGTCATTTTTTAAAGAAAGACAAGAAGGTTTGGGGCCCCATTTTTCTTTCGAGCAAGAAAGGACCTTAATTGTTCAGTAGAAGCTGAGCAAGCTGTGAATTTTCATTTTCTGTTGAGTGCATCAATTTGTAACATTGCTTTAGTGTAGCAAGGTAGGTATTGTGGCCTGGGTTTGAATTTAAAAGGCAACCCACCTTGATATATCTAAAGAGATATTTGCTTGTACTGTTTCAACCTGCATTGAGACACTTTTACTTGTATGCCATAAAACTTTAACCCAGAGAGACTCTGCAAGACTTACCATGCAAGAGGTTCATGGAAAAAAATGTTTGTTTATATTGTCCTTTTTTTACTGCAAGAAAGTATGCCTAATTCCATTTATGTTGTAATTTTGAAGTGGTAAAAAGGATTTCTTGTATAGTTTTCCTTTGGCTTCACGAAGCCTATTAAAGTCCATCTGAAACAAAAATCTGCTCTTGAAATCTTACATCTTGCTGCACAACACAACTCTGGACAATTGTAAAGTTACAGTTGAGAGAGAACAGCACCAGGGACAGAGAATTCTACTTAATGGAGAATTGTAGGGGTCAGTGGCATTGAAAGCCTAATGAACACATCAGAGTGACATAGCTAGAAACTAGGGTCTTTGAGGGTGGTAGACTGTCTGAAGAGCTATAGTAATTCCTATTGCCCTTAATGGGATTGAACTAGGCTGGAATTGATCCAACCTGTGTAAATTGTTCTGGGAATTCCACTGCTTTCTTTTGGAACATTCTAGGGATTCAGAACAAATAGTTCCTGACAGCTCTATACTAGTGTAAGAACTAGTAGCGTTTTAGCTGAGAACTTGATAGCTGAAAACCAGTCAGATATTAGCCTAGAACAGAGTGTGTCTCTTCTTGCTAACTGGATCAGCTGCTGCTAGTCCGACAGTGTTCCAAGGCTGTTACACACTGACCTAATTTAGCTAGTTTGTCGTTGCCTTCTAAGTTCTAAGAATTCTCTGCTAGCATATGGAAAACGGCAGTACCTTGGCGAAAAAGAAGTGTTGTGCCTCCCAACAAAGAGAACCTCTGAGACGAAAGCTGCTCTCTTGGCTAGTTCATATGTGGGGATAGTCCTGTAATTCGAGGTAACTCTTTTGCTCATGTCCGCATCCTTCCTCCTGTTGAGAGCTCATTTTTTTTTGAAAGTCTGAATGTTAAATTTGTGTGAGCCAAATTACCTCTGCCAATTTTGGTCAGCTAAAAAACTCCTTTAGAACATTTTTTTTTACTCCTGTATTGAGTCTTTTGTGGCACAAATTTGACGTGGGTCAGAAGGGGGTGTATGTCGAGCAATTCTCTTTGCCAGTAGGTTAGAAAGTAAGGTGGGGAATCATTCCCCCAAATGATTTGCTTATCTCTGGAGACTCTTAAGACTTTAAAGTCACATAGCTAATGTTCTCTGCCATCTTGTTTGCCATTAACGTTTTCCCCATAGCCCACACTGTTCCCAAGCAGCCATGCTATCTGTGACTAACTGCTTCTGTGGGATCTGCTTTTGATTGGCCAGTCTGAGAAGCACAAATTAGAACAGTTGGCCCACACTGGGCTTTTGGGGAGTGGGTTTCCATGAACCATTTGTGGAACCCCCTTTGTAGAAAATGTTGGTTGATATTGTATAAGGGAGGGATGGTCTTAGATAGCAGAATTTACCATTTGAGCCTGCATTTTTTGTAACACCAGTTTGTCTTGGCAGGTTGAAGAAATATGCTGTTGAGCAGAAAAATTGTTTGAACCTAAGGACCAAATTGGACCATTAACTGCAATCAGTTTTGCAAAGAGGTACTGCATAACTTTTTTTACCGTCTGACAGGTTGAATAGCATTTCTAGGCTGGAAGAAGCAATCTAAATGGCTGTTGTTAGAGTCCTACCAGTTACATAGTCAAACTTTGACTTGGTGTCAGTGTTTTGAATTGGTATCAGTGTACTGAACGTGGATCTTAAGTCCTTGGTTCTTAAAACTCTTTTGTTTCTTTTCCAGTCCTAGTTCAGCATCATGCTGCCTGGGAAGAAGACAGATGGATCGTGGCCACCGTTGGCTATGCAAAGGAGTTCTAAGGATTGTGTCTTTGGTTGATCTGCGAGTGAATGTGCAAAGTAATAAATACATCATGGGGCTAAAAACATGGCTTAGTTTCTGTATAAACTGAGGTGATCAGAGTCACATGAACTTGAAGGGATTTCTCAGAGTTTTTTACTCCAAAGATCAGTATAATAAATGAATTTCAAGAATTTTTAAGTGCTGGGATGAAGAGGCTAGGAGCTCATGAATCATGAGCTAAAATAGAATGTGGTTTGGGGCCCAGTGAGCCCAGTACTGTCCTGTTGCCAGATCTCTTCCCAGTCCTGCTAGTTTAAATTCTTCATACACTCAGATGGTTCAGTCAGAAAATCTGATCTCAGTACATAGTAGGTGGGACCATTGTGAATTGATGTGGGAACAGTCATATTTAACTTACCTTTTGAGGATTTGGAATGGCTGTATCATGCATTTAAGCATTGATGCACAGAGCATCAGTGGCTTCCATGCTCTGGCCTTGGTGCTTGCTGAAGGGAGTGTCACATGCTGAAGTGGAAGCTGCTGGTAAAGGTGAGTTTCTGAAATACCAAACCTGATTGGCCTGCCCTATGTCTGGAAAATACTAAATTATCTAGTGATGTATTACAGCCTTGTCTGCATCCCCCCCAATACAATCACAGCTGGACCAGAGATGAAAAAGGCAGTTCATACATTCAGTGCACATAGACATGGGCCTAAGTTAGGTAATTACCCAAAAGTTCTAGAGTATTCTAGAAATTTAGAATAGGGCTGTGGGTGGCGCAGGTGGTTAAGACACTGCCTGTTTACCAGAAGACTAGGGTTCAAGACCCGGGTCCCCACAAGACAAGCAGAGCTGTCCTTAGCCTAGCTCTGTGATGCAGCTGGAGCCAATTGTATCAGTTTTGCTGTTCCATTGGACTATTTCAGTGGTGTGGAGAAGGGATTTGCTGCTTGGGTAAATTAATCTCCCCAGGCCTTTGATTCATCAAATACTATAGTCCTTTGAGACTGATGGATGCCAATACTAATAAAACACTACATCCCTCAGCTGATCTCTTAAATTGTGTCCAAATGTTTTGGCAGGAGGACCACATCTTTGACACTGTTGGGGGCCATAAAAATGATTTACAATTCAAATTTGAATAAATTTAAATATAGGATTATATCAGAAACAAAAGTCTTTCCTGTGTCCCAATAGAGTGGTCTTGCTGAGGGCCACATTCAGCCTCAGGGCTGGGGTTTGGACAGCCCTGTCTTAAGTCCTTAGATGTATCTGGAAGAAATGCCAAGATTCAGCCATCAAGGACCTCTACTTCATGATCAGAGTGGAATCTGGGCTCAGATCAAATATTTGTGATCCCATTAACCTTAACAATGCAGCCTCTTATAGGAGTGACAAATTGCATTGTTTTTTGGGCTGTCTTAATACAACCCCAATTAAGAGGGAAAAGAATAATTGGGTGTGAAGTTATAAATACTGCTTAGAAGTAGGAGGCAGTGCAAAAAAGGGTGTCTTGCGTACCCTGCCAATTTTTGTTCTTACAAAACTAGTGTGCTCCTGTCTGTTTGCATTCTGAGTTGCCCCCAAAATAACTTGGTGTTGATGAATTCCCTCCCCCCCCCCCCCCACAATGATGGATAAAAGCTGGTAGGATTGACAAGTACGCAGTAGACAATGTTATTACTACAAGTGATAAATGATCTAAAAGAAGCAGTAGTTCTGCCTCAGTATTTTAGAGCAGTTCAAAATTACCTGGATTGAGCAGTTGGAAAGCAGGAAAAAGTGATCATGTAGACTCACTTTGATGCTTTGTGGATAGTTTTCTTGCCCTCATTGTCAATCAGCTGGTCCTGCCCTCTCACAGAAGCCATACATCCCCTACATAGAAAAATGGGGTTAATTTGTCTGGCTTCACAAGCTGTTGATAAAGGTTGATTCTGTCCATTTTTTTGCCCTAGTTCTCTTGGCACATATAGGCTCTCTTGTTTGTGACTCCCTCCAAATACAGGGTGATTCAAAATGAATGGGAAAAAAGGCAAGCAACCTTACATATTTTTGTCCTGTTCTTTTTGAATCACCCTGTACTGTAAGACTGAGCTTATGATTAGGACAGGCTTGTATCAGCTGATGGGAAAAATCACTGCCCTGGACTCAATCCGAAGAGACTAGATTAATTGCGTTTGTACTTGTCACAATTTGCCTGACTACCATAGAAGCCATTGCTGGTAGCGTCTTCATTGTTGGGCTTCTGTACTGTATCTGGCATAGTTCAGAAACCTTGGTAGTTGAGGAGAGCACTTACTCTCTCATAGTATGACTAACATGCCTTAAAGTGGTAATGGACTTGCAAGAGTTCACATGGTGGCCTATGGATTGGCCTACGTCGCTTCCTTTCCCAAGTGCAGCAAATTTCAAGTAATCTTACTACAGCCCTGGAAAAGCTTCCATCTTTTTCTCCATTTTCTTGTCAGTAAAATGGTGGTTCTAGAGAGCAAATATTTTAAAATAACATTTCAGACAAATAATACAGTAGGTCCAAACAATAAGTATAGAAGAGGCCAATAGGCTGTTGGGTGCATTCTGTGCATATTCCACAGCATAAGCCCCATTGAACACAAGTTGACTTAAGACGCATAAGATTGTTCTTGCTCTCCCACATCAGTCCATTGGGGTGGGATGTGAGCAACAACCGCTGTCTTTTTGGGACTGTTTTATTTTCCTTCAGCAGCCAGAAAACTAGTAAGTTAGCAAGATTGAATGGATTTTCTCCCAACCAGATCAAATCTATGTATACGGTAAATTTTTTTGGTGGATTGGGACCATTATGCTCTTTTTTCCCACCAGAGGGCGCCTTATGTCAATGTTACTGTCCGAGGAATTTAGTCCATGTTCTGAATAGCATCTTCTTTGTAATCAGATAGTTTTATCTTGGGCAAAAGCAGGCTTGCTATTTCCTTGTCTGATTTGTTTATGGGTTCACAGAGATGAATAAGAATGAAAATTGCAACAGCTCCCAACACTTTGGTAAAAACTATCCCACCCCCTGCCTCTTACATTGCATTCAACAACAAATACTATTGTACTTCAAGTGTAGGCAATTTATGGAACTGACTGGTCAGATGCCTTAAAGGGAGTTTGAGACATCCATTGAGGATACAGCCATCAATAGATATTTGCCCTAATAGTTTATCAGAACCCCCATGCATAGGATCAGGGTACCCTGGAGGTCAGATGCTGGGACCAAATACCAGGCAATTGGCTACTGCCTTTCTCCCCTGCTTGCAGGTTTCATGAAAGTAGCTGGATGGTCTCAACTGGAAAATGATGGGCGGCAGACTTGGTGGCTTGTGTCAGACCAAGAGGGTGGTTCTTTTGCAAGTTGATTGGGCTATTAGCCATGATAGCTAATTAGAGCCCTCTTAGGAATTAGGGTACTCCGATCCTTAAATGTTTGGGATAAGGAACATGGTAGTGTTCCTACCTCCATGCTGTGCCTGTATATTTAGTCATCTGAGTGCCCACAATTAGAAACAGGATGCAGAATAAATTGAACCTCTGGTTCAAGTTAACCTTTATACATGATAAGTTTTTTTATAGGTGTATTCCCAAAGCTAGAATAAACTTCAGGAATTGGATTGCAGGAGAGGGAGTTAAGCAGGGAGATACCACATCAGCATAAGCCCACATGCCCTTGAGATCAGGCTGGTGCTAACCAGCCTTGCAACATGCTGTTTTTCTGGTGCTTCTTAGGCAATCCATTCCACCAGCATTCTCCAGGGATTCTGCATGTCTCTCTTTTTTCCATTCAAAACACAACTGTTTCCAGTCCCTCTCCATCTTCCCTACAGCATGTTTGTGCAGAGGTAGCTAATGTGTGGTTTTTTGTTTTGTTTTTTTAAAGTAAAAGCAGGAGGCATGTGTTACCTTAATGGCCCACACATTTAAAAAACTGGCTACAATAAAATGTCCTTGAAAACACCCAAGCTTCTTTGTCATGATGGCTGCCAGAGAATTAAAAATGATGTGTTGTGCATTAAAAATATTTCATTTAACATGGTGGAACTTTGCAGGAGTGGGCTGTAATTCCTTGTTACTTCAGAGTAATTCTGAACTGGTGGGATGCAAGCATTTTAGTGCAAAGTAAATCTGGATCCCTCTGTTACCTGTTTGAGGATCTTTCTTTTGATGTGTACCCAACCTGGCTAAAGCAGTATGGAAATGTAACAGATAGCCAGGAAAATAAAACATTTTCAGAGGAGCACTTAGGAAAAACCAGCAATAAAGGCCTCAACGATGTATTTTGGAACAACATCATGTATGGAAACTGGAAGAGCGGAGTCACCTGAAAGGACAGGATCAGATCTGGCCTGGGGCTGCCTGTTACTGACCCCTAGTCTGCAGCCACATGTGAGGACTGAGACAGCACAGCTCAGGGTTGCCTGCAAAGTAGTTTTAATACAGTTTTAATGTATGCAGGATGAGACAACACCATGCAGAAGGCTAGATCTAAACCATTGGTTAATAGCCTTGATGGCAAGGAACCTCCATGTTCAGAAGCAGGCCATTGCCAAATGTCAGGAGCTGCAAACCAAGAACCAGGGAAGCCCATTGCTTTATGGTGGTGGAAATCAGGATGCTGAAGTAGGATGGGAAACAGTAGGATTCTTGGTTTCTCATACTCCAAGCCCATCAACGAGATCCTTGGAGGAACAGTATACGAATGTACAACTGTATTACAAATGCTACACAGGTCCAACCTTGTTATACACAGATTTTTTTTTTAGATATGGATTAGACTACACGAATGACCACTGCAAAGCAGTTTAAACTGCTTTTTTAACTGTTGTAGAGAGGTAATCATGAAAGCATTCATTCCATTTTTTCGGTACCAGAATCAAACCTCTGCAGATATTGAAAGACTACCTTATTCAGTTTGAAGCAATAAACATGGAAGTGTCTTTAAACATATTTCCCATTTTTATATATGATTTTTTTAAATTCATGGGATATTTCTGAAGAGAACTGTTGTGGATACTGAGGGACACCTATATAGTTATCTGTTAAAATAGAGAATCTTGGATTCTATTGCACAGCTTGTTAAGTATGCTATATCCAGATCTATTTTAGTGAAGAACTCTGTAATTGGATAATGGTAACAATATAACAACAAAACTATAATAATAATAGATCTGTGCTATAAACCACCTATTCATTTCCTTCCTAGGGAATAAGGGCAGTTCAATCAGAGCTTCATTAAAAAATATATATATATAGGTGTATTTTACATAACTCTTCCCGCCCCCATCATTGAGATTCAGCTCAGGCATCTCCAATGAGAAGCAGCGCATCATCTCTGAATGACACACGCCCCCGCCTAGCCCCCCCCCTTGCTTGCTGGTGTATGAGAGTTCTATCACGTGATCCCGCTCAGCTGTGGGTGGGTCCCTTTTCATTCATAAATCCTCTACCCTCTTAAATCAAAATTAAGGTGCTAAGAGCCGGAAGGGGGACCCCCAGATTTGGAAACAATCTTTGGAGCGGCTCTCCTTGCATATGGAGGACCTGAAATCCAACTAGGTGAGTCTTTTATTTTTATTTACTCCTTGATTCCAATCCTTTTGATTTTCCCCTTTGCTAAAATGTATATCCTCAATCTTCCTTTGCAGGGCTTACTACCTTGGTAACAGCAAGAACTGTTTTGTGTGTGTGTGTGTGTGTAGACACACACACACACAGCTCTTGCTGCTGCCAAGGTAGTAAGTCCTGCAAAGGAAGATTGAGGACATATACACACACACCACACACACACGAGAGAGAGGATATAGTGTATAGATTGAGCATATATACCTATATTTGTGTGTGTGTGTATATATATATATACACAGAGAGAGAGAGAGATAAATAGATCTAGATACACACACATTTGTGTGTATATACAGTATGTGTGTGTATTTTTGTGTATATATTTGTGTGTGTGTGTGTGTGGATGGATGTCCGGTATATATATATACACACATACATACATACCCATCCTTTCCCCTTCCTTTTCCCTTTATCTAGCCTATTTATCATTTAGATTTCTTCCTTCCTTGCACACACTCATTTCAAAATATGCAGACTTAGATCTCTCTCTCATACACTCTCCATTCATGTTACTGCGATCCTAAGTGTAAGTGAGCCTAAATCCTGCTGAGAGCACAATCCTAACCATGTCTACTCAAATGTAAACCCCATTGAGTTCAGTGGGTCTTGCTCCCAAGAAAGTGTCTTTAGGATTGCAGCCTAAGTTCCATAGGAACTTGGTGTGCTCAGGACTGCAGCCCTAGGTGATGCTTTAAAAGGGTGTTTGTCGGGTGTGGATGTGTGCCTTCTAACTGTGCGTGTGTTGACATTAGTGTGCCTCTGCATGCATGCACACACCCACCCACAACTGTTTGATCCTTTCTATCTGGATAATGAATCAGGGTGGGTGTTGGATGTAGATTAGGAAGTGCCTTGCTGTTTTTGATTCCTGGTCTCTTCTTTTTATTCACCCCCACCCCTGGGTGATCCTTCACTTGGCTTTGCAACTAACAGAATGGAAAGGGGGGAAGCAAAGCAAACCACAATCATGTTAGGAGTTGTTAGGATGGCATAGGGGTAGAAGGTGGATCTGGGGGTGTTTTCCAGCCTTCAGGCTATATTCTTAGCCACGCTTACCTGGGAGTAAACCCCAGAGGTTAAAATGGGATTTATTTCTGAGTAGACAGGAATAGGATTGTGCAGTAAATGGGAAGGTTCTGCTGACCCTAAAAGAGTTGGGGTCTTTTTTTCCTGTCTGGACAAAACACTCCCGACGTGATTGGGGTGTGTGTGTGTGTGCATGTTTGTGTGATGTGAGTGAATGAATGAATGACCTTCTTGCTTCCTCTCCATCTAATCCTGGAGAGAGGCATCCCTGTCTCTGCACAGTGCAATGGACCAGATCTTTCTGAATGCCCAGGCTCGACTCCTCTTTCTCCCCCCCTCCTGGATCCCCCAAGGCTGGATCCTCCTGGATCCCCCAGATCCCCCAATTCCCAGCCATCATTCATTCATTCATCCATCAAGCCTCTTGCCTCCTCCTTTTAGGGATCCTGCAAGTGCTTTCACAGATGTGGGGCTGGAGAGAGCCCCAGAGGGAAGGAATTGGGGCAGGAAGGCGTGACCAAATGTCAGATCCAGAAAAGAGGACCTAAAATACAGGTCAGCCAAGAAAAATGTAGGACATGACAAAATAAAAGCTAAAAACACTCGTATATATTGGTAATTTAAACATTATTATTTAATGAATTTAAAACTCTCACAATATGAATTACAAGGCTACATTCTGCCTGCTCACAAGGAAAAGGAGGAGAAAGAAAATTATAATTTCCAAGAAACAAGGTTAAAAGAAGCGGACATTCCTTGTAGGACATGACAAAATAAAAGCTAGAAATGCTCATATATTGCTTTCATGTGGTTAAACACTATTATTTATTGAATTTTAAAACTTACATTTAATTTATGAATTCCAAGAAGGCTACATGCTGCCTGCACACAAGGAAAAGGAAGAGAATGAAAAAAATCCCCCCTCACAAGTTGAAAAAAAGAGGACATGTCCTGGAAAAAGAGGATATTTGGTCACCCTGAAGAGGGGCTGCTGGTGGGAACTGGGAATCAGTGCGGCTGGTCCCTTTCCGCCCTGCAGGATCCGATCCAGGGAGATTCCTGCCCCCCATCCACCCACATACTCCTCTCCAGGCTCCAGCAGAGACTGCAGGCAGCACCTTTGCTGGAGGACCAGCCCCCCTTCTGGATGTGAGGGCAGCATCCAGGGGAAGGAGCTGCAAGGAACCCACCCAGCCTGTTCTGCAGAGCCCTGTGCAGGCAAGGGAGGGTGGATGGATGCTGGAGAAACAGCCCTTCCCTCCTTGGCTCCTCTTCTTCCTCCAGCCCTGCATTTTCCTGGCTCATCCAACCTGCCTTGGTTAATTTACCTGTTCTTCAGGTAGCTGGTCTTGGATCCCTGCCTGGACATGGCCAGAGAGGAGATTCCAGATCTTGGAACAAACAGGGTGACCAGATGTCAAACCCAGAATTCCTGAACCCCAAGGCCAAAATTCCTACCTGCTTAAAAAACTGCCCCCCCAATTTTTTTTATATTTTTTGTTTTTTAGGGTTTTTGGCCATAACTTTTGATAGGAAGGAGATATCTCAAAACCAAGTTTTGCATTGGATTCTGCTCTTCAATATGAATCCAACGACATATGACATGATGGTGTACTGTGCACCATTGCAAAGTTCAAAAATGAAGCCAAAATGTAGGACACCTGGACAGGAGGCTAAAAATCTGGACAAATCCAGGTTTTTCTGGTCATATGATCTCCCTGGGAACAAAACCTCAACTGTCTACTTGGGGTGACCATGAGTGCAATCCTAAGCATGTCTACTCAAAAGTAAGTCCCATTGTGTTCCATGGGACTTACTCTCAGGAAACTGTGTATAGGATTGTGGCCCATGTGTGTTTTTTCCCAGGACATGTCCTCTTTTTTAACGAAAAAATCTTCATTGTCCTCCTTTTCCCCATGAGCAGGCCGCATGTATCCTTCTTGTAATTCATAAATTATATGCAATAAATTACATGTAATGGTTCCACATTTAATACTGTTTAAATTAACCACATGAAACATATATATATGTTTATATATATAAATATATATGAGATATATATGAGAGTGTTTTCAGCTTTTATTTTGTCATATCCTGAATTTTTCTTGGGTGCACTATATTTGGGGGACCTTGTCCTCCTTTTCGGTTATGACATCTAGAGACTTTGTAACTACCCATTCTCCCCCTTATGGCCTTGGCTGCCACCCCCTTGCAGCTACTGTCCTAATTATAAATGATCAGACCATTGACATCCACTCTTTTTAGAGGAGTGCTTAACAGCTTGTATCCACGTCAGCCAAGAAGGGAACCTCCCTGTTTAGAAGGAAAAAAATGTTCCTCCCCAAGTACCAATTTTGATGGGGAAACAGAAGAGAATGGATGTCACCTTCATGCCCTTTGGGGGGCTTTCTGAAGGCATCAGGTTGGAAAGTGAAAGTGGGCTAGATGTAGTGGCGTAGCTAGAGGGAGCAGAGCAGTTGGTCTTTGAGGAAGTCTTACCATGACATTCAAGGGGGCTCCCCTCTGCAGCTATTACAGGCCTTCCCCACCTGGAATGGCTCTGTAGGGAAGGGGTGCCTTGCATGCCATGGCAAGTCTCCCTCCAAATGTTCTGCCCCCCCTCTACCTACACCACTGGCTATATGGATCTTTGATCTGCTCTGCCAGAATTCTCCTTATATTCTTCAGAAATGTTGTTGAAACATTTTATTACACATACACAGATACATCATACTGAGAGAGACCTAAAATATGCTCTTACCGAAGATGAATCTATCAATAGTTAATCAAGGTAGTTGATGGAGCTTCCTGGTACAGCCCACCACTGATGACCAAAAATGGGGTCATCAAATATTTGTGGGCTTTCTTGAGTCGTCTTGGCTGGCCTCTGATGGAAACAAGTCTACGGGATGATGGACTTTTGGGGCTGATCCAACAAGGCTCTTCTTATGTTTTGATGGTAAACAAACCCACAGAGAAGAAGCCTGTCGGACCACATGAAAAGCTAGAAAGGGAGCTTCCATGTTCCAAAGAAGTCTACCTTTAATTACTATACGGTGGGTGTGCATGTCCTTCTTGCCATTTCTCCTGGGCTAACTGGCTCTCCTCAACCAGGGACTGAGTGCTCAGATGGGTAGGTCTCCCCCTGTGATGTGGGGCCTTAAGGTTATTGCCTTCTCTGTTCCGCTCCTTCCCCTTTGGGAGCCAAACGGCTCCCCAGAGTTGCAGTGTTCGAATCCCGCTTGTTTGCAGCAGGAATAAACAGCAGCCACTGAGTTCTCGCTTGTTGATCACCATGGACACCAAATTCTTCCATGATGAACTGGGAAAAACGGGCTTGAAATCCTTCACCTTCCTACCTTTTGTGGGTCTGATGGACCTGCCTTGTATTTAGAAGCGCCCATTTAAAAACAACTATTGGGTTGTAAGCAACCAGAGCAACCTTTCCCACTAAGGGAAAGGGTGCCTCTGAGTATGTGCAGAGCGCCCAGCCCTTCTCTGTTCAGCATCTTGAACAAGCCACCTCGGGGTGGTGAAGAATGGAGGACTTGCACTGGGTTGCCTCACATTGCCTTGCCTTAGTACCCTGCCCTTTTTATAGGAATTCCACCTCATGTCCATAACTATCTTTCCTAAGATAGTCTCAGAGTTAGGCTCAGATTTAGTGAATGGCCAGAAAACTTTGCTCCTTACTGAAGGACTCCTGGTGGATTTGTGGTTGAGTTTAGAATTGGCAGGTCCAGGTTTAGGCTGCAATCCTAAAGATACTTTCCTGGGAGTAAGACCCATTGAACACAATGGGGCTTACTTTTGAGTAGACATGCTTAGGCTTGTGCTCTAAGTCCCTGCCACCCGGCCCTCAGCCAGTGGGGAAGATGTATACAGTCGTTCAGTCCTATGCACAACTATTTGGAAGTAAGGGTGCAACCCTAACTTAGGCTGGCACAACTCATCAGTCTTCCCATTCCCGCGGTGATGTAGGGAGGCAAGCGCATGTCTGTACACTGGCTTAACCCTCTCCCAGGAGTGGTGCAAAAGTATCTTGCGGCATTTTTGTAACATCCCCCTGGTCGGCACAGGACTTATGGTGGGGCTTAAGCTGGCCTAACGGGAGTTAGTATTGCAGCCTTAAGCTACAGTCCTAAAAACACTTTCCTGGGAGTAAGATCCATTGAATAGAATGGGGTTTACTTTTGAGTAAACATGTTTGAATTGTGCTCTAAGGGTGCAATCCTAACCATGTCTACTCAGAGGTAAGCCTTATTGTGCTCAATGGGTCTTACACCCAGGAAAGTGTGTTTAGGATTGCAGCCTTTATCTTTTTGTACTCAGTAGGCCCTAGTCCCAGAGAAATATTTATAGGATTGCAGGCACGGTGTTAGCACCTGGCACAAAAAATTTCTCTTGCTGTGCCTATGGCCAAGCTAGTTTGAGAGTCTGACTTTTGCAATATTGCCTGGTTTGCAGTTGCAGTAGAAGATGGTACCAACTGTCCCCATCCCCTTCCCTTTCAGTCAGTAGTTCTGTCATCCTTGTTCTGCACAGGTGACTGTATCATGCCAGACTATAGGTGGAGAAATTGCATTTAAAATTATTTTCTACATTTAAAAATGCCCTGCCAACCACTAAGTCAACTAGCCTGGCAGTCTGGAATTCTAGTTTTCTACTTGCAGGGATGAGTCATCTCTTTGTTCTGCTATATTCATTTACATTGATAGCTTGTCTTTCTTCCAATCAGGTGGTGTCTTGCCCTATAGCGGACCACATCCTCTCTGACTCTCTCAGACAACATCCTTTACACCAGTGGTTCTCAATCTTCCTAATGCCGTGACCCCTTTATAAGTTCCTGGTGTTGTGGGGACCCCGAACCATAAAATTATTTTCATTGCTACTGCTGCAGTGCTATGCACACTTTCCTGGGAGTAAACCTCACTGAACTCAATGGAAATGACTTCTGAGTACACATGCATAGAATTAGGCTCTAAGGCTGCAATCTTAGCACTTTCCTGGGAGTAAGCCCCATTCACTATCATGGGACTGACTTCTGAGGAGACCTCCATAGGACTGGGATCTCAGGCAGCAGAGCCAGCCACAGTTCCCTGGGAGTAGCCCCATTCACTATCATAGGACTGACTTCGGAGGAGACCTCCATAGGATTGGGTTCTCAGGCAGTAGAGACAGCCACTGTTTCCTGGGAGTAGCCCCATTCACTATCGTGGGACTGACTTCTGAGTAGACATGCACAGAACTGGACTCTAAGGCTGCAATCCTAGCACTTTCTTGGGAGTAAGTCCCATTCACATATCACAAACAACAACACTGAAGGGGCTTACTTTTGAGTAGAGCACAAGGAGCATGACACAACGGTTGATGCACAAGCGAGGCACCCACCAGACAGCCCATCCGCCAGAGTTCTGGCGCCATGCTCACACCACGCTTACACCTCAGCGCACCACGCTCATACCACACTCACTCTCAACCCACAGGCACACTGAGGATCTGCAGGGAGGGGGAAGAAGGAGGCTGGTCCCCTGCACCAGGGGTCTTTAGGCAACCCCCAGGAAAGCTCCAGGCGACCCCCCAAAGGGGTTCTGACCCCCACTTTGAGAAACGCTGCTTTACACCTTTCCGCTGCTTGCATTATGCCTAACATCTCCGTTCATTCTTCCACAGCGTCTCTGTTTGGTCTGAGAAAGACTGCTCCTGCACATGCATGGGAGCATCGGAACATAGTATGTCCATCTTCAGAAATATAGTCCATTCTGGAGCCACAGGTCTTCATCCCTCTTTCTGCTATGTGTGTGGAACTAGCCTCCTTAGTTTTTTTGTCTAAGTATTGACAAAGCTGGAATCTGCTTACCTTTAAAAATATGTCAGTGTCACATGGTTAGTGCCTTTAATAGCCGCTTGCTAAGCAAGATATATGGGCCCTGGGGAGACCCAGTGACAATCCCTGGCTGTACCTTTTTTTGTACCAATTATTTCCAGGCAGAATGGTTCTTTCCTGTTTTTCCCCCTCTTGTTCCTTCTTGTCCCTGAGTTAATTTTCCTTTAAAAAGAAAAACCTCAATGGTGATTGTTTTCCACCTTCCATATTTCTTTTTTTTGCAGATGAGGGAGAAATGCATTCTGCACATACTCAGAGGTCCTCTGATTTCTTTATGAATTACAGTGGTGCCTCACATAAAGAGCTTAATTCGTTCCGGAGGCATGCTCTTTAAGTGAAACGCTCTTTAAGTGAAGCAGATTTTTCCATAGGAAATAATGGAAACTCAGACGATTGGTTCCACAACCCCGAAAATATTCATATAAAAATATTAACTGGATGTAAAAATGATGACAAAACACTGGAATTGAATTCAAACATGCATTCAATGTGCATGATCCTATGAAGTCTACTTAGGCTGCAATCCTAAAGACACTTGCCTGAGAGTAAGCCCCATTTAACACAATGGAGCTTACTTGTGGGTAGACATGGTTAGGAGACTGCAATCAAAGACACTTTCCTGGGAGGCTTACCTCCAAGGAAGTGGCTTACCTCCAGCCGCTGCTGGAGGTTCAAGGTGGTCAGTGGGGGCACTTGGGGGCAGTTAGGGGCAGCTATCTCTGGCAGTCCCAGGCAACTGCCCCCAAATTGGGGGCAGTTAGAAGCAGCAGCGCTGGCCGGCAGCCCTTTTAAAGAGCCTCCAAGTGGAGCATCAGGGTTGCATAGCACGCGTGCCCGTAGCGCACTTGCTTGTTAAGTGAAGCGGAACTTGTTATGTGAAGCAAGATTTCTTGGAAAATTTTTCTTGTTGTGTGAAACGCTTGTTAAGCAAGGTGCTTGTTAAGTGAGGTACCACTGTACATGATTCAACCTGGCTAGCATCATACTCTCTTCAATTTTTTTTACTTCCTTCATCATCATCAGCATAGGTGTTGCTCTCCTATCCATGTATGTGGTGCTTTACAAGGACTGGAAGATGGATTCTGCCCCAAGGCATCAGTTTCAGTAATGAATAAAAGGGTGAAATGGAGAGGAGGAGTTAATCTGTGAAGGATATGCTATAGTTGTGTCAGCACCACCTGCCTAGGCTTTGTCCCAGTAGAATAGTGGTTTTCAAAGTGGTTTTCAAAGGGTCAGGATCCTCTTGGGGAGTCATGACCTTGGGTCAGGTTGTGAAAGGGTAGGATCTGCAATCCTGGAATCTGGCACTGGGCTTTCCTGGGAGTAAGTCTCATTAAACACAGTGGACTTACTTCCAAGTAGACATGGAGGATCTGTGGCATCACAGTGATGTCACATCCTGATAAGATTGACATGGGATCCCAAATGGATTTTTAAGTTTGAAAGGGTTCCTGGATTTTTAAGTTTGAAATGCCCAAGTACCACTGTAGTAAGGTGTGAAGACTTAGAGGGTATATGAAAGCCATAGCAGAAGAGGTGGAGTTGCAAAGTGGGTGACTTACTGTGTATTCCCAATGTGGCTATTTCTCTTGTGATGGGGGGAGAACACTCTAGAACTGCACCCATGTTGGGCAGATCACAGGGCGAACATTAAGTGGGGAGAGCTCAGACAATAAAACACACAAACCCCTTGTCCAGTTAACCCCCCATATGAGCCGAGCCATCCCTCTTCCCTGTAACCTTTTAAAAATAGTCGCTAAGTAAGTTGGCACTAGTTTGGACACAAGGGCCTCTTCTGTCCCCCAATGGCTCCACCTCGCCTTCAGTAGTACATTGATTTGCCCAGATTTCCTGGATCCTATGTATTCCTATGTATTTCCTGGATCCTATGTATAACCCGAGGCACCTGCCGTCTACTGAGTCCGGCTTTTTGTTCCTATGACTCAGGTTTGGCTGCTCAGACTGGCAGCAGATTTTTCAGGCTTCATCCTGATCTGAAGGGGCCTAGGCTGGGTCCCCATCCCTGGTTAGCCCTAGCCCACCTTGCCCTAGTTAGCAGAGGCTGATCTTGCTCCTTCTTGTAGGCCTGGCGAGGTTAGATTAGGCCAGCCACTCTTGCGCTGTGCTCTGCAGCACTCACCCATCCCTACTCGTTCATCTCTCTGCTGGCGGGCTGTGTGAGTCACCACATGTGTGGGTTTTTCAGGCCGCTTAGTCGTTTAGTGATGGTGGGGAGTGTGCGCTTTTTTGTTGTTGGTTTTTTTTAAATAGATATAATTTCCATCTTCCTGCATGTGGGGTAAATGGGTGGGCAGCAGCGGGTGAGCCAACGGGGAAGGGAACACTTTAGTCTCTGGGGTAGCCAGGAGGAGAAGCAGCAAGGCTGAAGCACACGGTTCTCGTAGCCCTTCCTGGAGGCTGCAGCAGGCCCTGGTCGCTTTCCCTGGAAAAGGATGAGAGCTGTGAGCTGACAGAAGAAGCGGCAGTGCAAGGGAGGAAGGCTGAGAGCAAAGCAGGACCACCTCCAGCCTTTCGCATCCAGCCGTGGCTGCTGCCCGACATTCCTTTCCCTGATGGGCTTTTGATTCTCTCTCTAAACCACTCTTTGCCTTCCTGGTCTGATCTAAAGCTGAACATCGCAAGACCATCTGGCCAGGGAGAAGGACCCCACCAGAGCTGTTTCTTTTCCTATAGTCAGAGGGAGGGGATGATGGAGCCAAGGATGCTGTGAGCACCGCTGTCATCTGAAGCCATGATCATTTGCTTTCCGTTTCTGGCTGAACATGTGAAGCCTATGGAAGGCAGGATGGAGACCTGAGGATAGTCAGGCGGAGAGAGGAGGCAGAAGGAAGGGGCTACAGTGACATCGCTCTCTCTTTCCCTTTGCCATTTTTTTTTACATATATCAATATATACTTACTCTTGTTCTCCAATTTTTCTCTATACTCTTTCTCTCCCCCTTTCTTCTGCCTGGTTTCTAGGAGGACATTTCAGTTGGCAACAGACCATGAGCGATGATTTGAGTTCATGGGAGAACACGACAACTGAAGGCGTGACGGTGAGTGGCGTGAGGTGGGGGGAGACGTGGTGTTCTTTGGTGTTGACCCTCCTTCCCCCTCCCAGTCTGATTCTGTCCAACTTTCCCAGGAGCTGGAACAGTCTAAGACAGAGAGGCCCCCCCCCCATGGGTGGGCAACTGAACTTATTGGGGTCAGGTGTGAATGTGATGTGTGACGAGTCGGTAGATTGCGTGCATGAGGTTGATCTCTGGTCTTGTGAAAGAAGCTTGATCCACTCCCCCACATATGCGCTCACATGTTAGAAACCTAGTGGAAATCTCTGCTTTTGAGACCCACTGAGAAAGATGTATTTCTGGTGTCCTAGGATTGGAGGAGGCAGATCTGCAAACAGAAGGGACTGTTTCTTTTCTTTTTAGATCTGCAAACAGGAGGGACTTTCTTCCATCTTTCAACAAAATCGATTTGATCTTCCCATTCCTAAAGCTCATAAGACTAAGAGCACAAACCTAACCATGTCTACTCAAAAGTAAGCCCCATTGTGTTCAATGGATCTTACTCCCAGGAAAGTCTCTTTAGGATTGCAGCATTAAGGCAAAATCTTACCCCAGAAATCTGTAAGAAGAAACTGTAACATCTCTTTCTCTAAGCCGGTTTTAAATTGTAATGGTAAGAAAGAAAATATCTGGAAACAATTATAATTGTGGTTCCTCTGGGCATATACAGAGTAATTTTGCCTGTCTATAGTGGCACATGTTTTTGGGATTAAGGAGCACATCATCTCAGGTTCACAGGGAATGGGGTTCAGTTTTAGTACCCTGATTCAGAAATCAAAAAAAGATATAGGCTGGATATAGGTGACCTACGCCTGGAGTAGTGAGTAGCAATTATGAGATGGAGCTGCAAAACTAGGGAGTTCCCCCATTCAAATCTGGCTGCTTCCATTAATGCACTCAATGGTCCTCCCTCTTTGCACCGTGGGAATAACAAGGATGGGTTAACATGGTTGTTATAAAAGTTACCGTGAAAGAATTGATATGAAATGCCATGAACGTCCGAAAGCATTGGGCAAATGCTAAATATGATTATTTATATACTGTAATTATTTGTTGGTGGTTTGAGAGATGAGATAGCTTTCCTTTCTCTCCTCCACTCCACATTTTGGATCTGTCCAAGGGATGGTGACACCAGACTCAGGTTTTCCTAAGCATGGTAATCCAACCATTTTCGGTTCAGCCACCTGCAGGCTCAGCAAAAACAATCCTTCTTGGAGTTACTAGCTGGCTCCTTTCTCCAGTTTTGCCTCTGCCATTGAACTGGATTATTTTTCCAAACAAGCAGTTAGTTGATCCTCCACGTGTGTGAGGTGTGATCTCATATTTGTATTCTTCCTGAAAGTTTGAACCATACACAGAGGCGTACTGTTTATATGGCACGAGGTGTCTCGTGCCATGGGGGCGTACGCCCAGTTTGATATGATTGACTTGTAACATTTAAAATGTGGGTTTCAGGTGTTTTGATAGGGGTGAAATTTCAGTCCTTGCTATGGGCACCATTTTGCTTAGGTATGCCTCTGACCATGCAGTTTAAAGTCTGATTGCACCTTGCAAACTACTGTTGCCTATATACAGTTCTGTGCACATACATACCAAAACATCATTACCTTGTGATGTTCGTCATTGGAAGAGATGCTGTGACATCAGACCATTTCTGAACATTGTAACTGTTCAGAAAACTATCACCTTTGTGACTAATAGCTCTGCTTCTGTGAAGGAAGATAAAGGGTACGTTTCTGTGTCATTAAAGCAGAGAGGGATGAGACATAGCACAAATTATTTGTTTGTATAGCAGTATCTCTGTGTAAGCAGATGGGTCTCTGCCCCCAATGGCTTACAGTCTAATTGCTGTGACATGGAAGATTTTTGGGTTCCTGAGGGGTAAACATGAGCAGGTATTAGCATGATTATGACCAATAACAGAATTCCTATGAAGGGAAATAAGATGTTCAGTTTTGTTGTTTTATCTTCCCCACCATCCAGACAGTGCCTGGAGAAGTAAATGCCCAGGATGGGTATGTGTTGCTACTGGTGCTGCTCTCCATCTTTATTGGTGGCACCCTGGTGCTTCTCTTTGGCATCCTGATTGCCTGCCGGCGCTGCTGTGAGACAGACCACCGACACTCCAGGTAACGTGTGGGGTGGGTGGTGCTGTGCCAAGGAATGGGACCCTTGGAAATGGTGGGCTGGAACATATTGCCTCTCAAAATGTCTGGCACTGTTTGGGATACTCTCAGGGGATGAGCATGGTTCAGACGCCACACAACCTTGTCTGTAGTGTCCAGGAAGACATGTGGTGTGTATAGGCAGCCTCAGGTTCCATTCTTGGCAACTCCAGTAGGACCAGGGAAAACCTCTTGTCTTGAGATGCTGTAGATATGCTGCCAGTCTAGGACGAGAATGCTGGAGTTGATACACCAAGGACCGGACTAGTAGGAATCAGCTTCTATGTCCTCCTGGAGCATTCACAGCTCAGTACTTAGAGCCTCTACTCTACATAGAGAACTCCGAGATTCATAACACAATCCTAACCCCCCACATAGGCCATCACAAATTCTGGCACAAGTCCTGTGCTGGCCTGGGGTGTTGCAAACTTCTGCTCCATCCTGGGATTGGGATTAGGCCAGTGGACAGATGTGCATCAGTGCCCCCCCCAATTCCACTACAGGAATGGTGAGATGTGCTGACCTACATTGGTTAGGATTGTGCTCAGATTCTAATAACATCTCCATATATGGTTGAGAAAAACCCCTGAGCCTGAAACCCTGGAGAACTGCTGTCATCATGGACTAGGGTCTGATTTGGTAGAAAGCAGCTTCATGGTTTCAACTTGACTACACTCCTCATTTGGAAGTGGACACAAGGTGGGAGTTCTCCTTGACAGTCAGATGATCCTACATCTTTGTGTATAGGATGTGGAGTCAAACTCCTTTAGACTATTCTTGTATACATCCACCAGCCACAGGCAGAAGCCTAGCAGGAGATAGCAGCAACAGGGTGGCAAGAAGTTAGGCTTCAATCAGATGCAGATTACAAGCTGGGGAGGCCCGTCTCAAGTTTATTTCCAGGATTATAGGAGAGTTCAGTCTTTACCACCTCGCTCTTCATTCCATATCCACGTTAATCTGTTTGTTGTTGTTCTTTCTCTTCTTCAGAGCCAGTGATGACCCAGAAAAAACCAACACGACCTACCTGGACGATTCACAGCAAGCTCAAGGTGAGATGTGGACTCCCTTTATTGGTGTTCTCCATCCTTATCGTGAACGGCTTGGCAATAGGGTTGCTATGTTGCATTGCTATAGAAACAGCTCCCCCCCCCCCCGAAAGCCAGACAACTTGAGTGCCTACCAGCTCTTCTTGATTCTAGCAGCATCATAGCCTCGGGGATGAAGGTGGGGTGAAGGCATAGCCCCCCCTTGGACAGCTGAGGTTCTTCCCTCAGTGTTTATCTTCCATTTAAAAAAACTAACCCCCAAATCCAGAGTAACTACGGGAGCACGTAAGAGACTTTACGTGCACCGTAGTTACTGCACCACCTAGTGAAAACTTATGGGAAATTCATATTGGAACCCAGAGTAAGTTGTTCTTACACCGGAGCAAGGACTCCCCGTAGTTACTCTGGATTTTGCCTTAAGTTTCTAGCGCCTCTTATTTGTGGAGACATGGAACGCACACAGACAAGTACAAAGACGTGCTGAGAAATCATACAGTTAAGGTTAGACATGCAATTAGCCACAAATTTGTGGCTGTTTGATTCACTAACCACTAATGTGTCTCCTCACTTTCTTGCCTGTCCAGAATGATGTTGATGCACCAGTGAGGCTGTGATTTTAAATCATGGCAGTCTTTAAATGCCTGCAATCCTAGAAGCACCTCCACAATTAGGGAGTTTTGCGGGTTGGTCCACCATATGCTTCATAACAGATTTGTAACCCATCTGATAGCATGCAGATCGCACTGTGCCCTAGGCCTTCTCTATCAGGTTGTGAATTCCAAATTCATCGAAACCCTTTCCAAAAACCCAAAGCTTTTTCCTTGTCTGCCGTGATGTGCATCTCTGCAGCTGTCGGCAGGTTTACTGCCAAGTCTCTTTCTGTAATGTCCTTTTCCTGATCACTCAGCAGAGTCTTTGTTTAGGAAGAGGGGGACAGAGAGGAATAGGAAATACAGAGAGGAGGAGAGTTGAGATAGAACATTGGAGAGTGGGGAGAGCAGAGGCTGGCACATCACCGGGTAAGGGGGCAGCATTTGCTATGCCACTCAGGTGTCAGGAGATCCCCTGACTTTTCCTCCATGCAGGAGTGAGCAGGTCCAGCACGTTTCCACCTTTGTTTGGTCTGAGCAGTGGAAAAAAACGACGTAAAACAGCTGTCTCTGCCAGCATTGCCCTGAAGGGAGGAACATGGCCACTGTTCACTGCTCCTTCTCCAAATCGCCACCTCGTACAAATGTCGTTGTTTGTGTCCTGGATGTGCTGGCTATGAAAAGATCCAGAGACTAGATTGCAACAAGCAATGGTTCCACTCTGTTCTGCACAAGTTGCACCTCACTTGAAACTCTGCACCCAGTTTTGGGTACCATCTTTTAAGAGTTGCATTAATAAACTGGAGGGGGTTCAGAGGAAGGTGTCTCAGGGGTATGGAAATAAAGTACTGTGAAGAATGGGTGCAAGTGCTTGGCACATTTAGCCTGGAGAAGAGACAGTGAAGAGGAAGTATGATTTCTATCTTGGAGTATCTGAGAGGCAGAAGGAAGAGAGGCCTTGCCATGTGTGGCCTCTAAGGGCAGCACTAAAACTAATGGGTGGAAACTGCAGGACAGGTTTAGGCAAGATGGAAAGAGGAATTTCCTAACTGTCCAACACTGGGACAGTCTGTCTTGTGTAATAGCGGGCACAAGACAGAGCTTTATATGTAGGGGATGTTGTAAGTAAGGCCAACACTGAGAAGAGGGTTGGACTAGATGGCTTCCAAGCTCCCTTCTAAATCTGATATTCTACATTTTTAAAAAAACTGAGTTCCTCTTTGACATACTGAGCTAATGGTGGCCCCCAAAGTATTGACTGCAGCTTTAGGAGATGATCTGTGTGGTAACACTTAGTATCATAAGTTTGGGTTAGGAGAAAGTGATTGAACGCTTGTTGCCACCTCCATTGGCTTTGTCTTGTTAGAGATCACCATCAAGGTGGATGACCCTGACTGTATGTCAAGCTCCAGCTACCGTGATGCAGAGAGTGAACGGTTCCTGTCCTCGGGCAGTGCCACAGGCCGGCGGGTCTCCTTCAATGAGGCGGCACTCTTTGAGCAGAGCAAGAAGACCCAGGAGAAGGGGAGGAGGTAAGCAGATCAGGTAGGAAGGGAAAAGCATGAGTAGGAGCTGGCAGGGTGAGAGGAAGAGCGCATCTGAAGCTGTCAGGCCATCTGTCACTACTGCCTCAGGCAGAGAGTGGTCTCTTCCAGGCCTTCTGACTGATCCTGTTCTTTGCAGTTACTGGGAACTGAACCCAGAACCTCTTGCTTGGCAAGCAATTGCTCTGTGCCTGAACTATGATTGATCTTCTGGACGTGAGGATGGAAGCCTCAAATTCTGGCCCTGTGACAGGAGGGATGCACCAAGAGATTCACCACAGCCCACATCTTTCTCTTTGCCATGGAACCTCCTTTCGGTGCCAGGGCACTCCCTCCCTCTTAAATGCATTACATCCAGCTGCAAGAGTATCTCATGAGCTTGTGCTCTCCTCCTGCCACTGAGCAGCTACCATTATTGGGCAAGTCAGGTGTCTTTGAAGAAATTTTTTTTATTTTAAAGGAATGTAACACTGGCTGAATTTCTAATTCCAAGCTCACATTAAGGATCCAACTAGTATTTAATTCCTTAAGACACAAATGCCATGAAGAAACACTAGAAATGTGCCTTCTGGAGTCCTGCTCCTTATCTTTAGATAGGCTGTTAAAAATTGAATGGGTTGGAGAGGGCCTGTGTATATGCTTGCTCTGAAACACTTTAAAAAAGGATCATTTACAAAAAGGAGTGAGAATAAAATAGCCCATATTATTGTTCCATTGAACAAATTAATGGCAAGGCCACATCTGAAGTGGTGTGTCCAGTTGTGGTTGCCACATCGCAAAAAAAGGGTATCGTGGAATTGGTGCAGAAGACAGTGACCAAAATTATTAGTGGACTAGCAGAATGAACTGGCCATTGCAGGAGTAAAATTTATTAAATTTTACTAAAATTAATTATTTTTAAAATAATAATAATTATTATCCACTAAAATTATTAGTGGATTAGCAGAACGGCAGAATGAACTTGCCATTGTAGGAGTAAAATTTCAAGAGTATTTGTGGGCCTTGGACAGCAGGCATTATTGGGCAGCACCACACAGTGGGCAGCAGGCACTACTGGGTAACCCTTCTGGGCATCTGCAGGCAGCACTGGGCACCACCGAGTACCAGTGGGCACCACCAGGGAGCAGAGGGCACTGGACATCCCTACTGGGCACCAGCATGCACAGTGTCACAGTAGAGATGAACTGCAATCAAATTCAATCTTGAAGTGCTCAAAATGCTGGCCTTCAGCTTTTACAGGCTTTTAGCTTTGGCACATTCTTAACACTACTTTGCCAGCCTCCAGCCTTTAAACATTTTTGACTCTTATAACTGTATAGCTACTTTTGCACTCCCTCTCTGGTATACAGATTGTGCACCTCCCTTATATATGGATTTCTGCCAACTTTGCTGCTCTTCAGTTAGAAAGTAGATGCCTGAGGGGGACATGTTTAAGGGTGAAATCCAGAGTAACTATGGGGAGTCCTTGCTCCAGAGTAAGAACAAGTTACTCGGGATTGCAGTATGGATTTCCCATAGGCTATCAGTAGGTGGTGCAGTAACTACCTTGCTCCAGAGTAAGAACAAGTTACTCTGGATTGCAATATGGATTTCCCATAGGCTTTCACTAGGTGGTGCAGTCACTAGGTGGTGCAGTAAAAATGTCTCTTATGTGCTCCCGTAGTTACTCTGGATTGTGCCCATAGTCATATAAAATTATGCATGGAATAGATAAGAGGCATGTTTTGTGTTCTCTCAAGCATCTGATGGGCCTCCATGAGATACAGGAAACTGGGCTAGATGGGCCTTTGGCCTGATCCATTGAGGCTTTTCCTATGTTCATGGATTTGTTTTTGCTCCGATCTGCTTAAATAAAGCATTTTCCCCCTCTTCCTGGGCAGGTACACCCTCACAGAGGGAGACTTCCATCATTTGAAGAATGCCCGCCTCAGCCACCTGCCTTTGCCTCCCTCTGCTGCCCTCAAAATTGTCACAATCCATGAGTGTGAATCCAATGAAAACAACGCTGCAATGACTCCACGTCACCCCCCAGCCAAACCCAGCCTTGCCATTTTCCAGGTGAGTTTTTGACAGCCTTAACAGTGTAGATCAAGGAATCCTAGGCTATGAGGGGTGGCAGGGTTAGTTTGATCTCTTCAGGAATTTTTAAAGATGCATAAAATTAGACCACTATCCAGCACCACCATCACCTGACTCAGCTTGCCCTCCCTTCTGTGCTATAAATGAAATTGTAAGGTTCTTGGAGCAGGAATCCACCTTACTCCTACACAGTACTCTGAAAACTGCAGTATGCATAGCCCTACAGAGACACATCTTTAGCATACTGTACACTGAATAAGATGAACACTTTAGTGTTTGGAAAAAATATTTAGCGAAAATGAAGATTTTTGTGAAAAAGTTTGCTTCTTTTTGAATAAACATAGTAAGTGTATAATAAAGCCTGAACAGCTTGTGGTGTGGGAATTGGACTTAAAACCTGGAAGACCCAGGTTCACATAACTCTGGTCAGACATGAAGCTTCCTGGGTTACCTTGGGCCATTCACTCTTAATCACAGGGTTGTTGTGAGGATAAAGACAAGGAAGAAAGGAGCATTGTACACCACCCAAATTCCTTGGAGGAAAAGCAATAATAAAATTGTGAAAAAATAAATATTCTAAACCATGCAAGCATTGGTGTTTCTGTTGAACATTATGGCTAGTCCTCTGCAAAACACAAAGCCTTGCATATTTTAGAATAAAAATATTGTGCATCATCATCGTCATCATCATTAACGTCATTGGGTCAACTTATGCTGATGTCGGCACATGTAAGCGTGCAGGTTTCACAGAACTTGGTTTTGGTTACAGAGTTCTGTGGAACTCAGAGGCTTGTAATCACCTCAGTTCATTAAGTAAAAAGATCATTCTGCCTCCATTCACATCACTTCTCAATGTCGGTAAGGCGAGGTCTGGAGTTAACATCCCTGGCTTTTCCTGCTGACAACCCATCTTCCTTTCTCACCCTCCTGCAGCCAGCTGGGGGCACCCTGCCCCAGACGGCGCTAACCAGCCACGGCATGTGCCCCAGCTCGGCGTTGCCAGGGGACACCTACAACTCCACCGTTGAGGCCAGCCCGTCTGTTTCCTCAGATTCCGGAGAGGGCGCCTCGGTATGTACACCCAGCACGGGGCGCCCAGCTATGACTCCGTGTAAGCCCTCAACTGAAATGCAACGCACAAAACATCCCCCTTCTAAATTCATGGTCTCTCTCTTTTTATGTTGGGGTTTTCATCAGACAGTCTTCTGTTCCTAAGAAGGGGTGGGTGAGCTGCTTTGGGCCTCCATACGGTTGCCATTAAGTTTTCAAAATGGCCACCAGGCCAAAGTTTCTAGTGCTATGATGTTGCTAATGTGCTGAGCTTTTTTGCTTATGTGTGTGACAGTGGTGGGGTTCAGAAGTACTCCCTATGCCATTACAAAGATGTCTTTTTGATACACTCTTGAAGTGTGTGTGTGTTGGTGGGGGGCACTCTTTCCACTTGGGTAGCTCCAGCACTGAATGCCTCCACCATACAGTACATAAGTAACACTTCTTCATCCTTTCATCTCTTAGTCCGACACTATGGCCAGGAGTCCCAGAGGAGCTGGAACTACCCCTGCTGCTGCAGAGAGCACACCCGCACCTGCCCAGGGCACTGTCCTTCACTTCTTCACCCGCTTGCGGCGTCACACCAGCCTGGAGGGTGCAAGCCCTTACTTCAGGATCAAGAAGTGGAAGCTGGACACCAGCCAGAGGGCCTCGAGCCTAGATATGCGAGGTAAGTCACACTGTGGGGGGAAAGTTCCCAATTCTCTAGCCCTTATTCCCCTTGTATTTTTCTGAATCCACTCTACACCATTTGTATATCTATGCCAGGAGTGCCCAAACCCCTGGCATGGCTACGACCCGCAGGGAGCCTCAATGTGGTCTCCAGCAAGCTTTTAATTCTCCAGATCTACCTCTAATACACTCTTATATGTAAATTTATGTAAATCTATTCAAATTTGACAATTTAATGGCTAGTAGCCTTTGATAGACTACCTCCTTCTTCTGTACATCTATTCAACTGTCTTGTGTGCTCTAAATCATTGATTCATTGATTTCACAAGATTTTATTGCCCTTACACTATTTGGTAGTATACACTGCCTTTGCGCTATTTGATAATATACATTGCCCTTACACTATTTGGTAATACTCATAGTCTCATTTTGGTACTTCTTAACCGTCTTGTGAAGTGGATTACAAATGGGACCAGAGCTGACCCCAAAAAAGAAGCCCCCTTGTCTTAAGACAGCCGAGCAAATCCGTGGCTCATATGAGAGCACAATTATAGCATTCCCACTTCTGACTCACATTTTCAATTCATTTATTTAAAACTGTTATATTCTGCCTTTAGGCTGAACAACCTTGAAGCCGAACGACAATCCATTTTTTTTTAAAAAAACGGAACTCATAATGAAATTCAAAGGCCAATACTGAAAATCAAACATAACTGCTATGAGTGGTTAGGTTTTAATTATGACGCTTATTCTTTTTTTCCCTAAAGTTCTTCCTTTTGGGGAAGGTGAGAGCTTTACAATATGACTTCTAACCTACTAAAGCTGTAGTCCTAAAGACACTTTCCTGGGAGTAAGACCCATTGAACACAATGGGGCTTACTTTTGAGTAGACTTGGATAGGATTGTGCTCTAACAGGGCCTAGATCTTATCCAAATGCTTCTACCTTCAAATCTCTCCATAGCCTGGCCCTTTTTGCTTTGCTGTCATTGCCTGAAGCATCCCTGGTCCCTTACTCCTTCAGCGCACAATCTTATCTTTATTATTGCTCCCTTTCTCTTCTGCTGCTCCTTTTCTTAGGAATCTTCTGCAAAGCCCCGTTGACTGCTTGCTCCTTTAACAAATTAAGCTCTATTCCCTCTGCTGACCCCATCCTTGCAATTCTTTCTCAGAGAAACCTGCTCTGTAAATGAATCCGTTCTTTCTCCCTTTCTGCTTCTTAAATCTCGAACCTCCACCCAGAACCCCGTACATGTCTTACTCATTTCCTCAATTCAGCCTTGTCTGTCTTGTTTGTCGCCTCTGAACCCCCTTCAGAATGACCCTACCCTTCTCACTTTCTTCACAATTCTTATTGAAACCCACCCTTTTCCCAGCACGGCTTTGGTACAGTCTATTAGTCCCCTTGGACTGCAGTCCTAACCTCACTTTCTTGGGAGTAAGAGGCTCGACGAGCACCTGTTGGGGATGCTCTAGGAGGATTTCCTGCTGCAGGCAGGGGGTTGGACTAGATGACCTACTAGGTCCCTTCCAACTCTAAGATTATATGATTCTAAGACCCATTGACTATAATGGGGCCTACATCTGAGTAGTCAAGGCTAGGATGGTACTCTTACTATAACTAAGCCAAAGTATGTGGAACGACAATTATTCCAAATTCTTCTCCTTATCCTCTGCCTCCATCCCCTTCTATTACACTTATCTGATGTCTAATTTACCTTACATTTATTTGTATTTCATCCCATGTTTGCCTTAAAAAAAATTTCAAGGAGCCTTTTTAGGTTGTAAACTCCTCAGGGTACACTGTATAGATTCAAGCCATTGAGATGTAATGGTTAAATTGTCTGATGAGGAGAAGGGAGTTTTGGGTTCCAATCCAACCTAATCTGGTCCTGGGTTTGGTTCAGCTATAATGGTGACTTGAGAACCTTCAGTTGCTCATCTGTCTTACCCTTAAATGAGGAAAAAAGGACTATTCAGGCAGGTTCTTATTCCTTGACCTCTTGGGAATAAGACTGAAATATAAAATGAATTGTAATAAATATGATTGAATAGTACCATATATGCTAGAAAATATAATTAAAAAGCAGTACAGGTCCAACCTAGTTATACATGAATTTTTAATATATATATATATTTGACTCGGCACAAATGGCCACTGCAAATCAGTTTTTAAAAACTGCTTTTCTACTGTTGTAGAGAGGTAGTCATGCAAGCAACCATTCCATTCTTTCGTCCCAGAATCAAACCCTTGCAGATACTACCTTATTCCATTAGGTGCAATAGAGGAGCAATAAACCTGGAAGTGTGTCTTTAAACCTATTTTCCCCATCAATTTCTTTTTACACATATTTTTTTAATCCAAGGGAAATTCTGGAAGGGAACCCTAGTGGATAACAAGGGACACCTGTATATAAATATTGTTGATTCATTTCCTCCCCACCCCCAAATTCCAAAATCCCTATGGAGGGAAATTCAGGATTTTGGAGTGTGGGGGGAATGCAGTTGGTTCTGATTCACATCCAATTAATTGGGAAGAGGAGTTGCTGATCTGAGAAGATTTGTTGGAATGTCAAGTTCCATGATTTCCTTCCTCCAACCCATCAATAACTCTGCTCCCACCCAGGGTCTCCCAAGCGCCATCAGTTCCAGCGGCAGAGGGCAGCTAGTGAGAGCATGGACCAAGAAGACCGTGATCCTCACCAGACCGACATCATCCAGTACATTGCCCGGACAGACAATGTGACCTTCCGGCCTGTGGCTGGGCCCTTTTTGCCAGCCTCAGCCAGCCCCCCATTATCTCTCGGCAGGTATTTTTCAGTAGATAAGTGGGAATGGGATTGGTGAGATATATGGGGAAAGAAGAATCAGTGGTTTTGTTGACATGAAGGTGGCTATGGAGGTATGTATCTTTGAGTAGCTCTAGAAAATTGGGGGTGCAGGATGTAGCAATCTTTCTTACTCTTGCTTCTTGAATGCATGTAAGGATGCATACTATTATGAGCGATAAATTAGACTTTTATATTAATTGGGGGAAGATGGAATGGGACAGAGGGATTGTTTCAAGTGGCTTAGTAGTCTCCTTTCCAAGTGTCTAATTCCAGATTTGGGCTGTGGGTGGTGCAAGTGGTTAAGTCACTGGGTCTATTAACCAGCAGGCCAGGGTTCGAGACCTGGGTCAGCCCCACAAGACAGGGTGAGCTCCTGTTCTTAGCCCAGCTCTGCGACGCAGCTGGATCCAATCGTATTGGCTCTGCCTTTCCATTGAACTAATTCAGTGGCGTGGAGAGGAGGGATTTGCTCCTTGGGTAACAGCCTATCCTCCATAACAATCTAACCCAGGCTTTCATGCTTCACATGCAGCGTATGCAGCGCCGAGCATGATACCGTAGTCTTTCAAGACTGACTGAGGCCTGCAATTCCAGATTTGAAAGATCTGTTTTAATTTCAAAATATTTTCAACTAATGAAAGATGTGCCATTGATGAGAAAATTTTTAAATATAGGTACTAGCACTACAAATGACAATTGGTCATTTTCAACCAGTGTGCCATGGCACATTGCTGTGCTGTGTATAGGTGTGCCACCGGAAATTGAGAGAGGCTCATTTATTGGGGAATGTGAGCCCCCAGCAGTTGTCCAGCCTTTTTGAAATTGTAAAAAAACTGATGGTATGCCTTGACTGGGGGTTGCCATAATTCTCTTCCACAAAATTGGAACAGGATTATCTGTCACACTTGTCAGTATGTGAACACAATTCCCAAAAAAATGGTACTGTCCCTGTTTTTTGGACATATAACAACCCTAGCCTTAAGCTTTTTCAAGTCTTGCCAGTGTGCCATGAGATGAAAAAGCTTGAAAATCACTGACCTAATAAGAATGGCAGGTGCCAAGCACCATCTTGGAAGAGGTATTGGTGTTCTCTTACCCATAAGAAAGTCTTCAGGCCTCTCCTAAAATTATGCCTTCTGCAGTAATACATGTGCCAAAGACACTTGCCATGTTGAGTGGTATTCCTGCATCTCTTAAAGAGGAGGGCTCTTCTAAGACTACAAATAACATGTTCAAGTGGCACCATATAGGAAGAGCTAATCTATCCTATCCTAATATAGGGCTGTGGTGGCACAAGTGGTTAAGACGCTGTGCCTCTTAACCAGCATGCCGGGGTTCGAGACCCAAGTCCTGCAAGATGGGGCGAGCTCCTGTCCTTAGCCCAGCTCCTGCCAACCTAGCAGTTTGAAAGCATGTGAATAAATAATAAAGCAATAAATCAATTTTCCTCAGTGGGAAGGTAAAAACAGTGTTCTGTGCATCCATTATGAGTGTCCTTGGACAATGCTGCCTCTAAAGGGTTAGAAATGGGGTTGCGCATTGCACCCTACAGTTGGTCATGATTAGCAGTACAACCTGCAGGGGACACCTTTACTTTTAATCTCTCCTAAAGGACAAAGGAATGCCTCTTTAAAGCACTGATGGTAATGATGGTGCACCAAGATCTGAACTGAACAATGTAGTGAACTCTGTGTGTGGGTGACTCATCATATATACCCAAATGTACTGTTATCTGGCTGTAAGAAGAAAGGTGATGAAACTAGTTTCTAATTTTCTGCCTAAGGCAAGGTCCAACAAGCTATTATGTCTCTTTCAAAATGCAAATAAAAGCAAGGTCTGGATTCACATGCATTACTTGATTATATTCTGACTCCCTGATAAATGTGTGTACAGATGGACTCAGGTGCATTGGGTGGTGCTTGATACAGGTTGGCTCAATCACACATCACAGTTAAAAACTCTGACAACTGTCTGGATCTTGGGTAGGATGACTTCCCAGCCCTACTGGGATGGACTGTCCTACCAGTAAAGCCATTCCCCATGTCCTGAGTGATTGACATGCACATACATAAAAGTGCCAAACCTTGCTTCTGTTTGCTGTTTCCATTTCAGCTTCCTGCAGCCCAGCAAGGGAGACTGGGAACCATAGGTGGTCTTTATAAAGCAAGCTATTCCTCTCTTTTCTGGCTGCAGGTTAGAGGCTCCTGTATCCCCTGGCCCCACCTCCCCTGAACCCCCAACATTGGAGCAACAACCCACTCCCCTTTATCATGACATTTGGAGCCTGCGAGCCTCACTGGAGATGTACGCTTCATCAGAACAAGGGAACGATCGTGACTCAGTGCGCAGTGATGGTGGGGAAAGTGTGTCCTCAGGGGGTGGCCTGCCCAGTTTCCCTTCCTCCCTGGCAGATGAGGCTGAGGGGTCAGATGACAAGCTGTGGGGGAGACCTAAACAGGACAGTGTGGAATCGGAAGCCGGGACCCGCAAGCTGCTGCAGATGGACAGTGGATATGCTTCCATCGAGGCCCCCACTGGCCGTGTGGGGGAGGACCAGACGGCCTCGGAGAAACGCTTCTGCTTCACCAGTGCTGGGCGCAAAGCCACCATCTTTGAGAGCTTTGAGGGGCAGGAGCCGGAAGAAGAGGAGGAGGAAGAGGAGGAGGGAGGGGCAGTTGGTGGGCAGCCTCCCCAAAGCCCTTTGGCTTGGGCCCCCTATGGGCAAATGTTCCCCACAAGAGATGCTTTGCCCCGCCGGGACTACAGCATTGATGAAAAAACAGATGCGCTCTTTAATGCTTTTGTTCGCCACGACCCTCAGTTTGATGAGTCACCCCTGCGAGCCAAGCACCGCTCCCGGACCCATCTGCGTAAGCAGTGGCAGCGCACCAAGCAGTACAGTGACCCTGGCGTCCGTTACCCTCCAGCTCTGGAGAGGCATCGCACACCACTGCGTCGGGGTGACAGTGTCAACTATCCACTGGACAGTCGCTACCATAGCACTCTACCCCGCATCATCAGCTCTGGGGATGAGGAGGCTGTGTCGCCAGCAGGAGAAGCCAGTGACAAAATTCAAGTCATTGAGGAAGAGCCACCGGAGGAGGCCAAGACGGCACCTGATACCTACGGCGGTGATTGCCTTGGTGGTGGCGAGTGCCCAGGCCTGGGTGATCTCAGTTCTGAACTATTGGACAAGATTGCAGGGGGGTTGGAGGAGAGACTCTATGGGCACTTGAAAAAACCAAGAGAGAGTCCAGAGTGCATGGTGGTTGTGGCAGACACCTCCCCTGATCCCAGCCCAGAGTAGTGGTGCAAGGGCATAGATGACCAAGGGCAAGGTAGCCCCATCTCTCTACCTGGCACTGGCACTGCTACGGCAGTACTTACCAGCCATCCAGGGCACAGGGCACTCCCAGGGGTATGAGGGTGTGGGATGACCTTGGACTAATCCTCTCCACAGGGTGTTCCTGATCTGACAGGTTCCATGTGGAGGACCCTGGCCATCTGGGTTGGTGTCTCCAGCCTGGATGCAACCTGCATAGTTGAAGGTTCAGGGACCCTTGCCTTTAGCCAGGCAATGGAACCCAACCAGGGATGGCACCCTCTAGGTGTGGAAATCCTGCCCTGGCTGAGGCCAGCCACACTACCCAGCCATCCCTTCTGGAGCAGGAGGGATGGTCAGGCCATGCTTACCTTTGGCTTATGAAGATTTGAGGGGGATGGTCTCATGCTTGCTGGAGGCCTCCCTTCTTGTTAGCGTCCAAGATGGGGTGGTCCCGAGTCCACTGCTTCCCCCCTTCAAAGCGGGTTTGCCAAAGTAGGCGCATCGAATTGCACAGCCAGGAAGTTAAGTTTGAAGGGACCTTTTTCTTACAAATAATGAAGGGAACCCCCGAAAAACCTAGCGGAGGCTTGACGTTTACCTCACAACATTAAGAGCTGGTTGTAGCAGATATTTAGACACCTTCACGCACTCTCTCTCTCTCTGGTTTTTTACAAGCAATAACCATGTCTTGTTGTCTCCCTGCACACCTCACCATTTGTCCTGGGGAGGGTCCTTGTGGCGGTAGGTGGTGGCACCTTGCCTTCCAGATGGGACACAACACCCTAGGCCTAAAGCTGCACTGGTTTCCTTTTGAACAGGATGTGGCTGACATGTTTTCTGCTTTGAAGCATCTCCTGGGTAATTGACCCCTCTGATTGTGGGACAGGATCTTTTTGGAAAGGTGACAGCCAGTTTGAGGGAAGGGCAAACACCAGCTTAAGGTGCACTTAGAAGCAATGTCTGGTTTACTTTCCTGCCCAGCCATATATCTCTCCACCTGCCCATTAATGGTCCCTTGGGTCTGCTGTGGTTCTGTACCCTTCCATTCCTTTGTGGGTCTTAGCAGTGGAAAATGGAGTCCATTAGCAAAGGGGTATTTCACAGCTGCTTCTCCCACCTCTGCAACGTGTTCTCAACCCACTGTGACCCAGATTTCCCCATTCTACTATCCTGGTGGAGCATACTGAATTGGAAATGGGAGCGAGGAGCATTAAACACCTCAGGTTTCTAGGTTCTGGGAGGTCTCCTTCATGGTAAAAGGGAATGGAAGAGCATGTAGTGGGATGTGTATTCCATCCCTAAGTCCTTTTAGTCTTAAATGGAGGGACTGTAAAACTATAGCATTGTTTATGGATTTGGAATTATTTGCAATCTTTCCCAAAACAGCTACTCTTTTTTAGAAGGCTGCCGGATGGAATTTGGTTTCAAACGGGAGCATGTGTGACAAAAAATAAGGCCTTTCGGCTTTAATTTCACATACATGTAACACAAAACATACAATCAAGGCAATGATGGGATTCAAAGAAATTAACATCGGGTTCTCTGCCCATCTGGCAGCCACTTTTAAATGGCTATTTTTAAATTTTATATGTCCTATCTCTCGTTAACAACCGGTTCTATAGAGTAGGTGCAAACCTGCTGAAGCCCACCACTGAATCAAGGGGTAGGAAGGCGAGATACCAGAATTAGCCCCCTCCCAGACCTGCTGCCATTAACCAAACCTGACCCATCCATCCCAGTGGAACTACAGATGCACTTATACCCCTATCTTTCCACTGCCCTTGGGAAAGCCTGGCTGTTCTTGTTCTTCAGAATTTGTCTAAAGCGGGTCTATCATGTTTTATTTATTATTTATTTTAATTTTGTTTTAAAAAAAATAGGTGGTTGATTTTGTCAATCCTTTATAGTAGATATGGGAGGTGTGAGAATATTCTTATATTCTTATTTTTTAAAATTTTATTCTGCCAGGATGGCAGCAGATTGAGGCCAAGCAGTGTCCCATGTGGGAGAGAACAGGAGCTACTGTTCATCTTCTTATCTATCAAATGGGGGAGATGACAACAAAAGCAAACTTGAATGTATCACTTCCTTTGACTTGCATCCCCCACATTATTTTGCTACTTGGTATGTGCATGTGAAAATTGGGGTGCTCGATTGGGGATGTGTTTTGGTTGGGGATGACGACTCTATTCTTATTTTTGCAGAGTTGGATGCAGAAGCATGACTAGAAGAGGGCAGGGGAGAAAAATGAATGTTTTAAAGTCCATGAAGTCTGATGAAAAGGGGATGGGTGGGGAACTGAAATGTTTTTTGCCTCCATTTTGGTAATTGCTACAGAACTGTATGTCCATTTTTTGCAAATAGTTCAGCTGGGGTGTGCTGAGATCAATGTCTCCCCAGTGGGTTGCGGCAGGAACAAAAATCCCACTTTTTTGAAAGACTTTATTAAAAACTATGTGCCAAAGTTCTCCTTCAGATATGCTGTGTTTCATGTTGCAGAGATGCCACAGGTGGGAAATGTTGCAGTAGATGCCACAGGTATGCCACACACAGATATGCTGTGTTTCATGTTGCAGTAGATGCCACAGGTGGGAAACTGTACATCACTGATTTTCAACCAGTGTGCTGTGGCACACTGGTCTGCCATGGCACACCGGTGTGCCGCGAAAACTGCTCAGCTGTGCTGTAGGCATTTGGGGATTGACATTAATAGGAAAATTGTGGGATTTGAACAGTCTGGTGTGCCTTGTCAATGGTAAAAACAATTAATGGTGTGCCTTGAGAGTCTCAGTGCCTTGTTAAGTGTGCCATGAGATGAAAAAGGTTGAAAATCACTGCTGTACGTGAACAAGGATAAATGTGCACCTGTGTAATGGCAACCTCTTGTTCATTGCCGGCACATGAGGGTGTGGCGACAGAACAGGCTGGTGACATAGATGCTAGCAGGGGCCACAGCACCCCGTCACTCACATAGCTGTGTTGAATCCTATGTCTGTTGGCTCCCCAAGCCACATGCCCAAATTGGATTTGCCAGAGATGAAGCAGGTGCAAGCCAAATGCTAGAGTTTTCTAGATAGTTTTTTTTAATTGCACGCAGCCATTGTCCAGTGGCTATTAGAATCATGTTGGCTTGATGCTCCAAACCATAAAAAACTGGTATCTTAAGCCAGATCTCAGCACCGGCACCTTTTTGACCTCTGAGGGTAGGCAAAAATGATTCATTATCACGCTGATGTAAAAGCAGACAGCCAGCTCACAGACTATTTCCTATACACTTAACTTCCAAAGAGTCTGTTGAGCAAGACCAACAAGAGTCATACACCACTTTTAAAACTAATAGGACAGAGACTGTAGCATCAGCTTTTATAGTTAAGTCTACATCAGATGCAAGGTGGAGATGTACAAAACATTTAGTAGCCTAAAAGTGCCATGGTGCACTTGACTGCTTATTCAGACTTATGGTTAGTTTTGATGGAGTTTCTAGTGCGAGATTCTGGATAGCAGCTGCTGTTTGGCAATCTAGTATTGAGAGATGAACTGCCTCTGTTGATGGAGACTCTATATAGATATCAAGCTTAATCACCACTGACTGATTTAGCTTCCATGAACAATAAAACAGACAAAATGAATCAGAAAGGGGGGGGGGAAGATAAATTGTGTGCCAAAAGATGTTGTTGTGCTATGAAAAGTGCTCCAATAGAAGTATAAAGCTTTCTATCACTCAGTGTAAGAGGAGAAGCATGTGTCCTTACAATGAACTGGCTTCATGACATCATCCCACAGCAAAGAACTATCTGTGACATTTATTACCACACTGATTTGCTGGAATCATGTGGTTAAAGAAATACTTAAAAAAAGTTTCTAAAGAAAAGTGAACAGTAGAGGGTGAAAAGGATGAACACATTTCACCCCCCTCCACAGAACACACTTTAGTGCAGCCTAATTAATCCTGGTCTGCCTTAAAAGACTGTTGTAAGGCTTAGTGAAAACATACGTAGAACATCAAATGTGGAAACATCACCCTGTGAGGGGTGGTGGTGGAAAGAGGCCTTCATACATTGCAGGATAAAATATAATAAAAATATAGATTATAAAAATATTCATTGATAGAATTCACCGCAACAAGATTTGGCAATAACCACTAGTTTTAAAAAGGAGATGAGACAAATTTGTGAAAGGGACCAGAGGCAAAGACTTGGATCAAATGGTTATGTGGGATCTTCCTCTGCAGAGGCAGAATATTGGTGAACATCCCTCTGATGTGGGTACATACAATGATAGGAGGAATGAGGGATTTGCTTTCAAACTCTTCTTGCGAGCTTCCTGGAAACAGCTGGTTGGCTGCTAAAGTACCAGATGCTGATCTAGCCACAGCTATTATTGCACGAAACCTAGAACCTCCATACACAAGGGCAGGACAGGTTTTTGCAGAAACTGAAGCATTAAAAAAACATACTGCCTTTCCAATAAAATGCAAATCTCTCCATCTCTGCCCAGAATAAATACTTTGAAGTTCTTATATATGATTGTGTGTGTACAGTACACACACAGCATTTTAAAAATGAATTAAAGGGCGAGATTGAAAATGATCACTGTTCAAAATACTATAAAAACAATAACAGACAATCCAAGAAGACGATGCATGGAAACGAGACAGAAGCTGCATATTTTTAAAATTAGTTGCTTGTTGAGGCCTGTGCAGCTGCCCCTCTACTTACCGGAGAAGACTGTTACTCCTGAAAGACTTCATGCCAACTCCAGCTAGAAAGGCATCCAAGCATCTGTTGGCGCCACTTTGTAGTTCTGACATTTCTTAGCAGTAGAGATGCTTGTACTCTGTAATTAAATAGCCTACCCTCAGCTCCTGGAGCAGGTTTCGGGTCCGTAGCTCAGCAACGGAGAACAGGCTCAACAGGAGAAGGGCCCAACTTCAAGCCTTGGCATTGCCAATTAACAGGAGCTCAGGTAAGCAACTGGGAAAACCTCATTTTTGCTTGAACAACCTCCAGTTGGAACAGTCAGTACTAGATCAAATGAATAAAGGTCTGTCTCATTATAAGGCCACCGTGCCTCGAAAACCACAATGGAAGATGGTAGCAAAACAATGGAAGGGGGACATACAGGCAGTGGCGTAGCTAGGATGATGAAGGGGTGCAGTTGCACCAGGCAGCAAGCTTTGGGGGGCCAAAATGCTGAGCTTGACACTAGTAGCTAAAATTGTGAAAAACAGGGTATGTGTGAATGATAATACCATCATTTTATATATCATTGGAAAGGTAATTTAATGCAGAATACAAAGAAATAAACTTCACTGGAATATCTATAGTCTTTCAAAAGTTATGGCCAATTAACCAGAAAATAAACACAAAAGCCTATGGAACAAAAGTAAATTTTTAACTCAACTTTCCCGTGATACTGATTGCTCTGAGAGCCAATGAGATGTAATTCTGATACTGTATGGAACTAATAAGATGTTAATATTAATCAGCTCTCATTTCCATATATATTAACTGGGAAATAAAGCACTTTTAAGATGTTACCCTTATAGTTAGCAGGGAAATAATAATTCCTCTTTGTCCCAGCACAATTTCCCTAATCAATAAGGAACAAGATGCCTGAACCTATAAAGGAGGACAAGGTCTTGGATTCCTCTCAGCCTGGCCTTTCCGGCGGACAATGACACACTTGCCTACTCATAAGTATAGCCATGATATTGGACACTTTCACTTTCCCAGAGCTCAATGCATATTTTTGATATTTAGATTTTTTTGGTCATATCTTTTGATAGAAAGGAGATATTTCAAAACCGATTACTGCAATGGATTAAGCTCTTCAATATGAACCCAACAACATATGGCACGATGGGGTAATGCGTGCCATTGCAAAGTTCCAAAATGAAGTCTAAAGGGAGGACAATGAAGCCTTTTTGGAGGACAACCATACAGTAGGCTAAAAAAGTGGACAAATCCAGAAAAATGTGGTCATATGGGTCACCCTGAAGGAACATTATTTTCAGTTTTTTACTCAAATTTGATTTTGTTGTTGCGGACGGGAGGAGGAGAGCAACAAAATCTTCAACTTCCGATAGTAGATAGGTGCTTTTGCTATGCAACTAGCAGAGTAAATGGGTGTTCAACTGCTGAGGAGGTGGTGGCAGGTTTTTCCCCAATTTTCTTTTTAAAAATACTATGGGATGACATCACTTCCATTTGTAACATCACTTCTGGGGCGACATTATGAGCTTTGCACTGGGCTACATGATCAGTAGCTATGCCATTGACCCACAGGCACCTTGAGCAACAGCCTCTGTAGCCCTTGTTACAGTGCAGAAAAGAGACTCAAATATACACAGCTTCATTTTAAGTTTATTTTCTTAAAAAAGAAAAGAAAAAGAAAAAGCACTCATTTCCCTTTACTCCAGCCCTTTGGACAGCATGCAGATTGTTTTAATAGTATGTGGTGGTGTTGTGTTTTTTTTTAATACCTGTTCGTAAGTTTTTCCTTAAATTCTCCCAAACTTTCTTCCATCTTCAATTTTTAAAAAAAACAAAACAAACACACACATCACAACGTGGAAGGAAATCTCTAAAGACACTGCAAATATAAAAAGGGGGGAAGGGAAGGGAAAAGGAAAAATAGATATATAATATATAATATATATATTTATATATAACAGTAGTCTACTACATAAAGTGCGTGGGCCATGGCTTGGAAAAAAAAACTGCTAACACACCTGGGGAGGTGGGGGGGTTAGAGATAAGGAACTTTGTCCCCTCTTGACCCCTCAACCCCCACACTGCAATCCCTCCTGCAAAGAGTCCAGGTAAAGGTTGGCAAAACACAGCGTTGAAGGAAGAGGGAATGGCGCTTCAGCCCAAGAAATGGTTTCTCCTGCCCAAATTGGAGGTTTTTGTTGAAGGCCGTGAAAGGAGCATGAGAGTTGACAGTTGATTTTTTTTTGTCTTAGGGTTGTGGTCTTACAAAAGAAAAAAGTTTGATTGCAAGCATGTTCTACAGATCAGACATCTGCTACCAGGAGAAAAACAGAGCGATGGTGATGAGGATTGTGGCAGCTGCCGAGGACCAGCAGACAAATTCAGGGCCAGCTGTGAAGAAAGAAAAATTGTGAAAAAGTAAGTTCTCTGTTTAAGAATACATTATACTTTCACTACAAATCTAATACTCACTAAACTGACATGATGTTTGCATTATTGTATCCACCTGAAGTCAATAAAATGGATGTACACTTCATATCCTTAAAAGAATATTTTAAAACCTGTTCATTGGTTAATATTTAAACCAATTTGTTGAAATTGCAGTGGGCTATCCAGGAAAGCTGTGGCACAGGCTCAATCTTAGATCACAGTAAGACCTGCCTGATTCTCTGAAGAGCTAGATCAATATTAGAATGCAGGCTTTGCTAACAAAACAGTCCAGATTTGAGCCTCAAAAGAAAGTCTTGTGACGAAGGTGCAATATAAATAAACTACTTACTACTGCTACTACTACTACTACTAATACTAATACTACTACTAATAATAATAGGTTTGGCTTTACTTGGACAGCCGAGGACTGCTTCACACATACTTCTTGGAACTGCATGCTATTTTTAATGCTTGCTCTTATAGCTCTGTGGAACCTCCATAATTGGAATCAGTCTATCTTTTAAATTCAAAGGCAAGAAGAAAAGATGGTAGCCATAGCTTTGTGGGATAGCACAGGGTTCTGCATGCAGAAAGCCCTTTTTAATCTCACTTAAAAAAAGATTTTAAGTATATATCCCTGCCTCTATTTCCCCACTTTTCAGATCTTTCAGATCTTATTCCCTTGCAGGAGTCTCCAAACCCCGGCCCTGGGGCCAGATGTGGCCCTTATTGAGCCTCCATCCAGCCCTCAGACAAGCCCTGTAATAATCTGCCAGTTGCGCAGGGAGCTCTGCTCTCCATGCCATGGGAAGGTATTTTGAGGGGTGGGGAGGCTACACACACCTCCTCTCTGTACTTATGAACTGATTTGAAAATCACCCCTCTCTGTGTTGGAAAGTGATTATGAACCGATTTGAATTCATTCATTTACAAGTTCCATCACTAATATATTCATTTATGTAAATTTATTCAAATTTGAAATTTCTTCCAGCTCCTAACACAGTATAAAAAAGATGATGTGGCCCTCCTGCCAAAAAGTTAAGAGACCTCGTTCCTCAGGGCAAGGAACAGCCTTCTGCTTCAGAAAAGCTATGCAAATACCATATTTACTTGAATTGAACACTCACTTTTTCCAGCTAAAAATAGTCTCCAAAATTGGGGTGCACATTTGATTTGATGGCGCATTCGATTTGAGTAAATACGGAATTTTGATTACAAATATAGGTCAATATTTAGTTTAACAGTTTACTATACTGAAATTAAAAATGTAACACAGGCCCATTGTTGTATAAAGTAGTTCAATTCGGTAAAACCATAACATAAACCTATTGCCATATTATTGTCATATATATAACTAACTGTTGTATATAGTAAAATTAAATTTTGCACCTACTTTGCAGCTGCACAATACAATTGCCAATAAACATTTTTAAAATCTCAAGCCTTTAAAAATAGGTGTGCATTAGAATTGAAGGCACATTCGATTCGAGTAAATACGGGTGTGTTGTATTAAAGGTAGTAATAATTATAGTTGTAGAAAAACAAATGGGCGATGAGATTTCCTAATCCCCATTATAGCGATATAGCGTTTGCTTTTAGAGAACATGGGGAGAAAAATGCTGTGTGCAGCTTGCTGCACACTCCTTGAAGGCTTAGACAGGGAGGATTACTCCTCCATCAGTGGACTTGCATGAAACAAAAATAAAATATTAACCAAGTGACTGAAGTCAGCCTAGCAATTTGGGGTGGGGGAACTGAAGAGAGAAATAGATGCACAGTGAAAGAGCTAGTTGCAACCCAAGCACATAAAAGCTGGAGAGGGGAGAGTGCTAGAATAAGAGGAGAACACTGCTGGCAAAGTGCGTGAGCATGATGAGGCCAGAGATCAGGCAAAGCGGGGGTGAGAAGATTGCAGGAGGGAATGAGTAATTTTGCAGGATGAGTTTATGAATCAGAAGAACTACAGATCTCTGTGCGAAAGCAAGGGGGAGGGAAGAATGGCAAGGAGAAAGTGTGAGCAACTACAGGGGTGATAACAAAATACAGCCGCTGCCACCAGTAGTTGGCCGAGGCACCCAACAGCCAAACACTACACATCAGATCATAAACACCTTAGTCTCAAATTGACACTTTTATGACAAAGAAGGCCCTGGGTCATCACAAAAAAGAATAATCTGACTAATTAGGAGTAGATCTAACCATGCCTTTTAAGAATTTGTTACCCACATGCTGCCAAAAGTTATGTAACACATCACACATCATGAGGGGCAGGAGCTCTCTATGGTTTTGCTAGGTTTTTTCCCTGTAAAATCAAGCTAGCCAGGACTCAGGCACTGATTCTTCAGGAGATACTAAAGAAGGTTACTGAGAAGGGCAGGCTCTGATCAGGTAAGACCACTTGCTCAGAAACAGAATGGTGGGAGTGTATTGGTATATTTTAAGACACAGAAAGAAGGGAGGAGAAGAACAAAATACAGGCAGGAGACAACAGATTTGTACTGTCTTGGTTACACAGGTTGGTGGGTGTGTCACTATACATCCCACAAGAGTTTTGGAGCAGACCAAAGGTCCCTCTAGTCTAGACTAGTTACCCATTTCACACAGGGTCTAATCCGATGCTTCTGGAAAGCCCACAAGCAAGGCTTGAAAGCCATCACTTTCTCTTAACAGAATGTGAAGTGAGCAGATAAACCTACCCTGAATGTACAGGTAACATACAGGTAGCTGGAATAGCAGGCACCAATCTTTTATTAACATATACTATCCATGCTTATGGAAGTTTCATTTAGCTGGCATATCATTTTATATCATGTTTGGACTCAGGGTGTCCAAACTTTATGGCAAGATCAATCTGACATTGTGTCAAGGATGGGAGGCGGGCAGAAAAAAGAATTTATAGAAACTAGAGACAGAACTTATATGAATAAATGGAAGGAAACCAGTTTATAAACACTTTTCAACATGCAGAGAGAGAGAGATCTTCAAACCAGTTCATAAGCACTTTCATACACAGAGAGAGTGTATGGGGAGTGTGTGCAGACTCCCTAGTATGCAGAAGTCCTCCAGAGGTGTGAGGAGCAGAACTCCCTTGCCTCTGGAGGATTACAGGTTTGCCCAAGAACCAGATGGAGGGGTCTTGAAGAGGGCTGCAAGGAGGATTGCTGAGGACCGCATCTGGCACCCGGGCTGGGGTCTGATTTAGCTGAAGAGCAGCTCAGCTGGGTCCAACCAAGGCTCCAAGTAGTCTAGCAACTGTAGAGGCCAACCAGATGTCTCTAGGAAGCACAGAAGCAGAACATGAAGGCAACTACCCTCCTCCACGGCAGCTTCTTAGTTAATTCCTTCTTAGAGGGGGACTCCATCTCTGCACAAAGGCTGGATTTGGCTGTAAATTTACCTGTGGCAGACAAATATGCCCCAGTCACTGCTGCTTGCAGGTGGACAGTTTGCGGATCTTGCTGCTGGTAGAGGAGGCCTTGCGGGAAGGGTTGGATGAGGCGCTTGCCCTCCGCTCAGATTTAGTTTTGCTACTCAGCTGCCCCGGCTCTGTCCCATTCATGCATACCGGTTTGGGCAAACCTCGGCTGCGACTCTGCCCATTTTGCCTTGCATCCTCATCAGGCACCTGTCCTGGAAGGCAAAACAGAAAATGGTTCATATCATAGATTACGTGCTACTTGCCAGTTTAAACACATATTTGTTCAGTAAGCAGAGCCAGGGGCAGTTTCAACAAAGCAAAAAACAACAACAAAGTACACTCAAAAACATGGAGGTTTGTATTTATCATGGATCACCCTTCACAGGGGTCTCCAAATCAGAATCAATCATTTCATCTTGGTGGCTCCTTCCTTTCAAGCAGGTCAGGTTGAAGACCACCTGATGAGAGGTGCAAGCTGGATTTTCACAGAATGTCCAACCCCTACCCAGGCTAGAACTGTCCAGGACAGTTGCTTGTGAAGGCAATGACAGGAGAAGGATGCTGGTTCCAAGGATCTTGAGTCTAGCCTTGTGGCAAAAGGCATCCACTCTTCAAACATGGAGATAGCCCTGACCTGGGGAGGGAGTCATGCTTAGTAGGCTGCTATATTTCTAGCATCTGCTTCTCTGCTTTCAACAAATGTATTCTTCATTACATATTTCAACAAATATATAACATCCTTCCTTTTATTTTTTTTTTACATAAGCTTCTGGGTGGGCCAAATGACCCTGACATGGAGACCACCAAGAAAGGCGATTCATTAAGTACAAATTTCCCCATTCTCTGGTGGGATCCCCATGTCACGGTTAGTTGTTCCATCTAGACCAGTGGTTCTCAATCTTCCTAACGCCGTGACCCCTTTATAAGTTCCTCATGTTGTGGGGACCCCCCCCCCCCACCATAAAATTACTTTCGTTGTTACTTTATAACTGTAATTTTGCTGCTGTTATGAATCGTAATGTAAATATCCGATATGCAGGATGTATTTTCATTCTTACAAATGAAATGTGTGTTCTATGCACTTTGAACACAATGGTGTTCTACTTATTTCAGAGTAGGCATGCATAGGATTGGGCCCTGAGGCTGCAATCCTATCCACATTTACATGGGAGTAAAGGCCCATCTAACTATAATGGGATTTATTTCAGAGTAGGCATGCATAGGATTGGGCCCTGAGGCTGTCAGTCAGGCCCAGTGCGCATGCAGCTACAGCCGGAGGTCTGGCAAGCCTGACCTGGCCCCCTGCACGAGGGGTCTTTAGGCGACCCCCAAGAAAGCTCTAGGTGACACCCAAAGGGGTCCCGAACCGCACTTTGAGAAACACTGATCTAGACATACCCAAGTTGTGTCCCTCAAGAGTGGGAACTGCCAGAAGCACATGAAACTACACTTCCCCAAAGCGAAGATATTAATTTAATTAATGCTTAATTAATTAAAGCTTTGGGTGGATGCCTTGCACACTGTCTCCAAGGAGAGGTGAACCTTGAAAGTTGCTGACATGGCACCACCCCATACGTATTGAGTCACAATGCACTTGGGAGATCTCTGCCAGTAGTCCTGGAGTCCTCAGCAATGGCCTTACCCACCTGGAAAAGGTGGAAGTGGAGGACACATTGCTACCTGGGTCACTAGAATAGGCAAATATTATCATGCCTTTATAATATTATAATGTCAAATATTATAATGCCATTGTGCAAACTGATGGTAAGGCCACATTTGGAATACTGTGTGCAGTTCTGGTCACTAAATCTCAAAAAGGATATAGAGAAAATGGAAAAGGTTCAGGGGAGAGCAACCAAAGTGATTGATGATCTGGAACATTTCCCGTATGAGGAAACGTTACAGCATTTGGGTATTTTCAGTTTAGAAAACAGACACTGGGGGCAGGGGACATGACTGAGATGTACAAAATTATGCAAGGGATAGATAGAGTGGATAGAGAGATGCTCTTTTTCCTTTCACATAGTACCAGAACTGGGGGACATCTGCTAAAATTGAATGTTGAGAGGGTTAGGACAGACAAAAGAAAATATTTCTTTACCCAGTGTGCAATTAATCTATGCAACTCCTTGCCACAGGATGCGGTGATGGCAACTAGCCTTAATGCCTTTAAGAAAGGATTGGACAAATTCTTAGAGGAAAGGCTCATCATCAGAGGTTACAATCCATGGGGGGAGGTGTCAACATGGACAACCTCAAAAGGCCAGATGCAGGGGGGAAGCACCTTAATGCAGGTGTCATATGTGCTCCCCAAGGCATCTGGTGGGCCACAGTCCGATACAGGAAGCTAGACTAGATGGGCCTTTTGGCCTGATCCAGAGGAAACTCTTCCTATGTAACACAAACATGGCCTCAGTCTGTCAGAAGGCAATAGTTTCAATGCATAGCAGTCTTGCTCCTTGCCAAAGGTAGGTAGGACACCTCTTGGGACCTATGGAAGATGGAGTTCTCCTTGGGAAGGAAGGTGGGATGTGTCCACACAGTGTACTCAAGCAATGTACACACAGAGGCCTCAAGCAATGGAGAGAGCTGTTAGCTCCAAGACCCTCCTGGCTGAGGTGACTCTTAGAAGGCTGTCTTCTGGGAAAGGCTCTTAAGGGAGTAGGTTTCCTCAGGTGATGTTGCAGAACCTGGTCAATGGCCTGGCAGAATCTGGGCTTCGTGGTGAAGTTGGCCCATTCCTTATCAAGTACCTGCTTAAAAATAAAGTGACAGTGGGAACTTGTGGAATTACTCAGGAGCGAAGAGCTGGGAATCTTGTTGCCCTGGGTCAAGCTCCCCCCTCCCCGCCAGCTCTCCCACCTCAGAGGACATGGCCACCTCCATATCCTGTTACAGGCCACTCTTGGCATGGTTAGAGGCAATGCTTAGACAATGGAGACCCTTTGTCCTTTGGAAGGGGGGGACTTAGCCCGCCTCATAATTTCCAGTAGGGTGGAGGGCTCAGCAAGGGAGGTTTGTGACTAGAGGCAGCCCCTACCCCAGACTCTGGAACGTCTCCATTGCAACCATTAGATTGTTCTGGATACTCTCCTGAGCCCCCACCCCCAGTCTAGTACCCTCAACTCCGCATGGCTTAGGTGACACTGGTGTTTCCATGGCTAAGTCATGGCTATGAATGGAAGGTGGGTGCCCATTGGGGGAAGGGGGCTCACAACTAACTGTAGTTGCCTGATGGTCCAGCTGGGATTCTGCAACTTGCCCCATGTCTGGGGCAGAAGGGAGGCAGCAGCACCTGGTCCCAGTGTGCTCCCCATCCCCTTTGAACAGGCATGGCAGTTCTGGGGGCCCAGCGATGACTACCAATGTTGTGGGTCTCCCTGCTTTGCCCCTGCCTTGTGCTGGTGAGCAGCTCTTTAAAACAAAGCGTGAGCCAACTGGAGAAGTCCAGTTCCTTGCCCCCAGTCTGGTTCAAAGGAGCAGTTCTGAGGGTCCTGAGTCCACTGTGATGCTGAACTGCTTGCAGCACCCCCGCCTAACAAGGGGGAGCAAAAGGCTCACTTTTGCAAGCATGCCTAATTCAAAACCAACTGCTACTGGCCCACTTGGGAAGCAGGCAGCCTGAGCCTGTCAATCCAAACAACCAGCATGGACTGGGAAAAGGGGTGACTGGCATGTGGTAGCATTTGTGCTTCTGGAGAAAATGAAGTGTAGGGCAAGGGAAAGAAAAAAATATTGAAATGGTCCCCATTACTCTGGTAGGCAAAAGCTGACCTGGACTCCAACCCAATTAGCCAAAAGGCAAGGTTGGTTCACAGATAGCCCCCCACCAGGTCAAAAAGTCAACCTGACCTGCCTCCTTGAGGAGCTACCCAGATGGAATGACTGACCCTGAGATGGAGATCAGACTGGAGAAAATGCTGTTTTGTTTTCCTACCTTACCCCACACTTTGACATTTCCCTTTCTATATGTCTGTCTGCCTCTGCTTCACCCCATTTTCCTCACCTCCCTTTACTGTGTCAACACTCATCTCCTCTGATCTTTGCTCTGCAACCTGATTTTTACTTACAAAATGACTCAAGTTGCCATGCAACAGGACAGGATTATTATTATTTTTTAAAAAGAGGATGCCTCTTGTTACCTGTAAAAGGAATATATATTTAAGCATCACGATTCCTTTTAAGAGAGAAAACAATTGCTTAGCTCAGCAGTGGGGTAAGGGCAAAGAAAATGTGCGCATACCGCAATTATGCATGGAATCGTGCTCAGCTAAGGTTGCCCCTCTCAGAGCTAGCTTGCATCTTCCGATTTTCGCACACAGAAAAAAAACATGACATGCCAGGGCTTTTCAAGTCCAATGACTCAGAGCTGGCAGCAAAGGAGGAGGACGCACGACGATTATGGCTAATTTTGCTTGGAAGGACGTACGGCTCCCTCTGCTGCATGGAGTCAGAGCTGAACGTCACAGCAATTCCCCATTTACAGGCAAAAGCGTCATGCCACCTATCTGGGGTGCGGGCGGATGAGAAGACAAAAGCAGAGGACACACGTGTGCACCCCAAAGCACAACACAGACAACTGAACATAACCTAGAAACGTGACAATGTCACTGCTTTTCTAGAAGCCTGATATTTACATTCACAAAAAAAGAGAGCTGTAAATGGATTTGGAAAAAGGACTTTTTCAATGAAAAGTTCACAATGCAAGACATTTCAGAACTCGGGTGGAGGAGCAATTCCCCTTAAGTAGCAACTTAACTGGTCACACCACATGCAGAAGCAGAATCCTTCTACACAGACAGGTTGCAGAATATCCCTGATAATGTGGCAGCAGAAAAAAGGAGGGGTGCACTGGTGCAATAACTTACTTCCTCGCTTCTCACGTCTTGTGAGTGAAAACAGAAGGTCGGGGGGCAGGGAGTCGCCCCCGCCCCAACATGAATATGTGATGATATTACAGGAATATCAAGCTCATTACCAAAGGTTCTGTAGTGAGGAGCTCTAATGGGAGTAGCAGATTATCGCCAAACCACAATCAGAACATAAATAGCAGTAGCCTGATACCCATAATGTTATTAAACATTAAAACATTCCATTTCATGTCCTTTGTACACGCATCAAGTCTAAGGGCTTCAATACCTTTCTCTTCTTAAGCCCCTTTCCAAAATCAGCTGGAACTGGAAACTATTTTAAATAGTGGTTTTTAACAGTAATAAAATTATCTAAGCTAATTTTTTCCTCTAATTAAAGTACTAGTGCTTGCAAGTCACCTCAGTACCTTTGTAGTCATTGGCCAAAACACAAGAAAGTGGGGCCAAGTTTACTTTTTAGATGGCTACATACATCCTTTGGATTTTTTCCCTTGTCTATAAATAAAATGAAACTGGATCAGTGCTTCTCAAACTGGGATGTGGTGATGCCCCAGCCAGAGTGTCCTGGGCTCTGCCCACTTTAGGGGCAGGCAAGCAGGAAAGCAGTGACACTCAGGGACTTCCCCGGTGCGAACCAGCCTCCCCTGGTTGTGGGGAGTCCAGCATCAGCCTCTGCAGGACCCCTCTAAGTCGCAGAGGAACTGAAAGTTGAGACCCATTTATGGTATGAGAATGTAGTGTCCCTAGGAGAGGACCTGGGGGCCCTGGACCCCGGGTACAACCTACACTTGTGATTCAAACCCTGAGAGTTTGAGAACCGAACCTCTGCACTAGGTTAATCTTCTCTCACTCTCTGTCTCTCAAACTGAACGTTACTAACTGACCAATTAACTCCCAGCCAAAACCACCGAGCCTAGAAGCATGAAATTTGGGGAGGGTATTCCTCCTGTCATGTAGGCACCCACTAAGAACTGATTTTTGGAAATTCAAACCAGAAGGGAGTGTAAAGGGGTGCAATGCGTTTTTTCATTTAAGAATCACTGACTCATCAATACCCAGCCCCAACCCCTGGACCTAGAAGCATGAAATTTGGGGAGCATATTCCTTTCACCCTGTGAGCACCTACTAACAACTGAGTTTTTGAAATTTAACCCCCTAAGGGGGGGGGTGAAAAAGGGTGCAACATGTTTTTGCCCCCATTGAAGACTGACTGATCGACACCTAGAAGCATGAAATTTGGAGAGCATATTCCTTCCATGATGTAAGGACCTCTAAGAACCTATTTGGTGCCCAATGGTGTCAGTTGCCACCCATTGCCCAGTGATGCCAGTGCCCCATGCTTGGTGGGAGTGCCCGCTGCCCTCTGGTGTCTGCTGCCTAGTGGTTCCCAGAAGGGATACCCAGAGCCCACTGGTGCCCACTGGCACATAGTGGTGCCTGTCGCCCAATGGTTCCTGGTAAGAATTCTTGGTGCCCGCTGCTGCCCAACACTGCTCCCTGGTACGCTCTGGTTCCTGCTCCGGTGCCTAGCTGTGGCCCACAAATATTCTTAAAATTTTAACACCTGAAACGACGGGTAAATTCTGCTTGCTTTGAAATAAATGTTGAAAATTCAATCTCCCACCTCACGTGATTACAGCCCAGAAGACAATTAGTTTCTCCAGTCAACTTACAATTTCTACACATGCCTGATCTCACCTTTCATCTTTACAGCCACTGATTCCTATCCCTTTGCTGTTGGAGTTATCGGCTCCGTCCCTACATCTTCAAGTCTTGAACTCCATTCAACTGCATTCCAGACAGGTGTTCCAGTTGCTTTGCTTTCACTTCTCTTGAGCATGCCAGGGTTTTTGTCCTTTGCAAGATGGCCAGGTGTTGGTTTTTAAGCACACAGATAGGTTTGAAGGGATTGGCAAGAAGACTTCTGGTAGCATTTAGATACTGACATTTCTAAGGTGTGGATGCTTAAGAGATGTATTTCAGAAAGAGGTGATCCCACACAAAAAGTACAGATGCTCCTCAAACTCTGCCCATTACCTTGCTAACCCATGACTGCATGAACGTACGACTGCAGCTGTTTGCATGGCACAGTTCAGGAGATAGCAAGCCAATAGGCCTGCAGAACAGAGGTATGTTGTATACATTATCGAGAAAATTTACACTGTTTTTTTTTACCTTGAGCAATTCAAGAAACAGCCGAGCCTTTGAACAACTGAGTTTTGTTCAGACTGGAAACCTCCACCTCATCTTTGTGAAACATCAAATACTTTATCTGCTGACCATAATGCATATTGAATAATTTTTTTAATGGGGCAGACTCAAATGGATCTTTGTGACCCCCTGGCTCTCCCATAAGCTCACTGCTAAGATTTCTGGGTTTAGCTAAAGGAGTTGAATTGGAGAGAGAGACTGAATAGCAGTAACCTGGATACAACCTGTTCTTCTAAACCTCTTGTTTCGGTAAGGCTTTTAATGCTTATCACAATGAAAGTGTTTTTTAGGTTCAGCTGAGCACCATAAATTTTTAAATAACTGTTTCAGAGGAGGAAGATGGGGGGAGGGAGAAAGCAGCTATCTCCTTCAAGCCTCTTCACCCTCCGATCAATGGAAGGCTTAATGAGTCCTCTCCCACCCTGCCGGCCGCAACCAGCGTCCACCCCCGCTAGTGACTCACTTGTACTTCTCTTCCTGGTGCTGCTGCCACCCCCTCCCTCCCGATTTCTTCTCTTTCTGCGGCTGCCTGGTGCACACACACTGCAGGGGAACTGATCAGAGGTCTTGAATAAAAAAAGTTTCCTCTTAATAGAATCCTGAACTCTTAATAGAACCCTCTTGTGCTGACACAGAATAGAAGCTCGGGAAGACAGCATTCCCTCTCTCTGACATAGGGGCAGGCAGAGAACCAGAGTGGTCATCCTCTTCACCTAAGGAAATTTACATTCAAGTGTAGCACACATTCTACAACCACATGTGATAAATGTGTTTAAAGTTGAAAGCTGAAAACCAAATCAATCACGTTTGTAGTCCATATGACCAGGAAATTAACTCACCACTCAGATTGTGTTGCCCTGCAGCTTTCAGGAAGAAAACAGGTCTCCAAGGTATTAGTACTCTATCATTCCTTTCCCAGAACAAATTCACACAAAACATGCTAATTTAGATAGGAATCGGTTTGGCTATATGTGCAAGTATATGTGTTTAAGAAAATCTATACCAAACATTGTTAGCTAGCAATCATATAAAGAATAGCAGGAGGAGCTTTTAGTGAAATCCATGCACTTCACTTACTGACACCCTTTCCCAAATCAGCTCTCTCTATAGCCTTCAACAGAACAGAAGCCAAGGAGAATGTCAAGAGGGCCGAGGACTGAATCATGCCAAAACCTTTCCCATTTTTTTTTCCCATTTTTCCAGACCCCCCCCCCCACATCCTTGCACAGCCTGACAGGACTCCTGGGGGTGAACAGAACATCAGCCCCCCATTCCTGGGCAGGGCATGATCCTATGGATAACATCACTGCCCCAGCTCCTCCCCCACAAAGATTTACGGCAGTGGTTCTCAATCTTCCTAATGCTGTGACCCCTTTATAAGTTCCTCATGTTGTGGGGACCCCCAACCATAAAATTATTTTCGTTGCTACTGCTGCAGTGTTATGCACACTTTCCTGGGAATAAACCTCACTGAACTCAATGGGAATGACTTCTGAGTACACATGCATAAAATTGGGCTCTAAGGCTGCAATCTTAGCACTTTCCTGGGAGTAAGCCCCATTCACTATCATGGGACTGACTTCTGAGGAGACCTCCATAGGACTGGGATCTCAGGCAGCAGAGCCAGCCACAGTTCCCTGGGAGTAGCCCCATTCACTATCGTGGGACTGACTTCTGAGTAAACATGCATAGGAATGGGATCTCAGGCAGCAGAGCCAGCCACTGTTTCCTGGGAATAATTCCCATTCACTATCATGGGACTGACTTCTGAGTAGACATGCATAGAACTGGACTCTAAGGCTGCAATCCTAGCACTTTCTTGGGAGTAAGTCCCATTCACTTATCATGAACAACAACAACATTGAGGGGGCTTACTTTTGAATAGAGCACAAGGAGCATGGCACAACGGTTGATGCACAAGCGAGGCGCCCACCAGACAGCCCATCCGCCAGAGTTCTGGTGCCACGCTCACACCACGCTTACACCTCAGCGCACCATGCTCACACCACACTCACTCTCAACCCACAGGCACACTGAGGATCTGCAGGGAATGGGAAGGAGGAGGCTGGCCCCCTGCACCAGGGGTCTTTAGACGACCCCCAGGAAAGCTCCAGGCGAACCCCAAAGGGATCCTGACCCCCACTTTGAAAAAGGCTGATTTAGGGAGAGAGTAATTCTCTCCGTAAGTTTGAGAAACACTGCCTTACAGAATACCTACTCAGCCCTAATGGCAGTACTGAAAGCCAAAAAGGACATTTATGGCACCAAGTGCTGCTGCTGCTGATAAGTGCAACCAATGGGGGGAGGTATGGCTTCAGAGGGGCAGGAAAGGACAGAACAAAGGCAGAAGGAGTGCAAGAACTGAGGTGAAATAGCTTTGCCAGATCCTGAACTCAGAGTTGGGCCAGAAGGCCAACAAAGAGTCTCTCAAGTCTACCAGAGCAAAACAGCCAGCAGAGACTTGCGAAATATCATTGAAGGGCTTTCTCCCAAGGTGATCTGGCACCCATTGTTTTCTGGCAACCACTGGATACAGCATTAGCACCAATGTTCTAGCAGGCACCAGAAAACTCGGGTCTGGATTGCCAAGTTGCCCATGGAGTCTATTATTGCCCATGTGGACTGGTTGAAACACTTCAGAGTCTCAAGAAATTCTTTTCAAGCTCTGTAACTTGAAATCTTTTAGACTGAAATGCCAGAGATAGAACCTGGGTCCTATAGCCAACAAAGCAGGTGCTACATCACTGTACTAGAGGAAATATGAAGCCGCTTTTCATTAAAGTCTTTATGAAAGTCAGGATGAAGTAGTGCAGTGGTTCACAAACTTTGAGAGAGTTTTACTCCTTCACTAACAGTGCATTCCTAAACATGTCTGCTCAGAAATAAGTTCTAATGTATTCAATGGGGCCTACTCTCAGGAAAGTGTGTTTAGGATTGCAGTCATAGTCTTTGCAGTGGAGAGATTAGCACAATGATGCAATCCCTCCAAGATCATACCCCTGGGAGGGAATGGGGGTGATTTTGCCACTTATTAGGGGTCCTGCAGACTGCTCCTCAGATTCTGGCAGAACCTCTGGTAAGTAGCAAAATATCCCCCTTCTCCCTCCATGGAGTGCTAATGCTTTCTCACTTCCCACATCCCTTAAAGGTAGCAGGGGACCTTTAACACAAACTAGGGGTTGTGACACCCCACCCCTACAACCTGAATCCCTACAACACCACTGGTGTAGTGGATTCAGGATTGAGGACATCATAGATCCAGATTCAAAACACTGCTTAGCCATTATGCTACCTGGGTGACCTTGGGCCAGTCACTATCTTTCAAGTCTTGCCTACTTCACATGGTTGCTGGTTGCTACTTCACAATGAGGGGAGGAACTACCCTGAGCTCCTTGGAGAAAAGATAGCATAAAATGTGGAGGGAAATCAGACCATTTTCCTACCTAGATCAGTACCATCTGCTCTGACTGACAGCAGCGCTGCAGGATATCTGGCAGGGAGGAATCCTTCCCAACATTTCACATCACAGATATTTTAAAATAGTGCTTGTAGACTTTGAGGAGGGAGGTTTGAGGGCTTGGTTTATTTTCTAGCTATTCTCAGTTGGATTTTTTAAAAAATGGCATTTAAAAATCTTTTGTTACCTGATCCGAGCTCCTGGGAAAGGGCACGCTATTATCATCTTAATACAAAATGTCATTCTGCAGCCTGCTATCTCTGGCTTTTGGAAAGATAACCTGTCTACCATAAGCTGAACTGCAAAGCCTTTAAAATGAGAGTCAGATTTTTGTTTATTTTTTTAATCTAAAGAAAGCTTTTATTTTGCTCTTCAAATCAAAAGGTTTACTTAGAAGGCCATGAAAGGTTGAAAAGGGTAGCTTTCCTCAAAAACTGAACACAACCCCAAAAATGGGGACTGCAACAAAAGGATGCGCAGAGACTGTGGGGGTGTGGAACTGAAAATCCTACAGTTACCCAGGAGGGATGGTGGAAGAGGCACTCAAATGGCAAGCAAAACGATCAGCCATCTTCCTGTAATTGCACATCAAGCCCACTGACTGACAGTTCTCAATGGATTCTGAAAATGTGGCTGTTTGCATAAGCCACAGATGATAGCACCGATTAGCGCTGCAGTGATGATCTGTCGCGCCCACGGAGGGGTTGATGTTCCACCCGGCAAATCCCTGCTGCAGACAGAGAGAGGGAGAATGCTGCTGCAGATTGGTTATGGTGGTGGGGGAAATACAAAGTTTCAACCTGCCAGCTTTACTTCCACACATGCAGCACCTGGGTGTACAAAGGAACGAGAAGAAATGGGCAAGTATGCAACTTGGGGTTGACCTTGCATAAGGTCCGTTACAACTCTAAATGTGCACCATTTTGAACCAGTGGCCTAACCAGGCTCTGTATGAGTCAGCAGAAGTAAATGGAGAGTGCATAGTGGGTTCTGAAAGATCTATGCCTGGTGCTCTTTTCCATCCTCTCCTCTCCAATTAATGTTGTGGAGTAAAGGAAGGAAGATGGGAAAGTAGAGGGTATGGGGAATAGAGATGAGGGAGACAACCACAGCAACCTGCTGTATCCGGTTTCAAACTCTGAAGATGAATTTACATGTAAAGAGTTAACATTAAAACCTGTAAAACATGACATGTGAACAAAATGGCAGCATGAAAGACAAACTAATTGCTGCTGGTGCTACCTAAGAGCCCATACATATACTCAAGTCTTGGTCAAGAGACTAACCAACTGTAAGGCCCTGGAAGCTACCCAACAGCCACCTTATAAAGGGTATAAAAGAGCAACAGCTATCTGAGGAGAGAAGTCTGAGCTGATCATGTACACTCACCCAATCTATGTGTGAACTCTGTTTACCCCTTATGAAGAGCTAAGACATGACCCTTGGAAACCTCTCACTATTTTTTCCTCTGGCCAGCCTTTCTAGTGCTCCAAGAGTAAGTTCACTCATGGGAATTAATGTGAAGTGATTTTCACTAGTCCAAAGAAAGTTTAACCTGCTCAAATTCAAACATGTTAGGATCCTTGAAAGGAGACTGGTGGAGGACAGAGAAAAATGAAACACTGGTCAGAAGGGGCTCAGTGCAAGGCCAGTAAGAACCACCACAAGGCAACACCCGACATGAACATTCATGTCAGGTGCCATTATATGTTACAATGCTTAGGTGAAATGGGTTTGGCAAGGAAGAAGGAACACTCTGTTGACCACGTTAGGAGCACACAAAAAAGACAACTGCAGGTTGGGAATTTGGATCCTTCAAGGCCACCTTAATGATGGCTAAGCCTGGATGGTAGGCAAAGACACTACAGAACATGGCAGGAAGTTAAAGAATATTCCTGGCCTGACACCAACAAAATCCTGCCCAACCACCTCCCCAACCAAGGATGAAACTGCCCCAGATGGAAGAAATCCAGAAGCTCTCTGTCCTGTCTCCTGCTCTCTCTGGCCATCTAAGCTATGCTTCTTCCTCTTCAGTGTTCTTCGTCAAGTATGCTTCTCCAAAGAGGTATGCAAGTTCGCCTTCCTGATCTGTGTTCTCATCCTCGTCCCTAAGCCCTGTCTCGTCTTCACCTGAGAAATGCAATAGTGGAGCCATTAGAGGAGGGGCAAAAAAACAAGAACAGTTGACTGAAATCTCTTGCAAAGGGGGATTGTCAATGTCACCTACTGAACAGGACTCAGAGGCAGTAGAACAGGGCTGTCCTCCAACATGAACCATAATTATGCTAGCATGAGGGACAGCAGGAAAAGCCACACACAGGGCTGTGCAAATTATCATGGATCCTCACAGTGGTAATTTGTTACAGAGTGGTAATTTGCTACCGGAAAGGGGGGGGTAATTGTAATGCAAGCTCAATAATGCATTGTTTTTTAGTTCTTTGGACAATGCTGGCTCTTTGGCCTAGATCAGGGATGAGCACCGCTTCCCAGTGCTGGCATGCAACCTGCAGTGGACCTTACCTTTCAGTTCTTCATTCTAAGACTTCAGAAATTGAAGTTTCTGCCACAACCAAGCTATTTCTTTCTCAAAAAAGGATTTTAAGAAGTGCCTACTGTGTTCTTTAAGGGCCATCATAATCAATTTATACAAAGTTGTATATATATTGTATACAAATTATAAAGCTGCATCCTTCTCTCAATACATGCAATTATTATGTTAAAAACAATGCTATTGACCAAGATGCTACTACATGTTTGCAATTGCATCAGTGATTAGCTCATATCACCCATGAGGGGTTAACCACATTCTTGAACCCACTGTATAGTGAATAACTTATTATTCACTAATGTCTTGAGAGACTGTTGTAAACTGATTTTAATGTAAAGCACTGTGCTGTGATTTCTCTGTATCTGTATCCTGAAAATCTCTTCTTTAGTATTTTTAAAATACCAATGTTCTAGTTTTCATGATGGCAAAGTATGCGGGCTAACACCTCCTCAAATCTCAGAGCTTCAGCATTCTGTGCTCTCTCACTCATAACTAGGAAAGTCTATCCAATACAAGAGACAAATATACATTTGCCCAATTTATTCAGGACAAAGAACTTGGATCAACTATGTACAGATATTTTCTAGGTATGGAATGCAAGCAACTCCAATATAGGAAAACATAGAGACATCTTTTCAACTTTCAAGTCTAAATAAGCTCTCTCTGATTAAAATCCTGCAGACTAGCTGCAGAGAGGTCGGTGGCTGTGGGAAGGTCTAGCCCCATCTGTCTCTTTCAATCTCTCTCACATACTCCTCTCCTGTCTCTGACATGTGTTAAGTCACAACCAAAGCCCTCAAGCCATCTGCTGAATTGTTTTGAGGGTTAACCCTCCCCACAATTATTCCCCCACCCAACAAAGCAGCTTTTCAACTCAGCTGCTATGAGCAAGTGGGACAGAGGAAGAGTGCTCAACCAAACGGAAAAGTAACCTTAAGGAAAGAATCACAAGTCTCCTGAATTTAGCATGACGGATGCTCAGTCCCACTGTGAATGCAGCTATTTTAAAAGCTGCCTTTAAAAATAACTTGGGGAGGGGAGAGAGAAAAGAAGTGTGTGCAATGGCATTGCCAGGCTGAAAGCAGGGATTGGTAATACTATGGAACTCCCCATCCCAAATCCCTTTCGATCTATCGGTCTGAGATCACATCACAACATAGACCCAGGTGCACAAATTCCAAGATGCTTCCCTAGCACCATCTTCTCAACTGCCTTGCATTACCCCCACCTAGGAATCTTGTTTGCAGAAAAGAAAGGATTCTGCCTTTTTCCTCCTGGCCTAAAGGAATTTTAGATATTTCTCCATCCATTGCTGCCTGGCTGTCTTTGAAAAAAGGTAGTTGCCACATTATACCAAGGCAGAGGCTTTAATGTTTAAAGCCTAAACAATTAGCATTTCTCTCTGTCACCACCAGCCATAGCAGAGGACCCAATGTGGAGAAGGGTTCAATGTGAAGAATTTAACATGATTTTAAATTCATCCCAGGGATAGAGGAATAACTCAAGAGCAGCTAACACTCACCTACTTTACTCCAAACAAATTAACATGCTAGTTTAATGTTAACAACATCTACAAACTCTGCACTTAGCATTAATGAAGTTTTTTTTTTTGAATTGGCACAGTTTTAGAGTGAACAGAAAGGCTGATCAATATCATAGGGGGCCATTCTGGTAATCTTTGGAGCTAGATAGGACCCTCTGAGTCATATATTTGGGGGATATGTCCCAGCTAACCAGGCAAAGAGGTATCTTTGGTGGTTACTGTTCCTTTTTAGATGGTGCAGCTCAATCTCCGTCAAAGCTGAATTGTGTGTAGCTCAGAGTTTGGCGTTTCAAGAAGTCCAGCAATGACAATGAAATGCTGAGTGGCTACTGTGCAGCCAGCAAATTGATAACACCTCCCAGCAAGTCAATGTGTTCCTTGCTGGAAACATAACCATTAATACTCTTTTAAGTCACAAATTAAGTACAGAAACATATAAACCAATCCTTCTCCTCAGCATGCAGACCATGTCTTAGAACACCATTAAGTATGAAGTTGTGCTGCTATGACCTCCCCTGCTGTACCAGTGCTCTTTAAGGTAAGTTACCAGTGCAGGATGATGCCTTCCCCTCACCTGCTTCTTCCATATTTCCCTCACCTGGTACGGTGAAGTCCTGAGTGTAGATGATCTCGTCCTCCAAATAATCATCTTTTAAATCCTCCTCCTCATCATTGTAGCCATGCAGATCCTCCAGGTAAGGCACCACCGTCATGCTCCGCCACTTGTCCTTTGTTTCTGGGCTAGGAGGGATTGGGACCAGAGGCTCTGACTGAGCATGCTTTTTCCGGAACCAGCTAAAAAGGAAGCAAGTAAGATGAGAGTGCCGTAAGGTAGAGATTTCACAGGTTTCATTAGGTGCCTTATACCAAATTGGACCTTGGGTATATTACTGATTCATCAAGCCCTAATTTGGAGATATTTGTGGTTTTGAGCAGACCCGTTGTGGCTCTGTGGTTAAAGGTGCTGTGCCTGTTGGTTTGAAGTTTGGCAGATCAGTAGTTCAAGATCTGGGCACTGCTTGAAACAACATCATGGTGACAGAGCTTTGTGACAGGCCGGCTAGATTTCCCCATGTCACATCCATCATTTAAGCAGACCCTGCCAGGTGCAGGAATAACACTAAGAAAATGATGATTTTAAGCAGAGAGAGATGTTTCCCAGGTCTCTTACCTTGAAATAGGAAACATCCAGGATCCTCACTATATATTTCTTTTCCCTGACCAAACTCCTTGATTATGAGTTTGTTTTTTTTGCTTCTCATCATTTTACTATATTTCCAGATAGTGAGCTCTGTTGACCTGACTTTATTCAGTCTTCCTGCAAGGCCTTTGAGGGGCCAGGAAGAAATTAGTTAAACCAAACTGGTAAACTGATTTGAGTATCTGCTAAGCAGAGTATAACATAAAAAAATTAACTTTCTTCAAGACATTCAGCAGCATTGTTTCTCACACTTAATACAAGGGAGGATTAAGAAGAGGGAACAAAACATGCAAATAACTATGGTTGCCAAACCTCTAAAATGGGGGGTAGGGGTGGGCCATTTATAGCCCTTGGCCATTTATAGCCCTTGGGCCATTTATAGCCCTTGGGGATGCCCAATTTAGCCCTCATGGAGCCCCCGTCTCCACTGAGCCTGTGAGCCATCAGAGACTATTGGAGCACACATTTGTCCATGACTTTCCCATACATTCATTTTTGTAAATTTATTTTAATTTGAAATATAAATTAATTATCTTTCTCAGTGTCAGAGAAATGATGGAACCCTCCTGCCAAACCTTTTGCCCCCTCCTGCCCTAGAGTATTCAGGAATCAGCACTGATTTCCATGTAACTACAAAAAGCAACCTAGGAGATTTAAATCAACCTTGGCTTAATGACTTTACCCTATCTTTGGAGAAAAAATATCTAGGAATAATTTCAGAGTAAGTAGCCCTACAAATTATATCTTACTAGCGAAAAGCATACCCGCGTTGTGGGTGTAACATTTTCCCCTATGCCATCCCCCCATGGTGCAGAAACACCCCATGTGCCACTTCCCCCCATGCGCATCATCCGCCGATGCGCATCATCCACCGATGCCCAACTTTCCCCCATGCCCAACTTTCCCCCATGCCCAACTTCCCCATGCGCATCATCCCCCCATGCGCATCATCCCCCCATGCGCATCATCCCCCCATGCGCAACTTCCCCATGCGCAACTTTCCCCCATGTGCATTATCCCCCATGCGCATCATCCCCCATGCCCAACTTTACGCCCATGCACATCCTCCCCACATGCATATCATCCCCCCATGCGCAACTTCCTCGCCAGTGCAACCTCTTCCTCCTAACAACATCCCCCTCCCTGTGCACCGGGGTCCGAGCACCAAATTGGCTGGAGGTTGGTCAGTCTGCCATGTTAAGTATAGGACAAAAACACGTTGCCCCCTTTTCAGCCCCTGAAGGGTTAAATTTCTCCACATGGTTCTTGGTGGGTGTTCAGGTGACGGAAGGATCCCTCCCAGAATTCCATGCTTCCAGGCCCAGCAGTTGGGGCGGAATGTTGAGGAGTCAGCAATTCTCAATGCAAAGTATAGGGAGGAAAACGCGTTGCGCCCCTTTTCACCCCCTTCCGGTTGAATTTCCAAAAACCGGTTCTTAGTGCACCCCTCAGTCACGGAAGGAACACCCACCCCAAATTTCATGCTTCTAGGCCCAGCGGTTTTGGCAGGGCGGTGATGAGTCAGTGAGTGAGTCAGTCAGTGACTTTTCTCTTTTATATATATAAGAAGATTAGCCCTTTCCTCTTCTGATGTGACATACAGCAAAATCACTTAAAAATCTATCCATGCCTCAGCAGAACCAGAGGCCTGATTAATCTATCCCTCTGTAATACTCTGGCTATGAAGCCATCTGCCCATGGGAAGAAGCTGGGGTTTTAACCACATCAGCTCTCCGACAGTTTTCTATCATGCTAGCTTTGCAGGAGTCAGAGGGAGTAACCTCTTATAGCTCAAGTGAAACAATCCTAAACATGTCTACTCAAACTTAAGCCCCACCGTGTTCAATGAATCTTACTTCCAGGAAAGTGTTTTTAGGATTGCAGCTTTCATTGGTCTCTATGGCCATTTGGCTCTGGAGTTAAGGATTTCCTAAAAATAATGTGTTAACATTTAAGCCTCTGATACATTTGCTGTAATACCCCAAACATTTGATTCAGACTCTGTTTTAGTTCTTCATCTCTAGCTGGGATTTTCTTAACAAAAATGGGGCAAGATAGAAGACTTCCCCACACACAGCTAGTCAAACAGAGGAACCATTCTTTTGAAAGGCATATATGAACACATAAAACAGCTAAATTTCTTTTTAAACTTGAGAGATTAAACCGCTGGCGGTCAATTCAAGAGAAGGTTGAACCTGGGTGCTCTCGGAGAATTTATAAAAAATTTGAGAGTAGAAAGGCAAGACAAGATGTGTGAGGGTGCTATAGTCTACCAAAACAGAGGCATTTTCATTTTGCTTTACTTCAAATGTAGCCTCCATCTCCTCTCCTTGTCCTACTTATAGAAAAATAAAAATAGGTTTGGATAACAGCAGAACCTCCAAAGCAATGTTGATTCCAGCCCTCTGGGAGACTACAGTCAAACATTTGCATATGTATCTATGCTGACAAGGATGCAAAAGGAAAAAGGAAGAAGGGAAAGAGACAGTGATTCAGGGTCAGTAAAAGCAGGCCTCCGTCAGTCTTGAAAGACTATGGTATCATGCTCTGCACTACATATGCTGAATGCGAAGCACGAAAGCCTGGGTTGGATTATTATGGAGGATAGGCTGTTACCCAAGCAGCAAATCCCCCTCTCCACGCCACTGAATTAGTCCAATGGAAAGACAGAGCCGATATGATTGGATCCAGCTGCGTCGCAGAGCTGGGCTAAGGACAGGAGCTCACGCTGTCTTGTGGGGCTGACCCGGGTCTCGAACCCTGGCCTGCTGGTTAACAGGCACAGTGTCTTAACAGCTTGCGCCACCCACAGCCCACAGGGTCAGTAAGCAAAGATGAATAAAGATAGCATCACCATAAGAATTTTTCAGGAGGGAGGAGGAAATGGAAAATAGCCTGAACCACATAACCAATTTTAGGAAATGACCCAAAGGCATACACAATGCAGCCATCTTTCTAAAGTTAAGCATATCTAGGGCTGGCCATGGTCAGGACAGGGGGATATTTTGCAGTTCAACATTAGGAAACTGCATGCAAATCATACAAACTTCTTTGTGAGCTACATAATAGTAAGAAATATTTATCTAGTACTATCCATGTGTACATGCTGCTATACAAAAGGAACGAAAGGGCAACTTCCTGAGCCAAGTGCCTAATAAGGTATTCAAATCACAGGCCTGAGACCATAGGAAAATGGAGGAAAGCCAGTTAATAAGGGAAAAATGTGCAACAACTACAGTGATAAGAAGAATTAAAGAGGGTGAAGAATCCTGAGCTGGACAACACTGGACTGCAGGTGGAAAATTACCTTTTGGAACATGATTTTGAGAAAGGCCTCCTCATCAAAACTTTGCAAACAGGAAGTTATTGTTATCCCAAAGTGGTAAACCCTTGCCCTGCAGAAACTGAGGCATCTGGGTCTATCAAAATAAATATATATATTTATATTTATAATATATATTATAAACCAAATATATTAAACATGCAATGCCTTCTAGAAGAGACAGGCGAGGAGAGTTGCTTTGGATTCATGGAAGAGGGCTCAGCAGCACTCTGTCACTTCCAGCACTTCCCAAGAGCTGCTACAGTAGTAGTGACCTTGAAACCAAGGCCCAACAGACATGTCAGTTGGAGTTGTCAGGGGTGAGGAGTCCTTCTATAGCTTCAGTGGCTGTTGATTTGTTTCTGGCGTCAGAACAATTTTATAGCTCTCATTGCACATGAAGCTGCTGTCAGACACTTGGTCTATCTAGATCAGGATTGAAAGGGCTCTTCATGGTCGTAGGCAGAGGATCCCTTCTCTGTTTGGAGATAATGGAGAGTGAACTTGGGATCTCCTGCATGCAAAAAATGAGCTATAGCACACCAAAGATACCTTAGAAGTCATAAGAGATAGTTGCTTTTCAATAAACAAGAGAAAGGTAGATTTCTGGGTCCCAGTATCTAGGTCTGAGGTTGCAGGATACTGCCAGCCTGTAGAAGTTAAGCACTATCTAGGCCTGGTCAGTACCTGAATGGAGATTGCTGGGGGAAAAACCACTCATCTTACCATGTTCCATGCTGCAAGAAGGCAATTTATAAAGGCAAGAATGAAATACTCGTAGATCAATCAGTAATGCACTGTCCCTGGGCCTGGACTGTATTTCTGAAATAAAAGTACATACACACAGGCTGCAAACCTAAAGACACTTTCCTGGGAGTAAGATCCATTGAACAAAATGGGACTTACTTTTGAGTAGATATGGTCAGGATTATGCTCACAAATTCCAGTTGCCCTTTCAAGATAGATGTCCAGGGTTAGGGTTAGCAGGCTTAAATCTATGAGATTCTAATTTCAGCAGTAAACCACTTTGTAAGACATGGGTAGGCATCACGCTGTAGAATGAGAAGGAGCCGAGATCTCTGTCCAATTAAGAAGCAATGTGCATCTTACAGGCACTTGATCTCTGTGTCAAGACAGTCAGCTAGGTCTGCCTGCTTTGGCTACAACACAGGGTCTCCAGAGACATTTCTTCATTTCCAATTGACTTAGCCTGGCACAAAAGCCCATGCAGTTACGTGGGAAGAGAATCTACCAAGTGCAGTAGGTATAGTTGGGTGGGGAAATAACCCCCACCACACACTCTTGTAACTACAGTGACTCAGGGTGGAAGTTTCCATATACAGAAACAAAATACCTCCCCAAGCCTACTGGCAAGGGGACAGGTATGCCCCCGGCTTGTAAGTTTCTTGCTAGCCAATGCTGTAATTAGGATTCTGTGTTACAGGGATCTTCAGTCTGATCCAGAATAATAATTCTTGGCAATGTAATGGAAAGAGTGAAATTATGTATATGCAAGCTATACCTTAAATCACCATTGCATAGTTGGTTGAAAGCTTCTTGGTTTGCCAAAATGCTAGCAGAACGAAAAAAGTGAAGAAAAACCTCAAATAACAGGCTTGGGCAACATACAGCTTTCCCCATCCCAGTGCATTTCAAGATAAACACAGAGTGGTTGTTGCCTGTTTCGCACCAGGCCAGGAGCACTTTCATCAGTGGCAACAGAAGTATAGAATTATGCAGAAAAAGCACAATCACTGGTGGGAGTACATGAGTACGAGGTGATGCAGTTAAAGTACTAGAATGGTTGACAGATGCAAACTCAGGATTCAGCTCTCATAGCTTGCTAGGAAGTCTTGGGAGAAATCTCATTGGCTCAGAGGAGTCAAGTAATCCACTTTGTAACAAAAGGTAGTTGTGTTTCCCTTTTCCAGATATTTGGCTATAGCTCTTATTAGAAAGCACCATTTGTCATAATGGAAGCCACAGAACCTCCCAGTGAAATGAAGGTAGAACAAGAATAAAATCTACATTCTCATTAGAAATAAAAGGGTCGCTGCCCATTTACTAATAGCCATATGCCAGCCATATGTCAAGCATTCAAGGAAAGGAGTCCAAAAAGTGAAGTTACAGAAAGGATCCTCCCTCTTTAACTAGGTGCTCTAGCCTCAGGCAGTGCAGAGCCTCACTGGATGTCCTTGTTACCAAAGAGGTTCGCTGTTCATGAAGTGGAGTACATCTGGTCATTGTCTAGATAAGAGAGAGACTGCTTGGGAAATCTCTGTATGCTGCTTTGAGTTCCATGTCACAAAATGGACAGCGTGCCCAGTCCACTCTGTGGCACCCTTTCCCAGTCACCATAAACTATTAGTGGCACTATTAGAGAGAAGAAACTGTTTAATACCTTCCTCTCTTGGAAATCACGTCAAAAAAATTAGCGGCACCTAGGCCTGACTCAGACTCCTTTTCCATTCACATTCATTTTACAGTTACAAAGTAATTTTGAGTTTATTTGGTTTCTTAGTCCCCAAAATCTCTTTTTGAGAACACATTGGGGACAGGGTAACAAAAATGTACAAAGTAAGAAAAGTGAAGCCATTCTGAGCCAGTGGTATGGTGAGGAAGATGGAGAAGGTACACTGTCCTGGGTGACAAACTCTGAGTGAATGTAAAGGGAGCTAGACACTAGTGGCCAAAATTGAGGAAACCAGGGTATTTATGAAATACCATCAAATTATGAAATACCACAACATTATATATAGATCATTCAAATGGTAATTTAATGCAAAATGCAATAAAACCAACAATAAGTTATCTATATTTTATTTTATTAAAGAAACAAGGCTATAGCTATCCATTCTTAGTTTTGTCTTCAAACTGCTCCTAAGTTTCAATAGCCACCTGACCAAATAAATGAAAAGGTAAATGTGTCCCCCACAGGTTGTACCGTTAGTTGTGACCGACTGTAGGGTGTGGTTCATCCTTGTTTCAAAGCGTTTAGAGCCAGCATTGTCCGAGGACACTTCCGTGGTCATGGGGCCAGCTTGACTGATGCACAGAATGCATAAACCTTCCCACCAAAGTAGTACATATTTATCTACTTCCATTTCAAACTGCTATGTTGGCAGGAGCTGGGCTAAAGACTGGACCTCACTCCGTCTTGTAGGACCCGGGTTTTGAACTCTGGCCTGCTGGTTAACAGGCACAGCATCGTAACCTCTTGCGCCACTACAGCCCTAACAACTGACCAAATACAATTTTTTAATAAATAAATTTGTAACCGATCCTCCTCCTAAATCTCTTTTCTGCTTGTACTTCACCCTCTTTTCCCCAAAACAAGTAAATACCTAAAAATATAAATTAAGCCCAATCAAAAGAAAACGTAAGGAAAATAAACCAAGCACTCACTTGTGGTGCCTTATCTGTTGTATTGAAAATCTCTTGGCTGGGTCATATTCAAGCATTCCTGGAAAGAAAGGAAAAAAGCTGTATGAGTCTGGAAAAATGGGGGTACGAAACACCCCCCAACTACACTCAAGAAGTGTGAGAAGTAGCTCATCTCAACAGCTGGTGCCATTCAGTACGTAAAGACACGACAAAGTTCTATGGTCCCCTTGGTACCCCAAGGCTCTGTCTTGGGCCCGGTTCTCTTTAACATTTTCATTAATGACTTGGAAGAAGGGATACGGGGGAGCCTGATCAAATTTGCGGATGACACCAAGCTGGGAGGAGTAGCAAACACAACAGAAGACATAAGAAACCTCCAGGAGGATCCGGATAAACTAGAATACCGGGCTGTAAAAAATAGAATGCATTTCAACAGGGAGAAGTGCAAGGTTCTGCACTTAGGAAATTAAAACCAAAAATACAGGTATAAAATGGGGGATACTTGGCTTGGCAGCACAACATGTGAGCGGGACCTTGGAGTAGCCGTGGATCACAAGCTGAACATGAGTCAGCAGTGTGATGTGTCTGCAAAGAAGGCAAATGCCATTTTAGGCTGCATTAAGAGGACCGTAGCTTCCAAGTTGCAAGAAGTTACAGTTCCTCTTTATTCAGCATTGGTCAGACCTCACCTTGAGTACTGTGTTCAGTTCTGGGCACCTTACTTTAAGAGAGATGCAGCCAAACTGGAGCAAGTCCAGAGGAGAGTGACAAGAATGATGAGTGGGATGGAAGGGAAGCCCTATGAGGAAAGGTTGGGGGAACTTGGGATGTTCAGCCTGGAGAAGAGGAGGCTGAGGGGAGACATGATTGGGCTGTCATAGGGAGGGCTGTCATAGGGAGGAAGGGGCTCATTTGTTCATGGCTGCTACTGAAGAAAGCAGATCTAGAACCAATGGGTACAAACTGCAAGAAAGGAGATTCTGGTTGGATATCCGGAAAAAATTCCTGACAGTGAGGGCGGTTCAGCAGTGGAACAGACTGCCAAGGGAGGTGGTGGACTCTCCCTCACTGGGGATCTTCAAGCAGAGGCTTGACGAGCACCTGTCGGGGATGCTCTAGGAGGATTTCCTGCTGCAGGCGGGGGTTGGACTAGATGACCTACTAGGTCCCTTCCAACTCTATGATTCTATGATTCTATGAAATAAGAATTAATGCCCTGTTCTCCTATTGGAGTAGAACAGAAGGGGGACTAGATCTCAGACTTACTTCTAGGCGAGGAGTTCTTAAAGAATGTTTAAGTAAGCTCCCCTGACCCTGTCAAATCTCCAAAGAAACAAAGAGATACTAGAAATTGGTTTAATGTTTACTTTTGGACTATTGTACGCAACTTGAGAGGATACAAGCAATCCTGGAGAAGTAGAGTGAGTTTTGAAGTGTTTTTCTTAAGCATTAATATTTTTCTTTGACAAAAAATTTCAAACATGCTAAGCAGAGAATGGGACTGGAGAAAGCCAAGCTTTCTTTACCACTCACAGAAGAAGTTAGCTAGACAGTACAGCTTAGAAATGTTTGAAAACTGTGTTATTTTACTCAGAAGTAAGCCAGTTATGTTCTGTAAAGCTTTGGTAATAATTCTACCTTATCTCTGGGTATAGAAGAGGTATTGTCCATAGCATGCACGCTCACCCCTAGTTACTTTCCCTGCTCATTGACCATCTGTACAACTGTACCATCAGCTGCACAACAGGTTTGACCAGAGGTAACTGTAGGAGCAGAAAAACAAGCACACATGAAACAATGCTTCTACTTTACTATCTTCAAGCCTATTGGTTTTGTCCACCCTAAGGTATGACTCAATTGTTGTATAGATTCCTTGCAGATTCCCTATTAACCAAAGAAACCTGGAGCCGTTATAAAGGTACACAGTCTAACCAAGGGTAGATTGCCGATTACATACGTAGCACTAGAGAGACAAGACTCTGAGGGACTGCTCCTGTGCGTTGGAATGTCTAACACCAGCCAGCCCTTCCAGCCCAGCTACCTATAACTTCTTCTACCTCATCACTTTGGAAAGAATAGCCTTGAAACTGACCTATATCATCAGCCCAACCAGCAGTCAACTGCAGTGATTCTCAAAATGCCGTGACCCCTTTATAAGTTCCTCATGTTGTGGGGACCCCCAACCATAAATTATTTTCGTTTCTCCTTTATAACTGTAATTTTGCTACTGTTATGAATCATAATGCAAATATCCAATATGCAGGATGTATTTTCATTGTTACAAATGAAATGTGTGTTCTATGCACACATTGAACACAATGGGATTTATTTCAGAGTAGGCATGCATAGGATTGGGCCCTGAGTCTGCAATCCTATCCATATTTGCATGGGAGTAAAGGCCACCTGACTATAATGGGATTTATTTCAGAGTAGGCATGAATAGGAATGGGCCTTGAGGCTGTCAGCCCCAGTGTGTTTGCAGCTACAGGCGGAGGTCTGGCAAGCCTAACCTGGCCCCCTGCACGAAGGGTCTTTAGGCGACCCCCAGGAAAGCTCTCGGTGACCCCCCAAAGGGGTCCCGACCCCCACTTTGAGAAACGCTGGTCTACTGGTTTGAGTACTGGATTCGTGAGCAGAGAGTATTGGACTGGAAACCAGGGATCAAATCCCCATTCAGCCCTGAAACTCACTGTGTGACCTTAAGCCATTCACTCTCTCTCAATCTAACTTAACCCAAAGTGAATTCAAGATTAAAAGGGGGAAGGGGAAGACATCATATGTCACAGAAAGAATGGGCTACGAAAATGCACTAAAAATAAAAACCAACCTACCACTTGTCACAAGCCAAAATAGACTCCAATAGCCACCGCCTGTTAAATATATCCTATCTAATATTTTATTGATTTTAATCTGTAGGATGCTTTGGGAGAAAATCATGGCTGGAAAATGGTAATGAATGACTTTACACAGGGACAATGACAACAGTAGCTAGTTTTGCTGGTAGATAAATGAAACAGGTCCAGGTTATTGGCTCTCTATACCCCTTTCTTGAATTGGTTATCACTAGACTCCAGATCAGCATAATGCAGGAAACAAGTGGGCAGCAAATCCTACATTTTTTTGGCCTGTTTCTATCACACCGATAAGAGAAACAGGAGCAGCACTCCTAAGGGGGGGCGGTATCAAGAACTGTAGGCTGCTTAGGGAAGAAACTGGTGAAAACCCCAAGAAACTGCAAGATGAATGCAGTCACCAATATCTGGGCAACAAATATCAGGCAAAGGAATCAGAACAATATACATTGATGTGAATCTTTCCTAAGGTGCAGGCCTTTGCAAGATTTCATATAGATACCACAGAAATTGAAATTTCTATATACCATAGAAATTGCCACCTAGGAAAACAGGAAGAATGGAAAAACCAGTGGTGACAACTAGACAGCCATTGAGAGAGAGAGAGAGAGAGAGAGAGAGAGAGAGAGAGAGAGAGAGAGAGAGAGAGAGAGAGAGAGAGAACAGCCTGCTTAGGAAAGAAACTGGTGAAAACCCCCAAGAAACTGCAGAGAAAACATACTGTAAAAATAAAGCTTTTGTTTCTCTAGACTTCCATATCTGTTTTTGGAAACAGGACAAAAAAGAGGATGCAAACGTCATAACAATACACCAGAGCCTGGCTGAACATGTACAAGGACTAAGGACTTTTCAGGGCATGCCTCAGAATGCTCTGCAAAGTAGGTAGATATATTATTCATGAAAAAGAGAGGGAGGTGGTAGTGAACTATCGATTGACTGGGCAAATATTGTAAGTTGCCAGCTTTTTGACTGTGGACAAAAATATCTCATGAAGTCTTAAAAACCTTTAAATAAATTACAGCAGTATTGTATCATGGAGCTACATGAAGCTACCTTTTAACAAATCAGAACACCTACCCTAGTGCCATATACCTGACTGCCAGTGGCTCTTCAGGCACTCAGGTAGAAGAATGTCATTTCTATGATTCCTCCCAGAGATAATGCCTCCATTTTTAATCTAAATATGCTGAGGATTGCACCTGAAGTCTTTTGCATGTAAAAGCAGATTTCCAAGCCAAGACTGGCTTGGCAAAATTAGTTATTGCCAATCCATGCCCCTCCCTAATGTTGCCACTAGATAGTGGTGGTTAGGGTTAGGACTAGTTTCTTGTTCTGGCCTCATGGAGACATCTGAATAGGAACATATGATTGTCCAAATTCTGAAACAGTTATAGATAGGGACCTGCAAAAGGCAAAGTTATTTTTCCTGACCCTTTGCCAAGAAGAAAAAGCTCGTCTTTTGCAGATCCATAGTTATAGGACAAAATGCACAAAAGCCATCATCAAAATTACTTGGTCCTCACATAAGTCAGTGCATTTCCCATGATGAGGGAGGGCCTCCCATGTGCTCTGGAAAGATTTGGGCAACAGCTTCCCATTTATCGAAGACCAGGACTGCTACATTACATTACTCTCCAGGGTGTCTAACAGAGCTTCCTCTCAAACCTGCCTTAGAACTGATTCAGGGATCTTCAACATGCAAAGCAAGTATTCCATCACTGAACTACAAACGAACCTGTGAAATGCACCACAGTGGGTTTTGGCCTGCACATAATTCTGTATTTCCCCCCTCATGTTCAAAATATGTTATCTGACAATTTCCAAATGGCCAGATGACCAAATTTTGCCCAGGGGAAAATAAAAAGAAAAAAAATGAGGCCAGGCAGTGCTGATGCTTTGGTTATGGCGTCAGTAGCTTCCCACACACCAATTTGGCAAGGAAAAAAAGCTTTGATCTCCTGGCATGAAGCTCCAACTTTGCTTCCGCTCAGCACACCTTTCATTACTGCAGCTCTCACTGCCTGAGGTGCTCAGCAGAGAAAATGCTCTTGAGGCCCAAACTGCAGCTCTTCAGTTTGCTTGTTCTGCTCCCAGCCAAGCAAAGAAGGGCTGCAAGCAAAATGAACCACTATATTCAGAGCAGGGAGAAAGAAGCGGAAGAGAAGCTGGCAAAAGGCCAAAAAGCAGAGCAGACTGCCTGATGCACAACGATAGCCCCCTGCTGTACAAACAGGAATGCAAGAATCTGCTGGCCAGAAGAAGCTTAACTGTCTAAGGCTGCAATCCTAACACCCATTTAGGCCAGCATAAGTACCATGTTGGCCCGGGGATGTTGCAAAAGTGCTTCAGTGCCACTCCTGGGGGGACTGGGCCAGAATACAGACATGCAACAGCCTCCCTACACCACCAAGGGAATGGAGAGCAGATGAGTTGTGCAAGCCTAAATTGATTAGGATTGTGCCCTAAGTGTGGAAAATATTTTTGAAGAAATAATGCTCCTTTCCATCCCCTTTCCATATAAAAGCAGCTGTATCTCAGAGCTGGAGAAGGGTATACAAAAGGGTAACCAATATCAACAGGAATTGGAGCACCTTCCATACCAGGATAGGCAGAAGGTGGGATTTTTTAAAGGCAAAACAATTACAGAGAGATTCATAAAATTATGCAAGGTGGAAACTGTCTAACAGCTGAACTGAAGGCAAACAGTTGGGAAGTGTCCTGGTATCGATTCAGAACAAAAATGTTGAATAATGCATAATTCACTTAAGAAATTAGGGGCAAGAAAAAGGAACAATGGTGGCAAACTTAAGGTTTTTTTTTAATGGGGACTAGAGACACTTTCAGAGTCAGTCATTCATAAGCTATGATAGCTTTGTATGGAGCCAAAGGTCACAGGTCAAACACCTTCATATGCACAAAATTCTAAACTCTATCTGCAGCAATACATAAAGGATCAGATCTATTATTTAGGAAAGTCCTTTTTGCTCCAAACCCTGGAAAATTGTTCTTGGTCAACAAAGACAATAGTGAGCTAAATGGACAAGTGTTCTGATAAAGCAGAAGGCTGCATCATATGCTTTATTATATGAAAATGATTACACAAATGGTCAACTGGTACCTCCCCAAATTCGCAAAAGCTGGCACACTTTAACCCTTAATTAAAATAAAGGCTCTGCTCATGCTAGAAAAACAACTTCTAGGAATGCATCAAATTAAGAAGTGCCTAACCATCAGAAAAGCCCACCCCCTACATGAGTCATTCAGCTGGGCATATGTCCTGAATGAAAACAGGCAAGCCCAAAACAGTGAGTCAGGCATATAGGAGCCCCCTCTGAAAACAAACAATTTTTTCTGCATTTCTGCACTGGGAAGAACTAAATAAACCAAATGTTCTATATACTGTGATACAGGAAGACTACCACCACCCTTCAGAATTGAACAATTAAGAGGAAACCAGGCCAAATTAGTGAGTCATACAGAAATATAGCAGGCAACCTCCTATGCAAGCAGGTCTGTTGGGATCACAAAACAATTTAAAATATCTACAGCAGCAGTTCTCAAACTGGTGGTCATGACCCACCAGTTTGTGTAAAGTGGGGATGCTTGCACTTATTTTCACTAAGATACAACCGCATCAGGCTCCAGGAGGTACAGGGAGCACTGCTCCCCCCAATGCTTAGAATATTTAAACAGAGCAATCGCAAAGCACTTCCGGTTTCCATGCAGGGCTTTGCAATCACATTGTATGAACATTCCAAGCATTGGACAACCCTCAGAGGGCTATGCAGGTCTTCCTATGACTCCTGGAGCCTCCAGCAGATCTACCTCTGTGCAAGTAGGTGAAAGAACCTTCCCACTTAGTGATGGGATCCAGGGGATTTTGTAGCTGCCCTTACCCTTCTCCCATCAAGACTTAGGGAGTAAATCTCTCAAAAAGTTTGAGAACCACTGATCTAAGAGTTTGAGAGTGACTGAAACAGCAGCAGTAATTCACACGTGGAGAAAATTTTGCTATTTCAGGTTGGAACATATGAGGTTGTCTTTATGAAACATATTACAGGTCCATCTAATCCAGCAGATTGGCTACAGTTCTAGGGCTGGCAGAAGACGTTTGTCACTGGCAGAGGTCCCCAGAGGCCCATCAGCACTCACCTGAACTCACCCAAACAAAGGACAAAGACAGCACAGCACGTGACTCCAATTATCTATTCAAATCAGAGCTGCCCTGTCCATTCACAGATAGGCCTCTCAGAATTCTCACTTGTGGGGAGCAAGAAACAGTGAAGCATGAAACAGTGAGGTGCTTCATCTTGATGCCACTAGTTGAAATGTCACTATGCTCTTCTTCTCCAAAACATCTACACTGGAGGGGGGAGAGTGTCTAAACTGCTCAGGAGGAAGGAACTGTGGCATGGATTTCCCAGCATATGAACTGGCCTGAGAGCCTGGCACTAGCACCAGAATGAAGCAGCTCTCCAGAACTTTGGGAGAGGTCTTTTCCAACTCTGTCTGGATACTGAACCTAGATTCTCCTAATGCAGGCACTTTCAATGAATTACAGACCTTTCAAGTTTAGAACACTGCTCCCAATGTGAGACTTAACTTCCCTGAAGCCTCCTACGTGTCCTCGTTCCAATTATTACACCACTACAGATTGGGATTCTCACGACATGCCCAAGCCAGCGTAGACGCTGCTGTTTCAGAAGTGTGAACATGCTAGAGATTCTGGCACGTTCCAATACTGTGTCATTCCAATACTTCTGAAACAGCGGCGTCTACGCTGGCTTGGGCATGTCGTGAGAATGGCTGATGGTCGGATTCCAAAAGATCTCTTATATGGAGAATTAGTGTAGGGAAAGCGCCCAAGAAGGAGACCACAGCTGCGATACAAGGACATCTGCAAGAGGGATCTAAAGGCCTTGGGAATGGACATCAACAGCTGGGAAACCTTGACCTCTGACCGTTCAGCGTGGAGGCAAAAGACCCAGCATGGCCTTCTCCAACTGGAAGAGACACTTGTTCGGCAGGCTGAAGCAAAGAGACAGACCCGAAAGCAGCGAAACCTGGAGCCTGGGCAGGGGACAGAATTCATTTGTCCTCATTGTGGAAGGGATTGCCACTCTCAAATTGGCCTCTTTAGTCACACTAGATGTTGTTTCAGGACCTCCAATCAGAGCACGATACCATAGTCTTTCGAGACTGAAGGATGCCAATACAAAAAAAAGATTGGGATATCATGTACCCTAGGTATTCTAGGGTAAAGAATTATTGACTAAGAATTATGACTAGAAATATTCTAGTCAAAGAATTATTTCATGGATAACTTAACAAATGGATAAACAAGGCCAGCTGCTGGGATTGTAATATGAATGTGATATAAAGTTCTGAAAATTCAAGGTTTTAAAAAATGTTTTAACAAAATGAAACACTGCAATGTCGTTTAACTGATTCCACTTTAAAGAATTATATGCATCTTGCCAAAAATTCACACATAAGCATATTAGGAGCACCAGTCTAACAGTTCAATTGACTAAGCACTGGCACTAGGAATCACAAATTCTAAACCCTAGCCTCAGAAAAGTGGGAATTTACTTGCCTTAGCCTTAGTCTAGCCACAGACTTGATAGCGGCTAGAAAAAAGCAGTGTTTTTTAAAAATGTGGTAAGACTTTCATGTTCGCTTTTTAAAATGTTCAGCTAACTTTTTTAATAGGGAATCAAGCTGTTGGTGAAGCTATTTCCATCTTATCAAGTATTTAATATTTCAGCATGTACTTTATTCTACAAGGATTGGACATATGGCCAATGTGGGCAGGATCACTTCTATTCCTACATACTGATGGAATTTTGTGATATTGAACAAGTTGTTTTGAAATTGTATAGCTTAGTAAATTATGAACTTATTGTGATCTTTTGAACTGTCTTGAAACTATTAGTTTCAGCAGAAAGTTTATATGAACTGAACTGCTAAAGAGAATTATAGGAAAAGCTGAGACATCTGGCACTTGATGAACTAAAAAGCTCTATTAACTTGCTCAGCAAGCTCACCAGTCCTGACTTCCGATTTGTAGCCAAAGCTGCTGACTACTCGGGAAAACCGACAGCATCCTGAGTGAAACTGACACTTTCCCATGGAAAACATTCTAACACCTGGAAAATAAAGGAACTGTCCTACTAGACCTATTTTGATAAATCAGGTCAGACACCTTAAAATAAACCTAAGGAGAATTTGGCCCATAACTGATTCTGCTGCTAAAAATGTATCTAGCATAACATGTCTCTAACACAACCCAAAAGCAAAGACAATGCAGTTATGGCAAAATCAAAATAACTTCACAGACAGCTCCAATGAGGAGAGGGATAGTTGTTGGGCACATATGACAGGGAGGAAGCAAAAAAACTCCTAATGGGGTTCATTTGAATCATATAAAAATATGTTTTTTAATGGTTGAAGACACAATCTGGACATGTAGCGCCACCTAGAGATAGCAGAAAATGTAACACTAAGAAGAAAAGGTCTTGAGAGAATACAAAATCTTTTTTGAAGTCAAATTGTTGAACTCTAGCATTGGCCAGAGGACCGGGGTCATCAGGATTATTATCATGTATTATTGGCCTCCCCCAAGATAATTTCAATCCAAGGGAGGAACATAAATACACTGTGAGCCATATTGAAAGCCTGAAGGGAAAGGTGTATACAAATGTTTTAAATAATTAATACGACACTCACTGTTTACCTACTAGAATTTTCTGGATGTTCTCAGATTCTAAATTAAGATGTATTCCAATCCCATTGAGGTAATGTTCTTGCTCAGAATTCAGTCACATGTCTCAAAATTTAGCAGTTTTCAGCTTTAAGAATCAGGAAAAGTGTCCCATGAACAAAGTTTTTCACAAGAAATACTAATTACCGCCCTATTTTCCCCAGAAACTATCAGTGCTCCTTTAGTTCATCATCTCTTTCGGAGTCTGAAATTTCACAACAGGCAACTTTATCTTAGATTACCAATCCATCTAACTCTATTGCATATATCCACTGGCACCAGTTCTTTGGGTTTTCAGACTCAGGGGTCTTTAACTCAGACCAACTGTAAAATGTTGCCAAGGGATGACACTGAAGCTTCTGCATATAAAGCAGCTATACCTCCATTAAGCCTGTGTCCCATCCTAACCAGGTTGTGGACCATTCCCACCCACATCTCGTGTGAATAGACTGTTTTAAAGCACAGAGTGTGATGATGGTCAATACCAAGGGTGGCAGGATGTCAATTCTGTCCAGGATATCAAATGCATCACTAAGTAGGTAATAGACATGGCTCTCCCCAGCGATCTCAAGGTAAAAGTCAGGTCTACCAGTATCTTTGAGCAGCCTGCCCTAATCATCAACTACCCAAGCCACATCACTGAAAATGGCCATCAGCTTAGCTTTAAAAAGGAATTAAACAAATTCATAGGCGAGGGACAATTTTTGGTCATCAATCATGACAGTTAATTGAAACCACTATTTCTAGAGGAAGCCCACCCTAAGAATCACTTGCTGGGAAGCAAAAGTGGGAAAGGGTCCCACTTACGTTCTGTCTTGGTCCGGCAGAAAGTTCATTTGCTGAGTGGCAGCAGTGGATATTGAGAAAGAGGCAGAGCCTGCTCTAGCTCTGCTCTTGAAGATGTTGGGAGGAGCAGGAGTGAGTCATGCACCTCTGTGTCCTCACCCTGCCAGCCCACTTGCAAGAAGCTGGGTCACTATAGGCCAGGGCCTTGAGTGTTTAGCGAAAGATGTAGGCCTAAGCCAGGAAAAGCCGTGTTAGTGGGGTCTCAGACATGGGAGCCTTCAGCATCCACTTCCAAGTCAGACATTCCCCCATCCCGTCATTAGGGACTTGGCCCCTTTCCAGGACAGCAGCCCCAGCCATAGCCCCAACCATGGGTGCAGATGGAAGGACTGGGTCTAAACAAGGTGTGGTTAGGACTCTACAGGCAGGCCTTATGACACCTGAGAAGCAAGATGTCGTAGCCACTTTCCTCCTGCAACCTTATTAAGACCTTCAGGGTTGAATCCAGTGTTCTTGCAGACATCCTCTACCCCTCCATGGCCAGAGCCAAACATATCCTGCTTATAGGCTTCCAAAATGAATCTAGCTGGACACTGTGGGAACCGGGATTTTGAGTTTGATAGACCTCTTGGTCCAATCCAATAAGACTATTATGCTCTTGATTTTATCCCTACAATGCCAAAAGCCAGCATTAAAAATGTCAACAGGAGTCTATTGAGATGTAGCTCCATGTAAGGGGTGTACGTATTCGGCACCAATTTAAACCCTACCATTGTCAAAGGGCCATAGAAGGCTAAATTATTAACAGTCCAGCTCAGGCAGTAAGAGACAGAAATTTAGAGCAAAGACCGGAAAGAAAGCAAGAGCAGTATCCTCAAAGGCTTGTGTCTTTTCTCTTATGTAAGGCTCCACTGGGGGGATCTCAGCTTCAAACAATCTAGCTTGTTCACACACACACACACACACACACACATACAACACATCCGGATTCCAACATTACTTTCCAGTCATTCCCTCTTTAGAGTTTCACTCTTAAAGCCTCCTCTCTAAAAAGAATTTGTGATAAGAAGCAGAACACTTAAAGGCAAAGTTTTCCTGTCTACTTCTCTCACAGTTGCACAGAAGTAGATTGTAAAGTCGGAATTTTTATGCTGGGGCAGACTAAAGACCAATTTAGTCCAGAACTGTCTTCCTAAAAGCTGTTGGGTCATAAACCTCTGGAAAGAAGTGAATTAATTGTCCCATTCTGGTTGTCAACCTCTGGTTGTCCCATTCAATCAATCATGTGAATGGAACAATCATTTTCACCATTTGTCCTCAACACCTATTAACTCAGAAAAACACTGCCTCAGTACATAGTACGATAACTTTATTCTCAGCTATCCTGGTTAATACTTATTGCCTGACAGTCCAATCTGCCAAGATATCATTAGGATTGCCTTGCTGGATCCGATCAAAGATCCCATCTAGACCAGTATCCTGCTGCCAATAGTGGCCAGGCCAGATACTCTCTGAAAGCTCTGATAAACAGATATGAAAGCAACAGTTTTCCTTGTCAATTGTCTCCATCATCTAACACTCAGATACTTGCTCAAATTCATAATTTGCTTGTTTACTCTCAACAGGCAATTCTGATATGCTGAGGAAATAAAAAGGACTACAATTGCGTACATGTAAGATAAAAGCAACTAACCACAGCCATTTTTCTCATCACATGAAGTGTGAAAAGCCTTGCATCAAACTTTCAAATCTTTTCAGTTGTGCTGTCTGAAGATACCCTACTAGGATGTGTTTCTTTTGTTCCTAAGTATCGGTTTTAGCAGGGCAGGCTTCTGGATTTGCCTCATCTGAAACTGTTTTATTGGCTGACTGCTTAAAAATTTGTTTACGTTATTGTTAGGTTATGAGTGGTGGGGGGGGAGGGAAGAAGAGAAGCTTATCTGAACCTAAAGGTATAGAAATATATATATATTAAAAGAACAGACTTAATAGATTACTTTAATTCAGATTTAACAAATATGTGGAGAGGGAGTTAGAACTCCCTTGGAAGCCTAAACCATTTCTGAAAATTCAGAAAATACCTTCTATGAAAGACATTTTTCTAACATAAGAGTGCCAAATGTGACCCAACTTTACTAGGAAGAGGGGATTTTGCATGTGAGACTAACTACCCTCCTTGACAAAGCGAGACTTACCTCTAAGCAGATCTGAGAGGGGAGCACCGCAAGCCTCTGGAATTGTGTAGTCCCCTTTCCCAATGTTTTCAAATAATTTATAAATATTATCACCCTCAAAAGGATAAAGACCAGTTGTAATGTTATATCTGTAAAGGGGGGAAAAAGGTCACATCATTGGAAAGGGCAGTAAAATGAAGCATCTCAATTTACACAGGTGCCCTTTCTTGCATGTCTATGCCAGGCCCTCTCTGAAACAACATGTGGAAAACAGATTAAGGGTGTAATCCTTACCTAGGCTGGGAGAATTCATTGGTCTTCCCATTCCTGTGGTGATGTAGGGAGGCAAGCACATGTCTGTGCACTGGCCTAACCAATTCCCCTTACAGCATTTTTATGACACCCCCTGGCCAGCATGAGACTTGAGCTGGGGTTTATGCCGGCCTAACTGGGGATTAGGATTGCAGCCTATGACTACAATCCAGAGTAACTGCAGGACCTTTTACACTGATGTATTTACAGTGCCACCTATGGGAAATGCATAGAGCAATCAAGAGTAAGTGCCTTTTGCGTCTTCCCGTAGTTACTCTGGACTGTAGGGTATGTCTCTTGTTCCATCACTCACCTCCATCTCTTTCAGTTCCCTCCCCTCAACTGCTTCAAGCATGTAGGAGAGAGGAGAGCGAGGGCTTGGAAATCACAGCAAGATTTACCAGCAAGGAATGGTCAGGGTGGTGGCGTTCAACCTGCTCCTTGTGGTAAGCAATATTCTGAGAACCAGAATCCTGGCTTTTCCACTATTCCAACCTATCTTCTTTCTGCACTATTTTGCAATTAATGCCCACTGTATCTAATCTCAGAGCTGAAAGGGGGGTCTGAAGGAGAGCCATTGCTCTCTTCCATGCAGGCATAAGCATTTAGTTTCTATTTTTACATTCTTACATACTTACAATGTGACCCCTGCTGACCAAATATCCACTTTGAAGCCAGAAAAGGTATCAAGGCCATTGGCAATTTCTGGTGGCTGGAAAGCAGGTGATCCCTGACTTGTTCGGCACATGTCATCCTCAGCAAAATGATCCAATGCCTGCAACAGGGAAACAGTAAGGAAACAGCAACATTTTGATCAAAGGTGTGAGCCTACTGTATATGGGCAGAAAGAGTCTTCTTGGGTTCCTACATACGAAAGAGCTGCAGAAAATTATCACATCATATCAGAGATGCTGAAGGTAACAACCAGAAGATATATGCAGCTGACTATATATATAGACAAGCCCAGTACTGAATTTCAGAAAGGCATCTTTAACAGAGTAGCTTGAAGATAAAAAGAATTGAACCTAGGGTCTTCTGCAGGTAAAGCTCTAGCATTAAGCAATCACTTCCTTCCTTCTGATTTGAACTTCCTTGAAAAGTTATCAGCTTTCTGTTGACTAAACTTAAATCAGGTTCTTGTGCCAGATAACTGTAAATAGTGTTGGTTACAGCCTCAGAACTCTAACAAAGGGACAATTCTTTGACATTTTATGGGGCATCCAAGATTCTTCAGCCTAGTCTTCAATTTTTTAGAGAACAGTACATATAAGCTGCATCTGATCCAATGAGCCAAGAGTCTTACGGGAATTAATGTTTCCTGAGGTAGCCTAGATCCAAGACATGCAGTATAACTAGACTCTAAAGCCCTAATTGATCATATTAATAACTAGCGGAATTTACCCATCATTGTGGGAATAAAATTTCAAGAATATTTGTGATTTGGGTATCAGCAGGCACTTCTAGGGACAGGCACTGGCACCAGGCACCAGAGGGCACTGGACACTGACCGGCATTGGAGGGTATTAGGGGGCAGTGGCAGGCACATCCTTATGAGGCACTGGGCATCTCTTCTGGGCAGAAGCAGACATCACCATGCAGGGAAACCCTACCAGGCTCCAGCAGAGGAAACCATTGGGCAGCAGGCACCATCAGCATCGCTACTGGACAGTGGGCACCAACCGACAATGGGCACCAACAGCCATGCCTACTAGGCACTGGGCATCCCTATCAGGCAGTTTGCAGCGGGCACCACTGGGCACCACTAGGCTTCCTTAACAGGCACCAGCTGCGGTGGGCACCACCAGTAAATGGACTGGAAACGGGTATCCCTACACCACCGGGCAGCAGGCAAAGGGCAAAGGGCACTGGGCATGAATGGCACTGCAGGCACTAGGTGGCAGCAGGCACCACTGGATATCCCTACTGAGCATCAGCCATCCCTGCCGGGCACCAGATACCACCGGCAACACCAAGCAGCAGGAATCAGCGGGCACCCCCAGACACCAAATCATTTCTTAGACTGTCCTTACATCACAGAAGAAATATGCTCCCCAAATTTCATGCTTCTATGTTGAGAGATTTAGCCGGATCAGTCAGTCTCAATGTCAGTCTCAGAAATCAATGGGACAAAAACACATTGCAACCCTTTTCATTCCCTCAGGGGTTAAATTTCTAAAAAGCAGTTCTTAGTGGATGTTCATATTACGGAAGGAATAACTTTCATGCTTCTAGTTCCAGGGGTTTGGGCTGGGAGTTGATGAGTCAGTGATTTCTCAATGTTATGTATAGGGACAAAAATATTTTGCTCCCCTTTTCATACCCTTCCGGTTTGAATTTCTAAAAGTTAGTTCTTAGTGGGTGCCTACATCACAGAAGGAAGACTCCCCAAATTTTATGCTTCTAGGTCTGGCAATTTTGGGCCGGCATTGATGAGTCAGTTAGTCAGTCATCTTTCTATTTTTGGATTACAGTGTGCCCCTTCTCCATGGGGTAATTTTGGAAACATCCACACATATGTATAGCAGAAGCCATGGACACAGGTAAATTCCCATTCTCATAACCTGGATCTTCCAGAGGCAGCGGGAGAATGGCTTCCCTCCCTTCTAGAGTGGCCTATGAGGGCCTCTGCCAAACTCAGGCTGAGCTTGATAATTTATTGCCTTACTAGCGAAAACTCACCCTCGGGGTGGAAGTAAAATTCCTCCCATACGCCATCCACCCCACTGCATATCAACCTCCCCTTGCACATTGTCCCCCCATGCGCATCATCTCCCCATGCGCAATACCAAACGTTCCCCCATGCGCATCAAATCCCAATCACCCAAATCACCAAATCCCAAATCACCCCTTTAAGGGTTAAATTTCTCAACATCGGATCTTGGTGGATGTTGATGTCACATAAAGAACAACCTCCCCAAATTTCATGATTCTAGGTCCAGGGGTTGCGGCAGGGCATAAATCAGTCAGGGATTTTTCAATGTAAAGTATAGGGAGAAAAACATGTTGCACCCCTTTTCATCCCCTTCCAGTCAGAATTTCCAAAAACCAGTTCTTAGTGGGTGCCTCCATCATGGAAGGAACACCCTCCCCAATGTTACACATGGAGAGATGTTTCGTATGGGGGGACAATGCGCATGGGATTTTGATGCGCATAGGTGGATGTTGCACATGGGGGATGTTGTGCATGGGGGGATATTGCACATGGCGGAATGATGCACAATAGGGGGATGGCACATGGGAGGGTATTTTACTCCCGCAACACAGGTACATTTCACTAGTAAGGTATAAATATCACCTCCAGTTTCATAAAGAAACCAGGAAATCACACAATTTGGGTTGCTGAACTTCCTGAACCTGGCAGAGGTAATAGAAGACCTTGTTGAGCTCAGAAGACCTTCCAGAGGGGGAGCTTGTGCACTCAAGTCAGCATGTGACTGAATCTGCAATTACGGGAGCCTCCTGGTAATTCACTGACCACAGATCAACTGTGCAACTTTTTTAGTAGAAGTCAGCCAGGACTGCTATGCAGTGTGTTGCAGTACTACTATAGTGAATGTCTTGGGCTACTCCATCTTTACTGAGGTTCTCCTCCAACATTTGTCATGCATGAAACTTAAAATGCTTAGCAAAGAGGACACGGCTGTTGCTTACTAGACCACCAATACTGCTGACTGAAACTCATACCAAATACTTTATAGTCAGATGTGTACAATGCACATGGCAGCTTAGAAGCACAAAGTTCATACCTCTGCCACACCCAGGTCAGATATTTTTAGTGTCCCATTAGTCGTTAGCAGGAGGTTCCCTGGTTTGATATCTTTGTGGACAATTCCTTGGCTATGCAGGTATTCCAAGCCATCTATAAGCTGGCAAAAGTACCTGCGTAAAGAAGGGGAGAGAAAAGCAGCATTAAGAATGGTTTATGAGCAAAACGAGCAAATACTGTACACAGAATTCCAATGCAATGAAGTACAGTGGGGCCTTGGTTTACAAGCATAATTGGTTCCGGAAGCATGCTTATAATCCAAAACACGTATATCAAAGCAAATATTCCCATAAGAAATAATGGAAACTCAGACAATTTGTTCCACAACCCAAAAATATTCACATAAAAATGATTATGAGACTATAATATAATATAATATAATACAAAATATAAAGAAAAATAAAACATTAAACTGCACTTAGGTATTCAGGCTGCAATCTACTCCCCTTACACAGGAGTGTACTCTAAAGTAGGGCTTACTTTATACTAGACATGCAATGCTAGGTCTCTCAGGCTCCTTTCCCTTGCCCCCCCCTTTACAGAGGAGTGAGCCCCATTGATTCTAATAGGCATATTTCAGAGTAGACATGCATAAGCTGGTCTCTCAGGAGAGGCTTAGCATGTGCTGGCGGAGTGCTGAAACTAGCTATATCCCGGCTGGGACTAATTTTTTGAATGTATTGCAAGACATCGCTTGTATATCAAATCAAAATAAATTAGAAATTTTTGCTTGTCTTGCAAAACACTCTCAATCCACAGTTTTACTGTACACTTAAAAAGGTAAAGGTGTCCTCAGCAAGTTATCCTGCTAGTCATGACGAACTAAGGGAAATGCGCATTCAGGTTACAAGGCTGTTACATGCTGGTAATTTGGCCAGCATGACAAAAGCACATGGAATGTTGTTACCTTCCCATTGAAGTGGTACCTATTTATCTAACTGAATTTTATATTTTTTTGAACTGCTAGGTTGGCAAGAACTGGGCAAGTAATGGGAGCTCACTCATCATGCAGAACTCAGAACTTGAATTGCTGACCTTTAGGTTGACAAGCATCACATCTTTAACCACTGAGCCCCTACAGTCCTTGTAGTGTATCTCAGCAGCCAAAATAGTGAGCTAGGAATAAGGAAATCCCTGGTTAAAATCTCACCTGTGCCATGACTTCCAGCATATGAACTGGAGGCACACAAGTCAGCCATCTTGCTGAAAGTAATCATGTCTAGATTTGCTCAGTCCCTGGGTGGGAAATTGCCTATGAACCTCTTGTGGGCTAACTTAAGCTCCTCGATGAAAGACAGAATATACATATTGACTCATTAAGCAGTCAATGTCAAGACACTCAGCCTCTATAATGAATAACTGTGGCTTTCCCTTGCAATTAATGTAAGCAAAGAGCACTGACACGGAGGAAACACTGTATACTGTAAATGTAGTGATTAAGTGTTGGAGAACCAGGTTTCCCATGAAGTTCATGGGTTTGATGGTCTCTGGCTCACAAAATAGTTGCAAGATACAGAGAACAACTCCATGCATGTTGCTCTCAGTTCCTCAGAGGAGAAAAGCTAGGTCAGAAAAGGTGAAACACACTGTACTGACAAAAGTACTACTAAACTGCTTCAAAAACCACAGATTATTGACTTCAATAAGAAAACCCTTCTTGGGTCAAGTAGTTGGTGGGGGATGATCCAGATCAGGATCACAGTGAAAAGAAGAGATTAAACAGTCATTATTCTGATCTTTTTCTTTGTTACACACCTATACAAAAATGCCAGCCCTTACCAAACTCTAAAGGTAAAGGGAGTACCCCACATGTTGCCCTGCTAGTTGTGACCAACTCTGGAACACTCATCCCCATTATAAGGCTGAAGAGTCAATGCTGTCCAAAGACACCTCAGCACTCATTTGGCCGGCATGACTAAATCTAAAGCGCACAGAACAGTGCACAGTATCTACATGGTACTTAGTTATCTACTTGCATTTCCATGCTTTTGAAATGCTAACCAAACTCTAGTGGTTCTAGTAGAGAATATCTGTGGAGTATGTGTTTAAAGTGATATGTAACTTTAAATTTTAAAGTCATTTTTATGGGGGAGGAGAAACCAAAAATTCCTCGACACCAATACAGTTTTTCCCTACATTCACCACATTTACTTCTGCCCTCAATATAGCTGGTTGAAAGTGCCCTTTCAAACTCCTGCTCTCTTATCTCCTGTGTAAATATTTCTTGAAGATGATAGTAAACAGCTTTGGTCTTGCACTGATATACAGGGCAGAACTTCAACCCAACACTCCAGCCAGGTTTGCTCAGGGTTAACAGATACAAAAGTGGACAGAGTGCCTTTACCTTTAATCTTGTATGGAAGAGGGAATTTTAGCAAGTTCTGCTTTTTAAAACCCTTCCACACTAAGCTTCACCTGCTAAAATTCTGTCTTTTAATACAGTGATTAAAGCTATAGGCACTCTGTCCCACTTTGTACCTGGTAACGCTATGTATGCTCAGCATATCAAATCACTGAGACAGAGAAGTATCCAAAAGTGCCTCTGTACTGACTTACCCGTGTGCTTGAAAGACTGGGAACTTTTTGTCCAGAACGCTGTCCAACATCTCCTGCATGCCACACACACAGTACTCCATCACCATATACGTGAGAGAGAGAGGCAGAGTTAAGGAAACATGAGAGTTTAAACTGAACATGCAGTTCAATGGAAGGAAAACCTCCAAACCCAAACATACTGCCCCAAAAGAACTTGCTGGCCAACCCAATTGGGATATGAGGGTCAAAGGATAACAACTTGTAGTGTAAACCTTTGCACATCTTCTCTCCCCCCCCCAAAAAAAAAACACATTGCAACTTGAATAAAAGTTGCAGATATGTTGCAAATATCTGTTTGCTTTGTTTTGTTCTAACCTTGGAAATTCTCTGACGACTTCTCATTTTTTATAGGGATTTCTCTTATGCTCCTGAGTGTATTTTTATGTCCTTAAAGAGAGCAACATTTCTAAGCTGAGTAACTTGAACCCTGCCTTAGCAAGAAATGAACCCTGGCTTTGCTGAACCCTGGCTATGTTGAATATATAAAACTGTATTCTACTGAACTAGTTCTTTGATTTGTCCTAAATTAGTATTGTTTATACTGACCAGTAGTGGCTCACTAAGAATTCAGACAGGGGTCTTTCCCAGCCTGAGCCAGCAAAGCAAAGGATTGAACACGGAATTTTCTGCATGGAGAGCAAGTGCTCCATTATTGACTTTAGAAGCAGAACATGAAGATTCTGGCTACAATCCAGACAATCTACAGGACCTTTTACACCGACATAGTTATGGTGCCACCTTTGGGAATGCATAGAGCAATCCACAGTAAGTGCCTCTTACATCTTCCCGAAGTTACTCTGGATTGTAGGGTTAGAGGAAGAGCCAGCCCTGACCAAAGAAAACTCTGTGGTCATGTGGATGGCATGACTATATGTCAAGTGGAACACTGTTACCTTCCTACTGAGGTGATACCTATTTACGGTATCTATTTACATTTACGTGCTTTTGAACTGCTAGGTTGGCAGGAGCTGGGCAAGGGATGGGAGCTCACCCCATCTTGCAGCACTTGGGTCTTGAACACCAGCCTGCTGATAGACAGGCACAGCATCTTAACCGTGGAGCCACTACAGCCCTGGCCTTATGAAACATAATGGTCAGCATGCAGTATCTTATCAACACTGTTTTGAAACTCATCATTTAAAAACAACCTCCACTGCTTCACTGGCTAAATAACTCTACATTACTGGAGAGATTCCCGGAGGGGAAGCAACTCAGTGGAAAAGCATCTGTTTTGCATGCATGCCTTTAATCCTTGGCACTTCTAGCTAAATCAATCTCAGGATGCAGCATTTGAAAAGACAACCTTTTCTCATAGAACCACTGCCAGTTGGAGGAGGCAATAAGAGATGAGATGGACTAATGGAATTGACTTTGCACCAGGAAGATTCTTATATTTAGAAGAGGGCTTCTTGTATTCAGAAGGTCCCAGATTTGTTTCCCAATATCTCCTGCTAAAAGGTTCAATGATTGCAAGGCTGGAGCCCAAGAAAGAAACTGCCAGTCAGTGTGGATAATTCAGAGTTAGATGGACTAAGAGCCTTTCTTGGAAGAAGACAACTTCATATGTGGCCACTGACGCAAAAGGGTCACCCAATATTCAAGAAATCCACAGGATTCAGAACTCTTTATGTAGAGTTCAAGAATACATACGGGAAAAGGATATATCTTCTGCTTCTCTTCGTTATACAAAACATCAACTAGCTGGATAACATTTTTGTGCCGTAACCGCCGTAGGAGTTGTATTTCCCTGGAGGAAGAAAGTGTGAAAGACATATGCATGACCAGACCAAACCAAACAAGCTCTAAGTCATTCAGTAGCAAATTTCTTAGTAGGACTGAACTCCCCCTTATAAATAAGGTGTGCAGTTCTGGGATGCTGTAGGTATGCAACATTGCTCAATTAGCTTTTGTGGTACCAAGTGTCGTCCATCAGTTATGGTTGATGCATCACCAAAAGCCTTCTGGAGAGGGTAGCCTTGCCACAGTGATCCCTGCTAACTGAGCAAGAGGCACTCTTTCAAGTGGGTGTTCATCATTAATTTAGCAGGGGAATAAAAAATGGGCCTCTTCATCCCAGCAGTGACTTTTCTAGTAGCTTCTGCTGGTATTCTTTGACATCTTTTCAGATTGTAAGCCGTTTAGAGACATGGCACCATTCAGTTTCTCTGTAAACTTTGTGAACCTTTTGTTGAAAAGTGGTATATAAACACCTTAGATGGTCCCAGGCTCTGGTAATCTTCAGATGGGACTACTATAATGTCTAGCACACAGGGTTGCCTTTAAGACTGCTGTTCATTTCCCAGCAGGCTACAGCAATTATCATAGATATTCAAGTGTAAGTCAAGGGCAGGTTTTAAGCCAGATATCATGGAATTGTACTATGACTCTCAGATAAGAGATATCAGGGGTTAAAACTTAAGAGGGGTGTCCAACTATAATTTTGTCTGTCTACCAACAATAATTGTTACCTAAGAATTGTACAGTCTCTTATTTAAAATATAGTAAGAGATAATGAGATATAATTTATTCATTAACTATAATTCTGGTCTTTAAAACTTTTTAGAAACGTAAGTTCACTGTAAACATACAGGTTGAACCATTAATCAAATCCTTCTTTAAGTGCCTGGTGTGTTAAACCAAAAGCCAGATGTTTAAACATATAACACCAGCTTGGTGTGTTAAGCCAGAAGTTATAAACATATAACACATAACTAGGAATGCACAATTCAAATCATGGCAGATAGACAAGCAACATGGAATTAACATAAGCAAGTGTAGCTACACACAGTTGCAACACAATTTATTCAGAAGATTCATTGTTTCCATGGTTGTTGTTTTTTTTTTAGTAATGAGACATTGAATTGTAGCCTGATACTTTGTTGCAGATGGAAATGAGGGTTACATTCTGGTGTATAAAAACCCAGACCTCAACAAAACATTTGAAAAATGGAACAGGGGTGCATAAGGGTTGGATGTGATCATGCCAAAGAGAATGAGGCATATTCCATTTAAATGGAAGCACTGAGCCTTGGCTTACTTTCATCAAGAGAAGTAAAAGTAAGCCTTGTTTGGATCACCTCCTATCACTGTGTAATAATACATAGTTTGAGAACTGTGGTATGATGAGATCAGTGAAGTTGGTTGCACACTGACATATCACATTTAACTGCCTGGTCATATGCCTTTTTACTTTGTCGTTTCCTGGCCTCTGGATCCATCAGACAATGCAGTCAGTCACCAAGGTAAAACATTTGAGAACTCAAGTTAGATTATTATGTTACAAATATCACAGCTGTTTTATTGCAAAGAGTATCATGGAGCATTCATCTTTTAGTATTGTTTACACTGTCCCCAAAGGAGAACAGCCTCACAGCTGTCACTGGCTTCTCTCTTCTCCCTTCATATTCGACTTTAGCCAGCCAACAAACATTAAAATTAAAGCACCAAATGCTGCCTATTCACCTCCAAAATGTGAACTTCAGACTTGGATTGCAATGATTGTTTTGTATTGTTTGTTTCTATATTGTTTCTTCACAATTCTTAATAATAATGCCAGATGTGGAAAACAGAAGCCCTTATTCACACCTCTGGTTATCAACAGACCTGCTTTAGGCAAAAATGCATGCTCTATGCGTAGCCCAGCATTTCTCAAACCGTGGATCATGACCCAATTTTTATTGGTTCAAAAAGCTGGCAGGGAAGATTAGGCAATGTGTATCTAGGATTGCAATCTAGTTACAACTGGTGGGGGGGGGGGCACTGCTGCCCTTTTACCATTATAGCCACATTCTTTAGCATTTATAAATCAGGCAGCAGCACCTTAAGGTGTCCCCCATAGGTTGTCCTGTTGGCCATGACCAACTCTAAAGGCAGTGCTCATTCCTATTACAAGGCAGAAGAACCATTGTTGTCTGAAAATGACTCTGTGGACATGTGGCTATCATGATTAAACACAAAAAGGATATGGAATGATCTTCACTTTCCCATAAAAAGGAAGTGATCAAACTATTAGGTTGGCAGGAGCTGGGCAAATAATGGAGCTTACTCCATCATGCAGTGCAATAGACAGGTCATGAACCACTGACCTGCCGACTTTCTGACAATAGCTGCTTCAACCATTGAACCCTTCCTCCTCCTTAGTAGCATCTAGGGCCTCTACAAGTACAGAATCTACTGGCCTAACTTATTTAAAAGGATTTTTATAATGATAAATTTAAGATGACACCGTTTTGAATAACTCAGGAGGGCCCTATAATATACTTTTAAGAAAAAAATCTGGTAACTATAAGGTGCTGGAATGAGGGAGATAACTTTTTCAAACCAGGTTTCTCAAGAGTTGGAGTTTGACCCTATACCTTCTGCTCCATTAATGCCAATTTAGAGTGCAAACCTGTCAGACTGAGTTCAGTGCTTCAGGTTCAGAACCAGCCTGACCAGTCAGCTGACCCTCAGGAGTCAATTCAATTTTATAAAGTCCCAGCCTCAGGGCTAACTACTCCAACTCATCTCTGATACAAAAACCCTGACAGTTTAGGCTCATCTTCAACTTTGTATGCTGCTTTGGATTTTAACCCCTGCCTGCTTTGGTCCAAGTAACTCACTTCCTGGCACCACTCAGACTTATGATTCACTCTCTTGCTGCTGCCAGCTGAACCTGACTACTTTGAGCATGCTGAGGCCCACCAATATCTCTAGCCCAAACAGAAAGGACAAGAGAAGAAACTAAACAAGTCTATATATATAAAAGAGAAAAGTCACTGACTGACTGACTCATCAATGCCCTGCCAAAACCACTGGGCCTAGTAGCATGAAATTTGGGGTGGGTGTACCTTCTGTGACCAAGGAGTGTACTAAGAACTGGTTTTTGGAAATTCCATCTTGAAGGGAGTGCAATGGGCCGCAATGCGTTTTCCTCCCTATACTTTGCATTGAAGAATTGATGACTCATCAACATTCAGACCCAACCCCAGGACCTAGAAGCATGAAATTCAGGAAGGGAGTTCCTTCTGTCACATGAATACCCACCAAGAACCGATGTGGAGAAATTTAACCCTTAAAGGGCTGAAAGGGGGTGCAACGTGTTTTTTTGTCCTATACTTACTATGGAAGACTGACCAACATCCAGCCAATTTGGTTCTCGGTGCTTGGTGCTCTGGGGATATTGTTTGGAGGAAGAGGTTGCACTGGGGAGGATGCTGTGCATGGGGGGGGGTTGTGCATGGGGAGATGCGCATGGGGGGTTGATGCACATGGAGGGTTGGTGCACATGGGGGAATGATACGCATGGGGGGTTGATGCGCATGGAGGGTTGGTACACATGGGGGAATGATATGCATGGGGGGATGATGTGCATGGGGGAATGATGTGCATGGGGAAAGTTGCACATGGGGAAAGTCGCACATGGGGAAAGCTGCACATGGGGAATGTTGTGCATGGGGGATTTGCACATGGGGTGGATGCGCATGGGGCGCTGATGTGCGTGGGTAATTGATGTGCAGTGGGGGGATGGCATATGGGGGAATTTTACTCCCACTATGCAAGTATGCTTTTCTCTAGTTCAGCGTTTCTCAAAGTGGGGGTCAGGACCCCTTTGGGGTCACCTGGAGCTTTCCTGGGGGTCACCTAAAGACCCCTGGTGCAGGGGGCCAGGTCAGGCTTGCCAGACCTCCGGCTGTAGCTGTGCGCACACTGGGGCTTCCTTAGAGGCTGCCCCAGGGACCTTTGACTGCTGAGCGGGTTGGGGGGGATTCTCCCAGGCGCGCGCGCCACACTCCCAGATTCTGCAGGGGGCTTCCCTCTAGGTGTGCATGCGCTGCCCGCCCAGATCACATAGGAGGGAGCTTCCCTCCAGGTGCACACGCTGCCCGCCAGCCAGCCCGTTGCCCGCCAGCTGGGTCTTACTCCCAGGTAAACTGTTGGTGGCTTGCAGCCTGAGAAACCTATGCTAGATTTTAGAAGAGTGCTCAGAACATGGCCAGGCGCATCTATGGCATCAGGATGTGACATTTGGATGCAGGTCTCTTGTTGTCTGGTGTGCGCCAGAAGACATCTGGTGGCCCACTGCAAGATACAGGAAGCTGGACTAGATGGGCATTGGCCTGATCCAGCAAGGCACTTATTATTTTAACGCAAGTGTAGCTGCATCCATAAGAGCCCAATCCCATGCATGCAACTCAGAAGTAAGCCCCATTAAAGACAATGGGGCTGACTCCCAGATAAACTGGCTAGGATTGCAGCCTGAGAGGCCAAACCTATGCATGCCTCCTCAGAAGTTAGCCCCATAATAGTGAATGGGGCCACTCCCAGGAATGGGGCCACTCCCTAGGATTGCAGTTAAGAGCCCAATTCTATGCATGTCTAGTCAGAAGTAATTCCCATTGAGTTCAGTGGAGGTTTACTGCCAGGAAAGTGTGCATCTCACTGGAGCAGTAGAGCCCAATCCTATGCATGTGCACTCAGAAGTACTGGTAAGTCAATTCAGTTCAGTGGGACTGCCTCCAAGGAAAGTGCATAAGATTGCAGCCGGGGGGCCTTTACTCCCATGTAAATGTGGATAGGACTGCAGCCTCAGAGCCCAATCCTAAGCATGCCTACTCTGAAATAAATCCAATTATAGTCAGGGAGGCCTTTACTCCCATGTAGAGTAGCAACGAAAATAATTTTATGGTTGGGAGTCCCCACAACATGAGGAACTTATAAAGGGGTCGTGGCATTAGGAAGATTGAGAACCACTGTTCTAGTTAAATATAATATGCATTTTCTCCTTCACTCCAAGGCTTCATCTCAACCAATGGAAGCAAAAGTGGACAGTCATGTAGAAGCCTCAATTTCAAAGTTTTATCTCTTCCACTGAAAAGCAGTTTGTGGTATTTATTCCCTTCCTAGTTGTTTTCCTCATTTGGACAATGGCACTTATGGGACAATAATGACTGGCTAGACAGGACGACTGCATGTACGCAGGTAAGATATATGTAGCATAAAGCATTTGCAAGTTTAGACTGAGGCTGAGGGCTCTAAAGCCCTGTGCTGGTGGGCTCTTATTTTAAGTTTAAAAGCCAGCTCCCTGGCCATAAGCACCCACCAACTTGCCAAGATTCATGCAGGCAATTTTTGGAAATATCTTTTGCCTCATGTGTTGTTCCCACCTCCTCTCCCCATTATTGTTCTGCGAGCTCAAAAACAGCAAGAACAGCTCAGTGCTATGTCAGCTAGGGAAGGAGAACAGCTGATCAGAGGACTCAGCTGGCATGTCAAAGGGGGAAAGAAAGTGAACTCTGCTCTAGCTGCCAAAGCAAGAAAGCCATGCTGTGCAAGGGGGACAGCCTGTTCCTTTGGGTGGCTTGCTGGCTTTTCAGAACATAGCTTCTAATCCTTTGCACACCCTTAGTCTACTTCCTAGGATAAGGTCATATATTAACCTTGGCTCTCTTCAAGGCAGCAAGAGAAAGGTTGTAGAACATGTATGCAAACCCACAAATGCAGTACTAGCCCCATCTTCCTCATCTCCAGAGAGGATCTGAACACATAGCCATGAAGTGCAAGGCAGAACTATCTGTTCATTAGTCCCCTGCAATCCAAAAAGCAAAGCTCTAACTCGATAGGCGTGTGCTGCAGAAAGAATACCCAACCAAGGGTGGTATGTGCAAACAAGTCAAGCTGTCCATTGCAGGTGGAGCGGGTGAAGACACCATGGCTGCAAGTAAAATTTCTCCAATATAAAAATAAGTCCTCTTTAAAGAGCAAGTAAAGCCCCATATCACTCCATGCTAGCCAATACAGTGGCGACTCACATAAAGAATGCCTCACGTAAAGTATGTTTCATGTAACAAACAAAAATTTCTCTAGGATTCTGCTTCACGTAACAAACACATTCGTTGGCAGTTGGGGCAGATGCACTGGCCGGCAGCCCTTTTAAAAAGCATCAGGGCTGCCTAGCGCACCTGCCCATTGTGAAAGCAAAACTTCCATGCTGTTCCTCCTGTGGCCGGGTGTCCGCTGGGCAGAGGGAGAGAAGAACAGTGGAGAAGAGGGAAGCAGCTCAGGGCTAGCCAGAAGGGAGTAGGGGAGAGAGAGGCTCAGGATGCAGAGAAGAAGAAAGTGGGGAGACACTTTGAAGGTGTCATGGATTGCAGCCTCCAAACATGTCTACCCAGAAGTAAGCCCCATTGTGTTAAATGGGTCTTACTCCAAGGAAAGTGTCTTCAGGACTGCAGCCTAAGTAGACTTCATAAGATCATGCACATTGAATGCATATTTTGAATTCAATCCCAGTGTTCTGTCATCATTTTTACATCCAAGTTAATATTTTTATATGAATATTTTTGGGGTTGTGGAACCAATCATCTGAGTTTCCATTATTTCCTACGGGAAAATCTGCTTCATGTAAAGAATGTTTCACGTAACAAACATGCCTCCAGAACAAATTAAATTTGTTACGTGAGGCATCACTGTTTACCACTGACAAATGCAATGGCTCTAAAAGACATGGCAGGAAGAAGACTAGAGAGAGAAAAGGAACACAATCCTAACCATGTCTACTCAAAAGTAAGCCCCATTGTGTTCAATGGGTCTTACTCTCAGGAAAGTGTCTTTATGATTGTATCCAAGGACAGTATGCAAGCTGCATATTCCCCTGGTCAACCCTATTAAGATATCCATAATAGTTTACTACAAAGACAGCCATGGCATGCTGCCACTAGTGATGCACAAGGGCTCTTTCTAAGTAACATTATTCCTTCATTGGCATCCTTCAGTCTCGAAAGACTATGGTATCGTGCTCAGAAGGAGAGGTCCTAAAACAGCATCTTTTATGACTGAACAGGCCAATTCGAGAGTGGCAATCCCTTCCACACTGAGGGCAGATACAGTCAGTCCCCTGCCCAGCCCCCAGATTTTGCTGTTTCCGGGACTGCCTCTTTGTCTCAGCCTGCTGAATGAGTGTCTCTTCGAATTGGCCATGCTGCGTCTTTTGCCTCCACGCTGAACGATCAGAGGTCAGGGTTTCCCAGTTGTTAATGTCCATTCCCATGGCCTTTAGATCCCTCTTGCAGATGTCCTTATATTGCAGCTGTGGTCTCCCTCTAGGGCGCTTTCCCTGTGCTAGTTCTCCATACAGGAAGTCTTTTGGAATCCGACCATTGGCCATTCTCATGACATGTCCAAGCCAGCGTAGACGTCGCTGTTTCAGAAGCGTGTACATGCTAGGGATACTAGCATGTTCTAAGACTGCACCATTTGAAACTTTGTCAAGCCAAGTAATGCTAAGAATACATCGGAGACAGCACATATGAAATGTGTTCAGCTTTCTCTCTTGCCGCGCATGAAGGGGCCAAGACTCACTGCAGTACAAGAGTGTGCTCAGGGTACAGGCTCTATAGACCTGGATCTTTGTACGTTCCATCAGCTTCTTATTAAGCCATACTCTCTTTGTAAGTCTAGAAAACGTGGTAGCCGCTTTACCGATACGTAACGATACAATAATATAGTCATGCTTTAAAAACATTTAAACAACAAAGAAGGAACTGCAGTAGTTCAGTTTGTTTGATTTATTTGCTACTCCTCCCGCAGCATGCCCCCAAGTTTATAAACCTGTATAAAGTGCACTCAGGATGGTGATACCTATTCTGCTTGAATTATTCTGGTTGGAAAATGGAAAGAAATGATAATCTATCTATACCCTAATGTACCATTGGACAAAAATTGTCGCCCAAATGCCATCAAAGCTCATTTTATTTGAACAAATTTGGGCTCATTTCTGTATGCAGTTTGTCAGACGAAAAATTACTTCTTATTTGGCAATCAGAAGTTGAACTTGCAGAAGACGACCAAATTGCCTTGGTGGCATTTGGACGACAATTTTATAATCTTCTTCTTCTATATATATAAAAGAGAAAAATCACTCACTGACTGACTCATCACCGTCCTGCCAAAACCGCTGGGCCTAGAAGTGTGACATTTGGGGTGGGTGTTCCTTCCGTGACAGAGGGGTGCACTAAGAACTGGTTTTCGGAAATTCCAACCGGAAGGGGGTGAAAAGGGGCGCAACACGTTTTCCTCCCTATACTTTGCATTGGAGAATTGATGACTCATCAACATTCCATCCCAACTGCTGGGCCTAGAAGCATGGAATTCTGGGAGGGAGTCCCTTCTGTCACCTGAACACCCACCAAGAACCCATGTGGAGAAATTTAATCCTTAAAGGGCTAAAAAGGGGTGCAATGTGTTTTTGTCCTGTACTTAACATGGAAGACTGACCAACATCCAGCCAATTGGGTGCTCAGTGCCTGGTGCACTGGGGAATGTTGTTTGGAGAAAGAGGTTGCACTGGCGAGGACGCTGCACATGGGGGGAAGTTGCATGCGGGCGGGGTGATGCGCCTGGGGTGTTTCTGCGCCATGGGGGGGATGGCATATGGGAAAATGTTACACCCTCAAAGCGGGTACGCTTTTCGCTAGTGTATACTAAAGCAAATTTCAGATTTGATTTGCAAATCTTCTGCAAGTTCAACTTCTGATCAATGTGCTTGTGTATGTGGTTTCAATCAGAAGTAATTTTTCATCAGCTGACAAAATGCGTACAGTAAGAAACCAAATTTTGTTCAAATAAAATGAGGCTTGGTGGCATTTGGACAACCACTTTTTGTCCAATGGGACATTCAGGTATAGGCAGATTATTGCCAATGGACTCATCAACTTTCATTTTGAATTACAATGAATACTAAAGCAAATCTGAAAAAGAATATGTAATTAGTGATTTACAATTGAAAAAAATTATCACAATGCCACTTTCTGCTGTCAGGAATACTATCATCATCAATGTGTTTGTGTGCATGGTTTCAGTCATGGGCATATTAATCAACATCATGGTAATCCTAGACCACTTGGCATGACCCTTCTGCTAACTGGCAGGTAACTTGTTTAATAAGAAGGCTTGAATTGATGGAGGGCTGAAGAAGGATATAGAGGAAACGGAGAAGGTTCAGAGGAGAGCGACCAAAACATAGGGCTCTCCCAGCACCACCATCAGCTGCTGAGCCAAACTCAGGAGGCACTACTGAAAGGGTAGTTTCATGATAATTGGGTTTTTCCATATCTTAAAAAATATGACGTAGATGTGCATGTGTATGTGACGTACAGCAAATGAGTTGCTAACAAATAACACTGTTTCTGGTCACGACTTGCTGAATAATATATCTTCTAACCCTCAGTAGGCATCATGAACGCTATCCAGCCTGTGTATGAAATTAATTTATCATCTCTGGAGTAAAATAACATGAGAAGGTGGGAAGGTAGGTGGGGGCTGAACTGTGTAGAAGAGCAAAGAAAACATCTTATATGGACTTTGGAATGAGTCAGGCTGGGTAGAGTAAAGCATGCTACCTTTCCAGCCTCATCAACAGTCAGCTAGGAACCTTTGGAAAGCCCCAAAGAGGCAACAACACTCCTGTGTTTCTTGCTCTATTTCAGTGGTTCTCAAAATGGGGGTTGGGACTCTCTTGGGAGGGGTTACAACTTCATTTCAGTGGGGGTCATGAAAAGCTGGGTTCTGTCATATTGGAATTTGGCACCGGGCGCCTCCATCGTGGAATGGGGCATTCAGATTGCTTTCCTGGGATTTAAGTCTCATTGAACACTACTTACTTCCAAGTAGACATGGAGGTGGTCTGGCATCACAGTGATGGCACTTCCTGTTCTGGATGTGATATCACTTTGGGGGTCCTGGAAAGATTGTCATTCTCAAAAGGGGGTCCTGGGCTAAAATACTTGCTCTAAGCCTTCAGGTATTTGGAGATATATTGCCCTTGAAGGTTCTATTGTGGTAATCATGAAAAGAGATGTTAGCGTGGATTGACATTCACAGTGCAATCCTGACTTATGCTAGATCAGGCAGACTTGCTCAGCCTTCATTTAATCCAACGAATAGATTGGGGTTGCTGCTGTGCTAACATGAGGAAGGGGAAACTACCTGCAACAGACCCTATAGGGCCACTTGAATCTAGGCCACATCTCAAAGTGGCCTAGATCCAAGGAGACAGGAGCAGCCAGAAGAGATGGAATCTTGGATCCAGCCTCAATGCCATATCTGAGCTCTGCCTCCTGCTGCTTTGGAAGTATACAAGTCATGATACTTTATCAGAAATAAGACTTTAAGGTTAGAGGGCTGCATTCCTTTCCTTATAATTCCAAGTCTAAATCCCCTCCCTTCAGAATGACAACTGTTCCTTATGGCTGTGCTTGCTGGCATAGTATCATCTAGCTGCATTGTGATAAGCAGAACAGATCAGAAAAGTGATCAAAAAGCCAGCAGAGAGTTTGCCAAATGAATTTTTTTAATGCAGCAATATTTCAAGAAGTGTTCAGGGCTTCACATACTGTAGGTCAGTAGTCCCCTTTCTGAGCATGACAATCTGTCTGGAACCCCTGGAAGTTATGTCATGGCCAGAAGTGACATCAAACAGGAAGTTACATTACTGTGATGACAGAACTCTTCCATGTCTACTCAGAAGTCCCATTGTGTTCAATGAGGCTTATCCTTAGGAAAAGGATTGCAGCCTGAAGTGCCCCATTCCAAATTGGCTGCTCCCAGTGCAGGACTTCAAGGTGGTGGCACCCAGCTTTTCATGACACCCTTGAAAAGAAGCCATTTTTCAGATACATAAAGGGCTGTTAAATAGAAGGGATGCATTTGTTCTCAACAGCCTCTGAAAGCAGAATTAGAACTAATGGGTACAAACTGTAAGAAAAGAGATTCCTGTTAAATATCTGAAAATTTCTGACAGTCAGGACAGTTCAGTAGTGCAATAGAATGCCAAGGGAAGTGGTGGACTCTTCTTAACTGAGGATCTTCAAGCAGAGGCTCCACAAGCACCTATGGGAGCTCCTCTGGAGGATTTCCTGCTACTGGAAAGGAGTTGGACTCAATGATCTATTAGGAGGTCCCTTCTAATTCTATGACATTCCCCAGAGGTCCCAATCCCCATTTTGTGTTATCACTGATGTAGTGAGCCTTCAGACTGGATGCTGTTCTTAACCCCTCACAGTATAAGAAATGAAACATTTACAGCCAAAGAAACAAAAACAGGCTGAATTTATTCTTACAGTAAGAGACAACACCTGCTAACTTTGCACAGGGCATCACAGTATTGATATGTCTTATCTGACCCTAAAGATCATCCTTGAGATCTATAAACCATTTTTGACATAGAAAACCAGTCATTGCTGATCAAAACCAGTCACAACTGATCAAAACCATTTAAACAATCACAGAAAATTGAGGTGCTACAAAGAAACATGAAACTACTGGAAAATATCCTGGGTAAACAAAAGTTAATTCTACTAAGTAGAATACAGAGTAAAGAGGCCATATGAATTTCAGTTGAGCTGGTATTGAAAAAAATACCACCCAACATAAAAAAAAAAAATCCACCCCACATCCCTACAGAAAAAATCAGGCTCTGTTGAAAACTTTTGCCATGGAGGAAGACATCTATGGAAGAAGATAGTACTTCAGACACTATGGGTGCAATCCAGAGTAACTACGGGGAGTCCTTGCTCCGGTATAAGAACGATTTGCTCTGGATTGCAATATGAATTTCCCATAGGTTTTAACTAGGTGGTGCAGTAACTACGGGTACACGTAATGTCTCTTACGTGCTCCCGTAGTTACTCTGGATTGTAGGGTATGTGTGGTTTTCACCTTCCTTTCAGCAGACTCTGCTTTCTGGGGGTACACTGGAAGCCCACGAATGCTTCTGCAGGGCTTCCACTACTCAGAATGTCTAAAAATGGCTACTGCAACCCACTTCCAGTTTCACAATTACAAACCAAAAGTGGGTCATAATTGCTATTTTGAGTACATTTCTGAGGCTGGGGAGGCTCGCCATGCCTCCTGGAAGGCCTGCACTGCTGAAAGTTTAGAAAAATATTTTCACCCCCAAATGCAGCACAAGCTTGGCAGTCCTGCTGTTGCAAAATACTTAAATGGTTTCCAACTTTCAAGGAAAAATTTGGAGACCACAATATTATTTTCTGTAAATGTGCCGCAGACTAGCAACTGAATGCTAGCAGACCACCCCTGGTCAATGGACTATCACTTTGAGTGGAGCTCATAGCAACAAGGTCCCAATGAGCAATACTGCTTGTCTATACTTTGTCCACTACCTTTTTAACATGGGTTAAGCAGGTACAGTATTGTGGGAAGAACTTGTCAACAACACAGAAGACACCTTCAACAACAATGTGGACATATTAACCAATCTTTGAGTCCAATGTTTCAATCATTTTTGCCAGAAGCACATAGGCCTAGGAAACTAAAACAGGCCTTCCTCTCTCTGCAGCGAGTTTTTGGGGGGGCAAGCACCTAACAACAGCAGCCCACATAGCCGGAATGTTTCCAGGACAGAAGGAAACCAACTTGTCAAAGCCATAGGGAGGGAAAGGCTGCTTTCCAACCACTGATGATGCTTCAGAACTAGATTTTTCCAAAAACAGCATAATTGGAAAGAGCAACACTAAGCTCATATCCCCACCTTCATGTCTGTTTCTGGAAAACAGAGGGGAAACCACAACCATTAATTCAGTCACCCTGCTGGGCTTCTGACATGTTATTTAACAGCTGCGGCATTGATGGAATGCTACACTGGGGGGATGGGGAATATAGGCTGGTGACTTTGAACAGGAAGGAATTAGCAAGTGATGCAGGAAGAAAAAAAATTAGGAGGTCTCCAAGGACTTTCTGCATTACATAAGATGTGAAGCTTTCTACTGTCATATCCTTAGTCCATATGAAAGGCAGTAGCACTTCAGAATTCCTGAGTAGGGTCTTTCCCAGTGATGTCTGGGATTTAACCCAAGACCTTTTTGCATGCAAAATGTGTTACCACTGAGCTCTTTTAAATAGAAATAAAAGAGAATTGCTGTGATTTTCTCTCACTTGTACATAGAACCATCCTCTCTGAGCCAGCCCAATGCTTCCTAATGCTCAAGACAATGCCAAACACTGCTCCCTTACTCAGTTATGTGCCAGCCTCTGCACCTTTTTCAAACCATGAAATAGAAGGAGTTTCTTCTACTGAGTCAGACCACTGGTCTGCTTAGCTCAGCAACGCCTATGCCAATTTGTTGCAGCCCTCAAAGATTGCAAATCTTCCCTTTTCCAAGTCCTGGAAATGTCGGGGATCGAACCAGGGACAATCTGCATGCAAAACAGGTATTCTAGCTTTGAGGGATGGCACCTCTGGCTGACTAAGAAGAAATCAGTTGTATATTCAGGGGTCAGCAGTGTAGCACTTTCAGCAGCGTAGTGCTGAGTTTATGTTACAATTTATGTTATTCCGCCTGCTGACATGATTATAAAATTTTATATATATGGTTTTTTTCTGTGGTACTCACTGATATTCAGCAGTGGAACCTTTTTTCATCTGCCCCTCCCCCCAGCAGCTAATTAATAGGACGACCCAGCAATGCCACTGTGGTGAGTACTGGCACCTTTTTTTCTCAGAAAAAAGCACCCATGTATAGCATACAAATTTTATGCATATAAATATAAATCTATCTATATATAATTGAAAAGTCATTCACTGACTCACTCATCAATGCCCTGCCAAAACCGCTGGGTGCAGTGCAGGGGGGGTGTTGCGCATGGGGAGATGATGCGCACAGGGCAATTTTACTCCCGTAACACAGGTACGTTTTTGCTAGTTTTATATATGTGTGTGTGTGTGTGTACACACACACAGTGGTGCCTCACGTAAAGTAAGTTTCACGTAACAAACAAAAATTTCTCTAGGATTCTGCTTCATGTAAAGAAAGTGCTTCACGTAAAGAAAACATTTGTTGGCAGTTGGGGCAGATGCGCTGGCCGGCAGCCTGTTTAAAAAGCATCAGGGCTGCCATGCGCACCTGCCCATAGTGAAAGCAACACTTCTGCGCTGTTCCTCCTGTGGCTGGGCATCCTCAGGGCAGAGGGAGAAAAGAGCAGCGGAGAAGAGGGAAGCAGCTCAGGGCTACCCAGAAGGGAGCAGGGGAGAGAGAGGCTCAGGATGGAGAGAAGGAGAAAGTGGGAAGATACTTCAAAGGTGTCTTGGATTGCAGCCTCCTAACCATGTCTACCCAGAAGTAAGCCCCATTGTGTTAAATGGGTCTTACTCCCAGGAAAGTGTCTTTAGGGCTGCAACCTAAGTAGACTTCATAAGATCATGCACATTGAATGCATGTTTTGAATTCAATCCCAGTGTTCTGTCATCATTTTTACATCCAGTTAATATTTTTATATTAATATTTTTGGGGTTGTGGAACCAATCGTCTGAGTTTCCATTATTCCCTATGGGAAAATCCGCTTCACGCAAAAAATGTTTCACGTAATGAACATGCCTCCGGAACAAATTAAATTCGTTACGTGAGGCGCCACTATATTTATATTTCTATATTTTCCAGGGGCTTTTCTGACTTCCAGCCAGCATATAGTTTCCTCTGCATCTCCAGGGGGCTTCTTCATCGCTATAGTGCTGTGGGAGCTGGAGATGCTAAAGAATAGCCTGATCCTATCCTTGGCATGCCTCTTGCAAAAATGGTTACTTCTGAGCAGAGTTGCTCAGAATCAGGATCTAAGAATGCATTTTGCTCCACCCCTTCCTGGGAGTAGGCTCCACTGTCTGCAAAGGGGGTTACTTCTGAGTAGAAAAGTGCAGGATTGAGCTTTAAGTATGCACTCTTTTCCAACCCTTCCATTCTGATAGTGGCAGGGTGGGGTGAGAGATGGTGCCACTCTGGGCACCAGCAATGGTGACAGGCAGCTGCCTGCAGGCAATTGAGACAGCAGGAGTGGCAAAGCCTCCTAGTTGTGTTTGCCAGGGGTTCCTTGGTGTGCTGCTAAGCATTGTTCCGCATGCCAGGCTCAGCATTAGTGCCAGAGGTTGCCAACCCCTGTTCTGATTCATGCCACCAGCACTCAGTGCTATCTAGACTGGTGTATAGAGACAGGGAGGTCTTTCCAAGCTTTCTCCAGGATACTGGAGATTGAACCTGAAAACTTCTGAATGCAGGTCACTACTAAAATACAACCCTTTACTGCATTAAAGGAAAGCTATGCTCTTGGTCTGAGAACAAGGTAGTTAGGGATCCTATGGGATGTGAAGAAGCAGGGCATATCTAGATATTACAAGGGATTTATGGCACCTTCAATTCCCTTCAAAAATCCAGATATAGTGACGCCTCACATAACAAGCACCTCACGCAAAGTATGTTCCACGTAATGAACAAAAATTTATCTAGGATTCTGCTTCATGTAACAAACACACTGGTTGGCAGTTGGGGCAGACGCACTGGCCGGCAGCCAAAGCGTCAGGGCTGCCTAGCGCGCCTGCCCATAGCTAAAGCAATACTTCTGCGCTGTACCTCCTGTGGCCGGTTGTCCACTGGGCAGAGGGAGAGAACAGCAGCGGAGAAGAGGGAAGCAGCTCAGGGCTAGGAAGAAGGGAGGAGGGGAGAGAAGCCCAGGACAAAGAGAAGGAAAAAGTGGGGAGCTTTGAAAGTGTCTTTGATTGCGGCCTCTTAACTACATCTAAGCAGAAGAAAGTCCCATTGTGTTAAATGGGGCTTACTCCCAGGAAAGTGCCTTTAGGATTGCAGCCTAAGTAGACGTCATAGGATCATGGACACTGAACACATGTTTTGAATTCAAGTCCAGTGTTTTGTCATCATTTTACATCGTTAATATTTTTATATGAATATTTTTTGGGTTGTGGAACCAATCGTCTGAGTTTCCATTATTTCATATGGGAAAATCTGCATCACGTAAAGAACGTTTCACGTAACAAACATGCCTCCGGAACAAATTAAATTTGTTACTTGAGACGCCACTGTACACTATTTTGATTTCTCCATGACATGTAGCTGTATTTTACCCTACATCTTGAAGTCATGACACTGGCCGGCTGGAACATGACTTCCACAATATTGGCTATTAAGTATTACAGAGTGGAGAAAGAAGATTCAATAGGGGGATGCTTTTTGGGGGTTGAAAACACATCTCCAGTAGCTACTCTCATAGAATATATAAACACAGCACTGAGATCTACCAAATCATTTTTATCCCTCCTCTTTGCAAGCTCAATATAGCTTGTGACAAAACAATCAATCTGAACTCATAGCACTAGCAGTAACTATCCTCAACACTGAAACATCTTGAGGGCTCTGCCAGGACACAAAGCATTGGGATGCAATAATGATTGATCAAAGTACTATTCTGAATAGTAAGACTTGTTCAAACTTATGGCAAGATGTTTTTCCTCCCCTCCCATACAAGTGGGAATAAGGCTGCAATCCTAACCACAGTTTCCTGGGAGTAAGTACTTTTGAACATTATGGCACTTACTTCTGAGTAGGCATGCTTAGGATTGCTCTGTATAGGGCATCTTAGGATTGCCAGATGAGAACTGTGGCCAGTTTCTATCTGACCCATGATTCCCCCCCCCCCCCCCCCCGCAAGCTTCTGGACCACCTGACCAAACACAGCTGGAGCTGTGTTCTGATCCTGTTGGGAGGATGTTCCGAGGGCCTTAAAAAATCACTTCCTGGTTTTCCCAAAAACCAGAAGTAACTTTTTTGTCATCTGAAGGTTTTAGAAGGTGCTTGAAAGATGGGGAAATGGGGATTCATTTGAAAATGTGCTTTATTTCTGTGGTGTGGATTGGTGCTTGGCAAAATCCTAAAAATTTGAGCCCATTCATTCTCATTTATTTATTCTTCTAGATTCCATCTCCAATGCATTTATTTATATTTTATATTTAATTTTTTCTGGTCCTTGACACCATGCCAGGTATTTGATGCGGCCCTCTGGCTGAAAGGTTTAGAGACCCCTGCTTTAAATCAAAGGTTCTCAAGCATTTCAACCCAGAACTGCCTTCTGAGAATGATCATCGGTCCAGGGACATCCCGCCAAGTGACATGTCTGTGATGCTCATTGGGTGTGATATTAGTTCACCTCCTTGTGGTGCACCTCAGATAGCATGAAAGTGTGAACTAAACGACTAGCAACAATTACTAACAAATTACTAACGATTAGCAACTCTGAGAATTGGCAGCTGGCGACAGTTGGCAGCCAGACATCATTGTAGAATTCCTGGCTCTCAAAATACATATGATGCCTGTGGTCCTCCAAGACTACTTAGAAGTAGATCCCATTGTGTTCAATAAGACTCCCAGAAAAATATGAATTGCAGCCAGAATGCCCCATTCAAAGATGGGAGGACCCAGTGCCAGATTCCAAAAAATTCCCAGCTTTTCACAACCCCCCTGAAATGAAGGTGTAACCCTCAAGGGCATTCCAACCCCCACTATGAGAATCACTGAAAGTATGTTTAAAAAAAGCAGCCTTATAATCAGACTGAAAATCTAGCTAATCCAGTATTCAGTTTCCAAGAGGCCAGCAAGATGCCTCCAGGAAGACCACAGGGGAAGCATTAGAGTCCTCTCCCACTGGACAGCAACTGGAACACAGAGAAGTCTGCCTCTGAATATGGCAGTTCCATACAGATATCACAATTAATAATTAACAGACTTTATTGTCATCCATGAATTTGTGAATATATGTTAATAACCATCAATGCATGTTATGCCAGCAAACTGTGCAAGTTAAATTACAAATTGTGAAACAAGTGTTTCCTGTTGTCTGTTGTGAATTTGCTGACAATCCAATGCATTGATTGCAGATTCCAGTGCAACTCTTAAGCCCTTCTTGAACTCGCAGACCCTGCCCCAAAACTCTCTCACCCCCTGCTCATGTTCTGTACGATTTCCTTCTTTGTCTCAGTTCAGGTTTCAGTTAACACATCAAGATGCCAGCAGGCTCATGAATGGATTCCCCTGTTTACCATCATCATGACAAGGCAGGATGCTGGAATTAGGATTGCTGCCAAATGTGACCAGATGGCCAAGTTCTCTCTCCCCCCCCCCCCATTTTCTGCATCAAGCAGGGGTTTGGACATGCAAAAAGTTCTCTATCTCTAGGCTTTTCCAATTCTAACTCAGGCCAATACAAAACTTCATCAAACCTGAAGTCATGCGGCATTCATGTGTCAATACTACATAGTGTGTTGTTAGTATCGTCTTTGCTATGAGAAAAGATCGCAGCAAAGGTAAAGGTCCCTAGCAGGTTGCCCTGCTGCCTATACAGACACCAGCCACAGCTGCTGGGTACAGCACTCATCCCCAATTCAAGCCATGAACGAGTGGTGTTGCTAGACATCTGGCACCTAGAACCCATACATTTTTTACACCCCCATATGACAAAATTATTTATTATCAGTATCAATTACTTAAAATATTAATATTTTCATATTTTATATCCCCCTCTTATAGCACCACTCAGGGTAGTGTATGTAGTTCCTTCCCTTTTTTGTCCTTACAACAAAACTGTGAGATAGGTGAGGCTGAGAGATAGTAATGATCGACATGAAATTAATAATAATGGCCAGAGTATATGCAGTGAATATTTCCTGACAAGCAGTCAGTATCCTCCCCCAATATCACTCCCGGATACATATTACTGTCTCAACATCTGGCAGTAACATCTGCCTCAACATCTGGAGCCCAGGTTTTCTTGCCTGAAAGAGGAAAAGGAGGACAGTGTAGATTTTTTCCACAACACAAGGCTAAAAAAGAGGATATGTCCTGGAAAAAGAGGACATGTGGTCACCTTCCACCAAATGAATTCTGTCTTGTAGCCTGCCTGCAACTGCATCCCTAACAAATACAAAAAACAATAAGTTTTTCAGCCCTCCCATTGACATTCAAACCTGGTGGGGGGGGGGGTTAAGCTACCTTCTGGAGAACTGGCTGAGTTCCACTTTTGCTGAATCAGGACCACCCTAGGGAACTTGCATTCCTCTGAGCCTGCTCTGAACTGGAGGCCTGGAATGGTTTCTTCCTTGCATGTAAATGCGGCTGTGCAGTTCACTTCCACTTTGCGTAACACTTAATGCAGTGGAGCCTGGAGCAAGGACTTCCTTCTGGGGTGAATGGTGGGGCTGCATTCATTAGATAAGGATGTTTCCTCTCAGTATGATCTAAGGCAAGTTGGCCTACCCACAGGTAAAGGCATGATTTGGCTCCATTTCAATTTATAAAGGGTCAATGCAATTTAAAGGGACATTTTCTGGGATGATTTGGGGGGTTGTGTTCATTGAATCAGGACCATTCTGGTGTCCTTGGATTCCTCTCAGCTTGTCCTTTCTGATGGACCATGGCACATTCACCTATTTGCTGGTAAAGCCGTGACGTGGAGAACTTTCATTTTCCCATAGAGTTCAATGCAATATTTTTCTAGCAATAACTTTTTATAGGAGGAGGATATTCAAAAGATTTTTACACTGGATTCTGCTCCTCAATACGAATCCAACAGTATATTACATGATGGGGTTGCTCCATTCTTTCATGTTGCTATGACGTTGGTCATCCCCAAAAGTGCAACCCACCAGTGAGTGGCAGAACAGAGCACCCCCTTTGCCTCTCTCTAGCTACGCAACTTCCATAAACCAGCATTGTCCAAAGATGCCTCTGTGTTAATGTGGCCAGCACAGAACACTGTTTACTTTCCCAACGAGGTGGCATCTATCTAATTGCATTTCCATGAGTGAAGCTCAAGCCCTTGACCATGGAAACATTACCACTGAACTGTTGAAGCAACTTTGGCACAGCATTGGCCAACTACTGTGTATTTCTCTTAAGATCTGAGTGATAAAAGCTGTGTCCTCATCTCACAACTGAGAAATCTGAGAGTTTTACCCCAGATTCTGCCCTCCTCTTGCTAATACGCATCTCAAATTGCTAAGATAGCCACAGAATGCCATTTATTCAATCCCACTCTTTCATGAAAAAAGAGGAAAAACTGCTCCCTTCCTTGTGTAGATGAATCAAGTGCCCAAGCCAGCATTTAAACACACAAACTAGGGAAAATTTCAGAGCAGATTACTGCTAAGTACAATTCAAGGTGTCTGGAGACCAGCAAGTCATATTTAATCAAGTGAAAAACATCTCAGCTCTCTTCTGTTAAACTTGTACTACCAGCAGACACTTGAATATACTATAATTTGTTTCTCATAGAAAACACAAACTAAGGCCACATTCCACATGAGCAGCATACTCTGGTTCACCTAACTTTAAAACACTGCAATTCAGTCAGCAAGAAAGAGTACTAAACTGAGGAGGCAGATGTTCTTCCAAGAATGTGTACATCCCAAGTCACAAACTGGGATGTTTTGGGAGGGTCTCCCAAATTAGGAGGGTCTCACTTTCCCTGTCTTTTGAGCCAAAAATAAGTCCTCACAAAACATTCTGTGATTTCCTCCCAGGATAGTTCTCTTTCGGGTGGGGGTGGGGTAAAGGACCCTGCAAGAATGTGCATAAAATAGCACATAAAATAGCACATTATCCCAAATATCATCTACATGATTACAAGCTACATGACTCTGGGCCTCTGTGCATGTGAAAACCAAACTCCAGAATAAAGTGTTATTAGAGAGAATAGTATTCCAAAAGATTGGAAAAAGCATACATTTGTGATCAGAGCTGCAGAAGATGCCCTTGTGTATCTCAAAGAGTGTGGAAAGTGGTCCAAGAAACCTGGAATATTGGCGGTGGGAGAGGGGATTAGATACAGATAGGTAATCTGGAATATCTAAAATTCAGTACCTGTACCATTAATATGAAAGGTTCCTCAGTTCTTTGCAAGAGTGGAACCTAAAAATATGCACTTTTATTCCATCACTAAAAATGAGCTGGGGTGGATTTAATGAAACCTGGAGAGGCAGCTTAACTGTTCACTGTCTCCCAACTGAAACAGTAGAATGGCAGACACATGCCACCAGGTAGCATTTTATCCAAGTTTGTTCAAAGAGGCAGAAATGCACAGGAATATAGCAGATAAGACAATGTCTAGGTCCAAAAACTGCTGACTAAAATGGACATTACATTGCCCATTACAGAAAATATGGTAATGTAGATATATATGAACATTTTTGTAAGTATGTACATGGCATCATACAGTATTCTCATCCTGAAGACCAATGCACAAAATGCAATCCCTCCCTCTGAACAACATTCCCCCACACTGAACCAGGCAGCGAGCATCAAACTGGCTGGAGATTGGTCAGTCTTCCATGTTAAGTATAGAACAAAAACACATTGCACCCCTTTTCGGCTCCTTCATCATTCATCGGCATCCTTCAGTCTGGAAAGACTATGGTATCGTGCTCTGATTGGAGGTCCTGAGACAACATCTAGTGTGGCTAAAAAGACCAATTCAAGAGTGGCAATCCCTTCCACACTGAGGACAAATAAATTCCATCCCCTGCCCAGGCTCCAGGTTTTGCTGCTTTTGGGTCTGTCTCTTTGCTTCAGCCTGCCGAACAAGTTTCTCTTCCAGCTGGAGAAGGCCATGTTGGGTCTTTTGCCTCCACGCTGAACGACCAGAGGTCAAGGTTTCCCAGCTGTTCATGTCCATTTCCAAGGCCTTTAGATCCCACCTGCAGATGTCTTTGTATCGCAGCTGTGGTCTCCCTCTAGAGCGCTTTCCCTGCACTAATTCTCCATATAGGAGATCTTTTGGAATCCGACCATCAGCCATTCTCACGACGTGCCCAAGCCAGCGTAGACGCCGCTGTTTCAGAAGTGTGAATATGCTAGAGATTCCAGCACATTCCAAGACTGCGTCATTTAAAACTTTGTCACGCCAGGTGATGCCAAGAATATGTCGGAGACAGCACATATGGAAGGCGTTCAGCTTTCTCTCCTGCCATGCATAAAGGGTCCAAGACTCGCTGCAGTACAAGAGTGTGCTCAGGACGCAAGCTCTATAGACCTGGATCTTTGTATGTTCTGTCAGTTTCTTACTAAGCCATACTCTCTTTGTAAGCTTGGGGAACGTGGTAGGCGCTTTACCAATACGTTTATTCAGCTCAGTATCTAAGGAGAGAGTGTCAGATATAGTTGAGCCGAGGTACACAAAGTCATGGACAACCTACAGTTCATGTTCAGAGATTGTGATATAGGGAGGTGGATCCACACCCTGACCCATGACTTGTGTTTTCTTCAAGCTGATTGTTAGTCCAAAATCTTGGCAGGCTTTGCTAAAATAGTCCATAAGTTGTTGAAGGTCTCCAGCAGAGTGAGCAGTAACAGCAGCGTCATCGGTGAAGAGGAACTCCCGCAAGCATTTCAGCTGGACTGTGGACTTTGCTCTTAGCCTGGAAGGATTGTAAAGTTTTCCGTCTGATCTGGTCTGGAGATAGATTCCCTCTGTTGTATTTCCAAAAGCATGCTTCAGCATGACTGCAAAAAAGATCCCAAATAAAGTTGGTGCGAGGATGCAGCCCTGCTTCACTCCGCTTCGGATGTGAAAGGAGTCTGATGTTAAGCCATCAAAAACTACAGTGCCCTTCATGTCCTCGTGAAAGGACCTGATGATGTGGAGGAGCTTAGGTGGGCATCCAATCTTGGGTCCCACATCCAATGATGTGGATAACAGGAGTGTTTTATATATATAAACACTCCTATTACCAACATCATAACTACTGTCATTTTAATTGCGGGTGGGGAATTGACACCTCAAAAGTGGGGGAAAATAAGCATAATATTGCCCACTTTATAGAAGAAGCCTTTATGTAACTACAAAATGCAAGGTAAACAGTTCAAAAGGGAATAGAGAAAAAAATCCACACACCATAACTTTTATTACACATTAACCAGTAGTTTAGTTTAGAAACAAACCTGAGTCAGATAAACTTTTCTTACTCCACCGCATTATTTTATTTTTGCACCATGCAGTGTACTCTGCATGCTATTCATATGATTCATTTGTATACAGAAAACACCGAAGATCGCCTATCCTTCAGCTCATGGGAACATAGAAAATTGTGCATATGCACACACACAGAGTGAGAGGTCAATGTCCTCTGCTCAGTACAAACATTACAGGAGACAAGACAGCTCTCCCCACCATGTGAAGCAACATCATCACCCAAACCAATTTGCTTTGGCAATAGAAGACCTGCATTCCCAACCCCATGCCGATTCCCTTCACAAAAATTCCAGCAAGCTTGCAGAGATGCAACAGTATTTTACTTTTGCTTGGACTGTTGCATTTTCAGAGTTTAATATGGGTGTGTGTGTAAAAAGATGTGACTTTACAGCTTGCACCCTGGCTGCTGTACAGCAAGAGTACAGGATCAGTCCCAATTCACCCATGCAGACTGTTTAATGCTGAATACAGAAGATACACAGAGAGAAAGTAAAGAGTCAGATTTTAATGTTTGGCAAATAACAGCCCCCCTAAGACAGCAAATGATAGCCTTTAATTCAGGAAGTACAAAGCAAGCTTATTTTGTTCCTTTAGTGAAGATTGTTACAACAGTTTGCGAAAGTATCTGCATCTCTGTTTCTCCTGCGGTTTGAAGCAGTTCATAACACAAATATGCAAATCTACCAAAAGCAAGATCAATGATTTAACAGACAGTCTAACACTAAAAGACAGAATTAAGAGTTATGAAAGCATGGAAGGAAAAACTACCTTTCCATATCTTTGTCCCATTTACCTTTGCCTCTATTCCTCCGTAACCCCTAATCTCTTGCTGTAGCAATACTGATTGTAACTCCAGGAAAATGACCCTATATGAAGTCCACAACTCACATCCAGTCTCTTATTCAGAGTGATCATTCTGCAAATTGATTATTCTTCATTCTCTCCTCTCTGACATGCCCTGACTTAGAGTGGGGTAGGGGACATCAGGATGAATATACAGAAAGCAATGTTTCCCAAGCAAGGCAATGATCCTTTCTCTTGATCACTTTTCTGGAAATGGAAAGGTCACTCATCTTACATACTCAAGAAGAAGCAAGAAGCTCTCCTGTTACACAGAGTCTGCAGGGCTAAACAGCATAGGTGAATACCACCCCTCCACTCCCAATTTTGGGGGAGAGATGAAAAGGATCAACTATGCATCAGCAAAAGACAAGATTATCACTTGCATTCTCTCTAGTGCTACTTCTCCTGAAAGGTGAATGCATGTGTCCCGCCCTCTTCATGTGTCAGGTGACTGCAGAGAGGTATAATACATCTCTTCTGCTTGAAAACATAGGAGGTAAGAAAGATTCCTTCCTACTCTAAGAGCAAAGAAGCCTCTGTTGTCATGCTTAACTGTGACTGATCAGAGAAATTCTTCCTCACCAATGATAAGTTGGCCAGTGTATTTATGAACATCTGTAAATCATGCACAGACTTTGGGTGTCATACTCAAGAGATAAATATATCTATTTGAAAGTATGTTTTACCATTAGCTACTGAATCTGCTTCCCTCTAAGTTTGGTAAGGACTCGCACTTTGACATCATACACACATTAAATTTTCCATTGTAGCCCAGTAAGACACATATATGGGGCATGCCGTATGCCCTATGGAACCCTAGGAGTTAGGAAGGAGAACACATCTTCATGGCTCAATGCCTCTCTGAGGCACTGCCTTATCAAGTTGCTATACCTTAATCTATTGTGTTCCAAAACACAATATGCCCCCACAGCAAGTACTGTATTTGAGTACCTACAAGATAACAGCTGATTTGTCAGCCAATGATCATAGCTTTAAACAATCAAAAACATATTGCAGTTATCACAATTCAAAGAATGTAAAAGGGACTGCTCTCAGCCATGTTTAGATACACAAACAGACCCTTAAATATACAAGTCACCTTGTTCATACACTTAAAAAGCACATAGAACAACAATGCTCAATTCTCGGAACTCCCGAAAATTCAGAATGCTCCTACTGGAGCATTCATTTTTGCTGGAGTTCATTTGGAAGACCAAGCATGCAGTTATGCCCACCTTGATGCAAAGCCTAGTCTACCTAGACTTTGACTACCTACCCAAACCCTTCAAGGTAAGTTGGTAGAAACTTGGGGCCTGAGCTGTAGAAGGGTAGAGGCAGGAAGTCCTGTTTTGTGACTAATCAAGGATATGCAAACACATTTTGGGATTTCATACCAGATTTCACCAATCCCAAGGTTCACAACGATTCCCAACCACAAAGCTACTGTTTTGTATTCAAGCTTTTGCATAAATCCCCAGGTAACTACCTAGGCTTCAGCCTCTGGAGCCTAGGTTTACTATTCCAGCTCCAGAACTCCTAACAGGATTTCAATCAATGAGAGACAGCAGTGCTTAGCAGAGTACTGGCTTAATTTAAAGGCTTTCAGTTCTGTAGAGAAGTTAAAAATGCAACCACAACATCCAACTGTTCAGAAAGGCTCCAACTAAGCTGCATTTTAAGTCTGAAACTGACTGATTAATCATGCCAATTACACTGAAGGCTTTAGTTACTCCCTGCAAGCTGTAGGACTTCCCTCCTTTAGCTATGTTCTCTTGATCTACTCTCAGGGCAAAAATCAGAGATGACAATCAAAGAGGAAATGGAACTGAGAAAGACATTTAGGAAAGTTTCCAGTATTCAGTCTATTCCACAAACTTGGAAAAAGGGTTTCCCATATCCTTACATTGGCAGATACTAAACTAGGAGGTAAGGGAAAGAAAATCTTTCCCCTTAAGAGCCAGCTAAACTTGGCAACCATCAGTCTCGAAAGACTATGGTATCATGTTCAACACTGCATGCAAAGCATAAAGGCCTGGGTAGATTGATATGGAGGATAGGCTGTTACCCAAGCAGCAAATCCCCCCTCTCCACGCAACTGAAAAAGTCCAATGGAACGGCAGAGCCATTACAATTGGTTCCAGCTGCATCACAGAGCTGGGCTAAGGACAGGAGCTCACCCTGTCTTGCGGGGACCCGGCTCTCGATCCCTGGCATGCTGGTTAACAGGCACAGAGTCTTAACCACTTGCGCCACCCACAGTCCTCCTAGCCAGTTAAACATCACAGTAGAAAACATCTCGTTGTTCCAAAGGACAATATTAAGTTGTTAAGGGGTCTGAATAGCCATGTTACCTTCACCTTTATAATAGAAGTATAAAAATGAGTATATGGAAGAACTTATGCTGTCTTTACTTGTGATTCAGCTGTTCCAGCTCCCAAGACTACTAAGCGCTTTCCAATAGTAATAGGATACAAGGCACAGTTACTTCTCCCATTTTATAGACTGGAGGAAACAAGACCTCGACACACTGGCCAAATACCACCGTCACATTCTTGATCATTTTTTGGATAAGAAAACACAGTTTTTTTCTTTCTCTACTTTTCTTGTGGGCTTAGCTTAATAAAATGCTTCTCAGTTTGTCAAGCCAGAGTTTCCATGATGTCTGAACCAGGAGACTATAGTCCAAGTGCTACAAACCAAGACAGCAAGCCAAGGAACATGGCATTTGACTTAGGCCACTGGCTGCCCAAGGTCACTCAGTGCATTCCCAGCTTGCCAGGAATTTAATTCAGATACCACACTGTGACATTCCAAATATTACACAGTAAATCTGATTTTGTGGCTGTTTACCCAAGAGGGATCAGAAGTAAACTGAGATTGGTGATTATCATAACTTTTGTGATACATGCATTCACAAACAGCCATTTATTTCATTTAAATTATCATGATGTCCATCACTAAATATATAATGAGCAAAGAAGTTATAAATATGACCCATGTTTGTATTCTCACCACTTAAAATACTCACTTTTTAACATTTGCTTCTCCATTGGGGATCCGACGTAGTTTCTTTTTCTTTAGGATTTTGACTGCTCTACGACAGAGGGTTTCAGAGTCCAACATCTCCTTGACCTTGCCATAAGACCCTTCCCCAAGCAAGTCCCCCATCAGGTATTTGCCTATCAGTTTGGCCCTCTTCCGGCGGGGCTGGTAGATAACTTCCGTTGAGTCAATACGGTGGATGAAAGTGTCCATCCCCACTGACATCAATTCACTTTCAACAAACATACCCAGCTGCTGGGGCTCCTCCAGATCCATCCTGGATTATGCCTGTTTCCTCCAGTGCCGATAAGTACACAATAAAGATTTTTAACTCCAATTCCTGATATATCCAATGCTCCCTTTTACTCCCAATGTTTTGCTTTTTGGGGGGCAGAGGAGAACAGAGGTAAGTAGGAATTTTCCAGACGATTGTATAAACTTTTAATTTAAAAATGAAAAATAGATGTCTATGAGAACATTTCCATCAATCCAGGAGGGTCCTATAGAAATCCAGCACCTTGTTCCAATACTATTTTAAAGAAAGTTGGGAGGACGGGAGGAAATCAACCAAGTTGTTTTTTGTAGTTTACAATTCTCTAACTTTCTGATCTTGCCCTGCTGCTCCAAGTATCTTGCATCAAACTTCTCTTTACAAGTCCAAGCTTTCAGTTACCTTGAGAACTAAGTCATCTTTAAAAGACTTCCAATGTGTGAAACCAAAATAGCAGCCTAGTTCCTTAAGGATTTTCCATCACTATCAAGCTGTGGGGTCTGCCAATTCCAAATGGAGAATTGCAGGATCGGGGTCTCCCTCTGTTGTCACTCTTGCCACTCAGATATAACTTCTGTTGATGGTCTTCTCAGCCGTTGGGGAGCTGGAACCAAGTCTCTTTGAAGAAAGTTTCAATACTGATTTTAATGGCTTCTCTTTCGCCCCTGACAAAGGTTTGAGGCCTTCCGTGTCTAGTAAGTACTTCCAGGGGCATCCTTCAACCACCTGGGGTCTACCTGACACATGATGTGTCACCCCACAGCTTCAGGTATCAAGGCAGGCAGGTAGCACAAACCCTTTTAGCCTCAAATTAAGCACTCACCACAAAAGGTCTGGCCTGTAAAAGCTCTCCTGCAGCAAACTAAGACAGCTGGCAACTCCTTCAAATCAAATGCTATATTTAAGACCAGAATGAGTCTCAAAAAGGACCCTAATCTGGGAAAAAATATCTACTTTCAAAGACACTTCAACTCCACAATTTCCCAGGCATCACTCAAAACAGACTGATCTCAATAGTGGCATGCTCCTCACCAACCCTTGCTACTTTAAACTTATATTCCCTTTCTCTGCATACATAACTTATATTCACACCTCCAATCCAAAACAGGGGAAGACAATGCAATGCTTAAAAATCTAGGAAGTTAAGGGGAAAATTTCCTTAGCACTTAAGTGGAAAAGAATGAAAGAAATCAGACTCTTTCCTTGACAGGTAACAGTACAGTTCCCACTGCCTGGTACTTAAGGAAGGAGACACCTGTCACATGGGCAAGTAGAAACTGAATGGAAGAACTAGTTCTTCCTTTCCATTTCATCTCCTTTTGGAATACGTTCTTTTTTTCTCCCGAGGCCTCAAAACTTTTATGTTGTCTCTTGAGGCTATCAGCAGCATCCGTTCCCCACACACAAAAAGGTACACTAAGACTTCCTCTTTCAATATCAAGGAAAGAAAGCAATCCAGCCCATTTGCAGGACTCTCACACACTTCAAATCAATAAAAAGATGCCCAGGGCATCACTCAACAGTGTAACAACCACTTCAACTGAGGTGAAGAAGGAGAACTAGAAGCATGAAAAGTTAACCATCACCCATCCAAGATGAGAAACAGAAACTATCCACCACCTTTGCTACCAAGAGATTTGTGGCACTTCCACCTAAAGGAGAACAGAAACAAGATGGGGCAGAACTGCTGAACAGGGGTACAATGCCTTCTCCAGAACAAGGTCAATTAATGGGAGTTACACAAAAATGCTCTTGCAAAAACTAATGGAAGGAAGGAGTGATGATTGGGGAAATAAAAAACTAACCTAACTAAGGGAAGGAAAGGGTGATGACTGGGGAACGAAAATAAACCTAACTGGAAGAGGAGAAACCAAACTAAACAGATGAAAAAGTGGTGGAGAGGACCTACCTATGCTGCTAATTGGCACTAAAAGTAGTGTCAATTAAATTATATAACACAATAACTGTCCCAAAACCTACTCTAACAGTTGAAGCAAGTGAGCCCAATGAGGGGAAATGGATGGGGAAAAGAAGTTTCTTGTTTCAGAAAGTATCATCAACAGATACGAAACTCCCTAAAGAACAAAAAAGGGATGATGATGATGATGGCAAGTGAAAAAGGGGGTTGACAAAAGTCACTCTTCTTCCCCAGGAGGTATATTAGGGTCAGTTTATATGTCAATAACATCACTCATTTTTCACTGCACACTCAGTACTCACACCTAAGAGAAAAAGAAAGGGGTGTAAATAGGACACTCCTCTCATATATGCCTAATACCGACAGTTTTAGAAACGGTGTCCAAAATATATGGACAATGCTCTTCTCCCTACAGACTGGGCACCCCAACGAAAAAGGAAAAGAGCCCGCTAATGGCCACAAATCTCTAGGGCAGAGAGGCAACAGACATGCAAGACTATAAGTCTCCACAATATATGCAAGACTATATGGGTCTATATAGAAATAGATTATGTAGGTCTGGATAAAGAGAGACTATACAGGTCTGCACACTGTCTGCAAAGCTGTATAAGTGTATATAGAAATAGACTATATAGATCTATATAGGTCTGTGTATAGATCCATATATAGACTATATACAAGACTATATAGGTCTCCACGCTGTACGCAAGAGTATATAGGTGTATATAGAAATAGACTATATACATCTATACAAGTCTCCACACTATATGTAAGACTATATGGATCTATAGAAAGAGAGACTATATAGGTCTATATATGGGTCTCTGCACTATAGGTCTCCTTCCCCCCGTAGACACCCTCCAAGGTGCCCAGCAGAAAGCAGTCCCCCCATCCTCTCAGGCACCTCCAGACACCACTCTCCCCAGTGTGTAGGTGCCTCTCCTGAACCCCCAGAGGCATGCAGGGCCCCCACAGACTCCCTCAAGCAGACCCCCTGCCTGCACTTCTGTCACGGCACACACAGCCCGCCTCAGAGGGAAGGCCCGTCCTGGCCCCACTGACTGTACTGCAGAGGCTGAGGGTGTGTGGGGAGAGGGCCCTGCTGCCTCCTGCCCCTCCCCTCGCCTGGCCTGAGGAGGCGGGTGTGGTCTGCCCTCCCCCAGGGCCGGGTGTGGGGCGGGCTGTCTACCTGCTCCTCAGCCCCTCACCACGCCAGAGCCGCCTCGCCTACCCGCCTGCCGCAGCTAACACGCCGCCGCCATTTTGTTTACCTCCCCCCTTTCCTTGCCCCTCACTGACAGCCCCGCCCTCGCCGCTTCGCGCAGGCCGCAACCGCAGCCCCCAACGCACACTCGCCCCCCATTGGCCAGCTCCACGCCACGCCCCGCCCACCGCCCGCTCCTCGCGCCCTCCCATTGGCTCAGCCGCACCCGTCTCCCATCGCCTCATCCTCATTGGACGCTTCTGAGGTTCAGCCTTTTTTTTAACTCCCGGCAGGCCGCTGCTTCTAAGGTCGCCCCGGACGGGCTGGGAGGAGAGAGAAGGGGCGGGGCTGAGGGAGGAAGGTCACGTGGCGCAGGTGGGAGGGGCACAGCAAGGGTGAGGGGTTACCATGGTGACGCATAAGCACAGCAGGCTTGGGCCTGCTCCACAGAAACGTCCCATGCAGGTCTACTCGGAAGTAAGTCCCATTGGAGTCAATGGGGCTTACTCCCAGGAAAGCGTGCATGAGCCTCACAGTCCACTCCCATGCAGGTCTACTCAGAAGTAAGTCCCATTGTAGTCAGTGGGGCTTACTCCCAGGAAAGTGTGGATGAGAGTGCAGCCTCACAGCCCACTCTCATTGAGGTCTACTCAGAAGTAAGTCCCATTGTAGTCAATGGGGCTTACTCCCAGGAAAGCGTGCATGAGCTTCACAGTCCACTCCCATGCAGGTCTACTCAGAAGTAAGTCCCACTGTAGTAAATGGGACTTACTCCCAGGAAAGTGTGGATGAGAGTGCAGCCTCACAGCCCACTCTCATTGAGGTCTACTCAGAAGTAAGTCCCATTGTAGTCAATGGGGCTTACTCCCAGGAAAGCGTGCATGAGCTTCACAGTCCACTCCCATGCAGGTCTACTCAGAAGTAAGTCCCACTGTAGTCAGTGGGACTTACTCCCAGGAAAGTGTGGATGAGAGTGCAGCCTCACAGCCCACTCCCATGCAGGTCTACTCAGAAGTAAGCCCCATTGTAGTCAATGGGGCTTACTTCCAGGAAGATGTGGACAGGATTACTTCCTTAGAGCCCAATCCTATTTAAGAGCCGAACCCTAATTAATTAATTCTCCTTTTGCATAAAATCAAGATACTGCCTGTACATCAAAAAACATAACACAACCATCAACATGTATGAGTGTTTGTACAGAAAACGAAACTCCATTTGCTATGCCAATATTTTGCTATGCCAAAACAGAAAAAAAAATTCAGAGGCAACCATAAAAAAAAGTCATAAAAGCATCAATAATCCATAAAAAATACATGTAAAATATTGGGACACCACAAAATAGTAGCACTGAAAAATAAACACCAATAAATGGTAAAAGAACAATAAAGGGCAGAAATCAAAGGTGCTGTAAAAATGGATACAACACACTGACACAATTTAAGACAAAAATTCCCACCACCTCTCACAACTCCACAACACAGTAACCTAACATTTTCCATCCCAGTTGGGACACATCAAAAGATGTGGCAGCTCATAGGGGAGGGAGTTCCATTACTGTGGGTACCACACTTTCCTCTTTGTTATTGTTCCCTCAGTTCTGTTGGGAGTTGCAAACGCCTCCCCTTTGGTGCTGGGGGGGGGGGGGGGACAAGCCAGAATGTATGGCATAAGGTTGTCCCAAGGGTACTCTAGTCTTAGGCTACAATCCAGAGTAACTACAGGAACTTTTACACCTACGTAGTTAGAACAATCCTGAGTAAGTGCCTCTTACGTCTTCCCATAGTTAGTCTGGATTGTACGGTCTGTCATAAAGGGCTTTAAAGATCAAAACTAGCACCTTGAATTGGGCTAGAAGCCAATGAGCAGATAGGAGTAATGTAATACACACACACACACACACACACACACACAACACAACACACTGTAACCTTTCTTTTGGAAATTGATTATGCTGGACAATACTTGCCCCACCTGAAGTACACTTTGCAGCATATGTGACTTCTAATTTTTTTCCACTGATTCTGCCATTGGGTTCCTTAGGGTACAGTCCTAACCTAGGCTAACACAACTCATTTTCTTCCCGTTCCTGTGGTGACAGGATGCAACACCCCCATGTGCATCAACCCCTATGCACATCAACCCCCATGTGCAACATCTTCCCATGAACATAAACCCCATATGCAAAAACTGCCATGTGCAACATCCCCCATGAGCACAAACCCCCATGCACATCACCCCATGTGCTTAAACCCCGTGCACAACATCCTCCATGCGCAACACCCCCCTTGAGCATAAACCCCCATGCGCATCGTCCCCCCATGAGCATCAACCCCCCCATGTGCAACACCCCTTACAATGGTGGGCACCCCCATCTGGCAGTTTCAGGATTTGGAGCTGGGTATTTTGGGGGGACCCAAAAATTGCAACTTTGTGATGTTGCGTGAATTCCCATCATGTCATATACCGTTGGATTCGTATTAAAGAGCAGAATCCAATCCAAAAGTCCGTTTTGAAAAAGCACCTTCCTATCAAATGTTGTGGCAAAAAACTAAAACAAACACTAAAATATGCATTGAACTCTATGGAAAGTGAAAGTGACCCATATCGCGGCTTTACTCACGAGTAGGCAAACGTGCCATAGTCATTGGAAAGGGCAGGCTGAGAGGAATCTAAGGCGGAGAGGAATCAGAATTGTCCTGATCCAATGAACACATTCCACACAAATCACCCCAGAAGTAGGTCCCTGATGATTGCATTGAAATTCATTGAAAATGGATGTGAACTGCAAAGCCGTGTTTACTGGCGAGTAATAAGCATGCCTTGGCTGGAGTGGAAGGTCAGGCCAGGAGAGGACAAGACTTCCAAAATGGTCCCGATCAGGAATGCTACTAGGGCATTAGAGACGGGGCACCCTTGAAGGGAGTGGCAGTCCTTGTGATCTAAATGGCTAAAATCATGGTCTGTAGAAATAATCCCATACGCCTTTGAATGTGTAATTTACAACAGAATGCAGTGAAACAAACCACTTTGAAATATCTTTATTCTATTAAAATGTATGGCTACAACAACTGGTGAAGGTGGAGCAATGGCACATAACCACACCCACCATTCATATTGTTGCCCTGCCCAATGTATGGGGATGATGTGCTGCTGGCCTCCTGCACCGGGTGACACGAATCCTAATGATGTCCCTGGCCAGCCCCATGGCTTGTGGGGGACATGTGGGCCAGTCAAGGAACCACCCCAGTGCCTGGCATGAAGGAGGGAAGATGGGGGAACACTTGGAGATGGGGACTCATCGGGAACAGGGGGAAGGGGCAGGCGCACCCATAGGAAGTTCCCAGTTTTATCCCTGTTTCTCCCAGTTTTGTGGAAGAGAATTGTGGCAACCGCCCCTAATTGAATCCCTTGAACCTTCCCTTGACTGCAAGCAGGTGGATGGTCTTGAACCTGATAATATCAGGGCACTGGTGTTTTCTTCTTCTTCATCCCACAATCTCTCAATATACGTCTCAGCTTCTGCATATGCGCAAGTTGCAAGCACCAGGATGACAGAGATGTCTTAGCGGGATGAGCTGACTCATCCATGGCATTCCCACATTAGTCTCAAACAAGGGTTTTTCTATTTGAGGAAATGTCCCCATTCCCCACAGCTGTAGCAAGACATATTTGAACTTGTTGCTCATGTATCCCCTCTGGTCCATTCCATCTTGCTGATTGGAGGCTGCCCTTTTGAGATGTGCTGAGTCCAGTGTTTCCAGAAAGTATCTAAAAAAACACTGCTGTGAAAGGTTCCCCCGTCCCCTTACTAGGATACTTCTTGTGCCTCTCTGTTTTGGGTCCTCACTAAGCCTGTTTTGCTGGCTGGTAGTGAGGGGGCTATTTTTAGCAGGTGTGAAGCCTCAGCAATGTGGGGAGGGGGGTTTAGGATCCAGTTGCGGCAACTGACCCCAGGGGTAAGGCACACATTCCTTGGAAAGGAAGTTGGCATGTTTTCAACAGCAACTGCAATGGCACACCATGATAAACATGGCTGTATATGAGGATACTTCCTAGGAGATAGGCCTGGGTTGGGAAAATTGGAAATATCCAACGGCCTGTAGGGCAGAAGGTGGGATTTTGCTTATATTACATTAATTAGATATGAACATGCTGAATTAGACAAATGATCCATCTGATCAAATATTTCACATATTGTGGGTCAGTGTCCCACCAGTGAATCAACCTTCGTGGTCTGCAAAAAGTTTTTGAAACAAACAAAAACTTTTGCAATTATCTTTGCCTGATTTGCAGAAGAAAATCATTATGGGGGTAATTCTAATTCTATGGGGGTAAACTTCATACCTCCAAATTAAAATTTCACATTTTCTTATCTTTCTTCAACTCCATTTTTAGGGAGTCTCTAGCAAGTGTCTACATGCAAACACTGGCTATCATTTGTAAGGGAGCCTAGGGGTGTAATCTAACCAACACTGGTACCACTCATCAGCCTTCCCATTTCTGCGGTGATATAGGTGGGCAAGTGTGTGTCTGTGCACTGGTCTAACTCTCCCCCATGAGTATTGCAAGTGTGACACCCCCAGGTCAGCACAGAATTTATGCTGCGGCTTAGGTTGACCTAATTGGAAGTTAGGATTGCAGCCTAGGACTCTGATTATTAATTACAAATTTATTATTATTGATAAAATATTTCTTTCAAAATCTGTTTTGGTTTCATTGAGTTGCAACAGATCATTTTAAAAGTGACTCCTGTCCTGGTGCTAAAAAGTTTGGGAAGCACTGATCTAAACAAAAAGATCTATCTCGTGGTTACAGTAATTGGATTCCTCCAGGAAGGCAAACATAAGAGAAAAATACCCCTCTCTCACTGATTCTTCCCCACAACTGGGGATGTTGCGTGCTGCTTTGGAACAAGGAAGTTCTATGTCATTTTTGTGGCTAATTCTATATAGTTGTTGTGACTAATTCTATGTAATTGTTCTGGCAATAGGAAATGCAAGCCCTCTTTAAAAGAAAAAGGTGTTCTCCACAGGTTGTACTGCTAATCATAAGGATGACTACAGGATGCGGTGCTCATCACATTCAGCGGCATCACCAGGATGGTGCGGGTGGTGTGTTCTGCACCGGGTGACACGCCTAAAGGGGGTGACATGCACTGGGAGACCTAAAAATTGCAGCTTTGTGATGGCATGTCAACCCCCATCATGTCATATACTGTTGGATTCATATTGAAGAACAGAATCCAATGCAAAAGTCCATTTTGAAATAGCACCTTCCTATCAAGTTATGGCCAAAAATCTAAAGAAACTAAAATATGCATTGAACTCTATGGAAAGTGACAGTGTCTCGTATCATAGCTTTACTTGTGAGTAGGCAAACACACCATAGTTCATGGGAAAGGGCAGGCTGAGAGGAATCTAAGGACACCAGAATTGTCCTGATCCAATGAACCCAACCCCCACAAATCACCTCAGAAGGAGGTCTCGGATGATTGCATTGAAATTCATTGAAAATGGATGTGAACTGCACAGCTGTGTTTACTGGTGAGTGAGTAAGCAAGCATTCCTTGACTGGAATGGAAAGTCAGTCCAGAAGAGTGACTTCCAAAATGGTCCCGATTAGGGACATTACTAGGACATTAGAAAGGGGGCATCCCAGCTTGAAGGGGGTGGCAGCCCTTGTGACCTAAATGGCTAAAATCATGGTTTGTAGAAATAATCCCATCATGTCATACACCGCTGAATGTGTAATTTACAGCAGAATGCAGTGAAACAAACCACTCTGAATATCTTTATTCTGTTAAAATATATGGCTAAAAAAACGGGGAGGTGGGGCAATAGCACATAACCACGCCCACCATTCATATTGTTGCCCTACCCAAAGTATGGGGGTGATGTGCTGACCTCCTGCACTGGGTAACACGAACCCTAGTGATGCCCCTGTCTCCATTTCTAAGCCAAAGAGCCAGCATAGTCGGAAGATATCTCCATGGTCATGTGGCCAACATGACTACACTTTGAGATGCATAGAACACTGTTATCTTCCCACTGAGGTGGTACCTATTTATCAACTTACACTGTATATGCTTTCAAACTGTTAAGTTGGCAGGAGATGGGCAAGAAACTGGAACTCACACCATCCTGTAGCACACAGGTCTCAAACCCCAACTTGCTGGTTGACAGGGACAGTGTCTTAACCACAGGAAGGCTCCCTTTCGGCTCCCCAAGTGACCCAATTTCCATGTAACAATCTGGCCAGAGTTTCCTACCACATTCAGGGAGGAGACCGTGTATCTCATCAGCAACACCCATCCACCTCCCAACAGTCCAGGGTGACCAGATTATTCCTGAACCCCAGGGTCAAAATTCCTGAACCCTAGGGCCAAAATTCCTAATAGGCCAAAATTCCTACCTGCTTTGCCAAAAAAGTATTTTTTTGTTTTTGTTTTTTGACCATACCTCTTGATAGGAAGGAGATACCATCAAACTGATTTTTGCATTGGATTCTGCTCTTCAGTACAAATCCAACGACATATGGCATGACAAACTGTGCACTATTGTGAAGTTTCAAAATGAAGCCAAAATGTAGGACAATGATGCCAAAATGTAGGACACCCGGACATGAGGCTAAAAATCCGGACAAATCTGGGTTTTTCTGGTCATATGGTCACCCTGCCACCCATCCTCCCAATCTTGAGTTTTGGAGATGAGTAGTGGAGAAGCTAATGATCATGTAGCCTGGTGCAAAGCTCAAAATGTTGTCCTGGAAGTGATGTCATCCCCAGGTATTTTTTAAAAAGAAAATTGGGGGAAAACCTGCCTCCTCCTCCTCCTCAGCAGTTCACCACCCATTTGCTCTGCTAGTAGCATTGATAAAGCACCTATTTGCTATCTGAAGTCAAAGAATATTTTGTTGCCCCACTCAACAACAAAATCAAATTCAATTAAAATAATGAAAATTGTGTCCCTTTAAGGTTAGGGAAATTATGCTGGGAGAAAGAGGAAAGATTATTGTTTCCCTGCTAAATATAAGAGGAGCACCACTTAGTAGTGTCTGTACACCCAGATAACATGAGGTAACTATATGATGATATATGTATTTGGAAATGAGAGCTGATTCATATTAACACCTTATTAGTTCCATACAGTATCAGAATTACAACTCATTGGCTCTCACAGCAATCAGTATCATATGGAAGTTTTTGAGTTTTAAAAAAATCCACTTTTTGTTCCATAGGCTTTTGTGCTTTCATTTTCTGCTTAATTGGCAATAACCTTTGATAGAATATAGATATTTAAATGCAGTTCTTTCATTGCACTCTGCATTAAATTACCTTTCCAACAATATACAGTGGCGCCTCACGTAAAGAACGCCTCACGTAAAGTATGTTTCACGTAACAAACAAAAATTTCTCTAGAATTCTGCTTCACGTAACAAACTGTGCTTCACGTAAAGAACACATTTGTTGGCAGTTGGGGCAGATGCACTGACCGGCAGCCCTTTTAAAAAGCATCAGGGCTGCCTAGCGCACCTGCCCATAGCGAAAGCAACACTTCCATGCTGTTCCTCCTGTGGCAGGGTGTCCTCTGGGCAGAGGGAGAGAAGAGCAGTGGAGAAGAGGGAAGCAGCTCAGGGCTAGCCAGAAGGGATCAGGGGAGAGAGAGGCTAAGGATGGAGAGAAGGAGAAAGTGGGGAGACACTTTGAAGGGGTCTTGGATTGCAGCCTCCTCACCATGTCTACCCAGAAGTAAGCCCCATTGTGTTAAATGGGTCTTACTCCCAGGAAAGTGTCTTTAGGACTTCAGCCTAAGTAGACTTCATAAGATCATGCACATTGAATGCATGATTTGAATTCAATCCCAATGTTCTGTCATCATTTTTACATCCAGTTAATATTTTTAGATGAATATTTTTGGGGTTGTGGAACCAACCATCTAAGTTTCCACTATTTCCTATGGGAAAATCCACTTCATGTAAAGATTGTTTCACGTAACAAACATGCCTCCAGAACGAATTAAATTTGTTATGTGAGGCATCACTGTATAACATTATGGTATTATCATTCATACTTACCCTGTTTTTCAAAATATTAGCACTAGTGTCAAGTTGAGCTTGTAACCACTCCCCCTCCAAAGCTGGCAGCCCAGAGCAATTGCATGCCCTGCATCACCCTATCTACACCACTGGAGATTAGCCTTTCCCAAACACTTGGTATATCTGGTATATACCAGGGACTGAAACTGCAACATACTGCAAAGGAACTCCATGTGCTCCAATGCGGAAGATTGATCCTATTTCTGTGCTTTGGTTATTGCTCCATTTTATCTGCACCTCTCACTACCTCCTGTTCTGTTGACAGATTGCAGCCTCCTTGGGGCAAAGATTTCCCTAAAGCGTTTTTTCCAATGTGTCAAATTCCTGACACATACTGTAAAACGTCATGTGCAGTCATAATAATGTCAAGGTGCAATAGCACCATGGCAAGTCTCATATCAGAAGAACTTCAGGTGCAATCCTAACCTAGCACGGCACAACTTATGGGTCTTCTCATTCTCATGATGATGTAGGGAGACAAATGCATTTCTGTGTACTGGCCTATCCCTCCCCCAGGAGTGGCACAGAAGTGTCTTATGGCACTTTTCTGACACCCTCAGGTCAGCACAGCACTTATGCAAGGACTTAGGTTGGCCTAACTGGAAGTCAGGACCGCAGCCTTCATCTCCCATTCCGCCTCCCTTGTTTAAAGCATAGGAGCGTCCTTTCCAAATTCTTGATCTTGGAGTGAAAAAGGCTAGCTGCCTATGTGGCTATACCTTGCTTTGAGTTTTGTGCATGTGTTGGGGTTGCTCCACTAGGAAGCAGTATAGGCACACCAAGATGCGGTGTGCTAGTTAACATTTATTGGCAATTATGTCAGAGGAGCAGACCCTCCTGCTTCTTGCATATGAACTTAGGGACATGCTTGTCATACTTTACATACCAAGAGAATAACTTCACAAGCTGCAGTGGAAGCAGGAAGGTAGGAACACAGCACCTAGCAAGCTTCACCTTATTTTATTCATGAGATGATTGGGATTTAGACAGTAGGTCAGATGCTGCCACTACCCACATCTTGGGAAATCCTGGCAGAAGCAGGCCACCTGTGAGAATCTTTGCTAGTGTTATCTGGGGATCCCCTTAGATCTGGGGGTCCTCTTAAAAGCAGACAATAGGTGAAGGTAGGCAGACTGGGAAGATGGGACACCTAGCTCCTTTCTAAGTGCAACCAGGCAGGTAGAACAGGTAGATCGAGGAATTTTATGTTGAAGGTTCAGGGAAGTGGAAGAAACAAGGCACTTGTCAGAACTGATGGCTGCGGTGCTCTAGAAAGGTTGGGGAGAAAAAATGGACATGCTGATTAAAGGTGAAGTGAAATAAAATAAAACCATCATGAGACTTGTTAAGTATTTTCCCTTTCCTAAGTGATTGCACTAAAGGATCTTGGTTCTTACACCCACACCTAGTATTGGTGATGAATACTTCAGGTAATAGATCAAGGTCAATGCAAATTGGGAGGAATATGTGACCCTTCTTTTCAAAACCTCTGGACTTTAACCTGTTGGTTACTTAAGGTGGCTTGAGCCCTGTGAATTTGCTACGCTTTGGAATTAGGAGAGCATCATGGGCCACTGAATCGTCTCAGAGCCAAGACTTTTGTTACCTATTGGTTGGGGAAAGAAGAGGAACAATGAACAACACCTAAGATTGTTCAATTTATTTAATTGGTTTAATAATGATTCAGGATGTAACAATCATGAATCAAAAGATTTTTGTGAATTGGTGACACTCCTACTAGTGGGTTGTATAATGTGTCTCAAACTGTGGGTTTGGAACCACTTGGTGTGTCCCAATTTCTGATAGGTCCTGCACAACCTCCAGTGAAAACATGGGAGATGGAACAGATAATTAATTGCCTCATCAGATAATTAATTGCCCTGTGGCTATTCAAAAATCATATAGCTGCCGACCTTAATGCAAAAAAAAAAAAAAATGAGATGAAATTTTGCAAATTAAAGACTACAATATCACTTGTAAATAAATACAGTACATAAAAATATTATATTTCTTCATCATTTTAAAAAGTAGGCTATGGTACTAAAAGTGCCACTGCCCTAGTATCTCAGAGGAGCTTCTAGCTCCCATTAGCTAAACTGCTATATCATATACAGTGGTGCCTAACGTAACAGAATTAATTCGTTCCAGAGGCAGTTTCTTTACATGAAACTTTCTTTACGTGAAGCGGATTTTTCAATAGGAAATAATGGAAACACAGATGACTGGTTCCACAACCCCCAAAATATTCATATAAAAATATTAACTGGATGTAAAAATGATGACAAAACACTGGAATTGAATTCAAAACATGCATTCAATGTGCATGATCTTATGAAGTCTACTTAGGCTGTATTCCTAAAGACACTTTCCTGGGAGTAAGACCCATTTAACACAATGGGGCTTACTTCTGGGTAGACATGGTGAGGAGGCTGCAATCCAAGACACCTTCAAAGTGTCTCCCCACTTTCTCCTTCTCTCCATCTCATGCCTCTCCCTTCCCTTGCTGCCTTCTGGTCAGCCCTGAGCTGCTTCCCTCTTCTCCACTGCTCTTCTCTCCCTCCGTCCAGCAGACAACCGGCCACAGGAGGAACAGCGCAGAAGTGTTGCTTTCACTATAGGCAGGTGCTAGGAATGGGCACAGCCAACCCCAAGATCTTGTTCGCCGGAAGTTGGGGGGCGGGTCAGGGGCAGGGAGGGTCAGGGGGCGGGGCGAGGGGCGGGGCAAGGGGCAGGCCAACGTTTGCGCCTGCGCAGTGCCAGTACTGAAGCTGGCAGGCCAGCTTCAGTATATGCACTGCGCTTGCGCCAACGTTGACGCTTGCGCGGTGCCTGCGCAGAAGCGGGCTTGCCCACTTTAGGGCAGGCACCGTGCAAGCATCAACGTTGATGCTTGCGAGGTGCCTGCCCTCACCTGCGCAAGCGTCAATGTTGACGCTTGCGCGGTGGGCGCAAAAACATGGTGGACCAAACCAGTCCGCCATGTTTTTGCGTTTTCCTATCACTGGCGGTTCGCCAGCAGCAGGGAAACAGGAAGATCCGGTTCGGGCGAGTAGTCCCGAACCAGGAAGTGGCCACCACTGGAAGGTAAGCTAGGCAGTCCTGACGCTTTTTAAACAGGTTACCGGCCAGTGTGTCTGCCCCAACTGCCAATAAATGTTTTCTTTACGTGAAACACTTTCTTTACGTGAAGCAGAATCCTGGAGAAATTTTTGTTTGTTACGTGAAACATACTTTACATGAGGCGTTCTTTACGTGAGGCGCCACTGTATATTATTCCTGGAAGGGATTCTGGTTCTGACTGAACCACCCTAATGCTGAAGAGGAGTTTGGGTGTTGTCACTGGCTAAACTCCCCTAAGGTCACAGATTGGTTTCAGGCTGTCATCAGTAGAGCTTATTAGGTTATAGAAAGGCAAAAAACAAAAAACCAAAACTAGTGAAGTAGGCTAGGGGTTGAGAAGACACAAGGTCCTGGGGAACCATTGTGGAATCTTGTTCTCTTGATTTTCAACCAGTGTGCCATGGCACACTGATGTTCCCTGGATGATCTGCAGGTACGACATGGGACTTTAGGAAAGATCATATATTTTTAGGAAAATTGTGGGATTTGAGCTCCTATCAGCATCACAGTGTGACTTATCAATAGTAAAAAAAACTATACCTTGACAATTTTAGCACCTTCTCAGTGTGCCATGAGATGAAAAAAAATTAAAAATCTGTGTTCGGATATTTGACAGGACATGACAAAAAAAGTGTGCAGTCTGTGAGCAATAATGGTTCTCCCTTCACATATAGCCAGAGAGCGATGATGGCTGTACTGTCCATTAACCCCATGGGGGCTACTTTTTTTAATCATGCCAAGGCAGCTGCTTGTGACTGGTGATCCATTTTTGGCCTCTGCTGGAGTGTTCTGGAAACAGCCAGCCCACCTACTGGGAAGCACTACCTTTCTGGGGAGGCTGGTTCCCAGAAGTGGGAAGGACAAAATCGATTGGGCAAAGCCCGAAGAAACCTGAGCAGCAGCAGGGAGGGAGGGAAGCAAGGCATGGGTGGGAGATGGTTGCCTTGCATTGAAAGCCTTGCATCAGCTGCAGCTAGCACGCTCCCCCACTACTACTGAGAGCCAGCCTGGCTGTCTCTTGCTACCGGACATATGCTCCTGTGAAATTTTGACAGGCAGCTGTCTCTGAAGGACTGAAGCCAGCTTGTAGCAAAACCAAATGAAACTTTGCAGGTCAGGGGAACATAGCAAGCAAGAACCTCTGCACTCGTGATAAAGGTAAAAGTCCTCCCCCCACATTGCCCTGCTAGTCGTCACCGACTATAGGGTGCGTTGCTCATCCCCAATTCTAAGCAAAAAGCCAGCATTACTCAATGCTTCCGTGGTCATATGGCCGGTATGACTATGCACGGGACTCTGTTTCCTTTCCACTTAGGTGGTATATACTTATCCACATGCATTTACGCACTTTCAAACTGCTAGGATGGCAGGAGCTGGACTAGGGACAGGAGCTCACCCTGTCTTGCGGTACTCAGGTCTCAAACCACTGACCTGCCGATCTTCAGATGGGCAGGCACAATGCCTTTAACCATGCAGAGCATTCATCTCCACCAAAAAAAGGATCCAGGTTGGATGAACAGTTAAAAAGTGGAGATATGTGAAAAGTGGAGATCCATATTCATAGACGTAGTACTATTTTGTGTGCATAATATCATTCCTGGGTCAATTTCTTCATACACACACACAAATTTTGCAAGAGGGTTGTAGGCATAAGAGAATGCAGAAAAGCTCTGGGAAAATGTTCCAGGCATAAGGAGCAGCAGGGAACACAAAGGGCAGGGGTTTATGGGGAGCACAACATGACTGATAAAAAATGGAAACAGTGGAGGAGGAAAGATAAGTTGAGATGTATTGATATGTATAGACTTGATTACTATGATGCGCACTACAGGGGGACTGTCCTTGAAGACTGTCCTGAAATTTCACTTGGTGCTTAATGCAGCACACAAGTTTGGGAACTTGTGTTTTAAAAAAAACACTTAAGGGTGTTTTTAATAAAAAATAAGGGTGTTAATAAAAAAAACACTCAAGGGTGTTTTTAAGAGGAAAGGTGACACGTTCATCGAATGAATGAATGAATGAATGAATGAATGAATGAATGAATGAATGAATGAATGAGAAGCCAACATGACAGTATCACAGGAACCTGGGGCAAAATCCAGAGTAACTACGGGGAGTCCTTGCTCCGGTGTAAGAACAACTTACTCTGGAGTCCAATATGAATTTTCCACAGGTTTTCACTAGGTGGTGCAGTAACTACAAGTGCACGTAAAGTCTCTTACATGCTCCCATAGTGACTCTGGATTTGGGGGATAGTGGGTTTTGAAAGTAAGAACGAAGAGCTTGAGTTTGATTTGAGAACAGATAGGAAGCCCAAGTCGATTCCTTTGGTTGATGTTTAATAAAGCTCACCAACCTCTGATGGCCAGTTTCTCCATGTTTCGAAAAAAAAATCCCAAAACAAAAAACCTGTCCACTTTGATGCAATTTAGCTCATCATAAACAGTGATGCAAGAATGCAAGGTTACAGGTGTTTTGTATGCAGCTCAAAGAGGCATGCAGAGATGCTTACATTTCTTTCTTTCTTTCTTTCTTTCTTTCTTTCTTTCTTTCTTTCTTTCTTTCTTTCTTTCTTTCTTTCTTTCTTTCTTTCTGCTTCAAGTGTTTCAGAATTGAAGGGTGGTATTTGAAACTAGTTCCAGGGCTAAAGCTTGGCTCTGATCCAGGACTTGCCTTTCACTACCCTAAGGAGATGCTTCCTCTCTACCCTTTTTATGTTTGGGAAGCGGCTGGCAAACCTTCTTCCTGAAATTGCCTCGCTGCTACCATTGCACTTAATTCATTGATTGACTGCGGCATATTTTTATCTCTTCTCTCCCAGCTGCCCCATGTCAAAGGTGCCCTTCAGGGTTGGTTCTGAAACTTTCCCTGACACTATAAAGATTAAAAAAAAACTGACTGTGGAAGGAAAGGGAAGATAAAGATAGAAACCTGAAGAACTGGTTACTGTAGCTGAGCCTTGGAGCCCCCCACCCTTGTTCTCTTGCCCCACAATCCTCAACAATGACAGATGTCTGAGTAACAACCAATCCCTCTTTTCTGGCTGTGGTTCCTCCCCACTCCACCCCTCTGAAACAAGAATTAAACACCAGGCACCCAACCTCAAGAGGAAGGGTTGTAAGTTGTAACATATATGGGTGCAATCCAGAGTAACTATGGGGAGTCTTTGCTCCGACGTAAGAACAATTTGCTCTGGATTGCAATATGAATTTCCCATAGGTTTTCATTAGGTGGTGCAGTAACTATGGGTACACGTAATGTCTCTTACGTGCTCCCGTAGTTACTCTGGATTGTAGGGTCTGTGGTAGATATGTGTTTTGCAAGGACCAAGGTTCAATTCTGGCAGCATTTCCAGGCAGGAAAGAGAAAAATTCTTGCCTGATCACCTGGATTGTTGCTACTAGTCAGTGAAGACAATCCTTAGGATGGACCAATGAATCTAACTCAGGGTGCAATCCTAACCATATCTACTCAAAAGTAAGCCCCATTGTATTCAATGGGTCTTATTCCCAAGAAAGTGTCTTTAGGATTGCAGCCTAAGTGAATGGGCTTCTTAAGTTTTCATGCTAATAATTGTTGTCTCATGCTAATAATCATTGCAGTATCTTTACTGCAAATGTGCTCAAGTTAATATTAAAATGTTGCAAATCTATCTACAGTATACGCCACTTTTCAACTAAAAAGTTCACAAGCGGTTTACAAGAAAATGAAAAAATAATAGCTAATTAATAGCTAATGGGTCCCTGTTCCAAAAGGGCTCACAATCTAAAATGCAAAAAAGAACACCAGCAGAAGCCACTTGAACATACATTGCTGGGGTGTTGAGGGCCAGTTACTCTCCCCCTCCTAAATAAAGGAGGAACACCCACATAAAAGAGTGCCTCTTGCCCAGTTAGCAGGGGGAACTAAGAGCACCTGCTCTGTTCCTTCTTGGGCTCCTTATCTCCGCTGCAGAGGTTGCTTCTTTAGAAAGCAGAGGCTGGTGGAGTGACTGAAAAAACAGGAAATCTACTCTTCTGTATAATGCAAACAAGGACAAATACACAACACACACCCTTCTAAATAGTTTGTATGACATTGAACTTTGTTCATGCAAAGGGAGAATAGTCACCCTTGTCACTAGATTGGGAGGAAGTTAGAAAGTGTAACCAGGCTTTTAGGTTATGTGTTAACTTGTGCACACATTTTATTTTATTTTATTTTATTTTTATTTATTTATTTATTTATTTATTTATTTATTTATTTTACTTAATTTGTATCCCGCCTTTCCTCATCCACAAGAGAGAGCCCAAGGCGGCTAACATGAATAAAAATAAAACACCATTAAAATAATAATAAATAGAAGTTAAAACATAATTAAAATACACTTAAAATACATGATACAGTGGTACCTCGCTTAACAAGTGATCCACATAACAAGCAAAAATTTCTCAAGGATTTGGCCTCGCATAACAAGTGCTGCTACACTTAACAAGCACACTCGTTGGCAGTTGGGGCAGTCGCGCTGGCCGACAGCCCTTTTAAAAAGCGTCAGGGCTGCCTAGTGCGCCTGCCCATAGCGAGAGCAATACTTACACACCGTTCCTCATGTGGTTGGGCGTCCGCAAGGTAGAGGGAGAGAAGAGCAGTGGAGAAGAGGGAAGCAGCTCAGGGCTAGCCAGAAGGGAGCAGGGGAGAGAGAGGCTCAGGATGAAGAGAAGGAGAAAGTGGGGAGACACTTGGAAAGTGTCTTGGATTGCAGCCTCCTAACCATGTCTACCCAGAAGTAAGCTTCATTGTGTTAAATGGGGCTTACTCCCAGGAAAGTATCTTTAGGACTGCAGCCTAAGTAGACTTCATAGGATCATGCACATTGAATGCATGTTTTGAATTCAATTCCAGTGTTTTGTCATCATTTTTACATCCAGTTAATATTTTTATATGAATATTTTTGGGGTTGTGGAACCAACTGTCTGAGTTTCCATTATTTCCTATGGGAAAATCCGCTTCACGTAAAGAAAGTTTCATGTAACAAACATGCCTCTGGAACGAATTAAATTTGTTACGTGAGGTGCCACTGTACATCTCTTGCAGGTGCAGGGAACACATCAGTGATGGGATTCAAAGAAATTAACAACTGGTTCTATGCCCATTTGGCAGCCACTTTTAAATGGCTATTTTTAAACTTTATATATCCTATCTCTTGTTAACAACCGGTTCTATAGAATAGGTAAGAACCTTCTAGAGCCCACCACTGGAACACATATAGTGGCTTGTGGCACAACACAGGTGAATGGCACAAAAGGACGAAGGAGGCAGGTGAGAGGAGGCTTCTACACCTCTTGTTTCTAGGGCAAGTGTCTGGTTAACCATATTTATCAGTTATCTGCCCCTCTTTCTCCACTGGCAGAGCCAATGCATGAAAAGGGGCAGACAATTTGTGACTACTGGCAACTATCCTACAACAGAGGAATAAAACCCAAAAAATTTTTCATCTATCTTCAACCACAGTGCCCCAAACCTCTGAGGGATACCAATGTACCACTGCATGCTGATTGAAAATCACTGGACCACCTGGTGCTGCATCAAACTCTCCAAGTCCTTCTGCTACCCAAGAACGGCAGTGCAAGGTGGGTCTCAGGTCAGGCATCTTCCTTCCTTCCTTTTTCTGAAGCACTATCACAAGTCACTGATCAAACATCTACAAAGAGCATAATCCTAACCATGTCTACTCTAAAGTAAGCCCCATTTTGTTCAGTGGATCTTACTCAGTGGTGGGCTTCAGGGGGTTCTCACAGGTTCTATAGAACCCCTTGCTAATGAGCACCTGGTTCTGAGAACCAGTTACTAATGGGACACAGAACCTGTTGTTAATTGAGAGTATTAGAACATAGAACCTGTTGTTGATTTATTTGAATCCCACCACTGATCTTACTCCCAGGAAAGTGTATTTAGGATTGTAGCCTAAGCCATCTTCTTTTTATAAACTCCCACTCTAGTGCCTGCTGAGTTGTCTTCTGAGAACATCTTCATAAAGGAAAGCATCTTGGCTCCTTTGCTTTATTTCCTTGCCTGTTACTAGCTCTGGGCAAAATCCAGAGTAACTACGGGGAATCCTTGCTCCAGTGTAAGAACAACTTACTCTAGATTCCAATATGAATTTCCCATAGGTTTTCACCAGGTTGTGCAGGAACTACAAGTGCATTTTAAGTCTCTTATGTGCTCCTGTAGTTACTCTGGATTTGGGGGTAAGGCAACTGCCTAGCCCTCCCGTGGTTATCTTCCAAGTCCTTTTCTGTCTTTTGCATCACCTTTGAAACAGAAGATCATCATGCCTTAGCTCCCCATCCTCACAATTTCTGCAACACTACAAGCTCCCACAACAGATCCAGATAAGTAATCCTCGCTTTTGACAGCCCACGGACTCACAAATCCCTTCTATCTTCTGTGACTCTTGCAGAGTCAAACTGACATTTGGCGCACTATCCTCTGCCCTAAGATCTGTGGGGTTTGATGACTTCCTGAGCCCAAGCAAATGACACACAGCTCATGCAGTCCTGGCATGTACCCAGTACTACGTACATGCAGATATAAAATGTGCCAAGCAACCGAAGAGCATGGCAACCTGGGGCTGACAGCTCCTCTGTTGGCCCAGTAATCAGGGACTTTCCAGGAATGAGGCAAAGTAAGGAAGTTGTTTCAAATGTGCTGACCCATGCACCCGTCCACCGCAGGCACAGTTCCACAACCTTCAGCCTAGTCTAGACAAACAGCACATTGTGGGGTAAAACCAATTCCTGGCTTGGTTTCAGGGAAACTGAGTTATTCCTTGGAATAACTTCAGGTCTGCAGAGGACGGCAAGGCATGCAGCCTCAAACATGAAAATTAGGAACATGCTTATAATGGATCATGCTTATAATGGACATGCTTATAATGTAAACGGTGTGGATCCCTTAGCACACAGGGCAGAGCACCAAACACTTCCCCTTCTTTGCCCAGTGGCATGTCTGGTGCTCCTCCTTTCTCTTCTTTGCTCTGGAAATGAAAAGGAAGATTGAAGACCAAATTGTGTAAAGCAGTGGTATTAAAAGTGGGAATCAAGATCCTCTTGGGTGGTCATGTCCTTGGGTCAGGGGGATTGTGATGGGTGGCATCCACCATCTTGGAACCTGGCATTGGGAGGAAGGCTGCAATCCTAACCATGTCTACTCAGATACAAGCCCCATTGTGTTCAATGAGTCTTACTTACAGGAAAGTGTCTTTAGGATTGCAGCCCCTCATTGAACATAATGGGATTTACTTCCAAGTAGACATGGAAGAGCTCTAAAATCGCAGTGATGTCACACCCTGGAAAGTTTGATAGGGGGTCCTAGAAAGATCTTTAAGTTTTAAAGGGGAATCCTGTACTGAAATGTCTGGGTACCAATGGTGTAGAGAACAGGAGGCTGGTGGGCCAGAGTTGAGGGAGGCAGAGGGGTAGGGAAGGTGAACCTCCCCAACCTTGCCAACTCAGACAACTTTTCTGGTCAGCCACACAGATGCACTGATCCTATCACCATCAATGCATACTTCTGAAGACTTTTCCTCTGTCTGCAGTAACTGGACAAATAACAGGAGCTCACTAAGTCCTGTGGTAGTTGGGTCTTGAACCACCAACCTGCCATCCTTCAGGTTGACATAGGGTTGTCATAATTCTCTTCCACAAAATCAGGACAGGACCCTCTGTCCCATTTGCCAAAATGTGAACATAATCCTAAAAAATCAGGATTGTCCTTGGTTTTTTTGGGGGGGGGGGGGACATATGGCAACCTTAGTTTGACAGGCACAGCATCTTTAACCAATGAGACATACATAATATACAGATGGACAATTAGTTTACACTGGACAAAGAGTGTTTGACAGAGGTACATGGATTCAGGACTGGCCCAAGACCTATCAGTATTTAAGATAGCTTGATTCATCTGATCTCCCCCTTATTTGTATTTCTTTTATGTCTTGGACTAGAAAAGAAAGAGGGGACAGAGCAGAACAGGAAATGTAGAGGAAAGTGGTGGGCTAATGTATTAAGAGATCACAATTCCCCATCTGCTGATCCCCCCTCTTCTTTTTCCAATCAGGAGAGGGAGAAGGAGCAGTGCAGACAGAGATGGGTGCCTTCTGCCAATCTCTTGCCCTTGGCAACTGTCTCAGTTGGCCTTAGGGATGGACCACATGGTATGCACACACATGCACAGCATGAATTGTCCTTAGAATAGTGTTGCAATATGTCCCAAAAGACAGGGCAATCCCAATTTTGGAGGATTGTGTTCACATACTGGCAAATGGCATAGAGGGTCCTATCCTGATTTTGTGGAAGAGAATTATGGCAACTCTACCTTAGGAGCTGGTGAGAATTTGGCACATGGCAGTCATTCCTATGCTCAGGTGAGAGAATTGGTACTGCACCTACTAAACGCATCTCCCTTCAAATGTTCCTGTTATAACTTGGAATAACAAAATCTGTCCTTTTTGGCTGTTGTCTTCATGACCCACTGTTGTTGTATTTGGACTGAAAGTGAAACTTGGGGAGAAGAAAGAGGGAGGTGGTTACAAGAGGTTGAGACGGAGGAGAAAAAGAAAGAAAAACCAAGGAGTACTTCAGCACTTGTTGACCTCAGAAGATCAAGACTGGAGTCAGCAAATCAGCATTGACAGCAGAAGGACAAAGGGTTCAAGTTTAGCAGGTAAGGTCTCAAATCTGGCCCCTTAAAATATCCTGACTCTGAAGGCCATGTTGGATCATATATATACCACCACCCCCTTTATTCTTGTCCTGAGCAGCCTGTGGCTTCACTTGTGTGTGTGAACAGTGTGGATTGATTTGCACAACTCCTTCCTTCCGCATCACTGTGTATCACATAGTTTGGTCTGTGTTAGTTTGGTCTGTGTTAGGCAGGTAGGTAAAGGCAGGTTCCAACTCCAGATCAGAGGGTAGGAAACATAGAACTATCTGGAACCACAGTGTCTGGTTGTTCCCATTAGCTGAACAGCAAGCCCTTGGCACTTGGACTTGGCGCTAATCACTAGTTGGGCCATATGCAGGAACCTAGGATGTCATGATGTATATAATAATAATGAAGACTTATAAGGCATGGAGGGGAGTGGGGAAGCAAACAGTATGCAATTTTTAACAGCTCTTCATTTGGCTTCTTTAAAAAACATAGTATTTGATGAGAGAGCACTGCAGAATTATGGGGTGGGGCGAGCAGCTGGCAAGTAACCAAACTATGCTTTCCTGGAAAACAGCATCAGTTCCCCACCTCCCCAAGCATATAGCACATAGTCCTTAAAATTCTCCTACAGGCTGTGACTTGCCAGTTTAAGCTCTGATTTGTCATCGTTCTCCTTCGCTGGCTGCATTCTTGCATTCTCTTACATTTTCAGAAAAACCAGATCTCGCCACATTTGTATATGTCCTTGTTGCATATATATTTAAGGTTGCTGTAACATACCCAACATGGGATAACCTTTGAAAAACATCTCTAGATACTTCTGCTGGGGCAAAATGCAGAAGTTAGATTGTTGGTGGAACCAGGGTCTCTGATCATGCACCATCAGCACAGTACTGTACCAGCTTTGTTGGAAATTCATTTGTTTCCAGGTATAATTTGCATTGCTAGCTTGACCTTTAAAGCCCTAACCAGTTTGGGGTGTAACTGGACTACATAAAATCTGTCTCCTACCACATATATTTAGGTCATTAAAAGAGGCCTGCCTCCAGCAAAGGTATAATTCTATAAGATGGGCATAAATAATAATGATTTTCAACCACTGTGCTGTGGCACACTGGTGTGCTGTGGATAGTCCTCAGGTGTGCCACAGGAATTTGGGGAAAGTCATTTATTACAGTAATAGGAAAATCAGAGGATTTGAACAGCCTGTCAATGGTAAAAACAACTGATGGTGTGCCTTGACAATTTCAGTGCATTGTTAGTGTTCCATGAGATGAAAAAGCTTGAAAATCACTGCAATAGGGTGGCGCAAGTGGTTAAGTCACTGTGCCTGTTAACCAGCAGGCCAGGGTTCGAGACCCGGGTTGGCCCCACAAGACAGGGTGAGCTCCTGTTCTTAGCCCAGCTCTGTGACGCCAGCTGGATCCAATTGTATTGGCTCTGCCTTTCCATTGGACTAATTCAGTGGCGTGGAGAGGGGGGATTTGCTGCTTGGGTAACAGGCTATTCTCCATAACAATCTAACCTAGGCTTTCGTGCTTCGCATGCAGCGTATGCACCGCAGAGCACGATACCATACTCTTTCAAGACTGACGGAGGCCTGCTTGCTTTTGCTTGATGGCATCCCATCAATCTCCCTGCTACATGAGATTCTGCAACTTCTGCATGATTTAATTTTGCCTGCTTTTACACTACTGCTATTTTTGTTTGATTGTTTTGATATTCTTAGGCTGCAATCCTAAAGACACTTTAGGATTTCCTGGGTGTAAGACCCATTGAACACAATGGGGCTTATGTTTGAGTAGACATGGTTAGGATTGTGCTCAGTGTGTTTTCTTGGCTATATCACCTGGATGTGTTCCCCTTTCTAGATTGTTAGCAAAAGGGGATGTTTTGGTTTGGGGAATTATTGCCCTTCCTTTGCTGGAACATTAGGATCTTAGGCTGGATGATAAGATGCTGTAAAGCAGAGAAATATCCTTTTGTTTAGAGAAGAGGCAGGGAGAAAGATAATTCCAATAAAAGATTAAGGTTTTATTACAAAGACAAAGGGCAAAAATAACCCACTTGGAGAAACAATGGAGACATTTTTCTTAGTTCTTCTAATAATTGAATAATTGATACTGGTTTCATATGTATCGGGATCAATCTGAGTACATCTGTTATCAGCAAATCCCAAAAGTCAAAAAGTCAATCAGGGGGTTGAATGGCTGGCTTCAAGAAAAGGGGAACCTAATAAAGAATGTATGGCAAAATAACAAGTGTAGGTAGATAAACCAACCAGATAAATCAATCAGATACAGTAATACCACAATAGAGTTCAGGAAGGTAGTTCAGAGTTTGCATACAAAAAACAGAGGTTGATTAAGACACAAGTATTCTTTCTAAAGGTTAGGGTTTGAGATATTTATACTCTGTACTACTGATAATACCTTTACTATTACTTTTACTGTAACTGATGAACATAGCTAGCTGCAAGTTGTTAACAGTAGAAAAGTCTCCCCAACTCTGCTTTGTACACTTACAAACACTGCAATCCTAAGCCTGTCTATGCAGAAGTAGGTCCTATTGTATTCAGTGGGGCCTACTCCCAGGAAAGTGAGTTTAGGATTTCAGCCAAAGTTTTAAGTTTACTGAGGCAGACAACAGTTGTTCTTAGAGCCTGAACTTGGGAAGGAAGAGACCAGATGACCATGGAAAGCATTGGGTGGGGAAAGTTCTTACATGATACCAGACCTGATTTCTTGTGCCTGCTAATTGTTTTTAATTGCTTAATTGTGTGTTTGTGAATTTTTAATTATGATTGCTAGCCACTGTGAAGAAACCGGATCCAGAGGGAACTTTGTAAGTTAAAGCTCAAGTTGAAAGCTAAATCAGGGATGCTGAAAACTGCTGAAAAATCAAAATATTATACTGCTGACAGGCAATGTCAAAGAACTTTGTGTATCTCAATGAAGTGTACATCAGCTGTGCAGGGATGGCTGAACTTTGGAGGTTTTAGCATGTTACAACTATTGAAATTGCCCACAAAACATTGTAAACCTGCTATGAGCACAATCCTAACCATGTCTACTCAAAACTAAGCTCCACTGTGTACAATGGGTCTTACTCCCAGGAAAGTGTCTTTAGGATTGCAGCCAATACCTACTGGTCAACAGGTGACCACTTCTAACTGGTTGAATTTCAACTAAGAGTTCCCAATGGCTGCTGATAAACATAGGAAAAGTTGATGGAAGAGCTTAAGGAAGGCATAGAAACTGCTACAGAAGGAAAACTGGCTTGATGTTGTACTGAATCATTATTCAGTAGGGTTCCATTCTATAACCTTTTATGGATAAAAAAATCAGTTGAAAAATAGATTTAAAGACCCCCTTCCTGCTCTTTCTATTGGAATAAGATTGTGCCTCAATATCTGCATGGTTTTGATTCTGGAACTCTTTGCTGATCGTCCCTGCTGTTTAAAAAAACCAGTTAAAAATAAAAAGTGTGTCCCTTTACAATAGTTTAAAAACAGCTTTTCTTACTGTTGTAGAAGAAATAGACTCAGCTTTTCTTACTGTAAGCAAGAAGAAATAGACTCTGACTAGCTTGCTGAGCTGAAGAATGGAATGATTAACTGCATGACTACCTCCCTACAATAGTAGAAAAGCAGTTTTTCAAACTGTGATTCATGTTGAGTCAAATCCATGTATAAAGAATCTGTGTATAACAAGGTTGGACCTGTATTTGGGTGGTGATTCAGCAGGCATATGAGTGTCTTATGGCCTTTTGGAGTGATGTCATTCCAGTTTGTTTTGTGGAATTGCCTAACTAAACTATTTAGGGAATTAAACTAGTCACAGGATCGCCTCCTTCCTTAGGATTGATGTTAAGCAGGAGTCTGTTTGATGGGGTACTCACCAGTTATTGAGTAACGGCACCACTGTGGTAACTCTGGCAACTCTATGACCCCAGAATAGACATGCCTATGATTACAAATAAAATCTTCGTGGTGAGTACCCCCACCTTTATAACATTTTCATAGTGATTACCCCACCTTTATTTCTAGAAAAAAAGCACTTATATTAAGTAACCTTATTAGCAATGGGACATCTATTCAAATAAAGCAACCTGTGCAATCATGCCTATGCCTTATCAAGGAAAAGATTTCTTGCATATGATAGCAATCAACTGTTAGTAAAGAATGTATAGGATGGGAAGGAAGAGCATGGGAGAAGACTTTTTTGTAGAATTCCCTTCTCTTATTCTTTCTCTATTAGGAATTTTATTATGCCTATTCAGTTCAGCCAGTCTGCAGCCAGAGGTGACTGACTGGCTTTTCATCCAAAGCCATTAAAAGACTAGTCATGTTAAAATCCTTAAGACAGTTATCTCTTCAACACTCCACACCTTGCAACAGCATTCCAGTGACATCACCTTTGTTCAGCCCCAAGTGACATTTAAAGTCTAGGAAGCCAGCTTTGTAAGTCATATAGAACTCTTTCTCATGCACAGATCATTATCTAGCATGGCTGGAGGCATTGAAGAAAAAGCTGATGAGCTGACATTTGTACTGAGATATTAGCTTCCATTCAGGATAATTGAGAAAGGTACAGTACCTGAATGAAGAGATTTGTTTGATTTACAGTGCAGTCCTATGCAAGTCTACTCAGAAGTAAGTCACATTGTGTTCAATAATACATAGGGCGCAATCCAGAGTAACTACGGAGAGTCTTTGTTCCGGAGTAAGAACAATTTACTCTGGATTGCAGGATGAATTTCCCATAAGTTTTCACTAGGTGGTGCAGTAACTACGGGTGCACATAATGTCTCTTACGTGCTCTCATGGTTACTCTGGATACTCACTTAAAAGTGTTAAGAGTTCAATAATACTTACTTAAAAGTATGATTAGGGTTGCAGCCTTGGTAGATCATATCCATATTGAGAGCCAGGATGTAACAATTGTGGGAAATTTGGGCTGAAACCCTGAAGATAAAGGTTCAAATCCTCCTTGGCCATGAAGCTTCTGGGTGACGCTGGGCCAGTCACTCACTTTCATCCTTGCCAACCTCAATGGGTGGGTGTGAGGACAAACTATTTTGCTTTTTCTCAGTATGTATGGCTTTTCTTACTGAGGCAGCATTGAGTAAAGTTAAAACTTACCTGCTACTCATGCACACAGTTTCCAGTTTCTCATTCCAGCACCACTGGCTGATGATGCTGGTTTTATTCATGGGCTCATTGCCCTGTAGTCGGAGAAACTCATTTGATGTGGTTGGTTCCAAAACCAAGCAGGTAGTGGTGCTTCTGGGCTGTTACAAGAATAGCTTGTTAAATTAAAGAAACCAGAGAGACTAGCTATGTGAGTCTGAGACAAGGGCTGCAATCCAACAAGCATTCTTACTGGAGAACACGTGTGATCCTATATATTTAACATCTGTATTTAATTGTGGAAGATTTCCCCCCAGTTCTGAGGTGCCAGTGTGTTGGTGAGCCAGCGGCTTGGGGGAGGCCAGGCCAAAGGAAAGAACAGAAGGCCTGATGAAATTTCTGTGTGCTTCCAAAAGCACAATCCTAACTATGTCTACTCAAAAGTAAGCCCCATTGTGTTCAGTGGCTCTTACTCCCAGGAAAGTGTCTTTAGGATTGCAGCCTGAGTCAGGAGAAGCCCACTCTCTAGACATAGGTAGGGACAAAGCATAAACTAGGATAAATCATGAAATTCTGTTTAGGTTGATCTGTCCTTCATGCTGACATTGGGAACTCTTCTCAGTGCAGGCAAAGTTGAGTCGGGATCTAGCTCTATGCCTAGTCTAGGACAGTGCTTCACAAGCATGTTAGCCCCAGACCCCTGTCTCAACATGAAAATCTATCCAGGACCCCCGGAAAAATGACCATACGACCAGAAAAACCTGGATTTGTCGGGATTTTTAGCCTCCTGTCTGGGTGTCCTACATTTTGGTGTCATTGTCCTACATTTTGGCTTCGTTTTGAAACTTCGCAATAGTGCACAGTACCCCATCATGCCATACGGCATTGGATTCGTATTGAAGAGCAGAATCCAATGCAAAAATCACTTTTGAGATATCTCCTTCCTATCAAAGGTTATGGCCAAAAACCCAAAAAACAAAAACTATAAAAACAAAAAAATACATTTTTGGCCGTTTTTTTAAGTGGGTAGGAATTTTGGCCTGGAGATAGGAATTTTGGTCTTGGGGTTCAGGAATTTTGGGTTTGACATCTGGTCACCCTGCCCCCAGCAGTCATGTCATGGCCAGAACAAGAAACTCCCATGCCTACTCGGAAGTAACTCATTGTGTTCAATGAGACGCAATCCTGACTTAGGCTGGCACAACTCATTGGTCTTCCTGTTTTTGTAGAGAGGCAAGTACGTGTCTGGGTACTGGCCCAACCCTCCCCCAGGAACAGCACAGAAGTGTCTTATAGCACTTTGGTGACACCCCTACATCAACACAGGACTTAAGCTGGGCCTTAGGCTGGCCTAACTGGAGGTTAGGATTGTGGCCTAACTCCCAGGAGAGCAGCCTGAATGCCCTGTTTTTGAAGATGGCAGTGTCTACCTTTCACAACCCCCCTGAAATGAAGTCATGACCCCCCACTTTGAGAACTATTATTGTAGACCTACTCATTCGTTTTCTTAATTATCCCGCTTAGGGTCTGCTTTAGTGTGCTTGATCTAACAAAGGAATACTTCAAGCAAGGGAGCTGTGCCATTTGTCATGGGAAACCGCCCCACAGGTAGCCAGGTTTCCAATGTTTCCAGCCTGCCCTGTAAGAAGGTGGCAGTGGGGATTCTGCTGGCCTTTTACGTACACTGCCTTGTTAGCTGTTTATTTACCCTACAATCCAGAGTAACTACGGGAGCACGTAAGAGACATTGGGTGCAATCCAGAGTAACTACGGGAAGTCCTTGCTCCGGTGTAAGAAAATTTGCTCTGGATTGCAATATGAATTTCCCATAGATTTTCACTAGGTAGTGCAGTAACTATGGGTACACATAATGAGCACAATCCTAACCAGGTCTTCTCAAAAGTAAGTCTCATTATGTTCAATGGGTCTTACTCCTAGGAAAGTGTCTTTAGGATTGCAGCCAATGTCTCTTGCATGCTCCCGTAGTTACTCTGGATTGTAGGGATTATGTGCACCTGTAGTTACGGCACCACCTAGTGAAAACCTATGGGAAATTCATATTGCAATCCAGAGTAAATTGTTCTTACACTGGAGCAAAGATTCCCTGTAGTTACTCTGGATTGCGGCCTTACCCTACAATCCAGAGTAACTACGGGAGCACGTAAGAGACTTTATGTGCACCCGTAGTTACTGCACCACCTAATGAAAACCTATGGGAAATTCATATTGCAATCCAGAGCAAATTGTTCTTACACCGGAGCATGGACTCCCCGTAGTTACTCTGCGCCCTTAGTTAATTAAGAGACAGAGACCACCTGGCTAGGAGGAAAGAGAGGAAAGCCAGGCTGGGCAGCAAACTAAGTAAAAGGGATGTAGTAAATCTTCCAAATTAATTAGTTATCCCCATAATTCCAAATCTCCACAATTAATTAATTAATGCCGTGATTCTGAATCCCCACAGCTCGTTCTCTCAGTAATTCCATATTACAGTAATTGGTATGGCTTAGTTAATCCATATTAATTAATATTTATAATTAACTAATATTGTTAATGATATCGATATATCTTAATTTAATTAATACATTAATTTAATTAACTAAATAAATTTAATACATTTAATTAACTATTAAGATAATAACTATTAAATACATTACATTAAATAACTATTAATATTAATAACTTTTATTAACTAATTGTTAATGAATTGATTGATATTAACTAATTTTTAATTTATTAATTAGAATTTATTTATAATTAATAAATTATGGAAATTTATAAATTAATGGGAGTTTAACAAATTATTTATGTCCCTGTTCATGACCCAGGTGAGTTTCCTCCCCTTCTATCTATCTAAGCTCCTCCCCCTCCCATTTAGCTCCTCCCACTTCCACTTTAGCCCCGCCCCTCCTTTCCAAGTGGTGAAGCCCAAAGAGTTCCAGCCTATTCCTGAATTCCCACTTCCGGTTCCCTATCGACTACGAGTCAACAGCATACCGGAAGTGTCGTTTGCGGGGATGCGTGTTTTTTTACCGCTTTAAAAATAGTCTCGCGAGAGTTCAGAGGGATTTTTTTTATGATTGACGAAAGCAAGGCTGGGGAGGTCAATGGGTCAACCGGAAGTGTCGCCCTTGGTTTCCTGACGTCACCCGTGCGCGTGTGAGACCCCGCCTGTCCCCCTCCCCCCCGGAGGTCTAAGATGGCGGCGGCCAACCCGGAAGTGGGGAAGAACCAGAACCGTTGCGGTATCCGCCGGATCCGGAGTGGGGAGCCTTGAAGAGCCGGCGGTGGCCGCACTCTCCCCCCTCCTCTCCCTCCTCCTGACCAGGCAGGAGCGCCGAGGCGAGGTAAGGCCCCTGCCCCCCCCGCTCCCCTCAGGCGAGGTCTCTGTGGGGGGAGGCTGAGGAGGTCTCCCCCTCACCTCTCCTTCTCTTCCTCTCCCCCCCTGCGCTTCCCTCAGGGGGAAGCTGGGGGTCCGTTGAACCCCTGCCTGCCTCCCCGGAACAGTGAGGGCCCAGAGCTTCCCCTCCTCCTCCTCCTCCTCCTGCCCCCTCAGGCCCCTCACAGTTCATTCATGGGGGGAGGAGAGGAGTGACCCCCCCTTGAGGCCTCTCTTCTTCTGGCTCTTTCCCATTGACTCCTACTAGTTCTTCCTCTTCTCTCCAAGTGGGGAGGGCCAGAGTGTGGGTTTTGTATGTTGTGGGAAAAGTTTGGAGTGGGGGGGGGTCACTTAGCCTGGCCTACCTCACAGGGTTGGTGTGAGGACATCAGGAGGGCCAGTGTCTTTCCCTCAGCCTGGCCTACCTCACAGTGTTGTTGTGAGGAAAGCAGGAGGAGAGGAAGAGCTTGGGTCGGTCACTCACTCTCAGCCTGGCCTCCCTCACAGGGTTGTTGTGAGGACATCAGGAGGGTCAATGTTTCTTCCTCAGCCTGGCCTTCCTCACAGGTTTGTTGTGAGGACAGGAAGACCCTGGGCTAGTCACTCACTCCTTCAGTCTTGCCTATCTCACAGGGTTGTTGTGAGGAGAGCAGGAGAGAGGAATTGTTTGGGTCAGTCACTCACTCTCAGCCTGGCCTCCCTCGCAGGGTTGTTGTGACGACAGGAAGACCCTGACGTAGTCGCTCATTCAGTCTCGCTTACCTCATAGGGTTGTCCTGAGGATGGCATTTGGGGAGGAAGACCTTGGGGCAGGCACTCCTCTTAGCCTCACCTACCTCACAGGGTGGATGTTAGGACATCAGGAGGGCCAGGCACTCCCCCTCAGCCTTGCCTACCTCACAGGGTTGTTGTGAGAACAAGAAGACTTTGGTCTAGTGGGCCCCAAAAATGTGGACCCCAAAGTGGGCCTCCAAACCCCAGCACTGGGGCCAGATGCGGCCTTGGCAACCCTCAAGATCTCTCTACTGGTGCCTGGGCAAGCCATGTAAGCCATTCCAATAGATAGATTTATATAAATATATTCAAATTTGAAATGTAAAATGGTTTTCTTGGCCCCTGATGCAGAAGAGAATGAGAAGAGAGATGATGTGACCCTCCTGGCAAAAAGTTTGGAGACCCCTGGTCCAGTCTCTCACTCATTCAGCCTCACCTCACAGGGTTGATGTGAGGACAGGAGAAGAAAGGAAAGGAAGAACTTGGGTGAGTCACTCATTCATAGTCTCACCTACCTCACAGGGTTGTTGTTAGGAAACGGGAGGAGTGGTGGTGGAAGATCTTGGGCTAGGCACTCACTCTCAACTTCAACTACTTCACAAGGTTATTGTGAGAAGAGCAGGAAGGGAGGAAGACTGGGCCAGTTACTCTCAGCCTCACCTTCCTTGAAGGGTTGTTGGTAGGACGCCAGGAGGGCTAGTCACTCACTCTCATTCATGTGTACTCTCAGGGTTGTTGTGAGACAGCAGGGGGGAAGAAAATTTTGAGCCACTCAGCCTCACCTTCCCAGGGTTCTTGTGAAGACAGCAGGCGGGGAAGAAGAACTTTGGCCACTTTCTTAACCTACGTACCTCATAGGGTTCTTGTTAGGAAACCAGGGGAGGTGGTGGTGGTAGTGGTGGAGGAAGACTCAGGGCCAGTCACTCTCAGCCTCACATACCTCACATGGTTGTTATGAAGACGTAATGCTTTGGAAGCAGTTTTGTCCATTTGCATTTGGCATGGGAAAGCTGGAGTATAAAACCCTCACTGGGTTTTTGTGGAGCCAAAAGTAGAAACACTTTGTAAGACCTCCTACGCTTGGGAAAGGTGGAATCCCAATCCATGGGCTTGGGAAAGGTGGAATAAAAATTCTTTAAATAATATAAACAATGATCTTCTGTGTATTTCCCCTTTCAGGGTGTTCCTCTCCTGTTTCCAGGGTCAGGGCACATAGATGTCCATGGTGGTGGTTTATTTTTTTCTCTGCTGGCCTCCTGCTTTCCCTTCTCCCCCAGAATTTCCATTGAGAAATAGTTGGAGGGATGGCAGCCAGTTCCTGTTTGTCCTACCCCCACTGGGCACCCACAGTGAGATGAGAGCTCTTTTGTGCTTTGTTTTCTGCCACTGATCTGACCCAGTTATAAGGCAGATTTTTATGAAATTGAAACCAGTGTATATGAGGGACAGAAACGTATGCAGTTGATTGATTTACTTCCTTACAGTATATATAACCCACCTTTCCTATGTCAAAAGCAAATGCCTGAGGCAGCTTACAAAGCTTTTGTCCTAGACTGATCAGGAACTATTTTCAGGTGGTCAGAAAGAATAAATGATTTCTTCTGTCTCTTTGTCCTGTTTTCTTCTTCTGTGTCCTGAGACATTAGCTCCCTTTCTTCCTCTTCACTTTCAGAGAATGAGAAGAAACAAATTCCTCTTTTCACCCTCTTTCCCCTTGTCTCTATTTTCCCCCTTCTGGTCCCCTTTGCATATATGTGGGGAAGATAACTTCCATCTACTTTCAAGGGAGTATTTGAAGTAAATACAAATAAATAGTGTAAATTGCAATGGCTATGGGCTTTGTGTCTGCTCTCCTTCCAGAGTTGTCCTCCCAAAGTCCTTCCCAATTTCTCTTTCTTGTTCAAATCTTGGTATTGGGTGTAGGGAGGGAATTAATCCTGACAATATGGGAATTTATCTGTGTTGAGTATGCTGATCATCATGGTATCTGATGAGTGGTGAAGAGCAAGTCAGTCATATCTGGGTATATCTGTATGTGTGTGACCTGCCCTTATCCCCACATGTATATTTTTCTAGTTGAGTGACTTCTAAGGAAAAAAGAAAGCTTTAATAGAGGTCATATTGCAGGTCATATTACATATTACAGGAGATGGTCAACTCAAAACTTTTTCTGTACTTCAAACAAATTTTTTAATTGATGGGGCAAATCTTCTTCCCCAATATAGTACAACTCCCTTTCCTAAGGAATTTCTTTCTGCAGACTTGATTGTATACCGAGGCTGCAATCCTAATTTCCAGTTAGATCCCAGTATTAGTCCTGTGTTGACATGGGGATGTCACAAAAGTGTCATAAGGCACATGCCCCATTCCTCAGGGTGGGGTTTGGCCAATGCACAGGCATACCCCGACCTCCCCATGCCACCATAGAAAAATATGCCGGGTGACTTATGCCAGCCTAAATTGGTTAGGATTGCTCTCAAAAGAGTAAGATGTCTGTGCTTCATCTGTTGCAACTTTGCTGTGTGTGAGAGAGAGAGCAAGAGAGTTTTCGTTCTTAAATCTGAGGGCAGGGATCTTGCTGAGGCTTGTGGGCAGAATAGGCAACATCAGTACTCCTTCCATCATTACAGCTTGTGGCAGTGAGGGCGCAATCCTAACCTGGGCAGAAGTGCCTTGTGGCACTTTTGTGACACCTCCAGGCCAGCATGGGACTTGTGCTGGAGCTTATGCTGGCCTAATTGTAAATTAGGATTTCAGCCTGGGATCTTGAAATTCCATATGGTCAGGCTGAGCAAAACTTACTGGTTTAAGGCCAGTTTGTGGACATAATGGTTCATAATGGATAATTTGAATTCAGATCTCTAAACACAAACCCTTGCATTATCCTACTTATGTGAGAGTTTTCTTTAACCACTTCCTATGTTCCTTTTGTTTTTCCTGGGCAGCTTGGTTCATTGCTTGAGGCCTTCAAAATCTGGTATGCTTCAGTTGAGTTTGGGGAGTCTCACAGGTGGAAAGTGACCCCTTCTGCACTCCTTTTGCTTGATGCAGTTGTCTTATCTCCTCACCCCCATGTGCTCCAGAACCAAGAAAATTAAATATTTTTGTCGTTCTCCATTAGGTATTAATTCTTGCCAGTTTTTCTGTTTGTAGTCAGTTTTTCTTAATCAGGGCAATGGTGAATATTCATAGGAGAAAGCAGTTACTTTCTGAATCCGGTCCTTGGTCCCTCTATTGTGGCACTACCTACACTGGCTATTAGCAGCAGTTTTCCAGGGATTCAAACATAGAAGGGTATTTCCCAGTGCCTATTTGAAGTCGCTGTCAGGGGTTGAACTGGGCCTTAATCTTCACCATTTTGCCCTTTCCACCCTGATATAAAGTGATGTATTTGTGCCAATATTCTTGGCTGACTTAACACAGAGCGTCTTGTGTTTCAGATGTATCATTTGCCAACTTAAGTATCGCCTTACTCCCCTGCCCTTTTTGTGCTCTTTATCTGTTCAGGAAAGCCTTGAAGGTTTAGGAAAATAGGAACAATTGCTCTTTGCAGACCAAGCCAGGTTAATGTGGATTGGGGAGAAACTGCTTTCTATGTTCAGGTTCCTGGGGCTTTGTATGATCAGGCTCGAGTCAGTCTTACTATCTATCTAGAGGTCTCTGCCTGTTGGTGGGGGGAGGTTTTCCATGCTCTTATCTTCTCTGCTATCTTAGGCAGTTATTGTTCTGTGTGTCTCTTCTTCCCTCTGCTATTTGCTCCTTTGTGCTTCCTTGGTTTCCTCCATGGTCCACCCCTTTCAAAGGTGTGTTGATTAATCATTGGAAATCTCTTGGGAATACCCCAGTGGTTGAGCACCTTTGATTCACTTCCTGGAGCGCCATCAAAAAGGAGCCTGCAACAGTGCCTGGGGGCCAAGGGTGTGGTTCAGGTTCCCTGGCCAAGAGGTTGAGACTGATACCTATTGCACCTGCTGCTTAAAGGCAGTCTTCTTCCAGGTGTGGCGGGCCAGCTGTTTCAGCAAGAAGTGACGAAATTGAAGAGTAAGGCAAGGGGAGGTGTGCTCCAAACTGTTGACCTCTTCCCAGGCTGTTACAACATGCTTTGGCATGCATTGCTTAGCTTTATATGTAATCAAAGGGAAGCATCCAGTTTGCTCCAGGTTCTCCGTTTAATGTGAAAATGTAACCTCATCAGCTACCTTTGCTCATATATAGGACAGAGTCCTGAAATATGGCTGAACAGCATCAGAGGTGCACATGGGCAAAGCAGTGGCTAGCCAGTTGTCTCCTGGAGACTCGTCAGCAATAAACCCTCACCTGTATGTCTTCCAACATAGAGTTCTATTTGCATGTTAGTCACCATTATATTTCTCTTTCATGAGTTTTTCTTTGAACCAGAATGGTGTTTATAATAGTGCAAGAAAGGCACTGTTCAGTCAGGCCAAAGGTTCTTCTAGGCCAACATCCTTCTTTTTACAATAGCCAAGTTGCATGCGTCAAGGGTGACCATATAGAATGGAGGAGAAGGTGCCTCTACCTTTAAGCATTGTATTAAAGAGGGAATTTTGGGAGGTGCTGTTTTTAAACGTTCTGTGTTGAGTTAAACCTTACTAAATTCCCTTGTCTATGCAATAAATAAAGATAAAAAGATAAAAAAAATAAAGATAGAGGCTCACTGTCCTCCATTCTATATGGTCACCCCGCATGCATCTGGGAGTTCACAAACCAGGCATGAAGGCAGTATCCTTCCCTTGCTCATTGCTAGCATCTTGTTTTCAGTGCTGTAATGCTTCTAAACGTGTGGGTTCCCTGGAGCTAGCATGTCAGACGGTCAGTTCAAATGCAGGAATAAAAAATTTGTGCAGAGTCCTTTCTTTAGCACTGTCACTTCACTTATGGCAGCGAGTTCTGTAGTTGTGAGAAGAAGGTTTCATCCTTTTAATCTGTCTGTGTGAAGTGTGGGCACATGCCAGGCCTGAATCATGGAATATTTAGAATATTTGTAATGATGAGAGGACCTCTGAGCTACTTGAGAAATGCTATTGCCTAGGTCCCAACTTCATCCAAACTCTGAAGAACAAGGAGTTAAGCAGGGAAGGTCCTTTGTATCAGTGCAGTTTCTAGGTAGACTTGTACTGTTGTGCCTCATTTTAGAAATAAACTCATAACCTTTTCTGCTATCATACCATTGCAGCAAGTGAAACCGGTGCATCTTGCTTTGTTTAGCCGTGGGGCAGGGCACAAAATCCTGGATTTCTCAGTAAACTTGGCAAGGATTATTTGCCTGTGGAGGTCTTCTCCATGCTGCTTGGAATGACTTTCTGTGAGATTGTTCTGAGCAATTAATCTGTACTTCACATGGGAGGAATTTGGGGAGGGGGGGGGTGGAAAGCTGTGAGTAAAGCCCTCTTAAAAGTACACCTAAAATGTTTTGTGACAAAATGAATGTGGGGGAATGGGTGAGGTTGCTGAATGTTGACTCTGGAAATGGGCACTTGGGAAGAAATTTTTACTTGCTCGTAACAAGTGGAATTGACTGGCTGTGGGCTTCAGGATGAGTTGAAGGGAATTGAATCTTTTTGCTGGTTTGTCAAATTAATGGCTGCAGGATATTTGGATTTTCCCAGTTCTAAAAAATGTCGAACAGGTTCCTAAGAAAGCAGGCCAGCTGTGCAAGAGGCCATCTGCAAATTGATATGGCTGCTTAAATGCATAAAATATTGATATCTGACTTCTTGGGCATGATCAATGCCCTAAGCAGGTTCTAATTAAAATCCAGAGAGGTATGAACTATAATGCAGTTACAAATTTGTTGGAACATGGCACTGGGATGGTGAAGGGTCTTTTCTGTCTCCTAGTAGTTGAATACTGCGAAGAAAATCCAGGCTTCTTGATTGTTGGGTTTTTCCTACGATAACGGTTGTTGCTGAATTCCAGGAATTTGGAAGCTGTTCCAATGCAATTTTCTCAGAGCCCAATTTTTTGGGCCGCTCTTGAGGAAACAGTAAGAAGTTTTGTTACATATTGCATTTGTTTTAATGAATGTTTTATAAGCTGCCTTGATCATTTGCCTTGGCAAGGGAGATGCAGAGCAGACATTTTTTTAAAATAAATTCCTAAGTTGCAAGGCGATTTATTCATTCATTTATCTTTGTTTTGTTTGGTACCCTACGTTTATGCTCCTGGAGCACTCAAGGCAGTTTACATGAAATAACTTCTAAAACATTATGATAAATCAGTCTGTTTATTTAATTACATTTATAACCTGCTTTTGGGATCTCAGAGCAGTGTTTGTGATTCTTTCCCACCACAATTTATCCTCGCAACAATTCTGTAAGGTTGTTAGACTGAGGGTGAAAAGATTGGACCAAGATCTCCTGGTGGGATTTTGAACCCAGATGCCTTAGCAGTGACATCATTCTGATTTCAGAGTGCCATAGTAAATATTGCCATGCCTACCTAAGGTGGTTACTTAGGCATCCCTGCCTAAGTTACCTAAATAGCATAGGTCGCTGCTACCAAGGAGTTTCCCATGTAAAACAATGAGAAAATGCAAAGGAATGGAAGGTTGAAGATGAGGAGGGGGAGAATATGTGGACAGATGCCATTATTTGTATTTGAAGCTTGGTTTTTAGCAATAAAGCAGACAGCACATTACCTGCAATCTGATGTAAATGCTTGAGGGTTCAGCTCAAAACAAGTTCTGTATGTAGATGATAAACTTTTCTTTGAGAATAGGGTATGTTCACCCCTCCTTCTCTTTTATTCCTCTTAAGATGCCCAGGAGATCTTTCTGTCAGATATTTTTCCTCCTTATTTTCTATCTGCACCTCTTTTCCCGTTGACCTCCTCCAGGGTAGGCTGAAATGAATCAGTGCATGTGCCCCCTCCTCCACTTGCTTGCACTCTTGTTGATGAGCTGCTGTTGAGAGACAAGGCACTCCTTTCTCAGTGCAGAACACACCACCCCTAAATTCCCAATCTGTTCAGGCTCTGGAAGATGGCAGCAGTGGTTCCCACCCCTTGTACTCCTATCCCAACTGTGACCTGGTATGTAGCACAGCGATCGATCACAAGTGTTCTAGCTGCTGAGATGAAGGTTTCATTTTGGAAGAGGGCCTTGCCTGCCATTTTTGGGGACATTTCATGGCTTAGCAGGTAGGGCACAAGTGTCATAGGCAAAATACCATATTTATTTGAATCTGATGCTCACATTTTTCACCCAGATTTAGGGTGCAATCCAGAGTAACTATGGGGAGTCCTTGCTCCGCTGTAAGAACAATTTACTCTGGATTGCAAAATGAATTTTCCATTGGTTTTCACTAGGTGGTGCAGTAACTATGGTTGCACGTAATGTCTCCTACGTGCTCCCGTAGTTACTCTGGATTGTAGGGTTACCCGTAGTTATGGCACCATCTAGTGAAAACCTATGGGAAATTCATATTGCAATCCAGAGCAAATTGTTTTTACACCGGAGCAAGGACTTCCCGTAGTTACTCTGGATTGCACCCATAGTCTCTAAAATCAGAGTATGCATTAGATTTGATGGCATATTAGATTTGAGTAAATATATTCTGATTAAATGGATAGGTCAGTATTTATTTTAACAGTTTACTATGTTGTAAGAAAAATGTAGCATAAACCCATTGTTGTATAAAGTAGTGCAATTAGGTAAAAATTATAACATAAACCTATTATTGTCATATAACTAATATGCAGTAAAATTTAATTTTGCAGCTGCACATCACAGTTGCCAGTAAACATTTTCTTTAATCTCAAGTCTTTTAAAATAGGGGTGCGTATTAGATTCAAATAAATATGGTAAATTAAAAGTTTCCAAATAAAGGAATCAGAGCCCAATCCATTGAAAACCACTAGCTAGTTAGGATTCTTGCAACTGGGTATGGCTGCCTGTTTTCATGTCAAAATGCTCAGAATGTTCTAATTTAGCCAAAGGAATGTCTGTTTTTATGATTGACAGTAAGCATTTGGGGGAGGGGGTTGTGTTGTTTGTGGTACTGATCCCAAATGAGAGGCGTTTACTAGGTAGTAAGCCACAGATGGGAAGTGCATGGGAATTACATGGTTTAGTACTTTTAACTCACATGTCCTCTAAGTACAAGAAACCAATCTGGCCCTGTCCCCCAATTTTAGAAATCTATATAAAACTGAAAAGTTACTGACTCACTCACTGATCAATACCCAGCCCAAACCCCTGGACCTAGAAGCATGAAATTTGGGGAGGGTATTCCTTCTGTGCTGTGAGCATCCACTAAGAACCGATTTTTAGAAATTTAACTCTTAAGGGGGTGAAAAGGGGTGCAGCATGTTTTTGTCCTTTACTTAACATTGAAGACTGACATATCAACATCCAGCCCCAATCCTTGGACCTAAAAGCATAAAATTTGGAAAGCATATTTTCTGTGATGTAAGGAACCACTAAGAACTGATTTGGTGCCGGGTGCCTGGTGCCTAGTGTCCGCCGCCCACTGGTGCCCAGAGATGCCCATTAGAGGTGCCCAGTGCCCACTGGTGCCCACTGCCTGGTGATACCTAGTAGGATGCCCAGTCCCCGCTGCTGCCCACCACTGCGTACCTTCTAGTATCCGGTCCCTGTTGGTGCCTAGCAGTGCCTGCCTGTGCTCAGCCATGCCCAGAGCCCACAAATATTCTGGAAATTTTACTCCCACAATGGCAGATTAATTTTGTTAGTTGTTATTGAAATGCAGAACTAAAGGTATTGCATCTTGTTGAGCTATTCACGTATGCTGGGGTTTTTATGCCTCTATTCCCTTGCTTTTCAGTTGTTCTAGCTTACTCTGATTCAGGGTGGAAAACAGCTGGACTACCCTCCTCCTTCTCTGTTAACGTACAGGCAACGTGACCATCCTAATCCATGTCAGTGAGCATGAATTTGGAAGCGTGCATGTGTTGATCCAGCTTGATTTAATGGGGAATACAAGGGAATACAATGGTGTGTTTGGGGGACATCACAGATCTGTTGGTTTGCTAAGCCTGCTCGATACTAGGTTTACAAGAGGGTGAGTAACTAGACGGCTTTGCAAGTTATTTTACTTCTTTTGTGTCGCTCCACTCTTCAGACATGGAAGGAAAAGTGGTGAATGTCAGCTTTCAAAGTGGTTTCTTCTCCAGGTGCTGCCCAGGTGCTGCCCAAATCTACATGCTTTCAACAAAGTGACTGTATTAAGTACCTTCAGCCTGTGTCCTGAGACCCAAACCAGCCATGACAGATGAATTTAATGTAACCCTGTGACTGCCATGGATTACATCCATAATTCACCCCATGCCATGATTGAGGCAGCCAAATGTACCTTGACTTCGTCCAGAAGCTGGTAGTTTTTCCTTTCTCATTTCTGAGTTATGCACGATGAGCTTTGATGTGGGCAAACGTTTTTAAATGGGAGGGAAGTTCTGGAGAGAAACAGCATTTCTAATTTTAAAAGATCTTTTTTGTTCTCTTACAGCAGCTGTGCATACATAGAGGTGGTGACCTCAGTCTTCATTTTGCCCTTTACTTTGTGATTAATGAGAATATCATTTCAAGGGAGCAGATTCAGTGCAAATGAAACAAACTGCCAGGCTTGATAATGCTCATGTACAGATTTCTGGTGTGCCCACAATCAAAATATGGTGTTTGGTTCTGATGATCTGATCACTGAAATGGATGTCATAGATTTGGAAGAGATGTGAAAAGTAAATAAACAGAATGATCAGAAGGGTTTTGCACCATAACTTTTGAAGAAAGGCTAAAGCATGGCTTGACAAATTTGCTTTGGATCTAAGAGCCTGCCTGAAAGCTTTGGAGCCATAAAAAAGGCTTTCAAAGGTTTCATGTGTTGATCTGATGAAAAAAATTCAAATGTGTCGCTAGTGAATGGTGTAGCTTTAAACTTTATATGGAAAAAACAACTTCTGACCCGGTTTCTAACTTGGCATTCTGCCTTCTCACCCAATCACATTTTTGTTTTAAAATTTATTTGGGGAAAAAACTAACTTGTCCTTGCATTGTGTGTTCCTGCCCAATCACAACCCCCTTTTATTTATTTTATCTAAAACTCTTGCCCTGCTTCCCTGTCAGTACTCTTCCCTGTCAGTACCCTCCACTCTTTCCTTCCCACCCAGATGCAGCTTTCTTCCCTCCTCTAATTTTTAATTGTAATACTAACCAATTTTTAGGTCTGGGAAAAAAATTGTGAGTTGAACCAAGGTTTGTTGTAGTGTATGGGTCTTAATTTAGAACAGGTAACGGGGGATGCGATAGATGTGTTAAAGAAATGGTTTGTGGTATACAGAGAAACATTTCTTCCCTTTTCATAATACTAGCACTCTGGTCTCAACTATTGAAGTGTTGACAGGAGATTTACAAAGAACTGAATAGGAGTGTCAAACTAGTTTCATGGAAGTGATGTCATTAAACAGGAAGTAATGCTCTTCAGGGCTAGACCTTAGGACAACTTAACTAGTGCATGGAGAGGTCCTTCAAGGGGCGATAAGTGGAGCATCAGCATTCTCAGCTGATGCATTGCTTTGTAGCTGACAGTCTGGCATGGAATCTTTCATTTTGAGGTATTATAATGAGAGTGCAGCAGTCTTCTGAAGCCTCTTCTGTGTCTCTCCAGAGCTTCTGCAGAAGAGGTGCTGCCGAAAGGGCAGTGCCGAACCTGTTTATCATGTGAGTTGAATAAAGAGCTTCTACAGGGTGTATCTGGCCCCATAGGCATTATGTTTGACACCCCTGGATAAAAGGGGACTGGACTTCTTCATGCAACTTAAAATTGGACTTAAGCAGCCTGATGTTCCAAAAGTTTAAATGATCATGTGTTGGACTTGATGGAACATTGCCGTGTTAGAGCAGTGGTACTCAAAATGGGGGTTGAGACTCCCTTGGGGGAGGTCACAACCTCTGTTTGGGGGGTTGCAAGATGTTGGGATCCATCATCTTGGAATCTGGCATCTTGGAATCTGGAACCTGGGAGTAAGTCTCATTGAACACAGTGGGACTTACTTCGAGGTAGACATGGAGGAGCTTTTGCATCATATTGAAAGTTACATCCTGGCAAGTTTTGACATGGGGTCCTGGATTTTTAAGTTTGAAAGTGAGTCCCAGGCTGAAATGCCCAAATACCACTGTGTCAGAGCACCCATTTTGCATGGGTGCTTTAACTGTCAGATAGAGCTCAAAGAGACCTCTGCAAGAAGCCCTCATGAGCTACTACCAGCCAATGTAGATGGTATTGTGGCTATGAGTGTCAGTGATCTGACTTAACAGATGTCATGTTTCTCTGTTCTAATATTCCTGACTTATTGTGGCATGAAAACACTATTTATCTTCCAGGGCTGACCCTTGCTGTTGAAAGCAGTCCACAAACAGCAAAGCATGACTGCACTTGCCTCTGCTTTCTACTGTTTCCAATGTAAGAAAGGAAACTTGAAACTGCCCCGCTTTGTTGTGTTGATTCTGCTGATGGAGGATGCAGGGAAGCATGAAGCCGCAACTGCATGCAAGGCGTGAAAAATGAGCTTGGAGCAAGAAGGAGCTGGCTGGTGATAAAATTTGAGTGCTGTGTTTTCAAAGAAAGCTGACCTTCCGCAACTTTTAATATCCAGTGTATTGGCGTTTGCATTAGAAGGCATGGAAGGCCTTTTGGGGTTCCACTGATGACTAAAAGGTGAATTTTTTGCAAGACATGCTCACTTTTGTTCGGGGTGTGTGTGTCTATAATACAGTGAAAAAGCACATACTCTGAATGCAGAAGATTCTAGCCAGAAGGAACCAAGCCAGAAAGAACTTCTTTCTCTCCTTAAATATTTAGGGTCTGACAATATTTAATTAAGCAGAAAACAGCTTCAGAGGAGAGGCCATACCTCCTCTTTTCAGGAGTGAAGTACATCATGTGCAAGCAGGAGGTCTTGGAGTTGGGCTGCAGATAAAGGATTTTGGGCTGCATGGCTGGGAATGGCCTTATTTTGACTGATACTTTGGAGAACATCTCCAAATTAGGTAATGTTAGCCTACAGTTTCCTAAGACCTCAATTGGTAGAAGGCAGGTGATGCATTGTTCTCAAACAGAAACTCACTAAGTGCAGATGAAAGAAGAGAAAATATGCAAACCTTTATCATATTTTCAAGATTTGGGCATATCATTTTGCCCTTTTAGCAGTGCTGCTTCTGCCATAGTGTCACTTAATAGCTCAGCAGCTATTAACTGAAGTATACGTATGTGAAATAGTTGCATATTCTTCCACTTTCTCTCACCTATCTATCTTTTCTTCCATGTTGTGTTGAATTTTTGACCCTGACATTCTCAAGTTAGATCCCTGGTCTTTTGTGTTTCATAAAGCGCCACACTGTCAATCAAAATAAGTAAAAATGTTGGCACAGGAGTAACATCAATAGGCAGCCTTAGGTATGATTCAGGCCACCAAAAGGAGTACCTTTTTCCAAACCAGCTCTTTATGTGCAAGCCCCCAGCCTCGCTTTGTGCTTTTAGTGGACTGATAGAAAGGCATGAAGCAATGAATGTTGGCAAATGTGATTGTGCAGGCTCTTGTCACTAGCAGCTAGGGTTTCCTTCTCCCTTTGCTATTTGGCAAGCAGAAGTTGTAACAGGGAAGTCCAAAGGACATAGATGTGCTTGAAAGTCAGTCACACCTCTAACATTCTTGGACTTTCTTGGGGCCAGGTTCCCATTTCTGTGACATGTTTTGTCTCTTCCATCTAATTCTGTTGAAATGCAGGTTGTTGCATAAAACTCATGTTCCTCTCCTGCCAGTTTTAGAAAATTGTTGTTGCAGAGCCAGGCTGTGGAGGACCCACAATGATCAAGCTTTTGAACAGGTGTCAAGCTAGCATTGCAGCACAACTGCTTGAAACTCTGGAGAGCTGCTGGCATCCTGAATAGATGATACTGAGCTAGACAGACAAAATGATATGTTTAAGGTTGTAGTAAGATGTCTTGTCAAAAACAAAATGCGTTTTATTCCCTGCTTCATGGTGCTTGACCAGATGGACCTTTGGTCTGATCCAAAAGGGACCTTTTTTCTTATGTGGAGGGATAAGATCTTCCAACAAGCTATTGACTGGAGTAGATAAATATAATGTGCAGGGACATGCTACCTTCGGTCACCAAGTGGCTGGGGCAAACAAGGTGCCTGATGTGTGGGGAGTTACTGACAATGTAAGTACAGCTCCAATCTTATTATACATTGATTTGACTCAACAGGGATGGCCACTCCAAATGAGAAGGAACATGTTTATCCCTTGAGAAAGTGAGAAAATGCATCCCTGTAAAGGTATCCCCCATAAGTTGCCCTGCTAGTTGTGAGTAACAGGAAAGACTCACTGATCTGTCACTTAAAAAAAGATGTAATTTGCATGAGTGATCACTAGAAAGCGCTGTTTCACACCCAGCACTCCATTGATTTCAGTAGAAAGACTTGTTATCAGTACACTTCTATAGGGACTGTTTTCTGTATTAGGAGATGTTTGTTCCTTGTCTGAAGTTTTCCCTTTCCTTAGATTTGTGCCAGTTTGTATTTATAGGGGCAGTTTAGAGGCTGGCAAGGCTGCGAGAAGCTGTTACCCCTGCTAACCGAGCAAGAGGCACTCTTTCAAGTGGGTGTTCCTCTTTTATTTAGCAGGGGGAGAGTAACTGGCCGTACACACCCCAGCAGTGTCTGTTCAAGTGGCTTCTGCTGGTGTTTTTTTTTGCATTTCAGATTGTGAGCCCTTTTGGGACAGGGACCCATTAGTTTTTAATTAGCTATTATTATTTTTCCATTTTTTTTGTAAACCGCTTTGTGAACTTGTTAGTTGAAAAGCGGTATATAAATACTGTAGATAGATAGTAGATTACGTATCTCAATTTTCAGGGACAGTTTAACATGGTTAAACTTCTTTAATTAAACTCCTTAATTAAACATCCTAATTTCTGTTATGGAAAAAATTTTAAAGTGTGGATCAAGACCAGATTAGGTATAATATTAGCCATATAGTGCAGACTTAAACCCTGACATTATTCATTGAATTATGAAGGCTGAAAGATATTCATTTAATTCAATTATTTTCTCAAGGTCTTCTTCAGTAAACCACAATTATTCAAATACAGCAGATATTCAATGTCCACATTTCCCTTCGTATTTATTTTGGCTATGTGTTACTAAATATGTGTCATTTAGGCTTTTGCAAACCACATTTATAGTTTTTTTAAAAATGGCCATTTTGTGTTTTCAAGCTGAAAAAGAGTGGGTTCCACTTGGACGTCTGGTCCAAAAATTTTCACTTTTGGATGGTGCCCTGATTCCTAACCTGTCTAATAAGTGAGGTATGCCTGCCCCCTTACACAGGAGTGAGCCTCATTGACTGTAATAGGCTTACTTTAGACATGCATAGGCTTGTCTCTCAGGCGAGGATGAGATGCTGGTGAAACACTGAAATTGTTTTAGCTTGTTTATCAAAACATTGCAAGTTAAAATTTATTAGAAATATTTGCTTGTCTTGCAACACTCTCAATTCAAGGGTTTACTATTTTAGTCAGTCTGCAGATAGAGAAAAAATCCAATCTGAAGGTGCCTGTATGCAGGGAGTAGGGTACCTTTGAATGCTAATTAGCAAATATAAGAAGGAGGCTTACTAGACTCCCATCACCTTTGGACCTACAGGAAGGCAGTTGCTGGGTTGGGAGTTGCTAATAGGAAGCATTGAAGCTTCCTCTCCCAAGGAATATGAAGTGGTATAGTTACAGGGAGGGGGGGGGGTTGTACTGCATGTTTGCCCTGCCCACTATATGAGTTTTGCCATCTCCATCTATCAGAGTCAGCCAAAAGATTATCAATGCAGATAATTAAACACTGCCTCTTTAGATGGCATTTGTGTGCCCACTAAAGTGTGTGCTGGGTAATTGGATCCCTCCCCAAGGGAACTGTATTTCAGTCTAGGGTGTGGAAGCCTTTTTACAAGGAAGTGATGGTTAGTGGTTAGAATGCATGCCAGCTAGGTTCTCTTTGTGAGCCAGCAAGCTGCAGCCTGTGCTCTTGACCAAATGAGATTCCTCCCAGCTCCAAGGAACTGTGTTTTTAGGGCTTTACTCCTTCGTGGAACTATTAAGGATGAGACTCCTAAAGCTGAGACTTAGGCTGCAATCCTAAAGACACTTTCCTGGGAGTAAGACCCATTGAACACAGTGAGACTTACTTTTGAGTAGACATGGTTAGGATTGTGCCCTTAGTCTGCAATCCTAAACCCCAGTTAGGCTGGCATAAGCCCCAGCACAAGACCCATGCTGGCCTGAGAGTGTCACAGGTTCTGTAAGACACTTCTGTACCACTCTTGGGGGAGGGTTAGGCCAGTGCACAGACGTGCACTTACCTACCTACATCACCACAGGAACGGGAAGACTGATGAATTGTACTGGCCTAAATTAGGATTGCTAGATTCCAGATAATACTTACATTTGCAAGTACAGTATTATATACTTGCAACTCATCCAAAGTATATGTTGGAAAGATGCTCTCTTTATGGTTACCTCACTGTCCTCATCTTGCAGTTTTGTTGTGTAGATACAGGATTTTGGTAGCCGAGTTCATCATCTTGAGAGGCTTTGGGTTTAAACAGAGAGGGAAAAAACCTGTTCCTAGCCATTGATTCTAGTTAAGAGCAAATGGATCTGAAACATCAGATGCCTTATTACATGTGGATACTCCTTGATGACTAATGGCAAGAATCTCACTTTTGTTATGGGGTAGAACTGGGTAGGAAACGAGCTCATGGATCATCCAGCCCAATTTTATCTGCAGTGATAGGCAACAAACTCCCAAGAAACATCGGCCTGAAACACTGGAGAGTTTGTTCCTCATCAGTATAGAAAAAAATCATTGGTGAATCAACTGATCAGACTTGGTAAACGGGAGCTTCGTATGTTCAAATATATGAAGGACAGAGAAGGTGTCTAAGCTACAATAGACTTCCATTAACCCCTATTCTTGGCCATGCGGAATATCCCACTGAACACCATCAAGGCAATTTCCATGGATAGAATTCTCCTGTCTAGCAAATGAAACTGAGTACTAATTAGTAGAATTAATTGAAATACCATATTTACTTGAATCTAATGTTGATCTTTTTCAGATGAATTTAGTCTCCAAAATCAGGGTGCACATTGGATTTGATGGTAGGTTAGATTTGTTTGTATTTTGACTACAAATTTAGGTTGGTATTTAACAGTTTATTATATTGTAATAAAAATGTTTGTATAAACCCATTGCTGTATAAAGTAGTGCAATTAAGTAAAAATCATAACATAAACCCATTGTTACTGTCATATAACTCACTGTTGTATGAAGTAAAATTTTGCAGCTGCACATTACAATTGCCACTTAACATTTTCTTTAATCTCAAGCCTTTTAAAGTAGGGGTGCATATTGAATTTGATGGTGCATTAGATTCGAGTAAATATGGGTAAATGTTGCAAATGCCTACAGTTTGCAGAATCCAGCTGTCCTTCAGCACAATTTTGGTTGCATTTATAGTTTTTAATTTTAGTTTTTAAACTTTCCAATGATTTCTTACTTAGCAATTTTATTTCAGCAAGGAACTCAGGACATTGGTTTATACAGTATCATCTGTGTGCAGGGCATTTTATAATAGAAAAGATGAGCATCTGGAGATGTTCATAATCTAAAATGAATTTAAAAGGGAACAAGAGAAAAGGGAATGGTGACAGGATAAATGGGAGAGTAAAGTATTGTATTCCAGCGGTTTTGAAAGACTATGGTATCATGCTTGATGCTACATGAGAAGCACGAAGGACTGGGTAGATTGATATGGAGGATAGGCTGTTACTCAAACAGCAAATCCTCCCTCTCGACACCACTGAAATAGTCCAATTGGCAGAGCCAATACGATTGGTTCCAGCTGCATCGCAGAGCTGGGCTAAGGACAGGAGCTCACTCTGCCTTGTGGGGACCTGAGTTTCAAACCCTGGCCTTCTGGTTAACAGGCACAGTGCCTTAACCACGTGTGCCACCCACAGCCCTAATTGGCTGGCACTAAATGGGAGAATAAGCAGTTTATTTCATGTATGTGTTCTTAGGCTTGATTACCATAGATTAAAAGGACTAGGTGCATGGATTAGGATTAGGGTTGCAATCCTAATTTCATTTCAGAAATGAAATGAGCTTTTCATTTCAGAAAAGAGAATACACAAATCCTGACTATGTTTTCAAGATATGGGAGAGCCCAGTAATTACATGGGACTGATGAGGATCTTCCATGGGTATCATGTTTGACTAGTCTATGGAATATTGCCAGTGGCTGCACGGAGAAAGTGGGGTTTGAAAGGAGATTGGGAGAACATTACAGAGAGGGCACATCCAGGAGTGGGAGAAGAAGTAGAACACATGGTCTTTCCCCATTTTATCCTCATTGTGGCTGCAATCCTAATCCCCAGTTAGGTCAGCATCAGTCCCAGCACAAGTCACATACTGGCCTGGGGGTGTCACAAAAGTGCTATAATTCCTGGGGGAGGGTTAGACCAGTGCACAGATATGTGCTTGTCTCACTAGATCACCACAGGAATGGGAAGACCAATGAATTTTGCTGGCCTAAGTTAGGATTGCACCCTGTTAGAGTAGGTTGATCTGAGAGGCAATAACTTTCTTTTTCTTGTGCCATTTTAAACTCCCCATCACCCTAGATTGACCACTGCACCTGCCTGCTACTCAGTATGTACAGACCCAGTTGTTGTCAAACATAAACCCCTGCAGTCTCTTACCCACCACTTGCCTCCTCTTTTCCTCCCACCCAAGTTTATTTTATTTAAGGGATTCATACCCCACATTTCCCATACCAACACAAATGCCCAAGGCAGCTTACAAAGCTATATTTCATCCCCTACTTCTGTACTCAAAAACAATCCTGTGAGGTTGAAACTGAGTGACTTGCACAAGGTCACCCAGAAACTTCATGCCAAGGGGGATTGGAACCTGGATCTTCCAAGTCTCAGACTAACTCCTTAACCACTACACCATCCTGGCTTTCAGGATTAGTAAAGTTTAAGTGGAGTAAAGTTTAGTTTTCTTAATCAGAGTTTCTTCTGTATTGCAAGGCAGCAAGATCTTACCAATTGCGGGAGCAAAGGCAATGAGATAATGCTGAACAGCAGTGGGGAAGTTCTTCTATCTTTTGCTCTCTTGCTTTTTTTCTTATGCTATTGATTTTATACCCTTCATAATAAGTTACCCTCTGTAAAACGTAAGTAAGGGAAGCGGTACTTCTGCAGCTCTTACGGGAACTGCTGGCTCTAGATTTCCTATCAGAGGCTGTTGCAAAAGTTGGGAAGGGGTGGGCGTAGGGGTGAAAGCCCCTGATTAAAAAGCAGAGGCTGCTGGTTTTTATAAGATTAAAAACTATATGGGATTCCATCTTTTCTTCACCCAGTAGTTACTTCTGGAAAATCTACAGGCAAGGTGTGATAACAGCCCCCCCAATTGCTTGTCCCCACTGTGTTGGACTTAGGGGTAAACTGCCCTTGTACGCAGAGGTTTTCTCAAGTTTATCACATATCTTTATCTGTTAGATCCTATGCCTTTATCAGTGTACTGGTAATTAAGCATGTAAACATAGAGTCACGCTAGATAGGACTGACAGCACACTCCTAACCTCTGGTTAGGTCAGCACAAGTCCTGGCACAAATCCTATGCTGCAATGGAGGTGTCTCAAAAGTGCCATAAGGCACTTCTGTGCCACTCCTGGGGTGTGGGGGTTTAGGCCAGGGCGGAGACATGTGATGGGAACGGGGAGATAAATGAGTGGTGCTGGGCTAAATTGGTTTAGGATTGTCCCTGAAAAATCAATCACTCAGCTTTACCTGGTTGCTAATTAGCTGCAATCCTAACCACACTTTCCTGGGAGTAAGTACATTTGAACACAATGGGACTTCTGAGTAGACATGCTTAGGATTGCATTGCTTGTGAAGTTCATAAACAGGGCCTAGAAAACTCTTCCTGCTGATATTTCTCCGTGATAGCTGTTCTGTGGAATGCTGTCTCTGAATATGGTGGTTACACTGAACTAAATAGCTCTTGACAGACCAATCTCCCATTAATTTCCCAGATTTTTATTTGAACCAGTGACTGTTTTTGTTCTTGCCATCACTGATTTACCTCCACCTGATCTCACTGGATACCCCCCTACATTCTCTAGAGTTTAGCAGGTGGCCAGGAAGCATTCTGTTACATTGGTGATGGTGCTTCCATTTTGAAGACAATGGGATCCAGTACCCAACTGGGAGGTGAAATACCCAAGTAGAAATTCTGGATCAACATTATCATCTTGCCAGGAGTTGGAATGTTGACTTTCTGTAAATTCCACTTCTGACATGTGGCCAAAGAGTATCTCCTCCCATCCTAAGAATTTTGACCTTCACACAAGTTTCTAGCCCTTAAACTGCAAGGATAATGCCAGAAGCGTTAGACTGAAGACATCACCTCTGTGTCTTCAGTTTTTGTTTATGGCAGTTGCCTTGCTATGATTAGGTGCTATCATCAGTTTTCTGATTTTTGGCAGGCTGAGGGATTCCTGCTTCACCAAGTTTTTGTCTGGAAGGCCTAAAAGTGCACCTGCTTTCAGGGAATATGCAATTCAGTGTTGTTCCATTGCAGGTGGAGACTCTATTCCCAGTGTTAAACTGTTCTGTCTGTTTTGAAAATGGGACTTTATAGTAAGTGAGACTAACTGTGCCTTTCTGGTCCAGTGAGAAACAATTTTTTCTACTTTTGCAACCTGTATGAGGCTGTTGCATGCATATGGTGGCTTTGTATAATTTAGTCAATGAGAAACAATACAGAGATCTGTAGGACACAGAAGGAACTCTGCTCTCTGATTACTGCTGCCAAAACAGGCTTCAGAAGTGTCTTCAGGCTGGGCAGTGGAGCCAGTAAATGTTTGGGCTTGGTTCTGGTTAATCAATAGTGGTTTTTTCAACGTTCCAGTTTCAGGCACTAATATTATGAAGCAGTAACCAGTTCAGACACTTTGAACTGGATAAGATACAATTCAGGTGAAATAATATGAGATACTGGGTGCAATCCTAACCATGTCTACTTAGAGGTAAGCCTCATTATGCTCAATGGGTCCTATTCCCAGGAAAGTGTGTTTAGGATTGCAGTCACTATCCCCTTGCAGTGTTGAACTCTAGAATGTGAAGTGCAATTCCAGCTGTTTAACTGAGGAGCCATTGGTTTTTTTAACCAACATTTTATGTGATTCTTGATAATGGGTTTTTACCAACAAAATAATATGCTATTTAGGTAAATAAAATTTGCATCCTACAATGGAAATTTGAATTCCAGATTCTGCAGCTGCTCATTTGGGTTTGGGCTTTGGGTTTGAGACAATGGGAAAATGTATGGTTTATGTTAAGTTCTGGTTTTGTGCCCTTTTTAAGACACCTCCCACATATTGAGTTTATTTTTGCATCCTGAAGGCTAGAAACTTGCATGTTGGTTTAAAAAACACAATATTCTTAAGATGCTGAATTTTTCATTGAGGGTCCATTCCTGTGCATGCATAGTGCAACCACAGACTCGCCCCCCAAAACAGCAGTTTTGTTCCTGCTGAGCATTGAAGACCATGTGAAAAAGTGTTCAGAACTGCCAAAAAAAAAATCACTGCAAAATATTCCCTGTCCCTGGAAAGCCTGACATCTTCAAAAGTAATGGGCTGCCACCTTTTAACAGCTGGTATATTACCATTTTTACAGCATCGTAAAAAGAGGTAACTCTGCTCATAAAGATGAGCATGTGTTGATCTGTTTGGGAAGACAGCCCAGCAGAAGATTTAAGGTTTATAACTCTTAAACATTCCTACATTTAGTTAATATATAGCATACGTGTGTTTCACACTGTCTTTTAGGTAACATTATCTATTTTAGGTAACCGTATCTTTTAGGTAACCTTATGCTGTTTGAACACAACTTCATACCAAGCCAGATAACCAGTCAGTCTGGCCTAATACTGTCTACTATGGTTGGCTTCAGCTTTCCAAGGGCAGAGAAAGCCATACTGAAAAGACGGTTTGGTCCATTGTCTTGGTTTCCACCCACTTTAAGCTGGGTTTCTCTGGCAGGACATGAAGGTAGCAGCAAGTGGCAATTCTGATAGTGCTGGTATGCTGTAGTAGTTAACTGGGCTGTAGTGGCTCAGTAGCTAACATTGTGCTTGTCAATCTGATGGTCGGCAGGGCCAGTGTTTTAAGACCCAGGTACTGCAGGATGAAGTGAGCCCAGCTCCTGCCAACCTAACAGTTTGAAAGCATTCAATTGTAAGTCGATAAATAGGTACCACCTCAGTGGGAAAGACAACAGACTAGCAAGAAGTCCCTATGATAGGTCAGCCAGGTTTCCCCAATGTTCATGTTAACCATGGTTTGGATGACTGCGACCCAGAAAAAGCAGACCTTGCTATTATGTGGAACAAATGCTGAAGTTGTCTTGAAGTAGTGGCTAAGAGATTGTGCTGTGGATCTGGCCTTGCTCAGTTCAAATCTCACCTCCATCACATACCCACTAGGTGGCCCAAGGCAAGCCACACTCTTGCAGCTGTAGAGCTTTATTTGGAGATAATAAATTTGAAGATACAAAAAAAATTAAAACTGGATTGGAAGTGTTTTAAACACTCAGAAAGCAGTATTATTTGGAGTAACTCCTGTTCATGGAGGTTCTGTCATGGCTAATAAAAATGGTGCAACTTGTTCATGGATCTTTCTGATCCCTTTTAAAAACCATTGATGCTGGAGGTTGCCCCCAACTCAGTTTGTGGCAGCTGTACATTCTGCTGAGAAGCCCTCCTTTCTCCTGAACCTCCATGCCCATCACTTCCAATGGCTAGAACTTGTTCAGGTTCATTTGCTTATTTAGTACATGGACTGTTGATTGAAGTTGGCATCCAGGTTCCTCCCAGACTGGAAAACTGGAGACAGTCTGGTAAGGGTCACAGCAAACATGTGGGGTGGAGTGACAAAGATCATACCAGAACAGGAATTTCCCAGCTTCCCCGGATTTAGCTGTGCTCTTTCTTGAAAGCAGGCTGTTACTTTGAAATGTGGTTGTTTAAGAGAGGCTCTTTGACCAATCTTGTTGGTGTTTTTGCCCTTACTTTCCTTCTCAACTTGTTTTTTATGCATTTCTTGTGGGGAGGGAGGATCGGGGAGTTGGGAAAAGTCTGCTTCAGCAATTCCAAACCAGCTTAGTCACACCCCAAGATATGTCAAATATTTAAACTCCATACAGAGGGAGAGGTAGGGAGCTTGAGAAATAGTCTCTGTATTTGGGCCTTTGCTAAAGCTAGCAACAGAATTGTTCCCATCTTCTGGAATTCTGACATTTATCTGAACCATACCCATCTGTTAGTGAACTAGGATTGGCTCATTGTTGCCATTGCATCTTTTGCTGAAGCAATGCTTTTCTGGGAAAGACAGCTATTCCTGATTTAGTAACCTCTGGACTAGACCTCTTTCTGGGGCTGCCCTTAGAAACTGGTTTCAAAGCCTCTTTGAGTTGTCACAGCAAGGGAGGCAGAGGGCATGGCATGTGACCCTGGCATGCTTCAGTGATGTTTTTAGTGTCTCATAGTAAGGGCTGTGAATACCTTTGTGGGAAAACCTTTATGGGAAAACCTTTGGTATGCATGACACTGAAACACATCCTAAGTTGGTGTATTGCATTTATGTGTCCAGGCTGTATCGGGATAGCTGTCTCTGGTTCTGGCTTGAATACTTCATAAGGAGTGAGAGCACTTTAGCAAAGTAGTTGAATGCCCATTTGCATGTAGAAAGCTCCAGGTTCAATTCCTGGCTTCTCCAGTTAAGACCGGGAGATACCCTTGATTTGAACTCCTTAGAGAGCTGCTGCCAGCCATACAGGGCCAGATTCTGATTCAGTAGAATATGATTTCCTACTTTGCCCCTGTCCACCTATGATATCTTCAGCTATTGATGCAGGGGTGTAGTGTAGCTGTCAGACTCAACTTCCATGAGCATAATTCAGAGTGTGCCTGTCCCAGTAAAATCTGGGAATCAGCCACATGATTTGGATTTCATAGGTTGGGGGTCTGAGGTACCATTCTACGGTGGTTCCGCTCCTTCCTGGTTGACAGATCCAAGAAGGTGGTGCTGAAGGATGTTTGCTTGGCACCCTGGCCTCTTTGGTGTGGGGTGCCACAAGTTCCATTCTATCCCCCATACTGTTTAACATCTACATGAAGCCGCTGGGAGAGGTCATCTGGAGGTTTGAAGTGAGGTGCCATCAGCACGGTGATGACACACAGCTCTATCTCTCATTCTTTCCTGAGTCCAAGGAGGCAGTTGAGGTCCTGAATCACTGCCTGGAGGCAGTGGGGGACTGGATGAGGGTGAATTAAATCTTGATAAGACAGAGGTTCTCCTGGTCCGGAAATTGTCAACTTGTGTATTGGAATATTGTCCTGCTCTGGATGGGGTTGCACTCTTTCTGAAGGAGCTGGTCTACAGCTTGGGGGTTCTCCTGAATTTGCAGCTGCTCTTGGATCCTAGGTGTTAGTTGTAGCCAGGGGAGCCTTTGCTCAGCTTCAGCTGATCCACCAGCTGCAACCATACCTGAGTCTCTCGGATCTGGCCACAGAGACCCAATGACATCGATATTGGACTATTACAACACTCTCTATGTGGAGCTGCCTCTGAAGATAATCCAGAAACTCCAACTACTTTAGAATGCGGCAGCTTGTGTAGTTGCTGGGGCTCCTCAATTTGACTCAGTCAGGCCACTGCTTCAGAAGCTACACTGGCCGCCCATTCACTTCCGGTCTGAATTCAAAGTGCTGGTCCTGACCTTTAAAGCTCTATATGGCATGGATCCAGGGGATTTGAGGGACAGCCTTTTTCTGTACAATCCAACCCATCAGCTAAGGTCATCAGAGGGGCCCTACTGACTCTGCCACCACCAAGGGAGGTGGTGTGGTGGCCAGGAATGGGGGCTTCTCAGTAGTGGCACCCTTTGGAACTGGCTTTGGAACTCCCTCCCCCGGAACTTAGGAAAGCTCTCGCCCTACAGAGCTTTGGGTGAAGCCTAAAAACCTTTTATTTTTTAAAAAAGCTTTTTACCGAGGCAGAGGTTGGGGAGTTATTGTTGTTTTTAATTTATGTATGTTTTAATTATTTTTTAATTGACTGTTTTTAATAATGTTTTTACCTGATAGTTGCCTTGAGTCAGCTGCGGCCTGAGAAAGGTGGCGCACAAATTAAATAAACAAATAAATTCACATATATAGGCTGTCATGACATTCTATGACCCCATGGGAATGTTGGAGATGTAGTAGAGAGAGAAGGAATGATCTTAGTGTTCAATTGGTGCAGGGATCACCTAATCCTGAGTTATCATGAAGAAGAAAAAGGAATACTAAATACAGTGATGCCTCACGTAAAGAGCTTAATTCATTCTGGAGGCATGCTCTTTAAGTGAAATGCTCTTTAAGTGAAGCAGATTTTCCCATAGGAAATAATGGAAACACAGATGATTGGTTCCACAACCCCCCAAATATTCATATAAAAATATTAACTGGATGTAAAAATGATGACAGAACACTGGAATTGAATTCAAAATATGCATTCATTGTGCATGATCCTATGAAGTCTACTTAGGCTGCAATCCTAAAGACACTTTCCTGGGAGTAAGCCCCATTTAACACAATGGGGCTTACTTCTGGGTAGACATGGTTAAGAGGCTGCAATCAAAGACACTTTCCTGGGAGGCTTACCTGGGATGCTGCTGGAGGTTTAAGGTGGTCAGTGGGGGCACTTGGGGACAGTTAGAGGCAGCAGTGTTGGCCGGCAGCCCTTTTAAAGAGCCTCTGCGTGGAGTGTCAGGGCTGCATAGCACACGTGCTCATAGCATGCTTGCTTGTTAAGTGAAGCAGAACTTGTTATGTGAAGCAAGATTTCTTGAAATTTATACTTGTTATATGAAATGCTTGTTATGTGAGGTGCTTGTTAAGCGAGGTACCACTGTATCTTAAAACATGGTGTGTGGGATGTAGGTGGGATGAATCATTCCAAATAAGAAACGTTCAGATCTTGATGTGTCTCACCTTGCATATCTTTCTATCACTCTGCAAACTAGCACCTTCTTGAGCCTTTCTTAAGATTTGTATCTGCTTTCTCAGCACAAAGGAAAGGTTGTAGCTCAGCATTAGAGTGCTTTCCATTTCTGTATTGCATGCAGAAGATCTCTGGTTCAATCAGTAGCCTCTTTAGGTAAAACAGCAAAGGACCAAATCCTATGAGAGCCATTGCTAGTCGGAGTAGGCCACATTGAGCTTGATGGACCAAGTCTCAGACAATAGCTGCTTATGTTCTGAAAGCAGAAAAGTAATAATTGGCTAATAATAATCTTTTCTCCATTCTTCAAGGCATGTTGCAGACCAAAGGGTGCAGGTAAACTACCCGGAGGCTCTGTCAGCCTCCAGGATCTCCTGCCAATCCCAACTTCCTCCATGAAGCAACACGAAGCCTGATGCCCTCGTTGCACCACACTATGGACGGGGGGAAGAGCTACCATCCACCGTACACACACCAGCATTCAGGCAACATGCTTTATGGGATGTCTGCCCTTCAGTCCCAGCTGAGTGGCGTGTCCACTGTGCAGGTTAGTGAACTTGACTATTTGGTGTGTCAGAAGTTAAAAATAATCAGAATGATTGCCATAAGATGGCAGACTTACTGAAGTTCTATGTGTGTGTAGGAGGAGGGTGATAATGGTGGGCTGGTTACACGTGTGCATGTTGTTGAAAGATGGGAATTATGAATTGAAATGGAGCCTCTATAGTGTGTCTTCACCGAATATCAGTACTCCTTGCTCAGTCAGGGCTTGCTGCCTTTTGACTCCCATCTTCCCAAACTGCCTCTTTCATGAGCTATTTGACCAGTCCACATCAGAGGAAAGACAGTGAGAAGCCATCCATTGTTTTGGGCTGGTCCGAAGTTGTCCTTATTCATTGATGTATCCAACTCAGTGGCATCTACTCAGAACATCATTTGCTCTCAACAGCATTTCCCAGTCCTGCAAATCAAGGTCTGCTTCAGCAGTGGTATTGTCATGGGTCTAACCTAGGATCATTTTATTTGTTTGTTTGTTTATTTCACATGCAAAGAAGATCCTTTTCCATCTTTTTTCAGCTTGTAGCCCTTTTTCTTTCAGACTTCTGCACTGGCTTCTAGTTGTTGGAATTTGGACTCCTATTTGCCTCCTCCTTACCCAGCTTTGCCTTTCCTGAGTGAAAACCAGTAAGTGCTGCACTTTTGATTATTTCTGTTTTATTTTATATTTTTAGATCCTGCCTCTAAACTTCAGTGAGAGCAAGCGAGCACACTTTCTGGTAGAGTGAGGCTCTGAACTGAACTCTCTGCTCCAAGTCCAGCAGTAGAGTTGCTGCCTACTACATCACATGTTTCTTCCTAATTTGGGATTTATTTTTAGATCTAATTTTGTAAAAATCAGACAAGAGACTTGTGGTCATTAGCTATAATTCTTTCTTGACTATGAGATGATATATGTATGGGGTAAAATATATAATAGTAATAGACCTTTTTTAAAGAAAGGGAAAAGATTTTTTGGTTCAAGGAGATAAAAAAAGCTTTATATTGTGCATGATTTACTTAGAATCCACTACCATAGCAGTCTGTCAATAGTTGTTTGTCAGAAGTAGAGCCTCCTTTTTGAGATGCAGTCTACTTCTGCATACTACCTCAAAGAAGTAGCATAGGAGGGTTGTTGCTCTTTGTGCCTTGCTTCCTCAAAGATCTCTGAGCAATTCAGGCTGCAAAGGGGCCTTCTGGTTTGGTCCAGCCAGGTTCATCAGTATTGCATGCCTGCAAACTGGCATACAATACTGGCATACAGTATTGCATGCCTGCAAACTGGCATTCATCACTCTAAATTGCATGCCTGCAAACTGGCATACATTTCTAAGATTATACTTCTCAAGTGTCTGAAGTATTCTGAATAACTTCAAAGTTTCACAAGGCATTTACCAGGAAAGAAACTAACACATAGGAAGGTGATAGGATTTGACCGCTGTTTGTCTCTGGCACAGATTTAGTGGCAAAAATGAGTTTTGCGTCCACATTCCAGGTTCAGGTTTTGCTAACTTAGCTCTGGCTGTGTCAGCATATATCATTTTTGGAGAACAGCATTCTCCAGGTTGTTGGCCTTGAAGGGCCACAATGGCTGATGGTTCTGATAGAGCGCATAGAGGCTTTATGTCATCCTTGCTGAATTTAAGAAGGCATTTCTAACTGGTGGTATGAGTTTGAAATGGGCTTGGCTCTTTAAATGCCAGTTTCAAATGTGGGATGCTTTGAACCCTTAGCAAAAATGTCATCTGAATGCAAAGTAATGATATTTTACAGAGGAGTTATCATATGCCTCTAAGGGTAGAATCCTAACCTAGGCCGGCACAACTCACTGGTCCTCCTGTTCCCATGGTGTTGTAGGGAGACAAGCACGTTTCTGTGCACTGGCCTAACCCTCCCCCAGGAATGGCACAGAAGTGCCTTACAGCACTTTTGTGACATCCCCAGAATAGCATAGGACTTGTGCAGGGGCTTAGGCCAGCCTAAATGCAGGTTAGGATTGGGCCAGCCTAAGTGCAGGTAAGAGCACTTTCCTGGGAGTCTCCATGATGAGAGAAAAACTTTTTCTAGGCCAGTTGCTGTGAGAGCATTGCAGGAGAGAATAGCTGCCTTCAAATCCATAGTTTCCCTGCGAGCATTTGGCTAGCTGTTGTTGGAATAAGGATGCTGGACCAACCGGAGACCCCTGGTTGTAATCCAGTCGAGCTCTTCTTATATAGGTATACTATGTTCAGAACTCAAGGTGTGGGAAAGAGTGCCAGGCCAAGGACTCTGGAGAGAAATGCGCTGTCTTTTTGCTTGCGGACAATCTTATTCAACAGAAGTTGGGAGCTTTTAGTCAGCTGTCTCTTGTCCTATTGGACAGCTTCTTCTACTTCTGCCACCGCCCATGCTTGGAAAAGCATGTGCGCTTTCTTTTTTCAAGGGTATTCCTGTAAATTCCACTTTCTGAATCCTCCTGGGAGGTATTAACAGATTTTTTTTTCTTTTGCTGCATATTGAATTGCAGCAGATTGTAGATGGGGTTTATTGATCACAACCCTCCCCTTCCCTCATGACATTCTTCTCACCCAACTTTGCTCAAACTCAATGGTGGCTGCTATGTATTAGTGGTGTTTATTCACACCCCTGCCCTGAATGATCCAAGAATCAAAAGCTGCGACTTATTGAGATGGAGCAGATAATGTGCTCATTTCTTTAGAGCTTCTTCGCATATTATAGCAAAAGCAGAAGGTGAAAGAGAAATTGAAGCATAAGTACATAGTAACCCTATGTTATTATGTAACCAACCTTGGTTGGTCTGGCTCAGTATTGTAAAAGCTGAATGGCAGTGGTTTCTCCAAAGTTTTTGGGAGGGAATCTTGCCCAGTTGTACCTGGAGATGCTGCCTGGAATTGATCCTTGGACCTTCCATGTGCAAAGCAAGTGCTCTCTTCTATTGAGCCTGGTGTCTTCAGTGCTTTCATTCCTTCTAGAAATGTTTGTTTGGCTTGCAATTCATATTGCTAGTTCCAACTGCCAGGAAGCACAGGAATGCATGTGTGAGCACAGGTTGTGGTTATGGTTTTGCCCCTTATTGCTGGTCTGGGTGATCATTGCAGATGTGCTGCTGTTCTAGGCAGGAGTGTAAATGTCTGGGGGCCTGGCTTGCCAAAGAGCCCCAGTGGCAGTTGCTCTTCTCCTGCTTTCGTGTTGTGCTCTTGTGAGTGAAACCTGACTGTTAATGAAATACCTCCTTCCTTGGTTCCTATTTTCAAGAAGCAGTTACTCCTTCAAGGATAGAGGCTCTTCTCTTGCACACTAGTTTCAAGGGTTGAGTTCCAGTACTTCTCAGTAACTGGTGCCTAGAATAATGGTAGATGCTGTTGGAGACAGCATATTGAACTAAATTAAATGTTGTCTGATTCCACAGAGTTCTTGTTAAGTTCTTGGTTAAGCTAAATTGAAACTCCATGTTCAGTGGCAGTCTGCTTCTAAATATCAGCTGCTGGGAAGAAACAAGAGGAGAGGTGTCTTGCTTACTCGGAGGCAGTCCTACAAGCATTTGGTTGACACTGTTTTACATCTGATCTGATTCATCTTCTGATCTGATTCAGCAAAACTTCTAGTTTTGGTTTTGCTGATAAGCAAATTGATGTAATCCATTCAAAGGAAGGTGATTCATTAACCCAGATTTCCTTGTCAGTTGGTAAAACCTAGTTAGATAGCTACTCTTTTGAGCATCTACTTTATCATCTTTGAATCAAATGATTCTTGAGGCACCTTAGATTAGTTTGCATTTCTACGTTTTAAAAACGCACATACAATCCCAGCTACCTGTAGTTGTTTAGTAGCATATGATTGTGACTATTCTAAACTGCACTTCCTGGGTAGCTGATATTAGGGGATAAAGTATTTCTGAATATCAGTATTTCTGGCAGGGAAAGGTTAGCTTTTTGTAGCTGCTCCTTTCCTTGCCAGTGGAGACATTGGCACAGCCCTCCCTGTTACCTAGTTTCCACAGGTGGGGAGCCTGCATGTGGATTGGCATACTCTGGCAAGAGTGATGAACAAGCTTTAGTCATGAGGCCTGGAAGCAGACACCCTGGAAAACTGTGCTTCATTTAGCTGAGCCTAGTTCTTTTCTTCCCTCTCTCTAGATCAAGGGTGTCCAAACTTTTTGGCAGGAGGGCCACATCATCTCTTTGACAGTGTCGGGGGCCAGAAAACTAATTTACATTACAAATTTGAATAAGTTTACATATAAGAATGTATTGGAGAGTATTACAAGGCTTGCCCAAAGGCCAGATGAAGGGATCTTGCCGCTAGCCGTGTTGAGGCTCACCATGGCTGAATCTGGCCCCTTGACCTGGATTTGGACACCCCTGCTCTAGGGAACTGTGCTTGGCCAAGACATCCAAGGGCATTTTAACTGGAGTGTAGCCAAGAACACCTCTGTTCCTTGCTTTTTCCTTTTGTTCTGGAGCAAAAGGAGGAAGCATTGCCTGGAGAAAGAGAGGCTACCCTTATTGAAGTGACCACAGTTGTGGCTTGGCAAGCAAACAGCTGTAGAACATACTGAAGTTATATGCTGTTTTCCAGCAAGAAACCATAAAATGGTTTATATAGGAAAATAAATGGAAAAATGGTTCCCTGTACCAAAAGAGTTTGCAGTCTGATGAAGTATCTTGAGAAACATTGCAAATATGTGTGAAAAAATACATGGTGCTGGGGCCAATGGGGGCAGTTGTGCTTCCCTTGCTAAACAAAAGCAATCAATATAAAAGGTATCTTTAGCCTAGTTATTGTTCTTCCTAGGAGATGGGTAATATTGTTCCCATCAGATCCTTAGTTTTCTAGTTATGGCAGAGGCTAGAGGGGAGTTTTTGATCTGTCTGCAAACCTAGGAAAATGTCTTAAAATGGACAGCATTGCCTCTCCCAGTAAATGTGGGCAGATCTGTATATGATCTGAAATTCTCCTGCAGGTGGCCCTGTGAGCCAGAGAGTTATTGAGAACTTCAGATTCTGGCTTCCCAGAGAGTTTGGTGGCTAAGTGTTACATGTTGATCCACACTCTTTCCTGGAAGGATGATGAGGCAGAGAAGTGGGGGTTTCCCCCACTGGTTTTGTTATAAAAATGTAGCAATAGTCAAATGATAAGGTAATAGAAAGCAGCATATGGAGCTGATACTTCTCGCATGAAGGGAGGAAGGAAAAGGAAGGTGCTATGTATTTCATGATTTTGACCCAGTTTCCAGAGTTCATATTGTTGGCAAGAGCTTGCATTTATTTGGAACTTCCACCCCTGTCATTAATTCTGGAAGAAAGATCTGAGTTTGTTAAGACTCCTCTTTAATTTTATAAACCATCCAATAGATTGACTCTTATAGTTTCAGGTAAAAGTTTGCAAATGTCTGGAAAGGAGGGACTAGAAGTTTCTGAAGCTGGGATTGGTGAGGTTCAGGCTTGTGGGAACCCTATTCCTCCTTCCTCTCCTGAATTATAACAGTGAGGTCTGCTTAGATCCAGGTATAAAATAGTGATTGGTGGGCAAAAACTCCATGTGAAATTTGGATGTAGAATGACTCTGAGCACATGTTCAGCCCAGGACGTTTTTGCTTTTTGGTGCACAGAGCTGAGTTTGTATTTTTCACACAGACACTTACTCCCAGTGGTCCGCCACCTTCTCCAAATTCATTTCAGCGGTCTAATTTGAAAAAAAGTCTTGTTGGCATCATATTGGTCATTCCTCACTTCCAGTAGGTTCTGCTTTCCTTCTATAACACCTCAATTCAAAAGGCCTGAACTTAAATTTTAAAAAAGAAGAGAAAGACAAGTTGGACTAGAGGTGCAGCTTTGATTTCCTTCAGCAATGCCATTCTTATAACAACAAATTAATGGTGGATGGGTTTATCATTGGCTACAGCTAATTGTTGATAGTAGAACTTCCATGTACAATGGCAATCTGCCTCCAAGTATTTCTTGCAGAAGCAAACAGGGAAGGACTTCATGCCCTATTTGTCAGTTTTTTTACTGTAAGTATCTTGTCAACTATTGAAAGGAAAATCTGTTCTAAGTAATCCCTAGGATTTTTCCTCAAATTAAATAATATATATAATTTACAATTGTTTAATGTTGTATAACACTTCAGATTAAATATAATCTGGCCACCCATCACAGGTGGGTGCATGATTGTGATTTGATTATATACATTGCACTATTACAAAGAATAAAAAGATGGGCCTGTGCCCTATGATGCATACAGTCTGGATATTGACACCAGGGGAAAAGGAGACAAATGGAGGTGGGGAAAAATGTGATCATTTCATTAATATGTACTGTCGTGTAATTTATACTTTTGTATCTGAAAAATAAGTGAATGCAAATTCATTATTCTCCTTGTTTGCCTTTTACTTGCAGGCAATATTTTAATACCACTTCAGATTTGTACATGAATTCCATCAGCAGGCCGTCATTCTCTGACAACTATGCACCTACAAACCTTCTTGATTTCTTACCCAAAAATGGAGATTTTCCTCAGGTAAGAGTAAGCAATCATGGTGTGTGTTTAAAATGGATTTGCCTGTACAGAAGTCTGGTTCTCCTCTCCCCCCAAAATAAACAGTCTCTTCTTGTGTGGAAAGTTGACTGACAGTGCAATCCTAAAGGCACTTCTGCACCATTCCTGGAGGGTTAAGTCAGTGCACAGACACGTGCCCGCTTCCCCACACCACGGGAATGAGGTAACAGGTGAGTAGTACTGGACAAGGATTGCACCCTGAATGTGGTGCAAAATGCTGATTTGCAGTGTGAATTGAATTTTTAAATGAGGTAGAGTTTGGTTGATTAAGAAAGCAGCCTGCAAGATACAATAATTAAATGCTTTGAAGATGGGGAATTTTTACCCCTCCTTTTTTTGAGAGAGAAGCCTGAATTCCTTAGAAAACTAGAAATCCTTTCAGAGTCTTGGTGTTGATGGCACTGGGGAGAGAAATACTAAATGGACATTTAATTGACATTATAAAATTGAGAAACTTGGAGTGATGATGCTTTCCCTAGGTATTTATTGACTGAACAATTCAACATGCACTCTCAAACACTTAACTCCAAATATAAAAATCATAGACTGCTGTGTTGCTCCATTAGCACAAATCCAGAAGCCATGGTGCTGTAATACCTTTAGCAACATGACACACTGTCTTGATACCATCCTAATATGATTGGGACAAAATGACTGCCAAAGTCTTGAGTGGAAGGTTTTGAGTTTTCCAGATTTCTTCAAGCACCTTAGTTTTTAAGCAGAGCAAAACAGGAGAGTAGAGGGGGACTGTTCAGTTATAGGACCTCAAATATTTGCAGTTGAATAGTCTTGAGATATGATGCAACAGGAGTTTGGTACACCAAGTCTGCCATCCTATAAAGGTCCCCCTGCAGGTTAACTGCCAGTCGTTTCTGACTGTAGAGTGCAGTGCTCATCCCCGTTTACAAGCCTTTAGAGCCAACATTGTCCAAAGACACTTCCGTGCTCATGGGGCCGGCATGACTATACGCCGAGGCGCACAGAACACTGTTACATTTCCCACCAAGGTGGTACCTATTTAGATGCTTGCATTTACATGCTTTCGAACTGCTAGGTTGGCAGGAGCTGGGCTAAGGATGGGAGCTCACCCCTTCTTGTGGGGACCCGGGTTTCGAACCCTGGCCTGCTGTTTAACAGGCATAGTGTCTTAAACCACTTGTGCCACCACTGCCTGGTCTGCCATCCTATACGTTGAATGTAGCTGAATACACTGATGGTGCAGTCCTAACTTAGGACTGGTTTTCCCATTTCTGTGTTGATGTAGAGAGGCAAACTCATGTCTGTGCGCTAGCCAAACTCTCCCTCAGGAGTGGCATAGAAGTGCCTTACATCACTTTTGTGATACTCCTGGACCAGCACAGGACTTGTGCCTGGCTTAAGCCAGTCTAACTGGGTGTTAGGATTGCAGCCTGAGACTTGCTTCTAAAAAGACGCACGTACGATCACTCTGTTAATTAGATCAGCATTACAGGTGCTGGTTTCAGGGTGCTCCTTAGGCTTCTGGGACAGAACAAAGACCTTTGTTCATTTTCAGGAAATAGGAAATATAGCATTTACTCTACTTTTTCTTGAACCTTAGTTAATATGAAACCCATACATCCAGTCTTCCCCCATTGCGGTGCCCATGATAGAGCAGAAGAGAAACATACTGATCTTTATATTGCCAAAGTTAATTTCACAATTCTGGTTGTGATTTCCTGTGATTCTCTTGGAACAGCCATGGGTGATATTGCCAGATTTCACAATTCTAGGTTCCGATGAATCTGAGTCCCATAATATTGCTTCTCATATGAGACTTTATGTCTTGATTCTTCCTACCTGCCACTTGACAGATCTAGGTGAGTGGGTTGTGAGAGGGAGGAGGAACCCAAACCTGCTGTGCTGTTGATGGCATCATCAGGACTACAGCTGGGCATGTAACCAAAGTGGTGTAAAAATAGGATAGATTTCATAGTTTCATGACAAGTGTAACCATGATAAGGGGTTTACTCTATCTCTAAGAACAATAGCTTTTTTCAAGGCTAAATATTTCTGAATTACCTAGGGATTCTCTTCTCCTCTTCCATTATTATCTTAGGTTCTATATGCATGGGAGGGACTTTCTCTTTCGTAGCTTTTCTAGTAGATCAACAATTGGGATCCAAGTCTATTTCACACATGAAATATTTTTGTTTTGTTACATTTAAATGAAAGGCTGGAGGACTGTGGAATTTACAGTGTAACATCTAAGTTTCTTTGGTACTCAAAGAGAACAGACAGGTGACGAAGGCCTTTGCGACAGTTTGTCACCAATTAACTAGCAACGTTGCCAATTACATGGCCAGGCTTGATTCACTTATGTTATGGGTTGGGCACTGTTCCAAGAAAAACGAATGCCTTACAGGTAAGGCTTATCCTTAAGCATTACAGATGCAATTGGATCAGCTGCTAATCCCTGGAGCAAAAGAAAAAAAAGTAACCCACTTTTTCTCACTCCAAGTAAGCTGAACCACATTCCTTGTATGCCTTCAGGAGCACCTCATCCCACATCTGCAATCCCCATTCCTTAAGAGCCTGAGTTTTAAGAGCATCCAGAGGGTGTGGGATTTTTCAAAAAAGCTGTTGGAATTCACTTCCGGGTTAGTGATAAAAAACTGGAAATGCGTTTTGATAGTACTTTTTTACAGTTTCTAAGGTTTGGGGAGTCTTGCAGAGGCATTTACAGAGGCTCCCTGTACCTCTTTACCCTAGATGCTGGTGATGCTGGTAAGAGATAAGGAAACACCCCTTCTGTTCTGGCAGCAGCCCAATCCTGAGGATTGTGTCACTGCCTTCTCGCTGCCTCTTAAAGTGGCATAGGCCAGTGCTTCCCGGATTGATATGCTGCAGCTCCCCAGTTTGGGATACACTGGCTCTGCACTCATTGGCAACAATTCTTCCACTGAGTTCTATATAATTATTCCTAACCCTATCCACAGCTTCCAGAGGTTGAACTTGGGCAATTCTACAAGCAGAGTAGGTGCTTTCCCTCCAAGCATCAGCCAGGATTAATTACCTTCATTTATGGAAATAAAATTTGGAGGTTCTTTTGATGGGGCCTTTTCAGAGGGTGCACCATGGTGAGTTATAAAAGACATTCTAGCCATCTACTGCTGCCCGTAAGGTGGTTTTCTACTCCAGTGCTGTTGGCTTTATCTATTTCAAGGAACCCAGTAAAAACAGCAGTAAACTGTTGACTGATCTACTAGTGGAAAATTGGTAGCAAATTATATTAGACAAGCTTGGAGTCTTGAGGTGGCAATGATGGATAACTTTAGCTGATCATGAAAAGTGTGTGTAGTGGTGGATGTATGAGGATGGTGATTTATAATCTTGTTTTGGTTTCTTGGGAACCTACAGATAGAGTTTTGGGGATTGGCAAAAGCTTTTACTGATACAGTACAGGTGTCCCTCATTATCCATTAGGGTTCTGTTTCGAAAATTCCCGTGGATAGAAAAATCCACGTACACTATACAGAAAGTAATGGAAAAATAGGTTGAAATAGTCACTCCAGGTTTCTTGTTCCTTTATTGCACCTAACTGAATAAGGTACTACCTCAATATCTAAAACACTTCCAGCTGGGACTGAAAAATGGCATGGTTGCCTGCATGACTACTTATCTGCAGCAGTCGAAAGCAGTTTTTAAACTGTGATTTGCAGTGGCCATTCGTATCGAGTCAAATCCGTGTATAAAAAAATCTGTGCATAACGAAGTTGGACATGTAGTGATAAGTTTTAGGAAGGGATATAACCCTCCTAAAGCATTTTGTGACCTGAGTGGGAGAGCAAGAAGGAAAATTAAAAGGAAGATGGAAAACATTGGTCTTGTGAGAAGGCAAAGCAGTGGGGAGAGGTTGGCTGTGGTTTCTGGTGAAATTTTACAACTTTCTTGAGTGTCTGGATTTATATGCAACACACCGGAAATTATTTTAACCTGCAGTAAGCCTTTAGAATCTTTAAACTAAAATCCTTGAGGATAGGAACCTGCTTAGAGAATTCAACAAAACTGCATAAATACCAATAGAAATGTGTAAAGAGAGGATGCCATCCTATACACACTCTCCTGAAATCAAGTCCCATAGAATACAAAGGGGCTTACTTCTGAGTAGACATGCTTAGGATTGCACCCATAATAATCTTGTTGGTTGATTTTAGAAGGAACCTATTTTTCTGAAGCTGCTTTGGCTAGGAAATTATTTGAATATGAATCTCCCCAAATAGACAGCTGCTAGCACACATCCAAACAAACAATATTAAAAACACCCTAGATGTTTAGTTTACAACCAAGATTTTCTTTGAACCTGGGCCAGCACTCCATGAGGCAACAGCTGTGCCAAAATCTGATTTTTGAAAAATGTCAGTGATAAGGCAGCACAAGCAGGTTAAAGGGTTTTGGGCACATCTATGTAGGTTTGCTGTTTTTTCATTGGGCTGCTGAATGGGTACCCCATGTGAAACCCTGTCAGACCGGTTGTCCCAGCTATCCTTTACCTTTTCTCCTTTCTTAGTATTATTGAGCTGGTGGAGAGCATTTACTAGAAGTGCATGTTGTGCTTTTTAATTTAATACTGTTGTCGGTTGTTGGCACTTGTTCAAAGTGACATACACTGGTGTTCTTTTTACTCATCATTACTTTGGATGTTGGATCACCAGTTGCCTGCTCCGTGTGTGTATATAGCTGATTGTGGCAATTAACATAGTTGTATGGGTCACCACGTCACATACAGTGATGGAATATTTTTGATCATGTGCAGAGTATTCCTCTCACTATTGAACTGCCAGGCACCAGATTCCTATTTTCGAGTCTGCAACTTGTGACATATTTACAGGATCTCTGCTTACACCCCTCACTCTCATTCCCTTAGACTGCAATCCTCATTCCATGTTAGGCTGGTCTAAGTCCTGGCATAAGTCCTTTGCTGACCTGAGGGTGTTACAAAAGTGCAGTTTTCGTGCCACTCCTGGGGGAGTACTTGGCCCAGTGCACAGCCATGCATTTGCCTCCCTACATTACTACAGGTATGGGAAGACCGATGAGTTGTGCTGGCGTAGGTTAGGATTTTACCCGTAGCAATTTTTGAAATCATTTTTTATTTTTAAACATATTTTCTTTCTTATATCACATTCTCAATCTGAAATGCCCTGAGAATCTCGCATCATTTTGCGTTTGAAAGGAATAAGGGGATGGTTCTGCATTCCCAAAGTCAATCACAACCTTAATAAGAAAGCTTGCAACAACTGCTGGAAATGCAGCTTTGTAGCATAAATGGGGACACTTCTTTCCCTGCTCAGACTGAAAATACATCACTTAAGAAATGTTCTGCTTAGCTATAGAGTGGGCCTGGGAACAAGATCAGTTTCAGATAATATTGGAACTCAGCAAAGCAAGGGATAAATAAACCACTTGAAACCTGGAGTTCTTCAGGTTAGGGGCTGTTAATGGAAAGACCCCTCACGCCTTTTGTGTCTTAACTAGGACTTGTGCCCAGCACATTCATGTGCCCCAAACAAGTCACAGTCAAAAAGTGTACTCTTTCTGGATACATTCAGCTTTTCGTTGGAGTTTTCTTCTCCTAAACTTTCCCAAATAAACTTTTTTTAACCTAAGTTTATTTGGATCTAGACCTGAGCTCTGCCTGATGCTGTATAAATGGAAGCAGTACATGGTGCTTAGTGGTTCAGTGAATTCTGTTGTCAGTTTGTTGTCCCATTAATTGGGCAATATAAAGAGCAAAAACCAAAATATAACTTGGAGGCATATTCCTTTCTCTAGGAGGGAATACCTAGACTATGAGGGCAACTTGCTGTAACAAATACATGCTGACTTCATGTCTCGGATTAGGAAAAGCTCTTGCTCTTCTTTTTCATGCAAGTTTAAAACCCTTGTTTGAGATTGTGCCTGCTTTGACCACGTGCATAGCGTTTAAAAACAAGAGGAATGTGCCTTTCCCTTCCAAGTGTCTGTTTGTCATATGCAAATGTGGGCAGATTTAAGAGCATTAACGGATTAAAACCCATTTACTTAATTGGCTAATATATATTTAATTAGCTGACAACTCTAGTGAAAGATTCTGTGTCATCAGAGATTGGCACACGGAACGAAGGAGTGACTGGTTCAAATGACTGGTTCAAATGGCTCAGTGTGATCATACAGGATGTCATACTAGGCCTTTATAGTTGAATCCTGAAGTCACCTGTGAAGTTCAAAGTCATGAAACATTTAGCATCTGTTCAGTAGATTGTTACGAAACTTCTCAGATTTGGTGTGGGTTAATTACCTTCTCTGCTATGGGGCCCATTTTTGGGGCTCCAAAAAAAAATCCATTGGTCAAATGGTTCTTGCTCTCATTTTCTCTTCATTAAATTGGGAATAGCACTGATAGTCTTCAAAAGGCAGCCATAAATGATAATGCAAAGTTCAGGAAAATTCTTGGGGAAGGATCGTAGCACAGTGGTAGAGCACCTGCTTGGTATCCAGAAGGTGCCAGTCTCAATAATTCCTGACAACACCTCCAAAACCTCTGCCTGAAACCCTGGATAGCCACTGGCAGTCTGTGAAAATAATAGTAAACTAGCTGAACCAAGGATCGGTCTTGAGATGAAGCAGCTTCACATTGTCTTGGAACTGGCTCAGTTCTAGTTCTGATTGACAAGAGGAGAAACATAATTCATACAACATTGCTTATTTGAAGAAACAGCAGGGAACTGGGCAAGAGACACTCTTTCAAGTGGTGTTCCTCTTTTATTTAGCAGGAGGAGAGTAATTGGTCTTGCACACCCCCAGCAATGTCTGCTCTAGTGGCCTCTGCTGGTGTTCTTTTTTGCATTTTAGATTGTGAGCCCTTTTGGGACAGGTTTCCGTTAGCTATTAATTGGCTATTTATTTTTTTCATTTTCTTGTAAACCGCTTTGTGACCTTTTCAGTTGAAAAGCGGTATATAAATACTGTAGATAGATAGATATTACAACTGAGGGACAGCCATAAGTGAAAGCGAAACAGCACTAGAACATTCAGTTTCAAATTAAAGCATAATTCTAATAATGTACATTGCTTAAATCTGAAGAATTGCATCAATAACCCCGTGAAAGGAACAAGACTCAATGCTGCCTGTTTTCTCCCTGCTTGAATTGCAGGAGAAGCAGAGTGGGACTGATCAGCCTGCTGTGGTTTTTATAAAATTTAGGGAGCATGATGTAACTAAGAGTTTTGGGGAGGCAGGCATACTGATTCCAGTAAGAGTTCCCCATCTTCAAGGGCTGAGAAAAGAAGAGTTTGAATACCTATACAGTCCTGATGTGATTCAAAGTCATCTGAAATTCTCGAGGGCTTGTGATTCATTCTAGTTGAGGCCAGGAAATGTGCCCCTCCAGCATTCTGAGTTTTATTTTAGTCAGGCCCTTATTTTGACCTAGTAACTTGACACTTTAAAAAATTTCATTTTAAAGTTTCTGGTAGATAGGAGGAAGCAAATTCGGATTTGGCCTCAGGTTTGGCTCATCCTCTTATATTAGCATTGTGATAGAAAATACATAAAAATTCATTCTTTTTCCTACTGCTGCAATTTTCATGGATTTTCCTTTTTAAGGTGTTGTTTCCTTGTTTTTTGTCCCATGTAAAGCACATGTGTGTTGAAGAAAAGATGGAATATGCGTTTTGAAAAAATTACAACCTACAGGGCCAGTCATTCTCAACCTCACCTACCTCACAGGGTTGTTGTGAGGACAAAAGGATAAAACCTTTCTAACTGCCTTGGGATTTGGCATGGGAAAGATGGGATATAAATTCCTTAAATAAATAAAATTTTGTTTGGTGTTGGAGAGCAAAAAAAAAAAAAAAGGAATCCATGGTGGAATCTGTCAAGTGCTATTTTATGGCACTCCCTGCAAAACCTAAATTTAGCTGATAGATTTGGTTCACGAGTCCATAAAAAAGTTGGTTTTTTAAAAGGGTATTCTGTTCTTCTCTTCTTGCTTAAAGATCTGGAGAAGAGAAGTTGCCCAGACCATTGGGCCATCAGTCAGAGTGCAGCCCTCCAGCGCATATATGTTCCTTTTGTTTACAAAGGCTCTGTGGTTAAATTGCACCACATACAGTAATTCTGCTCTCACTGCCAGTAATTTCCCTGACTTACCAAGCAAGCTTCATTTCCTGAAAGTCAGGCATCCGGACTTAGAGGAAGCAAGTGCCCTCCTCTCTGTGACTAAACCAATCGCTACGGGGCTTTATGGCAGAGGAGAGGGCTGTGTGTGGGACCGGCTTCTCCCAGCCCCCAGCATTTGTTGCCCCCTCCCTTCTTTCTCCTCCTCCTCCTCTTCAGTTTTTTTTCACTCTCTCCCCTTTCTAATTTAGTGCCAATTTTTTAAAAAAAGAATCTTCATGCCACTCTTTTGCCGGCTCCCGACGCAGCTGCTGTCATGAGGTGCGCCTTATTGCCGTTGGGTGCTGAAAAAGTCTGTGTTGCCTCTCTGCCACGCACTGGCTTCTTCCACGACGTCTTGCATGTCAGCTTAATATGTCCCAGGTGCAGTTTTGGCTCAAGTTTGCATCTCTTTTTAAGGTAACATTCCTGCATTTCAATTTCTTTGAAAAAATCCTTATCAACATTTCCGCTACTCTCTCTTGTTTGCATTGCAAAGTGAACATTTCTTTCAGGGAATCTTGGTTTCTGCCTTGTCGTGGGCCAGAGGTCAGAAGACCCTGGTGCCTGCTTTATCATCTTTCCTTTCTAAGGTACAATAGGGTTGTTGAGCACAGGCGACCTGTTGGGTAATTACACTTAGAGAAAGGAGAGGGAGTTTTATTTCTCCGCACTTTAAACTGTCACGGGACAAAAAGATCTTGCAAATAACCTCACTTGGAAGGTTAGCTAAGAAGGGTTGGGAAAAATCTCTGCCTTGCTTGTCTAGTGTTATCCCAGTTCACCCAGTTCACACAGTGAGTTGTATGCCTTTCTGATGACTTCTGCTACCTGTCGGAATTGGGAAAAGTTTTTCTGGTTCCTGAATCAACATCCTTGAGAGAGAAAATTGTGGTATTTTGTTTCTCATTTGACTTGGTCTACCCAGTTTTCAAAGTGGAACTAGCTTCAATCAGCCAGATCGACATCCTTCTGTGTCCTTGGTTGGTCTCTTTTTAGGTGCCAGTGATTTACACAGTTCCTTGATTCTGACTCGTTTCAGAAGTAGTGGCAGAGCACCTTTGGCTACATCTGTTATGGGTTGGAGGCTAATCCAGGAATTGGTATGGTGTTAAGATATAAGAGCTGAAACGTTTTCAACTTAAAACCAAATTCCAAACTCAGTTTTCCTAACAGCTGCTCCTCAAGAGTTGTCCTGTGCTTGTACACTTATGTGTACACACACATCTCCTTTAAAAATAAGTTTCCAAATATTACCTGCCTTGTTGTCTAGTGATCTATTGACTCTCATTCATTCACGGAGATTGTGGAGTCCTTTAGTGGGGCAATTCCATTTTTATTGTCATGTTTTCTCTGAAATCCTAATAGTCACTGATAAACTTCTATTGAACTTCCATGTTCAGATGCAGTTTAATAGCAGTATAACGGAATAATGGTTGCTGTAGTGCAGCAGCAGCGGTGGTGGTTGTATGTTCCAGCCCTGCTTGGGGGCTTTACAGAAGCATCTGGCAAACTTCTGCAGGAAAAGGCATGCTAACCCTATCAAAGCTTCGGTCTTAACCTTCTATGATTCTTCTGCTGTTCCTTGTGTGCTCTTATTTATTAATCTTCTTTTATAGTTTTATTTAAGGGATTTATACCCTGCCTTTCCCATGCCAAATTAAATGCATAAGGCAGTGAATTTCAGTCTTTTTCATCTCATGGCACACCATCAGTTGTTTTTACCATTTACAAGGCACATCATGCTGTTCAAATCCCCAAGTTTTCCTAATAATAAATGCCCCACCCCAAACGCCCCATTGAGAACTATTTGCGGCACACTGGTTGAAAATCACTGGCATAAGGCAACTTAAAAAGCTTTTAATCTTTTGTACTCACAACAATCCTGTGAGGTAAGTGGGGCTGAGAGTGAGTGACTGGCCCAAGATCACCCAGGAAGTTTCATGGCCAAGGAGGGGATTGAACATAGATCTTCCAAGTCTCAGTCCAACTCCACACCATCCTGTCTCTCCTATAGAGGTGAGACATCTATCAGTAGCTATTAATTAAGATAATCAATTTGTGTTGTGTGTCAGGTGCAATCTAACTTTTGATTAGGAATTGCTGGAGATTAGCAACAAGGAAGGTCATTGCCTTCATGCCCAGCTTGTGAACTTTCCAGATGCATCTAATCATTCATTGGTAAAAAAGTGCCAGACTAGCTATGGTTGCTCTGCTGAAATTGGAGAATGCTTGTTTCAGACTTCTCAGTGTTCATATTATGGCAACAAAATCTTGGATTCAGGTGCAGATTGGAGGGTCAAGTCCCTGCTTAGTTGCAAACATTGGTACCATCACCCTTTCAGCTTTATTCACTAGCATGGTCTAAGAAAACAAAATGGTATGCAAAGCTGCTGAAGTTCTTGGTGTACCTCTTTACGTAAAATTTAACCAAAGAATATTGCTTTACATGCAGACTGGCTTCTCTCAGTGTATGCAGGTTTTTAGCTGCACAAATGTATTCAGGCAGGTGAGGAAAAGGATGTTACAAAAGTATTCTAAGTATCCTGGAATTTTGCAGTTTTGTCTTAACAGAATAGCAGGATTGTGGTGCTTTTTCTGGCTGTTTCTATGCATTTAGTAGAACAGTCAGCTTTGGGTTATATTTCTGACATCATGGAAGCATAACCTGGCTTTGCTGTACACCACTGGATTTTGAGTACATATGCACATGTGGTTATATGGAATCCTCTTGGATCAGCTGATGTATTGGATCTATACTAGTTACTAAAACTGATCCAGAATTTCTAGTCATTTTAGCCATTGTTGTTCTGGAAAAAATGTTGTTTCTGAAGAAGGCTAAGGAACGAGCTTCTTTTAATCTTGTTTCTTTAAGTTCTAAATACATTTTTGTTCAACATTTGCTTTTCATGGAGATGGAAGCATTGATGAGGCTAGTGCGTGTGTTTGCCTGGCTGCGGGATTAACTTAGGTTGGCTGGGTAAAGTCTCTCATCTTTGCCAGGCTCGTTTCCTGCCGTCTCTTGGTGCAGCAGGTGGAAGTAATAGCATGCTGCCCTGCATGGCATACAGCCCATGCTTTTCAAGAAAGGTTTGTAACCTTATAGTATTCATTTTGCAAAAAGTTTTGCAACCTTTAAAGTATTTTTATTCTCCTTTCACCTCATAGAGACTCAAAGCGGACTCAAAACATTTTTTGCTTCCCAGATTGTTCTTGTAATTTAGTTCAAGTTCTCCTCTCCCCATGCCAAACCAAATCCAATATCTTTATACTTGCCTTAACCTTGGGAAGAGGCTTCCTTTCTGCGGGCATTGCACACAGGTTCCCCAGCTTTTATCCTCACTTCCACCCTGTGAGGTAGATTGGATTGTTAACTGTCCCAAGGCCATCCTGTGAGCTTCACGGGTAATGGAAGATTTAAACCTTAAACCTGCCCCTCTTTGTTGTTCTGACTACTACACCACATTGTGGAACTGCTGTTGGAGACATTTCTGACAAGGTTGTACTTGCCTTTGGCATGAATTTGGTTTTTAAACTACTGCTGGGAAATGCAGCGCGGTAACTCACTGTTCTGCCTGCAATGCAGGTGGTTTGGGGGGTGGAGAGTAGCAACCTTTTGTCCCCTAGGAAGAGCTGTTGAGCTAAGTGGCCATCCCCTTCCTTTCACAGCTCAAGGTAATGCAGGAGAAGCTCTCCTTTTCTCCATCTCAGGAGAGCAGAGCAGAGAGGACCAGTGGCTGATCAGAAAGTTCATAAGGATATACAAACAACATCTGTGGTTCGGAGTTTAGGTTTCTGTTCCCTACAGTGATCAGCCAGCTATTGCTTGGAAGTCCATCAGCATAGCATGAAAGTAGACCTCCTTCCCAAGTTCTCATTTGATAGTCAGAAGTATTTATTTATTTAATTTAATTTAATTGATTTATATCCCGCCTTTCCTCCCCTGCAAGAGGGAGCTCAACGCGGCTAACATCAAAGGATAAAACACCATTAAATAGAACATAAATAGAGATTAAAACACCATTAAAATATAATTAAAATACAATTAAATTGAAGTAAAAAACATGCAGATTAAAATATTTGTTTAAAACAGTAAAAACAATAAAAACAACTGTCCCCCCACCTCTGCCCCATTAAAATGCTTTCTTAAAATAGAAGGTTTTGAGGCTCCGCCTGAAGCTCTGTAATGAGGGAGCTTTTCTCAGTTCAAAGGGGAAGGAGTTCCAAAGCTGGGGTGTATACAGTTTGCATAGAGGTTCTGTTTAGCCACTCTGGCTAAGAGTTGTTTATATACCTTCCTTAGAAGAGGCCCGCTGGATCCAAGCAAAGGTTTGTCTCGTTCAGCATCCTACCCGTTCAAGTGAATTGTTCAAGTGTTTTTTATTTAGCAGGGGAAGAGTAACTGGCCTTTTACTGGCAAGGAAAGAGTTAACTGTCCCTTTTGGGACAGGCACCCATTAGCTTTTTTACACTCACTTTTTTTGCCTCTGGATCAATCAACAGATTTACAGGCTAAAAAGAACAGAAAAGGGCAGATCACCAAAAGCATCCTGTTTCTTTAGTTTTTAGGATACACCATCAAAATCTTCCTTGCACCAATCCAGAATCTATTTCATCCGGGTCCTATGTTGGCTGCCTGCTTGGCTTTCACCAATCAGGGCAGAGTAAGTGCCAAATAAGACTCTTTCTGAGGTAGCTGTGCCACCATATTTAATCTGCACCAGGGAGAAGAAAAAAAAAATGAGATGTGTTAGAAGAAAAACAGGAGTAGGAAAGGCTCTGAAATAGTAGCATTTTAGCTCCAAACCAAGAACACATGGATGGGAAAAGAACCCTACTGTGTAAAGAAGCAAGATCATTCCAAAGATCCTACTATAGCCAATGTTGTCTCAAATATTAACCACTCAAATATTAACCCATTAGCAAGGAACATTGAAAACTGCTCTTCCCTCTGGTGTGTTCCTAGCACCTGAAATTTAGATGTAAACCTTCCTCTACTTTCCTAAAATTATTTGCTAAAAGGCAATCTAGTCCAGCAATCTCGTACATATGCACGTCACCTCTGCAAAACAGGTCCTTTTTCCTGCACCTCTGCAAAACATCCTTTTTCCTCTCCATCTTTCTTGGCCCTAGCATTTTGGTACTGCCATCACCCTGCAGCATTAGGTTTGGCTTCTGAGCCTGGAAACTGATGTCATAGAACACAGATATATGGCAGGAATATCCGATCAAAGAGGGTGTATTTGGTGTCAGTGGGATGTGTAGGATATTTCTTCTCCAAGGTTCCAGGGTTGAATAATAACTGTTCTTGTTCTGATCTCTCTGTACTTCAGCAAAGCCCCTTTTTTTCCATTTGTGCCTCTTATGTCCCTGTGGCTGTGCCTGCTGTGAAGAACCACTAGAACAGAGTGACTAAGCCTGAAGATTCAAGGATCAGATCCCATTTTTGCCACCCATTCTCCTTTTCAAGTCTTAGTGGAGTCTGATTCACTTACAGTCTAGTCCTGTGCAGGGTTACTCAAACACTAAACTCCATAAGCTTTACTTTACAAAGTTTACTTTGTCAGTTGTGGGTGCAAACAGGAACAGAATTGGAGGAGCACATCAAATATAGCAGGAAAACAAGTCCTGTGAGAAAAGGTTGAAACATTTGCACATGTTTAGCTGGGAAAAGAAAAGGTTGAGGCAGGAACTTAAAGCACTCTTCAGATTTCTGAAGGGATGTAATGTGGGAGCAAAAAACCTATTCTCCACTGCTCTAGAGAGCAGGACTAGATCTTATGGGTTTACAGTAAGTTACAGAAGGTTAGACTTCAGTTAAATGTTCAGAAAAACTTCTTAATGGTAAAAGTCATTCACTAATTACTGGAACCAGTTAACATTTGCGCATGTTGTCCCTTGCTGGGAGTTTTCAAATGGAAGCTGGATGACCATCTGCTTAGATACTGTAGCTCTGGATTTTCTGCATTGTAGGAATTTGACTAGATGGACAAGCACGCCCAGTAACTAATTGATAATCCTGGCTTTCTGCAAAATGTACATTCAGTGAATTATGTAAACCTGCAGTAGTTTAGAACAGAACACCAGCAAACTTAAAGTAATAATTCAGGAAAGCACACTGGTATTCCAAAAAGCCTTTTACAAGTCTTCACTACCTTGCTAAAAGTGGCTAGTGGCTGGGCTGGACATACCTCTCCAGGGTGGCTATTCCATAATAATGTGACATTGCATGTCATAGTGATTAGAATAGAATAGTCCCTCTCAGATTGCCCTGCTAGACATGTCAATTTAGGGTGCAATGCTCATCTCCAATGCTAGGCCAAAGAGCCAACTTTGTCCATGGTAATGTGGCTGGCATGACTATAAGCATGGTGCATGGAACACTGTCACTTTCCCACCAAAGTCCCACTGATTTATTCATGTACATGCTTTTGAATTGCTAGGTTGGCAGGATCTGGGCCAGAGACAGGAGCTCACTCCGTCTTGAACTGCTGATCTGCTGGAATTCGGGTCAAGTAGTGTTCTGACCTCAGCATTCTAACCACTGAGCCACTGCAGCCCTCTTATAGTGATTAGAGTCCATGTATTGTACTAGTTACATATGGGCTAAAATTGGGGTGTTTGGGATTTTTGCTGCTGGTCAGCCAATGAAGCTCATTGGTGGTAGCCAGGCCATTCATTCCTTCTCAGCCAAACCTCCCTCACAGAGTGAAGGGAGAAAGCTCCTTGGAGGAAGGATGGGATAAGAATGTCATGAAATAAAATTCTTGAATCCAATAGTTTTTGGCCTGGCCTCTGGTTTTCCATTTTTCACAGCTGAAAACATCTGATTCACTTACATCTGATTCTTCGTGTTGAAAAAGGTTTTTCCTGTTGAATAAAAAAATAAACACAAAACCTTTGCTCAGTGGACACTGCTTGCAGAATTCCCCTGTGCACTTTTTTTACCACCCTGTGCACTTTTTGTATTTAAGGGCTATGGGGTAGAGCACCTTCTTTGCTTGCAGAAGTTCCCAGGTTCAATCTGTGCTGCAGACCGATCTGAAATCTTGGAGAGCCACTCCCGGTCTATATAGGTGCTACTGAGGTAGAGAATTCAAGGGTCTGACTCTATAAAACACTTAAATGCGTTGATCAGAAGCATCCATAGCTCAATAATAGAAGCTATATGGAAGATCCTTGTCATCTCAGGCAACAAGGTTGGGAATGACCCCCAAAGATTCTATCAATTGACTGGACTGTGCTGGCCTATGCTGCGACTTGGTGTAAGGCAGCATCATTATGTTTTGAGTTATAGCACATGTATTTCTGTATCTCTTAGGATGACATTGATGAGTTGTGTTGGTAATGATTCTGTGCTTTAGCTACTGTTTGTTCCTATTTTTGGCCTTAAATGTATGTACTGACTGTACACAAAGTTAGCCTGTGGCTTTGCAGTGATTTGCAATTTCTTGTGTCTGCTGTATACACAAGGTAATTTTGAGCCTGACCTGGATATGCATCTTTGCCTGCCAAAAGCAGAACTAGAACCAATGGGTACTGGAAAAAATTCCTGACTGTGAGGGCGTTTCGGCAGTGGAACAGATTGCCAAGGGAGGTGGTGGACTCTCCCTCACTAGGGATCTTCAAGCGGAGGCTCGACAAGCACCTGTCGGGGATGCTCTAGGGGGATTTCCTGCTGCAGGCAGGGGGTTGGACTAGATGACCTACTAGGTCCCTTCCAACTCTATGATTCTATGATTCTAAGTTCAGGATTCTATCCCACTTGCGTGTGATGTGTCCATGCTACAGACTGAAGTGGTCAACTGAGCTATACTACTTCAGGCTGCATTTGCAGAGGTGCATATGTGTATTTGCAGAGGTGCATGGACCACTCATCTACAAATTGAAAAAGAAAACTAGCACAGAGAGAGATTCTAGCCCAGTGTAGGTTTTGCTATGTAGTTTTCTACTGGCAGGGAGTTAAAGGGAAAAAATGCTCAATACATGGATTCTCCCTCCCACATTCTGAAATGGTACAGTCCACTCCACTACTGTACTTCATTTTTCTCCATGTATGGAACAGGATCAAGAAATTGAATCATGAATAAGCAGCACATGCAAATGAAGGGTAGGGATAAACAACTAGCCACTGCTACTATCTAGTTAATCCCTTGAATTTTATGTGGCAAAGTGAAAGGGATTGTGGTCTGGAATGTGACAAGGCAGAATGAGCCAGACCAAACATTCATGTCTACTAACCATGTCTACTGAAAAGTAAGCTCCATTGTGTTCATTGTGTTACTCCCAGACAAGTGTCTTTAGGATTGCAGCCTTCGTCAAATAGGGCCACCAGTGTTTGGCATTCTCTCTCTTTACTTCATCCCATAGAAGTGAATGGTTGACATTCACTCCACCACATTTCTTTGAGAAAAGGTTGTAGTTTTTGGAGCCCTGCATTTAGAATAAAGGCAACTAGGAGGACATGATAAAGTTATAAAATGGTACACGGTATAAAGAAAGAAGAGACCTTTTTTTCTTAATAATGCAAGAACTTGAGGGGGTCCACTAAGTGAAATTGCAGAGCAGTACATTCAAGAAAAATGTGTTGCTTGAAATGCAACATTCAGTTTTTGGGCTGGGGTATGATGGGAGGGTGCAAATAACCACCTTTGAGCACAAACCTAACCACATCTACTCAGAAGTAAGCCCCATTGTATTCCATGGCTCTTACTCCCAGGAAAGTATGCTTAGGATTGCAGCTTTAGTGTGGCAGTGAAAAGTAAGGGATGTACAATCTCTCTTTCATTCCTTCTCCAGGACTCTTCGTACCTCAATGAACTCTCCAGCAACTCCCTCTTCTCCTCCCCTGCTGACTCCCTCTCGGACATCGCAGATGCTCAGGAATTCCTGCCGATCGATGGCCTCAGCCGTGTGCCAACGATATGGGACATCAACACACCACAGCAGAACCAAATAGAGGTCAGCCCCTAACTAGCAGTAACTGAGGACGTGTCAAAGCATTTCTGCAGTTTTCTGATGGTTTTGTTCAAAGACAGAGTTTAACCTTCAGAGCTGGTGTCACATAATGGTCAGAGGCTGGGCTGCAAATCTGGATTTCTCAAATTTAATTTTTTGCTGTTATGAAGAGTCTTCGCCATGGGTGGCTTTTGACAGACCATTGCTTTTCAGCTTTAGCTCTCCCCCCTACAATATGTGAAAAATAATATTTACTCAACGAAATGATTGTAAGGGGCCATGAAGATCATGTGTGTGAGATGCTTTAAAAACTCAGGAAACACTATGCAAATTCAAGCATCAGGGTTTTTGCTGCTGTTGTAAATATCTCCAAATGCGTGCCTTTAAACATTTTTTAAAAAAATGTCTATAACTTGCAGCTGCACATATTTCAAAATGTAGTCTTGAGTATGAAAGGTTGCCACTTAGATCCATCACTTAAACTTGCAGCTTTTATGCTCATATACCTTTATGATCAGTTTTGAATGCTGCATGGTGGTAAGCCAATTGACTGAACAGTGCTAAGCTTGGGTAAAAATAAATACTTTGTTACCTGCAGGCTCACGTGGATGGCTTTGAAAAACAGACACACACGTATGCACGTGCACACAAAACTTCCCCTACTCTCCTCTCCAACTTCCTGTTGGTAATTGTGACTCAGACTTCCAGTAATGGTGCTTTTTAAAAAGGGAAATAATTACAGCATGTTTCTGCGTTTTGGATTTCCCATATTACAACTTCTGCTTCAGGAATACCTATTTTTTATAATCCCAGCAAATCTATCCTTGATGATAAAGTTGAAAAAGAATGACTTTGACAAGGACTTAATTGTTCTTGAATTCACCCCAATTTACTTTATTGTTTTTGGGAGTTGGTATATATTTGGGGCAGATAGATTCTCATTTGATTTGAGCCTTCAAATGGCTCAAATGATTTTTATAATGAGCAATATCTGTATATATAATGAGCAATGTCTGTATATATAAAATTTTTATAATGAGCAATATCTGTATATATAAAACTGAAAAGTCACTGACTCATCAACGCCCAGCCAAAACCGCCAGACCTAGAGACATGAAATTTGGGGAGTGAGTTCCTTCCATGATGGAGTTACCCACTAAGAACCAGTTTTGGGAAATTCAAACTGGAAGGTGGTTAAAAGGGGCACAATGCATTTTTGTTGCTATACTTTACATTGAAGAATAGCTGACTAATCAATGCCCTTCCCCAATCCTTCGACTTAAAAGCTTGAAATTAAAGTCTGGGGGTGGGGAGGTTGGGGTTATTCCTTATATATTGTGAGCATCCACTAAGAACTGATTTTGAGAAATTTAACCCCTAAATGTTTTCACCTCAATACTTAACATTGAAGACTGATCAGGCCCTGCCCTAAATTCTTCACCTGCCCAATAGGGATATCCATGGTTAAGGAAGGTTAAGGAGGGTGTGTGTGTTGCACTGGGAAGGGGGTTACATGGAGGATTGGGAGATGGTGCATGGGGGTGTGTTGCACAAGGGAATGCTGTACCGGGGGGGCGGGGTTAAGGCTGTGCCTTGGCATCCATCAGTCTTGAAAGAATATGGTATCATGCTCGATGCTGACACTGCATGTGAAGCACCAGGGCCAGGGTAGATTGTTATGGAGGATATGCAAGCGGCAAATTCCCCCTATCCTCACCACTCAAATAGTCCAGTGGAAAGGCAGAGCCAATACGATTGGATCCAGCTGCGTTGCAGAACTGGGCTAAGGACAGGAGCTCACCCTCTCTTGTGGGGACCCAGGTCTCATACCTTGTCCTTCTGGTTAACAGGCACAGTGTCTTAACCACTTGTGCCACCCACAGCCCCAAGGCTGTGCCTGGTCACACAAATATTGTTGAAATTTTACGCCCACAACACAGACACATTTCACTAGTCATGTATAAATTAATCACGTGAAAGCAATATGTATGGATGTTTTAGGCTTTTATTTTGTCATATCTACAATTTTCTTGTGCATCCTATATTTTGGGAGTGTCTTGTCCTCTTTTTTGATTATGACATATGGTTACCCTGGGCACATCAATTTGACAGGTGTCCCAAGCTGAAATGCCTGAGTAACCACTGTTCTGGAGTACTTTTCTTCCAGAAAAAAATGAAAGGCTGCAATCCTGTTCTTTACTTACATAGAAGTAAACGCAGATCAGTTCAGAGGGAATTAGTTCTGAGCAGACACTTGGAAGGTGTTTTTAGGTGGGATGAAAAAATTAAAAATAGAAAGGTAACTTTTTATCCAAATACTTTCCATGTGCTGTGGTGAAATGCTACTCCAAGGGTTAAATCCATTTGGATTTTAGAGTAATTATGTTTTCCAATTACTCTCCCTTTTCATTTGTAGGAAAGAAATTATTACTACTAGTAGCTCATTTTCTCTTGAGGGTATCAGTCATTAGACTGTTGGTGACAGTCTTTTTAAAAGGGCGAAGTAATAGAGCCACTAAGGGCGCAATCCAGAGTAACTATGGGGAGTCCTTGCTCCGGTGTAAGAACAATTTGCTCTGGATTGCAATATGAATTTCCCATAGGTTTTCACTATATTGTGCAGTAACTACGTGTACACGTAATGTCTCTTACGTGCTCCCGTAGTTACTCTGGATTGCGCCCTAACTTGAGTTATTGTAAAGAAGGCACTTCTGGACTAGGCATGACCCCAGAAAACAATGTGTTTAAGGGTTAATTACCCAAAGCCACAGTGGAGAAGTCCAGTCATGTTGGAAGGTGAGACATTTGAGCTATGCCTTGATCACTCATACCCTAGTTATCTATTTCCACTTAATTTATTTTATTACACTCATGTTTTGCTGTTTTGCAAAATGGCCTGTCAGGTAACACTTTCAAAGAATTCCCTCAAAAAATTGGTTTTAGAGTACATAAAGCAGTAATTGAATTGGAGGTTTGGCCTAAATAAAAAGGTTAAGACTACTTAGAAGACAAGTCCAGTTTTATTTCTGATGGATATTTCATTTTGTGTATTTTTATTAAAATGTGCTCTTCTGTATTCCTTTAAAAGTTTAATTTAAAATTGAAAAATGCAGCAACGTAATAAAAAATAGTGCAGCAACAGAAAGTGCACTTAAAATTAGACAAAACCAGAGTAATCAAAGGAGTGTCCATCACTCAGCTGCTCGAAGAACTTGGGCACTCTGCTCCCTCCACCCCCCAAAATCTATGACTTAACTATCAACATATGTACAACATAAGTACAGCAACGCCTTGGCTTTAATCCACTTAATTCACATCACTTTGTTCTTCAGCCATTTTTAATTATAATTCCATTTCAAATTTTATCCAGCATTCCACAACACTTATTATTTTGTGTTTATTTTTATTTTATTTCTGTTTAAACATTATAGTTATTTACATTTTTTGCAAGCAAATATAATCTTGCAAGCTAAATAAGGCTATGCTGTGATGGTCATTCATTTTGATTTTCATTAATCCTCTGTTCTGTACCAGAATTGTTTGTACCAGACAAAAGCACAAGGAATTACTTTATGCAATAATTCAGTATATCAGTTGGCTCAGGTTATTTTTTGTTTCTGCAAGTCATGTAGAGGAACTTGAGCATGAGGGCATTGGAAGATTGTGGACTGATGACCATGTTGTCTATCTGTCCTTGTGGTGTATAAGGTTTTATCATGCTTTGTTAGTCATGGGGTGGGGGGGGGGAAGGAAACCATTGAAACATTAATTAGTTCGTGTTAAACTGGATGGAAATATTGGACTCCTAGAGAATATTTTTTTATATTGGAAGATGACAAAAAGTCAAAAGATTATCTTTAGATTTTACATTTTGGAATTTAAATACTCTTAGTGTAGTAAATTATTGGGAGGAAAAGTGCTCACACAGACCTGTATAGTGATACAGCTACATAATGATACATGACTAATTGAAGATGTGAATGATACAAGTAGCTGAGGATTACACCTTGCTTGTGAATTTTTTTCTGCTTGGCCTGGTGGCTTATGGAACAGAGAGGGAAGAGAATTTTACCTGCTTTTCTTAGTACTGTAGTTGTTAAAAAATATTTCTATTTTCAGCAGTTGCCTCCTGACTTGCAAGGCTTGGAAGGATTACAGGGATTGGAGAACCATGTCAGTGCTGCTCAAGATACTCCTCTCCTTTCAAGCATTCAGGTGAGGAATACAAGTTGTCCCTTGTTATCTACTAGGGTTCCGTTCTGGAATTTTCCATGATTTTTTAAACTCTATGGAATAAAATACAGTGCAAAAATAGATTTAAAGAGCCACTTCTAGGTTTATTGCACCTCCATTACTCCTAGTGGAATACATTAATGCCTTGATATCTGCAGGGGATTGATTCTGGGACTCCCTGTTTATACCAAAAATGTGTTAAATCAAAGCAGTTTAAAATAATAAAAAGTGCTTCCTTCACAATTGTTTTAAAACAGCTTTTCTTATTTGTTGAAAAGCAGTCAGCAGTTTTTATTCTTCAGCTTCTTTTAGCAGTCACATGGACAGGGTGAGCTTGGGAGCCTGTATGCTTCTGTACATTTTGTCTTTTGTACATCAGGTTCTTCCCTAATTTTATGGCCTTCAGCACATAGCAATGTTCGTGGGATTTGAGCAGGTTTAATCTGGCTCCTCTGCAACAGCCTGCCTGGCATGGGAGTCCCTCTCAGTAGCTGTGCTACCACCAGTATACCCTTTGTATTAACATGCCATCCCACCACCACGAACAGGTTACTGTCCATCAGCGAGAGTCCATAATTAGAAGTGTAAAAAGGCCTACTGTTATTTTTCAGGGGTGCTTTTTCTCCCTTCTCTAGGGATTGGCATATTCCTTCTTATTTGCAGTGGCCTTACGTGTTGAATCAATCTATGTATTTAAAAATCTGTGTATAACAAGGTTGGACCTGTATTGCACAGAAGTGCAGCTCAAACAGTCACAGCATCCTCAAAGTGGGTTTTCTTCAGTTTAGAGCAAAGGAAACATGGGGACTGGTTTCTCCTGTATAGGGATGTAAGGTGTGTAAGAAATGAGGAGAGAGAAGTCTGTTCAATCATCTCTCCCCATGTGTTCCTGTATACGTGGGAGGGAGGTATGGGTGCGCACATGTCACTAAGCCCTGCCCTGAGGGTAATGTCATAAAAATGCCGCCCTCTCTATGATCCGCATTGTCTGCAGATGGGAGGAACAGCTAAGCATTGTGCTCTTCCCCATTCCCCACTGGGTACAGGAATGTGGTGGTGGGGATGTCTTCTGAAGACTGCTAGTTTTCTCCCTCTCTCCTAATACTAAGGGTGCAATCCTTACCTAGGATGGCATAACTCACTGGTCTTCCTGTTCCCATAGTGATGTAGGAAGGTAAGCTCATGTCTGTGCACTGGCCTAACCTCCCCCCAGGTGTCATGCAGAATTGACTTGCAGCACTTACGTGACACTCCCAGACCAGCATGATACTTATGCTGGGGCTTAGATCAGCCTAACTGGTGGTTATCTATAGTATTTATCTATCTACAGTATTTATATAGTGCTTTTCAACTAAAAAGTTCACAAAGTGGTTTACAAAGAAAATGAAAAAAAATGAATGGCTAATGGTTCGGATTGCAGCCTTAAACATGGATCAACCAAAGAAGTGATTAGCCATAGATTCTAGAGGGGGTAAAGTCCTTGCAGGGCTCATGTACTGATTGTTCTTATTGCAGAATATATATGCAGAATATTCCCTTATTGCAGAGAAGGGGATCTCCTGTTTGAAAGCTCCTGGTACAACTTATAAAGCTGGGCCTAACAATTCAAAATATAGCAAATATATTGCAAGGCAGGGAAGAAGAAAAACTTGCTACTCTCTGGGATTTCCTATCTTTGATTGGTGCAATATTTTCCAAACTTTTTTTTAGTCCCAAACTCAGGTAGAGGAGGAGGAGGAGGGTGATGACGATGAAACGGAGGAACTGGGTCACACGGAGACCTATGCGGATTACATCCCTACCAAATGTGAGTGAAACATGCAGACCTGGGCTACAATCCAGTACATATTTAGCTGGGAGTAAGGCCCATTCAACTGGGTAAGGTTACCTTCTGAGTAGACATGCATAGAGTTGCACAATTGGTTTCCTTTATGCCACTTTGGTGGAAGGAGTGACACCCAAAGAGGAATGTGTAAAGTCTTTGCTTATTAAATATTATCAGGACTAGTAGGAAAAATGCAGTAAAACCTCCCTATATTGACCACCTCCCTAAGTTGCCCTAATTTTCGTAGACCGGACATATGTACACTATAGAAAAGCATCCTTTCTGTATTGACCACCTCTGTAAATTGAATCTTGACCACCTGGACTTTGACACATGATTAATTTACTCATTATTTACACTCTATAACTTGACCAGTTGAGTTCAGCTGAACTGAGGGCAAGGAAAAGTGAAATGCAGAATTGGTAGCAATTAATTTCTTTCAAGAAGAGTATCAATCAATATTTTTTTACTCTGATTTGGCAGTTTATCTATTATAAATTCTTTTTGTAATACAGATTGCACAATGACTTAAAGTTTCTTCATTTCTAAATTTTTTCTTCCTTTTTCAGGATGGATAAAAAATAACCAGTGGTAAAATGAAACAAATATGCACACAACACATGCGAGTTGTTTTACTCTCAATAGATCTAACCATTGTGAAAGAAAAGAACAGTTTTAAAGTGTAACAATGTTTAGGCATAATTACAAAGCAGTTTTATGAGAAAAAACCAGGTACTACTTTTTTGTTTTTTCTCTAGGCAAGTTGACTGAGCAATTTTGCTGTACAATAAAAAAAGTCAGGCACGCATACCAGTACAGCTTCATAAGTTGACTACCTCTGTATGTTGACCACTTTCTTTCAGTCCCTTGGGTGGTCAACTTTTGGAGGTTTTACTGTATTTGTTTAGACACCAGAATACATGTTTAAGGGTCAGTTTTGTGTAGAAATTCTGAGTTACTGGTTCAGAATCTGGGACTTACCAGGAAGCTAGGGCCTTTTTCAACCCTTATTTGTTCTGCCAATCCCATGTCTCTGTAGTATGCAATTTAATTTGTGAACTGCAGACAGCTGAAAGTTATGTCATGTCCACCACATGGGAGACATGCCTTCCAACTTCTTTCTGCTTTGCCTCCCTGGTAGCTAAAATCGGGAAGCACCACCCAGATAGAGTGGTTGAAACAAGCACCCTCTCCAGCGTCCCCCCTCCAGACATCACCTACAGCCTTTCCCTCCCCAGCGTGATTGCTGACGATGGGTTACTCTCCGCACTACAGCTGGAAGCCATTACTTATGCCTGCCAGGTATGCTCTGATGTGGTTCTTCAGTAGGCCTGAAAAGGTCTATGAATAGGAAGGGGAGAATGAGAGGACTGTAGTGGCCAGTGTGAGATCCTCAAATGCCAACTCCCAGGGAAGGCTCGTGGGTGACATCCAAAGATAGGTTTATACCTAATTCATTTTGGAGATTAAACTAACTGGGAAGTTCTCCCAGATGCGCAGTAGTGGTGTTTGGCCTCCCAATCCAGAAGTAACTGACAATGATATCATTGCCAGTTGCTTCCAGATATAATGCCAATAAGCAGACTATTCAAAGAGATATAGTGGAAGACAACTGATGAGAAGTGCTTTAGAATGTTGATAGGATTATTATAATGTAGAGACTTTCAACGAGATGTGATGTATCCCACCTGGAAAAGTGATCCTGGAACAGGAACATGTATATTGTTCTGAAACAGTACCCTTCATGGAACAGAAGCCTTGCTATTAAGGGTGTGCATTTGGGAGGGGAGAATGTTTCAGAAGGGAAGAAAGGAGAAGGTCATCTTTTTCCAATTCCCACCCTCCTGAAACTTTGATACTATCACGATGAAGGGTCCAGCTCAGACCTACCACTTTATTGCCTAGAGCAAGTGGTGGAAAGACTTCTCTCTCATGATACCTCTTCGTATAATGTGAAAGGGAGGGAGTGTTGAGCTTAAGCCTCCTTCCACACATCAGTTGGGAAGTTGAATTAGTTTCTCTTTTAAATAAGTGACCTGATTTGGAAATGAAATCTGTAGCTCAGTGCACAGCCGGAATTTCTTAAAACTGAATTTATGATCCACAAAGGAATGGCTGCCTTTCTCAGTAAAGAACAAATAGGAAATTGTCGTCTTTGGTTATTTTACAGCACCGCAGTTCTGGTATCATGGCTCAGCATTGGGGCCATGCAGCCACTGGCACCAAGTTGCCATAGGTATGCCTTGCCCTCTGATCCACTCTAGGAGCACTTTATTACCTTTTCCTGCAATGGACTCAGTCAGTGCTGATAAATATGTATGACTACTCAGCAGGTGACAAAATAGCATGCGCTTTTGTTTCAAATGTATCTAAATAATAAATGAAGGAAAAATGGATTATCCACCTTGATTCTTATTTGGGGTAAGCCCCAAGCCAAGTGTGGGAGTAGCTTTTCTTAGCATCATCGAGTAAGGTTGGGATCCCCACTGCAAATGATTACATTTGGCCAAATAAATTCTGGCTGGTCAGGAAATTGGGATGCTAATAATGCAGCTCTGTCCACTTGTACATCAGGTTCATGTGAAATGTACATGTGAAATGTTGATGGGGTTAGGGTGTAAGCTTGACATTGTCAGGATAACAGGGGACCCTGCTGTTATGGTGGGGTTTGGCTCTCCCCTGCCCCTCTTCTTGCTAATTCCTTTCCTTTGAATTGACAGCAACACGAGGTTTTACTTCCCAATGGGCAAAGAGCAGGCTTCCTCATTGGGGACGGTGCTGGTGTTGGAAAGGGCCGGACCGTTGCAGGGATAATCTTTGAGAATTATCTGAAGGGAAGGAAAAAATCCTTGTGGTAAGTGACTTGTTGTTTTAATCCCTCTTGACCCTCAGTTCTGTCTTCCACCTGGTGCTTTCTAGAACTGGATGAAACTCCAATCCACAACAAGCAGACGCTGTCACCAAAATGGTACAAATGCGAAAGAAGTTGCCTTTTTAACTTTGTAATGTCCTGATGGGTTCCCTGACCTTTCTCCACTAATCCCTTTGTCAGGTTCAGCGCTTCTAATGATCTCAAGTATGATGCTGAGAGAGACCTCAAGGATATTGATGCATCCAACATTCCTGTCCATGCTTTAAATAAGGTAGGCACTGTTTTGTGCTTTCTCTCACTCCTGCAAAACATAGCCTTGGACATGATCAAAAAGGAGATAAGTACAGTATTTGTGTGTGTGTAATTATGCCAGTAAAGGTATTTGTATTTGTATTTTGTGTGCGTGTACTGCATGGCCTAGGCTTCGTTCTTTCATCTTTAATGTTTGATAATATTCTATTGTGTTGGATTAAGTACAGCTACCCCTGTGGAACTCATTAAGAGTATAATTTTAAATTTGTGTATAATATTAAATTATACAGGTGCTAATTTGTGCAGCCCTTCTCCTTTGGTTTGGAGCTAAAATGTCAGAGCCTTTCCTATTCCTGCTTTTCTTCCAACCCATCTCATTTTTATTCTTCTCCCTGGCACAGATTAAATACGGTGACACAGCTACCTCGGAAGGAGTCTTATTTGCCACTTACTCTGCCCTGATTGGTGAAAGCCAAGCAGGCGGCCAGCACAGGACCCGTTTGAAACAGATTCTGGAGTGGTGCAAGGACGATTTTGATGGTGTTGTATCCTAAAAACTAAAGAAACAGGATGCTTGGGTGATCTCCCTTTTTCTCTTCTTTTTAGCTTATGAATCTGTTGATTGATCCAGAGGCAGATCAATCTGCCTGTAAAAAGCTAATGGGTGCCTGTCCCAAAAGGGACATTTACTCTTCCCTTGCTAGTAAAAGGCCAGTTATTCTTCCCCTGCTAAATAAAATAACACCCACTTGAAATGAAAGAGTGCCTCTTGCCCACTTAGCCGGTTATCCTCCAAAGAGATCAGGATCCAAAGTATAGGCTGGTGGGGAAAGGAAAGCATCCACAAGGTTTGTTCTGTTGCAGTCTATCTTCAAAGCCTCCTTGTTAACAAATTGTTTTTAGATTCCTGCTGTCTTGAGGACTAGGAATTTCATATTTTTTTATCTGCTGATATGACACAAAGGGTGCAATTCATAAAGCCCACTTGGGCCAGTACAATTCTCTTGTGGTAGCCCAGGATGTCGTAAACATGCTTAAAACATGCCTGGAGAAGAGGGGATGCTAATTCAGGGAGTTGCATTGGCCTCCCCATGCTGCCATAGGCTTTATGTAAGTTGAACTAGCTAAATTCAGCTAGTGGAAAAGTCTGTTGGAGGGAAGAGAGATTGGAGAAATTTCCAAGCGGAGGAGGGCATGTGGTGGTTAACTGTAGTTACGTGGCCAGGAAGCAGGTCTAGGACCCAGCACTTATGTCAGATCCAAGCCCCATTCCTGGGCCACCAGAAGAAGTCTGAGGCTGCTCAGATCTGTGCTGTTGAAATCGGGGCAGATATTTGAACTGACCCATTGGGGCTGCAGCACTACCTGGGGCAAGAGGAAAAGTTTCCCCTTGTCCCAGAGTAATGCAATAGCAATCCCAATGTTGTGCACCTTTCAGCACAGAAATGCTGGCCTACCTGTTCCAGTATAGGATTGTTCTGAAAACCATCCTTTGGATGGTTCTCTGGCCTATTTAAACTTTTGCAGGGCCTCATTTTGATATTGGGGCTTTATTCATCCAATCCAAAAACCACCTAAAAAGGATGTGAACTCTTTCCACCCTCCCAAGAGATTTGTTTATGTCTCCCCTTTCTCCTTAACTGGCACCTTCTCACAGATTGTGTTCGATGAATGCCACAAAGCCAAAAATGCCAGCTCCACCAAGATGGGCAAAGCAGTGTTGGACCTACAGAACAAATTGCCTCTTGCAAGGGTTGTCTACGCCAGTGCCACAGGTACAAGGCTGCCTTCTCTAGCCCAGAGAGAGCTGCTATCATCTTATGCTTGGCCATCTCACCTAACAATTCTCAGATAAAAATAGGGAACTGTAGAGCAAATAGAAGGCAATCACAAAAAATGTTGCAGTGAATACAGAAAGGATGAAAATGAAAGAAGAGAGTATACAGGCAGATTAATGGAAAATGAAGGCCAACTTTGTGACTGATGGTTGAGGGCAGGGGGAGGATGAGAGCTGGTGGATCAAGAACTGATTCTGGAAGGTTTGGGGTTCTTAGTTCAAGTGGCTTCATGCTTCCCTTCACATCTGAGCCCTGGCATTTTTTGTTCCAATAGGTGCCTCTGAGCCAAAGAACATGATTTATATGAGCCGGCTGGGGATATGGGGAGAAGGTACTCCCTTTCGGTCATTTGATGAGTTTCTCCACGCTATTGAAAAGCGGTAGGTATTTAAGAGAAAGGAATTTGGTGATTGGATCCACCTACATACCCTCTCTATGTGTCCAATTGGCTTATCTGTTCTGATGGTCAGAAAGAACTTTTAGTGTTTTATTTATAAATGGGGCTGCAGTGGCTCAGTGGTTAGAATCAGTGATGGGCTTCAAAGAAATTAACAACCGGTTCTCTGCCCATTTGGCAGCCACTTTCAAATGGCTAATTTTAAACTTTATATGTCCTATCTCTTGTTAACAACCGGTTCTACAGAGTAGGTGCGAACCTGCTGGAGTCCACCACTGGTTAGAATGCCGGAATGAGAACATTGTGCTTAACCAGAATTTCATCAGTTCAAGACCCAAGTACTGCAGATGGAGTGAGCTCCCCAAAGTTTGCCCAGTTTTTGTTTTTCATGTCATTTATTCCCATATCTTTGCAGGGGTGTTGGTGCGATGGAAATTGTCGCCATGGACATGAAAGTGAGTGGGATGTACATTGCACGTCAGCTCAGCTTTTCAGGGGTTACCTTCAGGATAGAGGAGATCCCACTAGATCTGGAGTACAAGTTTGTCTACAACAAGGCGGCTCAACTGGTAAGTTCTCGGTCTCAAGTCAAGTTCTGAGTACAGTTCAGAATGCTGGAATGCAATCTGTTTGGAAGTTGGGCATTACTTGTGTGCAATAGCCCTGTGATTGATATTTTGAATGTCGACTGTCCTTGGATAACATGTTTTGAAAGATTGTGATTTCCACCCTCCCTCCAAACTAAAAATGTTTGTGTTGGTTTTTTTGCCATTTTTGCAAGATGTCACATTGAAAAGTTGGCAAAACCCACCAGAAATTCAACTAGGAAAAAATACGATATTATAAAACCGTGTAAGAGCTGTAAAACTCTAAAGTAGGGATTTTAAACTTTTTTCATCTTGTGGCACACCCGCAAGGCACTAGAATTGTCAAGGCACATCATCAGTTTTTAAAGTATATGTATATTTTTAAAAAAATATTAAGATTATAGATAAAATGTTAATAATTAATAGCTAACTAATAGCTAACATGCTAATAAATAACCTGGATTAAGGTTGCAATCCTAAAGATACTTTTCTCAGAATAAGACCCATTGAACATCATGGGGCTTACTTTTGAATAGTCATAGTTAGGATTGTGCTCTTAAACTTTTAATAAAAACTTTTAAAGTTCAATAACTTTAAAACTGTTATTCAAAAATAAACTGTAATTAAAAAATAGTGAGAAATCTGCGCTTCCTATTTGGCCCCAAAGAAAGACACTAAAAATAGTTGGAAGATACAAAAAAAATCCAGTCTCCTCAGTGATGAAGCTCTTGAGCATCAAATGTTCTTGGACTATTTCCCTACTGACAGAAAGCCACAAGAACAAGAGGCTGAGAACAAAACAGTGAAAAGTGAAAAGATATGGGACAGGGTGATCATATATCCTCTTTTCGAAGACATGTTCTGAATTTAAGCCTGGTCTCCTGAAAAAAAAACTTTGAATGTCTTCCTTTTTATTATGAGTGGGCACCTTGTAGCCTTCTTGTAATTAGTAAATTATATGTAAGTAATAATAAGTAAATTTACTTACTTAAGCCCATGAAAGGAATATATAGGTGAGTGTTTTTAGCTTCTGTCATGCCCTACATTTTTTGGGGTATCCTACATTTGAGAAGTCCTTGTCCTCTTTTCAATTATAACATAACTAGTAAAAAGCGGACCCGCGTTGCGGGAGTAAAATTTCCCCATACGACATCCCCCCATGCGCAACTTCCCCCCATGCGCAACTTCCCCCATGCGCATCATCCCCCCCATGCACAACTTTTCCTGTACGCACCATCCCCCCGTGCGCACCATCCCCCCGTGCGCACCTTTCCCCCGTGCGCAGCATCCTTGCCAGTGCAACCTTTTCCTCCGAACAACGTCCCCCAGTGCACCAGGGTCTGAGCACCAAATTGGCTGGATGTTGTTCAGTCTCCCATGTTAAGTATAGGACGAAAACACGTTGCCCCCTTTTCAGCCCCTGAAGGGTTAAATTTCTCCAGATGGTTCTTGGTGGGTGTTCAGATGACAGAAGGATCCCTCCCAGAATTCCATGCTTCAGGCCCAGCAGTTGGGGCGGAATGTTGCTGAGTCAGCAATTCTCAATGCAAAGTATAGGGAGGAAAACGCATTGCGCCCCTTTTCACCCCCTTCCAGTTGGAATTTCCGAAAACTGGTTCTTAGTGCACCCCTCCATCACGGAAGGAACACCCACCCCAAATTTCACGCTTCTAGGCCCACCGGTTTTGGCAGGGTGGTGATGAGTCAGTAATGACGATGAAGATTAGTTTTATAAAACGCATTGCGCCCCTTTTCACCCCCTTCTAGTTGGAATTTCTGAAAACTGGTTCTTAGTGGATCCCTCCATCATGGAAGGAACACCCTCATCAGATTTCACACTTCTAGGCCCGGTAGTTTTGGCTGGGTGTTGATGAGTCAGTGATGATGATGAAGATGCCTTTTATATATATAGATGGTCACCCTGATACAGGAGAAATGAAATTGTCTTACCAGAGGGAACTGGATGGAAGGGGGCTGTTTAGAGGAGATTTCCTTGAATACAGGCAGACCTCAGCAGCACCCAAAAGAGGAAGCTTTCTCTTTTAATTTCTGCCTGCATGGCACAAAGTCCCAGCTAAGTTCACCTGCTCACCTGCTTTGATCTGAGCAGCTGAACAAGGTGAAAATCCGCAGGTTTGGTCCATACTCAGGAGCTTGTGTACCTTGATTGCCACACCAGGCAGATTGCTGCAGCTCTCAGCCCTATCCTGACTGCTGGCTTAGCAGCCTGCAAGAAGCAACCCTTGGATCGCTGCTCAGGTGCATTTTTGCTTTGCAGCAGGAGGTAAAATGCTGCACACTTTCCCAAGAGTAAGCCCCACTGAAAACAATGATACTTGCATCTGAGTAGACAAGCAGAAGCTTGGTCTCTAAGAAAGCTCTGCTTGAGCCCTGCTGCTCTCTCTGTTCTTCCCACCCATCAATAGCCTGAACTTCCTACACCCTTTAGGGATTCACACCTTTCCTTTGTCCCTTTGGAAGCTGCTGATTAGGTGTGCAATCCATCAAGCAGCTCAGAAGGCAGAGGGGAGGCAAAGTGATCAGGAAGTGAAAAGGGACAAGGTCTGCTTCCAAAGGGACGTTTCTTCTCCCTTCCACTGACTTGCAGCACACCTGAGGATGAGCTGCGGCACACCTATTGAAAATCATTGTTATAAAGCCGGGAGCCTAAATATGAAGGGACTTATAGAACAAGATAATTTCAGTCTGTTTTTTAATCAGTGAACACATATCAATTTTTTTATATCCTATATCTATTTGAAATGTTAAAAACCATATGATTTTTTTCCCTGTTGTAAGTTACCCTGACTATTAAAGATTGATAAATGTTTTAAATAGTAACCAGCAAGCAGAACTGAAAAAAAATCATTTTTCTGTCCTTTTCCCAGTGGGCAGATGCCCTACTAGTTTTCCAGCAGGCTGCGGACCTGATTGGTTTGGAGTCACGGAAGTCTCTGTGGGGCCAGTTCTGGTCTGCTCACCAGCGCTTCTTCAAATACCTTTGTATAGCTGCAAAGGTCCGGCGTCTTGTTGAGCTGGCCAAGGAGGAACTCAGTAAGGACAAGGTAAGAGGACCTGAGCAAGGCTTCTTCCCACTTGGGAACCAGCAAGCTGACAACTTTCATTGCTGAAACAGACACAGAACTACGTTGCAAGGACATTAGTTTTGTGTTAATTTCTTTTTACTAAAGGAAGAGGACTCTGAGAAGCAGTTTTGCCCCAATATGAAGCCATTTCATAAAACGTGTGTCACTGGTAGATGGCAGGGGGATGGGCAAGAGACCTAAAATTTGAGGTGTTCTTCACCCCGAATCATCCGCCACTTCCCTCCAACCTGCCATAGATGTGAGCAAGAAGTGGATCACCCACTTCTTTTGTATGGCATCGTTTTCTAAAACTCAGAACTGCAAGAATCCTGGTTTTATTTACAGGGACAGTATGAACAGAGGAGCTCCTTTGTTTGCAAGTTCCTTTTAAATAAAACCGAAGTCCTGCGCTTGTGGGTTTAAAAATATTGCTCAAAAAGAACTGTATTTTTTTTGCCCTCAGGAGTGCCTTGGAAGTGGTAGTGGCATTAGGTGGCATTCTAGGTCACTTCATTGTTCACAACATCTAATAGTTATCCAGAGCTGGAATTGGTTCTGTGCTTTAAATGTGTGCAGCTTCTTGCAGGAGAGAGGTTTAAGGCTTGGACAAAAAGAATCTGAACTCTTGCAAGAAAGGACTGAACTAGAAAGGATAAGTTTCTAGTCCATATGTAGAAATGCCCAGTTAACACTAGAGCAGTGATTCTCAAACTGCTCAGGAGTAAATCTCCTCTGAAATACGCTCCTCTGGGGGAGGGAGGAAAGGAAGTGACACAGTTTCTAGGATCATGTGGCTGTGCATTCATCAGAACTTTTGTTCATAATTCTCCTGTTCTAAATTGATTCTATAACTAAATGTCAACCATCCAAAGTATATTTCAAGCTTGCAGTGTAGCTCCCAAAATACTCGTGTAATATTTTTTACAATGATCGGTATGGTATTCAGTTTTTTTAAAGTAAGAAAAACCATTTTATTTTGCAATTTTCAAAAAGTTATCTGCAAACCACACAGTAGAGATATAAAGAAACAAAATAAAAAAACCTGAAACTGAAAGACAATTATCAAATTATTGAACAATTTGTTTTTGAACTTGTTTTGAACTGGCTCCTACTTGTTGTGTTTGGGAAGTCCATTTCAACAAAATAAAGGGATTTCAGATTTGGGCTCAGTACCGATTGACTGAAAAAAGCTTTCAGAACTGCTTTGGGGTTGGATTGCCCAAAAGACTTATCAACTTCTTGCCCAAAAAGTTGTATAATCTTTGGAGGGGAGATGTTGGAGGAGAGAGAGACCAGGGTGTGTGAAAAAGGTGTAATTGTAATGTGTCCTGAAATTGATGATGTCTATGTGGCTCAGTTCTGGTTGAAAGCAACAAAATATGTAGTCCTGCTGAATCATTATTCCTCAATACAGTCAGCTTTGGAGATGAGTAGGAAGGAAGCCACTGTTGGCTTAATACTGAGTAGTGCCCATAAGAGTTGTAGGCGTTAAAGAACTTGGAAAGTGACCACAGCGTGGTCACATGTTGCATATGCGTAGGAAAAAAGTTGTCTAGAAATCCAATGTTGTTACAGAATCCAATTTTTTTAATTAAAAAAAATGAGATGATTAAAGGAACAGGGCCTTCATTTTGGTTAGGTGCCACTGTCTTCCATCCGCTGTTCTTAAAAAGATCCCATATGAAAATGTCCTTGTGGATCTGAGATGGCTGAACTATCAAACACATACTCTTTTACTGCTCATTCTACAGAGACCTTCATAATTCCTGCATAATACCTGTGATAAAAACATTTCCCAACTGTTCAAATCGATATTTCACAATTGTCACATATGCAGTTGCCAAGTTCTGCTCAAAGGCCATTGCTGTCCGGAAGAAAATAATTGGACAATTATGCTTATGCAATCTAATTCTAGAGCAGGCTTTGGTAGACTGTAATGGAACAGAATAACAGATCTTAAACTTCATATTTATTCCTGTAGTTTTAACTTAATTTTAACATCAAGTAGTGAATGAATGTTTTAACTCCTAACCTTATTGTATTAGTGAAATTTCAGTACTTTATGTCATTTATTATGTATTTACATTTTATGCTGATCTTTGACCGTAACAATAAAGATGATGATGATTAAAGAGATGAGAGAACGGAACCCTTGGGAGACATGCAGAAACATTTTCCAAGACATGTTCGTGCCAGAATCACGGAAGAAAATAAGTCCACTAAGATAAAATGTGTACAAAAAGATTAGAAAAGGTACAAACAGGTTGAGGAGGTTGCCTGCCCACCTAATAGCTGAAAAAATGTAAATGGAAAGAAAAATTTGTGTATGTTCATCTTTTTAGGTGCTAGCCTGTCTTTAAGTTTTAATCCAGAAAAAATGGGTTGAGAACTGGGCTTTGAACATTGTAAGCTCAGTAAGCAAAACTTCTGGCTGATGCCTGGAAATTGAACCTTTGCCATTGTCTGCCTTCTTACTGATGGTATGTCTCCTGCCATTTCCCCTGTGCAGTGCATTGTGATTGGATTGCAGTCAACTGGTGAGGCTCGCACCCGAGAAGTCTTGGACGAGAACGAGGGGCATCTAAACTGCTTTGTTTCTGCTGCTGAGTGAGTCATCTTGTTCTTTGCTGCCACACTTGGTGCCTGTTTCTTACAATCTATATTTCTCCAAAAGGGGTCACCAAGTCAATGGGTTTGTGGTACTGTGGCCATTTGTAAAGGAGATGCCTTCAATTTTAGATCCAGAGGAACACTCCACTGCTTTTCTGGTGTGTAGTAATGTGTCTCTGGAGGGGCCATTGCTGCTTTCCATTTAGACAAAGCCATTGTGCTATCTACTAGGAGTGGGCAGACGGTATTTTGGCATCTTTGGGTTGATCTGTAGGGGATGGGGGTGGTGGATTCAGATAGATCAGCAGGAGTTTTCAATTCCCAGTTTAGCTAAGCCAGAAGATGGATTTCCCCAGAAGATGGATTTCCCCCAGTTTTATGGCTGAAACTTGCCAGGGTTGGGGGAGTGAGAAGGCAGATTTCTGTGTGGAAAGGACTGTGAGCCCAATTCTGGAGCTGAAAATAAATTTCTAGGCTGCCCAGAGAAACCCAGCTCATTAATTTTCAATATATGTCCCTTCACTTCCTCTTTTGCACCTGGTTCCAGTTGCCTCTGGGAGTTGTTTAGTGATAAATCAAGTACTGTAGTTACCCCAACTCTGAAGTCTGCTTACCTTGGCTGTTGGTAAAAAAGCAGCAACTCTATGCCTTCTTGGGGTTGAAGGGCTGTGGTAGTTCTTGCCTTAATCTCCATTAATCTTAATTTCCTTAATCTTAATTTCCTGAGCACTCTGATAGAAAATCATGCGGGGTGGGTTCTGTGTCCACATCAGTCAGATTATTTGTTGTGTTGCTTTTTTCATCTGGACTTTTGTGCTCTCACTGCCTTCCACATCAACCAGTGTGTCTGTTTGGGGGGGATTGAGGTCAGTCACATCCCATAGAAGCTCCTTTTACCACATCATTTGCATCCAAGCCCTTGGTGTGGGCATCCTTTCAATTTCCCCTCCATTCTTTAAATCTGCATTCGTGTAACTGATCCAATGCTTCAACTGCTCAGTCACTTTTCCTCCTGACTGTATGAAGAGCGAACCGCTCTGCATTTAGCCAGTTAAGTGTTGATTTAGGGTTTTTTTGTGGATTTGGCCAGCTTTTCTTGAATTGGGATGTGGAGTTCAACTCTCTGCTCTTCTTCCCACTCTGTCAATATTAAGACCTTGTGTGAAGTTTACCCTGTTCCTTTCATTTTTATTGTGTTTAAATTCTGGCCTTCTTCCATAAAAGAAAGGCATTATATATGATTTACCCCGTGATACAGGTTTGGGCTGAGGTGGAGATGGTGTGATTGCCAAGTGGCTCTGAGTGGCTGACGAAAGCTCAGTCTCTTAATCACTACTCTGCACTGACTCTTGCGATCATGCCTCCCACAACATTCTGGTTTCAGCATATTACCCACTGGGCCTATGTGTTGTTCTCTGTGACCAACTCATTTTTTCACTTTCTTTACCAATACTATTTTTTGGCATTGTGGCTGACCTCATTGGTCAAGCTGCTGTGATGTCACAGAATATTCAGCTGTGGAATACAGTAGCCCAATCCCAAGTGGATGGTTTTGTTTGTTTTGCTGTGGGTTTTGTGTGTGTTGTGTGAAACCTCCCTGTGTCAGTTCACCTTTTTGATACAGTCAGTAGCAGTTTGCTTGCCCAGCAGCTAGAATAAAATATTGCATCTTAACTTTCAGAGGCGTCTTTCTCTCACTAATTCAGAAGCACTTTCCTTCAACAAAACGAAAAAGAGAAAGAGGAACTGGCATTAAAAGAAAACGTAAGACTTCCCCCACCTTGCCTCAGTACCTGAGTGCTTCTTATAGCGCAATCGTGGCTCCTAGCTTCATTCTCTGCCCTGCTTTCTCCCCACTTCCCTTCTCCAACACATCCCGCTTCTCCATCTTTGCACTTTCACTACTCCATCCTGTATTGACTTTATTTTTAGCATTTCTCTTCATTTCCTTGTGACAGGACTTTCCTTTAGGCATATAATTACTTAACTCTCCTTGTGATCATGGATTTCTAGTGCACCCTCTTGATCCTTGCGTTTCCCCCACTTATTACTTAAATTGATATATTTATTTGATTTTTTTAAAAAACTGTTTCCTGCTACCCCTTGTGTCCATGGATTGTTTCTTGTTATTCAGAAACAAATTTGATAGATATTGTTAATCCCTGTTGGTAGAAAATTTCATGTCAGGAAGACTGTTTCTTCTGACATGTTTGCTTACTGAGTACAGGGAATATTTTGCATGGAGCATCCAGCCCTGCAATCCTAAAGTCTGAAGGCTCAGAGGCCTAATACAGATTTGTCCCATCTATGAAAACTAAGTCTTTTGAAGCCCACCCTTCTAAATAGCCTCAGTTTAACAGTTTTTGGGCTTGCCTCCATTCACTCCCTTCCATCTTTCAGGGAAGCAGAGAGTCCGCTGCGCCAAGGCCCCAAAGGCCACCTGTGACCTCATGAGCAATATCATAAAGATTAGCTCCGACAGCAGCTCTGATTCAGAGGGGGTATTGGAGAGCGACTTCAATTCCTCCCCAGAGTCCCTATTTGAAAATGATGATGTGATTTTTGTTGAGCGCACCACCAATGGCTTCGCATGTGACGACCGAGGTGAGAATTACTAAAACTGCCCCCTCCTAAACCCTTGCTTATCCCTCCAGTCCTATATTGATCATGCTTTTTTCAGAACTATCTTGTACTGTTTATGCTGTTCTGTTCATGTTCCACTAGTGTTACAGGAAGCCTGTGCCAGTTTGTCTCAACAGCTTGGTGTGCACATGCAGAATGAGGTGGTACATTGCTTGTGCCTCCTCCTACTGCTGTTGGATAGGGACCATGCCAAGCAAGACATGAATGCAGTTTAGTATATATGTGCATTTGTCTAGTATTTATCAGACCTAGACTGTCTAAGAATGTGGATACAAGACCTGCAGGATACAAGACCAAAACTCCATCTTAACAGCCTTCAAAACAATTGAGAGCTCAGTGTACCTTCTTGTTTCTTTCCACAGGCAGAGTAGAGCATGTAAACAAGGAGGACTGAATTGCTAGTAGAACTGAGATCATGATTTGTTCTCACATAAATATTCCACCCCTGAATTCAGTGGTTCTGCACCTGGCTGTACTTCCATCTCCAACCTCTGTTTTCTCCTTTTGTGTATGTTAGAATGTGAATTCCTTGGAGCAGGGGTCTGCCTTCCCTGGCAGGCAGTAACTTCTTTACTAAGTGCATATAAATGGTGCTTGTATTATAATAACCTTCCCTATGATATTCTCTCATGCAGGGGGGGATCAATAAATTTATTGATTCATTTGATTTGTACTCCACCTTTCTCCCCAAAGGACACCCGAAGTGTCTCGCAATCATTACATAAAATACAATTAAAGCATTATAATTAAAATGTCCATACAATTAAAATATAAAAGTCAGCCATAAAATTGTGCAAATTGTGTTATGTACACAAGCCTTTGTGCCCCTGTGTTCTTCTTTGTTTCTCTTTTCCCTAAAAGGTCGAGTCTCAGTTATCTTCTTGTCCTCCATACAGGCAGCCAATACTCGCAAGCCTTTCAGAAAGAGATGCACGGTCCAGGGATGCTTGAGCAGGTTGAGAAGATGAAACAGGCTCTCTTGTCCAGAGTGGTGACACTGGGCAAAGAACTACCTCTTAATACATTGGATGAACTGATTGATCTCTTTGGTGGCCCGGAGTATGTTGCAGAGGTAAGCGTCTGGCTTACTGGAGTTCTAATCTCAAAAAAGACATATTCTCCCTGATTTGTTATTCCCCCAACATTTGATAATGGAGAACCACTTTTACCCATAAAAGTTCCCTCTTTGACTGTGCAAAAATCAGAAGGACTAACTTGCAAGAAAGTCTGTGTTTTGTCTCTACCTGAGTCCAACCCCAGATATACCTCTTGATTTTGAGGAGCAACATCTACAGAGGCTCAACTGGAAGTCTCCCCAAGATGAGGAGGATCCTCCATCTTAGGATAATAGGAAGCTGTCATATACTGTGTTTAATACCAAGAGTCTCCAAACTTTTCCGCATAAGGGCTGCATCATGTATCTGAAATAGTGTTGAGGGCTGGAAAATAAAAGGGCCACAGATATGCTAAGAGTTTGATTGAATATTATCAGTGGGTGGCAGTGGAAGGAGAAAGGGGAGCAGAGGGCAAAAATGATTGCACAGATTTTGAAAAAAGAATCAAGAAACCCACATTGCAAATCTCAAACTTTTGTTTCAGTTTCTGCTCCATTTTAAATTTAACAAACATTATAATTATATTCCAGGTCTAGGTATCAGTATAAATCTCATTCAACCACTAGAAGTGCTGAATATAACACAATTATGGAATAATTTATTTTGGTCTATACTCAGAGTGTGTCTTTTGGTTTAATTTTATCCCTGAGAAGCTGGGGAACTCCAGGGAGCAGATAAAATCCTTCCTTTTGGCCCCAGGGGTGGAGTTTGGAGTACCCCTGTTTTAGACCATTGATCCATCTAGTGAAGTAGTATTGTCAACACTGATGGGCATTGGCTCTCCAAGGTTTCAGGGAAGAATTTATTTCTGCCATACCTGGATAATGCTGCCAGAGATTAAACCTGGGACTTGCTGCATGCAAAGAAAGCCTCTGCCTCTGAACCATGGCCTTTTCCCGCTTCTTTATGTCTGTGCAGTCAATGATCCAACATATCTACTGTGAAGCAATTTGGCAAAACTGCCCTGTTGAAGTGGAAGGTGATTCAAAAGAGGGAAGACTAGAACCCTAGAAGTGGAGAGTTGCTGTCTCAGTGAATTTGAATTTTGGATTCACTTGAGACATTTATTTTCTCCTCTTATGTCATTGCAGGTTTTTTCCCTATTTCGGTACTGAGTCTTCTTGTTTCATTTTAATATGATTGGCCATGGATCAGAGAGTCAGCTCAACCTAGACATCATCAGGGTGACCATATAGAATGGAGGACAAAGAGCCTGTACCTTTAACCATTGTGTAGAAGCAGTAATTTAGACAGGTATAGTTCAAAATAGAAGGATTTAAAAAGCAGCACCTGCCTAAATTCCCTCTTCTATGCAGTGGATAAAGTTGCAGACACTTGGTCTTCCATTCTATATGGTCACCCTGGACATCATTGAAGCAACACCCCAGTTTTTGACCCACTGTTAGGGTCAAGCCTGATCCTTGTTGGCAGCTTGAATCTGTTTACCCCTTTCCAGGACAATAGGGGAATGGTTACAACTTGTGGGGGCAAGGGAATCAGTTTTTGTTCTTTTCCCATGCAGATGACCGGGAGGAAAGGACGGGTTGTACGCCGCCCTGATGGCTCTGTAACTTATGAGTCACGAGCTGAGCAAAGCCTTTCCATTGACCATGTAAATCTGAAGGAGAAAGAGCGTTTCATGAATGGAGACAAAGTGAGCAATGTGATGGCATGGGAGAAGTTGGGAACGGGTTTGTAGAAGCAAGGAATGGATTTGCTTCAGTGAGAGAAAGTCCATCAGAGTGTGTTCACCCAGCTGCTTCTCAAGAGTAAACTTCTCTACTGGGGGCACTCTGAATTTTTTAGAGGCTGGAGTAGTCTGCTTCTCCCCTCCCCCAAAGATGGGCATACTAGTATGATACTTAGCAACCATGACTTGGGTGACTTGCAGCCATCGTTTGAACATGCAGGTAGGAGGGAATTGGTATGCTTCTGAAGATGCAGTCCCAGGGCATATATTCTATAGCTGCATTGAATTTGAAATCTGGCATGACAAAATAAGGGGGAAAGAAACAAAACCCGTAATCCTAGTAGTTTATTGCATTTACCATTCTCTCTGTGTGCTGTTACCATTCTCTTGCAGCTGGTAGCAATAATCTCCGAGGCTTCTAGTTCAGGGATTTCTCTCCAGGCGGATAGGCGGGTAAAGAATCAAAAACGGCGTGTCCACATGACATTGGAGTTACCCTGGAGTGCTGACCGAGCCATACAACAGTTTGGTGAGCAAAATTTGGAAGCTGTCTATGCCTTTTCAGCCAGGAACAGAGAGAAGATGATGAATGTGTCACCAAGTGCAGAGCTCAACTTTCTGAGAACTCTGCTTACTTTTCTTAAACAAATTTTTTAAAGTTTTTTTCTTATTTTCTAATAAAGTGACAGCTCGCTTAACAAATGCCTTGCTTATCAAGTGATCCACATAACAAGCAAAAATTTCTCTAGGATTCTGCCTCATAAAACAAGTGTTGCTTCACTTAACAAGCACACTCGTTGGCAGTTGGGGCAGACGCGCTGGCCTGCAGCCGTTTTAAAAAGCAACGGCTGTCTAGCACACCTGCCCATAGCAAAAGCAACACTTCAGTGCTGTTCCTGCTGTGGCTGGGCATCCACTGGGCAGAGGGAGAGAACAGTGGAGAAGAGGGAAGCAGCTCAGGGATAGCCAGAAGGGAGCAGGGGAGAGAGAGGCTCAAGATGGAGAGAAGGAGAAAGTGGGGAGACACTTTGAAAGTTTCTTGGATTGCAGAAGAAAGTCTTTGATTGCAGCTTCCTAACCATTTTTACCCAGAAGTAAGCCCCATTGTGTTAAATGGTGCTTACTCCCAGGAAAGTGTCTTTGATGGCAGCCTAAGTAGTCTTCATAGGCTCATGCACATTGAATGCATGCTTTGAATTCAATTCTAGTGTTTTGTCATCATTTTTATATCCAGTTAATATTTTTATATGAATATTTTTTTGGTTCTGGAACCAATCATCTGAGTTTCCATTATTTCCTATGGGAAAATCCGCTTCACATAAAGAGTGTTTCACATAACAAGTTTAATTTGTTTTGGAGGCATGCTTGTTATGTGAGGCATCTCTGTATATGGAAAATGGCTATTGAAGTTTGAGAAGCCAGGGTGTTGGCTGAATACAATTTCTGGGATATGAAGATTTCCTTTGTATCATGGCAAAACTAAAATAAAGTTATGCAAAAAATGCAGAGTATACAAAAATAGGACTGTTTGGGTTTTGCTTACTTTGCATTATTACGTCTGCAAAATCTGAATTGCTCATACATGGTATTAAATTATTTAATGTCTGATTAAAGATTGCCATTATGCATCCCTGGTTCTATATGTGTAACTAAGTTCAAGCCCAAATTAGGCCTGTTGGTGGGTGTAATTTGTCTGTTGTTTCTTGGTGTGAGGACTGGAGACCAGCCGCCACATTTCTTGATTTTCCCTCCCAGGTCGAACACACCGATCGAATCAAGTATCTGCTCCAGAATACATCTTCCTCATTTCTGAATTGGCTGGGGAAAGGAGATTTGCTTCTATCGTGGCCAAACGCCTGGAGAGCCTTGTGAGTTTGGGTCTCCGTTTTTTGTGTGACAGTTCCTTTATTTCTGTACACCTCTCACTACTGCCCTATCCCTCCAATGCATGCTCATTTCTTCCTTAAGAAGCTTTCAATGTGTGTTCTGCTATATTAACTGCTTTTGCAAACTGCTGTTGAAAAGACGTATGTAAAAATAATAGCAAAAACATTGGCACAAAGCTCCATCTTTTCTGGAATTCTGCTTCTAAGAGAAACCAGCCAGGATCCTCTGGCAAGCCGATGAGCAGGACTTTAAAGACCTTCCATGTTTTGTCCCCCCAGTTCCTTGCCTCTGAACATGAAGGCTTCACCATTACTGTCACAACAGCTATGCATTATTAGGCCTATCCTTAGAATTATTTTGGAGAGTGGACTGAGGAAAATCCATCTTACCCAGCTTTCTGTCTCCAATGATGGTCAATGAGATGCTTGCAGGAAACTCACTGATGTGTCTTTCCTATTAGCTGGCATGTCAAAGAACATGGAGACTCTGATAAGTGGATTGCAATGAAATACCTTCCTTTATGCATTTGTCATCCCCCTTTTTGTGGCCATTTCAGCCCGCTTTAGAAAACAAGTAAGCTCATGCAGACATTTTACTTGCCCGCCTCGTTTGTGCACATTGCTTGTCACCTGTTGTTGTTTCTAAAAGGGGAACAAAATCACAACAACCAAAGCCTGTACTTTTCTACAGTATTCAGTATGCTTGTGGCCAAAAGCACCTGTCTTATCTTCTTTCTCAACAGGGTGCCTTAACTCATGGGGACAGGAGAGCGACTGAATCCAGGGACCTCAGCAAATACAACTTTGAAAATAAGGTGGGCTATTTTAATGTTCAGGAATTAACATATAGTTACACTAGAGGGTTGAGTTGCCGGCATGCCCAAAGATAATTCATCTGAAGGTTGCCTGTTCAAGACTCCAGAGTGGCACATTTGACATGCTAAGCAGAGAGTCTTTGGGTGGCAGCCAAAAAGAGCCAGCTTTGGAGCTTGTCTGTATGGGAGTCGGCAAGCCAGATCCAGAGTTGGTATGGCCAGACCTTGGCAAAGATTCACCTGGAACAGAGCTGTTCTTGAAGGATAGAACTTTGTTGATTGTGAAAGCCTCTCTGAGGCTTAGAAAAGCCTGTCCGTGTAAATCACTTTGAATAAAGCCAAAGGAGCAATCCAAGAAAAGGCAGTATATAAATCATAGAATCATAGAGTTGGAAGGGACCTAGTAGGTCATCTAGTCCAACCCCCTGCCTGCAGCAGGAAATCCCCCTAGAGCATCCCCGACAGGTGCTCGTCGAGCCTCTGCTTGAAGATCCCCAGTGAGGGAGAGTCCACCACCTCCCTTGGCAATCTGTTCCACTGCCGAACCGCCCGAACCGTCAGGAATTTTTTCCGGATATCCAACCGGAATCTCCTCTCTTGCAGTTTGTACCCATTGGTTCTAGTCCTGCTTTCAGAGGCAGCTAAGAACAAATGAACCCCTTCCTCCATATGACAGCCCTTCAGGTATCTGAAGAAGGCAATCATGTCTCCTCTCAGCCTTCTCTTCTCCAGGCTGAACATACATATGTTTGTTCGGGGTGACCCTGGGTTAGTTGCACCTGTAGGTGTAAGGACTTGTAGGACTGTTGTGAGGGTAAGGGGGTGGGTATCCTGGACAGGTTGTGTGCCGGGCATCTATGTTTCACTGAACTCCTCTGATCACAAAGCAATATGAAGTAATTGTAATAAATTCCCCAACTTTCTTTGAGGCCTGTTGCAGCTTAAAATTGAGCTTACAACTGCTCAGCCTTCTAGGGTCCTGATTCTTTATATCCTTCTTCTCCTCAGTACGGGTCCAGAGCCCTAGACAAGGTCCTTCTCACCATCCTCAACAATACTGACAGCAAAATCCCGGTGCCAGAGAGTTACCTGGGAGGAGACTCGTCTTTCTTTCATGGTAAGGAAGTTGGTGGCAGAATTGGGGGCAGAATGGACACTGTTGGGCTTCCAGCTACAAAAGGAGAACCAGCTGATATTGCTCTAAAGCTGAGAATGCATAGAGTGTCACCTACTTCCTTCCTTTTGTTGTCTTCCTTGTTGTAATAGGTATATTGGGAGTGCCTCAGGGCAGAAACCTGTCAGCGTGGCAATAAGTCTTTGCCAATATGCAACCTGCTTTGACGTGTTCGTTTACAGCATGGATCTTGGGATCAAAGATCCCAAATAACGGACGAAGTGCATGTATGCCTCTGTACATGTACAAAGATCAAAGTAACGTAGTCCTTTTGTTATTTCAGAAATGAAACAGTGTCTCATCTCGGTTGGGATCTGTTGCAGGGAGATGCGGTATGGCAACGTAGCTGTGGAAAAAGGTACATGTTCAGAGTTTCTTCTCCCACCAGTGTGTTTCTGTCTGGAAAATCATTGCTTGTTGCGGGAGTACTTCTGGGGCTGACTTGGCTGCTCAAACATCATTTGTTTAGTAACTAGGTAGACTGCTTTGAAGCAGCAGGTTCTTATCTCTCTGAGCCATCTTGTTGCATCTTTGATTCTTTAATCTCTCTTTGCACAAATCTTCCCTAGTATTCACGGATGCCAGTCTCAACCCCTAAGCTTGTTACATCCCAGATTAGATTGAATGACTATCGGTTCCCTGTCATGCTGTAGGAGAGAAACAACTCAGGCAGTAAGCATCATTGGTTTTGAACACGTTTGTGTTCAAAAACTGTTCACCTCTGAATACTGGTTGATAGGAGGGTGGCAGGACAGGGAAAGAGGATGCAGTATCCTATGAGCCTTTGGATTTAATCTAGCAGGGCTACTTTTGACAAACCTATTGTAGAGAGAGGAGAGTTACAGTAACAGACAAAGCTATGCTCTTGCCATGGATGAAGCTACAAATATAAATATGCTTCCTTTGTAGTGTTGCAAAGCATTCTTTTATAGGAGAAGGAATTGTTCTGAAAGAAATTTCTTTTATGGTGATATTTTGTTGTTCTTTCTGGCCTTAGTATTGTAACTTTCAAGTTGATTGTTCTCCCCACCCACCTGACCCCCAAGTCTTAATTTCAAGCAGCCTTTGATGCAGTCTGTCTCACTTTTTCTGTGTCCTTAGACTGCTCCATCACCAAGTTCCTGAACCGCATCTTGGGTTTGGAGGTAGAAAAGCAGAATTTGCTCTTTCAGTACTTCAGCGATACTTTTGACTACCTGATTGAGAGAGACAAGAAAGATGGCAAATATGACATGGGAATTCTGGGTAAGTGGCAGACTATGAATTAGCAGTTCTTGAATGCTGGGGATAAGAGAAACAGAATTCATTTGGTCTGCTTGTGAGAGAGACTTGACCTTTCTTGCCGTTCTATTTCCCATCACATCCTTGCAACATTGGGTCCGCATGTGACAAACAGTCCTATGAGAGCAAATATAGTCAAGCAAATTCAAAAATGGAAAATTTGCAGAACTGACATTGTAATTCTGTAGTTATCTCCAAAGTCAGCTGCTCTTTTAGAATTGGTTTAATCACATACCGGTAATTTGTTTCCATTTAAAAAACTAACTTTCTATTGCAAAATGAAAGAGTCCTTGTCAGTTGTGATCAACTGCTGAAAATTGATTTTGTTTATTAGAATAACAGCTTTCAGCAATAAGACCCCAACAATTTTTCTTCTGTATCCTGGAAATATTTTCCACTCTTAGAGGAATAGCTTGGAGGTTTGGTTTGAAGGTTTTGTGAAGTCCTTCAAAGCCCAGACATGGCCTGACTCCTGTGCTTCCTCATCAGATTTAGCTCCTGGCATTGATGAGATCTATGAAGAGAGCAAAGAGATTTTCCTGACCCCAGGACACCCCCAAGATGGGCAGGTGGTCTTTTACAAGGTAAGACTAGTCTAGCTGAGTCTGAGATGGTAGTCAAAGTTACCTCTTAAGACAGAGGTTTTGTGGAAATGTCTGTGACGCTTGGCTGTAACTTTTCAGGTTTTCCAAGGAAAACCTCGCACAAACAGTGAACACAAGCTCTACAAAGTTCTACAAAGAACTTGTTGTATGTAATGCAGCTGGGTTTTTCCTACCCTATGAATGCACACTTGAAGTGGGTATTTTCATTCTAGGTAGGGAATTTTGTACAGAAGTGCACACAAGAGATTGATGTCGGATTCCACCTGGTGCTGTACTCTTTTGTGATGACCATGCAAAGCTGCCTTCTGCCAAGTGAGCCCACATTTACCTTTGACTGGCAGCACCCAGCTTCTCTAACCAAGATCCTTTTTTACGGGAGATACAATTTTTATATGTGGCATCAGATGTGAAAGATTCTCTCTCAAATGTGTGTCTGAGCAGTGATGATAATTTAGTCCTGGGCTGAAGCAGTAAGTACTTGACTAAGTACACCTTTCATGCTGTTTCCTTTCTTCTTCATTTGTCCGGTTTCTAGATCAGTGTCGACAGAGGCCTGAAGTGGGAGGAAGCCTATGAGAAGTCACTCCAGCTCACTGGCCCTTACGATGGCTTCTACCTTTCCAATCAGGTGAGATTTGTGCTTGTGGAGGATCAAGGGAAGCATCAGAGAAATCCTGGCATGTGCTTTTCTCTAGGCATACATCCTCCCTTGAGTTTATAAAAAGGGGTCCTAGGTGTGTCTTGGTATCCCAAGGCGTGGAAGAACATCTGAAGATGGCCCTAGTTCCTGCCAGAGCCCCTTTTTCGGAATTAACTTTGAACATTGTACTCCTGCAGATCCGAGGCACCAAACACACATGCCTCTTGGCAGAGCAGAACCGGGGGAAGAACTTCACCCTCTACAAGCCAAATATTGGCAAGCAAATCCAGCCGGAGAGCCTAGAAAGCCTTCTCAAAAAATACCAACGGGTAAGTTCAGCCGTAAGTCACCTCTCCTCCCGCCCTTCTCCCTGAGCAAAAGAAACACCTTAGTTACTTTTCTTGTTGGTCTTTTTTTGCAGGTGAAAAGTCCAGAAGATGCCAAAGAACACTGGGAGAGTTCCTATGCATTCTCCCTGAAGTACTGCAACCATGCAGTGTGGTAAGTAGCAGTCAGAGTGTGAGTCAGAGAACCCTCTGAGTGCTCTTTGCTACAATAAATACAAGATCTGCTAGGGATATCAGTCAGTCTTTGCTGGATCAGACCTCAGTCCATCTGGTCCAGTATCCTGTTTCCCACAATGGGTGGGATGAGGCCTTCAGGGAGACCTCACAAGCAGGCAATGATTCACTGTCCATCCCTCCCCCATCACAATTGATACTCAGAGGTTGATTGCCTCTCATCATGGAGGTTCCACTTAACTTTCGTGGCAGATAGCCATTTCTGGACATTTCTTGCATTCTTTGGTCTGTCTATCCCTCTGTAATAACACCATGGTGGATCAGATGTATTGACACCAATATCCTGCTTCCCACATTAGCCAGACACCTTGTGGAAGATGGCAAATGAAGTATGAAGCAGTCATCTGTCTGTCCCTTTCAACTTTTGTCTTTCTCTTCCTCCTCACCCATCAGCAGTTGGTATCCAGGTTCTACCTATTACTAGCAACTAATAGCCATTGGTAGACCTCTGCACCTTGTCGATAAATCTAATTCCTTTTCAGAGCTCTCTGAGGCAGCGGCCATCACAGCAGTGCGTTCCATAAGTGAAGTGATCTGAATGAATTTGGGCAGATAACCCAAAATAAAAATAAATTGCCTCTTTCTCTTCCTCATACACTTCCTTCTTGTTCCTTCCCCAGGAACAAGAACTGCAAGGTGGTCCAGGAAGGGAAGGAGTGCTACCAGGGCACACGCCTGCGCCATTACTACATGCTGTGTGGGGCGCTGCTGCGGGTCTGGAGCAAGATTGCCAGCATCATGGCAGATATCACCAACACCAGCTACCTGCAGATTGTTCGCCTCAAGACCAAAGAGAAGAAGAAGCAAGTTGGTGAGTGGAGGGGAAAGCAGCAGTGTCTGCTGTTTTAGCTTGAAGTGGTTGTTCAGATAGAAGTTCAGCTTCAGTTTATCAATGATGGGAATAGGGAATATGTACAAAAAATACAGAAGTTGGGGTGATTTCCAAATCCATTTTACTGTTTTTTTCACTGGCTTGATTTCTATCTGGTTGTAAAGACCAGAACTCTTTACCAGTTCACTATAATTTAATTGGTTAGATCATAACTGATTAGATTATCATTTTGAGCAGCCACGGTGAGCCTCACAGTTGCATGTTCCTTCTCACATCTTCCACATCCACTTGAAGAATAATCCACAGTTCCCTACTCCAGGATATCCTAGTTTGTTTCTAACTCGAATTCATTAATAAACCTCAATTCCTTTGAGGTGCAATCAATTTACTAGCACTGACTTACCCAAACAATTTACCAGCACTGACTTAGCTGCCCCAATGGGGCATGTGCTGCATCCTGATGTTGGGGAGGGGGGTCAGTCAGGGAGGCCTCCTTAATGTTTGTCCCCTTAACTCAGAGACGCCTTGCCCTTAACCCAGAACTGGAAAATTGGTTAAGATTGTGTGGTAAACAGAATAGCAATATGTTCTAGGTCACGCCTGAGACTTGCCATGGCCCTTCATCCAAATGAGGCCCAGGGCTGTCAGTATACTGATCTTGACAATTGTTTCTCTCATCTATACATAGTTCTGCAGTTTTTATTAGTAACATTAAGGTGCTCAGTGGCAGAGAACAGCTCAGTGTGTCTCAGGGCTGACCCAACTTCCTTTCTCTCCTTCCCTCAGGGATCAAGATTCCTGAGAGCTGCGTCCAGCAGGTGCTGAAGGAGCTGAAGCAGATGGATGAGAATGTGAAACATAAACAAACCCAGGCTCTACTGGCAGCCCAGAGACCATCCCTGTCCTATTCACTGCTCCAGCAACCACTGCCACTGGAACTTAGCCAGCCCTCAGTACAAGGAGGATACTTGCCAACACAGCACTCCTCCCAGCACCAGGATGAAGTCTTGGATCTGACCTACAGCCCTCCTAGTGACAGCCTTCCAGACCTTGCTGAAGCCAGTTCAGCTCTGAGTTTCTGGACCGAACCTGGCCCACAGCCGAATTCCATGCTACCATTTGCTTTCTCCCCTTCCTTCGATAGCATGGACCTTGCTGGGAGCGGGTCCCTCTGTCCACCCTCCCAGCCACACGAACATTTGCCCCAGCCTCCAGCCCAACAGCCCCCGCAGCCGGATCACTTTGCCCAGCCTGACCCAGACATCAACTACAAAGCACTCTTGGAAGAGATGCTGAGCTCACTCAACGTGGGTCCCCAGGACACCTCACAGGAACGCCAGAGTGTCATCCAGTTCAGTGGCCTTTCCAACTTCTAGCAGGCTGGCTGCATGTAGCAGGGAGAGGCTGCTGGCACCATTGTCTCCGCAAGACCCAGACAAATCTTTGATATGGAGGCACTGGGCTGATTTAAAAAAAATACTGGTTTTAAATACTTCTGTCTTTTAAAAAACAAAAACCAGGGATGATGAGAACTATAATTAACAGAAGCAAAGTTCTATTTATATATAAATATACAGTCATGTGCTTACTAGATTTTATATATATATATATATATATACTGATATCTATATGTACAAAGTGGAGTCTTAGGGGTGGATAAGTGGGGGGTGGGGCAGCACCTAAAAATGGAGGTGGAGGGAGGCTCAGCCTATTGAAAAAAATAATAGGCTAGCAGCCCAGATCCTGCTTCTTCTCCTGCACCACCCCCCAAGCCGCACCTCCCCACCCCATGCAAACTACTGAGTTTGGAAAGCTAGAAGCTTTATACATTTTTCTATTCTTTTCCTTTGGGAGGGGGTAGAGGGAGCATTTAAAATCCATGATGGCCAAGAATAAGAGCAGAGGGTGGTGACCAGCAATGTTCCCCAATTTTGTTACACAGGTGTGGAATCCAGTTGCTCCTGTGCCATGAGGAATCCATAGATTCTTGGCTTCTGTTTTCAACATTCAAAGTTTCTAGTGCTCATGTCTGAGGAGAAAAGTGTGTATAGGTTGGATGTCTTGATGTACTTTATTTTGGTAATGCGGTTTGGGTGTGTGTGTGTATATGCATATTTTCTCTGAAGATTTTTTTTAATCTCAAATTTTGCTAGGTGGACAAAATTTTTACCAGTCTTGATTGACTCCTACTAGCTCCCATGAATTTCCCCCCAAAATTTATCCTAGGAATGACACCATGTGGTACTGAGGAAGCATCCGCATGGGGAAAGCTGCTGGTGACCTGAGAAAGGTCACTGTCTCCCCCACCCCCAAATTTGACTGTTCATTTTTGTTCCCCGTGAATGGGGAGGAGAAAATGGAGCTGGCACTCTGGATTAGCATGAAATATATAACTGGATGATGTCCTGCCAAGCCCAATTCTTAAAATGTTCTCTTTAATGCTGGTAAATTTGGGGGAGGGCCTGGCATGACAGGAAAGTTTACTTTTCAGCCAAGACATCCTTGCAAAGATGAATTACAACAATGAACGTTGGCCTCAAAGTCTGCTGTTTTTAGCTTCAAACTGAATGCAAACTGTCCAGTCTGTTCCCAAAATGCTGCTGCTTCTTTTTTTTGGCCTTCTGCTCCATTCAAAAAGAGACAGCTGCATAGCATGGTCTTTCCTTATAGAGCATTTTGGTGTTGTGCTGTCTTTCAAAGGGGAAATGGGCGTGCTTTCAAGGCAGTATCAGATTCAGCCCTGCAAACCCACCCATCCCTCGCTCTATAATAGTGTCATCAGCCCCGTTCATGCCATCTGTGCAGTATTGAGGACAGCAGGGTGGTGTTACCCATTTCTTTGAGAACTCTTTTTTCTGTTCACATATCTGGCCATCTTTTATACATGCTTTGAATGCCAAGTGCTCTATGGATCATGCCATTTTCTCCCTGCAAAGAGCCCTGTGGCAATTAGGATTGCTAGTGGTTGTGGCACAGGCACAGCATCCCACATTCCTCTTTGACACTTCTTGGAAATTTGCCTATATTAGAGAATATCTGCTTGCTAGACGGTCTTTCTTGCCTTGGTTCTCTGAACAGTGTAGTTTTGCCCAGGTGGTAGACCAGCCTGCTGGTCAAGGCCAGTCTGCTGCTTTTAGATAGTCTCCAGTGATGGTGATAAATATTCTGTCCCTCATTTCCTTTCTCTAGTAAAGGAATTGACACAGTTTCTATCAACTCTTCATCCTCTTATCCTCCCAAACATGATGAGATTTTTTAAACAGATGTCATCACTACTGTTGTACAGTTGATGGCATTTGCCACTCACAACATAAGGTATTTTAAAAAACCTTTCTTAATGCTGCTCAAGGAATCAGTGGCATCCTAATAAAGATTAACTTAATAAATAAAGAGTTACTACCTTTTGAAGCCTTTGCATGTGTACTCAAAAGTCAACTTTACTGAATTCAGTGGGACCTTTTCCCATGTGATGGAAATGGGATTGCAGCCTAAATTATGCAGCTTTAAAAGAACCATTTTTATTTTTACTTACTGGATTTATACCCCCACCTTTCCCATGTTAAAGCAAATACCCAGGGTAGCTTACATATCATTTATCCTTTTGTTCTCACAACAACTCTGTGAGATATATAATTTTTCTACAGGCAGCTCATAAAACTCTTCCAGATGGGATCGTTCAGTGTAGTCATCACATCTGGCATCAAGGAGTGCCCTCCAAGTTTCCAACGGGAGCAGTCAACCTGTAAACAGCAATTCCTGTTTACCACCCCAAGTTTGTAAAACAGGTTGCAACATTTACAGGTCCAACTTTTTTATACATGGATTTGACTCAACACAAATGGCTACTGCAAATCTTAGTTTAAAAAACTACTTTTCTGTTGTTGGAGAGAGGTAGTCTTGCAAGCAATCATTCCATTTTTCAGTAGTAGAATCAAACCCCTGCAGTTATTGAGGCACTACTTTATTAAACTAGGTGCAACAGAGGAGCAAGAAACCTGAAAGTGGTTTTTTCCTATTCTATTTTTCTATAAACATATTTTTTTAATCTTTGAGAGGTTCTAGAACAGAATTTTAGTGGATACTGAGGGACACCTTTATTCTTTTTGACTCTGGGTCCAAGGACACAGTGTCTTGTCCTTCCAATTTTGAACCCTTGACCTTTTTTATTTTTTTTACTTTTCCCATCTTATTCATCTGGCATACTGCAAGTTCTGTAGGGCTTTGTGTTTTCCACTTACTATGGATGCCCTCAATTTGTGACAACTTGTTTTGTGACCATGCATAATAATGATGGTTTTGAAACAAGAAGGCCAAAAATACCACGGGCGGGGGGGGGGGGGGGTGCTGCTTTTGAAAGTGCATTTCCAGTATATCTATGCGAGAGATGTACAGCATGAGCCCATGAAAGTGTTTAGTCCCACTAAATTCAAGAGAACTATTGAGTATGCATAAAGCTGTGGGCTTTACTTGCAAGGGGAGGCTCTTGTAAGATACGCAGGCTACAATCATCTGTATGTCTTCTCAGAAAAAGTTTTATTAGGTTCAATAGTGCTTATTCTAAGTAAGCATATATAAGATTTAAGCCTTAGCTGGGCAGATGTTAAAGATACAGAACAATACAATGGGGGGAAATGCAGAGGAATAAAATCTCTGCATTATTTCACTGTCAAGCAATACTTGCATTACATAATATCATCAGGTTCATATTACACTTTTTAGGTCAATACTTCCCTTCAGGAACAGAATCGCTTATAAACCGAGGGCTACCTATATTCAGAGGACATTCTAAAGCTTGAGGCACTCTTTTAAAAAGAATTGGACAACTAAATTTTTAGCTCCTTTAAACACAAGGAGGCAAGGCAGTACAAATCTCAGAGGAGTGGATGGGTGAATGTGAGTGCGTATGTGTGAGGGTGAAAGAGAATTCATTTGCATCCCACCTCCCTGATGAGTATGATCAAAGTATGCAATTAAAAAACAAAACTATGCAAATATGCTGTTTGCATAATGTCTGTGACCTGGGATCTGGCCTGTCTTGAATACAGTACTTCCTAAGCCTTTTGGGACAGAGACTGTATTGCTTCTTTCATGGTTTTCCTTTGCCCCTAACACATTTTGTGTGTTGCCCCTGGATTAAATGATTTGAGTTAGCTGCATTGCAGGAGTGGGTAGGAAATCCAATAGTCTTGCTTGAACTGGTTTGTAGGTTGTAATGAAAAAATTGTTTTAAAACTCAGGAATGAACTGAAAGTGCTCTCGGCTGGCCCCTCTTCTCCCCTCCCCATATTTTCAGAAATGAATATCTCAGAATTGTATGTGGTTATTCTATGTCTTTTTTTAATAAGAAATATGCAATTTCCTTTCCTGGTTTCTTAGGGAGTTGGATGGAGAAGGGCAAGAATGCCTATTGACATACAGCTCCCCAAGCAGCCCCCCTCCGTTGTGTCAGGAAGAATAATATGTAATAGCTACTTTTGAACTAAATTATTATGCTGTTTGTTCTACTGATTGTATGTATTTTTTTAAAATGGTATCTCCTGCTCTGCTCCCTTCCCGTGTTGGCACTTTCTAACTATCCTCCTTGGTCTGCTTATTTTTTTCTATGTATATTTATAATTAATTGCAAATTGTATATATGTAAAGGGGGTGAGGGAAGGAGAATTCTTTTTTTTCTTTCGTTGGAAAAAAACTGTGCCTTTTAACAAACGATTCCTGAATTTTCTACTTGGATCAGAAGGATTAAAAGCATTTCAGCTCAACAAAGACAAGGGAGCCTGTGATTGCATGTCAGAGTACGCATGAGTGCACTGTTGCTTCTGTGTATACAGTGCTTTATCTGGTGTGTTCCAGAACAGGAGCTATTGGGGGAGTCCCTAATCCCCAATTCAGTTCTTGTGCTCCAGTGTAGCCTTCTGGATGCTCTTGAAACTCCTTTTTTGGGGGGGAAGTCTAACAAATATCTATACACACAAAAAATACATAATCCCTACAATCTAGAGTAACTACAGGAAGACATAAGAGGCACTTACTCTGGATTGCTCTGTGCATTTCCCATAGGTTTCCTGTAGCTACGTTGGTGTAAAAGTAACTACATTGGTGTAAAAGTTCCCATAGTTACTCTGGATTGTAGCCAATGTCTCTATTTATGCTGTATTTAAATACCGCTATTTATATACCGTTATTCGACTAAAAAGTTCACAAAGTGGTTTACAAAGAGCAGTTCACAAAGCGGCTTACAAAGACTCTAGTAGTCTCGGAAGATCAGGACCCAAACATATCAAATTAATATTTGTTTCTAGAGTTTTTGTCTAGTTGGTCATGAATGATGCATGAAGGCTTCAGTGCTAACAATTGTGGAAGCACCGAACTATTAGAATCATTAAGAGGAAAGTACAAAAACCAGACTTAAATACATGCCAGAAGGGCTTTTTTAAGGGCAGAAATCTCAAATGTTTATATTAAATGCTATTATTTCAGGGAGTAATAATTCCTAGAACTAAACATATGCAACTGTCTGGGCAGGTGCTGTTGTTGAGCACTATTCCTAAGCAGTTTGATTCTAGCTTATCCAACTGGCCTATTTTATCCATAGATTTGGTACCCATGGATTTCAGTGCCCATGGGTTCTGAACCCTACCTTGCCCTTCCAAACGTGACTTGGAGCTGTGCTCTGGTTGCAGCCATGCCCCTGAATGCCTTTTAAAGGCATAAAAACACATCTGATTTCCTCAAAAAACCAGCAATCCTTGTTTTGCCCCAAATGGGCAGTTGGAGGCCCACAGAGGCTGCTGGCTGACACATGCAATTTCTGCAGGCCTCAGACCAACCTCAGGATGTGACAGAGCACTGTGGTCTGGTCAGACGTTTTAAGGCACCTGACTGGGGGTCTGGGGAACAGAAACCCTATGGATACCAAAGGCAGATCTTTCAAGGGTTTTCCCCCATCATGATCCTCAAACCAGAGATTTTCCACTTCTGATGGTGATGGCATTGATCAGCGATTTTTCAACCAACTCGTGTGCCTCAAAAGGACTGCAGCTGTGCCAGACATGTGGGGGAAGGATAATTTTAGTAGGGTCAATGGGGTGTGAGCTCTCCATCAGCAGCATGGTGTGCCTTGGCAATGGTCTAGTAACTGATGGTGTACCTTGACAATGTTAGCATCTTGTCAGTCTGCCATGAAATGAAAAAGGCTGAAAATCACTGGTGTAGATGTTTACAGTTCTGGAAAGCCTTGACTCTGGGTTAGGCTGTCCTTGCCCTACCCTGAGTCATGCCCTGCCTTCATCCTGTCAAGGTTCTCAATGCTCTGCAGGTAATATCTGCTTCTTAGCAAGGCTTTGGTTTAATTATCTACCACCCATCTTTTATGGTCCCGTGCCTTCTGGGATGGGGGTGGGTGGAGGTAAGCCTTAAAGGTAAAGCCTTCAGCATAGTTCACTGGTTTGCTCAACATACCTCACTTCCTTCCCTTTTAAGGCAGGAGCTCTTAGACTTGCCTACAGATCTGTTAAGTATTGTCTGTGCTGACTTCAGTGACCTTACCTAGCACTACCTCAAAATAGAAGGCACTTTCTATTTTCTGTTCATGTTTATATACTACACTTAAATTTTAAGTTTCCAATTGCTTTTAGGCATCATAATCTCATTCTGAGGGTTCTGCTGCCTAATCTATAGCTTTTCTTCAGTGCTACTTAGGGCGCAATCCAGAGTAACTACGGGAAGTCCTTGCTCCAACATAAGAACAATTTACTCAAGATTGCAATATGAATTTCCCATAGGTTTTCACTAGGTGGTGCCATAACTACGTCAATGTAAATGTCTCTTTCCCGTAGTTACTCTGGATTGTAGAGTCAAACTCTAAGCTCCTCTGAGAATACTGGGCTGCCTCTTATAGTCTTTTCCAAATGCCTCTTGTTATGTCCCAAAAATAACTTTGCCCATCTAGTCCCTGGTCTAAGAAGTAAATCCTGAGAATAATTTGAGAGTAACATCCACTTCTGCTCTCACTAGTTTAATCTTGCAATCTTGGTTTTGGATTTAGATTAAGTTCTGTTGTTCCAACCCATACATATTCATTAGTGAGACATGAGAAGACTGAAGAGTAGGCGCACAGCTTGCAAAACACAGAAAGCATTTAAAGGCTCACATCCAAGGAAAGCAAACATGATTCACTCCCACCACTTTATCTGTCTTACGACCTTCCAAGGGGTTTTGTTTGATAGGGACAAGTGATGCCCATAAAATTAAGCCACAGGCCGCATCTGTGCTTGCTGGTAAGAACTGAACTGCCCAACTGTTTGCAAAAATAAAGGCTTAAAAAGTGATGAAACATGCTGCTTGGATCTTGTTTCCTTGAAAAAAACTTCCAGTTTTGTGCCCCAGCCTCATGATAAAGGATCCAGTTCCTTTCACTCCCCTCTGATAAGGAAACCAGCTGGTACTTCTTAACAGCTGATAAGGATACTAACCCTAGGTACTTTTTAACCGATTCATCTCCCAGTGGCCAAAAAGACAACTCAAGCAGCTCTCTTAAATCAGCAAAAAGACAATGCCACTACATTTCCTTATTTATTTCTCATGCACTGTCAATCCCACTCCAAAGGGCTTCTACTTTCCCAGAAAAGTATCTTTCTCTGGGAATTCAGAACACCAGGGCTGAAGGCAGTGTCTCCATCAGGCAGTGGCACTTGGGCATTTCAAACTTAAAAATCTGCCCAGGAACCGTCAAACTTACTGGAATATGTTATCACTGTCTACTCAGAAGTCCCATTGTGACTTACTCCTAGGAAAGCCTAGTGCCAGATTCTAAGATGGTGGAGCTCACCCTCTCGCAACCCACCCACAACCCCTTACTTTGAGAACTGCTGCCCTAATGCCAACCATGCCCCTCTTATTTCTCAACAGTATTTTATATCCCATGCTTTTGTTAATCCATTTTCTAGCTGATTACCTCTTCCTCTCTACCAAGGAGGTAGTGTATGCATGAGGATTTGCATCAATAGTTTCTTGGCCTCAGTCTAAACAGTATTTCAACTTCTGACTTATTTCTAGTCTTCAATTTCACTGTACCTTATTACTAACTCTGTATAATTTGGAAACGTAGAGACACCTTGGGGACTATACTAATTTCTTATAGATCATCTTTCTAGCTTGGTTCTTTTCTTGACCCAATGAACCTTACAAGGGAAATCCTAACTACAGTACAGAGTTATCTATTCTAGACCTCTGATCTAGACTAGAGGCCACTATCTGCAGGTATAGCAGTATACCTAACGAAGCAAAACTTCTCTCATGTCACTCTTAGGAAGCATAAATAGGTGACACAAGCAAAACATCCTTCCCCAGCAGCTTATGGCCTGCTGCTACACATTTCCACCACCCCCTAAAAAAATCTCACACCATGTTAACTGGCTCTCAGGGTGAAATAGTAAACAAAATATCTCAGTATTAAATATCAATTGGCTGAAAGACCTTATATACTGATTAGCCAATTGTCACTGTGGTGTAATAAAAGATCAGATGATGTTCTGGGCAACAAACGGAATAGAATAAACAATGTACAAATAAAGCCTCTGAAATCAGTGCTGCAGTAATTAGGTTTATGCCAGGACAATAAGCAGAGGGTTGGCTTGTTTGTAGGCTGAGAAGTCAACAAGGCACAGGTGTGATAAATCAACTGCCAAAAACAAGGATAGGAAGAACAGTAGTAGCATTTTGAGTGCTTAACAACATCAGGTGACGTAACTCTGCATAACTGCAGTGAATTGGTTATTGGAATGAACTGGTTATTGATCCCTCTGTGGGTCTTTGACTGGTTTTAATTGTGTGTAACTAGTTATGCGATTACTAGTTGTGTGATAACATTAGTTATCTTTTTTGCACCTGGTGTATGCCACAAGAAATTCTGCCAGAATGGCTTCTCACTCCTCAAGGTAAGTCATGATAGTCGGCGTAGATTTATAGAATAGAAAAGTTGAACTACTTTCTGTGGTAAACTTGTACTGAACCTGGGAGCCAAAAACATCTCTCCTTCCTTCTGTCAGGATGAGCTTTGGATTCCTATGGAGCTTACTTCCTTTAACACTTCCTTTACTTACTTCCCTTACTTCTTTCAATAAACTTTCTGTTCAAGTGTTTGCTCAAAGACTGAGCCTTAGTGTACATACTGTATATGTTGGCAGTAGGCTGAGACTAAGTGGGCAGCCTCCCCCACAAGAGTGCAGAAGGCCCTTGTACAGCAAGTGGGGATGATATGGTGGCAGCAGTGGTCTTTTGAGCAAGCTTGCCCCTTTTGAAGTGCACGCATTCTTGAGCTGGGCACAGCATAGATAAGGGCAGTTTTTATTATTTCATGGCATTAGCATGGGATGAGTCAGGGCACTGGCCATCTTGGAGCTGAGCATTTGACAGCAAAAGCTGAATTTGGACTCTGCTGCTTTTGAACTGCTGGATTTAATTCCATCTCCACAAAGGGGAAACCTGACATTACTGGTATTAAGTAGGACTCCCCATTTTGTGAACTGGGCTAAGACTAGCCCCACCATATGGAGAGGACAACCCTAAAACCACTTAAGAGCCAACTTGTAACAAGCCAGATAACACAGAAGGATGTACAGGTGAACATGATTGTTCCAAGCAGCAGCAGTCTACATGGCTGCAACCATTTTCCTGTCCTTAAACTCCCCCCCCCCCCATCCCAGAAGTGCCAGGAAAGCTTCCGAGCCTCTGAAGTCCTTTAAAGGAGAAAATGTGGCAACCAAAAGTCACCTTTTTGGCCATTCTCAGCTTCAATGCACAGATACACGTTATCTGGTGTATTGCACTCAGTCTTGCTTAATGTCAAGCAGGAACATAGTTAAGTAACACGCAACAGTAATTAAGTAATTTCCCCCAAAGTTAGGTGGTTAGCATTCCCTACCTCCTTCTACTCCACTGGAACTAGGGCTGCTTTATATACAAGCTACCTTTAAGACAAAAATTTAATCCAAATGAACACTTCTGCCCTGCAAGAACCTGCTTGCATCCACATACACTAAAGTCACAGACGTTTCAAACTAGCCTCACCGCATAGGTGAAACCAGTCTATGTTCTCTCAGTAGAGAAGTATGCTTTCTTCTTGAATTTTTTTTAAACTAAGGAGAATATAGGGGAAATGCAGTAGCCTTAGATGGCTTTCTAAGACACTTCAGATAAATTCAGCAGGTATTATGAATGGAGCCTCAAAGAATTAGTGTTATCATTAAAGTAGTAATTTGAGAAGCAGCAACTGGAAAGGTCTATTGTCTGGGTCTGGCTAGTGGAAAGATCTTTCTTTTTCGAGCTGAGGCAAGATGAGGCCTTTCCTTTGATCCAACCAACAATTTGGGTGATTACCTATTTTTTACTGCTGCAGACTTATGCCTCCCACCCTGGAGCCTCTACCCAGCCAGAATTATCTACCCTTAAATTATCCTTTATAGTGCTGTAAACCCATACAGTACAGTAATCCCATAAAAGGCACTCTTCACACAGCTCATTGCACCAGCCACTTCTACAAGGTGCAGTTTTCATGTGTCCCAACAATCAGGTGAAAACAAGTTTGAATGGAATTGAAACAAGTTTGCAGAGTGCAAGGAAAGTGCTTCTCCATCTGCTTTTGTGAAAGTTCCATCCATGGTGGATAGCCTTGAACTCATGTCTAGTAACCATGAAGACAGTAGTCGTCCTCTCCCCTGTGACCTAAGCGATCCATTAGCGTACACAGAACCACAAATTCACAGTAAGGAAGAAAATATTTATTGCTGCTGCAAAGTCTATGGGGTGCTAAAGTTGAAGTGTTTACAAGATCTCTACCCAGCAGCTGCTACCTGCCCCGTGGGACCTTCCTCCTGCAAAGGTGTGCCAAGTTTCAGGCCTGCCTCACCAATGTGGTTGGTTTGGAAGCAGGCCATCATCAAAGCAGAAGGTGCAGGCTCCAGCGACACAGGGATGAGCAGATGCAGAGTAAAGATAATGGTCCCGGGTGATGCAAGCCTTCCTACATGTAGGCGGGCAGGTCCTTCTCAATCACCTGTTGAGAAAAAGCAAAACACTGTGAACACCTGATGTTTTGGCCATCAGCCAACTTCCAGTCTGAGATGTTGATATGCTTAGCAGAATTTAATACAATCCACACTTCAATCAAGGAGACTGCAGAAGCTTGAAAGGGCTACAGTTACATACTTTGGTTCATTTGTTTGGAAAGACCAAGCCAGTTAAGGGTGGTGTGTATGCATCTTCTCCATATCTGCACTACTGATGTAGGCTACTCTCCTAAAGACACTTTTCCTGGGAAGACCCTTTGAACACAATGGCCCTTACTTTTGAGTAGACACTGTTAGGATTGTGCTCTTAGGCTACGATCTTATGCTTACCAGCACTCAAACCCCATTAACTGGATTTACCTTTGAGTGGATAAACCCAAGACTGCCCCACCACAACTAGCAGAGGGAATTTCAGCACAGATGACACAGAATTCTACAGATGCTGAAATTCTTCTACACAGCTGTGAAAGGTCCAGGATCTCCAAAATTGTGTTCTCGCCCCCTTCAAAACCAACAGGAAGAAGAGCTCCCCTACATATACATGACTAAAGAATACCCTCTCTGTAGCCACAGGATATCTGTTTCTCATGCTACAGACTCATGCTACAGAGGCCTGCCCTGCAATAACTTACCCCAAGGACCGCACCTAGCTTTCTGGAGGTTATGTGTGGCCTCCCAGCCTCCTCAGAAGCCTGTCAGACATTTGCAGTAATGTTCTGAGGTGTTCCAGGTGTCATATCAGACACCTAGACATCACCAGCACAAACCAGAAGACATTTCTGACTGCATTCAGGAGACCAGAGATGAGGGCGCAGTGCATAGGAAATTTGTAAAGAAATAAAGCTATATACATCTTAGGCTAAAGAAAGGTAGGTCAAGAGGAATAAAGGATATGGTAGCCATAAAAGCATTTGTTAGCAAGGTGAAGCACTCACAACCCACATTCATACAAGCTGCAACATGTGAAGATAGCAACCCCCACACAGCGCATACCTTTGTCACAGCACTCCTGCTTCTCCCCTCACACAGATACCATTACTATAATTTCAGGATTTAAGGCAAGACCTGAATCTAGAAACTTACATAAGGATCATCCATCGGGCTGTACCTCTTGACAACCTGGCCTTCTCTGTTGATGAGGAACTGGAAAAAAGTGAGAGCTGGTAAAGCTGCTGGAAGTACCTGCATCCCTGACTCATGGAAAAAATTATCTCTGGGTATCTGCTGAGCCTTGCCACTGCTCTATACAAGGTGAGGTGGGGAGAGAGAAGGAATTGCCAGCATGGCAGGCAGCTGGAACAAAAAGTACTTGCTACAAATTCACATCTTACCAAGTCATCACTTTGCAGCTGTGAAGCTTTCTGATACCCATGCTGTAGTCCTCACTACCACCTCCCCATTAAGGAAAAACTACTAACCCATGTCTGGCAGTAGTTTATTATATGACATTTAGGCTGTTTGGACTGGGCACTGCATCTTGAACAGCAGAATACATGTTTTAACATAGGATGTTGAGGAGGGGCAGTGAGGCCCAATCTTCTCACACCCCAAGAATGATGAGGCTTGTCTGCTGTAACAACACCTTCCTATGCACCATGTGGGGCTTTCAATACAATCCTACACAACTGTCATATCCACCAAATCCCTGCATCACTGCCTTTTAAATTGAGCACGAAGAGACTATTTTGATTTCAAGATATGGTCTACGTAACAAAGAGGGCTTACCTTGCTGAAGTTCCATTTTATTGCACTATAAAGAGACACAGAGAAAGACACATTTAGGTCTGTGATGGGGGCTTCAAATAAATTATAAAACAGTCAAGTGCCAAAATCTAACCCTAGTATTGCAGAAGTGATCTTACAGCTAAAGTGGATGCTTACAACTAGTGCAAGTGATGGTCTTCATTAGCATCTAGAGACCATACCTGGGATATTAAATAAGGGAAGAGTCCAGCCCCCTATGGTTCAAGAAGTGTTAATGAATCTCAAGACATAAGGATGTCTATAGGATGTCACACTAATCTAGTATTCCTAAACTACTAAATGTGGAGACTACTCCACAACAGGAGGTTCTGACTTCATCCTCCGCCTGTACATACACTTGTCTAGCAGAAACCAAATTTGGCATAATTTTGAAGTTCAGCAAACCCAAGCCAGCCAAAAAAAGAAGTATAAGTCATTCCTTTCTGCATTGCCAGATTCAAAGTAGGAGAGGAACATCCCCAAATACACCTACTAAGGTACTATATACCTGTGCTCAGAAAACAGGTCTCTGCCCCAAGAGGCTGGCTCTCTCTCTCTTGCACACACACACGCACACACACAGTGAAGGCTAAGAAGAAAATAAGTTGTATACATTTCTTTTTTATACAAATTCTGTCCAAATCAAGATGCCACTCACTTTCCCAGAGTGCCCCTGCCCTTGGGCTGGTTCTTCATCCACTTCCAGAGAGGGTGGGCGCCCTCTCCATTCACATCTATTTTGCTAAATAAATCAAACTTCACCCCAAACTTAGCAGCAACAGCTTTGATTTCTTCGGGAGTACCCGGTTCCTGCAAAATGCAAGTTTTTATTTTTATTTATTTATAGCAGATATGTGGGAAGGGCCCCTCAACCAACACACACTTCCCCTACACCCCACAAATATGCATCTCCAGAAAACCCTTCCTCCTACCTGATGACCAAACTGGTTGCAAGGGAAAGCCAGAATACGTAAACCTTTCTCAGCTAATCTTTCGTACATGTCGGTAAACTGAGTGTAGTTTACTCTGGTCTTTCCTCATTCAGATGCCACGTTGGTGATAATGCAGACATAACCCCTGAGGAGGTGCAAGGAAAGGGAGATGTTAACACCACCGCAGCAATGTGCCTCTCCAAACCTCTCCTGCCTCCCCCTGCCACACTAGGAAGCCTGAAGAGGCCGTCACTACTATTTGCTTTTAAATTTTCTCACACAGCCATTTACACCATATTTTGGAGAGCCTAAGCAAAAGTTTCAGAAAGCAAGAAAATCACAATGCTGCCAGTCAGTGGACAGAAATTATTGCTTTGCCACATCGCCCACACATACATAAGGAAAACAGCCCTATCCTGCTTACCTGTAACGCTCCAGAGGTACATCATTGCCATCAATATCTATGGCATTAAATTCATACATTGATTTGGCAGTTTTCCAGTCAGCTTCTTGAGCACACTAAAGGTTGGAGAGGAGAGAAAAATGCAATGAGAAGGTAGCCCAGACACTGAATCTGAATGACTCCCAGCCCTCTGCAACCACGCTTTACATTTCTGTTCAAGACTGTATGGTGGGCTTGGATTTACAAGGGCTGGATTCACATTCTTAGCGTGCTATGACACTAAAAGAATTCACTTTCAGCCTCATCTACATCATAGGATTGTTGGAAAAACACAACCAATATACTGTAATCCCAAAGCATGCCATTCCCAGCGTCGTATATCCTTTTATACGGTTTCTCCTCACAAAAATCTAGTAGGGTAGGTTTATAATTCTCTCCTTTATGCCTGAACCATTTCCTTCTTCTTTAAGTGATAATGAGATACCATCCCATCTTTTTTGTGGTAAGAGTCCCCTTAAAAATGTACACAGCATTACACCCTTCCATTGTGTAGAAGAGGAAACTGTAGCAGATGCAGCTTGTGACCTTTGAGATAACAAGCTGCCTCTGCTGAAATTCCCTCCTCTACACAATTATTAAAGATCCAGGACCCCAAAAATTGAAAGTTTATTGCACTTTCCCTTATAACCTGTGACCCAGAAAATTCCAAAGACGGACAAAGGTAAGGCAGATACTCTCCTCTAATTTTAAAACCTTTTGCCATTAATAAATGTACCGTAAATCATCTCCGGTCACTCATTACTTAAGAATAAGTAAGACCCGTAGAAAGCAATGGGTCTATTTCTGAAAAAATCCTGTTGCAAATATGTATAGCTACAGCAAGTTGTTTTTGTATCATCACCCTAAAATTCAATGCTCAAGCACTTTTTTCTTACTTGTGTTCTTTAATGCACAGAAAGCTGGTCTACAATGTCTGATTGCTATCACAGGAACCTCCCAAACATCCTTGGCTCTCTGAACATGGACCTCCTGCCCTGCATGCCCAAAAGCTGTGGCTTTTACCCCATCAAAAAGGTCTCTGAAAATTAGTTTCCAGCAATTTCACAATTTCTCGAGCAAGTCTAGCAATTTCACAATTCTAAACAAAAGTGGGAACTGATTGGATTTTACCATGAGGAGGATAAATGTATGCTAATCCTAGAGTTGCTAGGATTTCTTTTTATATCTAGGCTTATCTGAGATAACAAAGAGCAGCTTACAGAAACAACAGCAGCCACTCTTTGAGCCTTACAGAAAGCAGAGCTGGTTGCTGAGAACAGAGGCTGAAGTGCAGCAGTTCCCTCCTGCTTTCTTTTCTCCTCTGCATTGCAGCCAGAGAGTCAGAAGCACATGATTGTGATTTTCACTTCCATTGTTATGTAAACTCAGCCTCTACGTTGGTATGTGCTGAAAACAGCAGCAAACAAGTTGTACGTTAACTAGTCAAGGAAACATGGTAAATTATCTATTCCCTGAAACATGCCAGCCTATTTTGTAATATACAAACTCCCCTTCTGAAATGCTTTACAGAAAAATCACCTGGTCAGTCATTAGCCAGACACACCCCTTAAAAGCGCTTCCAGGTGCAAGTTCTTTCCAAGACATTTAACACCCTTACAGGGACCATGTCAAATGTTAGTGTTGTATTTTAATGGAATTTATTATTATTATTATTAGAAAAGGCTTATTGGCTTTTTTACTGCTACTTGAATTTTTTGAATTTACATTTTTTCTCTGAATTCAAATTATAGCATTGAATACTGGCATGGTCCATCGGACCCATGTTGCTCTTCACTGGTTTTTCTCTGTTATGACTCATCAAATTGCAAGTCACAGGATTCTGTTTCTGCTAAAATTATAATCAAAATTAATAATTTCACAATATTTCACTATAAAAATAATTATACTGAAACTTAATGCAACATTTATTCATTATACCTACCAAGCTATAGTACAGGGTCCATTAGATCCTGCCAGTGATACATGATACAAAACAAAGTACATAACCACCATGTTAATCATTATAATGGGGGTCTTTCCGTCAGCTGAACATCCAAGAGTTATATATTGTGCTTTAAAGTGAACATGTGAAAGCTGCATTATACATAATTATTGGGTCTGCCTAGCCCAGAACTGACTGGTCAAAGCCTCGCCAGGTTCTCAGGCAAAAAATATATTTTCCCAGCCTTGCTTTGCAAAACCCTTCAACCGCAGGTGCAAACAACAAACCAGTGATCAGGTACTGTATATACTCGAGTATAAGCCGACCCAAGTATAAGCTGAGGCACCTAATTTTACCACAGAAATCCACTTCTTTGCCCATCTTATCACAAGTATAAGCTGACATGAGTATAAGCCGAGGGGGGCTTTTCCAGCATAAAAAATGTGCTGAAAAACTAGGCTTATAAGTGAGTATATACAGTATATGAAAAGGAGGTGCTGTGCCACTCCTTCATGATTTAATAGATTTTCTTCTTTGAATCAGAATTTAGGATTAACTAGAGTTAAGTCACCAAGATTTTTTAAAAAACATGCTGCAAAATTCATGTTACTATTAAGTTTTATAATTGTTTATAATGTCACTCTAAATGGAAGCTCCAGAGTATCCAAGGACGAACAAGGTGAGTGTTACCACTTTCACATCTACCTGCAGACTTCAGAGACACATGGACTGCTGCTGTTGGAAAAAACATAGGAAGGAGAGATCCTTGGTTCAATTCAGCTGGTTTCTGCTTATATTCTTAAGCTTTGAAGGATGCAGTCCTATCTTAGGCCAGCTCAACTTTTCACTCTTATGATGTAAGATGGTGGTGATGTAGGGAGAAAAGTGCATGTCTGTGCACTGGCCTAACCTTTTTCCAGGAGTGGCAAAGAAGTGTCTTATGGCACTTTTGTGACACCCCCTGATCAGTACAGGACTTATGCCAGGCCTTAGGACAGCCTAACTGGAGATTAGGATTGCAGCCTAAGTTATACAATACTCCTTCACAAAAACAGAATACAGTATAAGAAAATCTAACACACAGCTTCTTGGCAGTAGACTACTGGCAGGAGAGACAAACATTTCTCTCCTACCCCTGCTGCCCTAGTTTTCACAGCCTTCAAGATTACTAACCATCTAGAGATCCGCCCTCCTAGGAATTTGCCCAATGCCCTTTTTCAAAACCGTCTACCACTGTATCTATCATCCTCAAATTCCAGATGAAATTCATATTGCATAAATGTACAGAATTATGTAGCACCTCCTGACAATCTTCCATGATCTATAGTGATAGTATTGCAAGAAAGTATTCCATCATCATGCATGGTTTAGGAAATCTATGCATTTCTGAGAGTTTATCAAAACTGAATTGAATTTGTCCATGCATACGATGCCAACTGTAACACTTCCATCCACATGCCCATCAACATGGTTAGAGAATTCTAGGAAAATCACATCAGATTTCAAATAAACCATGCTGATAATACCTCATAAGTAAAAATAAAGTTATGCTTTACGATAGTTTCTGCACAAGCTGACATGCCTATAATTTCCCAAATCCCCGCAATTATTTTCAATATCCATGTTGCACCAACCACCTTCTTTCACATGGAGTCCTGATGTAACAGACAAATTGCATGTTTTCCAAGTTCCATATTTGAGGTTAGTAACTCTTGGGTGGATACCATCTAAGTTAGTTACCATCTTATTAATTTTCAGTCTAGCAATAGTCAAGAATTCTCATTCTTTATCAGTACTATTGAGTTCTTCAGACTCCTCCCTGCAATCATCATTTCAAGCATAGGAATGTATTACATTGTCAAGATAAAGGAAGAGAAGATACCTTAAGGCAGAGGTCAGGGAACAGGGGTGAAATACCCCAATTAGGGTAATAATGGAATTCCTGGGGGTAATGGACCACCTGGGTTTGCATATGAATGACACAGCCAGGTATGCATGACCAGCACAGAGCAGGGCAGGCATTGCAATGGATTACTCTTAGCACCTAATCAGAGATCAAAACAAACAAAAGGTGTGAATCCCTGTAGAGTCCTAAGAAGTAGAGAGAGATCAACAGTGACTCACCTGCAGGGTTACTCAGGGGCTTACTCTTAGGAAAGTGTGCATTGCAAGGCTACATGCCACCACACTTTCCTGGAAGGTACACCCCCCCAACTGTAATGGGCATTAATTCTGAGAAGAAATGCCTAGGATTGGGATCTGTGGCTGCATCTTCTCCACACTTTCCTGGAAAGAAACCCCACTGACTGTAATGGTCTGCTGCTCAATAGAAAGGCACAGGATTGGGATCTGAGACTGCAATCCTATTCACATTTTCCTGGGAAGCCCAATAACTACAATAGGTCTTACTTCTGAGTAAACTTGAATAGATTGGGCTCTCTTCCCACTCCAGTTGAATCCTGCACTTGTCTCAATCATTTGCAGGATCTTGTCATCTTTTTTATTATGGTCACCCTGACCCCCACATTTCTCCAATATATAGTGACCATATGTCATAACCACAAAAAGAGGACAAGCCCCCCAAAATATAAGACATCCAAGAAAAATGGAGGACATTGTTAAAAGCTAAAAACCCTCATATATATTGTTTTCATGTGGTTAACTTAAACACCATATTAGGTATTAGTACTGTATGTTTAAAACTATTACATATTACATATAATTTATGAATTCCAAGAAAGCTACATGCTGCCTGCTCACAAGGAAAAAGAGGACAATGAAGATTTTTTCCCAGGACACAAGGCTAAAACAGAGGAATGTCCTGGAAAAACAGACCACATGGTCATCCTGTCCAATCCAACACTATTTTATCACCTACTTCAAACTTTTCTTCCAGCTCCCCAGAAGACACATATTTGAATTCAAATAATTAATAATATATTTTTTTCCTTCCTTTCAAATCAAGGGGGTAACATCCACATACCTAAATATATTTTCGGGTAAAAGGTAAAAAAGTTCCCTGACCCCTGCCTTAAGGTATCTTTAAGAACAGATGCCAAGAATTGGTACACTCTCCTTGCTATTTCCAAATTGTCTTGGACATACTTCTTTCCTTCATCTAAAGTATCTATTAGCTCCCGTGCAGGTTTCCTGCTTTGACAAGCTTAAATTATTTTTTTCACATTTAGGCATGAGATCCCAGTTGTTTTTTAAACATCCCTTGTCCTCAGCTTCCATTTCTTTCTCCATAGCAGTTTGTTTTCCTCACTGTTAAATGCAGCGAGTTGAAAGCACCCATTCATCTAACCACACTGTGCAAATAAATCCAGGGGCCAACAAAACCATAATGCGCAGCAGAATGTAATTAAAAGGGAAGCCTCAGGCGTAGTTTGTCTTACTTTTGACAAATTACAATGCAACATGAATTGCTGTTAATTGTTCATCTGAAACACAATTCCTCCAAACAACAGAAACTTATAAAGTACAGGGAAAGCAAAGCAAGTTTCAGTTTGGCGACATCCTTCCCTCCCCCCAAAGCCAGTTCAATATCTTTATTTGAACAAATCAAAAGTAAATAATTGGTTGGTCCCAAGAAGTTTATAATTAGATGGTGGATTTTGGAGTTTTGCTATTTACAACAATAAATAACACATTTATGGCTTCCACATTTCCATGCACACCGCAGCACTAAGGTGCTACATTGGTAATGTAGGATCTAAATCTAAGAACAGTGGGAGGGACTGGCTGTCCAACAGAGTATAGGAAAGATAGAACACAACTTCCCTAGAAAGACATGAGAAAAAAATAGGAAGCCTTGGAAGCATCAGTCATTTTCAAATTGCTGTAAGGATTTAAACAAGTCAGCTGATTCATAGGATGGATAAAGAACAACAGAGCCATGCTAGCCCTTAGGGGTTACAGCCATGCTGTAAATGATTTTTGGAGAAAATGTTAGTTAAGAGAACCACTGGGAGCCATGATCAAAGGTGTGCCTTATAAACTGTAAAAAACACACATATGTACCTGAACAATTTTTACACCTTACCAAAGATGAAAAAGGTTGAAAATAACTGCCCAGGGCATGGCCTTCCTAGGCAGAGGGGAAGAGGCACAGGCAGCACTCCAGTATTAAAGAGATTTCAGAGAGAAGGCAACCCATCAGCTGTATTAGGCACCTTTTTTCTGCAGGATACAAATCTTTTAAATAAATAATTGACAAGGTACACCATGCTGGTGGTGGGGGTACTGACATGCCCCAATAGCCCTAACAAGATAAGATAAACATCACTTGAATCTAATGCTCTCTTTTTTCAGCTGAATTCAGTCTCCAAAGCTGAAATGTGCATTAGATTTTATGGTGCATTAGATTCAAGTATATAATCAATATTTAATTCAATTTAATTCAAGTATAATTCAAGTAAAATTATAAGTGCTGGTCAGTATTAGGTTTAACAGTGTACTATATTGTAATAAAAATATTGCATAATCCCAATGTTGTATGGGTTTTATTACCTACTGCAATTAGGTAAAAACCATAACATAAACCCACTGTCATAATATTATTATCATGTTGTTCACTGTTATGTGCAGTAAAATTAAGTTTTGTACTTGCTTTGCAGCTGCTCATTGCAATCACCAATAAACATTTTTTAAATCTCAAGTTTTTAAAAACTGGGGTGTGCGTTAGATTTGAATAAATACGGTAAATAAAGGAAAAGGCACCCATGCTGCTGGTGGGTGGTCCCCCACCCCCAATGAGCCTAACAATTAACAAACAATGGACAAGGCACCCCATGCTGCAGGTGGGGGGTCCCCCACCCCCAATGAGCCTAACAATAAACAAACAATGGACAAGGCAACCCATGCTGCTGGTGGGGGGTCCCCCAACCCCAATGAGCTTACCAATAAACAAACAATGGACAAGGCACCCCATGCTGCTGGTGGGGGGTCCCCCACCCGCAATGAGCCTAACAATAAACAAACAATGGACAAGGCACCCCATGCTGCAGGTGGGGGGTCCCCCACCCCCAATGAGCCTAACAATAAACAAACAATGGACAAGGCACCCCATGCTGCTGGTGGGGGGTTCCCCACCCCCAATGAGCCTAACAATAAACAAACAATGGACAAAGCACCCCATGCTGCTGGTGGGGGGTCCCACACCCCCAATGGCCTAACAGACTTGGGGTGAAGGGAGCTGCAAACCCGTCCCACATTGGGGGGAATAAAGGAAGCATAGAAGAACATACATCCTCAGTGGAGGATAGAGGGGCTCCCCCCACATAAGGTGACCTTGTGTGGATGTCACAGAGGGGATTAATCTGCACCCCGGGTCTTCTTCACCCAATGGGGGGCAAGCAGAGGAGACCCAGAGGTGGTGGGCTTCCGTTTGAGAGGGAGGCAAGGCCCCCCGCCTGGACTGGCTGCGAATGGGAGCCACCCCCTCTCAAACGGACCCCTGCGACCCCCCAGCTACACCACCCCGCAAAGGCTCATGGGAGAGGCTCCCTCAAGGCGCGGGGGGCCTTCGAGTGGGGCCCTCAGGTGGGGGGGAGCCCCTGAGGTGCGGGCCCCACTGACGGGGGGCGCTGATTGGGCCCCCAGAGTCCTACCCGCCCCCTCACTCACCATGGTCTTGTTCAGTCCCCGCGCCGCCAACACACCACAGAGCAGCGTCGACCGCACCAACCGACCAAAGCTCATCTCACTCCCCCCTTCAGCGGCGGCTGAAGCTCCTCCTTTTTTTTAAGCCGTCGTTAGCGCGAGCCACTCTCTCTGCGCTTCAGCCAATCAGACACCGGATTCAGGCTCCGCCTTCTGAATCTCAGCCAATCAAAAGCGTCGCCGTTGAAATGGGGCGCGCGACGGGCGGGGTTCGGAGTCTCGAGGATTAACGGGTTGAAAAGCCCGCCTACTTGGAAGAGGGAGGCGGCGAATGGAGGGATGGGACGGTGACTGACAGGCGGAAAGACCACTCAAAGGGAGGTGCGCAGCAGCTTTTCTCCTGAACGGTGCTGCAATGCTGGAATGCTGACTAACGGTGGGGGAGGAAAATGCACTCTCATCCACACTTTCCTGGGAGTAAGCCCCATTGAGTACAATGGGACTTACTTCTGAGTAGACCAGCATGGGAGTTGACTGTGAGGCTCATGCATGCTTTCCTGTGAGTAAGCCCCATTGATTATAATGGGACTTACTCCTGAGGAGACCCGTGCTGCTTCCCAGCCACCCTTTCCTGAGAGTAGGCCCCATTGACTATAATGGGACTTACTCCTGAGGAGACCCGTGCTGCTTCCCAGCCACCCTTTCCTGAGAGTAGGCCCCATTGACTATAATTGGACTTACTCCTGAGGGAGACCCGTGCTGCGTCCCGGCCGCGCTTTCCTGGGAGTAGGCCCCATTGACTATAATGGGACTTACTCCTGAGGAGACCCGTGCTGCTTCCCGGCCACCCTTTCCTGGGAGTAGGCCCCATTGACTATAATGGGACTTACTCCTGAGGAGACCCGTGCTGCGTCCCGGCCGCGCTTTCCTGGGAGTATGCCCCACTGACTATAATGGGACTTACTCCTGAGGAGACCCATGCTGCTTCCCAGCCACCCCTTTCCTGGGAGTAGGCCGCACTGACTATAATGGGACTTACTCCTGAGGAGACCCATGCTGCTTCCCGGCCGCCCTTTCCTGAGAGTAGATCCCACTGACTGTAATGGGACTTACTCCTGAGGGAGACCCGTGCTGTGTCCCAGCCGCACTTTCCTGAGAGTAGGCCCCATTGACTATAATGGACTTACTCCTGAGGAGACCCGTGCTGCTTCCCAGCCACCCATTCCTGGGAGTAGGCCCCATTGAGTATAATGGGACTTACTCCTGAGGGAGACCCGTGCTGCGTCCCGGCCACCCTTTCCTGGGAGTAGGCCCCGTTGACTATAATGGGACTTACTCCTGAGGAGACCCGTGCTGCGTCCCAGCCACCCTTTCCTGGGAGTAGGCTGCACTGACTATAATGGGACTTACTCCTGAGGAGACCCGTGCTGCTTCCCGGCCACCCTTTCCTGAGAGTAGGCCCCATTGACTATAATGGGACTTACTCCTGAGGAGACCCGTGCTGCTTCCCGGCCGCCCTTTCCTGAGAGTAGGTCCCACTGACTATAATGGGACTTACTCCTGAGGAGACCCGTGCTGCGTCCCGGCCGCGCTTTCTTGGGAGTAGGTCCCACTGACTATAATGGGACTTACTCCTGAGGAGACCCGTGCTGCGTCCCGGCCGCGCTTTCTTGGGAGTAGGCACCATTGACTATAATGGGACTTACTCCTGAGGGAGACCCGTGCTGCTTCCCGGCCGCCCTTTCCTGGGAGTAGGCCCCATTGACTATAATGGGACTTATTCCTGAGGAGACCCGTGCTGCGTCCCAGCCGCGCTTTCCTGAGAGTAGATCCCAATGACTATAATTGGACTTACCCCTGAGGAGACCGGTGCTGCGTCTGGGCCGCCCTTTCCTGGGAGTAGGCCCCACTGACTATATTGGGGCTTACTCCTGTGGAGACCCGTGCTGTGTCCGGGCCGCCCTTTCCTGGGAGTAGGCCCCATTGACTATAATGGGACTTACTCCTGAGGAGACCCATGCTGCTTCCCGGCCGCCCTTTCCTGAGAGTAGGCCCCATTGACTATAATGGGACTTACTCCTGAGGGAGACCCGTGCTGCGTCCCGGCTGCGCTTTCCTGGGAGTAGGCCCCGTTGACTATAATGGGACTTACTCCTGAGGAGACCCGTGCTGCGTCCCAGCCACCCTTTCCTGAGAGTAGGCCCCATTGACTATAATGGGACTTACTCCTGAGGAGACCCGTGCTGCTTCCCAGCCGCCCTTTCCTGAGAGTAGGCCCCATTGACTATAATGGGACTTACTCCTGAGGAGACCCGTGCTGCTTCCCGGCCGCCCTTTCCTAAGAGTAGGTCCCACTGACTATAATGGGACTTACTCCTGAGGGAGACCTGTGCTGCGTCCCGGCCGCGCTTTCCTGGGAGTAGGCCCCATTGACTATAATGGGACTTACTCCTGAGGGAGACCCGTGCTGCGTCCCGGCTGCGCTTTCCTGGGAGTAGGCCCCGTTGACTATAATGGGACTTACTCCTGAGGAGACCCGTGCTGCGTCCCAGCCACCCTTTCCTGGGAGTAGGCTGCACTGACTATAATGGGACTTACTCCTGAGGGAGACCCGTGCTGCTTCCCGGCCGCCCTTTCCTGGGAGTAGGCCCCACTGACTATAATGGAACTTACTCCTGAGGAGACCCATGCTGCTTCCCGGCCGCCCTTTCCTGAGAGTAGATCCCACTGACTATAATTGGACTTACCCCTGAGGAGACCTGTGCTGCGTCCCGGCCGCGCTTTCCTGGGAGTAGGCCCCACTTACTATAATGGGACTTACTCCTGAGGAAGACCCGTGCTGTCTCCCGGTCGCCCTTTCCTGGGAGTAGGCCCCATTGACTATAATGGGACTTATTCCTGAGGAGACCCGTGCTGCGTCCCAGCCGCGCTTTCCTGAGAGTAGGCCCCACTGACTATAATGGAACTTACTCCTGAGGAGACCCATGCTGCTTCCCGGCCGCCCTTTCCTGGGAGTAGGCCCCATTGACTATAATGGGACTTAGTCCTGAGGAGACCCATGCTGCTTCTCAGCCACCCTTTCCTGGGAGTAGGCCTCATTGACTATAATGGGACTTACTCCTGAGGAGACCCGTGCTGCTTCCTGGCCGCGCTTTCCTGGGAGTAGGCCCCATTGACTATAATGGGACTTGCTCCTGAGGAGACCCATGCTATAATGGGACTTACTCCTGAGGGAGACCCGTGCTGCGTCCCGGCCGCGCTTTCCTGAGAGTAGGTCCCACTGACTATAATGGGACTTACCCCTGAGGAGACCGGTGCTGCGTCTGGTCCGCCCTTTCCTGGGAGTCGGCCCCACTGACTATAATGGGACTTACTCCTGAGGAAGACCTGTGCTGCTTCCCGGCCGCGCTTTCCTGGGAGTAGGCCCCACTTACTATAATGGGACTTACTCCTGAGGAAGACCCGTGCTGTCTCCCGGTCGCCCTTTCCTGGGAGTAGGCCCCACTGACTATATTGGGGCTTACTCCTGAGGAGACCCGTGCTGTGTCCGGGCCGCCCTTTCTGGGATTGGCCCCATTGACTATAATGGGACTTACTCCTGAGGAAGACCCGTGCTGCGTCCCAGCCACCCTTTTCTGGGAGTAGGCCCCATTGACTAAAATGGGACGTACTCCTGAGAAGACCCATGCTGCATCCCAGCAACACTTTCCTGGCAGTGTTAAAGAGAACCTGAAGTCAATCAAATGTGTGTGTTTCTAAAGGCAATCCCGGAAGTGAGTAATATGTGGTACTCTAGGAGTACGTCTAGCTCTACATTCTTTAGTAGGAGAGCTGACATTTGTCTTTATGCGCATGCGTGCCCGACCGTCTGGGAGTGAAAAGCGGACCTCAGCGAGGGCGCTGATCTTGGTGCGCATGCGTATTGGAGAGTATCCTGCGCATCCGCGTATAGCCGGTGAGTGTTGATTCTGCGCATGCGCAGTAGGTGTTTCCGTGTCTGAGTGTGGTCGGGGTAGTGGAGGCGCCATGGACGATGAGGAGGAGACCTATCGCCTGTGGAAGATCCGCAAGACCATCATGCAGGTGAGGCCAGGAGGAGGAGGAGGGAGGAGGAGGAGGAGGAGGAGGGGTGGGTGGGTGGGTGGGTGAGATGGGGGGTCTTGAGGGCCTTGGCCTTCCTCCTCCAGGGGAGGCTTTCAAGGGTCCTGCCTCCCTCCAGGCTCCTTCATCAACATCATCTGGCTCTTTGGCACTGAGGCCCATAAAGGTCAAGTATGTGCCTTGAAAATACATGCATGTCTTCATATCTACATGTGTGTAACAATACATGCATGTGTATGTGCCTAAGTGCATGTAAGGATGCGCATACCGACACACATGTAACAGCACATACGTGTCCATATGTGTCTGCAATATGTGTGTATTTATGTGTAATAATACATACACGTGTTCATATGGATGTACATGTTTGTGTATGTAAGTATGTGTAAGGATGCATACATCTGTGTAACAACACATGCATGTGTATGTACCTAACTGTGTAAGGATGCACACGTGGGTTTGTGTGTACACACACACATATTATATATACATATATGTATGTATAATGGTAAATTTGTGTACATATACATGTATATGTAAATTATAAATGTATATGTATCTAATAATACACATGTGTTCATATGGATGTGTACCAATATAGATATGTGTATGTGTATAACTACGTATAAGGATACTTAACACGTGTATTTATGTGTGCATGTAGACATGTTTCTGTAAAGGATGCGTGTGCATGTATCTATCAATATATAAACGTGTTCATGTGCATGTGTATATATACATGTGTATTTTATGTGTAAGGATAGATACACATGTGTATGTACATATGTATGCACAACAATACATGCATGTGTGTCTATGCGTAACAGTACACAGGTGTGCATGCGTGCGTATGTGTCACAATACATACATGTGCATAACAATACACACATTTGCATATGCATGCAGACATAAGAACTTATGTAGGCACAGCATTCGAAAAGGGCCCCTTTGTTACCCTGAGTCTCTTACTGGTGTTGTTGCCTCTCAACCTAGAGGCAATGACATCATAACCAGTTACTTCCAGTGGTACTTCCAACAGGTGGACCATGTGTGGTGGTACAGCAAGGGACAAATGTTGAAACACTGAATTGTGTATGTAGGATCTTGCTACTTGCTGATTTTGGGATAGTTTGAGGTTTCTGAAATTGCAGTCACTTTTATGGCACTTGACACATCCACTTATACTCTTGTCTCTCTTTTTAAAATCCTTCTAGTTGTGTCATGACCGAGGGTACTTGGTGACTCAAGATGAGTTGGATCAGACACTGGAGGAGTTCAAAGGCCAGTTTGGGGATAAGCCCAGTGAAGGGCGCCCTAGACGCACTGACCTTACTGTGTTAGTGGCCCACAATGATGACCCCACTGATCAGATGTTTGTCTTTTTCCCAGGTGAGTGCATTGACAACACTGTTTTACAAAAAGTTTTTAAATCCTCTTTCATAATAATAATACCAGGCAGTGCTATACTTCATGGCACCTCTTTCACAACATGAGTCATTCAGTGACTTTTAAGTTTTATATAGAGTGGTGCCTCACATAAAGAGCTTAATTCATTCCAGAGGTCTGCTCTTTAAGCGAAACACTCTTGAAGTGAAGCAGATGTTTCCATAGGAAATAATGGAAACTCAGAAGATTGGTTCCACAACCCCCAAAATATTAATATAAAAATATTAACTGGATGAGAAAATGATGATAAAACACTGGAATTGAATTCAAAACATGCATTCAATGTACATGATCCTATGAAGTCTACTTAGGCTGCAATCCTAAATACACTTTCCTGGGAGTAAGCCCCATTTAACATAATGGGCCTTACTTCTGAGTAGACATGATTAGGAGGCTGCAATCAAAGACACTTTCCTGGGAGACTTACCTGGGCTGCTGCTGGAGGTTAAAGGTGGTCGGTGGAGGCAGTTAGGGGCAGCAGCGCTGGCCGGCAGCTCTTTTAAAGAGCCTCCATGCGGAGCGTCAGGGCTGCATAGCAAGCGTGCCCATATCGCGCTTGCTTGTTAAGTGAAGCAGAACTTGTTATGTGAAGCAAGATTTCTTGGAAACTTTTGCTTGTTGTGTGAAATGCTTGTTAAGCGAGGTACCACTGTATATGCTAGCAAAAGCGTACTCACGTTGCAGGAGTAAAATTCCCCATATGACATCCCCCCCCATGCACATCAACCCCCTTCCTGTGCGAATCACCTCCCCATGTGCAATGACCCCCCCATGCACAATGGCCCTCCATATGCAGCATTCTCCCCAGTGCATCCCCTCCAAACAACATCCCCGCCACTGCACCAGGCACCAAGCACCAAACTGGCTGGATGTAGTTCAGTCTTCCATGTTAAGTATAGGACAAAAACACATTGCACCCCTTTTCAGCCCCTTAAGGGTTAAATTTCTCCACATTGGTTCTTGTTGGGTGTTCATGTGACAGAAGGAACTCCCTCCCCAAATTTCATGCTTCTGGGTCCAGGGGTTGGGGCAGAGCATCCCTCAGCCACCAGTTCTTCAATGCAAAGTACAGTGGTGCCTCACATAACAAATTTAATTCTTTCCGGAGGCATGTTGTTATGTGAAACGTTCTTTACGTGAAGCGGATTTTCCCGTAGGAATTAATGGAAACTCAGACAATTGGTTCCACAACCCAAAAAATATTCATATAAAAATATTAACTAGATGTAAAAATGATGATAAAACACTGGAATTGAATTAAAAACATGCATTAAATGTGCATGAGCCTATGAAGTCTACATAGGCTGCAATCCTAAAGACACTTTCCTAGGAGTAAGCCCCATTTAACACAATGGGACTTACTTCTGGGTAGACATGGTTAGGAGGCTTCAATCAAAGACACTTTCAAAGCGTCTCAGGAACACCCAACCCATATTTCATGTTTCTAGGCCCAGCTGTTTTGGCTGGGCGTTGATGAGGGAGTGAGTCAGTGAATGAGTCAGTGACTTTTCTCTTTTATATTTACAGTATAAGATATATACAGTATATAGAGATTAAAATGTTAAACTAAATACTGACAAATATGTAGAATCAAAACACCATGTTTACTTGAATGCACGTTCAAATCTAATGCACACCCCAGTTTTGGAGTCTAAGGGCACAGTCCTGAGTAACTACGGGGAGTCCTTGCTCCGGTGTAAGAACAATTTGCTCTGGATTGCAATATGAATTTTCCATAGGTTTTCAGTAGGTGGTGCAGTAAATACAGGTACATGTAATGTCTCTTACATGCTCCTGTAGTTACTCTGGATTGTAGGGTACGTGTCCTAAAGACACTTTCCTGAGAGTAAAAACCATTGAACACAATGGGGCTTACTTTTGAGTAGACATGGTTAGGATCGTCGGTTGCAATCCTAAAGACACTTTCCTGGGAGTGAGAACTATTGAACACAATGGGGCTTACTTTAGAATAGAAATGGTTAGGATTGTGCTGTATATTCAGCTGAAAAAGGTGAGCATTAGATTTGAGTAAATATGGTGTCTTGAAGTCTTAACAGTCTTCCTCTCTACTAGTTCTAGTGGCAGAGGAATGTCTTCATTTAGTGAGTCAGCTTGATTTTTCTTTTGTTGTGTTTCCATTCAGAGGAACCAAAGGTTGGGATTAAGACAATCAAGATGTACTGCCAGCGAATGCAAGAAGAGAACATCACCCGTGCCCTCATAGTGGTACAACAAGGCATGACTCCATCAGCAAAACAGGTACAAAGTGGACTGGAAGATTTGGGGATTCAGAGAATTCTGTAGGTGTTCAAAGGATGTTTCTAACTCTGGTATTTAAATACCAAGAAGCAACAATGATGGTGTTTTGTTATAGCTGTTGTAGTATGAAGCTGGCAATCAGTAAGATTTCCAGTATGCCTCTTCCCCCCCCCCCCCAAATATTCAACCCATATATGCAGCACAGAACACTTTGTTTTAAGTGTCAGGCAAGTTTCTATTCCATGATACATGAAAAAAGAAATTCCTGATTTTATATGGTCAGCCAGTCAAAGTAATTTGAGGCTAGTGCTGTCCTCTTTGCTTGTGCTGCGTAACCCTTAGATGACCAATCAGATCAATTGACCAGCAATTATAATTTATGCAAATTAGGCTATTTTTAGATGGTCATCTAAAGGGCAGAACACATGTCTCTCTTAGGAGACCCCCTAGCAAGCCAATGACTTGAACTTTCTCCTGGCCTCCCTTTCTTTCAGTCACTGGTAGACATGGCTCCCAAGTACATCCTTGAACAATTCCTTCAGCAGGAGCTGTTGATCAACATTACGGAACATGAGGTAAGGAGGAACATAAATAAGTAAAATAAATAAATACATAAATAAATAAATAAAAATAAAATCAAATGGGTGTTATAGGTTTAAACGTCCAAGGATAGGGGGCCAATCTAAATCAAGTGTCCAGTTTTTCAAGTTCCTGTGTTTCATGGGCAAGTGTGTAGTACACCAGTAGATGCTTGGTTTTGGTTTTACAGCACCGAACTTGTTAAGTGTAGTACACACACCAGAAATAACATGGACCCATTTCCTCTAACTTTGTGCTCTAAATATAAAAGGCAAGACATCCCTTATGAGCTGAGATCTGTCCTGTTAGCCTCCTAGTTGGTTCTGAAGACTTCTTTCATTCGGCTTTTCTGTCTGGGTTTTCTTTTGAAACACTACTTTGTATTTTTTATAAATACAACAAAGTTAATCCAAGGTTTGATTATTGCCAGTTGAAAACTTTTATACTGCTAGATTTTATGAGTAGTGTATTTCTTATAATTTTCCCTTTGCTTTATTATTTTTAAAGAATTATTGTATTTTTATTTTATGCATGTAAGCTGCCTGTTTTTCCATTGAGTGGGTGAGACAGGATAAAAATCTTTCAAATAAAGAGAGAGAGGAATAGGGAGTTATAAGGGAAATAAGATCAGATCGGGGAGGTGTCAGTGTGTTAAGTGTCAAAATAGATCCGTGGAAGCATTTGGACCATCCTCTGTCCCAGTAGAAAGACTGGCTCCTGCAGAGATCCAAGAAGGAATAGGTCAGTTAGCCATCGAGCTACAAAGGACAATGAAATTGATTGTTAAGCTCCCTTCTTGAAGAGTATCTGTTTTTTGTTTAATTGCTTGGAAGTGGAATGGTTTTTACCATCATGGATTAAAAATATGTATGAAGCCTTGCTTCAGCTTATATCCTGATTTTTGCCGCTACAGCTGGTGCCTGAACATGTAGTCATGACTAAAGAAGAGGTGACAGAACTACTAGCCCGATAGTATCCTTTTTAAGTTTTCCCTGCTGAATGTGTGTCGTCTTCACCTGTCCCAGTTTGCTGTGGCAAAATCTAATGATCACTGTGACTACAACGCAATGGGATTCAAATCATTGATCTTTTGAATGAGCCTAAATGCTGCCAGTTCTCTCTCCATATGTTTCCATCCCTATACAGTGGCACCTCACGTAAAGAATGCCTCACGTGAAGTATGTTCCACATAACAAACAAAAATTTCTCTAGGATTCTGGTTCACGTAAAGAACATGCTTCACGTAAAGAACACATTCGTTGGCAGTTGGGGCAGATGCGCTGGCCGGCAGCCTGTTTAAAAAGCGTCAGGGCTGCCTAGCGCACCTGCCCATAGTGAAAGCAGCACTTCCATGCTGTTCCTCCTGTGGCCAGACATCCGCTGGGCAGAGGGAGAGAAGAGCAGTGGAGAAGAGGGAAGCAGCTCAGGGCTAGCCAGAAGGGAGCAGGGGAGAGAGATGCTCAGGATGGAGAGAAGGAGAAAGTGGGGAGACACTTGGATTGAAATCCAAGGTTTCTTGGATTGCAGCCTCCTAACTATGTCTACCCAGAAGTAAGCCCCATTGCGTTAAATGGGTCTTACTCCCAGGACAGTGTCTTTAGGAGTGCAGCCTAAGTAGACTTTATAAGATCATGTACATTGAATGCATGTTTTGAATTCAATCCCAGTGTTCTGTCATCATTTTTACATCCAGTTAATATTTTTATATGAATATTTTTGGGGTTGTGGAACCAATCGTCTGAATTTCCATTATTTCCTATGGGAAAAACCGCTTCATGTAAATAATGTTTCACATTAAGAACTTGCCTCCGGAACGAATTAAATTTGTTACGTGAGGCGCCACTGTATAGCCAGATTTTCATGCTATACCAGCCTGATTTCTTTCTGGGAGGACTTGTGAATGAGAGTATGTTTCTTCCTTAACTGCTTTTTCCAGTAAGTTGAGGGAGAACCAGCTCCCCAGAATTCAAGCTGGAGACCCCGTGGCCCGGTACTTTGGAATCAAGCGAGGGCAGGTAAGAAGTGCTGTAGATTATCACCAGGATATCGCGCTGAATCTACCAGTCAAATGTACCAGGTATTCAGTTTATCACTGAATACCAGTGCTGGAGAACAGCAACAAGGGAAGGAGCAACAGATCTTCATGTCTTGCTTGACGGTTTTCCAGTGGCATCTGGTAGGTCACTGTGGAGGAAAAAGGATGGTGCTTGGCCTTAAGCAATCTTCATTAAGGGTGTTCATCTGCTTTTCTGATTCAAGACCACCAACGCCTGTACATTGGTTCAGGTGGGCTTGAGAGCCCAGAAGACTGGCACATAGTAATGGCTGTAGGTTTGGCCAGGACTGCATAAAAAACAAAATAGTTTACAAAGTAGATTTGCTACCTACTTTAATAGCAAAGGGCCCAAAAGAAATCTGCAGATCCTTTTCATGTTAAACCTACCCTGGGGGTTTCTTATAGGGACAGGGTACAAAAGATGGATTTCACAGATAGCAGTTCTGATAGGTCCTGCATCTGAATAGAAATGTTTTTCTTAACCTGTTACAGTTAATTGCTTTGAGTGCATAGACAGCTAACTGGGCAAGAGACACTCTTTCAAGTGGGTGTTCCTCTTTTATTTAGCAGGGGGGGAGTAACTGGCCATACACACCCCAGCAAAGTCTGTTTTAGTGGCTTCTGCTGGTGTTGTTTTGCATTTTAGATTGTGAGCCCTTATGGGACAGGGACCCATTAGCTATTAATTAGCTATTATTTTTCATTTCTTTTGGGAACCACTTTGAGAACTTTTTAGTTGAAAAGTGGAATATAAATACTGATAGATCAAAGTTCCTTCTTTCTTTGTTGAAAGCTTTTGTAAAATAATAGACCCCACAATCTTGTTGCAATGAATTCCGTAAGTCTGTTTTGCCTAGTATGGGTAAGTACTTGTTGGTGTCCATCCACCTGCTTTCTTCGTCTCAGGTTTGTCAATTGATCTGGAGTCTAGTGTTTTGAATGCTGTCATGTATTTTGTTTGCATTATTTTTCAAGGTGGTGAAGATCATCCGGCCCAGTGAGACGGCAGGTCGATACATCACGTATAGACTGGTGCAATAGCCAAGAGCTTTTTCATAAGGTAGGAGACAGATATTGCCCAACTATCTTAGTTGATTAAGGCTGCAATCCTAACATATTTTCCTGAGAGCAAGTCCCATTGAACAGAATGGGACATACGTCTGAGTATACATGCTTAGGCTTGAACCCTAAGTAAAGGAAGGTGGACTTCCTCCTTCACCATCCCTATTTGTATAACATTGTTGGGCCAGATTTTACAGTGGAAAGGAATGGTGGCCACGCAAGCACATGGAGGCATATGGGAAATGGGTTTCTGACAGGGTGTCCAGACGCCCGGAAACCCCCAGACAGGTCGGGAAATGGGGGGATGGACCGTACTGTCTGGTCCAAATGGCCCCCTGTCTGGCATTCTGGGGGGTTAGCCGCGGCTAACCGCTACTAAAATATAAAAAAAATAACTGCGCATGCACACGCAGCTAATTAGTGGCCGGGGAAGCTCCTAGAAAGTCCCTGCGTAGGTGGGGACCTCAATTGAACTCTTCCGGCACGTGCCAAGTGAAAGTTCCAGAAGAGTTCAGTTGAGGTCCCCACCTACGCAGGGACTCTCTAGGAGCTCTCCTGGCCAGTAATTAGCTGTGCGTGCATGCGCAATTTTTTAAATGTTTCAGTAGCGGTTAGCTGCGGCTAACCGCTACTGATTGTAGCGAGCCCCCAGTGCCCCCAGTCACCCTCCCACACCCCAGAACTGTCTCTAAAGAGCCCCCACTGCCCCCCATCGCCCTCCCACCCGCCTGGAACACCTCCCTAGACCCCAGGTAAGAAAATTTTTTAAATGTAGGACAAAATGTAGGATGTCCTAAATTTTGTCATACATTGGGTTTTTTAAAGTTCGGATTTTCATGTGAAAATGGACTTTAAAGTGACCAGGTTAGGAATTCCAAGTTTTGAATCTGGTTACCCTGGTCTCTGATGATGTTCATTTGGTTTGACAAGGTTGGGATACTAAACTGAGGCTGTTTCATACTTTCTTTGCTATCAGCAGGGACTTGAAGGCAGCCTTGCTGGTTCATTTCCTTTATGGTGAAGAATGTGCATGTTGTTGATTTGCTTGTGCACAACTTGGGAACGCTTTTCAGGATAGGGCAGAAACAAGCATATAGCAGCATGGAATCATTTCAGCTGAATTAAAGCCCAATCTTGAGGGTTTCTGCCATGGCTGGGTAATGTGCCACAAGCACCAGTGCGCCAGCATCGGGCAAGCACCAGTTGAGGGGGGAACATGGGGAAAGCAGCATTCCAGGACAGGCGGAGAATGGGATAGGGAGGGATGCAAGATTCAGAACCTCTATGAAGGGCTTCGTGGTCTTACCTTGAGGGTCTTGTTCTTCACCAGCTCTAGAACTGGTGCAGAAACAAGCAGCCCCATTGCAAGCTACTCTGCTTATATGGGGGGAAGCTTTAAGAGCCGCTATGGCTGGCCCACAGGATACATCAGCAGTAATTCTGGCACTGTGGGAGTCTTGGTGTTGCCAGCATCTCAGGATTGGAATGTTAAGCTGCAATCCTATCCCCACTTTCTGTGGAGTTAGCTCCATTGATTATAGTGGGACTGACTTTTGAGTAGACATGCATAGGATTAGGTTTTCTGTGTAAAAACCTAAATTGTTTTCACTGTAGCAACACATTTGGGTTGGGTAAAGTCTAGTATAACTTTTGAGGCCAATATCTAACCATAATGTGAAACAGAAGGAGGCAGTTGTCCCATTTAACACACATTTGTTGGAACTCAAGTCAATGGCTAGAATATGTAACCCTGATTATATGAATTGCTGACACTTTAAAGCCTTACTTGGAGGCTTCTCAGACTTCAGCTGATGTTTTCTTTGTGGTTAGTCTGTATCCAAACATTTAGGAACTTGATTTTTTTCTTAAATGAAGATGCAGCTTCTTGGAGTATATACTGTCCTTACATACAGTATAATTTTCTGGCTATTGTCTATAATTTTCTGGCTATTGTCTTCAGAAGGAGTGTGGGAGAGGTACAAATGGATTGTATCAAATGTGGGCCTATTGCCACGTGTCTCTAGTTCATTTAAATAGAATGGAAATGTAGCCATAATTGTGTGTTGTGCGCATACATACATAATACAGAGAAAAGCAACTGCATTCAATAGATGCTGAATGCCACATACTGCTGATAAATGAATTACAGTTTTTTAAATGTTTTGTTACCCTTGATAAAAGATACTTTTGATAATATTTTCTTCTCTTACTTTTGATAGGTTTGCTGAAGCTCCTTATACCATTTAGTGGGATTGCCCACCTGTATCCCTAATAAACAGGAGGGTTAGAAGCATTACATTCTTGGATCTTCTTTTGAGAATGCTGAAGAGACCGTTTCTGCCCATGGCTGTGCCCAAGATGCTTGAGCCATGCAAGCTTCTAGACCTCTTGATTAAGAGAAATCAATTATTAAAGGGGATGAGTTATAGTACTATGGTGAAGAACTTGTTGTTTCCCCAGCCAAACAGCATCAGGCTCACACCATCTATGCAAGCGGAGAAGTTTCATTGAGATTTTGGAACATTTTGTGAAGTATGCTCAAGAAGTGTATCTCCTGTTGGATGGGAGAATGCGGCAGAGTCCCTCTATGGACAGTTTTGTGCCCTGGTTCTGTCATAGACGTGAGAAAGTAGAGTTTTAATAAAACTTTTGAATAACGGCTCTGAACTTGCAAATGTTTCCTTTTCATTGCTGGATTAGCCTCACTGAAATCCAGGAAAAGGTAGCTTTGGTTGCTTTAACATTAATCAATCTTTTTCTGTCTATTCCCTTTAATTGTTAAAAGCATGATTTACTGATAAAATCATTTATATTATACTTTGCTCTGTGCACTTAACTCTTTGAAAGGGCTTTTTTTGACTGGGGAAACATAGACTTACCCCCAAATCCAGAGTAACTACAGGTACACGTAAGAGACTTTACGTGCACCCATAGTTACTGCACCACCTAGTGAAAACCTATGGGAAATTCATATTGGAATCCAGAGTAAGTTGTTCTTACACCAGAACAAGGACTCCACATAGTTACTCTGGATTTTGCCCATAGCCATTTGTCCTTGTTGTCTTTATCAAGTTCTTTCGAAAGGGCTTGCCTCAGTGTTAGCAAGAAGCATTTAGTTGCATGGCATCTTGGAATGCTCAGAATGTTTTGCCTCTACAAGAGGGTTCTCCTAATCTGTAGCTCTAGCGCACCATGGATTCACTAGATCTACAGTGAAGTGTGGCTTCCCCACCCACCTTCACCCCACTGCAGGTTGCACGTTTCCAAGCCTCCAACCCTATAAGCTTCTTGTGTCAAAGTAGCACATTAGAGTCCATTTTGAGTATGATTACAATAGACTCAGGCTTAATCTTATCCACAATTACTTGGGAGTAAGCCCCATTGGGATTTACTGCTGCATAGACATACATAGAATTGGGCTCTAAGGTTGCCGTGTTAGGACTTAATTTTATCAGCACTTACCCGTGAATCAGCTTCATTGGCTATAATGAGACTTTCTTCTTAGTAGACATAAGATTGAGTTCTGAGCTACTACTACTTGTAGTAATGCAAACTCAGAAAAGATGTCCTCGGTGTGGACAGCCATCTTTTGATATTTATATAGCACATGCTGTATGAAATTCACTGTCACCACATCTAGCATTTGGCCCTAGCTTTCCTCTAAAAGGGAATTAGAGGACTCCTTGCAGAGAGAAGCAGCTTGTTGGGATGCTAAAGCCCTAGCTCTGCTACAGGAGAGCATTTTTGATGATCTTCAAGTACCAGTTTTACCTTACTCAAAGGAGTGGACTTTAAAAAACAAAGGCTGAAATTTTGCAGTGGCCAGGTGGTTACTCTATGCAAAGCAACTCAGTTCTCAAATTTCTTTTGTTATAAAGACATCCTCAATCACAGTATAGACTTTATTTGCCATTAAAAGAATGCCATTTACATTTCCATATAGGATCAGCATGCACAGAAAAAGAAAACCCTACCAAAACCTGATCCATCATGTCTTCACCCACTTGCTCACAGGGGGAGGGAAGAATGTTATGTACAAATAATTAAAAGAAGAGTATTGAAAGACTCATTCTTCAACACTGTTTCCTCATTTGCTTCCTACAAAACTCACACTTGGTACCGTCACAAGCTTTGTCCTTAGGGTAATGTTGGCATACCAGTCTCAACACTAATCCAGAAGAAAAATATAATCGCATTTTGTATAAGAGCCTCTTAAAAAGATCTGCCGGTCTGGCAGTTTCTTACAAGAAAGCCAGTAGCCAGCATCAAAAATGGGTTCTGCAGTGTAGCTTTGCAAGACTTTTTTTTTTAAAAAATGTGCTAAAACCTGGATTCAGACATCAAATCAGTTCTCAGAGGTACAGCCCAATCTGATCCCCCACCAGTCTTCAGTACATAGCCACACAAAAGAGTGTGTGCTGCATTTGGGGTTGGGGTAAAATGCCAATGGGAAGAATGTAAACATGTTTTACAACTTCAGTAGTCTTTATGACTGCATATTGTGAGATCCACTGTCATAAAGTCCCCATAAGATTGGGTTGTAGTCATAGAATGTATACTGTAGTCAAATCAAAATTATTTGGTTGTAAACTTCAATGGATTGATTCTGAACATCATCTGGGAGGAGAGAGAGCTTCCAACAGGTTCTTTCTCCAACAGGTCACCAAGCATCAGTACCTCAAAACATACATTAAAATCAATATGGATATTAGTTTTTGAATATGAACTAGTTGATAAAACACCCACAACTTGGAGACCTATAAGAAAGATTGCTTTACTCAACTTTTAAGGAACTGAATACCAGGAAAAACAAGAAGTTAAAACTATGTTTCTGAAAGTGACACAGACCCTTGATAAGCAGCGTCAGACTGAATAAGATGCAGGTGTTCCACATTTGTCTCAACAGGACACTTCATTTTTTAATGTCTCTCAAAAATCAGTTCTTTTTACAAAAAAGGAAAGGGATGCATAGTTTATGCCCATTGCCTTGGCACAAGATTACAGGTGGCAGAAGAAGTGAATTTGCATAGATGTGAATTTGGAGATATGAACCCACCAGCAATCTGGTTCTTTGCAGTCTTCATGCATCTCAGTCTTCCCATATCCTATTGGGTGATTATATTTTGGATTTAATCAGTGTGAGCTTCAGTGCTCCCACTATCATCTTTTAGCCAAGAAGCAGAAAAGAGTGTATTATGTGACTGGTTGGTGCTGTGGCCCAGGATTCATTCCCGCTGCTCTTCATCATCTGCATCATCATCTCCCCTATAAGCAACACCCCCTTCCAGATCTGGTGGCTCTTCCTCTTTTATTGGGTGATGGAATGGTGGCATGGCATTCTTTTCATACAAAGGGGTTATGTTGCTCAGTTGGCTCTGGTCTCTCTCCTGGCCAACCTCATCAACAAATGGGATTTCCTCATCACTGCTGCTCTCGCTGACTTGTGTCACTAAGTTGATTTCTGGGATTTCTTTGGGTTCCAGCTCTGGACTGACTTCTGGCTCCGAATCTGAATCAATAGAGGGATCTCCAGATTCTGTGGAAAATTTGCTTCATTAGCATGGTTTGATAAGATACACTGAAAAAGGAGGGGGAGGCCTTTGTCTAAGGCAGTGATACTAGGGTATTTCAGACTGGGACCTCCTTTCAAACTTAAAAATTTGTTTGGGATCCCCTGTCAAACTTACTAGGATGTGACATCACTGTGATGCCAGAGTTCCTCTACTTGGAAGTAAGTCCCATTGTGTTCTATGAGACTATCTCCCAGGAAAACCCAGTGCCAGATTCCAAAATGGTGGATCCCACCCTTTTGCAATCCCCAGAGTCAAGATTGCAACCCCCCAATGGGGTCCCAACCTCTACTTTGAATACTACTGTTCTTAGGAATCATGATAGACTGGATGGGGTTCTCTTATTCTCTCCCCCACCTTCATTTTTATCCTCAGTCCAACCTAGTTCACTGGATTGTGGTGAAGAATTTGGAAAATTCCCCCATTAAATAAAAAGGAACTGATAAGAAAAAAATCTGCTTATAAGAAGAGTCAGACAACTCACTTCCTTTTAAATCTTCTGTGGACAAAAAAGCAGCATCAAGTTGCTACTCTGTTTCTTGTGGAAAATGGGAGATTGTCCCAGAGGAAGCAGATTTTGGGGCAGTTTCCCATTTCCTTATGAGAACGGGCCTTGAAGGAGAAAGCAACTGGCACAGGATATCTCCTGCATTTGCTAATGCAAGAAAGAGATAATCCCAATGTTTCGAATCAGCCGAGGCCGACTACTTGTCTTTGCCCATCTCCAAGTGCCAGGCTCTCTCCACCAACATTTTGGAAGTAATCCGTCCAAATGGAGAGGTCCTAGCTCAGTTGCCAAACATCTGCTTTGTGTTCTATGAAACTATCTCCCAGGAAAACCCAGTGCCAGATTCCAAAATAGTGGATCCCACCCTCTTGCAATCCCCAGAGTCAAGGTTGCAACCCCCCAATGGGGTCCCTATATTCAGCATTTCCAGGTAGTGTTGGGGAAAGACCCCTGGAGAGTAGCTGCCAATCAGGGCGGACAATACTGGGGGATACAGGATACAGACTGGGAAAGACTTGCTTAAAACATATTTAGACATGGAGGGCAATGCTAGATTATCCAACTTTGGAATTGGGACCCCAAGAAGGTAGCGAAGCCTCTGTTGTGGGGCTGCTGTTTTAGCACAACCCATACATGAGATCTTAAAAAGGGATGTCTTAGCAAAACCCTTATAGGATGTCTTAGCACAACCCATACATGAGATCTTAAAAAGTGTGATCCACTGATGTCCTGAATAAATCTCTTTCATAAGCCCCAAGTTGCCCCTCAAAGGACTTATTTTCTATATTCTGCTCAGCCTAAATGAGCTCTGGTTTTCCTCACCTCTGTATACATCTTCAGGATCCGTAGTCTCCGTCTGTTCAACAGTAAAGTACAGTCTGTCACTAGGTGACTGTGCACATGTGTCTTCCTGTGAATTGAACAGAAAGGTGTCAGCAAAGAAGGAAACCATTAGGCAACAAGGTGCCTCCTGAAATACCAACCTACCCCAAAAACGTTCTCATACCTCATTACCAATTGTCCCATCATCTTCTTTTAATGTGTCCTCGGCTTCAAGGATGACTGGGTAAAAGACAATGAGGGCTTCGACAATGCGGGCCTGATGGGGGTAGTCGACCAGTGAAGAAAGGGAGATAGTGGCCTCGGTGGGTCGGGGACGCATTAGTGTGGGTCCAAACACGATACCCAGATTGCCAGAACTCATCTTATTGTCTTGTTCTACTTCCACAATTCTGAAAAAGAAGAACAAGGAGAAAAGACATGTCTTAAAGAACATTCATGAACTGGTACACAACTCCAGGGCCGTGAAGGGACCAAGTGGTCTTACTAAAGCTAAATACAAGGCACAGATACCATAGTCTTTTGAAACTGAAGGATGCCAATGTAATGTAGTTCCTTCTGGGGCTTGAAAAAAATGTTGCAGTGCTGGCTGTTTAAGACATCATGGAGAAGATATGTACTATGGTACCAAAAAAGCAGTGTGATGGTTGGATTAGGACTAAGGGCATAATCCTAACCAATTTAGGCCAGCATAATTCAACAGGCATATCTTCCTGTGGTGGTGTGGGGGTGTCAGCGTATGCCTGTGCACTGGCCTATCCCCCCAGGAGTGGGGCAAAAGTACCTTACACCACTTTTGTGACACCCCCGAGGTCAGCACAGGACTTATGCCGGGGCTTATGCCAGCCTAACTGGAGTTTAGAGTTGAAGCCTAAGAGACTCGTGTTCAAAACCCTTCTTTGTCCATGAAGCTTGCTGGATTAGTCAACCTCTTACTTCACAAAGCTGGAGTGAAGACAGAGAGGGGTAGTAAGGGCTAGATCATGGAGGGCAATGCTAGATTATCCAACTTCGGAACTGGGACCCCAAGACGGTAGAGAAGCCTCTGTTGTGGGGCTACAGAGAAGAGCTCTCCTGCTATGGTAAGCCCCCTTAAGGTTCAAGGTGGGCAACGTAAGTTGTAGGTGCAGAACCATGGGAGGGTACCTTATTAAGAGACTCCTCAAATCTGGAGCAAGTACTTATCACCTTATTGACTTTCATGGCCTTTTTGACCATCATGGCTGAGAGGAAACAACTGGAGAAACACTAGTTAGAAGGACAGCAAGAGTAAAATGGCTGCTCAACCAAAGTTCAAGCTCCAGCCCTAACTATGCTAATTGCTGACTAATATTCTATGGTTATGCCTCACCTCCTCAGGTGCTGCATGATGTACTTCAGTGTGGCCAAGTTCTCCCATGGAAGTCTCTGGAGCTCCGTTTTTAGCTTTGTCACCAACGTCACCACCACCTTATCCGTTTCGGCTCCTTTGTCTACCAGCTCAGCAGCATCCTTTCCACTCTTGCCTTCAGATCCACCCTGCAGGCTTTCCTTGGCCAAACCCATGAGAGCGTTGTACATGTGAAAAGGCATGATTGGTTCGGGGAGCTGAGAGGAGCAAGAATCAAAGGTATTAGTGTCTGTTTCAAGCCTTCATTCACACAAAAACAAGCTTAGAAAGGAACATTAACAAGAGTGTGGAAAGAGTTACAATCTTCAAACCCCGTTTGTGGGCTTCCTAGCATTATGTGTTTAGACTACGTAAAAAGTGGGGTGCTGGAGGCTAGATGGACACAGGTTGTGATCCATCTAGCTATGGCCATTTGTAGGAACCAGGACTCTGGCTTTGATGAATTTGAATCTGACCCCGCAGAATTTAGGTAGCACCCAACAAAACAGCGAGGAGCAAGAAACATTTTTCCTCCTGTCCACACCAGTTCTAAACGTTACACATTTAATCATTCCTCTTCCACAGCTGTCTTTTTTCTGCAAACCCAAAAACCCAAACCCTTCAGCCCATCCTCTCAGCTGAGGTGCTCCAATCCTCATTTTGGTTCCTCTTTCTCTGCCCCACCTGCCGTAGATAGAGCTTCAAGACATTGCTGATGTCATGGGGAGACGCTTGTGACAGCTCCACCAGCTCCTTCCCGTTCTCAAAGGCCTGGCAGAGCTTCTCCACTCGAGTTTTGACCCCATTGACCCGGTAGATGCCCTGTGGGAGAGAAAGTGGTTGTGTGTGAAGAAGCAGCAAACCCCAAACCAGGGTTGGGCAACACACTTGACAAGATCAGGATTTCTCCATATTCATGGAGGCCATAAAATAAGATATAAACTATTGTTAGGGTTTAACTGGGACCAGAGAGACCCAGATTCACACATCTGCTCAGCCATGAAATTCAGTGAGTGCCTGTGGGTCAATTCTTCTCTCTTTCAGTCTAACCCACCTCATAAGCTTGTTGGGAAGACAAGGGTCTGGCAAAGACCCTTAAAGGCCTGGCAGAGCTTCTCCACTCAGGTTTTGACCCCACTGACTCAGGTTTTGTCTCAGGCTCTGACAGTCCTGAGCTCCTTAAAGCAAAGGCCAGGAGGTAAAAATGAAGAATTAAAACACAAAAAAGAAAGTTTCCCATGAACCACCACAGCATAGCAGGAAATCTGCCACCAGCACAGCTAGAATTTAGTGGTACACTCATGATCATGGAGTGGTAAGATAATGGAGCAGCAAGTGCCATTGTGTTATAGTATGTTAGAAAACTGAGGCTGCAATCCTAAACTCCAGTTAGGCTGGCATAAGTCCTGTGTTGACTTGAGGGGGACACAAAAGTCCCATTAAATACTTCTGTACAACTCTTGAGGGGAGGGGGTTAGGCCAATGCACAGGCATATGCAGACATCCTCACACTGCCACAGAAAGATATGCCAGGTGAGTTATGCTGGCCTAAATTTGTTAGGATTGTGCCCTGAAAGATGCAAAATTGCATTTCTTCCCTAGATTCTGCATTTGTCCAGATGCTGCATCTTCCAGCCTAACCAAATCATTCACAGCTCTGCTTTGTGAGAATGAACCCTATAGATTCTGCCTGAACATCTTGTGCCAACCACTGGCTCATGCCCATCCACAAATACAGAAGCCACGCTTGAAAAAAACCCAACATTAAATGCAGGGTAGAGGGCTGGAAAATGCAGGAAAAAAAAGGTCTGATCTCACCTTAGTTTTCAGTGCTCGCTTCTCAATTTCACAGATGCACTTCTTGATGATAAAGGGGATGCCATCAGAACTAGCTTGGGAGGCATCTTTAAATTCTTGACCAAACAGCCGCAACTTGCCCTGGAGTTTCTTATGCCCACACTGGATGGCTAATGTCTCCAGGCATTTTTTGTGGCAGGCTAAATAACACTGGAAATAGAGAAAGAGAGATCAGGACTCAGCCCAAAGTGTTGCTATTTCAGGAAGAACCATGAGGTGGTGGTACACCCTTGACAACTTTCCATCGAGAGACAAAGCATTAGCAATATGGAGAAATGCAAAGCATTTCATGCGCTTCAGGAAACATCTTGGGTTTTAGGTCATACAATCAGAATGCAAAACCCCCCCATTAGTGTAAATCACACATGCTGCAGATTTCCTCCCTACCTCTTCACATTCTGCTCCCTGGAAATAGACATAGCTATTGCATTCACGACATTTTGAAGGAGTCCGGAGCTTCCTCAGCCGGTGGGTCAGAGCAGCTTTGGACAAGCCAACATTTCGAAATGGGCCGGTGGTGGTAGAGATTTCAGGGGCTATGCCGTTGATACCTGGGCAGGGAACACACAGAGACCAAAAGTCAAGTCTAGATTCTAAGGGCAAAATCCAGAGTAACTACGGGGAGTCCTTGCTCTGGTGTAAGAACAACTTACTCTGGATTCCAATATGAATTTCCCATAGGTTTTCACTAGGTGGTGCAGTAACTACGGGTGCGCGTAAAGGCTCTTATGTGCTCCCGTAGTTACTCTGGATTTGGGGGTAAATTTTTCAAAGCATAATATCTATCACTAGTAACGGCCTGCAGCTGTCATTTGCAGAGGTACAATATAATGACATTCATCAATAAAAAAACCATCCGCCTGTCCAGCATCTCAACTACTCTTTTGCCATCTTTGTCCTCAATGACTGTCCTCAACTGCCTCCTCAATTACCCTTTTACCACCTCTGTCATCAATGGCTGTCCTCAACTGCCCCTACCATCTGTTCATCCTGGCCAGTTATCAGTTGGCAGTTGGAATGTTGACAGTTGACTCTTTAAACTAAAATACCCAAATAACACAATGGTGGCCACCAAAAGATGCAGACACCCTTACATACAGGTTAAGGTTTTTATGTAGAAAGTATTTATTGGACTGTTAATTCTGCATGCTGGGGGTGCAATCACACATGTGCAGTTTGAGGACAAGAAAAGGTCAGGCAGCTATACTGAGGGTACAGTCCTAACCAACTTTCCAGCTCTGGAATAAGGGCAATGCAACTCTGAGGTAAGGTAACAAACATTAACTTATTTTGTTTCCATAAGAAAACACTTTCAGGGGTCTCCAAACCCCAGCCCAGGGGCCAGATCCAGACCTCGGCGAGCCTCAATGGGGCCCTCAGCAAGACTCCTCTATCTGGCACTTGGGCAAGTCTTGTAATTCCTCTCCAAATCATTCTTATATGTACCTTTATGTAAATTGATTCAAATTTGAAATATAAATTAGTTTTCTGGCCCCTGATACAGTGTTGGGAGATGATGTGGCCCTCCAACCACAAGGTTTGGAGACCCCGGCAACTTGTGAATCAAAGCCTGACATTTAAGAACATTAAGAAACTACCTTATTGGATCAGACTGTTTCATCCAGCCTAGTATCCTTTTTCCAACATTGGCCAGCCAGATGCCTCCAAGAAGTCCACTAGCAGGACATGATTGCCTCAACAACCATTTCTCCTCCAGTGACTGGTATTCAGAAGTTAACTGGTGACCTCAAATATAAGGTTCTATTTAATGATGATAGCAAACGTTCATCAACAGACCTCTGGTCCTCCCTTTAGTGCCCCTTTAAAAACCATTTTAAATTTTAAATCATCTAACAGTCACCACCACATCCTATGGGGGCAGATTCCACAGTTATGCTTGCCTAAATTGGTTATGATTCTGCCCACAATAAGTGCCTCATCTAAGTTTTAAAGCAATTTTTGCTAGATCGGCATTGGGCTTTTCTAATACTGCAATCAAAATCTTATTGGAAACCAAAACTGTTGCCCAGATAGCTGCAAACTACAGACTAAAGCAGGGATAGATGCTTCAGAAAGACCATATAAATAAACTGCAGCAGTCCAGAACTAAAATTACACATTGTAAAAGAAGACGAAAGGAGACACTCATCACTTTTAAAACAATGGCTTCCCTGTGTGTTGTTTAAGATGGAGCAAGGTCAAACATTTTGAGAATGTAAAACAGGAAATATGGGCAGTTATACAGACAGATAACAACTTAGGATCTGTGTCTTTGAGGATTTTTCTTCCTTTAACAATTTTATTGCTTTTTTATTCTTTTTGTTCCTTTAGCAATTTTAATAAAAATATGCAGACAGTTCGCAGTTAGGACAACTTTTACAGGAAGCAGTAAAAGTCAGCCAGAGCTCACCCAGTAGTGGGTGTTTACAACACATGCCTGAGCCCCAGCGCTAGTGAATCTCGGCACTCAACATCGTCAGATCCAGAGCCTCCATGTCAGGCATTATTATTCTACAGCAACCTGAAGGTTGCTGCAAAATCAAATAGCTCTTTGCAAGGCTACTTCAGTCCCCTTAATTTGAAGAGCCATAGGGTTGCCTGGTAGTACTCAAGATAATGCGGCTGCCAATTTGGTGCCATGGTAGTCCTGGCACTCCAGGCAGTTTAGAATTAAGCTGTTGCTCAGCAAGGAGTCTGGTTCAGACATGCATGCCATCCCTCTCAAACATACACCCTTAACTGATGTAAAACTGCCTGGGTTACTAGTCCTCAGGGATTACAGGTCAGCTTTCACAGAGTACAGAAGCATCTTCTGTTTTGTAATGTATATGTTCAGTCACTAGGTGCTGCCCTAGTTCTGGCTGCAGTTTTCATCCAGGCTAAAGAAAGTTGGCAATATCTTATTGCCAGAGATGCGATAAACAAAATGTGTTTTTTTTACCTTACTTAGAAGTAAGTACACTCTGTCCAAATAGGATTACAGCCTTACCTGGAACAAACACCTCTACTTATTGCCTCTCTGAAGAGTTTCCATATGCCCACACATCCACATCCTTCTACACTTTCCATCATTTAAACAGCCTTGGCCGCAATCCTGAGCTCCACTTAGGCCAGCCTAAGCCCCAGCATAAGTCCTGTGCTAACCAGGGAGTGTCACAAAAGTGCATTAAGATACTTCTGCCCCACTCCTGGAGAGGGGAGCACAATACAGGTTTATACCAAGCTCCCCACACCATCATGGAAAGATAGGCCAGGTGAGTTAAGCCATCCTAAATTTCTTAGGATTGTGCCCTGTTTCTTAACCAAGCTCACTAGGCTTCTTCCTTGTCCCTTATCCTCTACCTGTAGTTGTTGTTCCCCTCCCCAATTTTTCCATCACCTCCCCTTTTGTCAAACATACTCTGCTCAAAGGAAGGTGAATTTCCATCCGAGTCATCTCCAGGGGTCAGTGAACCGTTGGAAGACATCTGCTGGAACTTTTGGCTAAATTCACCTACCCAAGACAAAAATGTCATATTATTACTTTTTAAAAAAGAGAGATCCAAACAGAACAGAAGGAATTAAAACTATACAAAATGAGATGGAATTCCATCAAGAACTTCTGTCTCTGGCCCCTAGAAATCAACCTCAACTGTACCGATCTCAGAGTGTTTCTGAAAGATGCTCAAGCTAGGGCTTTGATGAATTTCCAAATAAAGAGAGTTTAATAGTTGTGGGATACTTCATAAGGACATACAGTTCCAGTGAGAATCTAACCTCTATGTCAGAGCACAAAGAGCAAATTAGGCACAACACAACAGTGTCAAACTTGGTCTGGGGAGATTTGGGTTTAAATCCTCACTCAGCCACAGTAATCACTGGCAACTTGTATCACCTCTATCAAAATCATTAATACTGACATCTAATTTTCAATATTCAAAACAGCATTTTTCTTTTGTATAACTTTATTCTGTGTCACTGCTTCTGTTTTATCTATCATTTTATTTGTTTTATATTCTACCTATTTGTTAATTGCCTGGTTGTGAAAAACGAAAGGTGGCATATACATATGCATGAATAATGATCAGTTTGGAACTGGCTGGGTTACTCATCCTCAAGGATTCCCAAGTTTGCTTGTAAACTGAAAACTGAAGTTATAAATTAATGGTAGGAAATCCAGCACCAGCTAAACTGCTAAAAATGGGCTAGTGAAGATGTCCTTCAGGGATTGGGGAAGAGACGAGAGGATTCCTACTCAGAACTTGAATGTTTCCACCGAGCTATTTATGGGATGACTACCTGAATTTGTGGCACAGGATTCCAAGCTGCCTTTGGTCTCGGTGATGGCTGTTGGCCAGGATTTGTGGACCTGATGTCGTCCAGCTGAGGAGCCAATTAAAGGACATGTTTAGTGAGTGACTTGTGTGTTTTAAAACCAAGATATGGATGTTTTGTACTTTGCAACTCCACTGCATCCATTGGGGAGAATGAACATTTAGGGGAGGTTCAATGTAGTTCAGTGACAGGTCACCCACTTTGTTTGCTTCATCAGTGATGCTGTCCCATAGCTTACCTCTCCGATCAAGGTTTGCCGATCCACTCTGGGCCACCACTCGGTCACCCTCGGAGGTGGCTCCCTCTTTGCCAGCTGCTGCATCAGAGCTGGCAGCTGTGGCATATTCATTGGCATTGAAGCTACCTTTTCGAATTCGGGACATTGGAGACCTGTTGGGAAGGAAACATCAAGAAAGACTTGAAAAAGACCCAACTCCCTGTGTATTCTCACCTTCTGCAGGGACACATGCACATACACGAGTGAGTGCCTACTACATATAGCTTCCTCATACTATGAAATACACAGAAGGTAAAGGTGTAGGAAAAGATGTCCCCTGCAGGTTGCCCTGCTAGTTGTGATTGACTCTAAAGTGTTCCTCCTTGTTACAAAGCCAAAAAGCTAGCATTTACTAGCATTTAGCATCTACTTGCATTTACATGCTTTCAAACTGCTAGTTTGGCAGGAGCTGGGAAAGTAATAGGTGCTTACTCCATCTTGCAGTACTTGGGTCTCAAATCACTGACCTGTGGACCTTCAGATAGACAAACAGTGTCTTTAATCACTAAGTCACCACAACCCTTCATACACACAGAAGACAGGCAACTTAAAAAGGCAACTAAATCCGGCTAGATAATTTAAATTAAGATATTTTCTGTGTGGTGTTTTGCTCAGTATTTTATTCTACTGTACTTGCAAGAATTTCTAAAACCAATTCTGGGATGGTAGCATGTGTAGTTTACCATAGCTAGTACAGTAGTTAATGTGCATCTTTCCTCTTTTCCATGTTACCCACATACATCAGTAAAAGTCTTGATGGCATCAGATACACAGTCATACCAAGACTGCATTTATATAGTGCATTTTGTACTGCATTATCAAAATCTAGTGGTAACAAAGAGAACGACACTAGTTGACCAAAACCTTTGGTAACCTGTCTTGCTCCATTCCAGAATAAGTTTTAGAAATTAGAGCAACATTAAAACAGAATTTGAGAGGCATGAGTTGCATCATAGGGAAAGGTTCTAGAACTGTCAGTAGAATGGGAGGGCAGAAGTATGCTTATACCCAATTTGATCTTGCATCCCTACCAGTTGTGCGGCACGTAGGGCTCAAAATCATACTGCATCTCTGGTTCGTCTTCTCTCTGCAGTCCTTTAACATGAGATGCATACTGATGTCCAGGATCATAAAGTTTGCAGCTCTCACACAAGGTCTGGAAGTAGACTGGTAGCGGGGCTGTTTGCATATGCATGATCTGGTAGAAGGAAATGGTTGCCTAGAGTGCAGAGATGGGGGAGAGACAAAGATTAGAAACAAAGGATTTTTTAAGTAGTATTTTGTGTTGTTTTACCAGTGCTCGTCATCAGGAACACAAGAATGGATCTCTGCTATAGGACTAGACAAATTATCCAAAGGCTCATTTCTACAAGCCACTTCCTGTGTGCATGACACTAAGAGACAGCATTATCACTAGTAGTTACCATATCAGACAAAAGTTTGGGTGTCTCTGGTTAAAATTTTCTCAGCTATGATATTCACACAAGGACCGTGAGCCTGTTACACACTTTCCACCTAGCCTACCTTGCAGGATTGTGTTAAAGATAAAGTGACTAGGTGGGGGACAATACTGAAGCATGTCATCCTGAGCTCCACAGAGGAAGCCACTCAAAATATTGTTTAAACAAGGCATCCCCAACTCACAAGAACAGGGTCAATGACTAACCAGAGACAAACCCTAGAGATCAGGAGTAGTTTCTGGTCAAGAGGGATGGCTGGAGTCCTGCATCTGGAAAGGTTAAGTCCCACTCACAGATTTGATGACTTGGTCGCTCTGTTTCACCATCTCATGAATCTGCCGAAGGGAAGTAACTTTGGTGTCCTCCAACTCCTGCCTCTGAGTGTTGGCATCTGCGATGCAGGTCCGATACGTCGCCATGGCCTCTTCTGCCTAAGGGCAGTAGGATGTTAGAATCCCCAAGAAGAAGAGACATAAGGACGGCTGCTCAATGCTTGGGTCTGCTGCAGAATTTTCAAAGCAAAAGGAGAACAAGTGTCCCTATGTCTCAAGATCCATACCAAATGCAAATGGAAGCTGGTGGAAAATTTCAATTTTAATGATCCCACACATGAAGTCCAAGGTGGACTTCTAGATTAAGATGGAGACTTGCTGTTCACAACATGCTACAACAGGATCAGATTTATTAATATTTATTTACATTATTAATATCTGGCCTTACTCAGGGTGACCAGATGACTGAAACTAAAAAGGTGGACAAGGTCTTGGATTCTTCTCAGCCTGGCCTTTCCAGAGGACATTGGCACGTTTGCCTACTCACAAGTAAAGTCGTGATAGCATACAGCTCATAATGGCAGCTCATAATGGCATATTTATTTATTTACATAAACAGCTCATAATAACATATTTATTTATTTACATTTCCTACAATCCAGAGTAACTATGGGATCACGTAAGAGACATTACGTGCACCCATAGTTACTGCACCACCTAGTGAAAACCTATGGGAAATTCATATTGCAATCCAGAGCAAATTGTTCTTACACTGGAGCAAGGACTCCCGTAGTTACTCTGGATTGCACCCTTACCTACTTATTTATTTATCATATGGCAAATACATGGACGTGTGATAAATTAAATGTTAATGTCCAGTCCATCCAACCATATATTGAAAAAATCAGACCTTGGGCCGGTGTTAGCTCTTGATGGACACTCGGAAACAATGTGATGAATATAAAATCAATTAAAAGTTCACTTTATAAAATCCATTAAAATATAATGATAAAAATAAAACATATTATAAGAATAAAATATTACAATAAAATATTGAGTAAACACTAACAAAAGCAGTAGGATTGCATTACCCAAGTCTATAAAAAAATCAGAACATATAATGAAAAACCAGATATTAAAATAGCTTGTAAAGTCTTTAGGAATCTTTGAGATGAGGACAGGCATGTCTAAAGAACATCCCTATTTCCATCTATTTAAGGCACAGGAGAGCTCAACCCATTCTTGACAATCAGGTCAACTGTCAACAAACCACATTTTGTCTTTTGTTCCTGGCCCTCTTGTTCCTGGCCTACCTTGTTCCTGGCCTCTTCTTCCAGCCTCCGCTTCTTGTCCAAGGTCTTGGTGGTGGTGGCACTGCTGCCTGCCTGCTGTTCTTCTTCTGCTTTGATCATCACAGACTTGGCCTTCTCCAAGTCCGCTGAGCGCTGGATATACAGCTGTTTGGCCTTGCGCAGGTTGCTTTCAGCCTCTTGCTACAGGGCAACAAAGCAGTTACCCCTCACTGATGGGCAATTCGCATCCCAATAGCAAAATCTGACTTGTTGATGGCCACCATTTTGACCACCCCTCACTTCTTTGCTAGGATCCTTTAACACTTAGCTGTATGGGGGACTGCTGCTCTGATTTGTTACCTGCTCCCACCCAATTTTTATCTCCCATCCCACTTATATCCATCTCCATCTCCCATCCCACTTATATCTTGCAAGTGGTTCCTGTGGCTTCTTACCACTTTTCTCTGGGACCGCTGCCACTGTTCCTTGATCTCTTTACGCCTCTTTTCATGTTCAAGACGCCTTGCTGTCAGTGGCTAAGGAAAAAAAGAATGAGACATCAAATCCTTACTACAACCTTGTGAAGTAGGTCAGTTGTTACTATTCAAAATTTTGTAGATCGGGATGGGTGGAGGGAAACAGAGAAGTTGTCAAGAAGGTCAATGACTTTCTTATCTCTCATTGATTTCCATCTTAAAAACATCCAATGGTGGAAGAATCACCTCTTTCAATGCGGCCTTGCCCCAGGGAAAGGAAGATGGGTCAGATGCAGAAAGGATTGCTGAACCTTTCCCTACTTTGCCAACTTTCTCAATTTATGGCTCTCTTCCAGTTGAAATCAGGAAGGAAAAATAGGGGGAAGAGCTGAGCATTCCAATAAAAAGCCATGAACTGGTCCAGCACCCCCTCCCTGAACCACAGTCCAAACCCAAACCTTCCAATTTCAAAAGAAAAAAAATCTTGAGGTTCTTCCACATTACGTCTGGTTCAATCAATCAATCAATCAATCAGTCAGTCAGTCAGTCAGTCAGTCAATCAATCAATCAATAGGATTAATATACTGCTTTTCAACTAAAAGTTCACAAAGTGGTTTATATTGACTAATGGCTCCCTATCCTAAAAAGGGCTCACAATTTAAAAAGATGTCAAAGAATACTAGCAGAAGCCATTAGAGAAGACACTGTAGGGGTAAGGAGGACCCAAAGGTTCAGTTCCAGATAGCCACACAGTGTACCATCAATTCTTTGGTTCATGTGTTTGCAAATTTAGGTTCATATTGCTAAGCATTTTACATACAACTTTGAACTCAGCTAACAATTGATCTTTTGGATTAATGATATTCATAGGAAAAGAGATAAAGGCCCCAATCCAGTCCAACTTGCCAATGCCAATGCAATCCCACTATAAGAGATCAAACATTCCCTTACTTTGAGGAGGCCACAACCACCACAGGATGTTACTGGACACAACCACTACAGGATGCAACTCACACCCTGTTGGCATGTTTGCATCAATGCTGGAAAGCTATATAGGATTGAGCCCTAACTTTACTTCCGATTAATTGAGGGCACAGCTATCCTCTTAATACCAACAGCTCAGGAAATCCCCCTCTCTTTCCTTCTCTGTTACCTGCAAGAATGTTTCCTTCTGCAAGGTGGTTGCAGCTTGCAAGACGCTGATGCTATACTCCATGTCTTGTTCCAATGTCAGGGAATAGATAGATCGTAATGGCATGTGGTTCTGAGAAGTTAACAAAAAGTTATAGGGATCAACAACTAGAAAAAGATGCGAGAACAACACTGCTGGATCCTGCCAAGGTCCATCTAGTTCAGCGCCTCATTTCTTACAGTGGCCAGGCAGATGTCTCTGGGAAATCCACAAGCAGGATATGAAGGCCATATAGTCCATCCATATTGCTAGTCCACAGCATTTAATAATCAGACAGACTGCCACTGTACATAGGGACTCCATTTAGCAATCCTACTTTATAGCGCTTTGTAGATTCTTTCTCTAGAAAAAAAATATATATGCAGCCTATTGGCAGATTCACCGCTGTCTACCTCAGAATGACTGCCTCCACTGCATTATGGAATTACATTATGGGAATCCATGCTTACCTCTTGGGTGATGGTTTGTTTACAGGTGTTCACCATCTTTTGAAGTCCTTTGGCAAATTCAATTTCTGGAAAAATGAAGAGAAGGAAAAGGAAAGCAGTCAAAACTGGATAAGAAATGACGAGAGCTTTTCCCTTCTCAAAATTACCATCTCCAGCCTGGATCTGTTAGGGCTAAATCTATTGGGGAGATTTTAGGGCTGCTTGTATGGCCGTGGTTTTCTGTAACAGTGATGACACCAGAGCAGAAATATTTAAGGATACAAAATAAACAGAATGCCTTTTGGGAGGAAGGCAAACTCAAAAAAATGTGTTTTTACTCCAGAAACCAGACAGGTCCACTAATGAAGCAGCACTTAGAATCATAGAATCAAAGAGTTGGAAGGGACCTAGTAGGTCATCTAGTCCAACCCCCTGCCTGCAGCAGGAATTCCCCCTAGAGCATCTCCAACAGGTGCTCATCGAGCCTCTGCTTGAAGATCCCCAGTGAGGGAGAGTCCACCACCTCCCTTGGCAATCTGTTCCACTGCCGAACCACCCTCACCGTCAGGAATTTTTTCCGGATTTCCAGCCGGAATCTCCTCTCTTGCAGTTTGTACCCATTGGTTCTAGTTCTGCTTTCAGAAGCAGCTATGAACAAATGAGCCCCTTCCTCCATATGACAGCCCTTCAGGTATCTGAAGAGGGCAATCATGTCTCCCCTCAGCCTCCTCTTCTCCAGGCTGAACATCCCAAGTTCCCCCAACCTTTCCTCGTAGGGCTTCCCTTCCATCCCACTGATCATTCTTGTCGCTCTCCTCTGGACTTGCTCCAGTTTGGCTGCATCCTTCTTAAAGTGAGGTGCCCAGAACTTCCTTGTCTGGGTAGTGAATTCACCCATTTAAGGGTTGGAAACGCTGACTGAAGCTATTCCTGAAGATGTATATCTGAGTGTAATCTTGAGCATACTAGTTTTCCCCAACATTTCAGCGCCAGCTTCTGAACATTTGGAGAGGAGACACTGTTCTGTAGATAACAATCCATGGGCCACTTAGACATTTCAAAATTCAGTTACTCTCACTTTATTCCTCCTTGCCAATTCACACTCATGAGAGCCATTATCTGGTTGCACTAGGAAGTGAGACATGCCCACTTCCAGATTTATCAGCACACATCTTGCAAGGCTCCTAATCTGGATTGCAAAAATAGAATCCATCCGAGTCCTTTTAAGAGAGTTGACAGCATTGAGAAATGGATTGCATTCACATCCACCCAAAGAGAACCTGCAAACAAATTACAGGTGTCCCTATTTATCCACTAGTGTTCCATTCTGGAATCTCTCATGGATAAAAAAAATTGTGTATAAAGAAAACAATTGAGAAATAGGTTTAAAGATCCACTTCCAGGTTTCTTGCGCCTCTATTGTGCCTAATGAAATAAGCTAGTGCCTCAATACCTGCAAGGGTTTGATTCTGGGACTGCAAAACGGAATGACTGCATGCATGACTACTGGTATTTCTCTACAAAAGTAGAAAAGCAGTTTTTAAAAACTGATTTGCAATGGCCATTTGTGTTGAGTCAAATCAGTGTATAAAAAAATCTGTGTGTAACTAGGTTGGATCTGTACCAACCATTGTGGGAGAGCTTAACTGAAGATGCCAGAGCCATGGTGACTTATACAGTACTTTAAAGGATAACCAACAATGTCTTAACTACTCCACGGTTTGGGAAACTCAACCTATAACCTCCTCCATCCTCCAGCTCACCCAGAGTAGTCCTCTTCTCCAGGTAGTAAATGAGATCCTTCATGTACTTGGAGATGTTCTTGGCATACTGAAGAGCCACCTCCATGCCACCCTCACACTTCTGCAGAAGGATATCCACCTCTTCTGTTGACAGACCGACTGTGGCACATGGAAGTGAAGTGAATGAAAGGATGTAGAAACATATTGTCCCCTGTGTTGCAGCACTAAAAAGTGCTGTGGTACCTTGAAGATTAACTAATTCATTTCCACAGCTTTTGTGACCTTCAAGGCACTCTGAAGGCACGAAATGAAACCCATAGTAATAGGCAGCTCAGTTGTTCAACAGTATTTATATATTGCTTTTCAATTAAAAGAGAGACGTCTTTCTTTCTCTCTCTCTCTCTCTCTCTCTCTCTCTCTCTCTCTCTCTCACACACACACACACACACACACACACACACACACACACACACACACACAAGTGAAAATATACAAAATTTGGTAAAGGTGTCTCCTGAAGGTTGCTCTGCTTGCTAGTCATGACTCCCTGTAAGGGAGTGGTCATCCCCAGTACAAGGCTGAAGAGCTAGCATTGTCCAAAGTCGTTTCTTTGGTCATGCGGCCAGCATGACTAAACACCAAAGTGCACAGAATGCTGTTACGTTCCCATCAAAGTGGTACCACTTTATCTAGGTACATAATTTTTGAATTGCTAGGTTAGCAGGAGCAGGAAAGTAACTGGAGCTCACTCCATCATGCAGTACCTGGGTCTTGAACCAGCAACCTGCTGCCCTTCAGGTTGACCAGCACAACATCTTTAACCACTGATCCGCTGCAGCCCAATGGTTGCAGGACAAACATGGTGACAATTCACACATTCATGAGGACAGAGCAATGCTAAGTAATTAATTCTACAATTGGATTTTTAAAACAATCTTGGTCTCAATTAATGCTTTGTCCAGTGTTGAAGTTAGGTCTTGTTATACATCCTAATTCAGGCTTTTGTCTGTTTAGCTTCCCTTTGATGTTTTTCTATGCAAAGCACTTCACCTAAAGGTCTGCAGCAGGATGTTCTCATGAAAATCTTCCAAATTTGCACATTTCCTTTGCTATAACAGCTCCAAATACAGATTCAAGCAGCCAGACTGCACTTACCTGACCCGATGTCTTTCATCCCAACTAATGTCTCTTCTGTGCTCTGTCCAGTAATCCCTCCATACAGATTTTCCATGGACTGGCAGGAAGGCAATAAAGCAGTTACTGAGAAAGGTGCTCAGAACACCTGCAAGATGTCACTTCTTTAGGTCCTCCACTGTCACAAGAGACAACCCATATCCCTGCAATATGCTTTGCACATGAGAAATCTCCAGTTTAATCCTTAGCATTTTCAGTTAGGGGATCCAGTGTGAGAATGGATGTCACCTTTGAGCTATGGGTGCTCCTGATAATCATACCTTTGTACAAAACTCATTAATAGGAGATTCAGGATGGACAAAAGGACATGCATGTATATCATTTTCACATACTACATTCAATTAGTCTGTGCAATTTGTCACCCCAAGGTGGGGCAGTGACCTCCAGTTTGGATATGTTCCAAAATGGATTGGATAAACTCATGGAGGACCAATTGGTGGCTACTAGTTAAGATGGTTATGTGTTGGCTGTGACATCAATGACTTTATGCCCTGCATACCAGTTATAGGGGAGCCACATGGAAGAAATATCTGCCTTTCTCTGCAGCCTGTGAGCTTCCCAGAGGCATCTGATGGACTATTGTTGGAAGCAAGATGCTGAACTAGATGGGCCATTGGCCTGATCCAGCAGGTTTTTCTTAGGCCTTTTATTAGTTAAGCCAGTGATCTATTTAGCTCACTATTGTCTTCTTTGATAGGCAATGGCTGTCAAACAATTCACAGAGAGATCTTTCTGGACCCCTATACTCCAAATGTTTTTTCAAGGAATTAAGGTCTGGAACTTGACATGCAAAATATGTGCTCTGCCAATGAGCTATGCTCCCCTCCCCAATAAGCTATGCCTCCCTCCCCTCCCCAGCTAACTTATGCATCTCACCTGGTTCTGGTCACTGGGTGGGATGGAGAGGAGGGTACTGCTGTCCACCTCCCCCATGAGGAGTTCAGAAACTCTGGGAAAACAAGATTTATAAAATCTCAAAAAATAATAGTCTGGATGTTTTTCAGCACCAAAAGCCACAATACATCATGGAAATCCGAGAACCCGCCATTAATTTGTATATTAACAAATACTAAATTGCATTAAACGTTTCCCCGCAATCGCATCATTACAGAGTATTTGGAGTTCAGGTTCCCTTCAACTATATCCCTAAAGTTGATCAATCATAACAAACTAGCAATGTACACCATGCTAATGTGCAATATCACTACCACATCACTACTCCATCACTACCACATATCATATCACATATCATATCATATCACTACTCCATCACTACCACAGAAGAAAGGCACTCTGTCAAAATTAAAACAACAACCAACCCCAAAAAACCTCAGATTTATCATTCACCCATCATTTATCATTCACATTTATCATGTTGCAAGAAAATTTCTTCAAGGGCATTGTCTGGTTTTTCCTTGGATAAGGAAGTCTCTTCAGGTTGCACATCCAGTTTGATCTTCCAAACTCGAGACAGTTGCATTTAAGATATTATCCTTTAGGATCAGTCACTCACAATATATTATTGAGATTAAAACTCGAACCCTCCTTTCCCAAAAAATAGAGGAGAATCCCATGATGTTATCACACTAGCCACAAATACTGATCAGTAAAACCAAATGTAGTTACAGAAGCAACTTGTGAGACTGGACCAGACTGTCTAGTACCTCTTTCTATAAATTTCATATATACTTGATAGAAGATTTACTTTTTATAAACCTTTTTAAAACCTTGTTTTTGTTGCTGTGTTAACATGGCAGCATGGCTACCCCACTGGGATGGCAATGTAAGAGTGTTAAAAAACCCTGATTTGTGTCCCAATCCATTGTTCACTTACGTGCTGCTAAAGGAAACAGCAATCATCTCCAGAGCTTTTTCAAATTCCCGTTTGTCCATTTCATTGTTAACTTCATAGTGGAATCCTGTGAATTAAGATTAGCATGGGTAGAGATGACAGCAGAATAAGGCTGCAATCCTTACTTTCCTGGGAGTAAGACCCATTCAAGTGGATGTTCCTGGGAGAGTAACTGGCCCTACACATCCCAGCAATGTCTGTTCTAATGGCTTCTGCTGGTGTTCTTTTGCATTTTAGATTGTGAGCCCTTTGGGGACAGGGACCCATTAGCTATTAATTAGCTATTAATTTTTTCATTTCTTTGGAAACTGTGTTGTGAACGTTTCATTGAAAAGCGGAATATAAATACTGTAGATGATAGATTAGAATAGAATAGAATAGAATAGAATAGAATAGGAAAGACAGACAGACAGACAGACAGACAGACAGACAGACAGACAGACAGACAGACAGACAGAACAAACAGAGTGGGGCTTATTTTTCAGTAGACATGGTTAGGATTGTGTTATAAGGCTCTCATCATCATTCTGTAAAATAAAGTATAGAAAAGGTCTGGGTTGCTCTATTTCAGATGAGGGACTAGAGATTCACATTTTAATTCCAATTGCAGGTGAGTGTAGAATAACAATGCTTAGCATGCCCTACAATCCAGAGTAACTGCAGGAAGACAGAAGAGGCACTTAGCCTGGATTACTCAATGCATTTCCCATAAGTTTCCCATAGGTGGCACCATAACTACATCGGTGTAAAAGGTCCCGTAGTTACTCTGTATTGTAGCCAAAGTTTGATAATTGAAGCAACTTTGTGTGACTCCTTTTGGCCAAATGGTAATCTACAATGCTTTGAGTTATTCACACATTATTAAGAGCAAAGAATCAACCTTGTTGTCTATTTGAAGTATACATTAAACTATATAGAATCAAAGTTTTACAAGAACTTGTATATCCTCTATATACAAGTTTATATAAATAACTTTGTATATATAAAGAACTTTATATAAAGAATAAATTGAGCATAATCTTAACCATGTCTACTCAAACGTAAGTCTCATTGTGTTCAGTGGTTTTACGCCCAGGAAAGTGTCTTTAGGATTGAAGCCTTTGCATATCTTTTAACCAAACATTTGCAGCAAGGTGGATTCAATATATAACTCTCTCTCTCCCCATATATGTATGTGCCACATCTCACTTTCTAAAAACTGTGTGACTGTGAATAAAGCCACTGGCAGATTTCACTGCAAAGGGACCTTGGGTTCTTGTGGTTTTTATTCTGAGTACAGGAAGTCAAAGCAGCAGCAGAATCAAAACATTCATGCACTGGCATGCGGTTAAGACAGCTGCTCCCCCTTCCTCTATTACTGGTGTAACACTAAGCCACTCCTTATTTATCCAAAAAGGCATTTTTGCAACCTTCCAGAGAGTAGATCCTAACTTAAACATGGTGCCATGAATCACTGATCCAGGGTTAAGACCACAAAATCAGGAGCTGGGTATAGCTCCCAAATCTGGTAATATAGGATTCATTCTGAATCCATAAATGAAAGTGCCTCTGAACACAGACCAAATGTGAAGTTAATTACCTATCTGGAACCCCTTTCCCAGCAGAACATTTCTACCACAGAACAGCACTTCTAGGATCAGGCCTGAAATATAATGTATAAATTGAGGACTGATCTGGAATATCAGCTTCAAATTGAGGACAATTCTTATTAAGAAACCCATAGAGAGTCAAGTTCGGGGTATATGTAACCCAGCATTTTGCTTCCCATATGCAGATCAAGAAATTTTTTCATTGATTTCAAAATGTGCACCAAAGTAACCCAGGGTTACTTTTACTAGTTTAACTTAGGGCACAATCCAGAGTAACTATGGGGAGTCCTTGCTCCGATGTAAGAACAATTTACTCTGGACTGCAATATGAATTTTCCATAGGTTTTCACTAGGTGGTGATGTCACTACATCGAAGTAAAAGTCTCTTATGTGCTCCCGTAATTACTCTGGATTGTAGGGTTAGTGATTTTCAGCCTTTTTCATCTTATGGGACACTGGAAAGGCACTAAAATGGTCAAGGTCCACAATCAGTTTTTTAAAACAATTAACAAGGCACACCACACTGCTGGTGGGGGACTCTTATACCCCAATGGCCTTTCCCAAATTTCTGCAGCACATCTGGAGACCATTCATGGCTCACTAATGTGTCACTGCACAATGGTTGAAAACGGCCGGTCTTACTAATGAAAGGTTGCAGTTATAATTATAGTGAAAGGGTGATGACCTACTTGACTCTCTCTAAAAACAGAACCCTGAAAATTTAGTAGTAGGGTGGAATGGGTGAGTTCCAAACTACTGACCTTTCACCTTAGATATGAGTGTTCCTGCAGCTGTCAAGGTCTCCAATGTATTGAGAAGAGGATACTTATTAATGACCTGTCGCAGGATCCGAAGGGCTTCTCCAAGACACTCATGGGCAAGTGGCCGGCGGGAATCCAGCTCATCTGCAAGAGAGAGAGAGAGAAGGATCAGTTCAGTGGGAGGTGATGTGGGGAAATAATAATCCAGACGATATGCTTCTAGAACTTCACCTGTTGAATTTCTGCACCTTTCGGCAGGTGATAAAATATTGGGGAGGGGGAGGTAAGTGCTGATAATGTGGCAGCCCCAGATTAGCACTACTTTGTTTTTTGGGAAGACAATCACAAACAAATCAAATCTGTTATCTTGGAACAGTGGTCTCCAAACTACAGTCCGTGGGCCACCAAAATATCTCAAGCCCAATGGCATTATAATGACATACATTATGTCCTCCTCTTGTCCTGCCTCCTACTAGTCATCATCGTCTGTGCTGAAAAGCCCAGCCAAGACAGAAAATAAGCAGCCTTGCAGCTGCAAGATTTTTCTCCTATTTTGAAAATTCTTAGTTATGTAAAATATGTATGTTTATGTAGCCATGCTCTGGCACTTATGATGGATAAGACCAAGTGATATGGCCAGTGGCGTTGCTGGGGCAGTTTAAGCCACACAGGGTGGTTTGCATGGGTGGAAGACACAACTAATGGCCAAATTTGGTATTTTTGAATAATACAATTATGTTAAATAGCCTTTGATGCATGTGATGCAGAATGCAATGAAACAAAAAGGTTGAAATACTTCTATCAAAGGTTATAGCAAAAAACAACAACCAGTGGACAGAGCAATGGTGCATCACCGCACCCATCACCAATGGCTCTGCCCCCCATTATATGGTTGGAAGTCCATCATATGGGGTGACATGCTCACCTGTCACATAAGGTGACACAAGCTCTAGTGATGCCAATGCATATGACTCTGGTAGCAGAAAGTTTGTTGATTCCTAGACAGAGATTATTGATGTTTCCCCATTGCACAAAACATGTTTGGCCAGCAGAAGTAGTGATTCTCTTCCAACTAGTAAAATGCTTATTACACAAAAAATGTTAGTCTTTGCCATTCCTAAGAATATACAGTCTAACACTTTTCAATATGAATAGTTCATGAAGTGGTTTACATAGTAAATAAATCAATAAAGGTATATAATGTTAAATAAATCATGAAGGTAAGAAAGTTGCCCCAAAATTATTTGGTGATCCGATCTCATTGGGGTCAGTGGCTACAATCATTTTGTATCTGGTTAGATTCCAAAGGTTCCAGTTAAAAGCACATACCATGCAGCAGATTCTGCAAGCCTACCCATTCAAGCCTTCATCCACCAAAGCTTAGACCACAATAAATTTGATTGTCTTCAAAGATCCCATTAAACTCCTTATTGGTTTGTGTGTGGGGAAATATTAGGAAGTTATATGCAAAGGGTAGGAAGATAGCGAGTGCTGGTTATTCTACAAAGGAAGAAGAGGGTAGGAGAGTGTCACTTGAATCAGAGATACATCCTCAGGGCTATTCCTACATGATCCAGCTCAGTTCACTCCTATGGAATGCCTCTACCCTATACAGAATACTCACCCTTACCTCCTCCAAAAATTAAGGAAAAGCCTCCAAATCAGAGATGCTGTCAGGGTTTTGCAAATCTCAACATCTCTCTTTGTAAAATTGTATAGAAGGTAACCACTGCAAACAACATACACAATGCACAGATCTCACATTGTGAGATCTGGAAGATCCAGGTTCAAATCCCTACTCAACCATGAAGCTTCCTGCATAACCTTGGGCCAGGGTGACCAGATTTCAGAACAACAAAAGAGAACGAGTCCCCCTACCAAATGTAGGACACCCAAGGAAAACATAGGACATGGCAAAATAAAAAATAAAAACACTCTTGCATATTGCTTTCGAATAGTTAATTTAAACATTATATTGCATACTATTAAATTTAGAACTCTTATGCATGTAATTTATAGGTTATTACATGTAATTTATTAATTACAAGTGCTGCCTGCTTACATGGAAAAAAGGACTTAAATTTTTTTTCCAGATCACAAAGCTGAAAAAGGACATGTCCTGGAAAAAGGGGACATATGATCACCCTGCTATGGGCCAGTCACGATCTCTCAGCTACATAGGCTTGGTGGGAGGATAAAAAGAAGGAAGGAAGTATGTACACCACTCTGAGCTCTTTGGAGGGAAGGCAGTATTCAATATGAAAATTGTTATAAATAAATAAATAAATAAATAAATAAATAAATAAATAAATAAATAAATAAATAAATAAATAAATAAATAAAAACTCTGGGGGCCAAGATTTCCCCTGGCACCATTGCAAAGTTCCCCTGCAGTCCAACTCACCTTTTAAGGCTGAGATGAAGCTGAGCTCTTTAAGGCATCCATTCCTGAGGATGGACAGCAAGTTTCCACAAAGACACATCTTCCCTCTCTGAAATCAAAAAAACTAAATCTTCCCTTCTCTTCCCCAGGCCAGCAGTTTTGAAAGCCTGCCACTTATTTAAGACAATAGTGATTGAATTGTAATGGTAACTACCTTTCTACCCTTTCCCTACTGAGTCCCTTAAATCCTACAACTACTTGATAATTCAATCAGGACATTACTTCTCCTTTTTCAGTTTCCCCTCCCCATCAATCTGTCCTTAGAAAGAAAAAAAATTATAAGAATGATCTAAGAAATAATCTTTCTTATGTTCAACTGGTACATCATTTCTATCACCACATCTTTAAGGCAGTGAAGTGTTTCTCCTGTTGAATCTAGATTAGTTGGACATTCAGTTTAATATATCCTGAGCTGTGGCTATTGACTACAATAGCTAAATGTAACTTCTATATGCAGGGACTGTTTATCTCTGATTACCTATTGAGGACTAGCAAATTGAGGTTCTCTGCTGTCATGCCCTGCTGATGGACGGGCATCTCAAAAGCATGGGGGTGGAATTTAAGAAGCAGGGTATTACAGGATGGCTTCTGGTAAGGTTCTTCCTATGTCAGCTCAAAATCATATGTGCTCCTGCACAAACCCAAGTCATTCAGAGCTCCTTTTCTTTGGGATCAGCCAGGTAACCACTACCTTAAAAACTAGTAACTTGAGTTTATTCTGTGCCTTTAAGAACAGCTGGATCTACAGGTCTCAAATAGAGTTTTCTACAGCTTTGGGATAAACATTCTCACCTACTAACATTCAAAGGGTTGGCTGATTTTAAAAGCACTCCAGATCATGAGCTGTAGTCCTCTGAGGCTGATACATGGTCTCATCTCTGTACAATTACAATTATGTACAAAGATCACAAAGTGGTTTGCAAAGAAAATGCAAAAATTAATAGCACAATCATGATGTAATGGCGCACAGTTAAGTATGTCATGACCCTGCTCAGCTCTTTTACTGTCATTCATGAAAGCCTTGTAGCCCCAGGCATCAGCTTGACCCTGAAATGAACTCACCTTTGTCTATGGTAAGTTCACAGGTGAATTCTTTGTCTATGGGAATTTTGAGCCCTGAGGTTGCAGATCCATCTTAACTTGCCTTTATGGAGGTAAGTCCCACATATCTCCCAAAAAAGCAAGTTTAGCATTACAGCCTACTGAACTCCATGGGACAGCTAAGAAAATGCACATAAGATGGGTCTGTGTAAGCTTGCCCAGAGGAAGGTTACCAGATGTCCCATATTTTTATTTTATTTATTGATTGGATTGGATTTGTACTCAGCCTTTCTCCCCGAAGGGCACTCATTTAAGGGATATCCTTGACATTAGGATATAATAGCATGCTGGATCAGACCAAACCAACCTGTTACCCACAGGGACCAGCCAGATGCCTCCAAAGAAGCCCACACATGAAGGCAAGAGCCCTACCCATTCCTTGCCTAACTATATGGCAGCAACTGTATTCAGAGGAAGGCTGCTTCTGATCCTAAGTTCCACCTGGATGTTATAACTAATGGCCGTTGATAGGCCTCTCCTCCATGGATGTATCCAAAGGTCTTTAAGTGAGGGTACTCAGTACCAGTACTTCTGTGATGAGTACCGGCACCTCTTTGGCCCTCCAAGTAGACATGCCTATGATTACAAATAACATTTTCATGGTGAATACCTCAACATTTATAACATCTTCATGGTGAATACCCCCACCTTTATTTCTAGTAAAAAGCACTGGATTTATCTAAGCCCTTTAAGCCAGTGGTTATCACCACAGCCTGTGGCAGTGAGTTCCACAAGTGCACTCTGCACGTACACTCTTTTGTCCTGCGTCTGCTGTTCTTCTATGTCTAAAATGATCTTCATGGTCTAGCTTTACAAGACAGGAAGAAAAAAATTATTCTCTTAACATTAGGCTAAAATCCTGGGAGTAAGACTAAATGGGGCTTACTTTGGAGTAGTTTTGGTTAGGATTGTGCTCTGTGTTGTTATAAATCTCTATCAAGATCCTCCAGTAGTTATTCTCAGAGATAGATTATCTCTGAACCTGTGGATTCAATTTAATCACTATTGGCTAACAGCAGGCCTGGAGATATGATACATCTCCATACATTTTAAGCCTTATTTTAAGGAGATATAGGGATTAATTTAGGGGTAGGATGACAAGATGTCAACTTTTTCCGGGAAACAATCTCTTTTTTAGCCTTGTGTCCTGGAATATAATTTAAATGTCCTTTTCTCAACAAGCAGGCCCTGCAAGCAGCGCATAGCCTTAGTAGTTTTAAATTTAATAATAAACATTTGAATTAACCATTTGAAATCAATATGTGAGTGATTTTAGCTTTATTTTTTCATGTCCTACATTTTTCTTAGATGTCCTACATTTTGCAGACTCTTGTCCTCTTTTCAGTAAAATTAAGCCCTGTAATCAGGATGATCAGATGTTATAATTGGGGATTATTTTCATTGGAAAAACAGTGTATAGACCAAAGGTGAAGACCGCCCACATAGAGTCACATCCTTTGCGGGTCCTCTCAATGTGAGTTCAAATCTGTGGTTTCCAAACCCATGGATGAGGAGAAGGCCCACTATGTAAGTTTTGGCTTAATGAGAATTACCTGTCTTCAATATCAAGACTGTGTCTTGACATAATATGAATTTTAGCCCAATCCTATTTAAATTGTATCTAACCAAATTCACAACCAATGTGCATACTTCAACCTGTGGAGTACTGGAAGTCTTTGCCTAGAGTTAAGCCCTCGCTGCCCCATTGAATTTACTTGGACCTGCACTACAGATGTAGCTCATGCAAAGACCAAATGAACCAGGGTATATGGATCAAGGTCGGAATGGGGGATAAGCAGAGCATGTGTTGCTGATGCTGTGCCCCCTTCCTGGCCATGATCCATCTGTACCTACACTGATCTTTGCACTATTCCTCTTCTTCCATGCCCAATCCTTCCCACGCATCAGATGAGTTGTTGCTGGCATGTGGCCCTCACTGCTTGTGCCAGTAGCCCAGCTGTGCAAGTGGTGCAAAAATTTGCCATATCCGTAAAGGAACATGTGCTGTCAGAACACTATTGGGGGTTAAGCATTAAAAAGCGCCTCTGAGCATCCAACGAGTGTGCTTCCCTTATTGTTCACTATCTCAAATACATCTGAAAATCAGACAGATGATTTCAGGTCAAACAGCTGAAAGTCCTCCAGGACTTTCACCAGAAAACAAAAACAAATTATTTGTACCACATACGCACCCATTTAGTGGATTTGGATTTCCCTTGAAAGCAGTTTGGGAGTTTCCTTTCCTTCCATTCTGCTCAGACCTTTAATTCTGTGTCATGTATCCGGTGGAATGTGACTTTTCCTGTCTCCATTCATTTTTCTATTGTTACTGTAATCTAGGTTTTTGGCTGTGTTGTTTCCCAGCTACTTATAAGAGATGGACACCAAAAACACCCCAACTTGCTATAGGACATTATGATGGCTCATGGCCTGGATGACTTAAATAATGATAATGGATAGATTTATAAATGGATAGATTTATTTAGGAAAGTCCATTACAAGTTACAAATCATGATGACTGTATTCCACCTCAAGATTTTAGAAAGATAAGCTATCACTGAGTGCCAAATGCAAGGATATGGCCACAGGATATGGGATCTTGTTTTGGGTGCACCTGAAGAGTCACTGTGATACACAAGAACTTGGATTAGATGTGCTCTTGGGGTGATTCAGCAGGGGTCCTCTTATGTTCATATGAATTTTGCCAAGCAACTGCTCAGGAAGTTTTGTTTATTCCCAGGAAAGGAAATTGGAAATAAGGAACCTGACTCCTCTGGTGGCATTCGAGACAATACATCCATCTGTCGCTTCTATAACTTTCACCACAGTGCACATGCCTATACATTTTCACTACAGGAATTACTGCTGATTTAGAAAATTAAAGAAACCACCAGTCTGGAACAATAACTGAGAGAGGTGGTGTAGCGAGTTTAAGACATTTGAGTCTAGTAATCTTTGTTCAAACTTGCCCTTGGTTCACTAAGCAGGCCCAGTGGGACTCTAAACACTGGTTTTCACATATGCAAAATGGGGATTTGACTGGCCTGATGTGAGGGTACAAAAAGGGTAACCAAAATGATCAGGGGGCTTCGAGGAAATGCAGATAATACAGGGGGTGTCTTTTATTTTAGAATAGGGGTGTCCACACTTGTTGGCAGAAGGGCCACATTGTCTCTGTGATACTGTGTTGGGGACCAGAAAAAAGTATTGTTTTACATTTCAGATTTGAATAAATTAACACAAATGAATATATTAGAGAGAGAACTTATGAATGAATTAATTCAAATTGGTTCAAAACTTTTCTAACTTCCTAACATTTTCTAACACATCTTCAAAACAATAATACTTTCATACACAGAGAGATGTGTGTTTAGCTTTCCCCGCAGTCAGAATAGGATTGTGCAGAATAGGATTTTTTGTGCAGTCTCCTCAGCCCTCATAAAGATTACAGGCCACACGGAGGGGATTGAATGCAGGTCACATGTGGCCCCTGGACTGGGGTTTGGTCATCCCTAGAACAATGGCTATGGTGGGATATGGGTTTATAAAGTTGTCCATGCTGTGCAGAAAGTGAATGGAGAGAAGATTTTCTACATCTCTTGTAATACCAGCTCTTGAGGTCATTAATTCAGGATTTGAACTGAATTCAGAGAAGACATTCCCAGCTCAGCCCTACATTTAGACTGAGACTACTGCAGGCACACCCTTGCTTAGAGTGAACATAGTGAAGGCATTTGCAGTTTGCCTTAATGTTTAGATTAAGAGTAGTGAGGGCATCTCCACAAACTGCCCTACTGAGGGCTCCTCCAGATTTGTGTTTAGACTGAGGGCAGAGAGGGCACCTCTGGATTGGCCCTATGCTTAAACTGGGGGCAGTGAGGGTGCATCAGGCTTGATCTAGTTCTCTAAAAATATTGTATATGTCTTCAGCCTTAGTTTTTCTCCTCTTTCCTCCATGAAATCCACATGTCAGACCCATGACTGATCAAAGTGTCATCCTGAGTACATGATGACTGCAGCAATCTCCCATCCGGCACTTGTCAGTCACACATTGATGAATCACTGGTCCAGATGGGAGCCTACTCAACAGCCTTGTCTTTTGTGTGACAACAACCATCGCTTTCTCAAAGCCTATAAACCAGTTCCACTTTTCAAAACTCTTACCAAATGTAAAAATCACAACCTCCAGATGATCTTTATCTAGCCCCCATTACGGGGTTAGATACAGAGAACCCCCATTTCAGGCTTTCAGCAGCTGAGCCACAAAATGGCACTTCAGCAGTAGCGCTGCAGAAAGGGTGATCATGTGCACCCATATCATAAGAATATGATTAAGATTTGCATATTTTCTTTTGTCATTTGCAGCTGACAATTTCCTATTTGAGGACAAAGTGCTTATTTCTGGCCTTTGGCCTAATTGCATCACACCCTGCTTAACAATATCCCTTCCATTGCTCAGCAGGCACTAGGAATCCTATGCAGTCTGCCATATAAAATGTTTTACAACTTTGCCCTGTTGGAATCTATGTAGCTTTACAAGACTTTGAAAAAAGTTTAACTAAACTTGTCACTCAAGCTTCTGCTTTTTATCCCTTTCACTATAGTGAACATTTTTCGGAGTATTTATTGGGCTCCATCGGTGTGGGTGGCACAAGCGGCTAAGGCTGCAATCCAGAGCAAATTCAGCCTGCTCTGACCTAACTGCACTCTCCTAACTATTCTGTATCCAGAGCAGAAAGTTATGCTGAATCCAGAGAGTCAGGAAGCCTGGGCTGCCCTAACTGCTCCAGAGCATGCTAAGTAATTGACACAAGGGGAAGACTTGCTCCTGAGGAGACACCCCTCAGATCACACTGAACAAGGAACAGCTGTGGTGCCTACAGTGGTGACATGACTCTGCACGTCACCTGGTGCGGAAGTCTGTGCGTCATCCCTGGGATGCGCGCCCCCCCCCACCTGGACTGCACAGTCACCAAAGTTGGCGCCTGCGCAGTTGTTTCTGAAGCCAATTGGCTTCAGAAAGAGTACTGCGCAGGCACTATCTCTGACACCTGCGCAGTACTTTTCTGAAGCCTTTTGGCTTCGGGGGAGACTGTGCAGGCGTCAGAGTTGGTGCCTGTGCAGTACTCTTTCTGAAGCCATTCGGCTGCCGCTCCGCCTCCTGAGTGAGGCCGAATGGCTGTGCAGAGGCGCGGACTTTCTCTGCTCTAAGGAAGTCTCCTCTGAAGCTGTTCGCCATGCTCAGTGTGTTTCTGCGCAGTGCACCTCAGATGGCCGTTCAGGCCAGCTCCTCAGACAAGTGGCAGCTTCTGGCTGCTGCTCCGCCTTGGAGCAGGCCTGAATGGGGGTGCTGACGCCCGGGGCCTGCCAAAGGACAGTCAAACTCCTCCGGCACATCACCCCATACGGAGCGCATCCCCAATGCAGCCCACACCAGCCGCACCAGTCTGGTGACGCCACTGGGTGCCTGCCTTGTAAGGAGTCCCTGATGAGATGCCAGTACATTCTACAGTGAATACAAGGGGCTTCTTGGAGTGGCCTGCTGTATCATGAGGTTTGTGGGCAGCCGTAGTTTGTTCCATATCCTGAGGTTGAGAGGAAGGGGTTGCAGCTAGGCTGGCCAAGAACTCAGATTTTTGGTCAGCACTGCCATTCTTACTCGGGCCTTATCATGGACCCCTATGGGTCTACTCATTACTATACCTGCTCCTGAGGTGGTATAACTCTGAGGGCTGGAAGAGGGCATTTCTGCCTTGGAAACAGGCTTTGGATACAGAGTAACTGCTCTGCCCTAGGCAATGCTCAACATGCCCTCAACTTGCCTCTCCTGAGCTGCTTAGGCTGCCCCAGTTAGGGCAGAGCAGGTCTACCTCTCTTAGGGCACCCTATCTTGCCTTGCTCTGCCCTAAGCCTCCTTCAGAGTAACTGGGCTGGAGCATCTTGCAGTTGCTCCAACCTAGTGTTAGATAGGGCAACCTAAGGGCTCTTATGTGGACAGATTAGTTGCTCTGGATTGGGCTGTAAGACGCTGTGCCTGTTAACCAGCAGGCCAGGGTTCGATTCCCGGGTGGGCCCCACAAGACAGGGTGAGCTCCTGTCCTTAGCCCAGCTCTGTGATGCCAGCTGGATCCAATCGTATTGGCTCTGCATTTCCATTGGACTAATTCAGTGGCGTGGAGAGGGGGGATTTGCTGCTTGGGTAACAGCCTAACCTCCATAACAATCTAACCCAGGCTTTCGTGCTTCGCATGCAGCGTATGCAGCGCCGAGCACGATACCATAGTCTTTCAAGACTGATGGAGGCCTGCTTTTAGTGGGGTGGGTAAGAAGTTGAATGGAAGAACCATCTCAGGCCAACCTTAATAGGAGGGTGCAAACCCTATGCCAGTTTACTCAAATGTAAACCCCACTGTACCCAATGGCAAGTATGTGAAGGATGCCTTTTGAATTTTATACAGGTGCAACTTACTTCCAAGCAAACCTACATGGGGCCCAGCCGCGTCACAAGGGTGGTGCGGCTGATGCGGTCTGCACCAGGTGACGTGCTGCGGGGGCGGAGTCACACATTGGTGGAGTTTGACACTCCTCCAGCTGACCCTGGGCGTCAGCCCCCCCCCCCACTCTGGCCAGCTCTGAGGCAGAGCAGCAGCCAGAAGCTGCTGTTCCGTCTCAGAGCTGGCCAGAATGGCGCTGTGTGCAAAGATGCACTGCACATGTCCAAAACTTTGGACATGTGCAGTGGGTCTCTGTGCACCTATTTAGTCTTGTTCCAGAGGCAGAGCCAGCTGCTCTGCTTCTGGAGCAAGGCCCAATGGCTGCGCAGAGACCCACTGCACATGTCCGAAGTCTCAGACATGCGCAGTGCGTCCCTCTGCGCAGGCATTCAGCCTCACTAGGGAGATGTAGCAGCAGCTTCTGGAGAGGAGAAGCTTTTTGGAGAGGAGAAAATCTCATATGAAGCTGGCTGGCTTCAGAGGAGACTGTGCGTGCGCCAAAGTTGGGGTGTGCTCAGTGTTGCAGGGATGATGCACTGCACCCCACACCGAGCGACACGCAGGGGCAAATCGCCCCTGATAGAGCCTGTACAGGAGAGGCTGAGCTTTCTGCTACAAATCAATGTGACAGACAAGACAATGTTTTGCATACTTACGCAGAAGTCAGATCCACTGAGTGCAATGGGATTTATTCCACATGAATTGTTCATAGGATCCTAGCCCTAAAATTGTTGGGATTGGCTGGATTGAGTCCAGAGGATCTTCCTTCTTAGGCTTTTGGTGAAGGATACTTTTAAATGAATGAGACACTAGCAGGCAGAAATTCAGAATTGCCCTTGTACACACTGACATGCGCCCACAAAGGATTTATCAGGGCGCTACCAGCTGTCACAACCTCTGCGTAAACAGGAAAGACGTAGGGATGAAAATAGCGATCAGGCAGGAAACGTTACTATCCCAACCCTCACATTTCAACCCTCCCGCCATGCCTTCTGCGGTAACCAACCCAGAAGCATGGCTTTATCATACAAAATAGGAAGGCACCCATAATGTTGCGGGACAGTTGTCACTGCATCCAGTGTTGTGTGACTTTCAGTGTTGCAAGCCTTGTAGTGTTGCGTGACTGAGATAATTTCTACAGATGCCTCTTCTCCGCTTGAACGTTGTCAGCATAATCACAAACGAATAGGGAGGCTGCAGTGTCTGGGTCTCAGCCCTGTTGCCTGCAGTATGGAGATGATAGCAGCCTAGCCTATTTTGCAACCCTGTTTGAAGGATGATTGATATAGGTGTGCGAAGTGCCACCTCTGATATTAATGTTTATATACAGCTATTCAGGAAAAATGCAGTTCACAAGCTTTTATATGCGTTAATAGTTCCCTGTACACACACATAGTGTAAGCCAAAATATATAGCCATTGTGGGGTGGGGGGTGGAAAGAAGGGTAGAAATCTTAAATAAAAAAGAATAAATGACACATCTACTTGGTTTAAAATATACCTTTCACTCAAAAACACTGAGGCGATTACAAAGTTATTAGGCTTCACTCTTACACACACTTAGGCTGCAATCCTAAAGACACTTTCATAGGAGTAAGACCTATTGAACACAATGGGGCTTATTTTTGAGTAGACACGGTTAGGATAGTGCTCTTAGTGTGCAATCCTATCCATGTCTACTCAGAAGTAAGCCCCATTGTATTCAATGGGTCTTACTCCCAGGAAAGTATGTTCAGGATTGCAGCCTTAAGCACTTTTGAGTAGACATGCATTTTTGGACTGCAACTTTAGAGTGCCAGTTTTCACCAAGGTCTTTACATTAGGATTAATGCAGTGGTGGGATTCAAATAAATTAACAACAGGTTCTATGTCCTAATAACCTAAATTAACAACAGGTTCTATATCCCATTAGTAACTGGTTCTCAGAACCAGGCACACATTAGCAAAGGGTTCTCTAGAACCTGTGAGAACCCCCTGAAGCCCACAACTGGATTAATGCAATTAGATTCCTTGGTTCACACATAAGCAAAATGTGTATTTGAATGGCCTGATGTGAGGGTGGTGTTTCACTAATGTTTTATAATGTTCAAGAGTGCACATGAACATCAGTAAAACAAAGCAAAAAAATAATTTTGTCATCACATGTATGTTCTCACCTAGACTGCTTTTTTATTTGCATAGTTGGCATAGTCTAGTGCAGATGGACACACAAGTAACACCAGGGAGGAATGATGCAAGTGAACCAAAACAAGCTGTTCAAACTCCGGTTCTGGAATTATTTTTAGAAATTCACCTACTTAGTCTAGAATTCAGAAGAGACAGAATGCATCCCAGGGAAAAATTCCCAAAAAGTATAGTAATGGAATGGGGGCAATCTGCTTATTCTTACACCTTGTATGGGGGTGGTACTTGAAGGCAAGTGCCAAAGAGTAGCAAAGTTGCACTCACTGACTTACCTTCCCGCAGCACAGCATCCTTCAGGTTCTCCAAGCGGTCAGCAAAGCAAGCCACATCAGCAAGAAGCTGGGAAATATCCTCTGGCTCAATTAAGCTTCCCTCGGTGGTCTCGCAGGGGCTGCTTGCAATGCAGCTTATGACTTGCTTATGACTTTTAGCAAGGCTCCGGGGGATCGCCGGTGACAGTGGAAATCCAGCTGCACTGGCATGGCGGCTGAGGCTGGTGGGACGTTTGAGTGTGGACGGGGGGGCTGATGAGGACAGATCCAGCAGACTGGAAGATGACATTTCTTGGCCATCACGACGTGGCAACTCCTGCAAGCATCAAAATACATTCCATAATTTACAAGCCTTTTGCCCACCTTTTTAAAGCAAGAGGTGTGCACCAAATGAATGCAGATAGACTTGTGTTTATAGTTCCTGATTTATTTACTATAATAATAAATACAATTTAAAATATAAGTAATAGCCCACAGTTGTAGGAGGGGTCTCCTGCAGATTGTCCTGCTAGTCGTGACCAACTCTATGATGGCTCCTGTTTCTAGAGCCATAGAGTCAGTGTTGTCCAAAGACACCTCCAGGGACATGTGGCCCGCATGAGCACAGAACCCTGTTACCTTCCCACCAAGGTGATACCTATTTATGGTAACTCACTCTGTTTTGCAGAGTTCAGGTCTCGAATTGCTGACCTGCCGATCTTCAGATTGACAGGCATAGCACCTTTAAACACTAAGCCAACTGCAGCCCTTAATAATAAATACAATTTAAAATACCAGTAACGGCCTGCAGCTGTCACTTGTGGAGGTAAAATATAACAACATTCATCTGTAAAAAACCATCCCCCTCTCCAGCATCTCATCATTCCATATTTTCAGTAGTAACTTGGATGTTGACTATTGGAGTGTTGACAGTTCCCTCTCTTCAGCCTGCTTGATTTTTATGGATTCGGACACCCTCACACACACGTAAGGCATTTATATAGATAGAAGTGCCTGATGCACTTGCTTTTTATATATACGTATACAGTGCACCAGGCATTTCTAACTCAGGCCGCAATCCTATCCACATATCATTGGAGTAAGCCCCATTGACTGTGTATAATGGGATTGATTTCTGAGGAGGATTGGCGTCTTGAAACCTGAGTAGGATTGGCACCTAGAAACCTGAAATCCCACATAGGCTTCAATTCTAACCACACTTTCCTGGGAGTAAATACTATTTAACACAATGAGACTTACATTGAGTAGACAAGTTTAGGATTACACTGTTAAAGGGAATTGCTTAAGAGTAATCATGCACAGGCATGTGCTGCAAAGCCGTTTTCTAGATGTTCATCTTTGTGTTTCTTTGGTTCTTGTTTCTGCAAAGGTATCTTTGGAAATCTGCTTCCCTGGGCAGTTTTCTCCAAACTGGATCAGGACAATTACATAAATCAATCTTGAAAAATATTTTAAAATGGTTTTTTTCCCTTTCAGAGTTGTAAGGAAATGAGCCTTCTGCTCCGAAGGAAGACGGGGTGATTGTATCTTGTGGCCGTAACTGTCAGATATTGCTCAAGAATGTTGCTGTGAGTAAACAGCAGGCGCTGCCCTTGCGTAAACCTTGCTCGTTGTTTTGAAACTGCAAATGCCTCTAAGCTAGAAGGCTATGAAGCCACTGCCAGCAGAGCTGAGTTGGAGGCACCGTGCCAGTGTTGGCAAGGGGCATCATAGGTGAAGCCTGGCTGTGCCCATGGAAGGACCTCCCTCTAACACAGTGATTTGCAGCCTTTTTCGTCTCATGGCACACCAACTATGTGCTAAAATTGTCAAGGCACACCATCAATATTTGGACAGTTGACAAAGCACACAATGCTGCTGGCGAGAGGTTCAATTCCTCAATAACCCTATTAATAATTGATATCAAATAAATAAATAAATTGACCAAATTCCCATGCACACCTGTGAACCACTCACGGCACACTGGTTAAAAATCACTGCTCCAGTACAGAGGTCTCCAAATGTTTTGGAAGGAGGGCCACATCATCTCTCCGACACAGTGTCAGGGGCAGTGGAGGGCACCAGCAGGTTCGCACCTACTCTATAGAACCGGTTCTTAACAAGAGATAGTACATATAAAGTTTAAAAATAGCCATTTAAAAGTGGCTGCCAGATGGACAGAGAACCGGTTCTTAATTTCTTTGAAGCCCATCACTGGTCAGGGACCAAAAAACTAATTTACATTTTAAATTTGAATAAATTTACATATAAGAATGTATTGGAGTGACTTGCCCAAGGGCCAAATAGAGGGGACTTGCCAGGGGTCACATTAAGGCTTGCCAAGGGCCGCATCTGGCCCCCGGGGCAAGGTTTGGACACACCAAACCTTGGCCCGGGGGCCAGATGCGGCCCTTGGCAAGCCTCAATGTGACCCCTGGCAAGTCCCCTCTATTTGGCCCTTGGGCAAGCCACTCCAATACATTCTAGTAGATCCAGTCCTGCAGCAATGAAGGACCCACTGCGATAATTATATTTTCTTATTTCTGTAGCAGTGGCCTAGCTAGGTCATTTGGCACAGAGGGCCCACAAATAATTTTACACCCTCATATGTCAAAATTATTTAATTATCTATATTAATTACTGTAATACAATTAATTAGATATTAATATTTTCATATTGAAAAAAATAACCTTATCAATCAAGCCTCTGTTTTATTCTTTTTGGCAGAGGGGATTAGGCTGTCTTCTGGAGCACTTGTAGAGCTCCACTTTCACTGGATTGGGACCATTCTGGTGGCCTTACGTTCCTCTGTGTCCAACCTGAACATGGGCCAAGGCACCTTTGCTTGTCCATGAGTAAACATGGCTATGTAGCTAAGTTCCACTTTCCATAGCGCTCAATGCAATTATCAAGGACTTCTTTCTGGGTTGATTTGTGGGGGCTGCATTAATCGGATCAGGACCATTCTGAGGATATTTCAAAGCTGTTTTTTGCATTGGATTCTGCTGGAAAATATGCATCTAATAGTATATGACTTGCTGGGTTAATTCCAAATGATGTTAGCGCCCTTTGTGATTTTGGTCACTCTCAGTGTGTCAACTCCCTGTCTGTGAGGGTGATAACTGGGGTTCAGGCTCCCCCCAAAGGGCCTTTGAAATAGTTGCTGGTAGGAAGGGGAAGAAGAGGGTTGCTTCTACCACCTGTGCTGCACACAACCTCTTCAGCCTGCAAAATGTGGTGGTGATGGTAGTTCTGAACTTGTGGACTAGAGAGGGCTGCCCACTCAAATGAAAGCTCCTGGCAGATTCCTCCAACCCCAATATAATGTAAAAGGAAATCCTTTTGAAATATCCTGGTTTGCTTTCTGAATACACCTGAAATGGATCCTGATTTCTAGAGACTCCAGGCCAGTCTTGGAAGGTTGGCAATCCTGCCATCACGGCCTCTGGCCCAAGGAGGGCATGCCCAGCCCAGCCCAGCCCTCCAGAAGTTCTATATGCAGAGATTCTTAATGAGGGATATCCATATCTCTTGGGGTATGGAGGGTAACTTGGGGGTATGTGGTGTTCTTGGGGTATAGGTATGTGGTGTATATGTTCTCTTTTTCCAAATGTCCTTCTTTTTAGTCTTGTGTCCTGGAAAAAAATTCACTGTCCTCCTTTTCTTTATGAGCAGGCAACATACTGACTTTGTGTAATTAATTATATGGAATAAGTTATTGTTAAATTGAAGACTATCACACAAGTATAAAGTGTTTAACCACCTGAAAAGCAATATACCATATATGCTCGAGTATAAGCCTTGTTTTTTTGAACCCTTTTTTGGGGCTCAAAAAGCCCCCTCGGCTTATACTCAAGAGAAGTGCCAGCAACCAAAATGGCGGGCGCAACCATGAGCGTCCGCCCTGAAGTGTCCACAGCTGGCTGGAGTGCTTCCTAGGAGGGGGCTCTGAGGCTGTACTCCTCTCCACACCTTGTAAGTCCCCTTAGAGCCAATGGGGCTTACTCCCAGGAAAGTGTGTAAAAGGATCGTATCTTTAGAGCTCAATCCTAGGCATATCTACTTAGAAGTTAGTACTATTATAGTCAATGGGCTTACTCTTGGGAAAGTGTAGACAGGACAGCAGCCTCAGAGCCCACCAACAGCCTGCTGCATTTCCCACCGTAGGCTTATAATCGAGTAAATAAGTTTTCCCAGTTTTCTGTGGTAAAATTAGGTGCCTCGGCTTATACGTGGGTCAGCTTATACTTGTGTTTTTAGCTTTTGTTATGTCATGTCCTACATTTTGAGGGGTCTTTTTTGGGTAGAACATATGGTTCCCCTGGGGGGTATAGAGACCAAATGATATGGATATGAGATTCAATCTCTGAACAGTTAAAAATGTTGTTAGATTAACCAATTTATCCATATAATTTGAGGCATTCTGTTCCATGAGTAAAATCAAGTGAAACCATTTTGAAATCATTCTGGTACTTGATAGGATTAGTGTTGCCGATGATTTATAGAATTGGAATATATAGAATTAGAATTTATAGAATTCTACAGAATCTATAGAATTAGAATTTATACAAAGAGCCAGCCCAATTTCCATTTAATTCCAGTACCACCACAAAAAGGCGCCATTTAATTCCATTTCCATTTAATTCCAGTACCACCACAAAAAGTCAGTTATACTAAGAACTTATATGCCACTTGACTTTAAATTAACAGTGGACCTGAGATCATGGTCTCTGAGTTTGACCTAAAAAACCAGACTTGTCCATACTGAAGAAGGCAAAGCTCCAGTAACCTCACCTCACATCACTTAGGGTTTTAATCAATACACCTCCCAGCAATTACTATGAGTGCAGCATTTACCAACTATATTTTTGCATTACGGTAACGCAAATCTCCAAATTTATTTAAAAGACAGCCCAGACAACAGGTAATACCCAATTTAAGAATAATTTCACTATCTGAGGGTCCCGCTGCTTGATTATTACCATCCATTGATGGTAGAAAAAGTGCCAGATCTGCTTTCAAGTTAGCAAGACAGTTCTGACCTTAATCCACATAACCTGCAGTTAACTTGATCTTAACCTGACCTTAATCTGTAACCAGATGTGCATCAGGATCAGATGGGTTGCCATCTCAGGAAGGGGAAAGAAAACAAGGCACCATGCACACACTTAGATGCTTCTTTTTTCATAGCTTTACTAGCGAAATAAACCTGCGTTGCGGGAATAAAATACATCCCCACATCCGCTCTGTGTGCCATACCTCATATGTAACATCTGTCCCCAGGTGCAACATCAACTCCCTCCCCCTCCCCCCGTGAAACACCCCCTCTGTACCATCTCTCTCCCCCCCACATGCACCAGGCCAGTGGCGTAGCTCGGAGAGTGCAGGGATTGCAGTTGCACCAGGCTACAAGCTTTAGGGGGGCTTCAAGATGAACCTGACACTAGTGGTTAAAATTGTGAAATACAAGGTATGTATGAATGATAATACCTTCTATATATATAAAAGAGAAAAGTCACTGACTCACTAACTGACTAACTGACTAACTGACTCATCAATGCCCTGCCAAAACCTCTGGGCCTAGAAGCGTGAGTCTTTCAGTGTTTTTCCATATGTATACAAATGCAGGATTAAAAATATCCTTGTGCGTATCCTTGTATATGTACAAATGCAAGTTTTAAAAATACCCAGATAATGATAAAAGGTTTATTAGACAATTAGCCTATTAATGTTTACTCAGAAGTAAGTCAGATTGTGTTCAGTAGTAAATACACTCTTGCAGCTAGCTTTGGGAAAGCCCTCAGGCACATTTTTTCAGTTTGCCACTTGTTGAGCCGGATATCTCCCACCTCCATTAAGATTTTTGAAGACAGACCAGCCCCTAATTCAACAGGCACACCCCTGACCGACACTGTCTTTTAGGGTCTCGGAAGCTTTTCCTGGCCCTGCTTCCTGATTCTCTCAAGTTGAGCTGAATCTGAGAGTTTCTTCATGCAAACCACATGTTCCACCTCTGAGCCGCATGGACCCTTCCCACTGAGTCCCCAGCATGATCATCTTCAGCCAATTTGCTGCAAAGGGGAACCCCTTCCTTTTGCTTTCTGCATAGTATTGAAACTATTTCTGGCCCTGAACCAATGGTGGAGAATTGTTGCACTACCTTGAGCCACACGCTGGCTCTGTTGGGGACCGTATCCAGAACTTGTCGGCCAGCTTTCGAGACTTTCCTCCTCAGACCAGCGGAATATGGGCTGTAACTGCTCTTCCCACTCATGCGCTTGTTAAGCATCTCCAAGACCCTGCTGCTGGGGATGGGGCATCAATTGCTTTACCGGCCAGCTTAGCCCCCAAAAATGACGCACAAGACACAGAACCTGGCAGTTGCCACAGAATGTGGCAGTTGCGGACACACAACATCTGCTACGTCTGCAGCGTCAATGTGAATTTGGCGAGATTTTTCTGCCTGTCCCTTGTTCTTAAAAGCAAGAGAGTAAAAAAAAAAGCAGCTTCGTTTCTATGAAAGGGTGGAGAGGAGAAGCCACAAATGTCTCCAAAGCAGAAGGCGGATCTGACAACTTCCTCTTTTGGGGCACAGTTTTACAGTCTGTCTCCGACTGCGCATTTTTGGTGCTGAAAATGCACGTCAAATAAAGGCGCAAGCAGGACTGCTCCTGTCTGTTGAAAAAAAAAATGCTGTGTAGATTAATGTGGCAAATTTTGATAAATCAATGAAACTGGAAGAAAAAACCAAAGAGCAGTTCTAAAAAATTATATATTTTTTCTTGCTGGCACTTGCCATTGAAGAGGCATGCCCCATCTTTAGAAGAGGCATTCCCCTCCTGCATATACTGACTTTCGGAGAGGTTTTCTCTCTTTCGTGCACTTAGAACAGGGCAGGCGATCTCTCTCTCTCTCTCTCTCTCTCTCTCTCTCTCTCTCTCTCTCTCTCTCTGTGCGTGTGTGTTAAAAAAAAGAGGGAATTTCGTCTTCTAAAGAAAGAAGAGAATATTTTAAAAAATTGGTTAACCTGACTGATTTGAACAAATATTTCAGACTTGGTTACAAGCAGCTATGATCACAATCCTAACCCTTTCTACTCATGTCTACTCAAAAAGTAAGCCCCATTGTGTTCAATGGGTGTTATTCCCAGGAAAGTGTCTTTAGTATTGCAGTCTAAGAGCACAATCCTAACCATGTCTACTCAAAAGTAAGCCCCATTTTGTTCAATGGGTCTTACTCTCAGGAAAGTGTCTTTAGGATTACACCCTAAGTTAGAATTTCACAGTTTGAGAAAGAGTATAGTTTGCAGAAAAGGCCAAGCTGATAAAAAATGATATTTTGGGCGCAATCCAGAGTAACTACGGGGAGTCCTTGCTCCGGAGTAAGAACAAGTTACTCTGAATTGCAATATGAATTTCCCATCGGTTTTCACTACATGGTACAGTAACTACGGGAGCACGTAATGTCTCTTAGGTGCTCCTGTAGTTACTCTGGATTGTAGCCTTTGCTATCATAGCAGCTACATTTTAATACATACCTAGTTCTAAAGTTAAACAGGCAGTCAAACTGACACAGTTATGACAAAGACAGGTGTGCTGTTAATGGAGGCGAATGAAGACAGATATAATATTCCCATTGAGAATGAAGCCTGAAGTAATATTAATGGAGAATTTGCATCATGTCCCTGAGCCATGAGACCTTCATTGTGCCCATATAATTAAATGACATATGTACCTACCAGCCAATTGAGTGGTGACGCCGCAGGCCCTTGCCCATTAAGCAAGTTTCCTGCCATAGATTTTTCTTTAAAGCATTTAAAAATGCATGATTGCATCACATTTTTTAAACTGAGTACTTTTAAAAATCCAGCATAACAGTATATAACAGTCTGAAAAGAAAATAAGATTAACCCACTACGGGGCTAAATCTCTGCCCAAGATCTCAGACGGGGAGTGGTAGGCGTTAATGTAATATCCACAGTCCTCCACCTCCAGCTTAGGGGACCCTCAGCGGGACCTTTGTTTTCTGCATGGGGCTTTGATAGCTCTCAGTCACTGAAAGCTATCCTCATTAGCCACTATAACCTTCTAAACAACATTCAACCAACGTTCACTATCTCTGCCTTTGGGTTGACTCTTCCTGTTTTTGTGGTGGGGTGAGGTGTGATATCCCAGTCATCATGCCAACCCAACTACCACACCATCACTACCTTTGTAACGTTTGGGGGTTAAACACAGTCCCCCCAGTTGCTCCTGCCTTGACATAGTGTCCTGGATCTAACAATAGTATGGTTAGATAGAATGGTTTTCTCTTATAGAGTAACTGTGATGCACACAAAAGTCAATACAGTACAAAGTCAATACAACAGTATCATTTTTTCACACAGGACAAAGATCCTGTGCAATCCTAAAGAAACTTTCCTGGGAGTAAAACCCACTGAACACAATGGGGCTTACTTTTGAGTAACCAAGTAAGACATGGTTAGGATTGTGCTCTAAGCCATTTAAATCTATCAAGGATACCAAACATTTGACAAACAAAACTGGGGACCATGTGGACTCTTAATTAAGGACCACCATAAATTACAGTATTTACTCAAATCTAACACTCACCATTTCCAGTCGAATTTAGTCTCCAAAATCAGGCTGAACATTGATGGTCAGTTAGATTAGAGTACATGCGGTATTTTGATTATAAGATGTGTTAGATTTGATGGTGCATTAGATTTGAGTCAATATGGGCATTTATATATTCATTGGGTGTATATGGGTATATATTCAAGTGTACATATTCAATGAAACCAATTTCCAGAAAATCTCACCACTTTACCAACCATTATTTCATTGTTAAAGCTAGAGGTGATCTCTTATTCCATGGTTTATCTAATGTCAACCTAGCTATAATCTGGCAAAACTGAGACAGTATCACAAAACATAGGAGAAATTCCCTACAAATAGATAATTAAGAAAAAAGAGAACCATTGAGATGTTCAAGGATATGACAGTACCTTGATTTGCATCCGCTTGACTTGCATCTCTTGGCTGTCACAGCCATTTTCAATTAATGGTATATATTCAAGTATATCGTTGTATGATATACTCTGTATGATATGTTGATTGTTATGTACTATATGATATATTGTATATACTCGTATGTCTGTTATATACTGTATGATATGTTGATTATTTTCCCAAAATGTTGTGCTCTGGGCACACACTTGCTGCATGTGAATACAAACTGCATAACAACAATACTAAGTCCAGCCATGGTTAGTTTTATAAGCCATATGAAGGTAAAGATGTCCTCCACAAAGTTGCCCTGCTAGTCATGATCGACTTTAGAGAGCAATGCTCATGCCTGTTTCTAGACCCACAGAGCCAGCATTGTTCGAAAATTCCTCTGTGGACATGTGGCCTGCATGCACATGGAACGCTATTACCTTCCCACTGAGGTGGTACCTATTTATCTATTTGCATGCTTTCAAACTGTTAGGTTATCTTTAAAAGAAAACATATTGGCTGCAATTCTAACCTCCAGTTACACCAGCATAAGTCCTGTCATAATTCCGGTGCTGTCCTCAGGGTGTCACAAAAGTACCATAAGGGCAGCACTTCTGCCCTTCTTGTGGGAGCGTTAGGCCACTGCATAGGCATGCGCCAGGCTCCACATACCACCATAGAAAGATACGCCATGTGAGTTCGGCCAACTTAAATGTGTTAGGCTTGTGCCCATTTTCTTTTGGATGAATAAGAATGAGGGCACTTCCACCTTGGTCCCACTCCTCTAATGTATCTGTCTCTACTATTTGCTCATTATTTGTCAAGCTGTTAATTGTTGGCTGACTGCAGTATTTAAGAAACAAGAAGGTGACATAATAGAACTATCTACTTATACAATACTTTTTACTCTTATGTCCTTTCCAGTAAAGCAGGTTTGGCAAGTTTTCACAGCAGTAAGGAAACCTATACAACCAGTTTGGCTGGCATCAGGTGAGGGTGAAAGAAAAAAAATTACAGGTTCACATACTGAGCAATGCTGACTATTGTGCCATCTTCAACTTCTTGGAAAAAAGAAGGGGTGAATGGATTTCTCCCAACTCACCCCTTTATTTTTAAAGAACTTTTCATTATGATGTATTCCATTCCCATGTAATTCCAATTTTACTAGAAGAATTTCTAAAATTAATTTTGAAACTGTCTACTTTTCAATAATTTTCAGTTAATCTGTCTGTACCCAATATGTTATCATTCAGAGTGCATGTGCACACTGATAAAGCACCGCAAAAAAAAAGCAATTGAAACATCCATATGTCAAGATTCTTTTTCTATGGTGATTTACTGATATGCAGTTGTGCTCCTAAGCATTGGTAAAATACCACACAAAAGAATCCTGTTCTGCTCACATGTACGGTCACCCTAAGATTGTTTGTTTTGGAGTGTTTTAGTGTGCACCTCATGAAGAAGATATAAATGAACAGAAGAGAGTGAACACTGTGGCAAAATGTGCATGTGTTGTGCAGACTAACAACATTCTGAAATAGAATAACGGAGGATTCCACATGCATTTGTTCCATTTTGGAAATTTGGAATGACTTCTTATGGTGCATTGGTTGGTTCTCCTGCCATTGCAACAAAGGGCGAAACCCAGAGTAACTACGGGGAGTCCTTAGTCTGGTGTAAGAACAATTTACTCTGGATTGCAATATGAATTTCCCATAGGTTTTCACTAGGTGGTGCAGTAACTATGGGTGCACGTAATGTCTCTTACGTGCTCACCTAGTTACTCTGGATTTGACTGTAAGAGTTCTTGGGTTGGCCTGATGATGGAGACCTTCTGATGGGTGAGGTTCTTCAGCTTGATCCAACCTGATCAATCCACTTGACACAGTTGCTAGCTACTGTTTGTCAAAACAAATCTGTCTCCATGTGGAGGCTTGCCAGGCTTGGAGGCTTGTCTCTATGTGGAGGCTTGTCTCCAAATGGCAGGCTTGCCAGGAACACAATTCTAATGGAGGAGACGGAGATGAAGTGGTTGACATTTGCAGATTGGGCCAGTTGAACTAGAAAGCCAGTTCATGAGCTGGCCTGGCAAAATCTTGAGATCTGCAAGCCTGATCACCACAGTCTCCCATGTTTTTCCAATTGCTTCTACTTATTTGTTCTTTCTCTGTCATAATGAAAATAAGTTAGGTGACAACCAACTGTTCATCTACATCCCCTTTCTTGGGCCTTGCACGTTTGTCTTGTTGACAGAAAGTTCCTGTTCTTCCAGAAATAAACAATGCTACAAGGAAATGTGGATCACTGAATAGCAGAACTGTACAAATTATCCTATGACCTCCTGAGAAGTTTTTTTTTAAATGTACTCGACACGTCAATTTTTAAATCTTGATTTTAAAAAATTACTCCCCCTTGGCCTAGTTTTGCTGATCTGTAAAGTGGGAACATGATAACTCTAGTAGGAGGGTATGCTCAGCTAAATATGGGCTGCGGTTAGACATTAAAAGTGTCTTAGACATAAAACTCTAACCATTAAAAGTGGTTAGACATTAAACAGTGAACACGTGTTAGTCTGTACATATGCTGGGTGATGCTTACTGCTCAGGATCCATGTGTTCATTTTTCAGTTCATCCAGTTATGGTTCTGATGTAAGCAGATTCCCAGGCACATTGGACAAATTCATGTCAAGTTATTAGTCATGATGGCTAAATGGACTCTCTGTGTACAGAGAAAGGCATCTCTGATATCTATACATCAGAGGCAAGAAACAAAGGTGGTTGTTACCTTCTGGTGTATTTAGGGATTCCTAGAGATATCAGCAGGCCGGTGCTGAAAAAACGGTCTGACTCAGTGGGGCACTCCTTAAATTGTTACATTATTTTTGTCATGGAACAGGTGAGAAGCAGGAATTCAGGAAATACTGAAAAGCACTAACCATCCATGACATATGCTGGGTAGACACTCAACATTTGGAAGACAACATTCATCCAGTGGTACAATAATGGTACACGTGAATGAGCATACAAGTGAACTCACAATAGCTACCTTGAATTTTCTGTGGTTCACCCATAAAAATATAATTTACCTATCAAAGAGCATTAATGTTAATTCAAATGAAAACTTGGCCACGGAGTTCCTACATGCAACAAAATGTTTGCACAAACGCTTTAAAATAACCATGTTTTATGGCTGCCTCCAGGTGGAGATATCCTGAGTAGGGTACAACAATATAATCCTATATATATATATATCCCTACTATAGTATATATTCCTATTGTGCAGTTCTGGAGCCAATTAGAGCTTACTGTCCTCTGTGGGTCAGATCTGGGCCCACAAAACCTGCCCTTTCCAAAAACTAGCATACCAACCATGAGAAACTGTTTACAAGGTTGCCAAGTATCTCAAAAAGCAATCGAGTTGTGATTTTCTGTACTTAAAATTTCCCTGTTCTAAAGACATACCTTCTCTGTCATGGTTCCCTGATCCTAAAACCTAGCATTTAATTCATTCATCGGGAAAATTGAGTCATTCTAAATGTCAGCTGGGAAGTCCCTGGATCAGTGTTCAGCTATGACCAATGCTACACATCGCTTTAGGGAAGCCACAGCTCCCTCCATTGCTATAAGAAATGTAGGAGGACTTAACTACTTAGAAAGACATTGTAAAGATGGCTGAAATGTCAGTGAAGTGGTTTGAGCCCTCTCAAATGCTTATTATTATTCGTCCACAGTCCTAACCAACTTTGCAGCAGTTATGATAGCTGTGCCAATGGAGCAAACTGCTACATCCTGCAGTTGGGGGGCACTCAGAGTCCTCCTAGAACAGTGGTTCTCAATCTTCCTAACGCCGTGACCCCTTTATAAGTTCCTCATGTTGTGGGGACCCCCAAACATAAAATTATTTTTGTTGCTACTTTATAACTGTAATTTTGCTACTGTTATGAATCGTAATGTAAATATCCGATATGTAGGATGTATTTTCGTTGTTACAAATGAAATGTGTGTTCTATGCACACACTGAACACAATGGGATTTATTTCAGAGTATGCATGCATAGGATTGGGCCCTGAGGCTGAAATCCTATCCACATTTACATGGGAGTAAAGGCCCCCCTGACTATAATGGGATTTATTTCAGAGTAGGCATGAATAGGATTGGGCAGGCCCTGAGGCTGTCAATCAGCCCGAGTGAGCGCGCAGCTACAGCCAGAGGTCTGGCAAGCCTGACCTGGCCACCTGCACCAGGGGTCTTTAGGCGACCCCCAGGAAAGCTCTAGGTGACCCCCAAAGGGGTCCCGACCCCCACTTTGAGAAACGCTGTCCTAGAAGGAAGGCAATGTTTGTTTCCTTACCTTGGTGCTGGAAAGTTGGTTAGGACTGCACCCTGAAACACGTAATAAATATAATTACTATGGGTGAAATCCAGAGTAACTACGGGGAGTCCTTGCTCCAGAGTAAGAACAAGTTACTTTGGATTGCAATATGAATTTCCCATAGGTTTTTCACTAGGTGGTGCAGTAACTATGGGTGCACGTAATGTCTCTTACGTGCTCCCGTACTTACTCTGGATTGTGCCCTTTTACTATTACAGCTGATAAAAATATTATTGTGGCATGAAAGTGCACTATGTTTTACATAACCAGAAATGAACAGGACCTGCCTCAAGAAGCTTATAATAAAAAATTCAACATATAAGAGATGCTATTGGAAGGCAAGGGAAACAGACATGGGGGAAAAAAATATAGGAACCTGCCCAATTTTGCTGGCTAACAGTTTCCTCTCTCCCCCCAAATTGTTTGCTTGTCTTTTTGAAACAGAATTTCAGTCTCCCAGGCTCATATATTTCTGTCTTTCAAGACAAGAAGAGCAAGCATAGTAGCCAACTATGTATATTCCAACTTTGACTATTAGGATGATTCTTGCTTTCTAATTCCAACTTCTTATTCCTACCCTTTTACTAACAACACTGTTCCAATTTTTGCTCTTCCAGGATGAACACTGAAATTTCAGGTCTTTGCCTCTGGGTCTCTGCTTAGGGTTGCCATATGTCCTGAAAAACAGGGACAGTCCCAATTTTGGGGGATTGTGTTCACATACTGGTAAGTGTGCCAGAGAGTCCACTCCTGTCCCAATTTTATGGAAGAGAATATCTCTTCTCAACCCTATCTCTGATAGTTAAATGTCTGAAGGGAGATGCTTTTACCTTGAATGCATATCAAACAAAATCTGTCCTATGATTTTACTGGATTTCATCTATGATTTCACTAGACGCTACATATACCACCATTTGATTGGCTGGAGGAGCACAAAAGCAGAAGCAGTTACCTAGCATTGCATACCATGCAGTGGTGGGCTCCAGCAGGCTCACACTTACTCTATAGAACCGGTTGTTAACAAGAGATAGGACATAAAAGTTTTAAAATAGCCATTTAAAAGAGGCTGCAAGATGGGCATAGAACTGGTTGTTAATTTCTTTGAATCCCATCACTGATACCATGAGATGTACAGGTCTGATGCGATGTGATCACAATGTGATGTGCCAAACTGTGAACACCCACATCATCATTATGCTCACCTTCTCTCCCCCACATGATACATCCCATAACCCACTGATCAACACAGTTCTTGTTGCTGAATGAGTTCAACTCAATACTAGTTCAATACTCATTCAATACTAGTTGAATGAGTTCAACTCAATACTGGGGAGAGAGAGAGAAAGCCTATTTTATTGCCGTTTAGCTGGCTGTGGTTTGAAATAGCAAAGCCCACATGCGCCTCCTTTTGCTCCCGTTCAAATGAGTTGGGCAGGGTGTTGTGCATTTCTTAAGAATCTGCTCTACCATTATGACAAGAGACACGAGAGACATATGTGTACACAGAGGAAGTGAGAATTGTTCCATTTGTTTTCAGTTCACTTAAAAACAGAGCTCAGTCCTTAGCCTATACATGCAATCACATCCATTGCATGGCTGAAAATCCTTTCCAAAGTTCTGAATATTGACACGGGAAATGGTTGTAATCACTTCTGCAATGCTTTCTTGGAAATCAAATTAATAGTGTACTGATCTTTTCAGTGGAGTCAAATTAATAAAGTTTGAGACATTACAGATCAAGAAGGCAGCAACACGAAGTGGTGGTTCTTGAGCAGAAAAGTGGCAAATACCCCATGTTCAGCTGTGAAACAGAGGAGGATGTTACTCACCAACGAGGCCGGCGGGACAGGACTTCCTGCTCTACACTTCTTTGATATTGAAGGCGTCTTGATCAACCCAGGCTTCTTTCTTGAAAACATGTTTTCCAACAGAAAATATCACCAATGTGGCTCAACCGTAAATTTCCAGTTCTGGAATGGATGGTAGTTCATCCACCATTTGCAAGCTTTTCAGATGGTCTCTCTCAGGGTTATCCGGGTGCCAGTGCGCTCTTGCTGGTGGAGCACAGCACAATTTTTTATCGCTGTCACTGGCTCATGAGTTGCCAGAGCTCAAAGCGCATGATTGCAAACTGGTTTCCTGAACTGGGTAAGTCTGAGGGGAAAAAAACAACTGCAGTGCTATACAGGAAGAGACAAGATGTGTGTGTGGTGTTGGTTCAGAGTGGGGAGGGAGCAATCACATGCTTGATTCCTCTTTTTGTTGTTTTTCTGTGAAGACCGACAACTGTCTGTCCAAGTCCATTTGTATCCTCTAACACTGGATAGAGGCAATGGAAATGAGATGCTTTTGGAATAGCTTGATTCTCATAAGAAGGGACACTGCCTATAGTTCCATATTATGACACACTACATGTTACCCTTCTTGCTGTGTATAGGGTTCATTTATTCTACAAGGACTGTCCTGTACTCATTTGAAAGCAAAAGGGCTTTTTTGTTTTGTTTCAAGGAGATATTCACAATTAATGGTCAAAATACTGATTATTTTTGCAAAAGAGAGCAAAAGAAGTATATGAAATATGTGATGGCATACTATTGTCAGTGTCCATGTCTGTGAATTGACATTCCTTGTGCACTATAGACAGGATACATCTATTCTCTACTCAAAAATTCAACTTTTAGATCCTGAGGAAGGGAGTTGGATCCTGCCAAATGGAATGCTGACAACAATTTGTTTAAATGTTAACCGAGTGTATCCAAAATACCCTTTCTTTTTTGTCACCAGCACTGAGCAACCAAAAGTAGACTGCTTCTGATCATGGGGGTGGCAAATCTATCGTGATCTATTGTGGCAAATGAATATTGACCAAGTTAACCTCCTTTTCCTGTCCTTCTGCTTTTTAAAAGACACCTGAGCTAGTCACTAATGCTACTTCTTGTGGCCTTTAGTTCCATAAATGCAATGTGTGTGTAGGTTGGAGAAAAAAAATTATTTTTCCCCTTATCTGAAGTTTACCAATGAACTTCATGGGCTGACTTGAGCTCTAACTTTTACTATAAACATGATGATTAGTGCCATCTGTATGACTGAGAGCCTTACAATATAAAAAAATAGATGTAAGAAATACAACATGGGACATAGGGGAAGAATATGAATTTCATTTTTTACATTCTTAAGCTTACAAAACAAAGAATTTCTCTCCATCTACTTACCTCATTCAATTCTATTCTATCTCGTTCAATATGTTCAGGGGTTCTCAAATTTTTAGCACTGGGATCCACTTTTTAGAGCGGGAATTTGTCAGGACCTCCTGCAAGTGATGACACAACCAGAAGTGATATAATCAAACAGGAAATTTTAAATAATCCTAAACTGCAATCCTATCTGCACTTACCCAAGAGTAAGTCCCATTGACTTGCAGTATTAAACACACACACACACACACACACACACACACACACACACACGAGCCTTTTAAAAGTACAGATCTGTAATATTCCCCCAAATGCAGTTACATACCATGGTAGCTTCAAGTCCTTTGAAATAAAATATTGAAATGAATGGAAAACATTTTGAGAAACATTTTAATACAATATTGTATCCTGTGCTTCATTTGTTTATCAATTTATTAATTTATACTATTTATTGCCTGGCTCAAACAAAGCCATTATTATTAAAATGGTATTTTCTTTAGGTGGGGAGTCAATGCAATCAGCCACAGATGTAGAGCATGAGCAATAAATGACTGGGCCAGCCTGCTCTCTGCTGCCTTCTACTGGTTGAAATGATTCATACCAAGAGTTTATCTGCTCTGAATGAATATCATGAAGGTCCCAGCTATGGTGCCCTTTCCTTTGTGATGAGGTCTATGGGGTTTTATTTGGGTTGGTGGCACTTGTGGGTTTATTTCCTTAACCAAGCACCAGCTGTCATTCTCCTCCCAAATGCCCTCAGTCATACCATGACACAGTGCCATGTGGGTAAGAAAATGATGACCCCACTTTTTCCAAACAATAACTCCACATCACCACCTACTCCAGCATCCCCTTTCCCACAGTGGCCAGCCAAATGTCCCAAGAAACCCCACAAGTTGGACATGAATGAAATAGCCCACTCCCACTCTTGTCCTGTCCTGAGAAATCCCACAAATTGGGCATGAATGAAATATCTCACTCCCATTCTTGTCCCATCCCCAACAACTGGTCCTCAGAGATAGTCTATTGCTGAACATGGAGGTTCTACACCAGGGGTCTCCAAACATTTCGGCAGGAGGGCCACATAGATTCTCTGACACTATGTCAGGAGCAGAAACAACTAATTTACATTTCAAATTTGAATGAATTTACATAAATTTACACATAAGAATGTATTGGAGTGGATTACAAGGCTTGCCAAGGGGCTGGATAGAGGGATCTTAAGGCTTGCTGAGGGCCGCATCTGATCCCAGAGCTGGGGTTTGGAGACCCCTATTCTACACCAATGGTACTCGGGCATTTCAACCTGGGACCCCCTTTCAAACTTAAAAATCTGTCCAGGATCCCCTGTCAAACTTATCAGGATGTGACATCACTGTGATACCAGAGGTCCTCTGTGTTCAATGAGACTGCGAGCTCAATCCTAACCATGTCTACTCAGATGTAAGCCCCATTGTGTCCAATGGGTCTTACTCCCAGAAAAGTGTCTTTAGGATTGCAGCCTTAGGCTACAATCCAGAGTAACTACAGAAACTTTTACACTGATGTAGTTACAGTTCCACCTATGAGCAATGCATAGAGCAATCCAGAATAAGTGCCTCTTACGTCTTCCCATGGTTACTCTGGATTGTAGGGTTACTCTCAGGAAAGCCCAGTACTAGATCTAAAGATGGTGGATTCCACCAACTCGTGACCCCCCACTTTGAGTAGCACTGTAATCTGGACAGCCATCATGATTTATAACTGTTCAAACACGCCTAACAACAACCCTGCGTTCTGGTCCATCAGGCCCCAGACACACTTTTCAACAAAGTCCAGTGTGATGCCACAAGGAGGGCCTGAATCCTTCCCATCTGTTTGTCACTTAGAAACAGCTTCTTGGAGATATAGCACTTTGGTACATAAAGTATATACTTACTATGGCCAATTGCTACGAATAATAATAATAATAAAAATAAACTTTATTTATACCCCGACTTCCTCCCAAGGCAGCTTACTAAAAACAATCCATAAAACATCAATAATAAAATCCAATTCATTAAAACATTTAAAACAGGCATATTAAAAAATAAATATAAAACATCTACAATAAAACACTGATTAAAACCATAATAAAAGAGTTGTGCAGTAGAAGTAGCCACTCTGAAAGACCAGCAGACTAAAAAGCTCAGAAGGCTGTTCTGGAGAGAAACGTTTTCAGGCGATGCCAAAAAGTTTCGAGGGAGGAAGCAGTTTTTAGATCAAGAGGGAGGGAAATCCAGAGGGTTGGTGCTACTGTAGAGAAGGCCCTATTTCTTGCCGCTGCCCCACAAACTCCCCTAGGTGGCAGTACTTGTCGCAGGGCCTTCTCTGAAGACCTGAGGGAGCAAGCCGGATTGTATGGAAGTAGATGGTTCTTAAAATAGTCTGGGCCCAAGCTATTTAGGGCTTTATAAGTCAAGACTAGCACCTTGAATTGGGCCTGGAAATGAGTGGGCAGCCAGTGTAGTCGCTGGAGAAGCAACATGACAGAGTCTAATTGTCTAGCTCCAGCAACCACACGGGCCGCAGCATTTTGAACTAATTGCAGAACCACATAGAGCGCATTACAGTAGTACTAACTACCTCTAATCCTCCCATTCCTCCTCCATGAATTGGCCTAACCTCCTTTTAAAGCAGTCTAACCTTGTGTTCGTCACCACATCTTGTGGCAGCGAGTTCCATTAATTTTCTCCCAGCTCTTATATTCGGTTGCACTCCTGCCTTCATTTCTCCTGCTTGGATCTCTGCTAACCTCAGCTGCCTGAAAGCCTTTTGCCACCATCTCCCTTTCAACCTTATTGCTCCTTATGCTTAAAGCTGCCTTCTGAGAACTTGTGTGATGCTTCCTTGCTTGCTTCCTTCAAATCTTTTTCCATTTTTGGCATAGTTCCGGGGGGAGGGGACAGAACCAATCAATCAATCAGTCAATCAATCAATCAGCATTTATATACTGACTTTTAACAAAACTTTTACTGTCTTTACATAGTTTTTAAAATTGTATTTTAGTGTTTGATTTTTACTGTTTTTATCTGAATTTTATTCTGTTGTTAAATGCTGTTAGCCACCTTGGGTATCCCTCCTTTAGGGGATACAGGAGGATAATAAATAAATAAATAAATAAATAAATAAATAGTTTGCAAAGCAGTTTCAGAGAAATCACTAAAGTGATTTCCCATAAGTGCTCACAATCTTCCCAATAAAATAGACAGCTGTCCATCTACTCTTCTCCTGAATGAATCTGGTGCAGAAACAAGATCATTCAGATCTCAAGGATTCCAAAACTCTGGGGATTTTGTTTTTCTTTTCGCTGCCGAAGCTTAGTGGAGCAGAAAAGGAGGCCCCAGACATCACCCCGCTGCCTGCCGCTGTCCCATCACCCTCTCCGCTCTGAGTTCTTAACTCTCATGATGTCATTGTCCTGGCATTTGACATAGCTGGTTGCAGAGACCAAGAAAAATCTCACTGGGGTGTCTGGGAAGAGAGATGCTCAGGAGACCCTATACTTCTAATCATACCCACCAAAAAACCAGGGTTGGGGTGGGGAAGGGGAAATCAGTGATACAGAGGTAGCAATGGAGAAACTTTTTTAAAGCCTCCCTTAACAATATCTGAAAGTTGCCAATTATTGCAAAACCTCAGCATATTTTCAATTCCTGCCCTGTTTTCTGTATTTAAAAAGAATAACACAGAGATTGTTTGTCATACTTCCATGAGAAGAGGAGGAAGACCAATCCAAGGGTTTATGTAAACTCCAATCAACCTGCATTCATTAATAGCAAATCCTGATCTGCACCAATACAGCCAGGCTGCTTGGCCTGCACCTTGTTCAGTTAAGGTGGCTGGAAATAATATTGGAGTAAGGGGAATATTTTCCCCTATACACTGTGTCAGGCACCAGCTGTCCATGTAGGACTTATCAGATTCAAGGCAGCTTATTCAGCTGGTGAACATCCAAGAAGAATAGTTTAATACTGGAGTGGCCAGTAGGGGAGTAGGATATGTTGGAGACCTGTTCTGCTGATTCTGCCCCTGATCCACTTCCCGTTCTGCTCTCCTCTGCCCAGAAATGCTCCTCACCTCCAAAATCCCCTTCCGCTGTCCTCCCCCAGCCCCAATACTGTCCACCACAAACTTACCTGCTGCAGGGAATGGATTATGGGCCAGCAGGACAATATATCAGTACATCTCTGTTGGTACCCCTTTCTATGGTATACAATATTAATTTCATTACACACACACATACATGTCCTGGAAAAGGAAGAAAAAGAAGATTTTTTTCAAGGACACAAGGCTAAAAAAGAGGACAGATGTTCACCCTGCCAAGGAAACTCTCCCTAGAGCCATGACTCCCATCCCCAAGCCTGGGCATTTTGCAGCCTTTGCAGGATTGGGACCCCATAGTGGGGGTTCCCAGCTGGCAGGTGGGGGGGGAGTAGCCCCCAGAGGTAATTCAAGGTGTCCCAAAAATGTACTCTCACTTTAATTGGCTATTACACATATATTTAACTTTGGTTAAGGTTCTTATTGACATATTTACAGGTCTACTAGGATAAATTAACAAAAGGTAATGACATTATGGAGTAGAATCTCTAGCACGTATACACTTCTGAAACAGCGGTGTCTATGCTGGCTTGGGATTCCAAAAGATCTCCTATATGAAGAATTAGTGCAGGGAAAGCACCCTAGAGGGAGACCACAGCTGTGTTATAAGGACATCTGCATGAGGGAACTAAAAGCCTTGGGAATGGACATCAACAGCTGGGAAACCTTGACCGACAATCATTCAGCTTGGAGGCAAAAGTCCCAGCATGGCCTTCTCCAAACTGGAAGAGACACTTGTTTGGCAGGCTGGAGCAAAGAGACAGACCAGGAAGCAGCAAAATCTGGGGGCTGAGCAGGGGATGGTCTCTATCTGTCCTCAGTGTGGAAAGGATTGCCACTCTTGAATTGGCCTTTTTAACCACACCAGATGCTGTGTTAGGACCTCCAATCGAGATTGAAGGATGCTAATGATGATGAGTCTTTTCCGCAAGTTGTTTACATTTTCTTGCATGTTTGCAAATGTTCAGATTGATTTCCACCATTTTCCAAACAGAGGAGTAAATACATTTTTGGAACACCCTGTATGTGTGTGTGTGTGTGTGTGTGTATATATATATATATATATACACACACCCACCCATATTTACTTGAATCTAATCAACCATCAAATGTAATGTGCACCCTATACTTAGAATCATTTCTCAAATCTAGCCACATTTACTCAAATCTAACCAACCATCAAATCTAAGGTGCACCGTGATTTTGGAAACTAAATTCAGCTGAAAAAAGGTGAGCATTAGATTCAGTAAACACTACACAAACACACAAAATCATTACGGTAAAATAATGATGTAAAATATACTTGTCACCTGTGTAAGGAAAATGTCAGTAGATTAATTTAATGAATTTGGGTTAATCCAGGTGGTTTGGATTAAATTTCTAGATGAGTAAAAATAATATTTCTCACTCCATGTATGACCTACTAAGTGGGTCATGATCCAGCTTCACCTGAGTCCCCGTTTAAAAAATTATGCTACCGCTGTATGTGACTATATTTGGGGAAATGTTGCTTAGGGTGCGTGCAATCCAGAGTAACTATGGGGAGTCCTTGCTCTGGTGTAAGAACAATTTGCTCTGGATTGCAATATGAATTTCCCATAGGTTTTCACTAAGTGGTGCAGTAACTACGGGTACACATAATGTCTCTTACGTGCTCCCGCAGTTACTCTGGATTGTAGGGTTAGTTATACTTTTAGCATGTTACTATGTACATACTTTCAACAATGATGGCAAATGGAACTTACTCCTGAGTGAGTGTGGGTAGGATTGCAGCCTAGGACTGTTTTTGATTATTTCACTTCTGCTCAGGACACAAGGCTGAAAAAGAGGACATGTCCTGGAAAAAGAGGACAGATGGTCACCCTGGGAAAAGAGGACATGGAAGATTTTTTTCTTCCAGGATACAAGAAAAAGAGGGCATGTCTTGGAAGAAAAGAAAAAGAACATTTTTTCCAGGACACAAGACTAAAAAAGAGGACATGTCCTGGAAAAAGAGGAGCAATGGTGACCCTGGACAAAAGAAGACAAGAAGATTTTTTCCCAGGACACTTGTCTAAAAAGGAGGACATGTCCTGGTAAAAGAGGAGAAATGGTGACCCTGGACAAAAGAGGTCAAGAAGATTTTTTTCCCAGGACACTTGTCTAAAAAGGGGGACATGTCCTGGAAAAAGAGGAGAAATGGTGACCCTGGACAAAAGAGGTCAAGAAGATTTTTTTCCCAGGACACTTGTCTAAAAAGGAGGACATGTCCTGGAAAAAGAGGAGAAATTGTGACCCTGGACAAAAGAGGTCAAGATTTTTTCCCAGGACAGAAGGCTGAAAAGGGGACAGATGTTCACCCTGCAGAGAGCCCTGATCCCCTTCCCCAAGCCTGGCACCCAGCAGCCTTTGCAGGATCGGGACCCCCATAGCGGGGGGTTCCAGGCTGGCGGGGGGAGCCCCAGAGGGAACTCCCTCCTGCAGGAATCCGGCTTTTTCTGCCCTTATAAGGGCATTTCCACTGCCGCCCAATCAGCGGAGGGAGGCGGTGTCCTCCTGGCCCCAAAAACTTGGGCAGGGAGGCTGCGAGGGAGTCTGGCTGCACCGCTGGAGCTGCAGGATGAGCGGCAACCAATTCAACAAGGGCCCCAGCTATGGCTTGTCCGCCGAAGTCCGCAACCGGGTGAGTAGAGCTTGGAGAGGTGGGTGCCCTTTTGGAGAGGTTGGCGCACTGTGCGCTCTTGGAGAGGACTCTCCCCATCCAGCCACCCCCCCCCCCCCAGGATGCAGGGGCTCTGGGGATCAGAGGGGAGCAAACCTCTGGAACTCCTTGCCACTGGATGGCATGAGCCTGCGGAACTCCCTGCCACAAGATGTGGGGTGTCAACTGGCCCAGAACCCATGCCTTAAAGTTTGGAGAAACTTCTGAAGGAAAAAAAAACCAGCTGGGTTTCAAGCCATGATCTAGGGTGATCATATGCCATAACCCCAAAAAGGTCCCCCCCAAAATGTAGGACATCCAAGCAAAATGGAGGACATGACAAAAGCAGAAAACACTAATATACGATGCCTTCGTGTTGTTAATTAAACATATTATTACTTATTAAAACTATTGCATATAATTTATTGCATAAAGTTTATAATGACGAGAACAGTATCATGATGAGAACAGTATCATTGCATTGTAGTATTAATACATTACATTAATGTAATGCAATATATTAAATTAAATTTATATTAATATTACATACTGTATTTACTCAAATCTAATGCTTGCCTTTTCCAGCTGAATTCAGTCTCCAAAATCAGGGTGCGCATTAGATTCGATGTTTCACTGGAATTGAGTAAATATGGTATTTTGATGATAAGTATAGGGTATGCATTAGATTTGAGTAAATATGGTGCATTAACAGTATTAATGATAAGTACAGTATCTTCTTTTTCTTTAGTGTGTATCCTGCATAGTAACGGGGTAACTAGACAAGAAGGCTATATGCTGCCAGTTTACAAGGAAAAAGAGGACTGAAGACTTTTTCAGGACACAAAGCTAAAATCCAGGACATGTCCTGGGAATGAAGACTTTTTCAGGACATAAAGCTAAAATCCAGGACATGTCCTGGGAATGAAGACTTTTTCAGGACATAAAGCTAAAATCCAGGACATGTCCTGGGAAAGGGGAGCATATGGTCACCCTGGCCATGATGTGTATGATGGTTATAAGCCATGATCAGGGTGACCATCTGCCCTCTTTCAGGACATGTCCTCTTTTTTAAGCCTTCTGTCCTAGAAAAAAATCTTCATTGTCCTCCTTTTCCTTGTGAGCAGGCAGAAGGAAACTTTGTCTTGTAATTTATAAATTACATGTAATAATAGTTGTAAGGTTAATAATAACCAATATAGTACTTAAATTAATAAGATGAAAGCAATATATATGAGTTTTTTTAGCTTTTATTTTGCCATGTCCTACATTTTAGAAGGACTCGTCCTTTATTTTTGAATATGTCATATGGTCACCCTGGCCATGAAGGTTACGAGCCATAATGTGTATGATGGTTATAAGGGCATTCTTGTGGTCTTAAGTACCACTTGTGGGCCATTGTGAGATGGCCCACAAGTGGTACCACAAGGTAGGCTAGATGGACTGGGCTGGATGGATTAGACCAGAGATTTTCGACTTTTTTTGTCTCATGGCACATTAGAAAGGTCAAGGCACACCATCAGTTTTTGGACCATTGACATGGCACACCATGCTGCTGGGTGGAGACACAAATCCCCAATTGCTCTATTAATGACACTCCCCAGAGTCCCGCATCACACCCATCTCCAGCACACCAGTGTGCCATGGTACATTGGTTGAAAATCACTGGACTAGAATTTTGGCATGGTCCAACAGGGCTATTCTTATATTCAGTCATTGAAGCCAGTATAGGGCCTCTCCTTAGTCTTGTTTGCATGAGCTTGGTCAACTTCATTTTCTCCTCCTGTAAGGTATATAATACAGCTGTATACTTTGTTTACTCCTATCTAACACTCGCCTTTTTCAGCCAAAATCGGGGTGCACATTAGAGTCAATGGTTAATAGCTATGAGTAGTTATGGTATTTTGATTATAAATATAGGGTGCGGGTTAGGTTCAATGGCACATTAGATTTGAGTAAATATGGCACTATTTTAACTATATGTAATATTTAACTTTTTATGGTGACTCAGACCCATGCTAAAGACCTAAATCATGAGCTGGTGTATTGGCTGTCCAGTTTTGGGACATACCAACTGAAGTCACACAAAATACAAACCATAAAGTGGTGGCCATTGGATGGGTTTATTCATCTTATCACCTTTTGCTCTGTGATATGAATGGTGCAAGCAAACCTTTAAAGTGTCACAACAATCTTCTTTAGATAATTTTGGCAAACTTAATTAAGTGTTTTCTGCCCAGTGTTGCATATATGTGACAAGAGACCAAAGGTGTAGACCAGGCAGAGATGCATTTTAAAATCTGGCCTTCTTGTGTTTAGGTCAACTCAAAGTTGCTCCTCTTCTGCTTTCCTTCTTTGGAGCTCAAGGTCATGTATATAGGTTATATCAAAATGTTATACTTATGTTAGACCATATGGAAGTGCTTTGTTTAACCTGTTGAGTGTCTTCCTGACCCACAACTCTTTAAAGACATATGGAGAGCCTATGTGGGGTAAATAGGCTGTGACAGCCCAATCCTATGCTTACCTACTCAGGAGTAAGTCCCATTATATTCAGAGGCGCTTACTCCCAGGTAAGTGTGCTTAAGATTGGAACCCGAGTCCTAGGTCCACCTAGAGAATGATCAGGTGGACCTTGAGGTGATGATCAGGTGGACCTTACGGGACCTTCCAAAATATAGCAGATGAAAATGAATTCATGACTGTTCTTACCCGTTGGAAGCTGTTTGCTGCTGGGTGAGATCAAGGAGGACAGAACTAGCAAATGACAGGCAGCAACTCCTCAGGGTATTTTGGGAAGGGGTGTTTCTGATCCCAACTTGGAGATCCTGCGAAGGATTGAAACTATGTAAGTAGGAGCCTTGATCACTGAATTATAATCCACGCTCAAGGCACTGCCTCTGTTGGCTCTTTTGTAGACTAGAACCAGAGACCTTAAGACTAGAGAGAAGATAGATAGGAAATGCCCAAATGCCACTAATGATGATGCTGTTTCCTTGCAGTGGCCCAGTTATCATGCAGAGCATTCACATCAGGGTGACCATATGCTGTAACCACATCAGGGTGACCATATGCTGTCACCTAAAAAGAGGACAACAACTTCCCAAAATGTAGGACACAAGAAAAATATAGGACATGACAAAATAAAAGCTAAAAGCACTCACGTATTGTGTTTACATGTGGTTTTAACACTATCTTACATTTAATACTGTAGTTTTAAATAAGTAATTTATTGCATATAATTAATTACAAGCAGGCTACATTGTGCTTGCTTCCAAGGAAAAGGAGTTCATTGAAGTTCTTTTTCCAGGACACAAGGCTAAAATCTAGGACATGTCCTGGAAAAAGAGGGCATATGGTCACCTTGATCAACACCCACCCTCTTTTCCCTTTACACACTGTTTGAAACTGTTTGTTCTGTTTTATTACTTTCTAGAACTGTATCTTCTACTTATTGTTGTTATTTTAAATTTAAAGCAAGGAGCTTCTCTTCTTCTTCAAGGTTAAAATAAGATGGGGAAACATGGGGTAATATCAAAAGAAAGCGAGTTGTGACTAAGTCCTATTGAAATGCATCCAACCTCAGTCTCATTACGGCCAATTTCAGTGGAACGCATGACTCTTTGGTATAAACCGTAATTACTCTGCAATTTAGTTATCAAGAGTTCTGAAATATACCTGGGCGATGTGCAAACTGTACTGCGTGTGGCTTTGATGACTGTGTGGGCATTTGTGTGCGTGGAAATCAAAGACCTAAATCCTGAATTAGTACCAGTGTTAACAATCCTTGGCAAATGCAACTTTTATTGAAGAAAGGTAGAATGTATGTCTGTAATGGCAATCAACAAATCATTATAATGAGAATAACTGATCACGGACAATTTTTTTGGCGTTTGTCCCCTGTGATGGTGGGGTCCACTTCTTCTGGATTGGTAGGGTCCACTTCTTCTGGAATTATCCAAACCATGGTTGATGTGATAAGAGGAAACCTGGCTGGCCTGAATAAACTGATCATGGACAGGTGTTGGGAAATGGTAAAGGAGCTGTATACTAGCTTGAAAGGATGGATGGGAAGAAGAGAAATCTATCGTGCTAGTAAAGGGGTATCCAAACATTTTGTTAGGAGGGCCATATCAACAATCTGATATTGTGTTGGGTGCCAGAAAAATATTTTAACATTTTGAATTTGCTTAAATTTAAGAGTGTATTGGAGACAGATCCAGAAGATTATAAAGCTTGGAGACAGATCCAGAGGATTATAAAGCTTGGTCGTGGGCCAGATTGGGATTTTGCTGCGGCCCACATTGAGGCTTGCCGTGGGCCGATCTGGCCCGTAGGCCAGTTTTTGGATATCCCTGTATTACTCAAGGGTAGTGAAAGGATAAAGCCAAGCGTATCTCTGAGCACATGTGGAGTGCCTTTTCTTCACTAGCAAAGATTAGCAACCTGTATCACCTGGGGTTGGGCAGTGAATCTCCCAGGTTGTCTGTAATGGCTTTCCACGGACTTGAGCATTGTGCATGTGTCTTCCAGTGGCATAGCTTAGGTGGCAGACCAATGGAATGGCTCTGAAGGGGTGAGGGTCCCTCCAAAACTGACTGCTCTGCCCCCGTCTAGCTATGCCACCAGTCTCTCTTTCTAAAACAGGAACAGATAATGTGAAATAGGAACCTAGTGTACAAAAGAGATGCAAGCCTCTGAGTTGACCTGCATCTTCTCTCCTGAGAGTCCTCAACCATTTTACAGTCTTTCTTGTGTCTGGAATCCTGGAATTGCTTCTCGGACTTGTCTCGGTCATTGCATCCTTTCAAATCCCTTAAATCTGGGCTTAATCCCAGTTGCTGCCATTCTTGGAAACACTTGTCATGTGTTCTGTGAATCTTTTGCAGCTGCCTCCAACTGCTATAGTTTGCAAAATATTTTTTGCAAAAGGTGGATTTAGGTTCCCCCTTCATTTGATTCCCAAAAGAGATTCTTAATTTCCTCTTCCCTGAAAATATGAAATTTTGGCACCCGCCTCTCCTTCCTGAGTGCTGACAATAGTGTCTGGGAGAAGGAGTCTCTGGGAGTTGAACCATTAAAAATGTGGGCTTGGCCACAGCCGTTTAACTCCCTGGTTCGGGCACAAAGTTGAAAAGTGGCTTGGTAACCAGTTAGATGCTTTGAACTGGTTTAGATTTCCAGCAGGAAATGTTGAATGCGTCTGCTTGCAACTGTCTAATTAATACGAGAATTAGACTTGAGAGGGCACAGAATATTTCAAAAGATTTTCTCATCTTTAAACTGTTTTAAATATCATACAGACTTTAGATAATAGGATTTAAATAAAAATAACACATCAATGCAAGAATGTTAAAATACTGATCATGCAGTTGTCAACCTGTTTCAACAATCATTTTGAGCTGGTCACTCCCTCTTGAGCACATAAAGCACATATTTTTCTTAAAGCACATATTTAAGACTTCTCAGTGCAGCTAGGAAATTGGGTTCAGGTTTGATTCTCTGACATCAAGTTTAAATGTGCTTTTTTTTTGGGTTGTGGTCTTCATCAGCTGTCCAAATCCGGTGTGGTCTTGAGGGTGTGTCTGTTGCAAAAATATGTGCTTTTACCCTACAATCTTGCCCAAGCTGCTTGGCATGAAGATGTTTTGTATAAAGCAGGAAAAGGGAAAGCTTTTGACCCTATTCACACATTCACATTGTAGTCATAAAGTGTAAATCTCAGTTAAGATTTCCAGTTCCACGGGTATCCCATTGCACTTCCTTGTGCAATGATTTTCCTACTACATGGAACTCTTACTGGGTGGAGTTTCTTGGTGACATGCACATGCAGTTTGGGAACATGCCCTACTGCGGAGTTCATAGCAGAGGGATGATGACAGGGGAACTTCCGGTTACCAGCTCAGTCATGCTGATTGTACATGTTGAGTTCATAAGAGCTGCTCTCTTGGATCATACTAAAGAGTCATCTAGTCTAATGCAACATCCTGCTTTCCTCAGTGGCTGATCAGATATCCCTGGGAAACTCGCAAGAAAGAGAGCCAGGATGGTGAAATGGTTCTGGAGTTGGACTGAGATCTGGAAGGTTTAAATCCCCCCCTTAGTCATGAAGGCGAGTCATGCCTTTGGGCGAGTCATTTAATCTCAGCCTTCCTACCTCACAGGGTTGTTGTAAGGACAGCAGTAGCAGAACTAAAGCTTTGGAAGCCTCCTTGGGCATTTGCTTTGGCATGGGAAAGCCAGGGAAAAAATAAAAGAAAGCAATAATTCTGTCTTGTATTAACTCGGCGCTTGATAATTAGAGGTACACTGCTCATTTGCATAGGATGTTGTCTAACTCTTAGTGATGGATTTCTACAACAAGTGGTTAGTGAGGGATTCCTACAATCCTTGGTGGATTGTATCAGATGTTAAGCATCCTGTGTCTGTCACTGGTTGGGAAGATGTCTTTGGGAATTTGTCCTGATATTCAGATAGACTTTCTCTGAAGTAAATCAAATCATTAAATTATCTCTCCTCGCTTAGTTCCCCTCCCTTCTTACCCCCGATTCTTCCTTTGAATTAATTTCTCCACACCCTTTTCCCAACCCCTTTCCCATGATATTGTCCTTTTTGTTTTCTTGTTGTTCTTATCCTGTTGTAACTTGTAATGCCAATAAAGGTATTCGTAATCGTATCGACTTCCTCTGAACATGGTTCCCTAGAGGCCAGTCACTAGCTTTTTGTTTGTGTGTGAACATAATAATGCCATCCTAAACTAGTGGTCACCATCTTCACATGTGGCAGTGAGTTCCAGAAGTTCACGGTGAAGAAATTGTCTTCTGTAATGTGAAGAAATTGTCTTCTGATCAGTGTCGCAGTATGTTTCATCATGCTGTCTGTCTGGCTATCTAAAGTTCACAAAGCAGTTTACAAAAAAAATGAAAAAATAGCTAATAGCTATTGTGGATTATGCTTCTCATAACTTCTCATATGATGAAAGAGGTACAAAAAGTTGTCCTTGGTGACCTTGGACCAGTCCAGTGATTTTCAACCAGTGTGCCATGGCACACTGGTGTGCTATGGATAGTCCACAGGTGTGCCACGGATGTTTGGGGAGAGTATTTGGGGAGGGACATTTATTAATGGGAAAACTTTGGCATTTGAACGGCACAGTGTGCCTTGTCAACAGTAAGAACAACTGATAGTGCTCCATGAGATGAAAAAGCTTGAAAATCTCCGGGCCAGATATTCACTCTCAGCCTTGCATACCTTGCAGGGTTGTTGTAAGGACTGTCAGAGGAGAGGAACTCATACTTTGAAAGCCACCTTGGGCTTCATAAACATCACATTTTCTGATCCTCTCCCTAAGCTGGCAATCTGCAGGTGGTTTTACCTGTCATTGTAGAGAAGCCATCTGTAGAGAACCCATAAATACTTTTATAGCACAGGTGCAGTTTTTTATGCCACATCTGCTGGTATTGGGAAAAACTTTTTTATATTGGTTAATCAGTATCTAAATTGCAGCTGTTAAGAACTGAACAACTTAACTAGTACTCTTTGAATGAAGAGCATGGACTATAGAATAGCCTCGTTGCAGTAGAGGAATCTGGCTGTTCCAACACACTCAATGGAGCTTGCCAAGTCAGAAGCCTATAGCTCTTCCAAGAGTCAGTTCAAGGAAGAGGCAAGGCCCCAAGAGAAATAAACAGGGGAAAGAGAGTCACGTGGTACCTCTTGAACTTCTGCCTCTTGGCACAATTGTCCTTCCATTTGCAGTATGTGGGATAAACGGAGATTTTCCTAGCGATGACCACTTCTTGGATAGCTTTGTTTTCTTTTCTGTACAGATTTTTTCTCTATAGGGTAATGGCCAAGTGAAACCTTCTAGGACACGGCAGCTAGCTGTGAAATACAAAGGTTATCTCTAGCTTGATTTATTTATGAGCATTGTGGTAGACAAATAGGTACCACTTTGGTGGGAAAGGTAACGGCATTCAGTGCACCATGTCGGCTACTTGACTGGAGGCATCTTTGGACAGTGCTGGTTCTCTGGCCCTGAAATGGAGATGAACACCGCACCCTATAGCTGGTCATGGCTAGCAGAGCAACCTGCAATGGATATCTTTACCTTGCCTTTAATCTTGTGGACGATGTCGGGAAAGATTGGAGCAACCTTCTGGTTTGATTTGATGTGTCAGCCAGATGTGGGATATGAAGGCACACACCACACTGGTTGAAAATCACTGCAATGGAGTCAGTGCAATCAATCAATCAATCAATCAGTCGGAGTCCGTGGAATCAGTGCAGTAGAGCAGGAGGACTTTTTGGAGATAGGTTCTTTCATGATGCAAGTTGCATTGGTCTTCCTCGATGAAAATGGATCAAGGGGACAGGGAAAGCAGTGTAATCTTAATTTAGGAGCTGCTTGTATCTACTATTGGAAGGGGGGTTATGGATGTGAGTAATGATGGCTTGGATTTGAGTAATGTGTCCTTCCAGGTGTACGTTTGGATCAGCTGTCTACTTATGTATCTTTGCTGTGATCCTGCGTAGCAGGTGGGCACAAGATGCAATGGTGTGTGTCCAGTGGAATCTCTTTTACATTACTAGTTTTTCTAGCTTCATCCACAATGTGGTCTTTATCTATGATGAACTTGTGGCTTATTCCAGAAGTCTTCAGATTTATCTCTTGCTCTGATGGGCACAGTTGGGACTTCTGTGTGATGTTGGCATGCCATGTTCTTTCTTAGTTAACTTGCTTGACTTAATCTTGATGAGCTTGATTTAAAAAAAAACCAAAAGAATGAGATACTAGTTAAAAAAATAGTCTGGCTCTTTGCACATTGTCTTACCTTCCTCCATGATTAACCTTTTATTCTTAACCACACTGAGGTAGGAATGGTTTGGAGACAGGCCAAGGTTACCTTTTGGAGAACTTGGGTGTTGAACTTGGATCTTTCCACTCTCTAACCACTGCACCACACTTTCATTCACTTGAATCACAGCTTTGCTGATGAGCCCTTTGCTGAGAACTATTGGGGCCCAATTCTGTCCAACTTTCTAGCACCAATTCGGCCATTGCAAGAGGGTGCGTGTGCTGCATCCTGAGATGGGGAGGCAGTCGGGAAGGCCTCTTCTAGGTAAGGAAACATTGATGGTATTCTCTTTCATCGGGGCTGCATTAGCACTGCAAAGTTGGATATGATCTGGCCCTTTGCACTATGCGGTGCATAGCCTGTATGTGTGTATTTGCACCTTTTTTAGCTCTGCAAACAGATTTGCTGTCTAGTCACTTATTGACAGACTGTTGGACGTCTGACTCTTTAGGTTTGCTGTTTGTTTTAGGATTTATTTCCTTCTCTCCCCCTATAACAGAACAACTAGAGTGATTTACAATGTTCACTAACATACAATGCAGTATTATTGGTAAGAAATAGAAAACCGCACAATAGAAGCCAGAATATGGTAGTGTCAAACTCACTGCAAAAAGGTAACTAAGCGTACAATCCTAACCATGTCTACTCAAAAAGTAAGCCCCATTTTGTTCAAAGGGACATACTCCCAGGAAAGTGTCTTAAGGATTGCAGCCTAAGGGCAAAATCCAGAGTAAGTACAGGGAGTCCTTGCTCTGGTGTAAGAACAACTTACTCTGGATTCCAATATGAATTTCCCATAGGTTTTCACTAGGTGGTGCAGTAATTATGGGTGCACATAAAGTCTCTTACGTGCTCCCACAGTTACTCTGGATTTGGGGGTTAGTAACTTGCTAAAATATCTATACTGGAAGGTTAACTGGAAAGGTTTTTCAGCTCCTGCTGTTAAGGGCATAAGTTTTACTTTGGAGGAAGGCCCTTCCTTGTCACTGCCAACCCTGCTTCAGTCCAGGAGTGATACTCCAAAGAGGACCTTACTGATCCTCTTGGTGGATTAGCATGTGAGAGGATGGCGTTTCCCCAGACATACCAGAATAAAGCCCTTTATGTTTGGGATGATCAAAGCCAGCCCCAGAAGGGCCTTATGGCACTTTTGCAACACTTTTGCAAGCATGAGACTTGCGCCAGCCTACTGAGGGTTAGGATTGCGCTGTCAACTCCTAAGATCACTGGGGCTGCTGCCTTCTGCACTAACACTGGTTTCCAGGCAGTGTTCAAGGGTAGTCCCAGCTCGTGTGTGACAGTAGCCAATTCTGATGACAGCAAGGCCTGAACAACCATGGTGAAGTGCAACCAACTCAAGAACTGATGCAGTTTGTTGAAGTTGAAATCCATTGGGAGATCCAGTTGGACCTTTGGATCCAGTTGGAGATCCAGTTGGACCAGTTGAACTTCCTACCTTTCCAGTCTCTGGTGCAGACAGAACAATGATGGTGCTGTCAATGTTGAATCCAAGTTATGATGGGTTTGAATGATTTTTTTTTTAATTTGTGAAGTATCTAGCAAGCAATTGAGCTGTTTCCCTTTGTTCTGATGGGAGATCCATGAGGTGGAAAAACTCATCCAGACATCTGCCTGCTGTGTTGATTGGGGTAGTAGATAAAAAGCCACCCTTGTTGCCATCAGTGCCACAAAATGCACTCTTAATAGGACCTCTGACCCATGTCTAATTGGACTTGTGGAGTTTTGGCCACTGTCAGGACATTGGCTAAGCTGTGTCATTTGTCCGCAGCTTTTTTGGAAAACCACGAGCTGCATTGGATTTATGGTGAGGCAGTGGTTGCTCAGGAGTGATTTGAAACATGGCCCTGATCTTCATTCCAGAGGGCATCCAATAATAGGATGAGGATCATCCCTTCAATTAATCCCCCACTTTGCATCATGCCCTTGCACTTGAGTGATTCTGGCAACCCTAACCTAACACTGTGCCTCCGCACGAGGGCCACAACACTCGACTTGTCCAACAGCAATGGGAAAGTGCTGAATGGTCCATACCCCACTCTTTATTCCCTCCACAATCCTCAAAGTGCTTTGGAAAGGAATGCATGTCAGTTGACTTCACACACAATACTTTCTGCCTTGAAGGGCCTCTCCTACTGTGCACCGGGCCAGCTGGTGTTGTCCTTTAATCATAATTATATCCAATTTGTGCCCAAAAAAAGCATCGCATGCTGGATGGCGCCATCTAATTATTCTGGAAACATTCTGCTGAGAAGCAGAGTGGCTGCCTACAGGCAACAGAGATGGAAAGAAAAGGAGAGTTGCCCAGGGGCACTCGAGAGAGTCTGTGGCAGAGCCAAAAGCTGATTCAACATCCTGACCTGGGAATGTTGCCTCTCGAGCTCCTTTATGACTTGGCACTTCTGAACCATGTGTCAAAGTCTGAGCAAGTGTCCTCCATTAAAAGGACAGCATTCCCAAAACCAGGCTCGTGTTAAATACCTATTTTTACTTGAACCTAATGCGCCATTGAATTCGCATCTCTCTTCTAAAAGACTTGAGATTTAAAAATGTTTACTAGCTATTATAATGTACAACTATTGTAATGTACAGCTGCAACGCAGGTGCAAAATGTAATTTTACTGCATACTACAATTAGTAATTTGATAATATGACAATGGGTTTGGTATGATTTTGACCTACCCTACAATCCAGAGTAACGACGGGAGCACGTAAGAGACATTACGTGTACCCGTAATTACTGCACCACCTAATGAAAACCTATGGGACATTCATACTGCAATCCACAGCAAATTGTTCTTATACCGGAGCAAGGACTCCCTGTAGTTACTCTGGATTGTGCCCCTAATTGCACTACTTTATACAACGAGGGGTTTGTTTCATTTTTATTATGATATAGTAAACTATTAAACTAAATACTGATCTTCTCTATTTAGAATCAAATACCATATTCAAATCTAATGTGCACCCTGATTTTGGAGACTAAGGCTGCAATCCTAAACACACTTTCCTGGGAGTAAGATCCATTGTCCACAGTGGGGCTTACTTTTGAGTAGACATGGTTAGGATTGTGCTCTAAATGTAGCTGAAAAAGGTGAGTGTTAGATTTGAGTATATGTGGTATTTCAAAGAGTTTCTGCAAGTTCCTCCGTTGGTTGCTTCTTGGTGGCAGTTCTAGCATATCTTTGGTGGTTTGGAACCAAATTCTCATTTTAAAAAATCAGCAGCCACAGTATAGATAGCTTCAGCCTTGATATTTAAGCTTGTTGAAACTTTAGTTCCCGGACCTGTGGTCTTTGACGTTTTTGCACCGAAACTCAGGACAATTTATCCTGCCCCATATCTGGGACACTATGTACAAACTCCTACCCCTGTTGCCACCTGCTCCACATTATGCCCTCTCGGCTAAATATTCTTATTGGAGAGAACAGAAAATGTTACCATGAAGCCTGGAACTAATGAGAGGTATTTTAGTACAATTCCTAACAACAGTAAAACGAACACAGGCATGTATGGGTAATGAAAATCGTATGTATTTGAATGATTTATTTACTGAAGAAAGTAATAAAGAAATGCCAAAAACAGTTTGATCACCATGTCACATGCAAATCAACATCAGGGAAAGACAATTTTAGTATTTAGACCAGCAGAGTTTGAAAAAATGAATCATGTGTTGAATAAATGAGTTCGGGATATAATTGAAAGGAGTTGTAATGTATAAGAAAACGAATCATAAGAAAGTAGGGGACACCTGTACCTGCGTGGAATATGTATAACAATACCCCTCTACACCATCCCCCATTGCATATTCCCCCCCCCCATGTATCCCCCCATGTATGGAGTAGGTTTGTAGCGGGATTCTGCCACTCTTACCATTGTCTACAGTCTCTGTAATATCTACAGTCTCTCCTGTGACTGGTCCACCTTCTACTGAGAAAGCAGATGGAGCTCATGCGTAGTAACAGGGAAGCCTGCGACTATGTTCTGTGGGCCAGAGTAGAGTAGTTCTGCCACCACCATGCTGCATACTCCTGATGTGTAAATGGACCCAAATACAAGCGACTGTGATAACGTACTTATGCACATGTGAATAGTCTCCAAGTTGCACCATGTTTGTCTAGATGGCCACACGCGCAAGTCCTGGGGAAAAAATTGTCATTGTCCTCCGTTTCCTTGTAAGCAGGCAGCATGCAGCCTTCTTGTAAATAATAATTATATGTAATAAATTATATTTAAATTTAATAATAAGTGATATTGTGTTTAAATTAACAAAATGAAAGCGAAATATGAGTGTTTTTAGCTTTTATTCACATGTCCTATACTTTGGAGGCCTTATCCTCTTTTTGAGGTTATGGCATATGGTCACTCTGGGTATTGCTGATTAAGTTGTATACATTACAAACCTTTATTGGGCATAAAGATTAAGCTTTATACTTACGTATATTTGATGGGGACCTAATCCTCACAAAGGAAGGATTAAAACTCAGTTGCAGAGCACCTGCTTTGCTAAAGGAGAGTATCAAGAAAGGGTGAACAAAAGAATCTGTTGGGTGAACAAAAAGAATCTGTTGGGTGAACAAAAGAATCTGATCAACCTTGGCAAGCTGCTGCCAAGTTGCTGTAAATGTAGGGAAAGCAAATTCATATGTTCACTTTCCAACATCTACATTTGCTATGGCAAGAGGGGTGGTGGAAATCTTTGAAGGGGTAGAGCGGTGATCACTATCGGGCTATAATTCTGATCTCCCCTAATTCTAGTTCCCACTTTAGTTATGAAACTCATCTATCTACAGTATTTATATACCGCTTTTCAACTAAAAAGTTCACAAAGTGGATTACAAAGAAAATGAAAAACTAAGAGCTAATTAATAGTTATTAATAATTAATAACTAATAGCTAATAGCTAGAGCTTCTGGGCCTTTGGCTAAGGTGTACTAGCTCTTGCCTTAGTCTGTCTCACCAGGTGGGTGAAAGTAGAAAATGTGGCTGCTCTCTTTGAACTTTAGTGATGCTTATCTTTAATAATAACTTAATTAGTAATAAGCAAGAAAGCTTTACCCTATTTATAAGCAAATGCAAATTCAGTCTTTGTGGCCTCAGTCTGATAAATTCCTTTATGTGGGAGTTTATACCATCCTTACGTGGGAATTTATACTTCTGGCTGTAGTGAGAGTCTACTTCTAGCAAGCATAGGATTGTGGAGAAAGCTGGTCATTGCATTGGCTGGTCCCCTGGGACTGACTTTAAATTCTCCCCAGGTGACCAGGCAAGTGAGTGCTTGCATGCCTGGGAGAATTGGTTTTTCCCCTCCCCAGTGTATATTTGTGACTACAGAAACTGGTCAGTAGGGGATCTTAATTCTTATCCTCTGCATATGTTTCTATCCACTTCAACAGTGATTTTCAGCCTTTTAATCTCTTGGCACACCAAGATGCTAAGATATTCAAGGTGCACCATCAGTTTTTGGACCATTGACAAGGTATAACATGCTGCTGATGGGGGGGGGCTTACATTCCCATTGACACTACTAATGATCCTTCCCCCAAACCTGCGCAGCACACTTGCAGACCAGTTGTGGCACACCAGTGTGCCGTGGCATACTGGTTGAAAAATTGTCTTGGCATGTCTTGTCTTGGGCCGGGCTACACAGGCTAGTGATGTCAACTTGAATTGGCTGGGAAACGGACTATGTTTGGGCAGGTAGATGTGTCTGATCTTGGCTCCTGAGTTGCTGCAACATCTCTGCAGTTGTGTAATGTGTATGAGGAGGGGTGGATGCACAACTGGGTAATTGGTATTTAAACAAAGTTCCTGTAGCAATTTTCTCGATGAATTTTAAAACTGTTCATTTCAAATATCATGAACTGCGCCTTCTTTAACAAGTGTTAATTAAAGTAATAATACAGTTGGTAACTGGAATAGGATTAGCTCAGTTTCAGCTGGGCTTTATCCTCTATCTTCCTTGACGGTGGTGTAGCTAACGGGGGGTGAAACAGTCAGTGTTGGAGGGAGTTGCCCCATGGTATGTCAAGGGTCCCTCCTCTTTGGAGCCATTCGTGAACAAAATGGAGGTATATGACACAGCCCCAAAGAATCGGAATTGCAGATATAGTTCAAGAGCATCACTGGAAGGGAGATAGGTCCTGATGGAGCACCAAAGAGGAGGGGCCCCTTGCACACCATGGGGAGACCCCCTCTAACCTAACTTGTCCACCCCCTCTAGCTATACTACTGCTCCTTGTTTTTTTTAAACTGGATTCTTAACTTTCTCTCTCTTGCAATGCCAATTTGCTCTTTTTTCCTACCCTCATACTCCAGTTCATCACGTCTCCCCCCCCCAATAATCCGTGCCTCTCCTTTCTGCAACAAGCATCTTGCGTCTTTACCAAAGCAAGCTTTATGTAACTTTGCCAAGCCGAAATTCCAAGTTAAGGAGGAGAGAGGGCTGGGTTGTCTGGGCAAGACTTGAATGCATCCTGGATGTGTTTGCAATGTCAGCAATAACCAGCTGCAGGAGGGTGAAACCTGCTAGCCCGTTGCAGCGTTTACCAGCCCTTTTCCTTGAGGGTGTTGCACCAAAGCTGACAAAATAAGTCGGGGAGGTGATTATTCTTTACTGTAGTCAAGAATGACCTGTCCAGGTTGTGCAAAAGCTGCCTTGTAGTCCTGGCGTCCTGATTGCTTCTTGCATGCTTAGGTGCTTCCAATTGTAGCAAATTCCAACCATGGGGTAGAGTGGATTGGGACTGTGGGATGGGAGAAGGGGGTATAATCGTTGCCGTTGCTGCAGTTCTGATCAGAACTCCTTTTCTTGGAGAAGAAGCTATTTCCTTGGAAGGTCAGCTCCTGATCTCGAAAGACTGAGAGGCAGGATAACCACATGCCATCTTTTTCAATGACATATCCTCTTTTTAGCCTTGTGTTCTGGAAACAAAAATCTCAATTTGTCTCCCTTTTCCTTGTGAGGAGGCAGTATATCGCCTTCTTGTAATTACAGTAATAAATTGTATGTAGGTACCTGCAAAGGGTAAGGTTATTTTTCCTGACAAAGGAATGTTATCCTTTGTCAGGAAAAATAACCTCGCCTTATGCAAGTCCCTAATTATATGTAATGGTAATGTAATACAGGGTTCCCCCACTTTCTGATGATTCTGCTCTTTCAATGCCTTTCAGTTATACCCAGGACTCATTCATTCAACACATGCTTTATTCTTTCAACTTCTCTCTGCTGGCTAAAGGCTAAAATTATCTTCCCTTATGTTGATTTGCATGTGACATGGTGATCAAACTGTTTCTGGCATTTCCTTATGGCTTTCTTCAGTAAATTACCATCGTTCAAATACATAGGATATTAATTACGCATACATGCCTTTGTTCATTTGACTGCAATTTGATATGCATTTTGGCTATGTGTTAATAAATATGTGTTGTTTAGTCTTTTACAAGTGATATTTGTGTATTTTTTTTGTGGCTATTTTGCATTTGCAAGCTGGAAAATCTGGGTTCCACTTTTCAATGGTTTTCACTTCTGGACAGTGCTCCCTAACCTGTCCAAGAAGTCGGGGATGCCTGCATTTAATATTTCTCCGGATCCATTGGAAATCTGGGGTCTTGGACAAATTACATTGGGCTGCCTGGATCAATGGATAGACTCCTGTGAAGCTCTCTTTAGGTGACAGTCCCCACAGTTCTTGAGCATCTTGAGCATTGTTCAAGGAAGTCCTGGCTGTTAGCCTTGAGCAGGAACAAATTGGATCGCTTGGACAGTTAAAAGGAAGAGAATAGCCAGTTTTGACGTTTCTTCTTTGTCTTCTCCTCCTCACCAGCTTGCCCAGAAGTACGACCCTCAGAAGGAAACAGAGTTGCGGGTATGGATCGAGAACATCACTGGAAGGGAAATAGGTCCCGACTTCCAGAAGGGGTTAAAGAGTGGCGTCATTCTCTGCGAGTGAGTTGGCCGGCCAGCGAACCACATCTGAAGTTGCTGTTCATCTCAATTGGCTTCTTAAGAGTATAAAAAAGGGGTTGATCAGTTTAGACAGGGTGTTAAGGGGAAAACAGGCTTTAATGAATACCACTAGTAGATTGTATGTCTGTAAATGTACTGGGCAAGTTAGCTAAATAGAACCTCCAAATTCAGTGCAGTCTACCTCTAGAAATTTCATTTATTTGCTGTACTGTGTTGGAACCAAAGGCAATGTTGACGGAGGACCATCAACATCCAAACCTGCTGAGCTTGAATTAATGGGATGCTACATATCCAACCGTACTAAATACACTATACAATTCAATGTATGGTAAGGTATACAATTCAATGCTGGTTGAGTTGAGATAGAAAAAGTGTGGCAAGAACGTTGTTAGGTCAGAACAAAGGTTCATTTGTTCCGGCATACTGTTTACCACAGTTGCCGTTTACCAGAGTTGTTTCCAGGAAGTATATTAGTAGAACTTGTAGGTGGTGATCCATCCTTTGTTTGTCCCACTACTTGTAGCATTCAGGGTAGTTGTGCTTAAACATGGAGGTGCCATGAAGCTCTCACAGATGATTTTGGAATTATTTCTCAGTAATTCATATTTATTTTCATAGTGGCCTCCAAAGCCTGCTTTCCAGAGGTAGTAGTCTCCTCTTATTGATTCTTGGCATACAGAGGCATAGAGCCAATTGTTAGTTTGGGGGATCTTCTTACCTCTGATTTAGGTTACTTAACAAGAGAGATGAACCCCATGATCAGAGAGATGAAAACCTCATGATCAGTCTACCACTGAGCATACGTTCTTGGGAAGGCCAGTAATGAATTGATTAATCGTTGATTGTTTGAATTGATTAACCAAACCAATCAAATAATTGATTAATCTGTGGTCTGAGGAACCGGATACAAGAGCCAATCTTGGAAAAAATTCAACAGGATCATTTCCCTGCATACTTTCCTTAGACCACAATCCTAACCATGTCTACTCAAAAGTAAGCCCTATTGGGTTTTGTAAGCCCTATTGGTATTGTTCAGTGGGTCTTACTCGCAGGAAAGTGTCTTTATGATTGTAGCCTTAGAGAGTAGGCTTTACAGTGGTACCAAAATAGAGCTAAATCTCCTTTTTTCTCCCCTGCTCTTTAGGCTCATAAATATACTGCAGCCGGGTTCAGTAAAGAAAATCAACCATTCTGCTCTCAATTGGCATCAGGTACGTTCTGATTTGTTCAGCACTACCCATGTATGTGGTGCTTGGCAGTGAGAGGATAGGTCCCTTCCCCGAGCAGATTACACTCTCAGTCCAAGGTTTTACTGTATAGGCATAACTCTCAATGTGGGGTTCTGTTTCAGAAAATTGAGTTGTATGTAAAACAACACAGTAGAATATATTTTAATTGGCTAGAAAGTGGTCAACGAGACAGAGTACTATAACGGATCTCCTATATGGAAGGTATGACTGTATGTATCCTAACAAGTTTAGGCCAGCACAATTCACCCGTCTTCTCATTCCTGTGGTGGTGTGGGGAGGCTTGCACATGCCTGTACACTGGCCTAACCCACTTTTCCAGGAGTGTGGAGTAGTGCCTTACAGTACTTTTTGTGACATCCCCAGGCCAGCATTGGTCTTGCGCCAGGACTTACGCTGGCCTATCTGGAGGTTAGGATTGCAGACTTAATCTAAATATTGATCCTAGGGAAACATGATGGAAGCAGGGGCTGGAGGTAAGGGAAACCAGGGAAGTGCATGTGTCCTGTTGTAAGCTTAAGATGAGAGTTAAGGCAAGGTGCAGAGATGGTAGGTTTTTTGCAAAGATCAAAGATGTTGGGAAGGGAGCTTTGGGCAGATGTTCTGGAAGAAAGACCCAAGCATAAGGGGGAATGAGGGCTGTGACACTAGAGTCAGCATCCAAGTTTTTGAGCCAAGCTAAGTGTTTGTGTCTCTCTTCCTTCATCAGCTGGAGAACCTCTCCAATTTCATCAAGGCCATGATCAGCTATGGATTAAAGCCTGTTGACCTTTTTGAAGCCAATGATCTCTATGAGAGTGGGAATATGACACAGGTTCAAGTGTCACTGCTGGCTTTGGCAGGCATGGTGAGTATGAATGTATTAACTAGATTGTCCACACTTTATGCTCAGTCACAAACTTGGCATCAAGGGACCAGTTAGTTTTCTGTTAGAACCGTTCTTCCAAAAGGCAACCCCCAAAGCTTGGGGGGGAGGGGTAATTGGCAAAAAGCTCCTGGTTTTTATAGCTCTCAATTTAATTGAGTGTATTTTAATGAAACTTCCCCCAACTTTCTATAACGTGCTTATAAAATTAAAAACACATCAATGATGGATATTGCACAGATAAAATAAAAAAACACAACAGCACAACCAAAATTGGCTAAGAATTGAGAACCTAGTAAAGGAATATAATTTGACTGGCAGAACAAAAAAGCTCTTTATTGCCCTCTGGAAAGTGTGTGTGTATATGTATATATGTGTATGTGTGTGTATATATACATATACACACACACACACACACAATATATATATATATATATATATATATATATATATATATATATATATATATATATATATATATATATATATATATATATATATACTCGCGTATAAGCCTAGTTATTTGGGCCCAAAAAATGAGCCCAAAAACTCAACTCTGCTTATATGCGGGTCAGTAAAAAAAATTAAGAAAAATGGCGGGCGCAACCTCCAGCGCGTGCCCTCAGAGGCTCTGCAGCCTCTCCAGCTGCTGGCACTGGCTCTCCGGGCTGCGGAGGAGGCGCGTGGCGGCAAGACATGGAGCCCACTGCATCCAAGCCCTTCCTCAGACTCAGGTACTTCTTTGTGAGCCTTAATTCTGAGTAGACATGCCCAGTATTGGGCCCTGAGGCTACAAGGCCAGCCACACTTTCCTGCTGTTGCTGCATTTCCCACCCTAGGCTTATACTCTGGTCAATTTCCCAGTATTTGTGGTAAAATTAGGTGCCTCAGCTTATACGCGGGTCAGCTTATACAAGAGTATATACGCTATATATATATATACACACAGAGAGAGAGAGAGAGAGCATGTATGGTTTTTCTTCAGTATATTTACAAAATCAAGAGCTGCAGTAAAAGGCACTCTCACAATTGCATTTCTGCCCGAAGCAAGGCTTTTCTTGGGCAACCTAACATAGTCTCTGATGTGTTCCCAGCTGCAGAAAACTTTTCAGATGGGATGTTGGGCAAGAGAACTTGAGTTATGTATATGGACAAATCTTTATACTCTTAGCAAGTACAGCTCGGGTGTTGGTGAGCTTGTATTGCATGTGATGGGGCTGGGAATGAACAGAGGTTGAAGACTTCCAGCCAAAGAACTAGCCTGAGGATGTGGAAGCCTTTTCTTCAGGACCTCTGATGAAACCCTTGTTGGTCTTTCTCCAGAGAGACACTGCAATCTTGAGGACTAGCTGCGTACAAGTAGCAACTAAAATTCTTGGAGTTTGAAACTATACGTGCACAGTGGTTGACTAAATCAGTCCTGCATATCTGATTCTGTCTGTTTTTCCCCTCCACAGGCCAAGACAAAGGGAATTGATAGTGGTGTGGACATTGGGGTGAAGTACGCAGAGAAACAAGAGAGGAGCTTTGATGATGCAAAGATGAAGGCAGGCCAGTGTGTCATTGGTCTACAGGCAAGTTTGGTCACATGGATGTGGGAGGGAGGGACACCACACGTGCCAGTGATGGCTTTTATGGAGATATTTGGTCCTGTGTTCTATTCCATGTGTAAGTAAGCTTTCAGAAGGTAGTCTTGGCTATCTAATAGGGGAAGATTCCTTTCCCTGCCTTGGCTGGTTGCCATTATGATGGTAGTTCCCAAGTTTTCTTGACTGGCATCTCCTTTGACTTTCTGGGCCGTTGATGTTCAACTTTAGGGCTATAATCCTATATGTTATATAGAGTAATTGATTTTTTGAAAGGATTCAGTGGATCCCTCAGGATCTATGACTCAGTTTGGGAACCACTGCATTATGAAGTAGTAGACTGTTGCTTTCAGATGCAAGCTAACATCTGTAAATTGTACGGTGGTATCAAACTGTGCTGGTTAATATGTGAATATTTGCTCTGGAACATTGGTGGGACACTTCACAGGAATTCATTTTTTGTGGTTTTTTTTAATCACCTAATAACCTTATGAAACTACTCATTTGATATGTTTTTTAAAAAAATAGAGTCGTAGTATGAAGGATTACTAATGCAAATGAGAAAACACAACCAGATAATTCAGAACTATAGAGATTGATGAGCAATTATTTAACCTTGCATTTCAGAAAAAGTTGGAACAAACCCAAAAAGTGAACTTGGGAAATTAACATATAACATAAAATATTAATAATATTTTTAAACATCTGCCTAATGCCAAGTGCACTTTTTGAATCTAAGAAGCACTTGGAAACTGCATTAGCTGATTGTGTGTATGAAAGTTGTGTCATCCTGTCTACTCTGGGAAAACAATAGCAAACCATGTAGCCATACATTATTTGGGGAGCAAGACTCTTCTTCATAGATGGTACATTAAACTTTAAATTGTAACTTCTGCTCTAGATGGGCACCAACAAATGTGCTAGTCAGTCGGGAATGACTGCATATGGTACCAGGAGACATTTGTATGATCCAAAGAACCAGATTCTACCTCCCATGGACCATTCCACCATCAGCCTCCAGATGGGCACCAACAAGTGTGCCAGCCAGGTAAAAACAAGTTATTTTGAAATACTGCCACTGGGTGGCTTATTTTCAGAAACTTTGGTTGAACTACTAAATGTTTGGTGCTTGTTTGGATCAGCTTATGAGTAGAGGGTGAATTTCTATTAATGGGGGAACATAGTCTATAACTGGTGGTGGGGAAGGTTCACCTGAACCTAAAAACAGGTTCACGGTTTCTCTAGCAGACCAGAACTCAAAACAAAAAATCCTGTTGTCACCTTGATACAGATCTAGAATCAAGCCCCTATATGAGGCCCTGTAAACTTTCATAGAGAGAAACTGGAGGTATTTCTCTGTAGAACATACATGCTAATTTTGCCCCCTGCTTTTCCCACACTTGTCTGCAGAGCCAAATGCTGAATGTGGGCAGATTTCTCTTTGTATCTGGAACATTATGGGATGCTCAACAACATAAATCCTTAATATGATTGAGCTGACTCTAATGGAAGTCTTATAAATGGCTTGTAAGCCATGCCAACTGAATGACTTTTCTGTACTTATGGACGCATTACTACTTTTTAAAAAAATGGCAGAGAAGATGTGTTTGTCCTGCTTGTAGACCTCTTGGAGACACTTGCCCATCAACTGTTAAAGGAATTGGGTTCTGGACTAGATGATCTCTTTATCCACTCACTTTTTTTGTTCTTATCCTATCAGGTGGGCATGACGGCTCCAGGCACCCGGAGGCACATCTATGACTCAAAGCTGGGCACCGATAAATGCGATGACAGCTCCATGTCACTCCAGATGGGCTACACCCAGGGAGCCAACCAAAGTGGGCAGGTCTTTGGCTTGGGCCGCCAGATCTACGACCCCAAATACTGCCCTTTGGGCAACCCTAGCGAGGTGGCAAATGCAGCCCATGATCAAGATGGCAACTCAACAGCATATTACTATCAGGAAGAAGAGGATCAGTGAGCTTGGAGAACTGGTTTCCCCTTCTTTGGCTCCTGCTGCTGTTGTACACCTCTTAACTTCTGTTGCCAGCCGTACTGCAGTATATCTGTATTTGTAACCTGTTTTTAAAGGATTTCTCCATTTATTTTTATTTCCCAAGCAGAGATGAATAATAAAGGTTTTGGAGGTGTTTTAACAGAAATAAAAAATAATAATGTTGAGGTTTTTAGTATGGAAACCCTTGGGCTGGTTTCAGGGCTGTTTGAACACTCTGATCCAGGGTCGGCTGATCAGCTTGGGACACATTGTGTACCTCGTATAAACCTATATAAGTTAGTCTGGCTTTGCAAGACAAGAAAACCATTGAGGAACTCACTGACCCTGAAATATTTATCTTCTCAGTAATCCACTTCGAATTCCATTCCGTCCTGGACCACTGGAAATTCACAGCCTTAGCTACTGGAATTTAGTGGAATCTTTTTATAGATAATCCCACCTTCAATAGCTTGAGGCTGAATTCTATATATCATATTTGCTTGGTATATACAAATGCAGCATCTGCTTGGTAAGAGGAAGGAGTTATTGCAGACACAGACCTGAAATCCTCTGTACTACTCCCCATAAGCTTCAGATTTCTTAGTATGCATTATTTTCCCCCCTACCCACTTGCCTTGGGATGTTTTCACATTTCCTTTGTTTTTCCCCCATGAACAAAAGCTCTGATGCAAATTCTGCTCCCAAGGTTGCATTTTGTCCTTGATTGATGAGATCATAGTATGTATTCATTCACTCTACTGGGATCAGAGTCTTGTTTAAATTTTTGTTTTACAAAGTAACTAAATATACTCTGTTGAACACCTGTAAACAAGGACTTGCCTTGTTTACAGATTTCTTTATTTTGGCTTTGCATGTTTGAAGGGCATCTTGGCAATGGAGTAATATGAAAATGTGGGTCAGAAGCATCACTTGCTCAACTTTGGTTTGGTAGCAAATACATATCTGTTTCCTTGATATCCACACAATACTGAGGACTAGAAATGTAGTTCCCTTTTCCGGGCTTGAATCTGTATCAGATTTCACTTATTGGCTTTGTGACTTTTGTAGATGGAAATATGCGCCATCAAATACGATCACAGCTTCTCCAAGAGCACTTAATTTTGTGATGCTTTTAAAAATCTGGTTTAAAAGTGCATTTTTGTATCACAACTGTAAAGGGGTCTTGAATCATGGTTTGTCTTAAATGGAGTCCACTAGCTGACTTGGTTTATAAATATGTACTTTTGTGCTGACAAAATGGTATTTGCTGCCTTTTATCAGAAGTTGTATTGGAAGAACTTTTCTTAACATTCTGATAGTCTAACTATGGAATATGTCATGTAGAGATCCGATTATGGCAGAGTTGTAATTGAGTTAACAGTTGGACATGCTGGTTGATTGAAATTTTGCATTTTATGAAGATGATGGTGCCAGCCCCAACAGGTCTAGTAGCTCGTAAAGGGTTTTGAAAACATTCCTCCTTTACCTTTTTATTCTTTCCAGGTCTTGTTGCACCCATCTGGTTCTGCATGACTTACCAAGGGACTATATGTCTTCTCATGCCAAAGCAAAAGTTGATCATATAAAAATGTTTACAGCGTGAGTCAAGGGACACTTGGGTCAAATTTGCAAAGATCTAGGGACCAGTATTTTTTATCAACTTTACAGTTATTTAGTATTCCATGGTGGCTTTAATTACTTATGGTGCCTTGAACAAAACTGGACCATTTCTGCATAAATATGCATAAGATTGTGCTGTAAATCCATGTGTTGGTTGCAGGATGTGGAATCTTGGCGGGTAGGTGTAAGTGTACAGGTTTCTGATTTATTCAGAGTTCCTCTTTGAGAAGAACTCTGACTGCCAAAGACTTGCAGAAGTTCCCATGTACAACAGAAGCTGACCTTTCCAACCAATTCCTTAGAATGATCTTGAATTTCAGAGGCGTAGCTGTGTTAGTTCCTCACAATGAAGATGAAACTTTTTAAACTGCCATATTTGAGGCATAAGGATGCTCAATATTGGAGGAACATACAGTTGTCTCTCACGCAGGGGCAGTGTGCTAGGGCTGTACAGCTTGTGACCCACAGATAACATTATCATAGCTCTGTAGCATCCTGAAAATTGCATCTGGGACAATGGGGTAAAGATCTTTTTCCTCAGTTTTGAAGAACTTCAGGGGTTATCCAATGAAATTGAGGGGCTATAAAGTCAGGGAACATGAGAGAGGGCATTGCACAATGTATGACTTATTCCAAGTTGCTGCTGATGGAGGAAGGTGCTGTTACGATGGCTGTATGGAACCCATATATTTGGAAGCAGATCTACCTCTGAGTGTAGGTGCTGGGGACCAATTTCGGTATCAGCTGTAATATCCATTCCTTGCTAGCTGGCTACTGTGAGAAAAGGCATAACAGTCTGCAAGATGGCCTCTTAACATGTGTGTATGTGGTTGCCAATTAATAAGGCTACCCCTCTGAAATTTGTAAAATGAGTGCCTTTTTATATAACAAAGGGCTTGTTTTTATTTAAACTTCCTAGACGATATATTTTTGTATATACCTTTCTGCATCCTTGTTAATGTCTCCTTTTTTAAAAGATAAACTGGACAGTCTCTTCCATAAGTATAAGGACACGTCCATCAGAATGTCTTTGCTGGGGAGGAGAAAATGTGTGTAATCCAACCTGTGCAATGGCAATGAGACTTCTTGAGATGAAATGTGAACCTGCAATATTTGAATATTAGGCAATAAAATGCTCTTAAAAGCAAAACTGGACTTCTCAGGTGTGCATTTATTCCTTACACTATGTGGGAATCGCAACTCTGCTTGCCTGATTCTGCTGAAAGAGTGGGCAGGTGCAGTGGTGGGCTCCAGCAGGTCCACCTACTCTATAGAACCAGTTGTTAACAAGAGATAGGACATACAATGTTTAAAAATAGCCATTTAAAAATGGCTGCCAGGTGGGCATAGAACCAGTTGTTAATTTCTTTGAATCCCATCATTAGGCAGGTGTGCCATGAGAATACAGTGGCGCCTCACGTAAAGTATGTTCCACGTAACAAACAAAAATTTCTCTAGGATTCTGCTTCACGTAACAAACTGTGCTTCATGTAAAGAATACGTTCATTGGCAGTTGGGGCAGACATGCTGGCTGGCAGCCTGTTTAAAAAGTGTCAGGGCTGCCGAGCGCACCTGCCCATAGTGAAAGCAACACTTCTGCGCTGTTCCTCCTGTGGCCGGGTGTCCGCTGGCCAGAGGGAGAGAAGAGGAGTGGAGAAGAGGGAAGCAGCTCAGGGTTAGCCAGAAGGGAGCAGGGCAGAGAGAGGCTCAGGACGGAAAGAAGGAGAAAGTGGGGAGACGCTTTGCAGGTGTCTTGGATTGCAGCCTCCTAACAATGTCTACCCAGAAGTAAGCCCCATTGTGTTAAATGGGCCTTACTCCCAGGAAAGTGTCTTTAGGACTGCAGCCTAAGTAGACTTCATAAGATCATGCACATTGAATGCATGTTTTGAATTCAATCCCAGTGTTCTGTCATCATTTTTACATCCAGTTAATATTTTTATATGAATATTTTGGGGGTTGTGGAACCAATTGTCTGAGTTTCCATTATTTCCTATGGGAAAATCCGCTTCACGTAAATCCGCTTCACGTAAAGAACGTTTCACGTAACAAAAATGCCTCCAGAATGAATTAAATTTGTTACGTGAGGCATCACTGTAACTTTAAAAAATAAACTACTAGAGATTTAAGTATCCAAGGGCTGAGTAGGTGGGCTGTGTGTCATGGTCTTGACTCCCACCTCCAGTAGAGGCTTCCAATTAGGCCCTCTATACAAATTGGGTCACAGTACCATAGTACAATATAGCCAAACTTCTTCAGGAGGCTCCCCTGTTTTTCAAGCACTTGACATCCCAGTAAAAGGATCATCTACCTGGGAGACTTCTGGGAGAACATGGAAGTAAAGCAAGTGTCCTTGCTTGTAAACTTTAATTCAAAACTGAGTATCCTAGCTTATTGAATAGCTAGGAATCTCTGAAACTTACCATTGCTTTCATACATTGTGTTGAATCATTGGGCCATTTGACTGTTGAGGACATGAAATTTAAGTAGTCAAATGCTGGGTTTTGTGCATAGAAACCTACATCAGAAAGGTGCTCAGCTGAGTTAGATACCAACATACTAAAATTTCCCCTTTTGTATACATAAAACATGAAGTACATTGGTAGCTTAACAGAAATAGCTGTCCTGAGACATGCTGATTTGAGTTGGTTAGTGTACAGCAAAAGGTAGGTAGAGATTAGATCCAAACTGATAAACTTTTAGCACAATCCTAACCATGTCTACTCAAAAGTAAGCACCATTATGTTCAATTGGTCTTACTCCCAGGAAAGTGTCTTTAGGATTGCCTTATTTGTCACTTGGTACACTTAATATTCTGATTAGTGTTTAAGTCATCTTCTCTAGCCCAAGTGGATGGGTGGGGGAATGTTTTATGATAGCATCTGTGCACTACAACATGCATTCCTTTTTTTAACCCTTAGATGACCAACCGGATTTATTGTCCGGGAATTATAATTTATGCAATTGCAGTCTCTTGCTTTCTGGGCATGAAACACACAGCACCTACCTTGACTTATAGGTAAAAATATTCATGAAATCTGTTCACCTTGCATAATCTCTCAGCAGTTCCAGATACTGGAAGATTGATATAAATGTTAAAGGATCAACAAGGGAAAGGCTACGTACATAAAAGTCATAAAAAGAAAGGAATACATCATCAACAGCATTAAAGTCCTAGCCACTATATAATTCCAGCATTTGATAATGCATAATACTAATATGAAACCCTGATACCCGTGCAAGCTTTTGTTTGTGGTTGTGGATTGGGTACAAGATGTATCAGTTCCTTAAAAGATGTTCCATTAACATCTTTACAGGATGTCCCTGGTATTTGGCCAAATTATCTTTCCTGCTAACACAGGAGCAAAAAAACCTGTTCTAATAAACATGGTTGGTTGGTTGATTGGTTTTGTAATTTCACCCTAAAAGGTGCCCAAGGTGGCAAAAAATGATTGAAAATACATAAATTACAAAATCCACTTAGATGCAACTATATAAAACAAGTACAAACAGAATAGCCACCTTGAGTATTCTTTTTAGGTAGAAAGGCAGGGTATAAATCAAATAAATAATATAAAACAAGCAGTAGAAACAGCCAAAATAAAAACAACCAGACAGCAGTAGTTAGTAGTACCAATTAATTTCCTAAAAATAGCCATTAAAGAGTTTCAAATGCTTTTTCTGAAGACATAAAAAATGTCTTCAGGCCCTGCTGGAAGCTTAACAAGTAGGAAGCTGCCATCAGTTCAAAAGGGAAGGAATTCCATAGTACAGGTGCCACCACCGAGAAGGTCCTGTTTCTGTCAGCCCCTTAATGTCTCTCAAGGGCAGTACAATCAACAGGACCTCCTCCAGTGACTTAGGATTATATGGGAAAAGGTGGTCTCAAGTATACTGGCCCTAAACTGATTAAGGCTTTAAGGGTCAAACCAAGCACCTTGAATTGGGTCTAGAAACTGATAGGCAGAGCAGTGGTGTGACACTCACAAGCTGCCTCATTCTGAACTAGTAACTTCTGGACCATCTTCAAGGATGGCTTCAAATACAGCACTTTACAGTAATCTAATCTTGATGTCACCATGGCCAACTTCTACTTAAGCAGGTACGGCCACAGATGGGGCACTATCCAAAGCTGAACAAAGGCATTCCTGATGACAGCTGATACCTGGGCATGCAGGAGCAGCTCTGAGTCCATGATAACCCCCAAACTACAAGAGTAAAACTTCTCCCTCAATTGCTACTTAGGCTACAATCCAGAGTAATTATGGGACCTTTTACACCGACATAGCTACGGTGCCACCTATGGAAAACCTATGGGAAATACATATTGCTGCATATTGGTGGTATTAAATTTACAACGGCTTGATGGAGGAGAAAAGGTCTAACACTATTAGCTATAATGACTAGATAGAACCTCCATATTTAGAGGCAAACTACATCTGAAACCCAAAGCTTTCAAGCTCTATTTTTTTTACTTCTTTGAGGCATTTGGATGGTCATTCTGAGAAACTGGATGGTGGATAATATGAACTTTAGGTCTGATCCAGCAAGTCCCTCCTTATAAAATCCATCCATGGATGTTCATAACATCCATAGAAGGAACTTGCATAGCTTGCAAGTTTCCTGAAGTTGTCTTGTGAGTATGCTGGACTAGATGTCTCATTGTGTCTAGTTTAGGAAGGGCTTTGTTTCGGGGGCTTATGATGTTTGCTTGGGAAGCAGCAGCACCTTCACTCTGGATCAATACTGCAAAATGCAGTTAGGACATATCAATTCTCTTTCTCCGAGAAGCACAGCACTTTTCTGCAGCTCAGTTACTTTACAAAACTCATTTAGGACCAAATCTGATCCAATTTTTCCAGTGTTGGTGCAGCCCTACCAACAAGGCATATGCTGCATTCTGCAATAGGGGAACAGTCACCTGCTTAGGATTGCACTGTTATTTACATTAAAACTATTACATATTAAAACTGTTAAATTAAAATTATTACATATACAGTAAAACCTTGGATTGAGAATGTTTTGTAAGACAAGCAAACATTTCTAATACATTTTAACTTGATATACAAGCGGTTTCTTGATAAACAACTGGGAGAAAAACATCCTGGCCAGGATACGGCCAGTTTCAGTGCTTTGCCAGCACCTCTCCTGAAAGACCAGCCTATGCATATCTACTCTGAAGCAAGCCTATTACAGTCAATGGGGTTCAGTCCTATATAAGGGGGGGGGGAATGGAAAGGAGCCTGAAAGACCTAGAGCACAATCCTAACCATGTCTACTCAAAATTAAGCCCCATTGTCATTTGGTCTTACTCTGAGGAAAGTGTCTTTAGGATTGCAGTCCTAGACTTGCATGTCTACTCTAATGTAATCCCTATTATAATCAGTGGGGCTCACTCCCGTGTAAGGGGGGCAGACTGCAGCCTGAGGGACCTGTGAGACTAACAGCGCAATCCTAAACATGTCTACTCAGAAGTAAGCACTATTATGTCCAATACTACCTACTCCCAGGAAAGTGTGGTTAAGACTGCAGCTTTACAGATCAATTTGTTCAATGTGCTTCAAATACTTTGTAGTTTCTTTATTAATTTTTTATATTGATCATTTTATATGGATATTTTTGGTTGTTGAACAAATTGTCTGAGTTTCCATTATTTCTTATGGGAAAATCTGCTTTGATATACAAGCATTTTGGAATACAAGCACGCTTCAGGAACAAATTATGCTTGTAGACCAAGGCACCACTGTAATTTATTAATGAAAAGAAGGCGACACACTCCCTGTTCACAAGGAAAAGGAGGACAACAAAGATTTTTTTCTCAGGATGGAAGGCTATAAAAGAGGACATGTCCTGGATAAAGAGGACGTATGATCGCCCTGCCCATCACCTTCTCAACAGTAGCCATGCAGATATTTCTGGGGCATCTACAGTTTGCAAGACATGAAAGCAACAGACCTCTATATTTGACCCCAATATCAAATTTTCCCGAGATAGGTTGTCTTTGAATATGTAATTCTCCTTTGGCTAAACTGATTAATAGTTGCTGAGATTAAGATTAACTTTCTTAATCTCTCACTCTAAACTAGCTCACAGGGTTGTTGTCAGCCTTACACACACACACACACACACACACACGTGTGTGAGAAATATATATATATATATATATGTATGTATGACTTGCTTGGGATAAATTTTATAAAAATATAATAAGTCATATGGTTGGAATAAATATTTATATTTGGAATATAAATATTTATATTTGGAATATATTTATATTTGGAATATATATATTTATAAATATTTATATTTGGAATATATATAGTTGGAATATATATTTATATATATATATGACTTGGTTGGAATAAAAATGAAATGTCATCACCTCCTTCCAAAACAATATTTATGACATCTTATGAAAAGAACCAACCCCAGATCTGCTCAACTTTCCACCTGGGCTCTGTTGCCCCCTAATAGGGACGCGTCCCCTTTAAGGAGTAGGAGAGTGACGTTCGGTGACCGCCAGTAACCTCCTTCTTTGTATCAATCGCAGTGGAACGTTGGAAACGCTGGCGTTCCAAATAGAACGTTGCCGGCCGGCAAAGGGGCGTGGCTTGCGAAGGGCTTCCTCTTGATGTTGCAGTTTTGGACCTCCAGGAGATACAGTAGCCAAGAAATGAAGATCATGGAAAGGGTCTCGCCTTAAAGGGGCAACGCCAGGTAAATGCATGCATGAATACTATATACAGTATCTAAATATCATGTATAAGTATCTGGCTATCTAAGGGGGCATAAATTCCATAGGGAAGGACATATCGGAATGAAAAGTGATCTGCTCTCCACCTCTCAAAAATTCCAGCTACAACTATATATTTATTCCTTACCATTACATTTTATACATTTATTCCTTACCATCAAAAAGACCTTTTTGATTGGTCTTACTAAATAGATTTTTGTGGACTTGATAAACTGCATGATTGATTGATTGATTGCTGGGAAGGAAGAGGATCTTGGGAGAAATGTCTTTCTAAACTAACCAATCATTTGGTGATTAAGAGCACAATCCTAACCAGGTCTATTCAAAAGTAAGCCCCATTGTTTTCATGGGTCTTACTCCCAGGAAAGTGTTTTTAGTGTCTATCAAAATTTAGTGTCTTTATATTAAAACCTTAGATTCTCATCTAAAAATAGCCTAAATTTCCATAAATTAAAAATGCGGGTCAAATTGACCCACCTGGAAATCTAAGGGTTACCTGGGAGTAACCAGTGATGGGCTCCAGCAGGTTCGTTCCTACTCTATAGAACCGGTTGTTAATGAGACATAGGACATATAAAGTTTAAAAATAGCCATTTAAAAGTGGCTGCCAGATGGGCATAGAACTGGTTGTTAATTTATTTGAATCCCATCACTGGAGTAAGCTCCACTGTTATAACAGGGCTTAATTCTGAGTATACATGCTCTTACATACCAAGACTGGGGGATTGGGCCTCTTACAGACCATATCCACCCACTCCAATTGCTAATATTTTAAGATATTATTGATTATCATTGATAATTTGGTAATTTCCATTTTTCTTTTTGACCTCTTCCTATTGCTGTGAAATAAGACTTTTTTTGGAAAAAGTTATGGTCTCTGTGTGTTTTGAACCCGATTTACTGCGTATATTCATGTGCAAATTTGAGTATAGTTCAGCAGTACAGCTCAGCAGAGTATAGGTCAGTTCATAGGTAGACGTGTGTATGCAGTGGGGTGTGTATGCACATGGCTTATAGGGTTCCAGTCATCAGTTTTTATCTAGCTCTCCACGAGTCACTATTATTCACTTGTCTCTAATTGTTAAACTCCTGGTTTCTTGTAAAAGCCAATACAAAGTTTTTTATGGGAGAAGCACAAAAAGGGTGGGATTAATAAAATGTTTCTTCTGTATAGTTATACGGGGTTATGTGGGGACTCTGTATATGGGTTTTAAGGTTTTATAAGGTTTTTAAGGGATTTCTGTATAAGAACAAGGAGGCTAGATGGACCTTAATCTGGCAGGTTTTAAAAGAGAAAGACCCAATTGTGAAACAGCATAGATAGTATGCAATATTAATTTATTTCAAGAATGTACATCCTTCCTTTCTCCCACATTCAAAAGAGGCTTAAACATGTGAGCATGTATGTTGAGCATGTGCTGGAATCCCCCCTGCTCTGAGCAACAAAATCCTTCTGCCCTTGCAGCAGAGACCAGTTTCTGTAATGAGATTATCCTGACCAAAGAATGTAATGCTGATTTTTTCCCTTTCCTCGAAAAGACCCTTTGTCCTCCTGGCAAATGGATCACTTAATTAATCCCAAGAAGGAAGGGCATTAAAGGTGGATTGCTGCATCAACAGCAAAGATGAGGATCAGTGAATCAGATTATAGGTCAGTGCAGCCAAGCATTGTCAGCTTGAGGCTATGACCTATGATCCTTTCTGGTTGGAGATGGAGACATTCTGTGTGCAAATGATGTGCTGTAACACAGTTGCAGTATCAAGTTGCTGGGGGACCTGAGGCTTTCTCAACACCTGCTACCTGAGATCCTTTTTCCAACTGGTAGGACAACTAATTAATCTTCTGGCACCTTTTATTTTAACATGGTTACTGATCAGCTTTCATGGATCAGCTTTTCATTTCATTAGACTCATGTACGGAGTGTGAGCCTCAGTTGGTTGGTATATGTGATCATAGAGGAATGCAGCACTTGTAAACAGTGAAATCACATACTAATGACATACAGTGTGTGGTTTTTAATCCGCAGAAGCTTATACATTTTTAAAAAGCCTTCTTGCGGCCAAATGACATGTGGGTTTAACACAAGATGCAGCTAACAGAGCAAATACGGTAGATTAAATTTTTAACTTTCAGTGTGGAGGGATTCAATTTGGGGTTGTGAATACAAAGCAGGCATTTCCATGCTTATCACTCATCTATGGATGTTCTTGATCAACATATGAAGTTACTGCCAACTGAGTCAGAGCCTTGTGCTGCAATCCTAAAAACACTTTCTCATTGAACACAATGGGGCTTACTTTTCAGTAGACATGGTTAGGATTGTGCTCTTGGTCTGCCTAGCTTCATACTGCTTTCTCTGATTGGCTGTGGCTTGAAAAATATTTTTAAATATTCAGTTTAAAATTCAGTTTCCTAAGTTTGTGCCAGCACCACACATAGAACACTAATGACCATGTGAGAATCAACCCTGTCACATTATATTCCCCACTTCTTGTGCCAAGATTTATTGTTCTGTCTTACATCAAACTTGCCTCCCATCCAGATAACACATGCCCCGAGTCTGTGGTCAGTTTATGGTTTGGAGGCAGTGGAGAGTTAGGGGAAAGATTTTAGTGATGTTTGATATTCATGCTGCAACTGTACAGAGGAATTGTGTGTGTATTACAAAGCAAAATCTTTTTAAGGTTGCCTGGTGCTATGTTTTCTCCAACAACAGTACACTGATTAATATTTTGCTATGAAGCTAATTATCCTGGAGGCAGCTGTGACAAATAATCTTTCTTTCTCTGCTGTGTCAAACTCAGCAGTGATTTAAAAAGTTGGCACCTAAGATTATTGTTGTTGACACTTGTAAGAGCACACATGATGTGCCCCTGTTCCCGGAGGGCCTCATAATTTGCAAATGGTTGGTGATGCAGAGGTTGATGTATGTGATGCAGATGGGGCACAGTTTTTCTGCATATTTAAACACAGGTCCAACCACAGGTCCAACACAGAATTTTTATACATGGGTTTAACTCAACACAAATGGCCACTGCAAATCACAGTTTTAAAAATTGCTTTTCCACTGTTGTAGAGAAGCAAACAATCATCCATACATCAGCTGAACCAGCAAAGGCAGAGGGCCCTTTGCATTTCTAACTGCTGACTGCCTCTCTACAACAGGTAGAAAATCCATTGTAAAGCTGGAAGAGGTCTTTAAATCTATTTTCCCACTGTATTTTTATCCACTGCTTTTTTGTCCATGGGAGGTTCCAGAATGTGGATCTTTAAATCTATTTTCCCCACTGTTTTTATCCATTGATTTTTTTGTCCATGGGAGGTCCGTCCGTCCGTCCGTCCATTCATCCATCCATCCATCCAGAGACAGTATTTATATACTGCTTTTCAACTAAAAAGTTCACAAAGAGGTTTACAAAGAAAATGAAAAAATAATAGCTAATTAATAGCTAACGGAACGGAACCCTCGTGAATAATGAAGGACAGCTACGTTCTTCTTTATGGATAACTAGCGAAAAGCGTACCTGCATTGTGGGAGTAACATTTCCCCATATGCCATCCCCCATGGCGCATCAGTCCCCCATGCGCAACCTTTCCCCATGCGCATCAGTCCCCCATGCGCATCAGTCCCCCATGTGCCTGAACTCTCCATATGCAACATCACCCATCTGCATCATCCCCCATGCACAACTTTTCCCCCATGCACAACTTTTCCCCCATGCGCAATTTCCCCCATGCGCAACTTCCCCCCCTGCACAGCATCCTCGCCGGTGCAACCTCTTCCTCCACACAACATCCCCCCCAGTGCACCAGGCACTGAGCACCAAATTGGATGGAGGTTGGTCAGTCCTCCATGTTAAGTATAGGACAAAAACACGTTGCACCCCTTTTTAGCCCCTGAAGGGTTAAATTTCTCCACTTGGGTTCTTGGTGGGGGTTGACAGAAGGATCCCTCCCAGAATTCCATGGTTCAGGCCCAGCAGTTGGGGCAGAATGTTGATGAGTCAGCAATTCTCAATGCAAAGTATAGGGAGGAAAACGCATTGCTCCCCTTTTTACCCCCTTCCAATTGGAATTTCCGAAAACCGGTTCTTAGTGCACCCCTCCGTCACGGAAGGAACACCCACCCCAAATTTCACGCTTCTAGGCCCACCGGTTTTGGCAGGGTGATGATGAGTCAGTGACTTTTCTCTTTTATATACAAGGGACAACTGTGTTCTTATTATAGGTAAGGATGAGTGGAAAATGTCAGACTGGAAAATGTGCAAATCTTGTTTACTTTTAAGATTCAAGGAGCCCAGTTGTTACACTAGGAGAGCCTAAAGACAACAAATAAATTGCTACCTGGAGCTGCGACCTGCAGGCCTTAGGTTTGACACCCCTGCATTAACTTATTACACAATTTACATAACTTACATAATTCTATTCCATATTTGCATAATTCATTCTATTTTGGTTAATCCTGCTGAAGGTGTCAAGACCAGTCATCAAGGCCAGATGATCATCATTCCATCATTTCTTCTGAGGTCATCTCCAAAATCTGATTTTCTTGTTTCTGTGATTATTGTTTTATAATTAGTTTTAAACATGTGACCACATATATACTTATTTTATTGACATTAAATGCATTGAGTAATACTGTTTGGAAAGCCAGGATTTAAATCCAAGAATAAGCAAGCAAATGGTTTCTTTTTTGAAAATTTAAGATTGTTGGGGTTCAAATTCAGTGCATTTGTATAATCCAAGACTTTGAGTTATAGCTCATTTTCCCTCTTCTCAGCCTTGCCAAACAGGGAACCATCTAGTCAGCAACAGAGCATGGTGGGGAAGCCCGTCCCCCTTGCACAATGGGCTTTGGCGTCCAGCTGGCGTTGCTATTGTGGAAGAACTTCACCTACCGGCGCAGGCAGAAAGTGAGTAATTTCCTAGGGCTGTAATATCTGCAAGCATTCAGATTCTCCAAGAGAGTCTTAGGGCAAAATCCAGAGCAACTACGGGGAGTCCTTGCTCTGGTGTAAGAATGATTCCAATATGAATTTCCCATAGGTTTTTACTAGGTGGTGCAGTAACTCTGTAACTTTGCAGTTACTCTGGATTTGGGGTTTAATGTTTGGTTCATGAAGAGGTAGTTTGGTGGGGTGGGAGTGTCCATCTCTGAAATAAGGTATTGGAGTAAATTGGACATGGGATGGGCAAGTCAGCATCTACTGTGGTTTTAAACTGCAGATGCTCAGAGCCCATATATCTGACCCTCATGGTTTGTTCCCCAAAATGTCATAATTCTGAATTTGGGAACATTTGAGGGGGATTTTCAGTGAAAACAACAAAACAGCATCTGTTGTCCACTTGAAGACAAGAGCAAATGCTGCCATCTTATAAGAGGCAGTCCACCTGCACTTTCTAATTGGAAGGATTGCTTCTTCTAAGATGTCCATGACATGTGTGGACATTAAAACCCGTTTGTATTTCTGCTGAATTATTTAGTCAAATCCAGATGTAGAGTAGTTGGTTGGATCAGACAACAATCAACACATGTAGTTCAGTTATTGCATCTGTCTCTTTCCAGGTACAACTGATCGTTGAAGTTCTATGGCCCCTCTTCTTATTTTTCATCCTTATTTCGGTGCGCCGTTCTCATCTGCCTTTTGAGCAGCATGAATGTAAGTCTGCAGAAAGTGCCCTTCAGAATGCAGATGGCTCTTGTCATAGGAGGCCTTTCTATTGGGTAGCCTGTCTTATTAATTTGTTGAGGTGTCAACTTTGGCCACCAGCTTGTGACTTCACAAGCATGCTCTGGTGTCTTGTCCTTTGTGGACTTTCTGTACGTCATGGAAGGAGCAGGGATGGAGATGCTGGCAGATTTTGTTTGAAATCATTTTTATTCAGGTTCCTGCTCTGAGATGTGGGACAGAGAGTACTTATGATCTTAAAGCTCATTGAGGTATAAGAAAGGTATGGCTGGGTCAGATCAAAGACCTGTTTAGCATCTGATAGCTTCTGATAATGTCCAGCCAGATGCCTCCAGGGAACTCATAGAGAGGACAGGAAGGCAGGAGCCCTCTGTTGTTGCTTGTCCCCTAAATGTGAGAGTCAGAAATATACTGCTTCTGGATGATCTGCTAGGCATCATGGTGAAAAACAGTCTATACCCAACTTCTGCAAGAACATATAAAAGGAACACTACTGGATCAGATCAAAGGTCCATGTAGCCTGTTTTCAACATTGGCTAGCCTCGAAATTGCCCATTTGGGCTGGATGTTATTTAGAGAGAAATTGCAACTGGCCTTTGAGGTTCCATATTTCATTCTGCGGGGCCTGAATGTGTCCCCAGCAGCTTTGCATTTTAAGAACATAAGAATCATCTTGCTGGATCTAGTCCAGCATCGTGTTCTCATCAGTGGCCTGCAAAGTGCTTCTGGGAAACTCAAATAGGTCATGTAAGTGAAGTAATCTCCTGATGGCATTTAATATTCAGAGAGATGGAGGGAGGCAGGCTCTATCTGAAAGTTGTTGATGGCATCTCTGGATTTGTCTTTAAAATAACATTAAAAAAAAAACAATATAACTAAGATGGAGCTTATATAATTTTTTCTCCTTCACATGGGAGAAGAGAAACTTCTGAAGTTGTGAGTCCAGCCTTTATTTTTCCTAATCTTGCTTTTTGTCTCATAAAGGCCACTTTCCAAACAAAGCACTGCCATCAGCTGGTACAATGTCATGGATTCAGAGCATCATCTGCAATGTGAAGAACCCTTGCTTCCGATATTCAACAGCTGGAGAGACTCCAGGTTTAGTGGGGAACTTCAACCATTCAATGTGAGTAGAGGTTTCCTGTAATGTTCCCTCCTCTGCCCTGCTGCACTTGGATCCTTCTAGAACCAGTGACATGTATATTTCAGGTTGACAGTGCAGGAGTGGAGCAGTAAGTGCCTTACAACACTTTTGTAACACCCCCAGATCAGCAAAGGACTTATGCTGGGACTTATGCCGGTCTAACCGGAGGTTAGGATTGCAGCCCTAATTTCTGTGCTGACAGCTATAATCAACAGCTGTCAATCAATAGTTTACAATCTGGGAGTTGAATCGGTGAATATTTTGGTTTAGTTCCTGATTGTATAATTTTTGTTTTTGTTCTGTTTAGACTTTGGCACTTGAAAACAAAAGGCTTACAAAAATTGTGACTACATAAGGGAAACGATATTTAATCCATGCACAGTTGCTCCAGGTTTTAGGTTACATCTCTCAGTGTCTACCGCAGTTTGGTTTTGCTGGCCTTAGAACAAGGAGGCTCTATAGGTGAAAAAACTGCAATGGGAAAAGGATGCTGCTAAGTTGTGACAGTTGTGACAATGATCTTGGCATTCCCAGCAATGAATGGCAAATGCAATCCAAGATGCAATCCAAAAATCCAGTTTTTCTCTGCTCTACCTGGAGTTACTGGGAACTGATCTTGGGGATTTCTATATGTGACGCATATACACTTCTGAGCTGTAGAACTTCTCCTTTAGAACCCCCAGGAAACAGAGATCCATATTTTCTCAAACCTTCTACTGCTGTTCTTTTTAGAAGAGGAATGGCTTACCTTTCTAGGGCAGCAATCCTAAAGACATTTTCCTGGGAGTAAGACCCATTTAACACAATGGGACTTACTTTTGAGTAGACATGGTTAGGATTGTTCTCTAGATATCTTTTATAATGTGCCTTGGTGTGATTACCCAAGTTTCTTCTGTGCCAGCTGAAGATATCAAATATGCAATCACAAGATTTTACTTCAGTGGAGCAGATGGTTTAACATTATTTACCAACAACAAAAAAATAAAAATGAAGTGCATTAGGTACATGATTGGAACATCAGATTGAACCTGCCTTTGTGTTCTCTTCTTAGCCTCTCCCGCTTACTTGCCGATGTGCAGAAAGTTCTTCTCCATGTAAATGATCAGCAAACACAAGCTAGTGTTTCCCAGCTCCTGTACGTCTTGCGCCAGTTCACCAGCAATAGCAGTCAGCAGACAGGTAAGAACTGAACATAGCTCTTGCCTCTAGGACAATTCAGATTCTGCTCCAGCAAACTTATATAGAACAGTAGAGACTCAATATCTAGTTGGAATCTGGCAGAGGTGATAAAGTGGTTGGAAGATGAGATGAAAAATGGGGAAAGTGGTGAATGCCAGAATCAATGGAATCATCTGGTGCCTTGACCATCTGCTGACTGACCTGCAGTATTTAAGCTTAGAACAGCCAATCCTAGTGAGTATTGCTATTGCCATGCTGGCATGTACCACTGCAGTAGATATGAAATGCTTTCCTCATGGAGGTTCCTTGCATTGGCCTTGTGGAGTCTTCAACCTTTCTAATCGACCTCGTTGAGAAAGACGGGATAGAAATCCTATAAATAAATACCTTAGGACCCCAACCGGTTTTTCTAACAAATTGTACCGCAGGGTCCATTGGACCCGATTGGAAATTTGTGTTAAGTTTTTTACTGGAATTTATTTTTATTACTTGAAAAGACTTTCTGAGGTTTTTACTGCTAATGAGACAGTTACAAATCCAAAAGCAGAAAAATGTTTGAATTTACAGTTTTTCTGTAAATTCCAATTGTCACATGTCGACCCAGGTCGGGTCCATTGGACCCATTTTGCATGGATGATATTTTTAAATTGGAATTTACAGAAAAACTGTAAATTCAAACACCTTTCTTCTTTTGCATTTGTAACTGTCTCATTAGCAGTAAGAAACTCAGAAAGTCTTGTCAAGTAATAATAATGAATTCCAGTAAAAAAACACAACACAAACTTCCAATCGGGTCCAATGGACCTGTCTGGGACCCTAAGAACAAACAAACAAACAAACAAACAAACAAACAAACAAACAAACAATCCTTTCTCCCTTGCTAGCCATGCCAATCAGGTCCTACCTAAAGGAAAATGAGACTTTCTCCCAGTTTCTTCGGACAAACACATCCCTCCCTCCTGCCTTGGTAGAGAAACTGTTGGAATCACAGCTTAACCTGCAGGTGGTAAGTAAAAGACAGATTCTTTTTTGGGGGGATTACAAGACACTTAGGAAATGCCTTGTAAAACAGGAAGCCAAATAGGTGGTTGCGCTAAAATGGAGCTTTGGTGGGATGTGGTAAGTCCATCCCCCCCTGCTTTGTATTGTGATAGGGTGTGATGCTAGTTCACCAACCTGTGGTGAACTAAACTACCAGCAAAAATTGGCAATCAGATAACATTGAAGAATTGGCAGTTGGTGACAGTTGACAGCAAGACATCAATGTGGAATTCCTGGAGTTACTCTCCATAAAAATAATGTAAATGGGGACGACTAAGATTTTAGTTCTGCTCTATATAAGACAGCTTTGAGGACTATAATGTGTTGTTTTTTTCCGAAAGCAATGCCCCTTAAGTTTGGAGGTTAGGGAATTCTTTATCAATTGCCATGCAGTTAAAAACTTTTGTGCTACTTCACTTTTTTGGTTTTTTTTTCTTTCTACCTACCCATAGCACACAATTCTTGCTTTGATTTGAAGTTGCTCTCCCTATAAATCTTGCTTCATTTCTAGCTTGTGAGATTCTAGAGATGTTTCCAACCTGAGCAGTAAAAATGAGAGTGAATGTTCTGCAAAATTTAAATAATGCTGCAAATGCCAGGAAGCCCTTGCAAATGAGTAACTTGGGTAGTGGAAGAGCTTTTACCAACTCAGTAGGATGTGAAATTCAGCTGGTCTACTGGTGAAAATAATACAGACCCTTGTTATTGTTTTTTAGGATTCATTTTGTGGCTAAATGTCTGATTTTCCTCCTTCTCTTTTTTCCAGTTGTCTCTTGCTGGCTCACCCTTGAAAGCAGTTGTGTGTGACAGTTCTCTTCTTGCTAAGTATCTAGTGGTGAAGGATGCTGCGGCTGCAAAAGACCTGCAGAAAGCTCTCTGTGCTTTGCCAAACTCCACCCTCCAGGCTATTGAGCGCAACTTCTTCTCCCAAGTGGATTTGGTCAAAGTATTTGCAGTAGGTGGAGAGCATGATCATGGGTGTGGATAGATTCACAAGCTTGGCATGGCAGAAAATGGCACAGTCTTTATAGAAATTCTCCTTCATATTTCTCCCTGGATTGTGGAGTTCTGAATTAACTTCAGCACTTTCCTAAGCAGGTCTACTCAAAATTAAAATCTTAATGTGTTCAGTGAGCCTTACTGCTGGGAAAGTGTGTACAGTATAGAACTTTAGCCCTGCAGCCCATGTTTTTGAAGTGGGACTGATGCATTCATTCATTCATTCATTCATTCATAATAAATAAATAAATTAAATAAATAAATAAAAATTAATTAATTAATTAATTAATTAACTCTTTCCTTCCTTAAAAAAGTAAATCCAACACAGCTAGTGCATTTCCAGATCTGGTACAGAGCGATGTATAAGCCTACCTATCAAGTTGCTTAATTTTATTGTTCAGTTTTCTCCCTTAAATGATGCATGTATGTGCACAGCTAAAACAATATCAAAAAAGCAATCTTGAGGTGATCGGCTGTACTCGATACCAAGGTTATGTTTGCATGATGTTTAGCAATGCTCAGAAGTGCAGTTCAAGTGGATCAGTAAAATATAGCACCAACAAAATGGTGTTTTATTCTTTAATGTTAGCCGCCTTGGGCTCCCTCTTATGGGGGAGGAAAGGCGGGGTATAAATTGAGTAAATAAATAAATAAATAAATAATTGTTAGTCGGACATACAGTGAGATCAAATGGCATTCTTTTTTTTGGCAGTGTTTTCATTTCCAAAGTTCATACGCAGCCTTTCAGGTCCACATTTTGCCACAACTTTTGTTGCGCTGTTTTCCTCCCAAAAAGCACACTCATGCATTGATCAAATGCAGCAAAAAAGCAATACTTTATTATTTTATTATAATCCTTCTAGATTAAGATTTCTTTTGTATGGTGTTATATGGAAAAGAGCAGGAGGTACAATTAGGATCAGGAAAACTGTGTAGGAGAAGAGGGTTAACCACCTTATCTTGCACAGTTGCTTGGATCCAGTTGGAAGCCCCCCTTTTCCCAAAATGTAAAAATTATAATATTTTTCCCTAATTGTTCTTCTGCTCCTCTTTGCTCCTAAAAGTCACGCATGAATTTAAAGGATGTTCTGAACACTATGAAATCTCTTCGCATTTTCCTTCAAGCAACTGAATCTTTAGCAAAGGAGGTAATGGTCGTTATTCCTAACATTATTATTGTTACATTTTTACCCTGCTCTCCCTCTAAGGATCTCAAGAAGTATTGTATACCCATATAATTTTAAATTATATTTTATCCCACCTTTCCTCCAAGATGCTTAGGGAATTATGGATAGTTCTCCCTCCCCTCCTTCAGTTTGTCCCACGACCTTGTGAGGTAGGCCAGGCAGAGAGGAAGAATGAGTAGCCGAAGTATTCCCTAGTGAACTAAGGGTGCAAACCAAACCGTGTCCACTCAAAAGTAAACCATAGTGTTCAATGGGTCTTACTCCCAGTCCCAGGAAATTGTCTTTAGGACTGCAGCCTTAATAGCCTAGTGAGGATTTGAATTGGAGTCTTTGAAATTGTAGTCTCATGCATTAGTGTGTGTGTGTGTGTGTGTGTGTGTGTGTGTGTGTGGGAGGGTGCTGGAGATGGGTGCTTAATTTCCAGTTGTATTTATTATTCAATTATTGATCCAAATGGGGAAAGGATGAGTGAGAAAGGAGAGAGAAAAAATTTTGAAGTTTAATTGGAAATACAAGTGTAACCTAATTACAGTTGTGCCTCACTTAAAGAGCTTAATTCGTTCCAGAGGCCTGCTCTTTAAGTGAATTGCTCTTTAAGTGAAGCTGATTTTCCCATAGGAAATAATGGAAACTCAGACGATTGGTTTCACAACCCCAGAAAATATTCATATAAAAATATTAACTGTTTATATAAATGATTACAAAACACTGCAATACAACACTGTACAAAGCACTGTAATATACAACACAACACTGCAATAAAGAAAATACTGGACAGTACTGAACTGTACTGTACCTTTGAAAACCTTCATGGCTGGTGTGAGGGTTACAGAAAGGGGATGACTTTGGCTGCAATCCTAAAGACACTTTCCTGGGAGTAAGACCCATTGGACACAATGGGGCTTACATCTGAATAGACATGGTTAGATTGTGCTCTTTCACAATCACTAATGGATTGTGATTTCACTAATGGAGTGTGAATCACTAATGGAGTGATTTCACAATCACTGCTATCCACTGGCTCAATGGAATCTATTGTCTTTTTGTGCAACTTTAACATTCCCAAACTGCTGATGGGGAGCAGCACTAGAACATTGATAAGGCACACTTGCCACGCTGCCACACGCAGATCCAACATACAGACCTGACTCAGGCTGCTCCCCCTGGACGTCCCATGAGTTCCCTGGCCATGGAAACCTATTCCAAACTTTGCCCTGGGCCCCACTGTACCTCAAGCTAGTCTCCTCGTCCTGCCTGTGAAGCCTGCCATGGAAGCCTGTTCCAAACTTCCTCAGAAGTGCTCTTTATTCAAGACAGTGCTCTTTAAGCAAGTCAAAATTTCTGAGAAAATGTTGCTCTTTATACAAAATGCTCTTTATTCAAGACGCTCTTTATTCAAGGTACCACTGTATATACAATTTATTTGCCGTTTCTATGAGATTTTGTCTCAAAGCGAATGAGGTTAGCTCTTTAATTTAAGGATAGCCATCTCTTGAATAGCTGTTAAAGGCTTAAATAAAGGCAGGCAGCACACCATGGCAAGTGGCATGCAATTCAGTTTGCAGAGAAAAGTTCATAGTGTTCAGCTTTTGGGATCAGATTACAATAGGGAGGCAGAGCCCTTCCTTCCCCCAAGGGATAATAACTTCTAATTGCTGCCTCTGAGCTGAAACTCAGGGCACAATCCTAACCATGTCTACTCAAAAGTAAGCCCCATTGTGTTCAATGGGTCTTACTCCCAGGAAAGTGTCTTTAGAATTGCAGCCATAGGCTGCAATCCTAAGAGCACTTTCCTGGGATTAAGCCCCATTGAACTCAATGGAACTTACTTTTGAGTAGACATGAATAGGATTGCACTGTAAGCGTTTGAAGCCACTTGCAAGGGAACTTGATTCATCTTGATTCACTGCCCTCCCTTGTTATCCTGGTAACTACCAGTCATTGCCTTTATATACTGTGAGAATAGATATTCATGGAGGTTCTTGGAACCAAATATTGTGAACGGGGAGGTTCAGCCTGTAGATTTCCTAACACTATTCAGACTTATAGGGATACTACCTATTGATGCAAGTTCTGATTTTGGTGGTGTGGTGAGACAAGTGAGAAGGTGCATGCTGACTTTTCTAGAAAACTTGCATCCCAATTTTCCTGGATCCTAGGTTTACGGCATGTCTAGCTTCATGGAATTCCGCAAGGCCTTGCAGCTCCTTTCTGGACAGGGACCCAATGTGTCTCTTCAGCAAGCATTTGAAATAGTATCCCGTACCGCCTGTGGTCATCCAGAACAGGAAGGCCTCAAGATCCCCTCCCTCAACTGGTACGAAGACCATGAAATCAAGACCTTTCTCGGTCACAATCAGTCTGAGCAGACCACCTCCTTGGACAACACCACAAGTGAGTAGAAATGTCTGGGTTCATTCTTGCATGATCTGTGAGCATGCCGGGCCAGAAGCAGATGTTGCTGGTGGCAGATCCTGAACTCAAACCGGTGGAATGGAAAGTTTGTGCCTCTTCTGTTTGAACTGTACAGCAAAAGGAACTGAAAAGAGTCAAAGAAGGGGTGAAGATGACAGAGAGAATTCCTATTAGCCAACCAACGACTGATAACTAAGGACACTGTATCTAAATCAGTATAATTCCATATGTGCAATAGCAGTTTATTTGTTTCATGTCCATTGATACCATTTCATTTCTAATGCATTCATGTGAGCATTTTTTCTTACATCTGGATATAGAAATTTCCATTTCAGAGTTTTGGTTTTTGATTCTCACTCTGCAATCCTAACCCTTGGTTGGGCCAGCACAAATACTGGCACAAATGTGCTGGCCTGGGGTGTCTCTTGGGAGGTGGGGGTTAGACCAGTGCACAGACATGTGCCACCCTCTCCACATCACAACAAGAATGATGAGATGGGTAAGTGATCCTGGCCTAAATTGGTTAGAATTGTGCCCACAATTTATTATTAGAGCCAAGCAGAAACCCTCGTGTTCCATTTCATAATGGGGGTTGTAGTGGTGACAAATACGGGTTGTGCAGGATTCACCACCTGCAACATTTTTCCTCCTGGTTTGTAGAGGAACATTTTGTTTTCACAGGAACTCTCTTGGTCATAGTTATGTGGCTTGTTGTATTGAGTTCCCCACAAATATCACACGCCCATCTCCTTTGGAACATATAGTTCTTATTTTTCCCTTCTCCTTTATCAGTGAATAAAAAGAAAGAAAAAACAGAGGAAAAAGGGGGCGGAAGGTAAAAACGTAATACGAATAAGCTACATAAAGATGACAAAACACATTAATATGCCGATTATTACAGTTCTGTGACAACTAGAGACAGCTTGCTGTATAGCAGGAAGTTAACCCCTCTGTTTGTTTAGCAGATGGAGCTAATGCTCTTTATGTGGGAAGATAAATTGGTGAATGATGTACGATAAAAGACATGAGTACATTCCATGCTCTGTAAATGTCATTTGCTTTGAACAAGCTTGACAAAAATTGTATTATTATTTCTAAGAGCCCTGACTCAGGTACATAAATGAAATCTTTTTTATAAAAGAAATTTTTTTAAATACATGAATGAATTTTTTAAATTTTTTTAATTGTAGGGTTGTATTTTTGCTGGGGGACAGGGACAATGGCTAAATAATATTTGTCTTTTCTCCTGCTTCCTCCTCCTTCCCACATCTCTCAGGCCCCTTCTGCAAAGATATGATCAGAAGCTTGGAATCCAGCCCACTCTCAAACCTCATGTGGCAGGCAATGAAGCCCCTTTTTGTTGGCAAAATTTTATATGCTCCTCCAACGCCAGCCACTGAGAAGGTCATGGCTGAGGTGAGAGATTAAGGCTGTAGGAGGGTAGGGGGATCCAGGATTCTTATGGGCATTCCCTTTCCAATAAGTTATGTGACCCTTTTCTTGAATATTCAGGTTTCATTCAAAATCCAAAAGTAAAATTTTAGTTCCTTTGGCTTTCAAGGATGTATTGAAAAGTACAGAGACCAGATTTTGCCTGTTGCCCAGTAAAGCTTCTTCTGCATTCATTGGAGATGACTGGCAACAATAGGTAGTTCTGGTTTGTTTTGATTTTTATTATAATAAATTTTTAAATATTTAATGATATAGGTCTCTTAGGGTGCAATCCAGAGTAACTACGGGGAGTCCTTGCTCCAACATAAGAACAATTTACTCTGGATTGCACTAGATGGTGCTGTACCTACGTCGACGTAAATGTCTCTTACGTGTTCCCATAGTTACTCTGGATTGTAGGGTCAGTAGCCATTGCCCATGATAGCTAGTTTAAGCACTGTCTACAAAGGTATGAGATCTCATATGAGATCATCTCATATCTGCTAACTTGTTGGGTTCAAAACTAATCTGGAAAGAGATTTTTGTATCTTGTGGGAATGTCACTTCAGTCATGGTCTGGATCAGTCTGCCACCACATGGGACAGGCGCTGAAGAAATTGCCTATGGAAAGGGCACAGTGCTTGCTGCTAACCAGGATATTTCAGCGAAGTTTCCATGTACAAGGAGAGTCTATCTATTGCTAAAAGCAATGAAGGGCAAAGCTATTTCCTTCATAACCTGCCTTGTCGGTTTCCTGGAGGCATTTGTCTGGCAATAGTAGGAGAAACAGGATGTTGGAATAGATGGGGCTGTTGACTTAACCCAATGAGGCTGTTGATCTACCCAACAGTTATGGAAACTTTGGTTGCAGGTGAACCGGACATTTCAGAACCTGGCTGTGTTGCATGAAGTGAAAGGGGCTTGGCAAGACTTGGGACCCCAGATTTACACCTTTATGAATGAAAGTCTGGAAGTGAGAGCTGTTCAGGTTTGTTTGCTTTCTGTTGCCTGGTTTTCTGTAAATTAAGAAAGTAAGAGAAAACAATAAGAATTCAGTCTGGGGTGGTAGAATATTCTTTCAAAAATTTGAAACAATTGAATGTTGATAAATGCAGACACAGTTTTTTTGTATTTCAGTGCTAGAGCCTCTGCTTTGCATTCCGAAGGTTCCCATGTTCAATTCCTACCAATGTCTCCTGGTAAGGCTGGGAAAGCCCCAAACTGAAACTGGAGGCCTACCGCCATTCAGAGTGGACAATCTTGAGCTAGATAGACCAATGATCTCAGTATCTATAGTTTCAGATATTAATTGAAGACATCCATAGCTCAATGGGGGAGAATCTGCTTTTGCATATAGGGCATCTACAAATTATGGGAGAAGGGTTGGATGTCTGGAGGAGGTTACAACCTGGGAATAACAATGGGAATAACACCATCTTTTGCATGCTTTTTAGGTTCAGGTTTGGTTCAATTCCCTGACTGGTACATTTATGCACTTCTGCAGAATTTTCTGGAAACCCCTGGTGTAGTCCATTTTCTAGAGCAAAATCTCAATGGAACATTCTGGAACATTACAATCCTGAGACAATTTCTGTCACCGGGGACAGGAGGCCAGGGCTACACATGGCGCAATGCCTATGCTGAAGTGGATGCAGTTATCAACACCTTGTCCCAGTTTATAGAGGTGTGTTTGGAGTTATGCTGTTTGTGTTTTGTTCCTGCTCCTTGACTAAGGTCTTCCAAGTCTGAGTAACCCAAAATGCTTTGTTCCTAGTGTGTCTCGTTGAACAAGATTGAATCAGTGGCTTCAGAAGAACATCTGGTCTTGCGTGCCATGCAGCTGCTGGAGGATCGCCAATTCTGGGCTGGCGTTGTGTTCCTGCTTCCAGCTAACCAGAGCGAGTTGGACACAGATCTGCCCTCTCATGTTCACTTCAAAATTCGTATGGACATTGATGATGTCACCCGAACAAACAAGATCAAGGACAGGTGTGGCTTGCAAGGCCAGCATTTTCTCATAATTGGAGATTTTTGATTTTTAATAAGAATTGATTATAGTCTTATGACAGCTGTTGTCCTCAAACACGATATGCATCCAACAATGCAGATAAAATCCTGGATTGCTTATTTTGAAACAGTTACCACTTTGTTGTTTTTAAAGGCAACTTTAAGATTTTAGTTCAGATTTAGTTCACTTATCTCTTTGAGCTTTTTAGATACAGATTCAAAATTGGTTTGACTCCCTCGAGGCAGGTTGTTGAAGTCTCTTCTTCCTCCACTCAGCTTGTGTCTCTTTTTAAAGCATTCTACTAAGTGAAGCCTCCTGGAATCTCTTCCATTCTTCCTTGTCTTCTACTTAGATTTTGGGATCCAGGTCCAGCTGCTGACCCTTTTAATGACTTGCACTACATCTGGGGAGGCTTTGTCTACGTTCAGGATCTTGTGGAGCAGGCAGTGGTACGAGTTCTTACTAGGACAGCACCTCAAAGCCGCACTGGCATCTATGTACAGCAGATGCCTTACCCCTGCTATGTTGATGATGTGTGAGTCCATACAAACTTCTATACTTGATCTGGAGATCAATCAGTCAATCGCAGCATAAGCATTTCTTTTGTGCTCAAATGGGTCTGGATACAAATGGCACCCATTTCATATTTGCTTCCATTCATTCAATAACTATTGTGCCCTGGAATAAATGGAATGACTCTCAACAACTGGAAAGTCTGTTTTCAGAATCCCTTCTCATTGCCATTTATGTTCATGTTTGATTAAAAAAATAATGTGAAGGAAAGGCCAGCTGTTACTTACAGTAGCATTCATTGAGAGTTCTGTTGTATAGCCATCTCCTAGCATTTACCATTTAAAATATCTCTACCCTCTTGGAATGTGCAGAGTAAAAAAGGGAGGGAAATGAAATTAATAAAATTTCATTCAAAAAAATTAATAAAATGAAATGAAATGGTGAGCTAACTCCCTACTTTCTCTTCCCCTCCCCAACTTCCAGTTTCTTGCGTGTCTTGAACCGCTCCTTGCCTCTCTTCATGACGCTGGCATGGATCTATTCAGTGGCTATGATCATCAAAGGGGTGGTCCATGAGAAAGAAGCTCGCTTGAAGGAGACCATGAAGATTATGGGGCTCAGCAGTGCCACTCTCTGGCTCAGCTGGTTTCTTAGCAGTTTTTTACCCTTTCTTATCAGTGCCGCTTTGCTTGTCCTCATCCTCAAAGTGAGTTCACTCTAACCCTATAGTTAAAATTTGATGTTTGTTGTTGTCTTCACTTTGGCTTAGCAAGGTCAAGAATCCCAGCAATTGATTTCAGCTTTGGATGCCACCAAGAGGTGGCATTGGTCCAGTACCTTGGACTGTTCTGAGGGTAGACGGTTCTGGTTAGGTACTAAGCTTAGGAGCAGATTTGGATGTCGCTCTAGCAAGTTTGGAGCCTACTGACAGTTGGTATAGGTTGTTGCTAACTTTGGGTGTTGCTAACTTATCTTTTGTTGGAATGTGTTAAAATGTGTTAAATTTGTTAAAATGTGTTAAAAAGAACTCTGAAGATATTTTAAATTTATCAAATAAATTCTGTTTTGCACACATCCCTACTTGTACTTATTTTCACTCCAGCTAGGAGATATCCTGCCCTACAGTGACCCTACTGTGGTCTTCCTATTCCTGGCTACTTTTGCAGTGGCCACCATTGCCCAGTGTTTCCTCATCAGCACCTTCTTCTCACGCGCCAATCTGGCTTCAGCTTGTGGAGGCATAATTTACTTCTCCTTTTACCTGCCGTACGTACTATGCGTGGCATGGCGCGACCACATTACATTCCCTCTGCGGATATTTGTGGTGAGTACTGTATGCTTGTTTTAGTTTTGTTCAAGTAAAGTATTTCGTGTCGCTGATTACGGCCCCAATGTAGATCACAAAAATTAAAATAAACAAAATACAATAGCAATTTAAAAAATGTTAGCAATAATTAAACCTGGAAAGTTTAAGAACGCAGCCGGGAATGAAAACCAACTAATGAATGCCCACTGATTAAACCAATGCCATTCCTGTTGTATTGTGACATGCTTGCAACCATGGTTTCTCTGGTTTTTTTAATCCCATTTGTGCACCAAGAAACAGTCCAAATTTGCAACTATAGCGTGATTGAAAAGTAACTCCCTACATTGTAATTTATAAGTATTTTAAAATAGGGAGTTATTTTTCAATCACCCTATGTAACCTAGTTGGCTGGCTAATGCTTTTACCCGTCTGTATCTAATGAGGTCCTATTTCTTGCTACAGATAATGCTTACTGCTGTCTTTCTAACTACCTGTTTTTTATTTCTCTTTTTCTGCTAGAGCCTCTTGTCTCCTGTGGCTTTTGGCTTTGGTTGCGAGTACTTCTCTCTCTATGAGGAGCAAGGGGTGGGTGTTCAATGGTACAACCTCAATATCAGCCCTGTGGAAGGAGATAGATACACTTTTGCTACCTCTGGGGGGCTGCTTCTCCTTGATGCTTTCCTGTATGGTGTGGCCACCTGGTACATTGAAGGGGTATGCCCAGGTAAACATGGCAGTTTTCCTAAATTAACCTCTATTTGGGAACTGTATCAATGCTGAGACCTCTAAATACCATAGAAGTGGAATGTTATGGCCGGTACAGCTGTCTCTGGTTTTTCTGTGCTTGTGTGACATCCATGTAGCACTGAAATAACTGCAAATCAACCAGTGAGCTTTATAATTGAGCATGGATTTGAACCCAGGAACTCCACATTTCAAATTAATGCATTACTCATTATTCTTCTGATGTATTATTTGCAAAGACTTTTACTTAACTGCAAAGTTCATAGTTGAATAGTAGTCATTAGTTCAGGTTGCAATCCCAACTCTAGCATGAATCCCAACTCTTAACAATCAGAAGCCATGCTGATTCTATCCTCAGCAAGGCTTGTTCATCTCTGTGTTTTAAGATTTTATCTTCTATGAAGCATTCTGCCATCTTACCTGAAAGGAACCAGTGTTAGGGTGACTGTCCTATAGTCTCCCATAATCTCATTGTCTCCTTTCGTAAAGATTGGTTTGTTCTTTGCTTCCCTCCAATCCTCTAACACTGTGGCTGTTTTAAAAGACAAGTTGCATATTTTAGTTGAGAGATCAGCAATTTCATTCTTCCATTCCTTTATTACTCTTGGGTGGATGCCATCTGCGCCCACTGATTTATTTATCTTTAATTTGTCAATTAGGGATGAAATGTCATCTTTATATCTTATTTAACTCTATCTTACTTAATTGGAGGGGCTGTGTAGGCATCTGCCCCAGGGCTTCTGCCATGAAGACAGATGCAAATAACTCATTTAATTCCTCTGCCATCTCCAGATCTCCTTTTACCTCCCCTTTCCTCTCTCATTCATTCATTATACAGTTATTTTAAATTCATTGCAATTTTTATGTTTAGTGTTAAGTGGCCTTTGATTTGGTTTTGCAAAGCAGTAATCTAAATGTTTATTTAAAATGCAATCATTCCTTTTGAAAGGGAAAAAATATGATTTCTTTGTTAATAGACAACATAGCCTCAGGCAAAATCTCAAAAGGGGCATTTCCTCCTTTCTGAAAAGAGAAGGCTGCCTCTTCGAGAACAGCAATTTAAAGTTTTTATATTAAATATCTTTTTTAAAATGCTGTCCTGTTAAGTACCACTTTTTAAATCTAATACTGACTAATTTAAATGTTGCAGCCTTAATTTTCTGTCTGCTTAATAGGTCAGTATGGGATTCCTAAGCCATGGAATTTTCCTTTCCTGAAGAGTTACTGGTTTGGAGAATCTTCCATTGATGGCTCCCCTCATCCTGTTCCTACAAATACTCTCAGTTCAGCTGAAGGTAAACAGGTTCCTGTTCTATGGCACTTTTACTGGGCCCTCTACTAATGAGCTCCCGTACTGCATGCAGAAGATCATGGGTTCTAGCCCTACCAGGATCTCCAGGTAGGGTTGAGAAAGACCCACCTTGAAAACATGTGATCATTTAGAGCTGCTGCCAGTGTAGGAGAAATAGGGAGCCAAACAGATTAAGCACTTGAGTCAGAATGGCAGCCTCATATGTTCATAACTTGGAGAAGTTAAGGCTAGCTTCTGAAAATGTTCTCAACATCTGGGCATGTTTGTATGTGAGTAGGCAGTAATTTAGATACCTGGATTCCAAGTAAAAGGGTTTAGAGTATGGGATTCTAGTGGTTTGTTCTAGGGCAGAATGCCTATGTGTGGGAAGCCTATCCTTACTATGAATGAAAATGATTTCATTCAAGCCTTCTTGAAGACTTAAATGGTGGAAAGTGGGATATAAATCCTTTAATTATAATGAATAAAGCATACAGATGTATCATGACACACCTGGTCTACTGGTCCCTTTCTCTAGCACTGGTGGAGGAGTCTCCAGAGAACCTGAAGGTGGGTGTCTCCATCCGCAACCTCGTTAAGATCTACCGCAGCAGCAAAATTGCCATCAATGGTCTGAGTCTTGACTTCTACGAGGGCCAAATAACCTCCTTTCTGGGTCATAATGGTGCTGGCAAGACTACCACCATGTAAGTCAAGGCTGAAAGGTATTGGGTGATCAACCTGGAGAGGCTATAGCTCTGTGGTAGAACTGATGGTCATATAAAAGTCCCCAGGCAGCATATTCAGGAAGAGCTGGATAGATACCCATTGCAAAAGCTGGAATGTTGCTGCTAGAGCTGTCATTACTGTGCAGTGAAACAAAGGCACTGATTCAGGAGAAAGGAGATTCATATCTCCCTTCAGTCCTCAGCTTGTCTTCAAGATATTTTGGATTTCTCCATCAGTGGCCTTATAATTTGCCTGGAGATTATAATTGCCTGGAGATCATAATTTGCCTGCACCTTGTAGCAGAATTTCAACCAAGTCCATTTATGAGTCCAAGTCCTTCTGTGTACTTATAAGTAAATCTGTGTGTTTTTCAAAGGTCTATTCCTTGCATGACTGCTGAGAGAGGTTATTTTTGGTATATTTTTTTCTCCATTTACACTCCTTCCCCTTGTCACCCTCTGAATTCCAGGTCCATTCTGACCGGCCTCCTGCCCCCCAGCTCAGGGACAGCTTATATCATGGGGAGGGACATCTGCTCTGAGATGGACATCATACGGAAGACAATGGGAATGTGTCCTCAACACAATGTCCTCTTTGACATGTAAGGCTGCTGGAAGGGACTTTGCAGTGGGAGATGCTGATTGAAGTAGTTGATGGGAGAGGAGACATAAACCACTGTATCTGACTGAGCAGTCTGGTTTTTCAGCAGTTAAATCTGATGGTGTCTTGAGAGATGGTCTTCTGAGGATGGTTTTGAGACCCGGAAGTGTTTCTGGCCTTCCCTCTTTTTCCCAATTGTCCTTCTGAAATTACTGAGACTTTCGGGTCACTGTATCTGAGAAGGCCTGAGAAGGGTTGAAGTGCAGTTTTAGAGCAGTCAGCCAGATATGGAAGACAAACTGCTGGACAGGTGTTGTACTCTGCTCTGCAGAATGTTTAGGGTGCTCCTTAATCCTGCCCTGCCCAATCCTTTTCTCCAGACTGACTGTGGAGGAACACATCTGGTTTTATGGGCGTTTGAAGGGTCTGTCTGGACAAGAAGTCCAAGAGGAAATGGAACAGATAATCCAGGATGTGGGGCTACCCCATAAGAGACGGGAGCAGACCAAGAACCTTTCAGGTGAGTTTTGGTGGCATGGATTGTTGGGATGGGGAGCAGGGGGGGGGGGGGCGGAAGGAGGAAAAGGAAAAGCTCTGGACAGGATATATTTGTATACATTTTTTTCTGTATAGAGAGGGGGTTGTAGCTCAGAGCTTTGCATGCAGAAGGGCCATTGTTCTGAACTGGGAAAAGTTTTTCCTTCATTTCAGTGAAGTTTTTCCTTCACTTTTTCACTTTCCTTCACTTCCAGAAGTGCTGGCTTCTGGTCGGTGTGGGCAGACCAGTCGAAGCCTCCACAGGACTTTCCAAGCCTCTAATCAACTAAAAATAGCAATATAAAACAACTCCAGTTCTGATAACAAAACTGGAAGTGGTTTCCAATAGCTGTGTTTAGTTGATTTGAGACGGGGAGCCCTACAGAGGCTTTTGCAGGGCGCCCTGCCAACCCCGGAATCACCTAAGGTAAGTGAAGGAAAGCCCTGGCAGTGGTATGATCCTGGGGATTGTGTCGTTCCTGTAGCAAAAATGAAAAAAAAAATTCTGTACCAAATGGCATAGCTATCATTTCTGGAATTAACATTTATTCTCCTTGATAAACTGTAGTTTAGGAGGAGTGAAATGCAAGGGCATCACAATTTTATAGGAGCAAAAGAAGGGCTGGAAATGGGGAAACCTACTCATTGATAAGAAAAAACTGAGGGTCACGTTCTTGAGGCCGTGTTTCTGTTCTTTTCTACTGGGGTAGGTGGAATGCAGCGCAAACTGTCTGTAGCCATTGCCTTTGTGGGGGGCTCCAAAGTGGTGATTCTGGATGAGCCCACGGCTGGTGTCGACCCTTATTCTCGAAGAGGCATCTGGGAACTACTGCTGAAGTATCGTGCAGGTCTGAGCTGGGTGTGGGAGGGTGGGCTGCATTTTGGGCCAGGAAAATGTGGCTACAAGCCTGCCATGCCTATTTTCACCCCAAAGTACTATAAATAGAGGTGGGAGGAAATGATTATTTTTTATTTTATCTCATTCTTTTTGAGGAAAAAACCCAAATCTGCAAAAATAAAAATCCTGTTTGATTTTTATTTATTATTTAAGAGAGGTGTAGAGGTAAGTGGCTTGCATCTGCTGACACTATACCACCTGTATCGTCTACCCAGTACAACTTTAAAAATGATTATAATTTATAATTATAATATAAATTTTGAATAAAAATACATAACTTTCTGCATTTCTAACACCACAACCACCCAAAAGACCTGTTTTACTGACCGCTAGCAAGAAATTAAGATTTTTCTAACAATTAAGAGGTCAGGTTCATGGTTCAGGTTCAAACACACCTGCAGCTTTTTGTAAAAGCCCCTCTCTCCAGGGTGACCAGATGACTGGAGAAACCAGGATTTGTCTGGATTTTTAGCCTCCTGTCCGGGTGTCCTACATTTTGGCATAATTGTCCTACATTTTGGCTTCATTTTGAAACTTCGTGATAGTGCACAGTACCCCATCATGCCATATGTCGTTGGATTTGTATTGAAGAGCAGATTCCAAAGCAAAAATCAGTTTTGAGATATCTCCTTCCTATCAAAAGTTATGGTCAAAAACAAAAAAAAAACATTTTTGGCAATTTTTTTCAGCAGGTAGGAATTTTTGCCTGGGATTAGGAATTTTGGCCTTGGGGTTCAGGAATTTTGGGTTTGGCATCTGGTCACCTTGCTCTCTCCTCCATCATAACCAGGCCGGACAATCATCCTGTCGACCCACTACATGGATGAGGCAGATCTGCTTGGCGACCGCATAGCCATCATCTCGCAGGGGCGGCTCTGCTGCTGTGGCTCCTCGCTCTTCCTCAAGACCAAGCTGGGCACTGGTTACTACCTCACTCTGGTGAAACGGGAGGTGGGTGGGGCACGAGATTCTGCGGACCCTGTAGGAACTGCCAACAGTGTTGGGTCTCCTAGCAAGAAGGTAAATATTTCGTATCTTAAGATGTGGGGCAAAGTTAGGTGTGATTTGGGGAGATATGGAAAGATCTCTAACTTTGGATTGGGACTATGATGCGAGGGCAGAGGCCAGTGCATTGCTATGAGTAACTACCCCAGGAACCCACAGTGGTACAGCTGGGGAGGGGGTGGTGGTGGCACAACTGCCACCCTAATGGTGCTGCCCCAAGGGTAGCACTTCCCTCAGAGGTGTTCTGAAGGCTGGAGTGTCTGTGTCCTCCCTCACTTCTAAGGTCACTGGAGGACCTTTAAACCTCACTTCTGATTTTCACCTCAAATCTGTTAGTGGCCCTTTGAGGCTTTAGAACAGGGGTGTCCCACACGCGGCCCGAGGGCCACATGCAGCCCAGGACGAGGGTGGATACAGCCCTCCTGCAAAGTTGGGCTCCACCATTGGAAAAACTGGCTTTGCGGCAGCAGCCATTTTCAAATTTTGCGTGCTTCCTGCACACTGCCCTGGGCGGCCAATGAGGCTTGAGTCAATGAGGCTTATTCCTCAATGAGTCAATGAGGCTTATCCCCAAGTTGCAGTCTGCGAGCCCAATCCTATGCATGGCTACTCAGCAGAAAACCCCATGATAATCAATGAGACTTACTCCAAGGTTTAGCTTGGAGAGGATCGCTGACCATCCTATGCATCATGCCTACTCAGAAGTAAGCCCCATTAAAATCAGTGAGACTTACTCCAAGGTTTAAAATTATAGGACAAAATATAGGACACCCTACATGTTGTCCTACTTTAAAAAAAGTTGTTAGTGTTTATGTGCAGCCCAAATCAACTCGTCTTCTTCCAATGTGGCTCAGGGAAGCTAAAATGTTGGACACCCCTGCTTTAGAAGGATTTCTGAGGGCTGGGAAGGCCATCTTATGATTCCTCCAGCCTTCAGAACACCATAAGGGGGGGGGGGGGGAGACAGCAGGTACACATGCATGGGGCATTCAGGGGAAGGGTGGCGTCCCCTCGAGTTGTGCCCCTGGGACCCACAGACACCAGAACCACCACCAGCAAAGACTTCTACTTCTTTCTCCAATGTCATTTTTGCAATTCCTCCATAGAGAAGGCAGGAAGGGATGTGTGGGGCTCTAGCACAATCGTTCCAATACGGCTTTAATACATTTTTGGGGTGGGATTTCCTATCATGGTGAATCTGCTTTTGATCTTAAGTACTACAAATATAGCCATATGTAAAACAGATACAGGGTGCAATCCAGAGTAACTATGGGAAGTCCTTGCTCCGGTATAAGAGCAATTTGGATTGCAATATGAATTTCCCATAGGTTTTCACTAGATGGTGCCATAACTATGGGTGCACATAATGTCTCTTACGTGCTCCTGTAGTTACTCTGGATTGTGGCCATAGTTATTTAAAATTCAGAAGTTCCTCCAGAGGGCAATGAAAGTTAGACAGGATTGTACTATAGTCCTTGCCCAACTTTCTAGCAATTTTTGTGGAGGGAAGAATATATTTCATGATCCTCTTTAGTGCTGTGCACTTCCCTCTAGTTATCTCTAATTTTTTTGTGAGTATTTGGTGGTGGTGAGGGGAAAAATCCTAATTGAGATGAGGCTACTTTTTATGTGACTAAGGGTGCAATCCAAAGTAACTACGGGGAGTACTTGCTCCAATGTAAGAATAATTTACTCTGGATTGCAATATGAATTTCCCATAGGTTTTCACTAGCGGGTGCAGTAACTATGTTGACGTAAATGTCTCTTATGTGGATTGTAGGATAATATAACATAGCTAGGCTTGGTGTGTCATAAAATGGATAGAGAGTTAAGCTGCAATCCTAATTGCAAGGGCTTAGGCCAATTAGGCTGACCTAAGCCCTGGCATAAGTCCTGTGCTGATGTGGGGAGTGTCATCAAAGTGCCATGAGAGTTAGGGGGAGAGTTAAGGCCAGTGGGGGAGAGTTAGGCCAGTGCTCAGACATGCGCTTGCATCCCTACATCACCACAGGAAGACCAAAGAGTTGTACCGGCCTCAGTTCGGATTGCACATTTAGACTTTGATCTGTGAGTCATAGGTTCAATTTTAGCTCTACCATGTTTTTAGAGAATGTAATGATGCAGGAAGTTGAGGTTCTTTAATAAGGTTGTTCAGGCTGGGCCTTTCACCCCAAACTCTTCTTTTCTCTCACTTTAGGCAGATAGTGATTCCGAAAAGAGCAGTGACACTGGACTTGGGAGTGAACAGAACAGTGAACCGAATGCCATAGGTGAGTCTGCTTTTTCCTCTAGGTAGAGACATGAGTTTAGATTTGGAACACAGATTCAAGTCTTGCGTAAAGATCGGAGTGGGGAAAGGATGTTGTCTCCATGTTCCCACCAAGGCATTTCTGAGAAGCAGGGTCCCAGTTTTTGCAGGGTTTTGTTATAGTAAGTAGAATTTCCATCTTGAAAGGCAGTTCGTCTTTCAATACTAGTTGATGGGGGACAAGTGCCATCACCATGCAAGCACCATAGTGCAAGCACAACTGCATCATCATAGTGCAATCATCGTAGTGCATCATCGTAGTGCCGGCACTGTAGGGCCAGTGCCATCATTGTGGGTTCATTGAGGCATAGGCTGGCAGCTGATGAAAAAGGATGCTAGATTAGTTGGACCACTTGGTCTGATCCAGCAAGGCTTTTTAAAAGGTTCTCTCTGGAACTTGTGCTTCATCATCCAGCCACACCAGCCTCTTCCCCAAACCAGCTCCATAACATTGTTGGTTTTTTTGCAGATGTTCCCCAGCTTATAGCTCTGATACAAAAGCTAGTCCCTGGTTCTCAACTGGCTGAAGACATTGGCCAGGAAGTCCTCTATATCCTGCCGTACAGTGGAGCTAAAGATGGGACTTTTGGAGAGCTGTTTGAGGAGCTGGATGCTCACTTGGGAGAACTTGGCATCTCTGGCTATGGCATCTCTGACACAAGCTTGGAAGAGGTATTTTTGGTAACAGCTTGCCATAGCAGGGTGCTTTTTTCCCCTAGACACCAGTGCAAAATTTAGAAATGTCAAGCTAGGGAGACCTTTGATGTTGTTTATTTAGAGAAGAACAGGTTTTAATTAACTGGTTAAAAAAGACCTCCTCCAAAGTGAAGCCAAAACACTGGGAAGCCTCTGCTTCAGTATTCAGAAACATGATGCACTCATGCCTGCAATTGCATTAAGATTTCTTTGTTGCTGTTCTATGTTGTATAACCTTTCAAAATCACCTTTACTAGTAATGGAAATATTAGATATAAAGTTATGAAATGTATGAAGAGAAATTCTCATTCTGGTCCAAATAGAATATTCCTCCTCATCTTTTTAAAGAATTGGCTTATGCACCTAGCAGAAGAGAATAATAAAGATCAGAATGCCAGGGATGGTAAAGAGGCTTCTGACCTGTATCTTTGTGCTGGTTATAGTTTGTTTTATTTTTCCTTCCAGATCTTCTTGAAGGTGGCTGAGGATGCTGGTGTGGATGCAGAAGGTGATCAGTTGGCTACCTGCTAGCAGATGCTCAGACATGGAATTCTACAGAATTCTTGAGCAGAAATGTTACCAATGTTTGTATTTCTGCAAGTCTGAGGAAAATATGGGGTGATAGCTAAGGCTGGTCCATCTGTGAAGCCATTTCCTCAAGCAGCAAATTGTTGGTGTGCCCATTTCTGTCTGCTTAATGGCCTCCACTTCTCCTCCTTCTTCCACCCTCTGGAGTGGAAAAGGAAGAGGCACAGAAAAGAAGAAGAAACATGAGGACGACTGCTGGGACACGGTACTGGAAAATGGGAGGAGTTGTGAATGGCACATCATCAAGTAAGGGAAGGGTACCATTTGGCAACTTGCCTCAGGCATCAGAGCTGAATATGGGTGGAAGGAAGCTTGGAGGGGACTTTAAGGTTCTTGGAGGTGGAGTAGGAGAACTTACAAAGCAAATCAATTTCTACACAATTTTGAAATAAAAATATTTGGCGTTTTTGGAGCCAATCTGAACCTAGCAATAGACTGAAGAATCACCCAATGGACCTCTCCACTGGAGGTTGACCCAACTGATAGCTTCCATCTTCTACCTCCAACTCATTATTTATTTTTTAGGTGATGCAGAAAAAGCTCCTCAGAGTCTTAGAACATCCACACCGGCTTCTGGCTACACCCTTGGAGCGCTCAGTGATGATACAGAGGCAACAGATCTGGGTAAGGGGAGTGGGCATATAGCTGGACTTAGTGCACTCTGGTACTGCCAGTGCCAGGTTGCTGAAGACGTTGGGGCACAGCTGTGCACTTGACCCCTTGTGGTTCCTTGATGGATTTGCTTATCACTGCCTTTATACTGAGAGTTTAGGGTCACATCAGCTTGATGGGTACTCTGAAAGGCATGCATCCACCTTGATGAATACTCACCTGGTGGCTGCTGATGCCATCTCTCCTGTGTCACTGTTGGGGCTTCAGGTCTCAGTTTTGAAGGAAGGAAGCTTACCTTGGAAGGGAAGGATGCAATGGCTCTGCTGAACAATTGAGATTAAGAGCCATACTCAGGTGCAATAGAATAGCTTTCTGTAAGAACTTTGAGTCTTCATCCCTTTCTAAAACCTAAGTAGCATGGAAGGACAGTAACTTTACTTGCTACTTACTTGGTAGAACTTTACTTGCAGATGGTTCAATTTCTGGGGTCTCCATTTACATAGGATCTCATAAAGCATGGCTGGTATAGTTGTTCCTAAAACTTTGGAGAGCTTCTTCTATCATTTGAACAACTATTTGAACAATTTGAAATAAAAAAATAATGTTTGAAAAATGTGGATTATGAATAGGAAGAATATCATAGTAAAAATACTTTGAGATGTGTGACCCCATAGTTTCCAGATTGGGTGTGAATTTTTTCTTTCACACTTCTAGACCTTATAAAACTAGAGCAATTTTTAAAAACATACACATGTGTTTGTTGGAGGGGGGAGGGGGGGAGAGCTTCCAAAAATGCTATGACTGTTTCAGCACTATAGACATCTCCTTGTCTCTTTCCTCCCCCCAGCTGTTGTTTCCTGCCCTGATCCTTCTCCCCTCCGAGACTGGAGCTCTTTCCATTTTGCCTGTCCTTGTCCAAATCTTGTACATTTTTTGGAAACCTGTATTGGAATAAATGGTGTGCAATTTTTCAGAATCTGGCATTTGTTGGCATTTATATACAATTTCCAGGGGAAATTTCACATATGATATATATATCTTTTTATTTATATAAATATATAGGGCCTTTCAAAAAGGGCCCTTTTAATTTTCTTTATATATATAAAGAAAATTTAAAGGGCCCTATTTCAAAGTTGTCTTTTCTTTAAGTTAGAAGAGGTTATGGGGATTGTGGGCTGCAAATTACTTATTTGGGGATATATGCTACTCCTCTGGCACCATCTATAGGTGATGGAGTAACTTAGACACAGTTCTGTTCAGTGTTAACCTTATACCAAACAGAATGACATGCTGCTAACCTTATTCCTGTTCTCTCCCCTTCCTTCCTCTTTCTGCTAAGTCGAAGGATGTAAGAAAGGTAAAAAATTCAGAGTTGGATCAATTCTGGGTTAAAGGTTCTCTTGTGGGATGGAGAGAGGAGCAAAAGGCTCTCTTTTCATGCTGGTGTTATGAGACCAGGTTCATACATAAGAGCAAGGATTGTGTAGTGATAAGGGAATTGGACTAAGACTTGGAAGATCCAGGTTCAAATCGCTCCTTGGCCATGAAACAAGGGTGACCTTGGACCAGTCATTCACTCTCACCTACATCACATTCTCACCTATCTCACCTACATCACATTGCTTTGGCATGGGAAAGACAGGGTATAAATCCAATAAATAAATTAATAATAAAATTATGAACAATCTCACATCTTCAGAAGTTCAGTTGGAACTTGTGCAAGGGCCTTCTCTGTGGTGGCACTAAGCATCCCCATGGAGCTAAATGCTCCAAGAGATCCCAGTTACCCTCTTATATTTTCGGCTCAAGGCCAGGCAATTGTGATATCCTTTGAGTTGATTTTACTTATTATGGGGGCTCTGTTCTGCTTCTTCTCTTGTTTTTAATGTCCATGTTTGCTGCACATAGTTTGTTCTGATTTTATGTATCTGGAAAAGTCCTCTTGAGTTTTCTTTGCATAAAGAGATAGGGTGGGGGGGGGACACTCCCAAATTAATACCAACTGTGGAGGAATTGGGGCTGTCAGTTCTAGGTTGGCATGACCTGCAGCACATTTTTCTTTTTTCACATTTTCACATTCTCTTTTTCTTTTCTGACATTTGATCTCTACTTCTTTTTGAACTTTGTACACCTTTTGCTGGTCATTATGGCCTAACAGCCAGCATTTGGACTGACATCCAAGATATTGCTGGGTCTTTGTACCCTACAGCCTGGTCTCTATTGTGATCTGAAAGTCTTCTTCTTATTGATAGTGGATGAAGCAAAGGAGACGGATCTGTTGCGTGGCATGGCAGCCCATGGCTCCCACCAGTTGACGGGCTGGGCACTGACATACCAGCAGCTCCGTGCCCTCTTCATCAAGAGGATCTTGTATGCCCGCCGCAGCACAAGGGGATTTCTTGCGCAAGTATAACAGCTCTCTTCTCTTGCTTAGCTTGAAGAGAGAATTGGGGGAACTGGTTTTGGGGGAAGAAAACCATAGGCAGAGGGGCGGGGGTCTCTGTGGAGTATGTTTGCCTGACGTTTCTGGGTTCTATTTCTAGATTGTGCTTCCAGCCTTCTTTGTTTGCATTGCCCTGTTCTTCAGCCTGATTGTCCCTCCATTTGGGAAATACCCAGCATTGCATCTGGAGCCTTGGATGTATGGTCCTCAGCTTACCTTTATCAGGTATGCTTGATTGATGATGTGGTATTCTTCATGTAGGTTTCAATGGGGTTTTTATCTTAACATTTACCACTTCTTATTTGCATCTCATTTCCCATCCCCTAGTGATGACTCCCCAGGGGACGCAGTCTCTGCCCGACTTCTAGAAGCCCTTCTGGACGATCCAGGTTTTGGCACCAAGTGCATGAGGGATGCTCCAGAACTGTGAGTACTCCTAACTTGTGTCTATGGGCTCTTTCTGGTCCTTCTTGAACCACAGAGCTTATCCTAGACTGCAAGGTGAATGTGTGTTTCCAGCAATCACATTCATGGCTCGTTGTGTGCAGTCATTACTGTGTGATCCTGATGTGGGTGGTATGGATGCTAACCTAAATCTACACTTTCTTCCTGTCCCATGCCTTGAGGGGTTCAGGAAACAGCCATGCCCTCTGACAACATCCCATGAACAAGGTTTCACGGACCCAGATTTGCCCCAGTTTCTGGTGGAAATCTTTGAAAATGGCAACTGGAGTATATCTAATCCATCACCGGAATGCAAGTGTAGCTCTCAGCAGTCCAGGAAGATGCTCCCAGATTGTCCTGAAGGGGCTGGAGGGCTGCCCCCTCCTCAGGTAACCTATGCGCTTTTGCTCCTTTGTTGCAATTACCCTTTGGTGATTCTCACTTTTTTCAATGTTGTCTAAGCCCATGGTGTCCACACTTTTCTACCTCCGCTGTAGTAGCTCCAGTAGCAGTTGTGTAACGTCTTGCACGATGATGATGATGATGATGATGATGATCACCACTCCCCATTCTAGATGCAGAGAATCACCGGTGATGTCCTTCAGAACCTCACAGGAAGGAACATCTCTGACTACCTGGTGAAAACTTACCCCAAAATAATACGCAAAGGGTGAGCCTTGTGGTTTGGGGATTTCCCTGTATACCACTTCAGGAACTTTTCATTGAAAAATGGTATATAAATACTTTTGATTGATTATGTAGATTATTAAATTGGGGTGTAATGCTAGCTTCTAGCCAAGCCATGTCAACATAGATTGTCATCATAGCAATTGAGGCACCTGATTTAGCACTGCTAAGTTCATGGTTCTAAATTTACCATGAAAACCAGAAATGGGTCATGATCGCATCCGAGAGCCATTCTGAGGTATGGGGAGAGGCCCACACAGTGGGCTGTGGGATCTCTGCACGCTCCAGAGGGCCACACTGATCCCATGTGTGTTCAAAAACCCCTTTTCAATGGCACTTTGATCTTGGAAGCACCATTTCTGCCTTCACACCCCCACCCCCTGTGCAAGTACTTAAAGAGATTCTTTCTTTGACAAAGTTTGTGAACCTCTGACCTATAGTGTTGGGTCAGAGATTCAATATATTTCTTGATCAAGCAGAACAGAGACATGTAGGTAATACTGAATCTGAAATGGCTGAACAAATTCTTTGATGGAAACCCTTCAGGATTCTGAGGTTCATAATGGCCTTCTTGCACAAACAAGATTTTTTGGCACCCATTGTCTTGCTTGAGGCAATATGTCAATTTTCCAATCTGTGACTAGCACAGGAAATGCCAATTTTTCTGCTACAACCCTCATCACTTTCAATAACATGCCCATCTTTCAGTCTCTCCTCCATCCTGAGGATGTTAGTAGTATAAGTGAAGACATCTGGTAGAGAGAGAGTGAGAGTGAGAGTGAGAGAGAGAGTGAGAGAGAGAGAGAGTGTTCATCAATCGAAAGATAAACTCAGCTTCTTAGAATGATGTTCCCTTACCACCTACTAACCTGGAGGTGTTTTCATATCAGTCTGCTGCAAAATTGCAATAATACATTGAGGAAAAATTAAAATTAATACAATGAATAGGCTGTGAGTTCCTTAATGGGTTACAGACTTAATTATTGTATTATACCATTTCTGTGATTTTTCGATATGGATATGCTGTAAGTTCCTGCTAACCTGGATGCTTCTATGTACCTCTTTTATCCTGAAGACTGTTTTGTCATCCTTCCTTCCATCCATTCATGTAACTTTTAACTTCCTTTCCCCTCTTTTAGGTTAAGATCCAAGAAATGGGTTAATGAACAGCGGTAAGTGGCTTTATTCTTAAAAAGTGGAGCTTATCTGGATTGATTGGTTGGAAATGGTTGAGCTTTTGGACTACTTTTTGGGGGAAGGCTTTTTTTGAAATTGGCTTCTGAAGGTATGTGAGTTCTGTAGGAGACCTGACTCATAGACCTGTGGAATGAATGATAGGACATGACATGAAGGGGATGACATGAAGCCTGATGTACTCATTTTATGAGGGGCCCAGTCTCTCCTGGTCCATTATTATTCCTCCTCACATACAAGATGTTGTCCATTTTTGGGGAATTGTTTTTCAAAACCACACTGTAAGGGAAAATGCTACCTTAAAACTATCTGCTGGCTTTCTTCTGTAAGCATTGTCCCAACCTAAAAACCTCAGCTCTAGGTTCTCCTCTCCTTTCAGGGAATGGAGGGCTCTTAATGTCTCATGAACCTCTCTCCTTCTCTCAAAGGTATGGAGGATTCTCATTGGGTGCTCAAAGTTCACAGGTCCTGCCATCTGCTGCGGAAGTGTATGGCACTGTGAAGGCGATCCGAAATCTAGTCAGTATTGCTAAGGTGAGACCTACTTTTGGGCTGACTAAGAAAAATAAAACTAGTTTGAGCCCCTTCAATGGACGAATTGAAATGAGTGCTCGGAATTTCACCTGGTACAAAAACTGGAATCCTTGCTGAGAAATGCAAGGCAATTACAAAAATCCTACATTGGTCTATGCATTGGTCTATTAAACACTCAGACAAACAGACTGGAGGAGATGGGCCACTTTATTAAATGATTATTAATCATTGGCATTCTTCAGTCTCGAAAGACTATGGTATCGTGCTCAGAAGTAGAGGTCCTAAAACAGCGTCTTTTATGACTGAACAGGCCAATTCGAGAGTGGCAATCCCTTCCACACTGAAGGCAGATACAGTCAGTCCCCTGCCCAGCCCCCAGATTTTGCTGTTTCCGGGACTGCCTCTTTGTCTCAGCCTGCTGAATGAGTGTGTCTTCGAACTGAAGAAGGCCATGCTGTGTCTTTTGCCTCCACACTGAACGATCAGAGGTCAAGGTTTCCCAGTTGTTGATGTCCATTCCCATGGCCTTTAGATCCCTCTTGCAGATGTCCTTGTATTGTAGCTGTGGTCTCCCTCTAGGGCGCTTTCCTTGTGCTAATTCTCCATACAGGAAGTATTTTGGAATCCGACCATCGGCCATTCTCACAACATGTCCAAGCCAGCGTAGACGTCGCTGTTTCAGAAGCGTGTACAAGCTAGGAATACCAGCACGTTCTAAGACTGCACCATTTGAAACCTTGTCATGCCAAGTGATGCTAAGAATACTTTGGAGACAGAGCATATGAAATGTGTTCAGCTTTCTCTCCTACCGCGCATGAAGGTGCCAAGACTCACTGCAGTAGAAGAGTGTGCTCAGGATACAGGCTCTATAGACCTGGATCTTTGTATGTTCTGTCAGCTTCTTATTTAGCCATACTCTCTTTGTAAGTCTAGAAAACATGGTAGCCGCTTTACTGATACATTTATTTAGCTCGGTATTTAAAGAGAGAGTGTTGGAGATAGTTGAGCCAATGTACACAAAGTCATGGACAACCTCCAGTACGTGTTCAGATATTGTAATACAGGGAGGTGAATCCACATCCTGACCCATGACTTGTGTTTTCTTCAAGCTGATTGTTAGTCCAAAGTCTTGGCAGGCTTTGCTAAAACAGTCTATAAGTAGTTGGAGGTGTTCGGCAGAGTGAGCAGTAACAGCAGCATCATCAGCGAAGAGGAACTCCCGCAAGCATTTCAGCTGGACTGTGGACTTTGCTCTTAATCTGGAGGGATTGAAGAGTTTTCCATCTGATCTGGTCCGGAGATAGATTCCCTCTGTTGCATTTCCAAAAGCCTGTTTCAGCATGACAGCAAAAAAGATCCCGAATAAATTTGGCGTGAGGACGCAGCCCTGCTTTACTCCACTTCGAATGTCAAAGGAATCTGATGTTAAGCCATCAAAAACTACAGTGCTCTTCATGTTATCGTGAAAGAATCTGATGATGTTGAGGAGCTTAGGTGGGCATCCAATCTTGGGGAGAATTTTAAAAAAGGCCTTCTCTACTAATCAGATCAAAAGCCTTCGTAAGATCTATGAAGGCTACAAAAAGTGGCTGTCTTTGTTCCCTGCATTTCCCCTGCAACTATCTAAGGGAAAATACCATATTGGTGGTGGACCTGTTGGCTCGAAATCCACACTGTGATTCAGGATAGATTCTCTCTGCAAGCACCTGGAGCCTCTTCAGTACAACGTGGGCAAGTAGCTTCCCTACAGCACTAAGAAGAGAGATGCCACAATAGTTGTTACAGTAGCCCCTGTCGCCTTTGTTCTTATACAGTGTGACGATATTGGCATCCTTCATGTCCTGTGGTACTCCACCTTCCCTCCAACAGAGACAGAAGATTTCATATAGTTCGGTGGGAATGGTTCCCCTACAGCACCTCAGGATTTCGACAGTGATGTTATCTTTCCCAGGTGCCTTGCCTGAAGCAAGGGAATCCAGGGCTGCGTTTACTTCTTCTAGAGTTGGTTCACTGTCAAGCTTCTCCAAGACAGGCTGGTGCTCGATGTTGTTTAATGCTACTTCAGTTACTAAATTTTCTCTGGAGTATAGTTCAGAGTAGTGCTGCACCCAGTGCACCATCTGCTGTGCTCGGTCCTGGATGACCTCGCCTGTAGCAGACTTCAGGGGGGCAGATTTCCTCACTCTTGGACTAAGGGCCTGCTTGATGCCATCATACATCCCCTTTATGTTGCCTGTGTCGGCAGCTACCTGGATCTGAGAGCAAAGCTGCAGCCAATAGTTGTTAGCACATCTCCTGGTGGTCTGTTGGACTTTGCTATGAGCAGCTTGCAGGACCTGTAGGTTGTGCTCACTAGAACAGGCTTTAAATGCAGTTAGAGCACCCCTCTTTTCCTCAAGGGCTGGCATCAGCTCTTCCGAGTTGGCTTCAAACCAATCTGCTGTCTTTCTAACCTCCTTACCCAAAACTGCCAATTATGATTATTAATAAATTATGATTATTAATAAATTATGATTATTAATAAATTATGATTATTATTAAATTATTAATAAATGATTATTAATAAATCATCAAATAATCAATTAATCAAATTATTAATCAGCAAACCTTGAACTTGAACTTGACTTGGGTTAACTTAAGACCCCAACGTCTGCCACATGGCTAGGGGGGAGAGAGCTGACAGGATTGGGCCCCTAAGTTAACCTGGGTACCAGGGTTGGTGTGCACAAAATTGGGCCTTGCACCCCACCGGGGGCTCCGCCCCCAACTACCCCTCCCCCAATCGTGGGGAGTGGGTCTGGTCCAACCAGTCCTAGTTTTCTGCTCCCATCCCACCAGGGATTAAGAGCTTCCAACAGGCTCTTAACAGGCGGCATGGGGTCTTCCAACAGGTGGCATGGGGTCTGAGGGTGATTGTTGGGGGACCCACCCCACCACTGTGCCCCATTTGACCATGATTGCACATGAAGCCAGACCCATTTTTCGACCTGTTCACCTGCATCCCCTGGCCTAAAGTGACCAGAAAGGGCAAGGATAGTCTGAAGTAGGCGAAAAAACTACCATCCACCAGCCAATCAGGATAGCAGCAAAAAATTCCTACTCAGCTCCAAAAGGCAAGCAGCAAAGCCCAGACTATCCTTGAGGGTGGGATGGGTGGGTGTACGCTTGCCCACACACAAAGAGGGCGAGCCTCCTCTGCTCAGTCCTTATGAAGCCAACCTTTTGGCTCCACCCTCCCTTGGAGGGTCTCACCTGTGTGGGTGGAGCTGTGTTTTCCTGACCTGTGAGCCAAAAGCGAAACCTGCCTATCTGCATTATGTCGTCATTCTCACACCTGTAGCATATAAGGACAGTAATGGGTATTGCTTCAACATCCTGATGTTTATATTAGAAATAAGAGGGTTTCTCTCATTCTGTTCTTTAGATTTTTTTTTAAAAATTGCTACATGCTGGATACTTCTTTTTGTTCCTCTTTTTAAAATTTCTAAATTTTATTTAGAAAGTTCTGCTTGCCAGAACTTTCAGTTTATGTACATTTCTTCTCCCACTCTGTGTTATCCATACACACATACATATTGATAAAACACTCCAAGAAGCAACTGAATCTGGTTGAAGGTGATCAAGATACTTGTGATATGTTTTATCTTATCATATGAGCATCCCTCATGTTTGCTCCTGAGCATTGGTAAAACACTGCACAATGTGATTTTAGTTGTGTATATAGTCACATTCAGGACTTCTCTTCGTAGTGTTTTATTAATATATGCCTCATTAAGGAAATAAGATATCAACTGTACTTGTACAAGTACTCTGAATAAATTTGAGTGTTTCTTCCAGTCTTGAACTATTGCAATCCCAATGTGCCAATACTGATTTTTCAATATTCAGTGACAATTGTTTGTGCTTTCCTCACTGCAGTTCGAATATTTAATTAATATTATGTGATGTCAGAGCAAATCAGCTGATGGGGATTGGGGATGTACCACTGAAGCATAATCATCTTTCACTCTTGTTATTATGTGCCATATATATAGTATACATACAGACATTCAGTTAGCTTATTCATGAATAGCTTATTCATGTTCTTTATTTCATGGTTCTTTTCACCAAATCTTCAAAACAAGGAACTTGCATTTGTAACTCATGTTTCTAGTCCTCTTTGCTCCCAGCTGGGCCATCTTTTCTGCACCTTCTAAAAGTTAAAGTGCAGGATTAAAACTTATCTTTTAATTATTTGTATCCACAGGACAGTTCTCTAGACAGGCTTCTGAATAACCTGACCAGTGTTGTTGATGGGCTGGACACACAAAAGAATGTGAAGGTTTGTACATGTCCAGAATTACTAAAACTGAGAAGGAAACTGTCAGTGATGTGTAACACTATACAGATTTCTGGTATTGCTACATTTGGAATACTGTGAAAAATTGTATCTCTCACATTTAAAAAGGTTAAAGATTAAACTGAGAAATATGCAGAAATGGGGAACTGAGATGCTCAAGGAGTTGGATACCTTCCTTAGGGGAGAAAGACTGCAGTGTTTTGGGCTTTTAAATGCCAATTAATAAGCTAATTAAAATGGAATAATGATAGATGGTTATTAAATGATGTGTGACATGGGAAAGCTAATAGAGGAAGTGTTTTCCTCCTAACTTTCTTATTATACTAGAACTCAGAGCCATCCACTGTAGTTTATGGTTAGTGGAATCAGGATACAGAGTAGGGAGAAATTGTTCTTGAAATGCATAGCATTATTATTAGTATTATTATTAATAATAATAAAAGCAGGCCTCCGTCAGTCTTGAAAGACTATGGTATCATGCTTGGCACTGCATACACTGCATGCGAAGCACGAAAGCCTGGGTTGTATTGTTATGGAGGATAGGCTGTTACCCAAGCAGCAAATCCCCCCTCTCCACGCCACTGAATTAGTCCAATGGAAAGGCAGAGCCAATACGATTGGATCCAGCTGGTGTCGCAGAGCTGGGCTAAGGACAGGAGCTCACCCTGTCTTGTGGGGCCAACCCGGGTCTCGAACCCTGGCCTGCGCCTTAACCGCTTGCGCCATCCACAGCCCACAATAATATATTCATAAGGGCTGTATATTATGGGATAAATTGTTTTCTCACCCTCCATGGGTGGTGTATGTATGTTATCCTCAATCTCAGGTCCTCTACCAGAGGCCTGAGAGTTTGAGGGTTCTGTGCAGTATCTTAGCTATTCCTAGCAATGCGCTTTTCTGGATCGAGTGTTGTTATGTACTTCCTGGGATCTGTTGGAGCCATTCTTCAAGCTTGGATGTCACAGCCCCTAGTGCTCCAATCACTATTGGGATCACATTCACCTTCACTTCACAGTCCCTGCAGTGCTTGCTGTTGCCCACTCCTTCCCCCGGTACCTTTCAGTGCCTGGTTCCTGTTAATTCCCAGCGCAGCTGGCCTATTGGTGCCCAATGGATGCTGGTGCTCACTGCTGGGTGCCTGCCGCCAGTGCCCAGCTCCTGGCATCAACCCACAAATATTCTGGAAATTTTACTCCTGTGATGGCAGGTTCATTGTACTAGTGTGTATACATTTCAACCAAAAATGTTGAAAGTGGTTTGGAGGGGAAAAAATGAACAAATGGTTGTTTAGCTTGTGGACTGAGATGATTTTTCCAAATGTATTAGACCAGGTTAATGAGGGAATGGGTTTAACAGTAATCAAATTGAGACTCTCAGGTCCTGGTACTCTGGATAAATATGCATGACTTGCTTTTATGTTTTGCATTTGGGGACTCCCTAGAAACTTCCTGATGGCCACTTCTGGAAACTGAATAGATGGAGCTTTGGTCCAATCTAGGAGAATTATTTTTAATTCTTGCTAAACAGAATCTCAATTTCATAGGCAGTCTACCTGTGAATACCTGTGAATCCCCCCCCCCCCATTGCTGTCCCCAGGTCTGGTTCAACAACAAGGGCTGGCATGCCATGGTGTCCTTCGTCAATGTAATGAACAATGGGATTCTCCGGGCCAATCTCCCTCCTGGCATCAACCGTTCACTTTATGGCATCTCCACTTTCAACCATCCCCTCAACTTGACCAAAAAGCAGCTCTCAGAAGTAGCCCTGTGAGTAACATCTGAATTAGACAGCAAGTGGAAGGCACTGTTAAAGTGTTTCTGCTGGTCAGCCAGTACCTCCCAGGGTTTAGGGTGCGATGGTGTGATGGCATGGAATTTTCACAAACATCCCAGTTGGTGTTGGGGCAGAAGGGATGAAGAACAAGCCCTCAGAGAATCTGGAAATTAGCCCAGCTTCAGTAACGGAAATGAATTTGGGGCAATTAAACCTTCTTTAGGGCCTATTTAGAGGATAGCGTTGCTATTCAGTGTTCCACCCTTACTTCTTATGAAGGTCCATCTTATCACTATACCCCTTGGTATATAGGCCGCCTTGGGTATCCTTTTTAGGTAGAAAGGCGGAGCATAAAACAAATAAATACCCAGTAATCAGTTTAATTCCACTCATCCACTCCACTCAGGCAAGCTCACTGTCCACAATGCACTCATTAGTTGATGGAACACATAAGACAAATGTTAAGTGCTAGAATGCCATTTGCTGCATTAACATGCATTAGGAGGTGTGGGGAGAAAAACTGTTACTGAGCATAGCAGGTATTTCATTTTCTTTCTGAGTGGGCTGCTTCCAAGCAAGAGCTCTAAGAATCTGCGTGTGTGTGTGTGTGTGTAGCATTGGAGAGAGACTATGAAGGGAAGCTCCCAGCTGCCAGGCTGTGCTGCACGGGCAGTGGGTGTTGCACATGGGTTTTTTGCACAAGAGGGTGTTGCACTGGGGACTAGGTTAGAAATATTCTTGAAATTTTACTTCCGCAATGTGGGTACATTGTGTGTGTGTGTGTAATATACGTGTATGGATGCCTCTGGTTCCTATGCTCCTCACTGGCTGATCTAGACTTGCTTCTGGGCCTCTAGGGCTGACAGCAAGCTCCTTTGGGATCTGAGAATTGAATGTCATTGAGACAGTCTTTGCTGAGGCCTGACAGTATGTACTTGCTACAGTGGAGAACAGAGATTGTTAGTCAAATACAAGCTTATTGTATTTGATAATGATGCTCATTGACTGATTTCTCTTTCTTTTTTCCCCACACCACACCACACCCTCTTCTTGGGCAGGATGGCTACCTCAGTGGATGTGCTGGTTTCCATCTGTGTGATGTTTGCATTGTCCTTCGTCCCTGCGAGCTTTGTCCTCTTTCTCATTGAGGAACGAGTCAGCAAAGCCAAGCACCTCCAGTTTCTCAGCGGCATGAAACCTGGAGTTTATTGGCTGGGCAACTTTGCCTGGGATATGGTAGGCTGAAATGTTGCAATATACAACTGGATCAAGCTTCCTTTTTGTGCAGTGTTTTGTCAGCTTGCACATGTGTTATCAGTAAAACAATACTCAGAAATTGATCTTGATCTAGTACAAGTGCATACAAAATACTTGATCTAGTACCATTGCATGCAGATTCTTTTGTATTTTCTTAAAGGGGTAATGCAGAGCAAGGTGGAGAAAATGATACATTAAGGATTATGGCAAAGTACTCATTCACAGTGTTTGGTCCAAAATTAATAAATAAAATGTGGAGCAGAATAGCAATTCCTAGCACAGGATTGTGTACACAGGCAGAATGACTGCTGTGTTGAGGCTAGGCTGGTTATTAAGCCTAGGCCATGCTTCCACAACCTGTGGCCACAATGAGCTTAAATTGCCAAATCTTGTTCAATGTGGAATCCTGCCATAAGCCATCATGGCACAGTGTGGGGATCAAGAAAAGCATTAATGGAAACAAGATCAGGTAATTTGGAATTCTAAAATTTGATGGGACATTCAGAAAAGAATTTTGGAAGCTTTCCTTATGGAGATAGGAGAAACTCCATTCTCCTTGGAGTGAAGAGAAGGGGCTCCTTTTAAAGATCACTCCCCAGTTTGTTTGTTTTTTTAACAGAGATGGTTAACTGCGCCTTTTCTCTTCCTACAGTGTAACTACCTTGTCCCAGCTTTTCTGGTGGTGTTGATATTCATCTGCTTCCAACAACAGTCATATGTGTCCTCTGCCAACCTCCCTTCCTTGGTTCTGCTATTGCTCCTCTATGGGTAAGACATGGTGTCAGACCATGCTGACATGTCAGACCAATCCTTGACAAAAGAGGGGTAGACTAGGGACCCATTTATGACAAATCTGAGCTGATTTTATCAGTTTTTGATAAACCATGTTTCTTTCACAATGGGTAAAGAAAATGGGGAGCTTGCCAATGGAGGCAGCAGCACTGGTCATCCCAGGAAGTGCTGCCACTATATTTCTCCTTCCAGAATCCCGCTCCAAGCAATACTACTTTGTCGTAAAGCATTGTTTGTAGAAGCAATAGAAACCCCTAGTGGCTTAGGGTAGTACACCTGTATCTTTTTCCTCTCATTTCTTCTCATAGCAATCTGTGTGGTAGATTAGACGGAGAGGGGGTGATTGTTCCAACATTACCCATTAAGCTTCATTTCTGAATAGTGATTTGAATTCAAGTCTTCCTTTTTCAATAGATTAATCACTACTCCACATAGGCTCTCCAAGTCCTGAAGTGTCATCCTTAGGTGTTGCTTTTTGTTGGCAACTACTGGCATTGTTGTCCAACAGGAACAGGTTCTGTTTTTTTCTCTTCTTCCACCTAATTGTCTCTTTTTTCCACTTACCTTCAGTTGGTCCATCACCCCGCTAATGTACCCAGCCTCCTTTCTCTTCGGTGTCCCCAGCACAGCCTATGTGGCACTGACATGCATCAACCTTTTCATTGGCATCAATAGTAGCATTGCAACATTTGTCCTAGAACTCTTCACTGACAAGGTGAGCCATTATGCCCTTCCTTCCCTGCACAGGAACAGGAGAGCAGGGCAGGATTGCACCTTGTGCCTATTTCAGAGTCTGGTGTCAAGACTTCATCATAGACAACATGCACTGGACAAACAACTGGGAGGATTATTGCCTTCATGCCCTCTGTATGGGTTTTCTGGAACCATTTTGTTGGTTACCGGGTAAAGTAAGATCCCAGACCTAGGAAAGCTTTCACTGAATCTATATACAGTATATAAAACTGAAAAGTCAATGACTGACTGACTGACTGACTGACTTCCTATATGTATCCCCTTCCTGTATGTGTTCCTATTTTCCCTTCACCTGTATCTGAAATCAATAAAATCTTTAAAAATTGAAAGCTGATAAAACCCAGCCTCCAGGTGCCCAACAGTGCTCAACCATGCCCAGGAAGGCCCACAAATATTCTTAAAATTTTATTCCTGCAATGGCAGGTAAATTTTGCTAGTTCTTAATAAAAAGATAAGCTCATGAAGGGCTTTTGGCTGTCAACAGCTGTTTGCCATAATAATTAAAAAGAACATCCTTGTGCAGAGTCAGTCTATCTTAGAGAATCAGGTGCTAGGGAGGGCTACTTGCCCTGCTGCCTATAGACTTCTGGGAGATCACTGTTGGAAGCAGAGTGCTGCACTATAATGGCCCTTCTGGTGAGGTGCAGCAAGGTCTAATGTTGGTTAAATGGTGAGTAGATCTGGTTGGTTAAATGGTTATTTAGGTCTCCAAATCTGTGCCTTATAGGGCTTTAAAGATTAAGAACATGTCCCAGTTCAGGCACGGAGCTGAGAAGTTTGCACGTCCAAAGGGCCAGCTTCTCTAGATTACCGTACGTGTTTTTATTCCTAAGCAGAATCTGAATGACATCAACAAAATCCTAAAGAAAGTCTTCCTCATTTTCCCACACTTCTGTCTTGGCCGGGGACTCATAGACATGGTGAAAAACCAAGCAATGGCAGATGCTTTTGAGAGATTTGGTAAGTAATCGGGGTTTTATTGGAATGTGTCCGGGAAGGGGAAAATATTATTTAAAAGTTATTCATATAGTTCATTCCCAAACAACATCTGCAATAATGTATTGCAAATTATTCATTTAATGATATTTAACATTTATATAGAGTTTATATAGTGCATTCTGAGTGTTCCGACTACCTTGTATTATCCTGAGGTTGCCCTGATGTTATCTTCCTTCCTGGTCTAGATCCACCTGCCTGGGTCCACACTGCTTGCGGCAAGCTCCCATGCACCTAGTGGAAAGCCCCCTCCATGCAGCTGGCAGAAAGTCCAGTAATCCTCCAGAAATGAGGGGAGCTTTGCTTCCCATACCTCCACAGTGTATTCTGAAGTGCTGCATGCACTTCCTCTATGTATGAAAGTACTTATGAACTGGTTTGAAGATCACCCCCACTCTCTATGTTAGAAAGTGTGTATGAACTGTTCTGAATTACTTCATAAGTTCTGTCTCTGATATATTCATTTATGTAAATACTAGCGAAATGTGTACCCGCGTTGCAGGAGTGACATTCCCCCATATGCCATCCTCCCATGTGCATCAGTTCCCCATGCTCATCAGTCCCCCATGCGCAACTTCCCCCATGTGCATCAGTCCCACGTGCAACATTCCCCACATGCACCATATTCCCATGTGCATAAACCCCCATGCGCAACATCCCCATGCACAACATCCCCCATGCGCATCAACCCACCACGCACAACATCCTCATGCGCATTTTCCCTTGCGCAGCATTCTCCCCAGCGCAACCACTTCCTCCAAACAACATTCCCCCAGTGTACCAGGCACCAAGCACCAAATTGGCTGGATGTTATTCAGTCTCCCATATTAAGTATAGGACAAAAACATGCTGCACCCCTTTTCAGCCCATTAAGGGTTAAATTTCTCTACATCAGTTCTTGGTGAGTGTTCATGTAACAGAAGGAACACCCTCCCTGAATTTCAGGCTTCTAGGTCTGGGGGTTGGGGCAGAATGTTGATGAGTCATCAATTCTTCAATGCAAAGTATAGGGAGGAAAACGCGTTGCGCCCCCTTTTCACCCCCTTCTGGTTGGAATTTCTGAAAACCGGTTCTTAGTGCACCCCTCTGTCATGGAAGGAACACCCACCCCAAATTTCACGCTTCTAGGCCTGGCGGTTTTGGCAGGGCGGTGATGAGTCAATGAGTGAGTCAGTGAGTGAATTTTCTCATATATATATATATATATATATATATATATATATATATATATATATATATATATATATATATATATATATATATGTATTGATATGAAAATTTATTCGAATTTGAAATTTAAATCATTTTAAATTTTATCCTACTCCCAACACATTCTCAGAGAAATGATATGGTCTTCCTACTGGAAAGGTAGGACCTTGGGTGATCCAAGATCAAATTCCTATTCAATAGTAAACCTCATGGAGAGACTTTGGCCAAGTTGCACTCTCTAAGGCTACAATGCTAAGCTCCATTTAGGCCAGCATAAGTCCTGTGCTGACCTGGGATGTCACAAAAATGCCATAAGGTACTTCTGCTTCACTCCTGGGTGGGGTTACGTCAGCGCACAGGTATACACCAATCTCTCACACTTTCATGGTATGCTAGGTGAGTTATGCCAGCCTAAATTGGTTAGGATTGTGCTCTTAGAGCACAATCCTAACCGTGTCTACTCAAAAGTAAGCCCCATTGCGTTCAATGGGTCTTACACCCAGGAAAGTGTCTTTAGGATTGCAGCCTTAGTCTTATCCATCTCATAGGGTTTTGTGAATATAAAATGGGAAGGAGGAAATAATCATTTATGATTTGGGAGAATTAAAAACATAATGTAAAGAATAGAATAGAATTTGAAAAATTCTTTAATCCTGCCTTATGGAAAGACATGATTGGATTACTGAAAATATCTTTTGTCTCTTTCTGTCCACTGGAGGGTTTGTTTTGTTCATCTTCCTTCTTTCCTTACACAGGAGACAAACGGTTTATATCTCCGCTTAGTTGGGAGCTGGCTGGGAAGAATATGTTTGCAATGGCTGTGGAGGGAGTTGTGTTTTTCCTCTTCACCATCCTGGTGCAATACAAATTTTTCATCCATATCCGGTGAGAACCTACCACATGTTCAGCAGACAGTTTCCTTGAGATGAGAACCTAAATTTTCCTTCTACCTGTTAAAGGTTGTGTTCCCACAATTGGGATGTAAACAATTGTTATTCCTATGACATGATCTGGGTATATGGTGTTTTCCTGAGTAATCTGAGCAAGCAGGACACAATCCTTGCCCCTAGAAGTTTACAATCTGGATTTTGTTTCTTTTTGTTTTCAATTCTTCCAAAGCCCAGAAATTAATCAAGCCCCTGTTTTCCCTTTAGACCCTTTGCTGTCACTCTTCCCCCTCTGGGGGAGGAAGATGAGGATGTGGCCAAAGAAAGGAAGAGAGTTACAGGTGGAATGCAGAAGGGTGACATCTTGGTGCTGCAAGACCTGACAAAGGTGAGAAGGCATGTCAGATGGGCAGTGGAGCTAGTAGTGGGGCTGGTTGCCGCCAGTTTGGGATTTTAAAAATACTTAGGTGGAACTTGAAGTTTTTTTGGCAACTAAACTAGACAGCTTGGGACTATCTGCCTTATATCAATATTTGAACTGTGAGCATCTTGGGGCAGGAATCTTGAGTGTCCTGATCAAGTGGGAAATGATACCTGAAAATCAAAAGTTACTGTTTGCTTCCTCCTTACTCCAGCTCCAATATTCAGGCTAACTTTAAGCTCCTTGGGAAACAAACAATGTGAAGGGTATATCTGAAGTGTGAACAATTGCTGTGTCTGAAAGTAGTATCCCTCCTAAAGTAGTATCCTTCCTAAGAGCAGCATCAGCAAGCAGGCGGACAGAGATGGGCATGCCTCACCATCTGTTGACTGAGGCAACCTCTTTAGTTGGTCTCATGGATGGGCTGGCCCTGAACACAGTACAACACACATGAAGATAATACTAAGGAGAATAATCTCTCTAATCACAGATTCTAATAATCACAGATTCTCTCTAGCTCTTGGGGTCTGCAATAGTCTTGATGCCTGCTAATAACTCAGCCCAAGTGTGTCAGATTTCATATGCAAAATTTTATGTCGCGTTCTATGAAGTTGGATTGTTAGTCTGTCCAGCTCTGTATTGTCTATATTAATTGGAAAGAACTCTTCAAAAGTTCAGATGGGGTCATCAATGGCTGTGTTTATCTGGAAGTCCTCCATTGGGTGATGAATGTGTCAGTCTCTCTAATTAGTCCGTCCATTCCACTCATAGGTGTACCCAATGAGCAAAAAGCCAGCAGTGGATCGTCTGTGTGTGGGAATCCCTCCAGGAGAGGTAAGATGAATGGCTTTCTCTGAGATTGTCCCTGCTGGTTGAGACCAAAGTCCCATCCACTTCAGTATCCTATTTTCCAACAAGATGCCAAAATTCATCCAGACAGCCAATTAAGCAGGGCATGTAAGCATCAGCTCTTCCCCTGTTGATTATCTCCCGTATTTGGGATTTGGAGGCAGATCCGTCCTTCACCAGCCTTGGTTTTCTTGAAACACCTCCTGAGTTAATTGTGTCTTGTGACAGTAATATCCATAAGTACAAGAAATGTACAGAACCTCTCTGGAGAAGGTGATCCAAGTGCCATGTGGGCTTTGGAAGTGGAGGATGAGAACATGAGAGCCTATCTGTTATTAACTCCTTTGACAGTGTTTTGGTCTCCTGGGTGTGAACGGTGCTGGAAAGACATCAACTTTCAAAATGCTTACTGGAGATTCAGAGGTGACCTCTGGCAAAGCCTTTCTGAAAGGGCACAGGTCAGTGATGCGGATCCCCAATAGGAAGTTCAGAGAAAGTCTCTTAGCTCAGTGGTAGAACAAATGTTTTGTATGGAAAGGTGCTTGGTCTGATTCCTGCCAATATCTTCAGGTGCATGGATTAGATAGCAGGTCATGGGAAAGGTATCTCTCTACAAGGCATCTTGAAGAGCAAACACAGAGTACCCAATTCTGTATTAGATGGACTAATGGCTTAATTTTTAGGTCACTGTCTTTCACAGGGGATACAGGGAAACAATATATTGCTCATGTTGCATTAAAGCCACAACTCATGCAGACTTTCTTGGAAGTTAATTGTCTTGAACACAGCAGGCCTTATATTTGAGTAAGCATGCACAGTTTAGCACTCTAACATTTCTTTCATATTGATCTGAGATTTTTTAGCCATTTTTTCTCTCTCAGTGTTTATCCATTTGTTTGCAAAGTACAGTGGTACCTTGAATAAAGAGCATTTTGTATAAAGAGCAAAATTTTTGACTTGCTTACAGAGCACTGTCTTCAATAAAGAGCACTTCTGAGGAAGTTTGGAACAGGCTTCCATGGCAAGGGATCTCACAGGTGGGACGAGGAGACTAGCTTGAGCTACAGTGGGGCCCTGGGCAAAGTTTGGAATAGGCTTCCATTGCCAGGGAACTCATGGGACATCCGGGGGGAGCAGCCTGAGCCAGGTCTGTATGTGGGATGTGTTTGTGGCAGCGTGGAAGGTGTGCCTTCAATGTTCTAGTGCTGCTCCCCGTCAGCAGCTTGGGAATGTTAAAGTTGCACAAAAAGACAATAGACTCCATTGAGCCAATGGATAGCAGTGACTCCATTAGTGATTGTGAAAGGGCACAATCTTAACCATGTACTACTCAGATGTAAGCCCCATTGTGTCCAATGGGTCTTACTCCCAGGAAAGTGTCTTTAGGATTGCAGCCAAAGTCATCCCCTCTCTGTAACCCTCACACCAGCCATGAAGGTTTTCAAAGGTACAGTACAGTTCAGTACTGTACAGTATTTTCTTTGCTGCAGTGTTGTGTGTTATTGCAGTGCTTTGTACAGTGTTATACTGCAGTGTTTGTAATCATTTTTATAAACAGTTAATATTTTTATATGAATATTTTTTGGGTTGTGGAACCAATCGTCTGAGTTTCCATTATTTCCTATGGGAAAATCGGCTTCACTTAAAAAGAGTTTCACTTAAAGAGCATGCCTCTGGAACAAATTAAGCTCTTTAAGTAAGGTGCCACTGTACTGTATAACGATCTAATGCAGTAGTTTGAGAGGAAAAGACCTATTTTTAAAAATGCTTTATTCTGTCAGTGTATGGTGTATTGTTATTTTCCACTGACTAATTTCTTCCAACAGTGTGCTGAATGACCTTCAAGCTGTCCACCAGAACATGGGCTATTGCCCCCAGTTTGATGCCATCAATGACCTTCTGACAGGCCGTGAGCACCTGGTATACTATTGCCGTCTGCGTGGGGTTCCTGAGAATGAAATTTCTGGGGTAAGAGTGATGGGTGAAATCGCTGAGTATGTGCAGAGAACCTTTTGGTTTAGTAGCTTTTAATGACACTATTGTTGACTTCTTGCCCCTCAGGTGGTCCGATGGGGACTGTTGACATTTGGCTTGACACAGTATGCAGACAGACCCGCTGGCCGGTACAGCGGAGGCAACAAGCGCAAGTTGTCCACAGCCATTGCACTCATTGGAGCCCCACCTGTTGTCTTCCTGGTCAGTCCTGTGGGATAGCAGTGTTATGGAATTGTCTGCCTTTGTAGCTCCTTGAACCTAGGGGAGTTCATGCAAAAATTCCTGTATATAATTTCTTGGTTATGCTTCCAGGATGAGCCAACAACAGGTATGGATCCGCGGGCAAAGCGTTTCCTTTGGAACTGCATTCTCACCATGATCAAGGAGGGCAAGTCCGTGGTGCTTACATCTCACAGGTTAGAGGAGAAACTTGAAAAATCTCTGCCCACTCCACCTCTTCAAGTTCTTTCTTAGCCAGATGTTAACTTGGCAAAGGAGTTATGATTGAAAACTTTTTTCTTGATAAGAAAAGTTTCTTTAATTAAGATGATAACATGTTTTTAAGGAAAATATTTTTATTATCTTACAATCACCATATAATAGTAAGCACTATCTTGGGAAAGGCTTTCCTCATTCACTCGTACAAAGTAATGAATGCCTCTTCTGAGTCAGTATCTATTGTGTCACACATCAATATGATGTGTCACACCATCCCGGAAAAAACATTTTCTTTCTCTCACGCATAGGCAGGCATCCCTCTTCTGAGACGATACATGTGCACTTGGCAAGAGCTATCTTGGAAGAGGCATTCCTTCTCCTTTCTAACAGCAGTATTATCTCTCCCAGATTATGATGTATGCTGCGATGTACGTATGCATCACCTAAAACCAAAGTATAGTTGGTCTTCAAAATGGTTGTTTAAGTGGTATGCTGTTTGCAAATTAATTCAATTCATTATTTAGTGAATATGATTTTTACAGTTGGGCAACAGCTTGAGGGAGACAGGAAAATACATGTCATGTCAAAAACAGGGTGGGAAGCAGAGTATGATCACCATTTCGGTGCAGCTGGAGCCTTGGGTCCACCAGGTTCAGGATTGGACTGCCCAGGTTCCTCATCCTGTTCTTGTCTTGCAACATTATTTTCAACTTGGCCCAGTGAATTTTCTTGTGTATATCCTTGTTTATTGACTCTGAGAGCTGGATATGATTTCTCTGGTTGTACTCTGACATCCTAGTCACTACTTGGTTGTCTCAAGTGTTTATTCTGCAAGAGCCCTTGTGACTCTTTCTGGAACTGACCCTAGACTGCTGTCCAAGTCTGACCCTACAATCCAGAGTAACTACAGGAGCATGTAAGAGACATTATGTGCACCTGTAGTTACTGCACTACCTAGTGAAAACCGATGGGAAATTCATATTGAAATCCAGAGTAAATTGTTCTTACACTGGAGCAAGGACACCCCGTAGTTACTCTGGATTGCGCCCTAATTATCTTCAGCGTGGCCCAGATATCACAAAGCTGAATGTTAGAGCTTTAATCTGGCTTTTGCTCAAAAAGTCTGTGGACAGTTTTGGGAGGAGGAAGAGCGAGTAAAAATAATGTGGGATGAGAAAGGCTAACTGCTCTTTTTCACTCTTTCTGTCCTGGCAGTATGGAAGAGTGTGAGGCTCTCTGCACCAGAATGGCCATCATGGTAAATGGACGGTTCCAGTGCTTGGGGAGTGTTCAACACCTCAAGAACAGGTGGTGATGATTGTCTTTGAATAGAACAGGGCATTCTGTACAGATAATGTACACTACTACAGTGCTTAGATGCTTTTCTGTTTGCATTTAATTTTTCTAATTTAAATGCTTTGAACTAAAGTTCGGTTAGTTCAGAGCATAAGCCTTTCTGTATATTGTGCAACATCTAAGATATTTTACATTAACACTGACAAAATCTTCAGTACCCATATAATCTTCTGAATACTCCTTTTCCAGAAAACAAAAATTTCTGTTTCAAGAAACTGGAATGTTACACTATAAAGAGTGTATATTATCCAGAGCGTAATGGACATTTCTATCTCCTGATATACGGGGATGCTCCACTTATTGGATGGGTTAGGGACCGGAGCACTGTCCAAAAGTGAAAATTGTTGAAGAGTGGAACCCAATCTTTTTTAGTTTATAAATGTTGCTTTCAGTGCTTTTTTAGTTAGCAAATTTCAAATGCCCCTTTTATCTTGCAAATTCTTGCTACCACACATAGATTTCTGCAAATGGATTCTCACTAACTCCTTCGGGAATGAGAGTAGACGAGGAGCTATAACATGGGGAGGGCAATTTTGGCCTTTAGAACAGCAGAGAGAGGTTGAAAGAGCTGAACATGCCTTGAATGAATGAGTCCTGGGTATAATTGAAAGGTATTAAAAGAGTGGATTGTCAGAAAACAAACCGTCAGGAAATGGGAAATAGCTGTAGTTCCATCACCTAGAAGGCTCTGTATTTGTGGTGTTAAATCATTGTGGTGTTAGTTATATTGCTAATTATCCCTCAGAACGTCTATCCAAAGCTATCTGTCAGAACTTCTATCCAAAACTTGATGTTCATTTGCATTTCCACCAATCATGCAAGAACCAAATAGCTTTCATTATTTCACTTCCCAGAAGACAGAAACCAGCTTGCTTTTTCAACAGTGCAAAATAACTATGGAACTCACTGCTGCAAGATGTGACTGATGTGAAACAAAGTTTTAAGGAATTAGTTGAATTGGGGAGGAGGGAGGTCTCTCAACAGTTGTTAAGTCATGATAGCTGTATGGAACATCCATTTACAGGGGCAGTCTATACATGGGGGGAACAGTAGCTATTGCCTTCACACTGTGCTTATGAACATCCCTGATAAATCTAGTTGGTCATTGGGGGAAATAACATTTTAGACTAGATAGACCTTGGGTCTGATCCAGTGGGGTACTTCTGATGATCTTACCACATTCTTGCTAATGTTCTCAGAATCTTCATAGAGGGTGAAGGCAAACATTGCATTTTCAGAGAAGTGGGGTCAGTGCCCCCATTTCAGTGAATTCAGAAGTCCCTTGCTGTGTCATAACCAGAATGACCAATTAATCTGCCTACTTCCTCTAGATTTGGAGATGGCTATACCATCATCCTCCGGGTCTCAGGTACGAATCCAGATCTGGGGCCTGTGGAAAAGTTCATCCAGGATTCCTTCCCTAGCATCATTCTTAAAGAGAAGCACCATTGCACTCTCCAATACCAACTGCCCTCTCGCAGCTGCAAACTGGCCAAGATCTTCAGCATTCTTTCAACAAACCAGAATATTTACAATATTGAAGATTACTCTGTGTCGCAGACAACCCTTGACCAGGTAGGGCCAGGATGGTCAAAATAAAGTCAAAACATTAAATTCTTTTGTGTACACTAATGTGTCAAACCACTGATGGGATCCATTTTTCTCTCTCCTTCTCTCAGGTGTTTGTTCACTTCGCCAAAGACCAAAGTGATGAGGACCACCCTGGGGAAGTGCCTCCCACCACCTGCCATGAGCTCTCCCCTCGCCGTTTGTGGCGAATCACCAGGTTCTTGCAGGATAAAAATATACAAGAGACCAGAGTCTGAGATATTGGACAACAATGGAATACCATGTCAGGGTGGAAATTATGAGCATCTCCTTGGACTTCTACCAACATTGCTGAACCTCATGTCTGTGTGTTTACAGAAATTGCCTTCCCCAGGTTGTGAATGTAGGGGATTCTAGCTACTGATCCTTAAATTATTGGATGGTCTGGAAGAGAGAAAGTTCTCTGTCATTGATCTCTTGAGAATGGAGAAATATACTTCACTATCCCAAGCCTATAAGAAGCTGCCTTCTACCCTTGACCCTTGAGTTAGGCCATTAGTACATGTAAGCCATTATTACATAATGGCAGCGAATCTTTGAGGTCTCAGGAACGCTCATTCCTATCACTTTCTTCTTGATCCTTTTTTAAACTGGAGCTGCTAGCACTGAACCTGGGACCTTCTGTATGCAAGTGCATGTTCTATCTTTGAGCATTGCCCTCAGTCCCAAGTTGACATGTCTTTAAACAGGTTTCCAGCTGCTTTAATTGGCCATGGCTATTTTGCATAAGAGACTAGGAGTGTTCCTTGCACTTTCTGCAAAAAAGATATTTCCTATCACTATTTGGAGGCAAATAAAGTTAGTTTAGCTTAAGGATGTAATGCAGATGCATCCAAATTGGACTGAAGGTTCCTTCCAGGACTGCAGGCCAGTGAGTGAGAGAATATTAATATTTGCCTTAGTAAGCACTGTCGTTCTCATACTAGTATAGAATCCTAAATGCTACATATAGTCTATTATCCAAACCACGCAACCATCTCTGGTCACCAGCCTGTGAACTGCTTACAGCAGGTTGGCAATGCAACAGTCACACCTTCCTTCCCATCTTTGCATGGCTGGTGATATCAGTGGGTGTCACTCTCATTGTATTGAATAAACACAGAGCTTTAGAGGTAGACCCTAGATCTGATGCACATTTGACCTGAGAAGTCTACATGTTCTGGTGTCTTTACTCCATGCTGGTCTTGGCCTTCCAGAAGCTGTGATCATGAGCTGAATGTTAGCTATAATTCAGGAAGATTTCTCTTAATACAGTACAGAAAGGCCTTGCCCTATTCTGAGACCACAGTTATTAAATGGAGAAAAAAATCTTTGCTAATTCTGAATGTACTTTAGTGACTCTACCACCATAATGCAGGGATTACAGTTTCAGTCTTCATTGTAGGACCCACTCTTTGAGCTTGTGAAGGACAGTCCATGAGGGTTCTACCATGAGAACCAAAATATTAAACCAAAAACATTGTTAGCTTATTCTGAATGCACAATAGTGGCACTTTAGTTCCAGAATGTAGGCATCACAATAGCAACTCAAGGAAAGCTTGAAAGAAGTAAGCAGACTTGCATCTTCTGAGCCAAAGAAAAGATGCATGTTTTAAACCTCAATATTTGCAGTCTTATAATCATCCCAGAGAACATCATCCACATGTTTAATTCTCAAAGTGATGGAGACTATCCTATAAATCAGTTGCTCTCCTTGGGAAGGGAGAGCTACTGTCTTCATCATCCCTTTGCCTGTACTATGAAATGTGCACGTGTTCCTCCTTCTGATGCACCGATATTCTATATGTGCGTACACAATCACTGAATATAGAACCCTGTCTTGCTTTTTTAGGCATACCTTGCTTGCTATTTGAATCATTGCTTGTTGCTCTCAAACTAGCTCTTGCCCAACAGAAGAGCCATTAATTCTTATTATGCTTTGTAGGCTATTGTAAAAAAAAATTAAAATATGTAAAACATTTTATATTCTCACCACTGGTGGAATTCAAATAAATTAACAACAGATTCTATGTCCTAATAACCTAAATTAACAACAAGTTCTATGTCCCATTAATAACCGGTTCTCAGAACCAGGTGCTCATTAGCAAAGGGTTCTGTAAAAGCTGTGAGAACCCCCTATAGCCCACCACTGGTTCTTACCCATCCTTATAACAAACTTGTGCTGCTTTATTCCCATTTTCCAGATCGGAACCAATCATGGGTGGCAATTTCACTGAAAATTTGATCCCACATTTCCCTGTAGTTTTCTGATTAGTTTTATAATTCAGGCATTCTGCCTTCCCCAACACTTTATGAAAGGAGACCAGCAGTGGGATTAATCCAATGATTTTTAACCTGGTATGCTGCAGATAGTACTCAGCTGTGCCGTGCGAATTTGGGGAAGGACATTTATTAATAGGAAAACTTGGAGATTTGAACAGCATGGCATGCCTTGTCAGTGGTTATAAACAACTGATGATGTGCCATGAGATTAAAAAGGATGAAAATCACTGGAATAATTTCTGAGAAAGACTGTGTGAAAACAGAACAGGCCAGCTCTGCCTTTGAGGGAAAGAGATACAAGACAAATAAGGACAAACAAGACTGCAATCCTATATGTACTTTCTTGGAGGCAGAAATTGCACTTCTGAGTAGACCTGAATAGGATTAGTCCACAGAGCAAATTTTGATTTGCCTGTCATTCATTTTGGCCACGAAGCTTAGAGGAAGCTGAGGGTAATTCCCTTTATATGTATATTTTTGTGTCTTATATGTCTATCTTTACTCCCTCTTGTTTGAACAAGCACATGTATACTTGATGCAGCCTGTTTAGATGGATATACCAGGCATCTTTCTGTCTAAATAAATGTGGAGAATGCTGAAGACCACTACTATATATTTCTGATGACTTTTGCAGCTCTTAATGAAGGTCTCCGTTTGCAGCTTGCTGACCTGGAGACACATACTGTTTGGGAAGGAGCCGCAAACCTGTCTGTAACCCAAGCGGCATTGCTCTTTTGGTGAATAGTGCCATGTCTTGCTTTCTTATATTTATTGAGAGGAAATTGGCTTTAAAAAATTCACAATCATTACTGTATGATTAAATATATACAATCTTGATTATATAACATTATGTATGTTTATGAGTCTCTTTGTCTAATCCTCCTCTTCCTGAACCATTTGGCAGATTGCTCTGGAGAGTTTTTATAGGGGACTGATGAGGGGCTGTGTTTTGGAAATATGGTCATCCTCAGTGATGGGCTTCAAAAAATTTAAGAACCGGTTCTCTGCCCATCTGGCAGCCACTTTTAAATGGCTATTTTTAAACTTTATATGTCCTATCTCTTGTTAAGAACCGGTTCTATAGAGTAGGTGCGAACCTGCCTGTGCCCACCACTGGTCATCCTCCATAAAAACTAAAACGGGGAATATCATTGCCCTCCATGCTTTGGAGAGTCACCACTACTTTTATATGAACAATCCCCAACCTCATTTCTGACCTACCGGTATTTGCTTTTCAGCAACCAATATATTAAAGAAATGGATGAAATTTGCTGACTCTTAATAGGTAATTAAGCAAAATGTCAAGGATATGAAGGTGAGCCTTAGAAAACAACCACAAGAGCAACCACATTTCCATTTGGCTGTCTTTCTACCAGTTGCCCACATTTCGGACATTTGAAGTATTTCAATCTTGTAGATATAGGGATACTTTATCAGTAACTGTTTAAACAAAATAAATACATCATGCTTTAAAGAAAACTGATTTATAAGTACAATAATGTAATTTTACAAATATGGGCTTATTTGTCCCTCCCCAGAAAAATAATTATGCAACTTTAGCCAGTCCCTCTTCTGGGCTTCTGAAACATCAGTGCCCACTTTCAAGCATAAACAGTATTTTATTCATGAGTTCTAGAAACTTTGTTTTTGTTTTCTTTGTTTTAAAAAATTTGAGGCTGGCAAGAGACTAAGCTCTGGATTCATTATCACATTCTGCCATAGTTTACCTGTTACACATTTGTGTTTTATCAAACTGAAACTAAAATATCCTGGACACACACATGTATTTTTTAAACAAATTCTTGATTTTTATTGGAGAATAAGGGATTTGTTCAGCATAAACATTTGTACTATTGAGCATTATGGAGCAGCAACAACAGATCCATCATCACATCCATTATGATTTGTGTGGGCCTCTCTATGGTGGGAATAGTCTGGATCTGTTGGTTTTTTGTTAAAAGTATGGGAGGGAGAAACAGCTGGTGACCCCTGCTTCTAAACCGAATGGATCCCATCCAAATCCTCAGAATCAGAAGAATCCTGCTGACTTTACCAGGCCAAAGGTCCATCTAGCCCAGCATCCTGTTTCCCATAGGCTAGATGCCTGTAAGCAAGAGAAGAAGACAACTTGGGATACCAAAGCAGGGGTGGGAGAGAAGCATCTAGTTGCCTTTGCCTCCTGTTTGTGGCCTTCCCAGAGGCATCTGGACCAAGGAATACTAAATAGACCCTTGCTTGGGTGGTAAATGGCAATTGACTGACCACCCTAAGACATGAAAGCCCCATCTAGCCCAGCATCTCCAACAATAGTCAACTTGAATGCCTCCAAGAAACTGATGAGCAACCTACAGGAAAGCCAGGATGGTGTAGTGGTTAATGAGTTGGGCTGAGACTTGGTACACCCAAGTTCAAATCCTTCGTTGGCCGTGAAGCTTCCTTGGCCGTGAAGCTTCCAATCGCTTGGGTCAATCGCTTGGCCTCACCTACCTCACAGGGTTGTTGCGAGGACAGCAGGATGAGAGGAGCTAAAGCTTTGTAAGCTGTGTTGGCATGGGGAATGGTGGGTATAACTCCCTTAAATAAATAAGTAAGCAGTCTATGAAGACTGTTGTTCTGTGTTGTTTTGTATTCAGAGGTAGACTGCACCTGGTGAAGGTGGTTCCATTGAGAGATCATGCAAATAGCAGCTGATAGATCTTTCTCTCCCCCCAATGTATGGATCTTATCTCTTTCTCTCTTCAATTCTCCTGTTCTTATTCCCCTTAAGGATGGGAAGGAGTTAATGCACCCCCACCCTGCATTTCCATTGGGTGTTTAGGAAGGGGGATTCTTTTATTTCTCTTATAAAGTGTCATCCAATCATTGCCTTCCCCTTTATTTCTGTTGTGCACATATTGGTGTAGCTGCTAGACAAGGGTGAGGCGTACAATTCCTCCCCCCTTGGTTCACTAATTATTTTCTCTCTTCTGCTGTTTTACAGCTATAAAGAGGGAGGAAGCAGGGAGGGCTGGCTTTGCTGGGGGGAGGGAGTGGGGGACATTGCGCTGGCGTCTCCAGTTTTGATATCCAGTATCTAAACCGTCCCCTGCCAAAAACCCAGTCACTTGCCACCCTTGCTATGGAGAAACCTGGGTGTAACTCATCTCACAGCAAGAAAGAGATCCAGCCTCTCCGTTACCTTTGGTAAGTACCTACATTGCAGGGGTATGGGTCTGGGGTTGCCATGTTTTCCCCTTAGCAGGGCTCCTGTCCCTTCTAAAAGAGCAGAAGTTTATTAGCGGCACTATTAAACTAATAAATCGCCATCCATCATCATATCACATCATCAGATCTTCCTTCCACAATCACATCACACAGGGAGGAAAAGCCACTTGTTGAAATTCTGTCTGTTCAAGGCATAACAAACCATTCAGTCAGATGTAGGATGGAGCCACAGCTGGGAGATGTGTGGGGTGGCTGTGTTGCTCTCCATACTTGGCTGAGAAATGGGGTTTGTACCAGGGTTGTGCTATCTGGGAACAGGGAGCTGATGCAGAAGTGGAGTGATGAATCGGACATGACTGTGTCTTGCTGTTCTTTGGCAACCACAGTAGGTGGAACATGGATTTGGTTTGGGGAAGATAGTGTGTAAGCAAAATTAAACCAGTCTCTTTGGAGTTGACTTCGAGCACTATCCTAACCATGTCTACTCAAAAGTAAGCCCCATTGTGTTCAGTGGGTCTTACTCTTACTCCCAGGAAAGTGTTCTTAAGTTGTAGCCTTCATCTGAATTACTGGGAAACTATAAGCAGGCCCTATAACTGGAGGTGTTTAAAAAAGTGTAATTATTTTGGTGGGCTTAAGGAGGTTCTCACAGGTTCTATAGAACCCTTTGTTAATGAGCGCCTGGTTCTGAGAACCAGTTACTAATGGGACATAGAACCTAATAATAATTTAGGTTATTAGAACACAGAACCTGTTGTTAATGTATTTGAATCCCACCTCTGCTCAGAAATAAGTCTATTTGTGTTCAATCAGATTTAAATTGTAATCCTATGTTACTCACCAGAAACAATCACCTCATAATTTTGTAGAGCGGTTGCTGGCTGTGTTGACCTTGACTTCCCAAATCACTGTTTCCTGTTTCTGTGACCTACACACCTGCAAAAGGTTGTATCATGCGCCTCTTATGTGCAAGTCCAGTCAGTGCACATGGCCTTTTGGGTGTTTTAGGCAGAGGGTCGAAGTGCTTCCAACTTGGCATATGTTTTTTGCTCTTGTGGTGGTCAGAGTACTTCACCCCTCAGATTTGAGAACATGTTAGTGTGTCGGCCAGAACGCCAAAGGAAATGGGGAGAATGTGGTTGACACATGTCAACAAGGATAGTGTCACTAGTGACAGGAGAGTGGTGTGAATCGTGACTGGGTGACACCATTTGTTGTGGAATAGGTGAATGCCTCGCAGCTGGTTTCCATCGCAACCATCAAGCGGAGCTAATTCTTTAGTATAATGATGGGGGTGTTGATGAGAGGGGTGAAGATGAAGGAGGGGTGAAGTGGGAGAGATTCTGAGGCAGTGACTGAGCACTATTTGCAAGGAAACATCTGCTAATTTCCCTTTTTGTCCAAGGTAGCTGGTGTTTATCGTGGCGACTTGTTCAGCCTTATTTGTGGCTCAAAATTTTATGCTCTTGCCAGAACTCGAGGGCGTACCAGTACCACCAGAAGGACAACAAGAAAATAAAGGGTGCATAGTGTACATGTGCCATTTCCACAATTTATCTGAAATGCATTCAAAAAAAAAAAAAAACCACCCCAAAATGATAATTATTGAGAGACGGGATATAATTGTTAAGAGATGGGATATACTTCATATGCTCAGAGGCGCTATGTACAATAGTGATTTTCTATCTTTTTCATCTCGGCACACTAACAAGGCAGTGAAATTGTCAAGGCACACCATCAGTTGTTTTTACACACCCGGCACACCACAAGGCACACCAGACTGTTCAAATCCCCCAATTTTCCTATTAATGTCAACCCCCAAATTTCCGTGACAAACCTGAGAACTAGCCACGGCACACCAAAACGCCACGGCACACTGGTTGAAAGTCACTGCTGTACATACACTGACTTTTCAGAGTTGATTCCTGTTAAAAGGGCAAGGCACTTTGTACATGCTCAGAGCATTTACCTTAAGCTCTTTGACAAACTCCTAAAACCTGTTCCTCTAAGAAAAAAAGGCACGCTGTACTGCCCTTTGGCCCTGAATTAATAAGCAAAACTCATAATTTTGAGGGAGAAAAGGCATTGTATACATGCTCCAATGCATTATGTTTCAGAAAAATCTACTTTCTGACAAGGGAAAAATGTTTTAAAGGCCCTCAACTTGTTTCACACAGAAAATAAACAGTATACAGGTGTCCCTTGTTATTCACTAGTGTTCCGTTCTGGAAACATCAGTGGATTAAAAAAATCACCAGTGGTTAAAAAGCAGTGGGAAAACACTTCCATGTTTCTTGTACCTCCATTGCACCTAACTTGGCATCCATCAGTCTTGAAAGACTATGGTATCGTGCTTGATGCTGCATGCAGGCCTGAGTAGATTGATATGGAGGATAGGCTGTTACCCAAGCAGCATATCCCCCCTCTCCACGCCACTGAAATAGTCCAGTGGAACGTCAGAGCCGATACGATTGGTTCCTGTGGGTGGCACAAGTGGTTAACACACTGTGCCTGTTAACCAGAAGACCAGGGTCCAAGACCTGGGTCCCCACAAGACAGGGTGAGCTTCCGTCCTTAGTCAAGCTCTGCGACGCAGCTGGAACCTATTCTGCACCTAATGGATTAAAGTAGTACCTCAAAAACTGCAGAAGTTTCATTCTGGGACTGAAGAATAGAAGGATTTCTTGCATGACTCGCTCTCTACAACAGTAGAAAAGCAGTTTTTAAAAATGTGATTTGCAGTGCCATTTGTGTTAGACAAATCCGTGTATTAAAAAATCAGTGTATAACAAGCTTGGGCAACACATTGTTCTGCTCTAAAAAAATGCACTCTGCTTATGCTCAGAGGTGGCAGCAGGCATGGAAATCACTGGTGGCAAATGTTACCAAAGTATCAGTAGTTGGAGGAATATTAGGAGTAGCGAATATCGGAGCCAAGATTGGGTTCCCCCACCCCGTTCCTCTGCTCCGTCTGCGTTGTTGTATTGTTTTTTCCTCTCTCTAAAAGGGCTCCCACTTAGCTGTTACTGTGGCAACCCATACAAAGAACATGTTAAACGGAATGACTGCACTTTGGGGTCATTCCTTTGTCGCCTCCAAAGCAGGGAGAGAATGAGATGGAGATCCAGTTTCTTTTGGAAACATTTTTTTGGCACAGTGTGGTTGGGGTAGGGGGTGCAAGTGGCAAGATGAATGCTAATGAATCGATAGCTATATCTTTTGTATACTTTCCTTGCACCTAACATGTCCTTAATTTTACCTGCAAAAATTTACACATGAAAAAGTGGGGTGCACCTTGTTCTAAATATAGGGATTTTGCAAGAATGGCTGGCTGCAAGTTCTCGATGTGATTTGCCAGCTCTTACCTAGCTGCCCGTTTTATTGTCCGTGCCAGTTTTATTGGCCTCCGACATTACAAAATCTGCTCACCTTGTAGGACACTATTTCCTCCCTTTCTCACCTTGCAGCACTTGATACTCACTTAAAATAATCCAATAAATGTCCACCTCTCCAATTTTACCACAAATTTCATGCGTTTTCCAAGCGCTATGTGATAGCATGTGAGCTGGCAACAGAATTCTGGACCAGTAGGAAGGGCTTTTGGGGTTGGGACCAATAATGAGGTTGTAAATAGGTGGCCTAGAATTTTCTTTTACCCCAGGACTGCCTTTTAGGATATCATTCTGAACCAATAAAAATGATTTTAGGATCCTGGGACCATGGATGTAGATGAAATTGGATGCCACTAGATCAGAAGAATATGACACTGGGCTTTCCTGGGAGTAAGACTCATTGAACACTATGGGATTACTTCCAAGCAGACATGGAGAAGCTCTGGCATCACAGTGATGTCACATCCCGGTAAGTTTGACAGGGAATGCTGGACAGATTTTCAAGTTTGAAAGGGTGTCCCAGAATAAAATGCCCAAATAGCACTGCTCTAGAGGGCCCTTTACCCATTTTCCCAAGACTACTGATGATGTGCACCTCTTAAGAACATGCTCTGATATTCCAGACCAGATGGAAAGGGATTTAAACCTCTAAGGAAGATCTCAGGGATATATCCTTGAAAGAAGCCATGCCAAATGATGAAGCCAGCCTAACCTAGCCCAAGTGTGAAATGGCACACTGCATGGTGCCTTTGTGTTGATGTTGGTATATTGTGCATTTGAGCTAACAACAAATGGCATCCATTCCTTGCAATAGAACAGTGTTTTTCAAATGGGGGTCGGAACCCTTTTGGGGGTCGCCTAAAGACCCCTGGTGCAGGGGGCCAGGTCAGGCTTGCCAGACCTCCGGCTGTAGCTGCATGCACACTGGGGCTTCCTTAGAGGCTGCCCCAGGGACTTCTGACTGCTGAGCGGGGGTGGGCTTCCCCCAGGTGCGCACACCACCCACCCAGATTCTGCAGGGGGCTTCTCTGCAGGTGCCGTGCGTTGCCCACCCAGATCACTGGGGAGGGAGCTTCCCTCCAGGTGCGCACGCTGCCTGCCAGCCAGCCCACCAGCCGCTGCCCGCCAGCTGGGTCTTACTCCCAGGTAAACTGTTGCTGGCTTGCAGCCTGAGAGACCTATGTTAGATTTTAGAAGGGTGGCTCAGAACATGGCCAGGTGCATCTGTGGCACCAGGATGCGGCATCTGGATGCAGGTCTTTTGTTGTCTGCTGTGCTCCAGAAGACATCTGGTGGGCCACTGGACCCTACAGGAAGCTGGACTAGATGGGCATTGGCCTGATCCAGCAAGCCATTTATTATTTTAACGCAAGTGAAGCTGCATCCATAAGAGCCCAATCCTATGCATTCAACTCAGAAGTAAGCCCCATTAAAGACAATGGGGCTTACTCCCAGATTGCAGCCTGAGATGCCAACCTATGCATGCCTACTCAGAAGTTAGCCCCATGATAGTGAATGGGGCCACTCCCAGGAAAGTGCTAGGATTGCAGCTTAAAGCCCAATTCTATGCATGTCTACTCAGAAGTCATTCCCACTGAGTTCAGTGAGGTTTACTCCCAGGAAAGTGTACATAGCACTGGAGCAGTAGAGCAGTAGAGCCCAATCAATGCACTTAGAAGTAAGTCAATGGAGTTCAGTGGGACTGCCTCCAAGGAAAGTGCATAAGATTGCAGCCTTGGAGCCCAATCCTATGCATGCATACTCTGAAATAAATCCCATTATAGTCAGGGGGGCTTTACTCCCATATAAAGTAGCAATGAAAATAATTTTATGGTTGGGGGTCCCCACAACATGAGGAACTTATAAAGGGGTCACAGCATTAAGAAGATTGAGAACAACTGCAATAGAAGATTAACTTTCTATTGTTCCTTAGGAGAGAGCTGAAAATGTACCTCTCTAGCACTTTAGACTTTCACATTTCTAAGATGGCATCCTGAAAGTAATGGGCACTGAGGATGGGGCGAGAAATTGAGACAGTACAGATAAGAGCATTTGTATGTATGTGCATTCACTCTCCAGAGAGATGAACAGCTGTTGAGGTTTCTAATCATAATAAAATATTAATAGTAAGAAAGACTACACATGAAAACGTATGATGGGGACATAATTTGAATTTTTTAAAAATCTAACATTTCTTTTTAGTCTTTTCTGTGCAAATGCACTAATATGAGAGAGAGAGAGAGAGAGAGAGAGAGAGAGAGAGAGAGAGGTTTGCTTCAAAATCAAGTTTGGAGGGCCTAAATTTGAGGGCTCCTTTGAGGTTGAGGCCCAGACAACCCTTCCCAATTGGACCTATATGACTTTAGGGACTGTCTTCCCAAGAAAGAGATAATCACCTCTTCTAAATGTTGTAGATTACTTGGAGTCATATGGCTTGTTAAGTCTCCAGACTTCTATTTTGTGCAATATAGAAAAAGTAGACAATGCAATTTTCCAAGCCCGTGCTAGATGGTGCCAGATGACTGGACAAAGGTGCCGATTCTAGACATCCAAAATACGGTAGTAACCTTCAGTATTTTATAAATGAAAAAACAGGGCTTTACATTAAGGATTTGAGCCATGAGAAAACTGGGGTCAGTTCTGATTCTGACTTGTATTTTTCAAACTCAGTTCTGTTCAAGACATTTATCGGTATGTTAAGAAACGGTTTGGTAACCAGTTTGGGACACTCTGAACCAGTTTAGATTCACTTTGTGCAGAAGAATCAAATTATTTTTCTGACAGTGTAAATCTCTGAATATGCTAGCTATTTAACATGAGATTTTTTTTAAGTTCTGAAATATTTTAGGGTTTGTCAAAATACTGCACCAAAAAAACACCAGTAAAATAAGAATCTAAAGCAACGTGCACAATTATTGCTATCAAGACATTGGTGTGCCTAGCAGTGGGTGGGGGGCTTGTGAGCTCCATGTGAATGTTTCAAGATGCTTCATGGCAAAACCAGTATTGCTGGGTGTGCATTAACCTGGGGCCTTGTTCATTTAGCGGGCATCTCCTGGCAGGGTGACCATATGACTGGAAAAACCCAGATTTGTCCAGATTTTTAGCCTCCTGTCCGGGTGTCCTACATTTTGGCTTCATTGTCCAACATTTTGGCTTTGTTTTGAAACTTTGCAATAGTGCACAGTACCCCATCATACCATATGTCGCTGGATTCAAATTGAAGAGCAGAATCCAATGCAAAAATCAGCTTTGAGATATCTCCTTCCTATCAAAAGATATCATCAAAAAACAAAAAAACAAAAACAAAAAAATAAATTTTTGGCAATTTTTTTAAGCGGTTAGAATTTTGGGCTGGGATTAGGAATTTTGGCCTTGGGGTTCAGGAATTTTGGGTTTGGCTTCTGGCCATCCTGATCTTCTGGGCTTTTGGATTTCCCACTCCTAGACATCGGATGGGCTTCACAGTCCTGTGAACTGGCTGAAATTCCTCTTTCTTTACTTGGTAAGGCTGAAGCAGCCTCTTAGGACAGGGTTGCCTTAATTCTCTTCCACTAAACTGGGACAGGACCCCCTGTTCTATTTGGTAGCATGGGAACACAATCCCCCCAAACTGGGACAGTTCCAGTTTTCAGGGACATGCAAATGGCAAGCCTATCGCAGGTTGAAAGAAAGAATGGCCATGCAGAGCAGTGGTACTTGGGCATTTTAAACCAGGACCCCCTTTCAGACTTAAAAATCTGTCCGGGACCCTTGTCAAATTTACCAGGATGTGACATCGCTTGTGATGCCAGAGCTCCTCCATGTCTACTCAGAAATAAGTCCCATTGTGTTCAATGAGATTTACTCCCAAGAAAGCCTAGTATCAGATTCCAAGATGGTGGATCCCACCCTCTTGTGACCCCCCTGATCTGAGGTTGCAATCCCCATGGCAGTCCCAAACCTCACTTTGAGTACCACTGATGTTGACTTGTCGAGTATGAAGAGGTGGAAAGGTCCTACCTTGGTGGAAAACATGGTCAAAGAAATGAGCAAATAACTCCACAATGTTTTCTACAGGAGACTTTGGGTTTCAGACAGTTCAATGAAAATCTCCCACTTAGTTGGGTTTTAGGGTTCAGTTTGACTTCTTGATCTGGATTAACTTTTTTTTCTTCAAGCTGTTGATTATTTTTGCCTATTAATGTGAACTAGTTTAGACCCAGGACTTGCAGACTCCTTACTTCTATATGATTCAGCATGTCTATTACAAGCTCTGTTCCATTTGCTGGCACCTTCAGGGGTACAACTGGCAAGCCCCACAGACAGGGCCTTTTCTTTGACTGCGCCCAGATTCTGAAATACCCTTGCCCAAGCCACTTGGAGCTGCCAGGAAAAAACGTGGCTGGGCTTCAAGTCTCAGATCAAGAAATTGGATCTTTCCTAATATTCATTTTATACTGCCATTTTTCTTTATTTTGTATGTGCAGTTTTGTGAACTATTTGTGAATAAATGGGTGTGAAACTGGTTTCAGTCCGAACGTGGCTTGCGGTCCCTTCTTCAGCCTTACTGACAATTTACACTTTTTTAGTTGGTTGATGGTTTGCATATTCAGAACTCGCCTCCTTTTTGGCCCATCTTGAGAACTAACTTTTCCTAAATGATAACTATCAGTTCCAGAGATGTCAGAAATATGAATTGTTTACTCGATCCTGGATTGTGTGCCCTCGCAGCTGTGAACAATTACTGTTCCATGCTGTTCCCGAGATTTGCGTCTCACGCCATGTCTTTTGGAGTCAGCCATGAACAAGAAAAGCATTGTTTTAAGTAATGTTCCCATTCCAGGCAATTGTTTTGCTCACTTATATAAAGTGATGGGGGGATCAAAGTGATGGGGATGGCTAAGATCAAAAGGGGGGGAAGTTTCTTCATCATTTTATTTGCAGCAGCCGGCTGACCTTATTTTAACCCCACATAGCGGCTGAGCTGACCACCTTCATTTGCTCCAAACTCTTTGACATGCCAAAAGACTGAGACACGGTCTCAGAAAGGGCTGCAGATACAGGTGGGTGGATTGGGAGCTGGGGAGAAATTGAGGTCAGGAATGTTCAGAGATGGAAGACAAATTCTGTTTTTCAAGAGCACTGAATGTCAGGATGTCCCAAAATGAAAATATCTCCAGCATTAGCACCCTGTCAGGGAAAAGAATGTTTTATGGCAGAAATGAAATTTTGCAAACATTCACTAGCGTTTCTCAGTGAAGTTTCTTAAAATTTTTTTAACCATATTTGCATTTTGCACTTGGAACTAAACATTAAGAGAGATGTGGGAATATGTGACTGTTCTGCTGTTTTAGTATTTCAGAATTTTGTTCTGCTACTGAAAAATCTGACATGCCAATAAACTTTTCTGGGTGGTGTAATCATGTTCTTTCTCCTCCTTTGCATATTTTTTTCTGCATCTTGTAGTAGAGAAGAAGCAGGTGCCATTGAGAAGGAACTCCTAGAAGAATTTCGGTTTGGGCATCAGCAGTTGATTGAGATCTGGGGTCATGCATGCGCCATGGCAGTTACCAAGGTAAAACCCATCACAGCTGAAGGAAGGAGGGGAAGTGATGGGTTCACAATATGAACGGCCTACATGTGCTTCCATAAAATGCAATTCTGTCATGCAGCTGTTGAGTTTTGATCTGTAATGCAGCTTTGAATGGTTCACCATGTATGTTTAGGGTGGAGGGAGAGGTAGCAAATACTTCCTGGTGCATTTCTTGGAGTCTCTTTCGCTGTCCTGGCCACTCAATTCTGTTCTGATGCCAACTCCCTTCCTTTCTGAGACTACGGAAAGTGGTCAAGAGGCAGATGGAGACAGGTTGTGGATTCCCCTTGCCAGTGGTGTAGCTAATGATCATATCAGCTGATGATGTAGCTTATGATCATGTAGCCTGGTGCAAAGCTCAAAATGTTGCCCCAGAAATGATGTCACAGCTAGAAGTGATGTCATCTTGGGGTGTTTTTAAAAAAGAAAATTGCGGGAAAACCTGCTTCCTCCTCCTCAACAGTTCACCACCCATTTGCTCTGCTAGTGGCACAGCTAAAGCACCTGTTTGCTATCTGGAGTCAAAGAAGATTTTGTTGCCCCCTCTTATCCCTGCAACAAAATCAAATTTAATTATGTAAAAAAAAGGAAATAGTATCCCTTGTTGGATGGGGAAACTGTGCTGGGGCAAAGAGGAATGGTTATTCTTTCCCTGCTAAATAGAAGAGGAGCATCACTTAGAAGTGTCTGTATACCCAATAAGCATGTGGTAACTGTTTTATGATATATGTACTGACAGCTGATTCATGTTAACACCTTATTAGTTCCAGACAGTATCAGAATTACATCTCATTAGCTCTCAGAGAAATCAGTAATATGGGAAAGTTTGAGTTAAGAAAATCCACTTTTGTTCCATAGACATTTGTGTTTTCATTTTCTGGTTAATTGGCCATAACTATTGATAGAATATATATATTCCAATGCAGTTTATTTCTACATAAAAATACCTTTCCAGTCATATATAACATGATGGTATTATGTTCATACATACCCTGTTTTCACAATTTTGGTGACTAGTGTCAAGCTCAAGCCCTCTAACGCTTGTAGTCCGGTGCAACTGCACCCCCTGCACCTCTCTACCACTGCCCCTTGCATCTCCACCCAACTTGTGATAACCATACCAGTAGCTTCACGGATGGGCCATTTTGTTTGGCCAAAATGTTCAGATCTTGGTTTGAACACTGCCATTATAGTTTAACAAGTAAGAATGGCAAACCTAGAACATCAGTTGTTCGTGCATTGAGAAGTTTGCTTCTGCCACAGTAGCTCATGTTGGCAGTTTCCTTTGGATATTAAGCAGAATGACTTTTTGTTCTCCAAACTTTCCTTTGGCCTGTTGGTTTTGGATGCTATGGGCCCCATTTAATGACTTCATCTGGACTTTTAATTGCTTACAGGAGAGGCCTGGCGTCTTGCAGGAACGTGACCTAAGCTACTTCTTTGAGGAGGAAATACCGAGCAGTTTTCAAAGTCCAGCATTCTCGGTTAAGAGGCAGAAATGAGAACTCTTGTCTTTCTCTCCTTCCTTTACAAAAAAAAAACAACAACCCACAATCAGTGTTGCCAACTATCAGAATTCCTTCCTAAAATTTTTACTCCAAGACTTGCATTTCACTAATTTTGTTTAATAAACTTGGTATTTTTGAATGAGTCTATGGGTGTTTGATATCAGTATTGATCCCATATATTACACCACTAGCCTTGTCTCTTAATGCACCAGTTCTGCCAGTGCCAAACCGTAGATATGCAACCTGCTGAGTCTCAATCAGGTTCATATTTGAAATAATTAAATCAAATTCCACCTTTCTGTCCTTTAAGAAGCAAAAGGGTTTCACCCGAATTTCTCCCCAGATTTTGAAGGCTCTACCCAGTCCTGTTTCCCATGTGCATTTGCTATATTCAGAATATGCCATTGTTCTATTTTTTGGCTCCCAGATTTTGCAAAGAACACTTTGCATACTCCATTTGTTTCAACTGCCAGCTCTTTCTGTTATTTAGCATCTTTGTCTCTTAAAAGTATGAACTCATCATCATCATTTTCTTAGTGTTGTTCCTACTTGTGGTGGTGTCCAGTAGGATGATTGACGCGACATGGGGAAACCTGGCTGGACTGTGACAGGGGGCTGTTTCCATGTATGAATTGATAAATAACTGAAAAAGAAAATTGGGTTATGTCCTACTTAAGAGTTATATTGGGTTTCTTTTGGTGCTGTGTTTCACTAATGCTCAAGTACAACAATGCACAAAAGAAGTTTTGATGCAGTCATGCACTTGATAACTTGCACTTAGTATTTCTTGCGCTTGATAAACTTGCACTTGATATTTCTTTTTTGTAGTGTTTCGTTAAAGTGCACGGAAAATTGACACTTTGATTTTACATGGAAATCCCGCTGCTGGATCATTTTCACATTGTTTGCCCTTGGGTGCCACTTTAAGGTTTCCTTCTGAAAGGGAATTCATTGCAGAGTTTCAGCAGCAGGTGTTTGGCACTTTGCAGTGCCATCTTGAAATAGCAAAATCTCATTTTCTCAGTAAGCCATGGGAGGAGCACAATTCTTTTTTCTTTATCCATAATTAATGTTGGGTTTTAAAGATAGCAGTTAGAGACTATTTTTAAATATATCTTCTTCAGCCTGTCTGGAAGCAAAAAATCTTAGCTGGCATAATCTCCCGGAGTTCACATTTCTTTGGGTCAGTCTGCATTCAAAACAAGGAAGTGCTTAACAAAAGAACAGATATTCCTTCCCAAATAATAAAATGCTTGCAGGATAGGGTTCTTTACAGGGTTTTTATTAAAAACTAGCAAAACATACCCACATTGCAGGACTAAAATGCCATCCCCCATTGCGCATCATCCCCGCATGCACAACGTCCCCAATGCGCAACGTACCTCAATGAACACCGTCCACTTTGTCCATCAACCCCACACATGCGCCACATCCCCCATGCGCAACAACCCCTCATGCTCATCAACCCTGAATGTGTAACATCCCTCCATTCTCATCTCCCATGCACATGAACCCCCAATCCTGCATGCACATCAAATCGCACATGCACATCAACCCTGCACGCGCATCAATCCCCATTGATGCATAACATCCCCCATGTGTATCATCTCCCCATGCACAACAACCCCTCATGCACATCATCTCCCCATGCACATCAACCCTTAATGCATAACATCACCCCATGCACAATATCCCCCATGTGCATCATCCCCCCATGCGCAACATCCCCTGTGCACAACCAACCCCCATGCACATCATCTCCCCATGCACATCAACCCTGAATGCATAACATGCAATTGGAATTTCCGAAAACCGGTTCTTAATGGATGCCTCCATCACAGAAGGAACACCCTCCCCAAATTTTACGCTTCTCGGCCTGGTGGTTTTGGCGGGGTTTTGATGAGTCAGTGAATATGCCAGTAAGTGAAAATCAGGTTCTTTTCAATTATGTATATAGATATAGGATTCTCCTAAGCTAGACAACTTCCCCATTTAGCTTGTGGTCTTGCATCAAGAGTGGAACTGATGATGAATTATCCAATGTTCTATCATTGTTTCTAAAGTTTATACAGAGCATGGTGCATTCTCTATTTGCCATAGAACCAGGTTCATGTGCTTTCATTTCCAACTTTTTTCCTTCTCAACATTACTGACACATACAAGCTCATCCATAAAAATGTTATCTAAACACAGTCTTGACATATGTATTACTGTTTCAGGATTCTCCTTGCATAGTGTTTTGCTAATGCTAAAGCTAAATGCTTTAACACTGTGCCTGTTAACCAGCAGGCCAAGGTTTGAGATCCGGATCCTACAAGACGGGATGACCTTCCATCCTTAACCCAGCTCCTGCCAAACTAGCAGTTCAAAAGCATGTAAATGCAAGTAGATAAATACGTACCACCTCAGTGGACAGGTAAAACAGCATTCTGTACAGAGTGACCATATAACCCGGAATCTCCGGATTTGTCCTCTTTTTTAGCCTGCTGTCTGGGTGTCCCTTAAAAGGGCTTCATTGTCCTCCACTTTGGAACTTTGCAATGGTGTACAGTACCCCATCATGTCATATGTCACTGGATTCGTATTAAAGAGCAGAAATATCTCCTTCCTATCAAAGTTATGGCCAAAAAACTAAAAAAAATATGCATTGCGCTCTATGGGAAAGTAACAGTGCCAAATATCGCGGATTTACTGTGGGTGGCGCAAGCGGTTAAGATGCTGTGCCTGTTAACCAGAAGACCAGGGTTTGAGACCTGGGTCGGTCCCACAAGACAGGGTGAGCGCCTGTCCTTAGCCCAGCAACTCTGTGATGCCAGCTGGAACCAATCCTATCGGCTTTGCCTTTCCATTGGACTAATTCAGTGGCGTGGAGTGGGGGATTTGCTGCTTGGGTAACAGCCTATCCTCCATAAAAATCCAACCCACGCTTTCATGCTTCGCATGCAGCATATGCAGCACCAAGCATGATACCATAGTCTTTCAAGACTGACGGAGGCCTGCTTTTATTAAAACTTGTGAGTTGGCAAATGTGCCACTGTCTGCCTCTTTTTTTTAGTTTTGGGCATCTGGTCACCCTGATTCTGTATGATGGCCCCATAACCATGAAAATGTCTTTAGACAATGCTGGCTCTAAAGGCTTAGATATGGGGATGAGCCCCTACAGTCAGTCACAACTAGCAGTATAACCTGTGGGGTACACCTGTACCATTACCTTAGCTAATGCTAAGGAGTATAGGAGCACAATCCAGAGTAACTACAGGAGCACGTAAGAGACATTACATACATCCATAGTTACTGTACCACCTAGTGAAAACCTATGGGAAATTCATATTGCAATCCAGAGTAACTTGTTCTTACTCCGGAGCAAGGACTCCATGTAGTTACTCTGGATTTCACCCTATGTGTGCATTAGTTAACAGAGCACAAAAAAAAATCCAAATTGCTCTTGTGAAGTGTTTTACTAAAGCAAATGTAAGTATGCATTTCCCCAAGAGAAATGGGGCAAAATCTATATTCCCCCATCTGTTGGGAATGCATCATGAAACAATGGAGGGTTCCTAATGCAGGTGTTGCACTTCAGAAACAAAGTATTTTAAAGTAACTTTAAAATAAGAAATAGGATGTTGGAAATTTCAGAAGCATCTTTAACAAAGCAAAATCACTTGTTATTGTTTTAACTCCATTGCTGAGTATTTACGTTTCATGAAATTTTGGAATCTGTAGGTGACATAGGACGTTTCTACACCCGTATTTCATAGGTCTCTTATTCCCCAGGTCTTTCCTCTGAGGTCCCTCCCAAAGAAACAGCCCACACTGCTGGTGGTTTGCGGTTCTGAGCAGAACGGGGCAATTGGCCTGGCATGTGCTCGGCACCTACGTGTGTTTGTAGGTACCCCTTATATATTTAAAAGATTAACCATTTTTCATAGTTGATCACAATGTTTCAATGTTTTTCATGGTTGATCACAAAAGCTGCAGCTCTTCACTGCTCATTCATGTTCCACGGTAGTTTATGGGAGTCATGCCATAACATCTTTGTATCTAAAAACTTGCATGGTAGGTTTTTGTCTATCACCTGTGTGAGATATTAGGGTGTCACAAGCCATCAAGTGTGCAAACATGGGTGCTGCGTGCCCTACCACTCAACTTGGAATACTCCAACATAGAATTTCATTCGCGGATTGTGATGCTGCTGGTTTTCTGTGTCCAGAGTCAACTGTCTCAGTGCAGTAGACTGCAGCAGATTTCATGGCAAGCAGTCCTTGAATATAACGCTCACATCAAGCGTGGTGAGAGGCAGTGGAATAAGAGTTCTGTTTTTTGGGAGACCAACCATTCTGCAGGTTGGCATAATTAATTCTCTGTGTGTCCAAATTGTGAAGAAGCTGTGGGGGGAGAATGCCAGTGAAGAAAGAGGGTGAATTGATTTCAAATGCCAAGAAAGCTTTGGTTCTGGAGACCTGCAGGGACACAGCAGATGTTGCCCAGTAGGGAGGCAGGCTTGGCAACCTGTTAACACAACATGTGTCCAGCTTACAAAAGTCCCTGAAATATCTCCCTAACCCCTTCCCTTTGTCTTGTTAACATGGAGGTCCAAAATGGCCAGGTGATGCTGAGGATGAGAAGGTAAGAATTACCTAGCTGGACCAGTTTCATTTAGCCCAGCATGCTGTTCCCTACAAGACCAGCCAGATAAAAAGCCTAGGACATTAATAGGGCAACCTTCTTTGGTGGTTTCTCCCCACCATGGTCACTGAAGGTACTCTGCTTCTGAATGTGGAAGCTCCATTTAGAAGTAGCCACATTTAGAGATGGAGCCTCCACATTCAGAAGTAGCCACATTTAGAGATCATGAGAAAGAGGGTTGGGAACATTTTCTATAGTGCTGCTCATGCATGATGCTGCATATTGTATTATTATCTGTACCCAGGTATGCATTATTATATAAATGACAGCACCAAGGTTCATTTTGCTAGATCCACAATTTATATACTGTACACTCTACACAGATTGTACTGACACCAAATAGAATCTTTGAATGGCCCTACAATCCAGAGTAACTATGGGAGCACGTAAGAGACATTACGTGTACCCTTAGTTACTGCACTACCTAGTGAAAACCTATGGGAAATTCATATTGCAATCCAGAGCAAATTGTTCTTACACCGGAGCAAGGACTCCACATAGTTACTCTGGATTGCACCCTAATTGTACCCAAAAATTCTATCCCTGCGCAGCTGAACATGTGACCATGAATTTTACTGTTGTGACATAGGGTACTAGCTAATAAAAAACAGCATTCGATTCAGCTACCAATTAGGTCTCTATTTGGAGCTCTATTGTCAAGCCAAACTTTTTCAGCCTTGGTCTTCCCATTCTACAATATAGGGACAATACAACAGACCTTACCTTACAAGGTTATTGCAAATTGTAATGATTAAAACAAGATTATGCATAAGAGTAAATAAAGCAAGGTAAAATAGTTTCCTATTCTCTCCTACTTACTTGCTTATAACATCATGTTCCCTCTTTCAGGAATATGAGCCGACAATCTTCTACCCCAAGAGGTCCCCTAATCCCCTTTATCGGGACTTCACCACACAGTGTGAGAAAATGGACATCCCTTTTCTTTCCTATCTGCCAGCAGAGGTGAGCAAAGGCATTCACAAGCTAAGGGAGGTGTGGCGTATGCAATATGACATACCAGTGTATCATTTCTATATAGCTTTTGAGCAAAGCAGAAACACCCATCTTTTGGATCCTTGAAAATTTTGACGTAGAGTAGCAATTTTCAACATTTACAGCACAGACCTCTATGCACTGATCTTCTTACAGCACATACCTCTATGGTCTTTGCCTCCTCCTTTTGGGTCACTCTTGTGGGTTCTTCCAATGGAAGAACCAGGGGTCTTTTTGAGGGGGAACACATTGGAATGGAGTTATAGCACCTCTTTGTGAGTACTGGCACCTCTGTGGGTGATTTCGATGGCCTCCAAGTGGACATGCCTATGATTGCAAATAGCAACTTCATAGTGAGTACCCATGAGTGAGTATTGGCAGGTGAATTCCAGCACCTATTTTCTAGAAAAATAGCACTGGGAAGAAGAAACAATTTGTTACTACTGACAATTCCCTTAGAAACAGCCTCAAAAACTTTTTTCAGTGATATTCAACCACAGTGCTCCAAACTTTGGACCTTTTGTGGCATGCCAATTGATCACAGTGCACAGGTTGAAAATTGCTGGCTTGGAGAGTGTAAGAATTTTCTGCTCTTGAACCACTGTATTTCTTCTGGGAATGGCTTGGTATATATGTCAGATTTGGAGCGTTCACTTTGTTTGGACTCAGTCTTTTGGTTTTAGGGACCCAGTCTTTGGATCATGTTTCATTTTAGTGAAACTGTTTGTGTGTCTTGCTTAGAAGACCAAAAAAAAAATGCTTACAGTCATTCATTTGTTGCTGGTTGTGTTGGCAGAACTGCAACAACCACAGTCATTCATTTGCTGCTGCTGGTTGTGTTGGCAGAGGTGTTAGTGTGCCCCTGCCTTCTTGTCTCTGCCATCCTGGTTAACCATTGACAACTATTCAGTGTTGTCCTGGGAGTGTGAGTAAAAGACCTCCACAAAAGACTGCCACTATCAAGCAATGGTCGCTTTTACTACCCCTAAACAAACCACATTATTCCCTACTTGGGCTGCAATCCAGAGCAAATTCAGCCTGCTCTGACCTAACTGCGCTCTCCTAACTATTCTGTATCCAGAGCAGAAAGTTATGCTGAATCCAGAGAGTCAGGAAGCCTGGGCTGCCCTAACTGCTCCAGAGCATGCTAAGTAATTGACACAAGGGGAAGACTTGCTCCTGAGAAGACACCCCTCAGATCACACTGAACAAGGAACAGCTGTGGTGCCTACAGTGGTGACATGACTCTGCACATCACCTGGTGCGGAAGTCTGTGCGTCATCCCTGGGATGCGCCCCCCCCACCTGGACTGCATAGTCACCAAAGTTGGCGCCTGCGCAGTTAAGAGTACTGCGCAGGCACCATCTCTGACACCTGCGCAGTACTTTTCTGAAGCCTTTTGGCTTCGGGGGAGACTGTGCAGGCGTCAGAGTTGGTGCCTGTGCAGTACTCTTTCTGAAGCCATTCGGCTGCCGCTCCGCCTCCTGAGTGAGGCCGAATGGCTGTGCAGAGGCGCGGACTTTCTCTGCTCTAAGGAAGTCTCCTCTGAAGCTGTTCGGCATGCTCAGTGTGTTTTTGCGCAGTGCATCTCAGATGGCCGTTCAGGCCAGCTCCTCAGACAAGTGTCAGCTTCTGGCTGATTCTCCGCCTTGGAGCAGGCCTGAATGGGGGTGCTGACGCCCAGGGCCTGCCAAAGGACAGTCAAACTCCTCCGGCACATCACCCCATACAGAGCGCATCCCCAATGCAGCCCACACCAGCCGCACCAGTCTGGTGATGCCACTGGGTGCCTGCCTTATAAGGAGTCCCTGATGAGATGCCAGTACATTCTACAGTGAATACAAGGGGCTTCTTGGAGTGGCCTGCTGTATCCTGAGGTTTGTGGGCAGCCGTAGTTTATTCCATATCCTGAGGTTGAGAGGAAGGGGTTGCAGCTAGGCTGGCCAAGAACTCAGATTTTTGGTCAGCACTGCCATTCTTACTCGGGCCTTATCATGGACCCCTATGGGTCTACTCATTACTATACCTGCTCCTGGGGTGGTATAACTCTGAGGGCTGGAAGAGGGCATTTCTGCCTTGGAAACAGGCTCTGGATTCAGAGTAACTGCTCTGCCCTAGGCAATGCTAAACATGCCCTCAACTTGCCTCTCCTGAGCTGCTTAGGCTGCCCCAGTTAGGGCAGAGCAGGTCCACCTCTCTTAGGGCACCCTATCTTGCCTTGCTCTGCCCTAAGCCTCCTTCAGAGTAACTGGGCTGGAGCATCTTGCAGTTGCTCCAACCTAGTGTTAGATAGGGCAACCTAAGGGCTCTTATGTGGACAGATTAGTTGCTCTGGATTGGGCTGTTGGGTTCACACTTGTTTGTTTTGGGCTTTTTACATAGGAAATGAATATCCACCCCTAGTTTCTATAAGAGTCATGAAACTGGGTGTGCCTATTACATTTTCATCTAAAAGAGCTCAGGGCATCATCATACACAGTTGTGTCTAGCCATATTATCCTTACAACAATCCTGTGAGGTAGGCTGGGCTGGCAGACAGAGTCTAGCTCAAAAAGAACTCACTCAGCTTTGTGATCATGTAAATTCTGCATTCAATCCAACCATACAAATTCTAATTCAAGGTTGAATTTCGAAAGAACAAGCCAAACCAGTTCTCTAAGTTTGATTCCACCATCACCATGCCCAAGACTATGCCTAGGCCATGATGGCATCAAACAGCTCCCTCTCCAACAATCCCAGAATTTATGTTTGTTTGTTTGTTTATTTATTTATTTATTTATTTCTTGACTTGACTTGACTTGACTTTTCCCACCCCAACATGGGTTCCCAAGACAGCTGACATAAATCAAATGTTATTATAAAATAATGATGAGATAACAATATCCAGTAAAACAAAACTGTATACTGTATAGTAAAACCAATGCAGAAGTAAAAAAAAGTAAGAAGCCTGTTTTGAGGGTACAAAAGTTCTGCACTTCAAAATAATTGTTTTTTAAAAAATTCAACATGACAATAAATGAATGAAAGTCCTTGCTGTTCTTTTAAAAATAGAATAGCAGATTGTTCACCCGAAAAATGGGGAGTAGCGCAAGAATGATATCTGAGCCAGAATTTGAGTCAAAGGTATGTGCACCTGTCACTTCAGTCCAGAGGGATGTTGTGCTCTGGTTTTCATATGGTTCAGCTCTCTTCTTAGATTCCACGTGTATTTGCTCTCTCTGCAGCTATCCTGGAGGTGCTTCATCTCTGGAATTTTGTAATCACCGGCAATGTCCCCAAACAGAACCATAAAGGGTCTGGAATTCTATCTTTTCTTGCAGTAAGAACTCACCAAATCCCCTGCTACTTTTTTTTGCAGTTGTTTGCAGAAATTCTATTATCTGCCCCCCAGCCAAAGATTTATCTTCCCAAATTTAAGCTCCAGATTTGTGCAGAAAAGAAGCCCGAAGCAATCTTGAATCTTAAATAACCTTCTTTATAAAATGTTGTGCCTCCATTCCTAGAACCCGCACTGCAGGATAGGTTTTACTGCTATGTTTCTAAGGCATGTGTGGTTTTGCAAAACCATTAGTAACTGGCTCAAGAACAGACTTCATAACATCAGCATAGAGAGGGAGATATATTTCTAAAGTGTTTGTTTAAGGTTCTGCTGTCGCAGGCAGCAATCGTTCACTTGTTAAACTTTTTTTACTGCTGAATTGCTGCAAAACCCAAGCCGCTCACAGCAGTTCTGTGGTTCTCTGTTGGGGAGAAGCCACCCCTGAGTTGAGTTTTCTTAAAATAAAGCAATCCTTCTGCAGCATAATAATTATGACTTAAGTAAGATGAAATCTTATTGCAGAAATGATAGGTTAGGTAGGACCAAAATAATTTGGGCTGAATTGAATTGATGCTAGCAAATGTCTTCAGGAGACAAGTCATGATTCAAGGAGGGCCCAAGGTAGGGTTGCCATAATTCTCTTCCACAAAATCGCGTTAAGGACCCTCTGTCCCATATGCCAGTATGTGAACACAATCCCCCCAAATCAGGGTTGTCCCTGTTTTTGGGACATATGGCAACCCTAGTCCCTGGAAATATCTCATGAGAAACTTTCCCACTAAGCATATCTGCCATTCTTTGTGTTAGTCTGCAATCATTGCTCCTCCTTATCTGCTGATAATATGATGCCATTATGTCCACCCTCACACCCTAGTTAGGATTAAGTCCTTTAAAAAGTGATGCCAGCCCAGCAGGAATCACAGAGGGAGTAATTATATAACAGTTTGATTTACCCTACAATCCTGAGTAACTACAGGAAGATGTAAGAGGCACTTACCCTGGATTGTTCTATGCATTTCCCATAGGTGGCACTGTAACTACGTCAGTGTAAAATGTCCCAGTTACTCTAGATTGTAGCCAGAGCCAAACAGATTGGCAAGTGAGGGCAATTGAAGCCCATCAAGGCTTGGAATGAGACGGTTTCATGGTGGCAGGTAGGCTATCAACACATGACAGGCAGTTTATGAGTATCTTGAGTCTGTACCCGAGTGACAAGTTGGTAAGCCTGAGCAGCTGGACCAGAGTTTTAGTGTTGCTTTATCCTGGTGGAAGCCCATTGATGGCTTGTTTTCTTGGATCTTGGAATGGAAACCCCCAGTGCCTTAGTGGTTAAAGGCACTGTGCGTGCCCATCTGAAGATCAGCAGGTGAACAGTTTGAGACTTGAGTACTGCAAGACGGGGTGAGCTCCCATCCTTAGCCCGGTTCCTGCCAACATAGTGGTTCGAAAGCATGGAAATGCAAGTGGATAAATAGGTACCACCTCTGTGGGAAGGTAACAGTATTCTGTGTGCTTCAGTGTATAATCATGCTAGCCACATAACCATGGACAATGGTCTTTGGACAACGCTGATTCTTTGGCTTAGAAATGGGGATGAGCACCACACCCTACAGTTGGTCACAACTAGCAGGGCAACCTGCGGGAAACACCTTTACCTTTTACCTTCAATATCATCATCTGACTATCTTCAGGGTGGCGCTATAGTGTAACAAAGGTAGAATCAGAAGATCTACAAGCAGCCACAGACACATTGAAAGGAGCTGACAGGGTTGTGTTGTGGTTTTTATTCGCTCATGGTGCCAGAGAAAAAGTCCCTGGTTATGCAGACTGCCTCTAACTTGACTACAACCTTCTGAGTAAGGACTTCCTATTGGCATCTGCTGATAATTTGATGCCATTATGTCCACCCTCACTCCCCAATTAGGATTAAGTCCTTTAAAAAGCGATGCCAGCCCAACTTCTCTTCTTCTTTCCACTTTGACAGGTCCAGCTAATCAGTGATGCTTACAATCTGGTGATTGATGCTGTTCTCGGTGTGGAAGCCGACACTGAATTGGCAGAACCTTACACCACCATCCTGTCCACACTCAAGCAAATCCGGATCCCCCTTGTCAGCTTGGATATCCCCTCCGGTATGTCCACCTTGCCGATGGCTCTCATGGGTACATCATGTCCTCTTGATCATCTTACCCTGTACCCATGCAGTTTTCAGCACCAGTCCCATTCTCTCCAGAATTACACAGCTGAAATATCTGCTATGCCCCCCACCCACTCCAATGTTTTGTGCTGTGACAGCCAGAAATTCTCCCAAAATGCATTGTCTGTTGAATATTAATCATGTTATACAGCTATGAAAGGCATAGGAGCCCTGCCAAGGGAAAGGAAAAAAATAGGTGGTAACCTTATAATGGACGGCTTGTAAAGACAGTATTTTGCAAACATCAGATGTAATGGTTGGAATGGAAATGGTGCTGTCTGCTCCCTCTTCACCTTGTGATCTTCCCAGTTCTCTCTATGAGTTTGGCCATTTCACCATACCTGAGATTTGAATTTAATAATTTGTTCCCTTGTTTGTCCTTCCGTCCCCTGCAAAGTTCCAATATATTGCCCTGGACATGAACAGTAGCTGACTCAAGAAGAGATTTAAAGGGCTGTGTTCTGGCTATAATAAAGAATCTGTTTCCCTAAACCTAGACATGATGTCATGGCCAAATACCCTTTGCTGTGTCTGGCGGGTGGCAGCCATTGCCTGGTTTCACCATCAGAGGCAAGGAGGTTCACTTCAAGGAAGAACAAACAGGCAGATGCCGGCCTCTGAGGTGTACCTCATAAGATCCAACCAAGAAAAATGTTTATTCCTTTCCAGTGGAGGCATAAGACACTGGCGTGAGTCAGCTGGAGAAAACATAAAAGAAGTAGAGGACAAGGAGAGAAGGGATATTTTTTTTATTCCCTCCCCCCAAAACTGGCATTTTTCTCTGCTTCTCTTCCCTTCTTTCCTTCCTTTCCCAGAGAGATCTGGCTAGCAGTGTGCACATCACTTCATAAAAATATATAAAGGTTCATTCTCTGCCCTGATGATCTTACAATCTATAATTGTACAAAAGGGAGATGACAGTAAAGAAAAGGATAACTTGGAGAAGAATATCAGGGATGGCCTAAGACCCGGCTGACACATGAAGCAGCATGGCAAATACCAGTTCACCAATAACTGTCAAGTGAAAGTAACAAGGATGGGGGGCTGTGTCTTCGAAACATAGTTTGTGGGCTTCCACCAGTTGCTGATATCTGTTGAAAACAGGAAGCGGGTTGAGAGAGATGGGTGTTTGGACTGCTCCAGCAGGGCTTTTCTTATGTTCTATTTTGCGTGGTGGTTTCATAGACTCCCAATACTTTACTCGTGGCTTTTCTTCCCTTCTGATGACCATATCCTATTTCTCTCTCCAGGGTGGGATGTGGAGACTGGAAGTAGTGACGGGATTAGCCCCGATGTCCTCGTCTCATTGGCTGCCCCCAAGCAGTGCGCCACAAGATTTATGGGGAAGCACCATCTGGTGGCTGGCCGTTTCCTTCCTTACGATGTGCAAAAGAAGTTTGAACTCAATTTGCCAGAGTACCCTGGCACAGAATGTGTGGTTTCTCTTTAAGGATCTGGAGATATTGGCAGAACCTCCTGATCACATATTTGGAATGGAAAGTTTGGCTGATGCCACCTATATATTCTTAACCAATTTGATTTCTAGATCTTGGAATATCCCAGAGCACGAAATCCTAAGAGTCTTGCTTAATATATTTTATGCTGAACCAGGCAAATATACCTGGCCCTGCAAGACCTGGTGTTGTGTAGTGGCTAAGCAATTGAGCTATGAACATAAATGCTGCTGACTGATTGAATTGGGACATCTGCTGCTCAAATCTTCTTCTGCTATGAGTTCTCGAGGTGGTGTTAAGCAAGCCACATCTTCTCAGTTGCCATCTTCTGTAGTATGAGGAAAATAAAATGCTTGCATCCCTTACAGGGTTGTTGTCCAAATGATGATAATACATGTGGAATGTTTTGACCACTCAGAAGTACTGTATAAGTTCAAAATATGATTATTTCTGTAACCTGAACGGTTTCCCCCCAGAAGACATCTGGTTGTAAAATAAATTATGAGATTCATGTATAAATGCATTTTAAAATAGCTTTTATTATTCCCATTAAAATGTCAACTGATATTTTATATTTTGTTGGCAGCTGAAGTTTTTTTTTTGTTTTCAATGTCTGATTTCTTTGTCCCCCTCCCTCTTACCGCTTACCTCTTGTGGATATTTTCTCCATCAAAACCCAACTCTGTTTGGCTTCTTAGAGCCCAATCCTATACCTGTCATAAGGAAATTGCATTATAATTAATGGGGCTTACTCCTAGGTAAGTGTGGGTAGGATTGGAGCTTTAGTGCGGGAAAAATATAAGCAATAACTGATCCCAGTTGAAGATGGATTTGTGCATTGTTTAGCATGCAAGCTGATTTAGAAGTGCTCTTGCTGTTTTTAGTTTAAGCATGGAATCAGTCTGGAATCACCACCGATCTAAACACACCTATTCCTTTGCATTGTATTTTATTGTTCTATGTGTTGAAGCAAAACAAACAAAACATTAGAGGGGACTGATTGGCGGAACTTCTGTTATGTCACAGAGGAACCTTTCCTACATTCCCAAAGGAATTTTGCACTCTAGAAAGTTCACTCTCTTTAAACACACACAGAGCTGGAAAATAAATGTAGAGATCCCTACTGATATTGGTGTACTTTTTAAAGCTATATATCTAGACAGCCTGCCTGAGACATGAGACAACAGAAAAGCCGTGTTCAGTTTGCAGTTATGACTGCCTGTTATCTCACTTGTGAAGATCCATGGCAGAGGGCCTGCTGTTAGATCTATTTTTTTACATTTGTCTTCATACTCATACTGTATTGCACATGTCATCTTCTTTTATGTCTTCACCTCCATAGGATTGCTATATGCCCACAAAACTGGGACATTCCCGGTTTTCGGGGTCCCATCCCATCCAGCTAGGTCCAAATCTTGGGATTGGATCTAGCTGGAGAGAGGAGAGGTGGACAGCAAGAAGAGATGGAAGTAGGGCAGACACTTCCTGGCCAAGCACTGCCCAGCAGTGAACTGTAAATGGGCACTTCTTAAAGGGAAGTGCCCATTTACTATAATGGAGCTTACTTTTGAGTAGTCATGCAAAGGATTATGCCCCATTGGGTTTTGTACTATCTTGGTTTTTTGGAACAACCCTACTTCCATGCATTACACTTAACTTCTCTTGCATTATATCTGACTTCACCATCACTTCAGGGGTGAGCACAGGCCTACTCGCTCCGGTTCAGGAGGGGGGGTTCTTCCAATACCCCTGCCGCTAGCAAGCCGGCAGAGGCGGGGGCCCCCAGAACCATGGGGACCGGTTCCTTCCTCACCTGGGGGGAGGCAAACAAGATGCTGCACAGCTCCTCCATGCGCTCCCTTCTTTCCCCCAGCAGGAGGGGAGGCACAGAGCCCCAGCCTCTGCAGGTCTACTCTGAAGTAAGTCCCAGTATAGTCAATGGGGCTTACTCCCAGGAAAGTGTGGAGAGGACTGCAGCTTCAGAACCCCATCCTATGCAGGTCTACTCAGAAGTAAGTAATTTTTTAATTTTTTAATTTTTAAATTAAAAACCTCCCTGGCCCCAGCCCCCTGACCTGCCCCCTGGCCCCGCCCACTTCTGGAGAACCGGTTCTTGGGCCAGGCTGGGCCCACCCCTGCATCACTTGTATAGTCACACGGTCTTAACACAGTAGAACGCACTCAATTTTATAGCCTTTTTGTTGGAAAATCATCTATGAAATTTGTGTGCAGCCATTGACTGGCTTTAACTTTTGCTACAGCACTATTGAAGAAGCAGCCATGACTACATTATTTTCCCATGACAGACCCTTTTTTCTAATAAGACCCTCCAAGACCAAACAGGGCTCTCAACTTTGGAGTTCAAACTTCTGACACCAGCAGGGTGAGCAGATGCTGAACTCAAATCCCCAGATGCTGAACCCACCCCACCCCCCAAGTTCCCCAAAATTCCTATCCTCCAAACCAAAATTCCTACCTGGTTAAAAAATGTGGGACACCCCCCAAAATGTAGGATATGTTAAAAAAGCTAAAAACACTTGTATTGCATTCCTGTACTTAATTTTTACACAAATCTCATTGCAATAGACCAGCCATCAAACAAAAAGGCACATGTTTAAGTGAGCCGAGTAGCCAGGCTTTCTAAGGCAGGCATGCAGAGGTTTTTCTTTCAGCCTCCTTTCCTTTGCCTCCTTACACAGTATAAGCTCCACTGACTATAATACTTTTGAGTGGACACAATTGGGCTTGGAGAATTAAAACTTAAGAGGCCACCATCCCTACCCTGAGAAGGTTGCCAACTTTACACCCAGCCCTGCTCCTCTGCTTCGTCAATAGCTGGATGAAAGACCCCAAACCTGAACAACTTGTCCTTGTTGTGAAATACATGCTTTTTTGTACAAAGAATATATTGGTGAATCCATTTACAAAGGCATAGGAACCGGGGAGGCTGGGGTTTCTCTGGTCAGTTGGCAACCCTGCTTTAAAAACATTAATTCACCCTCTTTCTCTTCAAAGCCAAATTCACGGCAAAGTTTCAGAGCAGCTCCACTTCCAGGCTGCTTCCTTCCCCTGCTCTGCTCTCCTCTCCAGCAGACTCAGCTCAGCTCCCTCCTTCCTTCCTTTGCACAGCAGATGGAAAGATCCTCCCAGATCTTTTTCTCTGCAAGGACTGGAAGCCACTGCTAGGCACAGCCATGTAGGAATGGCTACTTAGAGGCCCATTTAGAGGCCTACATGGGCCTCTGGGATGCAGGCTGCATAATGGGAATCTGGCGCGATCCATGCTGGGATATGTAATTCTCCTACTGATGGCTTGGAAAGGTGCTTTAAGCATGGGGAGGAGGGAGAAAGACTACAGTTCCCTTCCTTCCCTCCCTCCTCCTCCTATACTCTGCAGCCTCAGCAGTTCCAGAGCCTCATTTCCAGTTATGTCCGCATATTTCCAGTTCTGTCCGAGCATTTCCGGTGATGTGTTTACCCTGGACAGAGTATTTCTGATAAATTCTGAAATGCAACTGCCAATCAGCATAGATAATGAATTAGTTGGATTGATGGCCTGACTTGGTAGCCCAAAGTTACACATGCACAAAAACTTCATGCACTGCCATTTCACACTCTGATCCATTTGAAAACAGGTTGTAGGTCACTTATATTTTTCGGGCACCACCTTAACTAAAAACGCATTTATTTTCTTTAGGATATCATTCAATGATTGATAAAGGGAGAAGCTTACCTGTGATATGAAGTGGGGGAGGGAGGATTTAAAACCAAGCATGGTCCTATTTCCATCTGTAGCATGCTGGAATGAATCAGGCACCTAGATCCCGCAAATGTGCCCATAGTAACTCAAACCCTGCAGCCCCTTTCTATAGACAAGTGGTTAAGGTGCTGTGCCTGTTAACCAGCAGGCCAGGGTTCGAGACCCGGGTTGGCCCCAAAAGACAGGGTGAGCTCCTGTCCTTAGTCCAGCTCTGCGACGCAACTGGATCCAATTGTATTGGCTCTGCCTTTCCATTGGACTAATTCAGTGGCGTGGAGAGGGGGGAATTGCTGCTTGGGTAACAGCCTATCCTCCATAACAATCTAACCCAGGCTTTCGTGCTTCACATGCAGCGTATGCAGTGCCGAGCACGATACCATAGTCTTTCAAGACTGACGGAGGCCTGCTTTTTAGTGGCATCTGTGAACAACTGAGTAGAGAAAATGCAATGGCATCAGAAGCAATGGGAACAAAACCTGGATGAGCAAAGCAAGGAGAATGGGGGGTAAGTGACACAGCAGGGAACATTGGGAAGTGCTCAGAAATTGCTCATCTTTGCCAGGCTTCAGAAAAGGAAACTCAGATCATTTGAGGTTGCCATCTTTACAACTGGTATGATGGCTTCCTTTTGGAGGAGTGGGTTTGGGGCTGTGCAGGGAATAGCCAACAAGGAAACACATTTGCAAACAGCTGGCATTTAATGTCAGCCAGCTTAATTCAAATCAAACTAAGTGCCATTGAGTTTGTAGGCTGTGGAATAAGGAGATAATTCACTTGAGATTGTTGGATCAGTGTGAAGAAGAACTGATACGGGGCTGGGATATTGTCAGGATATTAAAAAGCTAATGAAGACATGATAGAGGTTGTAGTTATTATATCTCTTAACAACAAAAAGTACAAATCATCAAATAATTGACATGTGTGGTGAGAATGGATTAAGTTAATTTCTTTCATGATCTTGGAACTTCCACTTCCGTGTCATTAAGTGGCAGGACCTTTATTCAGGAAAAAGGAAAGAGGGTTTTGTTTTGTTTCCCATGATGCAAAATTAGCTTGTGGAACTCACTGCTACAGGTTAGGGCAGGCCACTAGGAAACTTCCTGCTGCATGATAATTGTGAGGGACCTAGCTCAGAGACCTTTAAAGAGATACTGGTGCCATAACTTAATAGAAGGGTTCTATCAATATGGCAATAATGGCAATAATGGCTACAGGATGGTCTACTTCTGAATATCATTTGCTGGGGGCAAGAAACCGGGGGGCACACAGAATGAAATATCAAAGTCAGGGTGGAGGTTCCAGCGTGGATAGCAACATCTACAGGAGTTCTGGGAAAAGTGAAAGGTATTCTTCATAAGAAAACGGACGGAAAGATTTAGCAACAGCTATTAATCAGGAAAGCTAAACATCAAGCATCATATTCACTGGCAGAATATGGCTGCAATCCTAAAGACACTTTCCTGGGAGTAAGACCCATTGAACACAATGGGGCTTACCTCTGAGTAGGCATGATTAGGACTGTGCTCTAAGGTATGTATATTTCCTTAGGACCACTGCTGCGTAAATACCAGTTCTTACTATCTTAAGAAGACAGGGCTTTTGAGCCCTATTCCATTTAATTGTTCAGTCCCCTTTTAAAGCCACCCAAGTTAGTAGTTATTGCCACATCCTGTGGCAATGAATTCCTTTAGTTGATTACACATTGAGTAAAGCAGAATTTTTTCTTGCCCTGAATTTACTACCCATTGATGTCATTGAGATGTCATTGAGAATGCTGAATTCTAATATTGAGAAGAAGAAACCTTTCCAAGTGCCTTTCCATACAGTGCCATACAAGTGCCATACATCATTTTGCAAACCTCTGTGTTGTCACCTCTTAACTGCTTTTCTTCTCAAGTAATAAGTCCAAGTATCATAGCCTTTGCTCATAAGGAAGAAGGCCCAGTCTCTTGATCATGTTAGCATACTTTTCTGCATCCTTTCCAACTTTACAACATCTTTTTTTTCAGTGGGGGCACCCAGAAATGTATATGGGAGTCCAAATTCATATTATATATAGAAGTCCAAATATATATATGGGTCCAAATCAGCCATATGTAGGAATTTTCCAAAATTCTCATTGAATATTTTGCCTGGATTCTGCAGTTTGGAATCACTCCGTCTTGTTTCCAAAGTGGAATGAACACATTAGGAATCCTTAACTATGAATGGGCAACAGTATCAACAGATAGGAACAGTGTCAGGATAGTGTCACAGTGTCACTGTGGGTAGGGTTGCCATATATCCTGTAAAACAGGCACAGTCTCATTTGGGGGGGATCATGTTCACATACTGGCAAATAGGACAGAGGGTCCTATCCCAATTTTGTGGAAGAGAATTATGGCAGCCCTAACTGTGGGTCCCTGAGATCAACTCTGTCCATAGACTTGTATGGTGGTGATAAAGTGATGGGTGATAAAATGTGGGTTCCCACAAAAAGGAGGGGGCAATGGGGGATAGTTTAATAATGGCACCCTGAAAACTGTTCCCAGCCCCACCTTCCATCAATGTGTTTTTTCCCTTAAAGATAGGCATATACTCATTGGAAAAAACACTACCAAAAAGCATTCTTGTTATGATTTACATGCAAGTGCTTCAAGATTATTTCTGTGTGTTGTTTAACCAATGCTCAGGAGCATGTGTGCGCATCAGCAAAGCACTGTATGAAAAGAATCTTGATGCAGCCGTCGCTACGATAACATCAAGACTGTTTTATTTAAAAGAGCCTTTGAGACCCATAATGGCTGTCTATTAAATCAGCCTGACTGCACCCTATGTAATATTTTAATTGTATTTATATTTTAATTGTAATGTTTTAACTGTATTTTATGTAATAATTGTTAGCCCTTCGGGGGGAAAGACGTAGTACAAATCAAATCAACCAACCAATCAATCAATATTATGAAATCACTTCTTAGCAGTATTTTTTATCAGTGCACATATATCATGAATGTGGAAACTGGGAGAAATTCACCGGAAGCCAAGGCCAAATGCAGTCTCCAAATCTGGAGATTTTTCTAAGTCTCCCAGTGAAGATGGAATTAAAGGGAGGTGGAAATTCTGAAAGAAGGAAGGTACAGAATGAGGGAAATCAGCACAAAGAACAGTTTTATAAAAAGCACTGTGACTTCAACTGTTTTATTTTCAATCCCTGTCATGGGTTCTCCAGCTTAAAATAATGAGTATTATAGCCCGTCAAAACAGGACCTCCCTGTTTATAGATTCCCCCATACCCAGAACACATTTTTTCAAACCACATATTCATGGAAAGCTTGTATCAGGATGTTGTTTGGGTCTATCAGCTTGGCATAAGCTCACTATGGTTTTAAGACCTCCTCTCATTCTTCCAAACGCATCCAATTTTAGCAACCCATATGAATAAAGCTACTGCTGAAAACTTCCCAAAAATAATAGGGGAAAAAAATGCTGATCCTCTTCCAGCTCTGGTCAAGTTGAGAAGCTTCAGTTCTCCGTGTCTCCTATTTCTCCAATCCAGGGAACAGTGTCCAAGCCAATGGAAGACTGAGTGGGGGACTTATATAGATCTCCTGATCTTCTTAGCTGCAGATTCAAAGCAACCTGTTCAGAGAAGGAGTCACCTCCTGAGCCCGAATCTTTCCCACAGCTGGCAAGGAGGTCATCCAGTTCTCTTCTATCCACCCACCCACCCAGCTTTCACTGACTGGAGAGATGCTAGGACTACATCCAGCACTTGCCCTGCTCTTCATCATTATGCTGGACTACACTTCAGCTCAAGGTAAATTTTGTTTCTGATGGTCAAATTGGGGCATGAAATTATACGAGTGGTTTCATCATTGTGTGGAAAGTCACGGGATTTCCAAATAAAAGAGGGAAAATTGGCATTGTGGATCAACCTCTCCTTTTTTCTTTGTTCCTTTTTTCCTTTTAGCCTACCTGGCACCTTGTGCTAGAGAGTGAAGAAGGTGTCAGAACACATAAGCCAGTACAGCTGCACTCCTATGGAAACATTAGGGGTCAAACACAGCTGGCAAACCCTGCTAATTCATCCCACGTGCCTGTTTAATGGGATCTCAACACAGGATCATATGTACAAAGGGTCCATAGCAAAGGATGCAATCCTAAAGACACTTTCCTGGGAGTAAGACCCATTGAACACAATGGGGCTTATTTTTCAGTAGACAGGGTTGGGATTGTGCTTCAAGTCAATGATGAGAACCACAAATGCAAAAGTACACAGGAGGAAAAAGAATTTTGTTAAAAGAGATGTTTTTCTGCTTCCTTCAGTTACTGGAGTGCAAATTGCTTCATCTTGTGCCAGTTGCTGGCGGAGGCTATAACTTATAGACGGGTTTTTGAAAAGCATTTATCAGCACTGTGGGAAGTAGAATGGTAGAGATACATCCGTCTGATCTATCTGGTATTTGCTATTTTGAAACGGTTGATTCCTGGCATTTATCACCGACGTTTCTCTTCTAAATATCTTAAACGTCTAACATCATTTGTGCATATGTTGATAGATTGTATATCTGGTATGTATATTTACAGATCTGTTAGCAACTTGTCAGCTGAATTTGTGCACAAGAAAAATGCAAGCCTGATTATGTGTGATGCTACTGATGCTTATCACCGATGCTCAGTGATGCTACTTGTTTAGTGATGCTACATTACAGTATACCCATCTCTGCAGCTGTTAGATTCAGGCTGCACTCCTCTCCACACTTTCCTGGGATTAAACCCCAATGTCTATAACAGGACTTTGAATAGACATGCATAAGATTGTGCATTACTGTGCTCATATAGACAACAGTATATCCAACGTTGAAGTCACTGGTTGTCTGCAACAATTTTGCCAAGAGGCAAGAAGCAGCATTTTGTGACATTGTTGCCCAAAACTGGCTTAAAGTTGATAAGTGGTTTCATGCCCACTGTAATAAGTGGTTGTCTGCTATTGCCATTATTGCTATGACTCTCCCTGTGTTTGTGTGTCTGAATGGAATAGGTTTAAAGGAACAAAATGTAACTGGGAAAGTTAGCAGTGTCAACACAATTTGCAATAGGGTTTTTTACTGTTTCTCTGAAATTTCCTCTCGGCAATCCATCCCATTTCTTTAGCATCCCCCAAGAATGCTGCTTCCGTGATCCCATTTATACTGACCTGATTCATAGGTGAAAATGATGCTCGTGACCTTTCTTCTTTGGAACAAAGTATGCCTGCTGCTCTGGGTACACATAGCAAAACACTGGAATTTCCACCTGCTTCCTCTCATTTTTCTAGCATCTTTGGTGTAACTTGGAGGTCAAGAGACTGAGTTGCAAAGGGGGAAGAGGCTGGTTTGTATAAAATAAAAAGGCAACTTCAGCATTTGTCCTATATGGTGGCAGGGTCTGCTATTTTGGATTGGAGTCATCTGAACCATATGCAACTTTGAGGAAACCTGTCATATAGATCTGTTGCTGGGTCGTTACCTTCCCACCGAAGAGGTACTTTTTATCTACTTGGATTTGCACGTATTCTGACTGCTATATGGGACCAATGTTGGGAGCTCACTTCATCATGTAGCACTTAGATCTCAAACCACCAACCTGGAAATGGAATCCGACACAACTTGTTGGAAGTGCGTGTGCACATCAATACATGCGCATGAACATGGAGGCACCATTCCATGCTTAGTCTGCCATTTCACACACTGAAACTGTTGCAGCCTGTTGTGAACATTGATGATAAATTGTACAGTTGGCAGGATGACTTATTGAACATCCTGAGGACAGACCCCTGCAACAGGCCCAACAGGTTTTCTCAATATTGCGTCAACTGTGGTTTGGATGACTCCAAAACAGAACAGGTAGACCCCACCACCACAAAGGACAAATGCTGAAAAGGTTGCCTATTAGACTTTTCAGTACTCCAAAGAATGACTAGTATAAAATGTAAGCAATACACTGACAATAAAATATGAATAATACATATATATATATATACAGTAAAACTTTGGACTGAGAGCATTTTGTCTTGCAATATAAGTGGGAAAATATAGTCCCAGCCAGGATACGGCTAGTTTCGGTGCTCCAAAAACACTTCCTCAGTCTCTCCTGAGAGACAAGCCTATGCATGTCTACTTTGAAGTAAGCCTATTATGGTCAATGGGACTCACTCCTTTGTAAGGTGGGCAACAGAAAGGAGCTTGAGTGACCTACAGTGCAATCCTAAGCATGTTTACTCAGAAGTAAATCCTATTGTATTCAATGGGGGCCTACTCCTAGGAAAGTGTTTAGGATTGCAACCTTAGCCTTGCATGTCTACTCTAAAGTCAGCCCTATTATAATCACTGGAGCTCACTCCTGTGTAAGGGGGCAACGGAAAGGAGCATGAGACCTAGCCTTGCGTGTCTACTCTAATATAAGCCTTATTATAATCAGTGGGGCTCACTCCTGTATAAGGGGGCAGACTGCAGCCTGAGAGATTTGAGTGCAGGTTAAATTGTTTTATTTTTCTTTATATTTTTATTTTCTTTATTATTTTGTATTATATTACAATATGGTAATCATTTTTATATGAATATTTTGGGATTGTGGAATAAATTGTCTGAGTTTCCATTATTTCTCATTGCAAAATTTCTTTTATATTTCGTTTTGGATTACAAGCATGTTTCCGGAACGAATTATGCTCGTAAACCAAGGTATTATAAAACCCCTAGATAGAAGGTTAAACAGGGGGAAGGAGATGATTTGAAAGGAAGGATTTTTTTGATGACTAAACTGGTTTTTTTTAGGTTTCATTAAGGCCCCCTTACCTTTCTCCCCATAAGGCCCCCCTACCTTTCCATAATACAATTTCTCTCCAGGAAATGTGACTGGGGAGGAGGAAACTGGTATTATCCTGTACATTGTTTGCTCTGCCTGTGAGATATTTAATTTGTCTCTCATTCTGCTGACATTTGTTCAGCTTGACACGCTTAATCCCATTGACCTTCCAGACAAAGAGGAAGACAAAATCACAGCATGGCCACAGCAACTGTCTGCCGGCACAGCAGGGGAAAAGCTGTCCATGTTTTGTGCTATGCTAAGCTTAGCAGGATACATTAATGCAATAGCTCACAATGGTTCTGTGAAGGTGCACACTTCCCTTGTTGACTTTTAGTCTCCTAGATCATTTTTTTAAGGAGGAAAAAAAGTTGTGTTAGCCAAAAAAACATTTGTTGTGAAAGTGATTGTGAAAAAACTGGTGGAAGATAAAAGATCCAAATATTGTAGGGCCAATAATTTGGTGTAGTCGTGGATGGTGTAGTGCAGTGGTACCCATTTCAAACCCCAAAATCTGTCTGGGATCCCATCAAACTTACTGTAATGTGATCCCAGAGCTCCATCTCTTCTCAGAAGCAAGTCCCATTGTGTTCAATGAGAATTACTGTCAGGAAAGCCCAGTGACAGATTCCAAAATGGTGGATCCCATGCTCTTGCAACCCCCCCCCCGACCTAAGGTTACAACCCCCCAAGGTGGTCCCAATCCCCACCTTGAGTACCAGTGATACAGGAGATAGTTTGGGCAGGGGTCCTCAACATCCGGTCCGCAGTGCAATGCTGATCCGTGGCGCTTTGGCCACTGGACCACAAGACCTGGATCGGAGGCAAGAGACAAGACCGGGATGCGCTCAGCCCCAGCCCAGCCCCAACTGGCAAGCACAACCAAGTGCCAGTCTGTAGCTGCGCAGTTCACCCTGGCTGTGGGGGGAACTGCACAGGCGCAGCCCAGCTGCGCTGATGCGCATGTGCGTCTTCCCTGGACAGTGGGAAATTTTTTCCCCACACACCTGGGCCATGGTCCTCAAAAGGTTTTGAGGTTTTGAGGAACAAAAGGAAACCTAAAATGTATATTTCACCTTTAGTTATTTTGTGATAGGTAATGTACTAAAGTGGGAGAATAAGTTAAAAAAAATTATAAGGGGAGGCAGCCCACCTCCACTTCTGGTCTATGTTCTAACAACTAAGCCCTGCTGCTGTGGAGGACAATAATTGTAAAAGTAATGTATTATAAACTCACCACCCCAAAGTGTGAGGAAACTGACTTTCGTTGCAATCCTAAAGACACTTTCCTGGGCATAAGACCCATTGAAACAATGGGACTTACTTTTGAATAGATATTGTGCTCAAACATGGTTTTTAAAAGGGATTAAAAGGGATTAAATAAAATTGAGGGAGGATAGATTGATGTTTTGTTTAATTTGTTCTGTTTAATCATTGATTTAATTTGGGGTTGTGATGCACTTAAATTTTTACATTCTAAATGATGTTCTTTTTAATGTGAAGTGTGAAGAGTTACCTCAAAAGCTCATGTGGAAAAGGCCAAATGTAGATTTAGTATAATCCTGTTTTCCAGAGGTTGACTGATCCTAGGCATGGAGGTTCCATTCAGGGGTCCTCAATTTGATCAATACCAATAGATCATAATTAGTCTAGTCCAGCATCCTGATTCCAAAAGTGGAAAGTAGATGCCCTTGAGAAGCCCATAATGAAGGCAAATGAAGGCAATACCCTCTCTCCATTCAGTGTTCCCACCAACTGGTGTTTAGTGGTGTACCACCATTTTCTATTTTATTTCAGAAAAAAAAACACAATGTGCCTCAATCTCCAGAAATCTGATTGAGCTTGACCTCCTTAAGCTTCTGGGCCTTATTTACAGGTGAATGGACATCATGGTTTAATGTGGACCATCCTGGAGGTGAGGGAGATTTTGAGACACTGGAGGCCATCCGGTTCTACTACCCAGAACGGGTATGCTCTCAGCCAGTGGCCATCCAAGCCCGAACAACAGAGTGGGAACTGCCTGAAGACGTGGGTGAGGTTGTGCATTACAATCCTGTGGAAGGATTTCGCTGCCTCAACCAGGAACAACTTGGAGGAAAGAGCTGCTCCAACTATCATGTCCGTTTTCTTTGCCCTCCAGGTGAGTTGAAAGTAGTTGGATCATATCCACAGGGGTCTCTGGCTCTTTTAGGGATTATCTGGGATCCCTCAAGAACTTTCAGTTCTAGCTTACTGTTATTTAATATAGTAAAATAAATATAAAATATTCAACTACTTTTCATCAGGTTCTGGCTGTTTAGTATTAATTATATATATTCATGCATATATACCTTTGTATACACACTTACACACACCCTTACAAAGAGATTTCTGGCCTAAGCCCTGTTCTCTCCAATGATGTTTTACATCACTCAGCTGCATGACTTTCAAATCCCTTCTCAGTTATATGTGTCTTTGGTCAATCTTATGCAGTTAAACCTTCCCTGCAGGGTTGTTGTAAAGCAATTTGAAACCTAACATCATTCTGACAGTAAAAATCATACTTCATGAAAAGTTCCCATTCTGTAAAATACTCAGTTGCTGCACTGAGCTCACTGTGATCTACTTCTGAGTATACCTGCATAATTTCAAACAACAGTACAAGATTCTCTCTGGGGCCTAGACCTGACCACTCAACGTTTCTGGGATAGCTTCTGGTTTTTGAGTCATTAGCCTTGTGTTTCTCTGAAGTATCCCAGGAAGACTATTAATCTCAGTGCTGCCCCTTCCTTGTGTACGAGCTTTCTTTCCATCTGCTTAACCTTTGCATTAGCAAGAAAAGAACTTTGTTTCCAAAGTCACCATGTTTCCATCTCAGCCATGCTTTGCATCTTTTGATCCCCTCACTTATCTCCCTCTCTCCCCACTCCCACCCAGATCACATGGACTGGTTGGGCTGGTCTGACTGGTCAGCCTGGAGTGCCTGCTCACGAACAGCATGTGGTGTGAGTGGAATCCAGTCCAGGCACCGCACCTGCTTGAATACCTCTGCCGCGGCATTGGCACAACCACTGAGATGCCCTGGAAAAGCTACAGAACGCCAAAACTGCAGTGCTGGACCCTGCCAAGGTAACTCACCCTCTTTGTTTTTGTCACATTTGGGCCAAAATAAGCTATATTAGATGGTCTAGTTGGGAACATTTTTTTTTTACTTTAAACTAGAAGCCAAAAAGGACTTTTTTAAGGATTGGGTCCATGGTGGAAAGACAAGATGGAGGTATTCCTTCATCTCTGTGTCCCACCCTCCTTTCTTCAGAATGCCTCCTCCTGTCCCCAAAACCTGCACCACCTCCTGGATCTCCTTCCCTTGGATCTCTTGTGGTGTCACCACCAGTGGTGGGCTCCAGGTGGTTCACACCTATTCTGTAGAACTGGTTTTTAATGAGAGATAGGACATAAAAAGTTTAAAAATAGCCATTTAAAAGTGGGCATGGGCATGGAACTGGTTGTTAATTTCTTTGAATCCCATCACTGGTCGCCACTCAACAAACACCAAACACAAGCATTCAAGGAGGTTAGGATTGCGTCCTGAGAAATGTTAGGATTGTGTACAGATTTGACTTTTCACCCCATTCCCCAAAATTCACTGAGTTTTAGGTTTGGGTTCAGTTCAAAGGTCTGCCAGCAATATATATTAAAGACATTTTTATGAGGAAACACCACAAGGAAAAACTGTGACAGAAGCTGGAAGACAAGGTATTAATTCTGGGTTCAAACCCTTGGGCTTGCCCTTTGTCCAGAATCTTCTATATGAAACCAACAAATATTTAAGAAATGAGAAGAGGCCATTGTTTGGGTAGCAAACACTGGTCCTCAACAGGTCGGCACATCACCAGGAAGGAATGTCAGCAATTGCCTTGCGGTCTCCAAAGGGCCAGAGGAGTTTTGTTTTTATGGAGAAAGATATTTTTTAATGAACGTTGCCCTGCCAAGGCATGACTTGAGCCAAGTACGTTCTTGGGCAGTTGTTTGGACATTCTTGCTAAGAGACACCCGATCCTTTTTTCCCCCTGAAGGGGCAACGAAAGAAAAAGGGTTTAAAAAAAACACTGGCATGTTTCTCACCTCCTCCTCCCATTCTTTCCCCCAAAGTAGTCCAAAACGGCAGCTGGGTGTGGGTATGTTCTCCCAGGACCCATAATTGAAATAGCAGAGCTCAAAAGACAGGTCAGCAAATTCCCAAACCGTGTACCACAAGAGATGATGTGGACACTGCAAAATATTTTTAAAGGATTAAATCATGATGTGGATTCCCAGTGCCACTTCTGCAGGAGGCTGCTCACAGAATCTCTGGATGATTAACTGTTCGGGCTGGTCATATCCTGCTCAAGATAGGGTTGATGGCTGAGCCAGCATTACAGATGGAGATTGCTAGGTTTTGGAACCTCAAAGAGGTCTGAGTGAGGGCAAGAGGATCAGAACCTCAGACAGCCCTGAAGAGTATTTTGCCCAGGCAGACACTAAACTAGGTTCAGAGGTAGCTCCAGGCAAGATCTGGAGCTTTTTGGGAGTTGGGAGTTAGGTTTGCTGCAGAGCCCTCAAAAGGAACCTTTGAGTCAAAGCAGAGACAAAGTCCTCAAGCCATGGCAGCGGCTTTGGGACAGGCACTTGGAGTCCCCCTTGTCCAGATGGAGTAGGGACTATCCAGAATCTGTGCAAAGGGAATTCTCTTTCCCAACCTGTCCTCTCTTTCGTCTTCTGCCTTTTCCCTGGATCCAGGGGATATCTTAGTTTCCATTAATTTTTTTTGCTCCATATGCCCATTGGATGATAGTGACATGTGGTGCTCTCTTCACCAAACAATTTTTGCCAGCTGCCATGTCGCCATTCAAAGTCCTTGGTTTGGATCACCAATCCATCCCAGTATCCCAGTATTACATGTTAAAAATACTTATATACACTACTTCTTTTCAAGAAGTGTAGTTCACAAAGTGGTTTATGTAGTAAAATAAATCAGTAAATAGTCTCCTGTTCCCAAAGGGCTCAGAATCTTAATAATAATGATGATAATGATGATGATGACAAGATAGTTAGGGTGTCAATTCTACCCTTTAGAAGCCAAGTGGAGCAACTGGGGGGCATGGAGCCCCTGTTCCAAGACCTGTGGTGGAAAACGAGTGCGGAGGCGGAGCTGCCAGAAATCGAAGCTGACACGTTGTGTTGGACGCCCCTCTGAAGTGCAGAAATGCTTCCAGTCACCCTGTCCAGGTGCTGAGGTGCCTCTTGGGTGAAGATCTTGATAGGGAAGCGGGGATAGGGGTGAAGGGTAGTATTCTCCAATTGTAGAAGAGGTTGAGTAAGGGAGAGAGGATGCTGCACATGGGCACATCAAGGTGAGCTGCCACATTCCTGCGGACCTTGATCTCCAGCAGCTTATAGCCATCTTGTGCAGTCATCACATTAGGATTGTTTCTGCATGCTTTCCTGACACACAAAAGCACATGTGCACATAGTAAAACACCAGACCAAAAGAATCACAATGCAAATGTGTATATGATATCATCTCTTCATATGTCCTGTTCTCTCTGTTACTAGCATGCCAGCTGAAGTGTGACCTGGGCATCCCCAAGAAAGACTGCAGTGGCTGCACCTGTCCCAACCACACTCTCCTGGGCTCTGTCCGGAGTGCCGATGGGACGTCTCTTGCCAATGCCCAGATTTCTCTCATGGATCAGCATCCGGCTCTGCTTGCCTACAGTGACCACAAGGGCCAGTTCACCATTCGTGGCATCTGCGTTGGGAACGGTGGTAACATCAGTGCAAAGCTTGACCAATTTGCCCAGAGCAGTGCCCCAATGATTGCCAATGGCTCGCAAACATCCCTGGTGGAGATTGTGCTCCATAGATTGGGTGAGAGCAAGCAAAAAGGATGTTAGATTAAGCATATGAACATAGGAGAAGTTCCCTCCTGTTGAGTAAGGGATCAGTCTAGCTATTGTCACTGCACTGGTTGGCAGCTACTCTCCAGGATTTTAAACAAGGGATTTTCTCAGCCCTACCTGGAGATGTTGGACATTGAACTTGGGATTGTCTTCATGCAAAATGGGTGCTTTACACCCACCAAAATTGGTGGATAACTGGGGATAATATTGAGCGGGAGAACTCTGGTGTAATATTAGATTGTAAGAGGACACATCTGCTTATAACTTTTGGGAAGAACCATCTTTTGAGTCTAGGGAATGATTGCTGAATGAATGTGGAGTATTGGGTCAAAGCTCAGTGGCAGAGCATTGGCTTAGTGGGTAGGAGGTCTCAACTTACATTCCTGCCAATTTCAGATTGGGTTAGGAAAGATCCCTGTATCAGTGAAGGTAATACTGAGCTTATTAGACTGAAGGTCTGAATCAGTTGTCAACATCCTGAGTTCTTATGTTGTTCTGTTAAAGCATTAATAGCCCTTAAAATTTATAGTAGTCCAAATCCAGCTGGTCACTGGTGCTGGCTCACACTTTCATGTGCATTTCATATGTTTACACTTTCATGGCTTTGATCTGCTTAGGGCTAAACTAGGTCTACCAATATTTGATTACTAGTTGAATACGAGAACTGGCATAATCAAGTATAAGGTGATGAAACGTGTGAGGGGAGAACAAAGGTGTGTGTTGGTGTTCCCCCCTTCCTCTCTCAAAATATTCTAAATCAAGGTCCTCAATCCCCCTTCTTGATACTGACAGTAATACTTTCCTTCTTCTCAAAAATACTAATTTATGGAACTTTCTACCATAAGATATGGAGGACTTATGGGAATAGAGTGGATTTGAACGTGTATGAGCACAATCCTAAGCATGTCTACTCAAAAGTAAGCCCTATTGTGTTCAATGGGCCTATGTGTGTTACTCTTATGGATGTGGTATCAAAGGAATACTAATATCTAAGAATGGGCTATTGCCTTCCACAAGGTAAGGTCACATCATGATCGCTTTTTGCAGTGTGTTTTTATCAGTGGACACTGGCAAATGTAATGGGGAGAGGAAGAAGCAAATGAATTGAAGGAACTAAAAATTGAAGCGAACTGCACTCACCCCTGGTAATAATTTTAGAATTTTCCTAATTGAAATGAAATTAATGAGAAGTGGAACACACAACAGAGCTAAAAAGAGAGACGGTAAATGAATCGCTAAAAGTTTGATAAACGTCCTGTTTTATAATAAGCTGCCTTTCACAAAATGATGGGATGTACATTACAAATTAATCAGTAACATCTTATTTGCAATCTCTTGGCAGAAAAACCTTATGTGGTGTCCCATCCTGAATCCAAAGTGAGGATTGTTGGAGAAAAGGTCCGATTTTGCTGCAGTGTCCAGGGAACTCCTGAACCAAAGAAATATTACTGGTGAGTGACAGAGTCAGGGAATGTGAGACCCCCCCCTTCCCAGCTTGTTTTCCCAGCAGATATTCTAAGAATATCTCAGATTTAATGTAGGGGAGGGTGGCAGAGTGTACCACAGATTTTGTTTGCTGCAGACCTTTTCAGAAAGACTTTGCTGCCAGAACATGTGTGTTCGTCATCAGTTCTCTTGGTCAGTCTCCACCCACTCTTCTTTCCTCATTTCCAGGTATCACAATGGGACACTCCTGGACCGTAAGAAGTATGCATATGACAACAGCTTGGTGCTACAGGAGCTGAGTCTGGGCCAGGCAGGATCATACCACTGCAAAGCCAGCAGTGATCTGGGCTCCATTAAATCATCTGTTGCCCATTTGAGGGTAATAGGTAAGCTATGTGTGTTTGGGGGTTGAGGGGGTAGAGTGATCAGTTTAGGGCCAACCTAGATAAGATGCTTGCTTTTCCTAGTCAGCCAAATACTTGTGATTCATGCTGCAATCCTAACCTCCAGTTAGGCTGGCAAAAATCCCATGCATGTCTGCCATGTTGCAAAAGTGCCATATAAGACATCTGTGCCACTCGCAGATCCTGATCTGACACTAATTCCTATGCCACATGGATTATCTTATATTACAAGATGTTTCCTTGGTGCATTAATTTCTTGTGAGCCAGGAAATGTGCTTTTGTATATGAAATTCTGGGTTCTATTTATTCTCCTCCTCCTCCTTTTCTGCCATGCTGGAACTCAAGGCTGGAACTCAAGGCCAGGCACTACCATGACCTATAGCTTCAGCAAGGTGGCTGTATTATATACTCCCAAAACTCCCCACCAGTTCCTAACATGTCTCTTATTCTTGTCCAATCTCAATCTCGTTTCAGAACCAGGAGTCCCAACCTGTACAGCTCAGCCTGAGGAATACTTCATCAGACTTCCTGATGAGTGTTTTCAAGAGAAGACAAGTTCCTCCTTCTACAATGTTGGCCACTGTCCCAATACCCGCTGTGCTGGAAACATGACAGACAGCCTGCAATGCCGAGATGATATGGAACACTGTTGTGGGACACGGCGCATGGAGACGCGGGAAATCCACTGCATTGGTTACATCCTGCCTATCAAGGTGGTTGCAGAGTGTGGCTGTGCCGCTTGCACCCAGCCCAAGGTCTTGGTCCGTGGGAGAGCTTCTGCTGCTGACAATGGAGAACCCTTGCGTTTTGGTGAGATCTACCTCGGGGCAAAGAAGATTGGTTTCACCAGTTATCAAGGTACATTCACAGTTGAAGTGCCACCTGACACACAGAGGCTAGTGGTCAAATTTGTTGACCAGATGCAGAAATTTGTGGATGCTGTTAAGGTCCTTCCATTCAACCAGCGTGGAGGGGCTGTCTACCAAGATGTGAAGCTGCTAAGAAGGAAGGAACCCATTGATTTGGAAGCAACAAAGACCAACATCATCCCACTGGGAGAGGTGTCTGGAGAGGACCCTATTGGCGAGATAGTTATCCCTCCAGGCTCATTCTTCAGGCCTAATGGACAAGCTTACAATGGCACTGTTAAAGCCAGTGTTACCTTCCTGGATCCCCGGGACATTGCTACTGTCAACTCTGCATCCAGTGACTTGAATTTCATCAATGCTGATGGTGATCTTTTCCCACTCCGGACTTATGGCATGTTTTCAATGGATTTCCGGGAGGAAGAGACCCATCAGACTCTAGAAACAGGGCGTGTGGAAGTGAGGATGAATGCTGAGCTCATCAAGATGCCTGAACATGTCCAGAAAATGAAACTGTGGTCCCTCAACCCTGTCACGGGTTTGTGGGAAGAGGAAGCCTCTTTTAAGCCAGCTAAGGAAAGGAGAGGCAAGCGTGAAGAGAGGGCCTTTCTCATTGGCAACCTGGAGATCCGTGAGAGACGGTTGTTTAATCTCGATGTCCCAGAGAACCGCCGTTGCTTTGTCAAAGTCCGGGTTTACATCAATGAGAAATTTAACCCCAGTGAGCAGCTAGAAGGTGTTGTGGTGACTCTCATCAATCTTGAGCCCAGGCCTGGCTATCCATCCAACCCTCAGGCCTGGGGTCGATTTGACAGTGTGGTGACAGGTCCCAATGGTGCTTGCCTGCCTGCATTCTGTGATGGCCAGAGAGCTGATGCCTACACAGCCTATGTCACAGCTACCATTGGAGGGGAGGAATTGGAAGCAGTACCATCCAGCCCAAAACTCAACCCTAGAGCGGTGGGAGTCTCCCAGCCTTACCTCAACAAGCTTGGCTACCGCAGGAGTGACCATGAGGACCCAGCCCTCAAGAAGACTGCCTTCAAGATTAATCTGGCCAAACCCAACCAGAACAACATTGATGAGACCAATGGGCCAATATATGCTTATCGGAGCTTGAAGGAATGCAATGAGGCACCTGTGACCGCCAATCATTTCCGGTTCTACCGTGTGGAAGAGGACAAATATGAATACAATGTTGTGCCATTCAAAGAGAGTGATTTGACCACATGGACTGGGGACTACCTCTCCTGGTGGCCCAATCCTCAGGAGTTCCGGGCCTGCTATATCAAAGTAAAAATTAATGGGCCTCAAGAATATATGGTGAGGTCTCGGAATGTGGGTGGCAGTCATCCAAGGACTCGGGGTCAACTCTATGGCCTACGGGACACTCGTAGTGTCCGGGACCTTGATGTCTATAATACCTCAGCAGCTTGTGTTGAATTCAAGTGTAGTGGAATGTTGTTTGATCAAGGACTGGTAGACAGGACTTTGGTGTCCATCATCCCTCAAGGAAGTTGCCGCCGTACCTCTATCAACAGTTACCTGAGAGAATATTTAGGCCGCCACCCACCTGTGATGGAGAACAATGACACAGCAGCATTCACCATGTTGGCTCCAGTGGATCCATTGGGCCACAACTATGGCATCTACACTGTGACAGACCAAAACCCCCGCCTTGCCAAGGAGATTGCCATTGGGCGCTGCTTCGATGGCACATCAGATGGTTTCTCGCGTGAAATGAAGTCTGATAGGGGCATAGCTCTGACCTTTACTTGCCATGAAAAGCCCATTGGGCATAAGAGCTTTTTCCAGCGCCTGCTTGAATCCCCTGCCCAGACGCTGAGTGAGATCCGGCGTGAGATGAGAGGCAATGAACAATTGCGGGGGCCTTCCCAAGTAGTTCCTTACCCATCAGGGTTACGGACCATGTTAGCCACGCAGACCAGACGGACCCCCAGCAGCCGAAGGAGAGGGAGAGTTGCCCGGATCCAATAGTGACCAACCTGGAAGAATGTTTGGTCTTGATCCTGCCCCTGTCACATTCTGAAGTGCCCCACACCTGAGTACATCGATGGGGAAGTAACTAACTATGGATGAAATCCAGAGTAACTATGGAGAGTCCTTGCTCCGGAGTAAGAACAAGTTACTCTGGATTGCAATATGAGTTTCCCATAGGTTTTCACTAGGTGGTGCAGTAACTACGGGTGCACGTAATGTCTCTTACGTGCTCCCATAGTTTCTCTGGATTGTGCCCTATGAGAGGCTTAATTGCTTCTTCCGAACCTACATCTCAGAACCTGCCACGCAGTAAGACATAACTTGCCAGTTAACAACATAACCTGAGATCTTCATATGTACTGTTGCTCCCCTTGTAATTCCACCCCTTTATCTTGCCCTCCTTTGATATTCACCTAATCTCTGAATCATGCCCCCTCCAATGACCCTACGAGCCAGATCCCTAGCTTTTCTATTGCTAAAGAATACTTGATTTGTGTGTGTGTGTGTGTGTGTGTGTGTGTGTGAGAGAGAGAGAGAGAGAGAGAGAGAGAGAGCAATTAGCCAACCATTGCCTGTCAAAGTCACATATTACAAAATAGCCACTTATTACCAAATTAGTAATACTTCCCCCTACATTCTGTCACTTGGGCTGCAATCCTAACCTCCGCTTAGGCCAGCCTAAGCTTGGGGATGTCCCAAAAGTGCCATAAGACACTACTGCACCACTCTTGGGGGAAGGTTAGATATGCGCTTCATATCCCTACATCACTACGGGAACAGGAAGTCCAATGAGTTGTAGTTAGGTTTGCACCCTTAGTACTCTAGAACCTCCCATCCACTCTACAATGGCTCATTCTATTGTGTGAACCTAGAACTGGCAATGCTGCACATAGTGAAAAGGGGGTTAAATTTCTGGGACTCTCACTAGTTGAAGCATCTACATATTTTCAAGCGAAACCAAATGACAGGTTAAATGACTTGGGGGGAGAGGTTCTGAACATTACTATATGCACATAAGATCTGCCAGAATTTGGGCCTTGAACTAAAGGTCCTTGTCCCAGTATCAGAGAACCTCAATCGCAATAGCTTCCCATCTTTTCGTGTACCATGCATATGACCATCAGAGGCCTCTATACACGGCAGTTCCATTTTGCTACCATGATTAATAGCCATTGATAGATCTCTCCATAATGAACATATCAAATCTCCTAATGTTGGTGCCAAAATTCCAAAACTCTAATCAAGTATTATATACCCCAGTAGCCAACCAAGTACTTCTTGGCAGAGCACAAGTGGCAAGAGGCACAATCTTCCCAGTATAAAGCAGTATAAAGTTGCTTTATACAGAGCAACAGGCCCTGAACATACTGTATGGAGCCATGTAGTCCAGCAGTGTCTACTCCAAGGGGCAATTTCTACAAAATCTGATGTTATGGGAAGAAATAGTCTCCCATTTCAGAACTGCATTCTTCAAATTGTTAGGATTTCAGACTGAAAATTCCAGTTTGAAAACCTGACACCTGTATTTTGAAGGATGAAGACAGATGTAATGTACCAGAGCCACAATATCACTCGGAAATACTGTACCTACACTGTGTACCTCTCCTGTGTTCAGTTATGGGGAGAATAGAGGTTAGGCAAAGCTGGGGTTATGCAAAGCTGCAGTAGATTCTTACGGTGGATAGCACTGACTGGAGGATGCCTGTTCTAGCACTTAGAACCGTAGAAGTGGAGGTTAGGGAGGAACCTTTCCCTCCCTATCCCATTCCTGGAGTTTCTGTTTAAAAAACTTTTTTAAAACAGCATCCTTTAGAAAATGCACAAACTGACAAATGATAAGTGTAGTACTTTAACCAAACAGCCTGTGAGAAGCAAGACTGACCGAGCGAAGGTTTGGTTTGTTGAGACATGTCTGTCATGCCAGTTTGCAAATCTTAAGGGGAGTCAACCTATAACGTGAGCTCTCTATTTTCTATTACATCTGTCTACATCCTAATTCTTTTACACAAAGAGTTATCTTCATCCTAGACAACAGTCTTCACCCTGACACCACCTTGTATTATATCATCTTACTGTACTAGTTCTTTATACGTCAGTTCAAGCCTATACGTGTCTACTAAAAAAATAGGTCCAACTGAGTTCAATGGGATCTACTTTCAGGTAAGCATGCACAGCAGTGCAGCCAAAGTCACAACATCTTATAGTCTCTTTAATATACAAAATGAAGACAGAAATAATACCAAGTGTTATGGTGACGACAGGTGTAAAAAGAAATAAACAGATGTCTGCGCTCTAACTTAGGTTATAACCTTTGGTGTGGTGCTTCTGTATATGAGAGTGGTGAAAAGAATCCAAAACAAACATATATTAAACATCAAATATTCTCAGAAATTGCAAAAGAGAGGACGATTCAATGTTTTGAGTCATGCCTGGTGAAATCTCCCTGCAACAAAATTCTTACAGAAAAAATCTGTAAGATTTTTCAGAATGCAACTCCGCCTGTGGAGATTTGCAACTGAAAAATTGGATTTCGGGACTGGTGGCCACCATTCAGACTGGCAACTTGAGTCATTGGTGGAAGATGTATTTGTCACTGGACTGGCACGAGTATATAATTGGAAAAACTGATCAATGCTTCTGCCAGGTGACAATGACATTTTGGAGGGTGGAAAAAGAGGTGAAGGGGCAGGAGGTGAGTCAGGAGTGCCTTTATAAAAACATGTTCCCATTTTGCTCTGGCAAAAAATAACTTATTTATTGCAAAATATATGGTTCTGTATTCACCAGTGTGGTGGTCCCCTGTTTAATTTTACCTTCCCTTCAGGGTGGGCTGCACGGCTAAACCAAAGGCGGAAATTCTCTAGAAAAGTAATTGTAGATCTGTAGCAGATGCCGTTTCTTTTGGTTGGCTAAAGTAGAAGAAAAAAGGAGTTTCATGGAAGGGTTCTTGGAAAGGGTTTTCTGGAATAATGGGAAGCAAGAGGGAACAGACCTGAAGAGAGAGGAAGCTTAATGTGACTATGGGAGGAGGTCCAAGGTATTGGGTATCGAGGTGGTATCAGGGCTGGCCTTACGGTAGTTGGAATAACTTCACCAAATTTAGACAAGAGATTTGGGAGGGAGATAAAGGCATAAGTGCTGGATGATCATATGTCAGGTCCTCCCAAAAATTTAGGACATCCTAGAAAAATACTGGACGTGACAAAACACATATATTGCTTTCATGTGGTTAATTTAAACACTGTTACTTAATAATTTAGAACCATTACATATAATTTATTATAACAAGATTCCTGTGTTGCCTGCTCACAAGGAAATTGAGGACAATTAAGATTTTTTTCCCCCAGGGTGCAAGGATTTTTTTTTTCTTCTGGTGCAAGACTGAAAAAAGGATATGTCCTGGAAAATGAGGACTTGTCATCCTGCATAAGTGGGAACAAGAGTGAACTCATTTAATGGAAGAGAAGAATGTTTGCAGGTGGTAAAGTTGGAGAGATTTATTCAGGACCTTGAACATGTGTTTCTCACCAACCCAGAAACTACATTTTGCATACATGCCACTACATTATCACCTAACGGTAGCTTCGCTTGAGTCATTGCAGGGAAACTTCTCCCTCCCTGTGAGATATCAGTTGAAAGAGAGGCTTTTAAGAGTTCTCTTGTGGTGGATGCTGTTGAGGTATGTGAGCTTGACGTGAACAGATCCAGGTCCGCTTTTTGTGTAGAGATGTGGCAAAGCTGTTCAGAAAGGGTGGGAGGAGAACATGCAGGGCAGTTGGCTGAGACTGGGGGCTGGAAATTCCTGGTGTTTGTCTGCTTCTTGGCCAGACAACCACAACCCTCTTGGGTCACCCTGTCCAAAAACACAACGGCAGAATGGCTTTGCAGGCCAGATTGTGAAACATTATATGATGGACCAAGGAAGGTCTAGACAAAGACCTTGAAAGCCTTCATGTCACCAGCAAGGCAGGATCGGTGTGTCAAGGCCAAAAATTCTTGACTGATTACCCCATAAAAAAACAACCAGAGGAACAGAGCCAGATGTAGCATCCAGCTTATAGGTGTGCCCCAAAGGTAAAAGCAGGGCATGGAGCATATTTGTGCCATGATCATCAGAGCAATCCACAGCACCCTTTGCAATGAGATGCCTAAGCTGGAAAGTTTGTATTCCTTGCATTCATCACTGCAGATAATTCTGGAGAATCAGAATAGAACCTTTTTTCAGACAATGCATAGCTTTTGGAACTCATTGCCACAAGATGTAACAATTATCACCAACACTGAGACTTTTAAAGAAGGATCAAGCAAATTTGTAGGCTGTCTGGGGCTACTAGTCAGGCTTGCTGAATTCAACCTTCCTATACAGAGACAGTGTGCCTGGTTGTTGGTTAGCAGAGAGCACCTACCCTGCATATCCTGCTTCATGCTTTTCTGAGGCACCTGGTTAGCTACTATGGGAAATAAGATGCCTGATATTTGGTCCGATCTCCCAAGCCCTTATTCCAAACCTATGAGTGACTACATGCAAAGGGAAGCACTGAACCTCCGTATTCAGTGGCAATCTATCCTTGAGTGCTGGCTGTTGGAGATGGTGATGACTGCCTGCTTTGTGTCCTATTTTTGAGCTTTCCAGAGGTGTCTAGCTAGTTAGTGGAGACTGGATGCTCGACTAGTCGGACTATCTGTTCCGATCTATCAGGGCTCCTCTGATGTCTGTAAAAATAACCTTTTTTTGTTATGAGCACACTTGTCTCTCAACACAAGTCATGATTGACACATCCGTTCCACAACGTGCCTCTGAGATAAACACAGAGTAGCCAGCAAGCGGGAGGCATTCCACTGTCAAACCTTTTCGAAGAGGTTCCTTTGAAGCAATAACTGACTTAACAACGAAGGAACGTGCCTGATTGCCTTTGCCCAACTCCACCCAATGGAGTTGGGATCAGTCTGATTTTACAAGCAGTGTGATGCTCTGGGCCTGTGGTTTGGCTCCCGTCATCATCTTCATCTCTCACTTTGTTTATCTGCGGCTAGTAAAGCGATGATGAGGATGATGATGAGAAACACAGGCCGAAGGGTGAGGACAGGAGGTATCTGAAGTCCGGGAGGCTTTGGCTGGCCCCAGCTGCTTGTCATTACCATTTGATGCTTCCAGAAGGAGATCAGAAAAAGAGGGAAAACAGAAGACAGACCAAAGTCAACCAGCAGTCCCATTCCATCTTCCCCATCATGCCTGGCAGATGTAGCCCGTCTGAAAGAACAGGTGGCTGTAGACCAAGATAAATGAACAAGATGCTGCCTCCACAATTTGAATTTCCTTGCCTGTGTCCTCAGTTGCTACCAAGGAGCTGCTGGTGGCCTCTAAGTAGGAAACATTTGCTTAGGGATTAGGAAATTTCCTCTATATTACTCCTTTATTGGTTTGGAATTTCACTCTCTGCTCTTCTCATTCCAAGCTAGCTTAGAGAATTTACTGAAAATAATTCTAGAATTTCAGAAAGCACAGAAGGCTGCTCCTTGCTCATTAATTTGTAATATTTCTCTTTCCCCATGTCATTACGGACACATGTGTTAACACTGTTCAGCTGCAGCCTTCACATGCTCCTATTTACGATTGCATCAAAATGCACTGCATTGAGCATTTCTAAAACACCACCAAAAAAAGGCATCTTGCTTCAATTCTATAACTAGGGTGAAATCCAGAGTAACTATGGGGAGGCCTTGCTCTGGAGTAAGAACAAGTTACTCTGGATTGCAATATGAATTTCCCATAGGTTTTCACTAGGTGGTGCAGTAACTACTAGAACACATACTGTCTCTTACGTGCTGCCGTGATTACTCTGGATTGTGCCCCAAGACACATAAAGAATGCATTTTGTCAATGTTCATGTGTGCATCATTATGGCTGGAATCCTAAAGACATTTTCCTGGGAGTAAGACCCATTGAACACAATAAGGCTTACTTTTGAGTAGATGTGGTTAGGACTGTGCTCTTAAGTGTGCATATGGGTGTATGAACAAAACATTGCCAAAAAACTGTCATCATGCACATATGTATAATTGCACATATGTATAAATGCACATATGTATAATTGACTGATGTGGTCATGTGCTCATTGGTAAAATTCTACAGAATAAAGAAACTTGATGTGGTTGTACCAGTACTTCTCATCCAGACTGCTTGTGTGCAGCATTTTTATCAACATATGTGTATGTGATTAATGTAGAGGAGGAAAAACACATGTAAACGAAAGGAGGAGAAAACCTGTGGTAATACGCTTCTCAACAGTGGTCTGCAGAAAATTTGGAAATGAACTAATAGTGAAAGGTTCCAAATCCATGGGCGTCATTTTTTTTTAAGTCTAGTAATTTAGGGAAAAAACCAGAGTAACTATGGGGAGTCCTTGCTCCAGTGTAAGAACAACTTACTCTGGATTTCAATATGTATTTCCCATAGGTTTTCACTAGGTGGTGCAGTAACTACAGGTGCACATAAAGTCTCCCCAAGATTTGGAGGCTTGTAATTTAGTGTGCCAGAATTAAGGAAGAAGTTTGGTTGAATAAAATTTTGGAAGCCTCCTTCTATTCACTAGTGCTTTTGAGGCTGATCTAAGAGACAATTTTTGGGGCAACCGTAATGAAAAGCTTGAGGGAAAATGAGAGGGAAAGATGGAAGTGGTTGACGGTGGTTTGAAATGAGAATGTCTCAAGGCATGCGCTCATCAAACTGTGGTTTGACAAAATAGCCACCAATTGCTTTGAATTATAAACAGGCTGTAATTGATCCGCAGATGTTGTTCTGAGGCACACAGGCACTTTCAGGATCTGACAAGCTTACGCAGTTTGGCCACAATGCCTGGATAGCAAACTGGTCCTCCAATGTTTACAGATGAAACCAAGAAAAATAATCTGTGTCCAAGCAGTTTGTCCCTGGTGCTAATGTATAAAATGCTTCTCTGCCCTCCCTCTCTCCAAATAACCAGTGGTGGGCAGCAGCAGGTTCGCACCTACGCTATAGAACCGGTTCTTAACAAGAGATAGTACATATAAAGTTTAAAAATAGCCATTTAAAAGTGGCTGCCAGATGGACAGAGGACTGGTTCTTAATTTCTTTGAAGCCCATCACTGCAAATAACCCCTAAAAAAGGTGAGAATTTGGGTGCTCCTGAATTTATTTTTGGCCATTTGTCCAAAACTCCCACTTTTTCTAAATGCTTGATTCATGTCAGGACACTGATAGACCCAATCTGGTCTAGAGGTTGGACTGGGGCTTGAGTGATGCAGAACCAAACAAAAGCCCTGCTCAATCAGACTTAGGATGCAATCCTAACCTCCGGTTAGGTCAGCCTAAGCTCCGGCATAAGTCTGGTGCTGACCTGGGGTGTTACAAAAGGAACATAAGTCCAGTGGTGGGCTTCAGGGGGTTCTCATAGGTTCTATAGAACCCTTTGCTAATGAGCACCTGGTTCTGAGAACCGCTTACTGATAGGACATAGAACCTGTTGTTAATTCAGGTTATTAGGACATAGAACCTATTGTTAATTTATTTGAATCCCACTACTGCATAAAACATTTCTGTGCCACTCCTGGGGAAGGATTAGCCCAGTACACAGACATGCGTTTGCCTCCTACCTCATCACAGGAATGGGAAGCTTAGGTCAGCTTAGGTCAGTTGGGTCAGTTTAGGTCAATTGGGTCAGCTTAGGGTAGGATTGCACCCTAAAAGCCCATCCAGACTCATATTGGAAAGCCAAATTTCCAAGAAGGAAACAAAGGCTGCAATCCTAAAGACACTTTCCTGGGTATAAGATCCATTGAACAGAATGGGGCTTACTTTTGAGTAGATAGGGTTAGGATTGTGCCCAAAGGCTTTCTACCACTCTGTTCCCCTGAAAAAGGTACTCAGAGGTATACAGCCCAATCCTAAGCATGTCTACTCAGAAATAAGTCCCATTATGGTCAGTGGGTCTTACTTCCAGGTAAATGTGGTTAAGACTGCAACCATATTGTCATTGGATCTGAAGCATTGCACAATCCTAACCACATCTACTCAAAAGTAAGCCCCATTGTGTTCAATGGGTCTTACTCCCAGGAAAGTGTCTTTAGGATTGCAGCCATATGCATCATGACTAGCATCGATAGATTGGTACTTATCCATTCCCTTCATAAGCTAGTAGCCAAGCTAGTAGCCATCACCACAACTTGTGACAATGAATTTCACAGCCTAACCATGTGCAGTGTGAAGTACAGATTTTGTCTGTCCTAAATCTCCCGCCATTCAGTTTCGTTGACCCCTAGTTCTGGCATTGTAGGAAAGGGAGAAAAACATATCTATATCTACTCGCTCTACAATATGTGTAAAGTTATGTCTGGACTGACCTGGATTCAGATCTGATCTTCCCCTTGAAAGCATCCCGAGGCTGAAATCCCTACCCACACTTTCCTAGGAATAAGCCCACTGAGCATGATAAGACATCCTAATAGGACTTGAATAAAATAATATGCATATGAAATATTTAGGACGCAGGTGATAAATGTTCTTGTGTGCCATGCATCTGCACAGATTTCACAAACGCGTAAGATTCAAACGGCTAATCTGCTTCTTGCATTAGTCTTCCCCAGGAAGGAAGGAATTAAAAAATGATGGATTAACAAATAGTGGTGGCAAACAGTACCATGAACAAAACTGAGAAAATACAGAGCAATGGAAAATTCCAAATGCATCGGGTTCCACATCAAAAATCTGTTGGGATGATGAGGTATTCAGAAGTTCAGATGAGGTATTCAGAAGCATCCCAACATCAAAGTGTCCCCTTCATAGGTGGCGTCATTCAGCTAGGCCATAATACACTATTGGGATTTGAGATGCAAACTATCAATGTGTGGTTTTTATCCGGCTTTTTGTCCGGCACTCTCAACCCATAAAAATAGTCCTGTGGCAGCCTCCCTCCCGCTTGCCAATTAATTCCTTGTGGTCTGGCCAAGTTGCAGCTCCTGTTGCTCACCTCTGGACAAACGATCAGCCGAAGGAAAACAAAGGACTCCTTCAAGGCAGAACGAGGTTGGGAGGAGCAGAACCCGATCCTTTGTATTCGTGTCCAGGAGAACGTGGCTTGGGACTGAATTTTTTGTTTTCTTACTCGCAGTCGACAGACTTGGTTCTTTTTTTGCTCTAATGCAAGGTATTCAATGGGAGGAAGTTTCGCTTCAGAATGTTTCAATCCGGTGGACTTGCTGAATTTTGGAGGACAATTTGAGGTTGAGGATTTGGGTATTCCTTCCAGGACACATGTATACCCTCCATAAAATACACTTTTTCCTTTCCGTTCCTAACAACTGGCATGCACTTCCAGTCTGTCTGAACTGGGTTTATTTGCTGCCACCATCAGGGCATTGGGAGCTGGACTACTTTGCTGGTCTCGCCCCCATGGCCACTGCAAAAATAATGGGTCGTGGCTGAAATACGCTTTTGCACACTAGACTCCAAAGCCTTTGATGATCAAATGTCCTCAATTAAACTAAGAGACGTGAAAGACCGACCCAAATTCCATCCTTGGTTGGTTTTTCGATGTACTTTTCAAACGGTGTATAAATCAGGCCCAGACTTTGTATCGTAACCTCCCCGGAGACCTATCGTTTGTAACCACAGGCAGGTTTAGGAGAAGAAGAGACTGAAGATTATTTTCTCAATTTGTTTTCAAGATCCTTCAGCTCCTAAATCATCCTAATATTTGGATAATAAATATTAATAAGAGTGTGTTTTAAAACATTTAATGTTGACAAACCATTCGTTTCAGATGGGTATATTTGTTTTAAAGGTTCTCCAGATGTTGAAAAAAGGGAGTTGAAAGAAAAGTTGATCTCTGGGCAGGAATGTATTTTGAGGGTTTTTCTCTTTCTTTCCAACTTTAATAGCTTTTGAAAATGAAAGGTGCCCGCCTGGCTTCATCATTAACCATAGTACTATACGTGGAAGAGCATGAAGCAAAGAGGGACTGTATTTGCGACTCTTGAATCATACACTTGGAGCACAATCCTAACCATGTCTACTCAAAAGTAAGACCCATTGTTTTCAATGGGTCTTACTCCCAGGAAAGTGTGTTTAGGATGAACCGCCCTGAAAACATCAGAAACGGTTTACAGGGTGATGACATCAGGAAGAAGAGACCCACCTGGTGATCCTTTGCTTAGGCTGATCCTAGTTTGAACCCGACTCTATCTTGTCTTCTTCCTCTCTTATTAACCTCTGGTGCCGGTTTAACCTCCACCTTAACCACTGGTGGTGCAATTGGTTAAGACACTTGGCCTGTTAACCAGCAGGCCAGGGTTCGAGACCGACCTGGGTCCCCGCAAGATGAGGATTTCCTGCTATAGATAGGGGGTTGACCTAGATGATCCACTGGGTTCCTTCCAACTCTATGATTCTATAATTCAAACCTTTGGATATAATCCTATATACATTTGCCGAAGACTGAGTGCCCCTGAACTTACTTCTGAAAAGACATACATAGGATTGCATTGTTAGATTAGTAAAAGATGCTGTAATAATGTTGGTGCTGTTACTGTAATAGTGTAATAAGTTGTGGCGGGGAAAATCCAAGCCCCTCATATCTAGGCATGCAGGAATATTTTGCACACCACAATGGAGTGGATGTGAACTCATGCTGTCTTCTGCCCCTGGGAAAACAAATCAGGTAGCGGAAAGATGCTCCTTCTTCAGCACCACTACCCTATATGAAATCCATCATGGGTTACAAGCTAGGATGTGTACATGCAACCTCCTGGTTTTTAGAAATAGGCTACCTCAGAATACCAGATGCAAGGGAGTTGCTACAAGATATGGATATCTTGTGTTCTTGAATGGATCTGTGCTCCACCCCATTTTCTAATTCTTTTTCTAAGTCCTCTAAAAACCAACTAGACATTCACCTAGTCCAAAATAGATATCTGATAACATTAAATGCATCACTGGTAAGTAATCACAGGTAGACTGCCTCTGGATATGGAGGCTCTGCTTAGCCATCACAAGTACCAGCCCTTACTAAACCTCTTTTAAGTCTAGTGGCTTGAAGGCTAGTGGCTGTTGCTGCATCCTGTGGCAGTGAGTTCCATAGTTAACAATGCCCTTAGTTTATTATTTCTTTTTGCAAACAGAGTTACTTTTTATTTGCACAGGCATTCCACAATATGCAAAGTAGATGGGCAGAAAAAATAAGAAGCAACAAGTTGTTGCAGGTGTGCATATATTTTTCAAAGCTACCTACCTATTGTCCAGGCTACAGTTATATAAGCAGAACTGAATTATTTTTGATGACAGGCTCTGGATCTAAAGAAGCAAAGCAATTTTGATTATTTGGTCAGTCTAGTTACAGCCAAAAAGGCCTTCCATTCTCTGCCAACTGCTATAAACTCATTCCATCTCACGGGTGGGGGTTCAGAAGTGGCCAGGAGTTCCATAGGCTCCCGAAGAGGCAGTGTTGACAGGTCTGTGTGCACATTCAGCAGGGCTCCAGGGAGGATGCATCAACCAACTTTGGTGACAGAAATAGCAACCAAACCACCCCGTCTGTCTCTCTAAAAGCACCGCAGAGGATGATTGAAAAGTCAGACGTGTTGGCATGAGGCTGGTATTTCAGTCTTGACAGATGTGGAGTCCGTCTCTGGCTTGGTTAGAAGTCTTGGAGTGGACGGCATAAACGTGAATCCACACGTAAACACATATCACTTGCAAAGAATACCAATGAAAATCCAGAAAAAAGAATTAGAAAATTCAGAATTATTAGCATTGCACCCAAGTGTGATTCAACTTTCACTCCCTTAGTCCTATTCTAGAGGCAATATATGAACTTGCCAAGCTGCCTCCTTCACAATCAGTCCATTTCCAGCACAATTCTAACCATGCCTACTCAAAAGTAAGCCCCATTGTGTTCAATGGGTCTTACTCCCAGGAATGTGTCTTTAGGATTGCAGCCTTAGCCTAACATCACTTCAGTCCTAAACACACTTTCTTGGGAGTGGGCTCCATTGAATACAATTGGACATACTTCTGAAAAGACATGCTTAGGACTGCACTGATCATCTACTCTGCTACCAGTCGAGTACTGAAATCTTAAAGACACTTTCCTGGGAGTAAGACCCATTGAACACAATGAGTAGACATGGTTAGCTTTGTGCTCAAGGTCTGTTTGACTCTGCTACCTCTCCAAGATCTTTTCAAGCCTTGTTACCTGGCCTTGTTCTATGCTGGGCTTGAACATAATACTTTCTACATGGAAAGCATGTGCCTCTGAGCTATGGTTGCTCACAATGAACATATGAAGCTGCCTTAGAGCACAATCCTAACCATGTCTACTCAAAAGTAAGCCTAATCGTATTCAATGGGTCTTACTCCCAGGAAAGTGTCTTTAAGATTGCAGCCAGTCTTCCCATTATTGTCTACACTGGCTGGTAGTGACTGATCAAGGTCTTCTTCACTCTGTTTTCAGCAGCAGCCAGCCAGATGTTCATGATAGGAAGCATATAAGCAAGAGTTTGAAGGCAACAGCCATTCCCTGGTCTTCGTCTGCAACATTTGTTACTCAGAGGTAGACTGTTTCTGAATCTGGAGGCTCTGTTTAGCTTCTCCTGGCTAACATACAGTGTGAGCCTATTTATGTCTACTCAGAAGTAAATTCCATTGAGTTCAATGGGGCTTACTCCCAGGAAAGTGCTTTAAGGATTGCAGGATTAGGCTGAAATCCTAACTTCCAACCTAAGCTGCAGCATAAGTCTTGTGCTGACGTGGGGGTGTTACAAAAGTGCCGTTAAAGCACTTGTGGGCCACTCCTGGGGGAGAGATAGGCCATTGCACAAACATTGCACACACATGCGCTTGCCTCCCTTCATCACCACAGGAATACTATTCGTGGACTCGTATAATCCCCTTTTATAGGCAAGTGGAAAACCTGCTCCTTGCCACTGAGACTATTCTTCTCTCTCATCTTTAGGAAAGACTCTTGGCCTCTTATAAGATTTCTAGCCTATTCTGCAACACATGCCCATTGACATAGCCATGCCGGTATTGGAAAGCTGATCAGGATTGCACCCATAGCAATTCCTGGGATCCAGAGCACAATCCTAACCATGTCTGCTCAAAAGTAAGCCCCATTGTGTTCAGTGGGTCTTACTCCCAGGAAAGCGTCTTTAGGATTGCAGCCCTAACAGCTTATCCATCCAGGGTGCAATCCTAAAAAGTAAGTACCATTCAGCAGAAGTAAGTACCATTCTGTCGTATGGGACAGGCAGCACAATCCAGAGCAACTAATCTGTCCACATAAGAGCCCTTGGGTTGCCCTATCTATCACTAGGGTGGAGCAACTGCAAGATGCTCCACCCCAGTTACTCTGGAAGAGGCTTAGGGCAGAGCAAGGCAAGATAGGGTGCCCCAAGAGAGGTGGACCTGCTCTGCCCTAACTGCTCTGCCCTAGGCAGTTCAGGAGAGGCATGTTGAGGGCATGTTTAGCATTGCCTAGGGCAGAGCAGTTACTCTGAATCCAGAGCCTGTTTCCAAGGCAGAAATGCCCTCTTCCAGCTCCTCAGAGATATACCACCTCAGGAGCAGGTATAGTAATGAGTAGACCCATAGGGGTCCATGATAAGGCCTGAGTAAGAATGGCAGTGCTGACCAAAAATCTGAGTTCTTGGCCATCCTCGCTGCAACCCCTGCCTCTCAACCTCAGGACATGGAACAAACTACGGCTGCCCACAAACCTCAGGATACAGCAGGCCACTCCAAGAAGCCCCTTGTATTCACTGTAGAATGTACTGGCATCTCATCAGGGACTCCTTATAAGGCAGGCACCCAGTGGCGTCACTAGACTGGTGCGGCTGGTGTGGGCTGCATTGGGTGATGCGCTCCGTATGGGGTGATGTGCCGGAGGAGTTTGACTGTCCTTTGGCAGGCCCCGGGCGTCAGCACCCCCATTCAGGGCTCTAAAGAAACTATTCTAATCTTACAGCCTGGGCATGTGTGTCTCTACTCAGAAGTAAATCCTATTACAGTCAATGGGGCTTATTCCAAAGTTAAGGATGCATGTAGTTGGAGAGCCTAAGCTCCATATAGACCACCTGGCAGCCCAATCCGATGCATGTCTACTCAGAAGTAAACCCCCATGGTCAGTGGGCTTACTCCCAAGTAAGTATGGATGGGATGCAGCCTCAGTGCCTTTCCTATGCAAGTCTACTCAGAAGTAAGTCCCATGATAGTCAATGGTGCTTACTCCCAAGAAAGTGTGGATGGGATGCAGCCTCAGTCCCCATCCTATGCTGGTCTACTCAGAAGTAGGTCCCATTGACTTCAAAGGAACTTACTCTCAGGGAAGTGTGCATACAATTGCAGCCTGAATCAGAACCTCATATAGCTGTAGCAAACTCTTAAAAATGCTTTAGGACTACAAATCCCAGAATCCATTGAGTGACGTAAGCACGCACGCAAACACGCAAATACATTGGAGGGCGTATGTCCCTTTAAGAGGTTGGGGCCAATTCCCGGAAATCCGGAAGAAGTGGGCGGGACATTTGAAGTTGTCCCTTTACCATTCTAGGACCCCTTCGGTTCCATGTGGGCTGTCCAAAGCACTGCCTGAAAGAAATTTCCAATCCCAGGGAATACACGCGGACATAAATATTCGATGTGGGTAGAGAGAACCTAGAAAGAAAGAGTGATTGTGGGCTTCGGCGGAAAAAGCCTTCCGAAGGACTCAGGAAGAGTTTTATTTTTGATCAGGCACTGAAGAAGACAGCCTAACAGCGCGACGGGGGCGAAGAAGGACCCTCGAGAGAAAGACCGGAAGCGACGGGTCTAGAGCGGCCATGGGCTCCAGGTCTCGCTCCAGGGAACGGCGGCGGCGAAGGAGAAGGTCGGGGTCAGAGGACAGAGAAAGACGGCGGAGGAGGAGAGAACGGGAAGAAAGGTTCGGTGGGGAAGTTGGGGAGGAGGTTTTCCTGGAAGGTCATAGAGTTTGAACCATAGAGTCGTCATCGGATAGAGAGGCTAATATGGGGGGGTCCTCCAAACCTCAGTTTCCCCCTCTGTTGTGGTTTAAGACTAAACAGCTGGAGGGATTGGAGTCCCATTCTGAGTCCTGAGATGGATGGAGGAGGCACTTCAGTGGCAGAGCCAGAGGGGGGTCTGAGGAGTCAGTCCTGGGGGAGCCTCTCCCTTCAGTGGCAGACCCAGAGGGGGGTCTGAGGAGTCAGTCCTGGGGGAGCCTCTCCCTTCAGTGGCAGACCCAGAGGGGGGTCTGAGGAGTCAGTCCTGGGGGAGCCTCTCCCTTCAGTGGCAGAGCCAGAGGGGGGTCTGAGGAGTCAGTCCTGGGGGAGCCTCTCCCTTCAGTGGCAGACCCAGAGGGGGGTCTGAGGAGTCAGTCCTGGGGGAGCCTCTCCCTTCAGTGGCAGACCCAGAGGGGGGTCTGAGGAGTCAGTCCTGGGGGAGCCTCTCCCTTCAGTGGCAGAGCCAGAGGGGGGTCTGAGGAGTCAGTCCTGGGGGAGCCTCTCCCTTCAGTGGCAGAGCCAGAGGGGGGTCTGAGGAGTCAGTCCTGGGGGAGCCTCTCCCTTCAGTGGCAGAGCCAGAGGGGGGTCTGAGGAGTCAGTCCTGGGGGAGCCTCTCCCTTCAGTGGCGGAGCCAGAAGGGGGTCTGAGGAGTCAGTCCTGGGGGAGCCTCTCCCTTCAGTGGCGGAGCCAGAAGGGGGTCTGAGGAGTCAGTCCTGGGGGAGGCTTTCCTTCAGTGACAGAGCCAGGTGGGGGGGGGTCTGAGGAGACAGTGCTGGTGGAGAGAAAAGGTTTTTTTTTACAAATAGGCCAATTTTCAGGAGTTCCTGATATCCAACTTTAATCCTTCCAGAATCAGGTGGATGACTTGTCTGCCAAAAATTACGTTTAAAAGTCTTGATGTATTTTCTTACAGTCCAGACAAAGAAAGCCAAAAATGGCAAAAGAAGAAAGAAAAAAGCAGAGATCACCATCACAAGAAATACAAGGCACATTCTCCACCGCCCCGGGATCGTTCCCCAAGCTCAGACTCCTCTCTAGAAAAACGAGGCCGCAGCAGAACAAGAGGTGGGAAGAGAAGTCAAAGGCATTCTGGTTCCAGGTCTTCTGAGTCATCTGTAACGTCCCCCTCTCCATCACGCTCCCAGTGTTCCCGAGAAGGAAAGCTGGGCGAGCAGCTAAGCCTCCAGGAGAGACTGAGGTTAAAGGATGAAAAGAAGAAACAGAAGGAGCTGATGAAGGCTCTTGAGACTCCTGAGGAGAAACGGGCTCGCCGCCTAGCCAAGAAGGAAGCCAAGGAACGAAAGAAGCGAGAGAAGATGGGCTGGGGGGAAGAGTATATGGGTTACACCAACACAGACAACCCCTTTGGGGACAACAACTTGCTGGGTGCTTTCATCTGGAGCAAGGCAAGTCTTGAATTGTTTGCTTTCTGTTTAATGGCTGTCTTCTCTTGTTTGATAAATACCCTGTTTCCCCTATAATAAGACCTACCCCGATAATAAGACTTACCCAGACTTTTGCTGTGAGGTCTAAAATAAGACCTCCCCCAAAAATAAGACCTACTAAAATTCCAGTTGGTCTCGGGAGGAGTCTAAAATCCCCATTGCTGAGGAGTCTACTCAGAAATAAAACCAATTAGCATCAATGGGGCTTACTCCCAGGAAAGGTGGATAGGATCCTTGCATTGCATAACCTTATTCTTGCATTGCTACTGCTCCTTGTGGATGTGCTGCCTCCTTATCATGAGGAGTCTGCTGAGGAGTCTACTCAGAAGTAAGCCCAATTAGCATCAATGGGGCTTACTCCCAGGAACACTGGATAGGACTGCAGCCTCTAAGCCAAACCCCATGCAAGGGAGTGAGCAGCAGCTGTGTTCTTCCTGCTCTGCTCTGCCTCCATTGCCACACCTGCCCGGCCAGCCACCACCTTGGCAGTCTCCTCCCTTCAGAGCAGCCATTCAGAGCAGCCTCCTCTGTCCAGAGCAGCCTTCCAGCCCCTGCAGAGACCAGAGGCTGTGTTGTGGTTGTGCTCCCTCCATCAGGAGCAGTCTGCTGAGGAGAGTGCTCAGAAGTAAGCCCAATTAGCATCAGTGGGAAAGGTGGATAGGATTGCAACCTCAAAGCCCAAACCCATGCATGTCTACTCATAAGTAAGTTTCATTATAGTCAGTGGGTATTACTCCTAGGAAAGTGTGGATGGGATAGCAGCCTCAAAGTCCAACCCTTCTGTGCAGACACACACAGAATAGGGATCTTTCAGTCAGACTTTCTTGGGAGTAAGCTCTTTGAGTGTGGTGGAGATGGATGGGACTTACTTCTGTGCCCAGGTGACCATATGGCCAGATTTGTCTTGATTTTTAGCCTCCTGTCTGGGTGTCCTATGTTTTTGCTTCATTATCCTACATTTTGCTGTCAATGTTAATTAAAATAGGGCCTACCCTGAAAATAAGATCTATGGTGTTTTTTGACCCCCCCAAAATAAGACAGTATCTTATTTTCGGGGAAACACGGTACCTGGTTCTTCCTCCACAAAACAGCGTGTTTATAATTCCTATCTTTGAGCAACTATTGGAAGCTATTTTCTTAAGACATAAGACCCCTATAGGATCAGACCTTATGTCTCCTGTTCCAGCATCCTGCTTCCCACAGTGTCCCACCAGTTGTCCACCATGAAACTCAGAAGTAGGATTTGCATAAGACACTGACATTATTGTCCATAAAGGCTGAGGGAAGTCTTTCTGGGGAGGTTTCCTGCCTGTGGACCTCATCTTGTTTCTTGGTTACCACTAGGCTCTGGAAAAGAAGGGAATCGGTCACTTGGAGGAGAAGGAGCTAAAGGACCGAAACAAGAGGATCCAAGAAGAAAATCGCTTGGAGTTGCAGAAGGTAAGGCTATAATCCAGTGCACATACTTCTCAGATTAAATCTCACCAAAAACAATGGACTTACTTCTGGGTAAATCTAAACAGGATTGCACTGCAAGAGTGAAAGGTTTACCATTTACCATAACCTTTATTGGCATACGAACAACAAACAACATAACGAACAATACTAATAAAAACAGATCTTACAATATTGCGTGACACATACTAGTCTAACAATTTGAATAAGAAAAGGGTAAAAAGGTTTTATCATATTTAAACAAATATCAAGGGCTGCACAATCATACAATATTTAATTAGTGAACAGCACCGTAATCCAGGTAAGGAAAAAGGAAAAAAACTCTCCTACATGGCCGCAGTAGATTTCATAATTGTGGACAGATAATTTGCCACCGCCTTAGTAAGGAGGGGGGGGCGCAACGATCGCTTAAAAAAATAGGTAGGAGGTCAGAAAAGGAGTCAGTAAAGGGGAGAACCCAATGGTTCAATAAGAGTTTACAGAGAGCGCAGTGTGCTAAGCATTTAAAGAGGATATGATCAAGAGTGTCAGGTTGAATATGGCAAAAAAAAAAAAAGCCTTTTGTCTTTGGGTGTATCAAGGAAGCGACCAAAGTGAATTGCTGAAGGAAAAATATTGAATCGAGCTAACATAAAAGCCCTCCTTTGTGAAGGAATAGTTAGTGTGTTGAAATAATTTAGAGGAAATTCTAGGGAAGGCTCCAGGCCGAATATTTTTGAGGAACATGTGGGATTAAGAAGGTTCCTAAGTTGCTCGAACTCTATCTGATGCAGCTTCTCCTTGATAAGAGAATGAGCTTGCTGTAAGTTGGAATGGAAGAGAGATTCAAGTGGGATATGCATGTCAGAGAGTTTGGTATGTATGAGAGATGTCTATCTGAAGGAATAAGGATCTTTAAGAATGGTAGATATTAATGAATGTGGGTTTTTCGTTAGTAAAAGTATTTAAATGTAAGGGACCAAGCTGTTGAAGGAAGATGGGTCCCTAATTCTAGTATAATGGATACAAGGCGGATAGAGTTGGGAAGGCCCAGTATCTTCCTGAGGAATGAGGATGCTAGTCTGTCAAGATCAGAGAGGGAACCTGAGATCCATATAGGAATACCATACAGAAGTTGAGAGATTATTTGAGAGTGAAAAATATGAAGGGCAGCTGGAACATATTGATTGCCAGTGGAGAAGTGAAATTTAATAATAGCTTTTAAACTTCATTGTCGCAGAGGAAATGGCTCGTTTCCTATGATGAGACCAGGATAATCTGTAGTGGAAAAAAATTCCCAAATATTTATATGTTTTAACTTTCTGATAAGAGTGCGGGCCAATTACCCAAGAAGAGGGAGACCAGCGTTTAGAGAAAACCATGATTTTTGTTTTTTCTGAATTAATAGACAATTGGTTAGTGGAACAGTATTTTTGTAAGCTGAGAAGAGAAGAACGTAAGCCATATTTAGTGAGGGAAAGTAGGACCATGTCGTCAGCATATAAAAGGACAGAGAGAGGAGTTCCATTTAGCGCAGGGGGAGAATGATCAGAATTTGAAATATGGGGAGTGTGTGAAAGGTGGAGAGAGGCCTCCTCTTCTGTGTGCTACTTTGTGAAGATCAGTGTTCTATTCCAGGATTTCCTCTGACACAGTTTTTGGGCTTAGGGCCGCTGAAACTTTGATGCCTGGAAGGAACCACTTCTGGGCATGTGTAGAGTGTTGTTCCCTCCAAATCATATATTCCCAGCGATCCCTTGCACTTGTTAAGGTGCAAAAAAGACTCCCAGTCAGATAATTTCAGTTTCGGGCATTGACCCAACAACAAAATCAGCACAGAGTCTCATAAATGCAGTACTTTCTAAAAGTAGCAATTCTCTGATTGGGGCAGGTAATACTAGTACTGCAGGAGCGCCACTGATCAGCTTGTTTCAAGGACTGGTGACTCAGCCACTGTCACCTCCAAGAATTTTCCTTTCTGCGGTCGTTGGGACCACAAGCACATGGTTTAGGCATCTGAAGAAGAGCGAATGCTCCAGTCTATGTCTCTTTCTGACTCCAGGTAAAGCAACTGCGCTTGGAACGAGAACGTGAGAAAGCCATGAGGGAGCAGGAGCTGGAGATGCTGCAACGGGAGAAGGAGGCAGAGCACTTCAAAACTTGGGAGGAGCAAGAGGACAACTTCCACCTGCAGCAAGCCAAGTTACGGTAAGCCGGGGTGGGGAGTGGCAGGGACATCTCAAGCAGCAGCAGGTCCAAAGTGGGAGAGATGGAAATGTCCTCCTATCCTTACTGTAAAACAGACTTATGGAAGTTCAGTCCATTTGCAGTTGTTTGGTACCATTTGCTGGTGTGTGCCTGTGTCGGATGGGAAACACTGATGGAATAAAATCGCAGGTGAAGCTGTAGCTCAATATGATGCATGTGGACTTGGAAAGACATCCAACAGCTCACTGTCATTTACTCCCTTTTAACTGCTTAAGGATTGTATCCATAACTTCTTCCAGAGTTTAAAACGTTCTCTTCTTGATTTTGCTCCTTCTAGGCAAAACCCTACTTCTAAAGTATTGGAGCTTCTGAGACCATAGTGGGGAGGTGGATGGCAAATCATTTGGTATCACAGTATTCCAATATTTTGCCTGCAGTCCCACTGAGCACCTGTATAGTTGCTGCTATTAGTTAGAATGGACAAAATAGGGGCCTTCCTTGTTGCCTCCATCTTCCCACTGTGGGATGCTGCATTAGCTTAATTGCAAATCTGAATTCTTTCCTGTGTGTGTTTTTTCCTGGCAGCTCCAAAATCCGAATCCGAGATGGACGCGCCAAGCCCATCGACCTCCTGGCAAAATACATCAGTGCTGAGGATGATGACTTGGCTGTGGAGATGCATGAACCATATACCTTTCTGAATGGCCTCACTGTATCTGACATGGAAGATCTGCTAGAGGATATCCAGGTACTCAGATTGGAGTGACAGGACTCTTCCCTGACCCTGCATTGCCTTCCAGATCCAGAGATGCTCAGAGTCCAGTTGGATCAAAGCAGAAATTTATCTGCTCAACCGCTATCATCACTACAGTGGCCAGCCAGGTGCCTATGGAAAGCCCATATCCGGTTTAAGGCCCAAGCTCACCACTGCTTTTCATCTCCTTTCACTGGTATTTCAAAATAAGTGTACAGCTGCTCAATTTAGCTACAACAAGTAAAAATGTAACAGGAGCCCTATAGGATCAGACTACTTTTAAATCCAGCATCATGTTTCCTTAGTGGCTATGCAGAGGCTTTCATTCCATGCTTGTGAGTGGAGGTGAGAACCCTCTGCATCATCTTCGTCTTCAGCTTCTAGTAAAGGTATCCCCTATAGGTTACCCTGCTAGTCATGACTGACTCTAGGGAGCAGTGCTCATCCCCATTTCTTAAACAATAGTGCCAGCATTGGCTGAAGATGCCCCCATGGTCACGTGGTCTTCATCAAAAACACAGACACTCTTACTTTCCCAAAGTAAAGTGGTATTTACTTGAATTTCCATGCTTTTGAACTGTTAGGTTGGCAGGAGCTGGGCAAGGGATGGGAGCTTACTCCATCTTGTAGCACCTGGGTCTCAAACCTTGGCCTGCCAGTTGACAGCTTGGTGCCTTAACCACTTGAACAACTATGGCCCTGATCCACTCTTAGTAGTCAGAGGTAAATTACCTTTGAAAATGGACATTCTTTTTAAGCTACTTTGATGAATAACCACAAATATATTTTACTTTCCTTAAAACAGATTTTGCTCTGAGGTCAGAGCAGAGAGATTTTGCTCTAGGTCAGACAGAGGGTCCATCTCGTTCAGCATCCTTCTTCTACCAGTTGAGAGTCTTCAAGAGGCTCACAAGCAGGGTACGAAGGAAATGGTTCTCTCCCATTTTTGGCCCAAGTATCCAAAGGTAGAATGCATCTGAATGTGGAGGTTACATTCAGCAATTATGACAAATAAAAAACATCCCATTTGTTTTCCTTTCAATTTCTTTTGATTTTTTTTGTCTGCTCTTGATCCTGCTCTCTTATTTCAAATTCTTTGGTCTGATCCAGCAAAGCAAGTTTTGGTGTCCTGCTCCAATGGGAATACAAAATGATTGATCATTCAGTGTTTTGGGACATGCAGTTTGGCCTTGTTTGGGATCAATTCTGGGAAATTAACATGGCCTGTTACAGCTCTGCTTGTTTTTTTCCCTTGTATCAGGTTTACATGGAGTTGGAGCAGGGGAAAAATGTAGACTTCTGGAGGGACATGACTATCATCACTGAAGATGAAATAGCCAAGCTTCGGAAACTGGAGGCATCTGGGAAAGGGCCAGGTAAGGGGGTTAATGGGGTTACAAGAAATGAGGCTGCTGAAAGTGTGTGAATGATTTTGAAGCCTTGTGTGAATGATTTTTTGTCTGAGAATCGAAGTGAATTAAGGATTGATTGAAGCAGTAGCCGTAATCATAGACATGATCTCTGAGCTGAACCTACCTTACAGGGTGGTTGTGAGGACAAAAAGGAAAGGAACTATCAGTGCAATCCTAAGCATGTCTACTCAGAAGTAAATCCCATTGTGTTCAATAGGACTTACTCCAAGGAAAGTATGGTTAGGATTGCAACCTATGTACACTTCCCTGAGCTCCTTGGAGGAAGGATAGATAAAAATGTGAGAAATTATTTTTAACCTGAGATCTGGTTTTAAGTAGGTAATCTGTGTGTGGGGAAAGTCCATAGCCTAGTGGTATATGAAGAAAGTGCCACTCCCCAGAGTTCTCGGGTCACAGACCCAGAATCTCGGGTCACAAGACTGAGAAATCTTTCCGCTTGCAACCCTTAAGTATTGCTGCCAGTAAGAATAAACAGTCCTGGGTTGGAGGAAACAATGGTCTGACTACATGAAAGGCCACTTCATATTCTGACATTTGAGGAACGGCCGCAGTTCAGTGGTGGAATATGCAATTTGCATGTGAAATGTTCCAGCTCAAACCTCAGTTAACCTGCATCGCCTTTAAACTTGCTGGTTGTGCTTTGTGGCCTGCTCTCAAAGGACAAGGCATTGTACAAGAAACATTAGGCTGTTTTGTTCCACGGTGATAGCATGTCACTGTTCCTTTTTCTCCCCCAGGTGAGCGCCGAGAAGGAGTGAACGCTTCAGTCAGTTCTGATGTGCAGTCAGTCTTCAAGGGAAAGACATACAATCAGCTTCAAGTGATCTACCAAGGGATTGAAGGCAAGATCCTTGCTGGTGGCCCCAACCTGGACATTGGCTACTGGGAGAGCTTGCTGCAGCAGCTCAAGGCCTACATGGCTCGGGCCAGGTACTCCAGCAGTGCAACTGTTGCAGGTGGTGGCAGAACTGAATACCTTGGCATCATCAAGGGTTCAGTTCTAGGAACCTCTGTGAATGCTGATTTTTAAGTTTAAAAAAAAGCAATTAAAAGGTAAATATCTATTTAGGCAGTGGTTTAAAACTAGCCTGCTTCCCACTGTTACACGACAGGCTTCCCTCTCTGGGGCTTAACAGCTTCATTTCAGAAACCCCCCTCCGTTTGCCCTGGAGCCTGAGAAAAAATCCAAAGCAATTTGGAAGTGATTTTCAATTTGCCTTCTGTGCTGCTTCAGGGGGAAGGGAGGAATCTGTCTCTGAGCTGAAAAGATGTTGTTCTAAGCCCTGGAAGGAGATTGACTGCTTTCCTGCTATGTTTTCATGCTAAATAGCTATTTTTAAGCCATTAACTGATGCCTAAATGAACATTATCTTTTAATTTAAAGTGCCATCCTTCTTTGTGTTGAGATAAAACTGTGAGTGGAAATAGCTGATAATTCGGATATACACGTACAGTAATAGTTTCGTGACTTCGGCTGGGGTTTTTGTGGGAAAGTCTGGATTTTTTTATCAAAGTTTGATCTGTGTTTGAGCCCCAGGCTGGCCTCTTCCCCAACCTTATTTTGTTGGTAACACATGAATCTTCTTCTCTTCTATACATGGCAGATTGCGAGAGCGACACCAGGATGTTCTGCGCCAGAAACTGTACAAGCTAAAGCAGGAACAAGGAGTGGAAAGCGAGCCCCTTTTCCCCATCATCAAGAAGGAGCCACCGTCTCCGGGTGCTAGCACTAGCAGCAGGTAGATAGGGTGTGGATTTTTGGTGGGGCATAGTTTTTTTTAATTGATTATAGGGTTGTATCACAATATGTACAGGCCCATATATACGTGGAGTAATTTGAGAAGTGGCATCAAAAGAAGAGATTCCTGTCCCAGCATGCCTACAGTCTTGAAGATCTAGCAGAGAAAAATTGCTCAGAATTGAGAGGAATCTAGGTTGTAAGGACTGAAGACTAAGACTGCAATCCTAAAGATACTTTCCTGGGAGTAAGATCCATTGAAAACAATGGGGCTTACTTTTGAGTAGACATGGTTAGGATTGTGCTGTAAGTGCCCAATGTTCCTTTCCCCATCAGTGGCCAAATCATGGGGTCTCTTTTTAGTGGCTCTAAAAAGAACGGAATTTTCTCTTGCAGGCTGGAACCAGAGGAGAGTGCTCCACCCCAAGCCGGTCCCTCTTCTGCAGAGCCTGTGGCTGAACCTGAGTCAGAGGCTAAAGCTGAGGGAGATGGAGAAGCTGTATTGATAGAGGAGGACCTGATCCAACAGAGCCTGGATGACTATGACGCTGGCAAGTACAGTCCCCGGCTGCTGACCTCCCACGAGCTGCCCTTTGATGCCCACGTTGTGGAGGTAGATGAAGACCTCCAGCGGCTCCTGCTCTCTCGCCAACAGCTACAAGTCACAGGTAGGGGTCACACAATATCTGAGTGCAGGGTTAAAGGATTTTCATTCTTCCATAGCGCTATCAGCCTGTATGGTGCATTATTCTTCTCTGATTTATTCTTGCATCCACTTTCCTCCCCATCCATATTGGATCACTTGTGTTTTGGTTTTGGATCCTTTTTGTTGTATCAGAGATCTGCTGTCTCATTCGTTATAAAGTAAATGGATGGCAGTATCTGAATATCATTGTCATTATAGATGGGCCCTTTATCTGCAGGTTTGGAGCCTGTGGATTAGGCTTGCATGACAGAGGGTCTCACCTGACCTCCTGGACTCAACTGTAAGTGATTTCTGGTTAGATCTTGAGGTCAGGTGAGGTCCTACGCCCACGGATTCAGTTATCTACAGGTTTTGGCATCCGTGAGGATTCTAGGAACCAGAACCTCAATGGATACTGAGGGCTGACTGGATTACAAGATGGTTTCTCTTCTTGGGGAGATAACAAGAACTGTAAACTTGCTTTTTAAAAATTAAATAAAAGCTGATCTTTTTAGGAAAGAAGTGCTTTTGATTTTCTCATTCCCTCTCTCTTCCTCCCATCATAGGTGATGCCAGTGAAAGTGCTGAGGATATATTTTTCAGACGGGCCAAGGAGGGGATGGGAGCTGATGAGGCCCAATTCAGTGTGGAGATGCCTCTGACAGGCAAGGCTTACCTGTGGGCTGACAAATACCGCCCCCGAAAGCCACGCTTCTTCAACCGTGTCCACACAGGCTTTGAGTGGAACAAGTACAATCAGACACACTACGATTTTGACAATCCCCCACCCAAGATTGTGCAAGGCTATAAGTTCAATATCTTCTACCCAGACCTTATTGACAAGCGCTCCACTCCCGAGTATTTCCTGGAGGCCTGCCCCGACAACAAGGACTTTGCCACTTTGCGGTTCCATGCCGGCCCGCCTTATGAGGACATAGCCTTCAAGATAGTCAATCGTGAGTGGGAGTACTCCCATCGCCATGGTTTCCGCTGCCAGTTTGCCAATGGCATCTTCCAGCTGTGGTTCCATTTCAAGCGGTACCGGTACCGGCGGTGAGGCATGTGGGGCTTCTTTCCTGCGTCCTCCAGCTCCAGGTGTCCAAAGCAACCAATATTATGAGAGGGTTGGCAACAGGTTGGACCAAAACTGTGGCCATCAACTATTGCGTGGGGGGTTTAGCTTGTTGAATTCTTTACTATACCTTCAGGTTTGGACACCTTTGTTGTGGGACTACCAAAGGCCCTGATGATTCCCATCACCAACTTCAGCTAGTCATGGGGATGCAGTTCCTCCTTTCAACACTAGGAGGAGCAGTTCTCTCAGTTATAGTTGCTCTTTCTCTAGGACAGACCCAATATTTGTATATTCCGTCAGTGGCATTAAACCATCTTGATTTTTAATGGACCTTTTGTAATGTTTTCCAAGATTGTCATCAGTCTAGACTGCTTGGGCGACTGTCCCGCACAAGTTGTCCAGTTGCAGTAAAATTGTGATTGTGAAAACTGACAAGCGCTGCCTTTTACTAAACTTTGGTCGTTCCTGCGCACATGTGTCTGCATGGACTGGCACTGGATTCCCAGGTTTGGTGGTCTATCCCATCATCTGCTATCTGATATTTTTTTGAAGAGCTTACCCCTGAGCCTTTCTCCATACCACCTGGAGAGTGCTCCAAAGCTGTCTTGTTATTTGTCGGATTTTTATGGTATAATCTTTTAAATAAAGTTGTACTGGCATAGTTGCTGCATCCTCACAACCTCCATCTAAAGCAAGGGTCTCCAGACGTTTCAGCCAAAGGGTGTATTTAATATCTGGCACAGTGTTGAGGGCTGGGGAAAAAATTAAATATAAAATTTCAACGAATTAGAGAGACATGATGGAGATATACAAAATTATGCAAGGGATGATAGAGTAGATAGAGAGATGCTCTTTTCCTTTCACATAACACCAGAACTAAGGGACATCCACTAAAATTGAATGTTGGGAGAGTAAGGACAGATAAAGCATGCAGTTGGTCTACACTACCATGGGATGTAGTGATGGCATCTAGTCTCAATGCCTTTAAGAAGAGATTGGACATACTCCTAGAGAAAAGGACCAGCACATGTTACAAGTCATGGGATGTGTGTGTGTGTGTGTTTAGATGGATGTAGATGTAGACAATCTCAAAATGCCAGATACAAGGGAGGGCACCAAGATGCAGGTGTCTTGTGTGCTCCCTGAAGTGTCTGATGGGCAGTTGTGTGATACAGGAAGATGGACTAATGGGCATTTGGCATGATCCAGTGGAGGCTCTTCTTATATTAATGTAGATGGAAATTAGATTGCACTTTCCCTTGCAGAAGCTGCTGAGTGCAGATAGCGAGGAAACAAAAGCAGACAGCACCCTGTCTCAGCACCCTCATTATGTCATTGATACAAGTGCAGATTTCCAAGAAATACTTTTTAGACTACAGCAGATCAATAGAAGGAGCATCACTTCCTTGAGAGAGAACAGCTTGTAAACTAAGCATGCAGGTCATTGTAGGAATCTTTGTTCACCAAGGAAGTGCCAAGGAAGTAACTAGAATGGGTGATCAGAGGAGACTCACCAGCATTTGGCTGTACCGGGTGCCTATTTTCCAGATATGTAGGCTCGGACTTATGTAGGCTGTGGGTGGCGCAAGTGGTTAAGACACTGCCTGGTAACCAGAAGGCCAGGGTTCGAGACCAAGGTCCCCACAAGACAGGGTGAGCTCCTGTCCTTAGCCCATCACTGCAGTGCAGCTGGAACCAATCATATCGGCTCTGCTGTTCCATTGGACTATTTCAGTGGCATGGAGAAGGGGGATTTGCTGCTTGAGTAACAGCCTATCCTCCATATTAATCTACCCAGGCCTTCATGCTTCGTATACAGTGTTGAGCATAATACCATAGTTTTTCAAGACTGATGGATGCCAATACTAGGCTTGGACTTAGAGCGCTGGTTTTCACAAGGAACTTGTAACCAGTATCCTCACCTCTTGCATTTCTCTCAAGGAAGAATTACACAAAAAAGCAAAACTGAAGCATGTTTAGAACTCTGTCTAGTACACAAGACTGATTGTTAACCACTCAGCTCTAGCACCCCTATCAGAGATGCCAGGGATTTAGGACCTTTTGGGTGCAAATCAGGACCTTTAGGTGCAAATTTAGGATGTTTTGGGTGCATTACTGAGTTTCACCTGCTCAAATATGACAAATGAGCAAAAGCAAAATCCTTTCTGATAAGTACAGATCAATTATCTCAATTGCTAAGGGAATTTTGACAGCAGTTGCAGGCATGGGAGGTATTTTAAAATCAATTTTTATAATTTTTATAATTTTTATAATTATAAAATCAATTTATAATGCTCGTGACAGGCTGGCCCGGTTTCCCATATCATGTCAGTCATCGAAGCAGACCTTGCCATACAGTAAGAACAGCTCTAAGAAAATGATGAATTTTCATAGTGCTACTTTGGTATAGTTGCAGTTTTACAGCAGTAAAAATCTATACATCTAAATTGAAAAGTCACTGACTCATCAATGCCCAGCCAAAACAACTGGGCCTAGAAGCATGAAATTTGGGGAGGGTGTTCCTTCCATGACAGAGGCACCCACTAAGAACTAGTTTTTAGAAATTCCAACCGGAAGGGGGTGAAATGGGGTGCAGCGTGTTTTCTTCCCTATACTTTCCATTGAGAATCTCTGACTAATCACTGCTCTATCTCAACCCCCGGACCTAGAAGCATGAAATTCAGGGAGGGTGTTCCTTCTGTGACATCAACACCCACCAAGAACCGATGTGGAGAAATTTAACCCTTAAGGGGCTGAAAAGGGGTGCAACGTGTTTTTTTCCTATACGTAACATGGAAAACTGACCAACTACCAGCCAATTTGGTGCTTGGTGCATGGGGGAGGATGCTGCGCATGGGGGGGGGGTGTTGCACATGGGGAGGTGATGCGCGTGGGAGTTGATGTGCATGGGGGTTGATGCACATGGGGAGGATGAACTTGGGGGATGTTGTGCATGGGGGGTTGATGTGCAGTGGGGGGATGGCGTATGGGGGAATTTTACTCCCGCAACATGGGTACATTTTCACTAGTCCACAATAAAATTGAAAAGCCTGCCGAAAACAATAAGAGCAGCATTATTACCCTAGTATTTGGCCAGGTATTGCATTATTGATGCTTAATTTCTGAAATCCACTCAAAACAGAAATATGGTTTCACACCTTTGAAAGACCAATAGGGAAAAAGCCATAAAGAACCGCTGTTGGGAAACTGTTAAGTAACACAGTCACAAAACATTTTTAGAAGTTTGTTATTTGAATAAATATCAGACACACATAGGGTGTCTCAGGAAAATATACACACACGTAATAGTGTCAAATTTATTGTGCTATCATTCACTCAGATGTTATGCATGGTGTACACCAGTGGTTCTCAAAGTGGGGGTCAGGACTCCCTTAGTGTATAATAACTTCATTTCAGGGGTGGCATGAAAACCTGGGTACAGCCATCTTGGAATCTCACACTGGACGCTACCATCTTTTAATGGGGCACTTGGGCTGTTTTCCTGGGAGTAAATCTCACTGAACACAATGGGACTTCTGAGTAGATCTCAAGGAGCTCTGGTATCACAGTGATGTCACTTCATATGTGATGTCACATCCATCCACGATATCACTTATGGGGGGATCCCCACACAATTTATCATTCTCAAAAGGGGTCTCGGGCTGAAATGCTTGAGAACCACTGGTGTACACAAAAGCACTAAGCTAGCAAGAACAGTGTTTTGACCTACTTATATTTCATCTTATGTACAGACCTCTGGAACCTAAGCTGTAAGTACTTAGGGGACATTGTAATCAAATAAAGCATTTATCCAAGTGGTGCACCAAAGTCAATAAATAAATTGGAGCGAATACATTTTTAGCATCCCCCTCACCCCAACAAAATTATTTTCAGCGATAGTTGTTACTTGAAACAAATAATAATAATAATAATAATAATAATAATAATAATAATAATAATAATAATAATAATAATGGCCAAAGAAGAAGCAAAGGCAGCAAACATTTACTGCAATGAGGCATTTGTAAAAAAAATTCAAGATCTTCCATTTTTCTTGTGCTGCTAAAAACTAAACAAGTCAATGAAACATGGGACAAGCTTTCTTCCGCAGACATATGCAATCTATATGGCTCTACCCCATGCACCGCCCTTCTTCTTAGCAAAGGCCCTGGAACGATGGTAATCTTTGTAAAACAAAATTTCAAACACCAAAATTTCAAGAGTTGTATGCTTCCAAGCATATCTGCCATAAATTCCAGGAACCTCGGCATTTGTTTAAAGGAAAACTATTCTGAAAGCAGAAGCTTTCACCATTTTTTGGATTTTCTTCTGGGCTCCTAGCACTCAAAGTCCTGGCTCTAATGACCAAGGCTTGAATTAATTGGTTCTTAGCAATAAGGGATGATGCTGTGAGTGAGAGAGTAATGAAGATGCATTGCCTTATTAAGAGGAGCTAATGTATAAGACCAGAGCCTTCATAATTGCATAATGGATTTCTTGGAACGGCATCTGCAATGTAATGCGGCCTGGATTTTTACATTTAAACAAAAAGAAAAACCATAATGAGAACAGTGGATCCCAGGGGGAGAGGGACCTTGTGACAGCACACAGTCCAAATGAGTTCCTGTAAGTTTTTTAGCATGCCTGAAATGCCATCTGGCTGGCGACAACCATATCTGGGGAGGGAAGATTGTGGGCCCTGATGTGGCTCAGATTTACCGATATAAATGTACAGATTTACTGATATCCCTCTGAGATGTCTGGCATAATTTCTTTCCGGACTACTAAAGACAAGATACAGACCAAGCCATGAAAGACTGATAGTCTCATATCTATACTATACATTATTGCCACTTTAAACATAGGCTGTATTTGGGCAGAATAGTGAATCCACATAGCATGTTAGTCCTCTAATGGCCTATAACAAGGGTCTCTAAAGTTTTTGGAAAGAGGACTACATAAGGAGGGCTTTATGGAAGGAGGGCTACATGGTGTCAGGGGCCGGAAAACTAATTTACATTTCAAATTTGAATACGTTTACATTAATTTATGTATAAGAATGTATTGGGCCACATTGAAGCTCGCCAAGGGTCGCATCTGGCCCCCAGGCCAGGTTTGGAGACCCCTGGCCTATAATGAACCCAGACTCTGTAGTGATCTGGAGAACTTCCCTTCCTCTGGTTGCTGAAGCAGATGCTTGTGAGTATCAGAGCTGCCAGCTGTGGGTTTCCTCTGGTTTGAATTCTGCCAAGTGTGTCAGAGGAAAGTAAAAGGAAAAAAAACAGACAGCAAGAAAATATCTGCATTTAGTTCCTTGGGCATTAAAAAGTGAGCAGATGTGGCCCTCTGCTTCCGAAAGATAGACTGCCCAAGCGTTCTCTTCTAGGGAAGTAGGAAGGAGAGACTGCAAGAGACCAAGAGCCTTGCGATCAATGCCTTAAGCATCAATTGTGAACGCTGCTGTAAAGATCTACAGGCAGTCCTGGGGGGCCTGAAACATAAAGAATTCCTGTGAACCCCTGAGGGTGGTGCAGAGAGCCAGAGCTGCTGGGTGCTTTCCCAAGAGTGCACTGCACTTGAACTGCATTTGGAAATGAGTGAGTAGAATTCAGCATCTTGAAAATGGATTCATCTTCATTTACTCAGTCTGTATGAAATTGAAGAGTTGTTGACCGGCTGACTCATCAACACGCAGCCAAAATTGCCAGTGTGAAATTTGGGGAGGGTATTTCTTCCATGATGTAGGCACCCACAAAGAACCAATTTTTAGAAACTGGTTTAGAAACCTAAGGGGTACAAAGGTGTGCTATGTGTTTTTGTCCCATTATAATACTTAACACTGAAGACTGACTGATTCAGTGGCTCCTCAATGTCCAGCCCAAACACCTAAACCTAGAAGCATGAAGCTTGGGGAGCATATTCTGTCTGTGATATAAGGACCCACTAAGAATAAATTCTGTGTGTGGTAGTGTTTAGTTGTGCCTGGCAGTGCCCAACACCCTGTTGTGCCCAATACTGTCTGGTGGTGTATGGTGCCTAATGGTGTATGGTGGTGCCTGCTGCCAATGCCTAGTAGAGATGCCCAGTGGTACCTAGTGCCCAGTGCCCCATGCCCAGTATGGGTGTCCAGTGCTTGGTGTCTGGTAGGGGTGCCTGGTGGTTGGAGACCTGGTGCCCAATAGCCCAATGGTGCAAGGTAGGGGTATCCAATGCCCAATCTCCAATAGGTGTTCCTGGTAGGGGTGCCCAGAAGGGGTGTCCAGTAAGGGTGCCTGGTGCCCAGTTCCCAGTAGGGATGCCCAGTGCCCCTTGCCCAGCAGGGGCACCCAGTGTTCTATAGAGGTGCCCGTGCCTGGTGCCCTGTATCCAGTAGGAGTGCCTGGAACCCACTGTCCAGTTGTGTGTGGTGTCAGATGGTATCCGGTGGGGCCTGGTGGTACCTGCTGCCCACTGCCCAGTGATGTGTGATTTCCGCAAATATTTTTAAATTAAACTCCCTACACAATGGGTAAATCCAGCTATTCCTTTATAAATTATGGCTGAGTCTAGACTCATGAACAGCATGAACAAATTGAAATGGTGATTTCTTCAAAGTGAGTGCATTATAGATGGGCTGAAGGGGAGAATTTGCCATCCTGTCTTAATTTTTGATCCTTTTATGACTTGCAGAATTGATCAATTCTCACAAGTCCTGTAAACCTGGTAAGGTTGCCCAGGTCGTCAGCGTTGTCATCCCTATAAGATTTTTGCAGGACTTTTTAGGAAGGAGAAGTTTTGTGAGGCAGAACATTTGAACCCCTAGTATAGTGGTTTTAAAAAATTTTCAACTGGTAAAACTCCCTTGACCAATTTACTGGACCATTGGCCCCAGCTCCTCACTAAACCTACAATCCTAACCATTGTAGAGGGCAACGGGTTTCTCATAGGAATTCCATGGCTCCCCTGGCTGGTTTCTATGGATCCTTGGGGAGCTGCAGCTCACAGTTTGGGAACTGCTGCTTATAGTGGCTTTTATATAGGCCATTATATAGGCCTAGGCCATTAATGAATGCATCGCCAAGGTTAGATTTTAATTGGGCACACCAAGGCTCACATTAGTAGCCACTTAAACCATGCTGACCTGGACAGCATGGTTGACAACCAGTGACAGGTAAACACAACCATCATGTTCATAAGAGGCATATAATCAAATATCTGTTTGTGTATGGGGGGGGGGGCATCAAGCAGGAGAGCTTGTGCCTTTATGTTTTGTTTTTGTTGAGCTTGAGGGTTTCCTGGAGACGTGGTTGACCACTGTGGCAAGCCCAGTGTTGAACTAGGTGGTCTGGTCCATCAAACATCTTGTTACATTCTAATTAGTGATGTATTGAAGCAGTCCACCTTTTAGCACTAATGATTGGAACTCATGTTCGTTGAAAAGCAGTATATAAATACTGTTGTTATTGATGACGATGATGTTGATGATGGCCTTTGGGTTTCCTCGAGGTATCTGCTTGGTCACAATTGAAAACGGGATACTGGACTTGATGGACCATTTGAACCAATCCAGAAGCTGCTCTGCTGATGTTCTCAATTTCGTGCAGATAGAGCTTTAATGTACCCCTTCGGTTGCGTCATCCCTCCATAGAGAATGGCTAGCTCTATGGCATGGTGCAAAGGTCCTTTAGGGGCATCAAAGGCAATGTGGGAAAGTCCACTAAGGATAATTCTACTTTTCACTCTTTCAGTCCTTCTGACTCTCTTTCTGGAACTGATTTCCCAGAAGAAGGTTTGGGAATCAACCATTCCCTCCAGGGCACTGACCTCTTTCTCCCCCAGTGAAATAATAAACTGGGGAGAGACTTTTCCCATCGCTGAAGAATGGCAGTAGCAAGTGAGAGGCATCTGCCTTTCCCCTCACGTTCTGGAGTTTTTAATAACCTTGTCTTGTTTCCAAAGAAGAATCAGTGCGTTGACTGCTCTTCTGTATTGTCTGGCATTTTACTTCTGAAGTTTGTACAGAGCCCCCACAACTATCAGCTGTGTGGCTGTGTTTTGCTCCTACCGAAGGATCCATGCGCCTGGATGTTCTTCATCCCATGTGCTAAGAGAAAAGCACACCTGTAATGTCATTGTACATTGGAATGCCTCAGGCCCCATTGCATTTTCCCCAGTTGGCAGAACGTTTGTACCTGTTGCTGTTGCAAAGTGTGTTGATGTGAGCATTACAAAACAGCAGTCTGTTTTTGTTTTTCCTGAGGCGCATGTGGAGCGCAAAAAAGATGGCATTTTATGGCAGGAATAGAAAGCGGTGTTGTGCTGTAATGAGCCTGTTAGTGTGAAAGAGCAGAAATGTTCATCCCAGGAGAGGGTCTTCCCTCCCCAAGCTCTCTTTTGCTTTTACTTTTATTTTACTTTTACCATTACTTTGCCATCCAAAATACAGGGCATGCAGGAGTAGTGGCCACAGGGAGGACATGTGGGGGATGTAGACAGCTGTAGGGCCTACCAAGTTGCCCACTCACCTGAGCCTGCCTCATGGCTTTGTTCCCTCTTGTAGTGGCTTGCTCCTTTCACTCTCTAAGGCTGCAATCCTGACTGCCAGTTAGGCTGGCACAAGTCCCGTACTGGCCTGGAGGTATTACAAAAGTGGCACAAGGCACTTCTGTGCCCTTCCTGAGAGGATTAGGTCAGTACACAAACATGCGCAGGTCTCCCCACCAGTGGTGGGCCCGGCATCTCCCAAGATCCGGTTCGCCGGAAGTGGGAGGGGCCAGGCCGGGGTCAGGGGCGGGGTGGGTCAGGGGGCGGGACTGGGGAGGGGCAAGGGGCGGGGCAACATTGGCGCAAGCGCAGTGCCTCTGCTAAAGCTGGCAGGCCAGCTTCAGTAGAGGCACTGCGCTTGCGCCGACGTCTGCGCCTGCGCAGTGCCTGCCCTGAAGTGGGCAGGCCAGCTTCAGTAGAGGCACTGCGCTTGCGCCGACGTCTGCGCCTGCGCAGTGCCTGCCCTGAAGTGGGCAGGCCGCTTCTAAGCAGGCTCTGCGCAAGCGCTGACATCGCACTCGCGCAGAGCCTGCCCAGAGGCGGGCAGGACGCTTCTAAGCAGGCTCTGCGCAAGCGCCGACGTCGGCGCTTGCACACAGCCTGCCTAAAAGCGGGCAGCCCGCTTCTAGGCAGGTACGGTGGGGCGAAAACATGGCGGACCGTACCGGTCTGCTATGTTTTTGCATTTCCCTGTCGCTGGCGGTTCGCTAGTGGCAGGGAAACTGGAAGATCCGGTACGGGCGAGTAGGCCTGTACCGGTAAGTGCCCACCACTGCTCCCCACACTCCCATAGGAAAGGGGAGATAGAGGAATTGTGAAGGTTGAATTAAAATCAGAAGAGAAATCTGATGACGTGAAAAGGTGGTATACAAGCACCAAGGGCTGCAATCCTAAAGACACTTTCCTGGGAGTAAGACCAGTGGTGGGCACTTACCGGTACGGGCCTACGCGCCCATACCGCTTCTTCCAGTTTCCCTGCCGCTAGCGTACCGCCAGCGACAGGGAAACGCAAAACATGGCGGACCGGTACAGTCCGCCATGTTTTGCCCCCACCGCACCTGCCTAGAAGCGGGCAGGCCGCTTCTAGGCAGGCTCTGCACAAGCGCCGACATCGGCGCTCGCGCAGAGTCTTCCTGGAGGCGGCCTGCCCGCTTCTAGGCAGGCTCTCTGCGAGCGCCGACGTCGGCGCTCACGCAGAGCCTTCCTAGAAGCCGTGCCAGCCTCTAGGAAGGCTCTGCATGAACGCCGGTGTCGGCGCTTGCGCAGAGCCTTCCTAGAAGCCGTGCCAGCCTCTAGGCAGGCTCTGTGTGAGCGCCGGTGGCGGCGCCTGCGCAGTGCCTGCTTAGAAGCTGTAAGTAAGGGAACAAACATTGAAGAGGCTTCTGTGACTGCAGGATGAAGCACATGCCCCACTGGCACAGCTATGCCAGTGCTGCAAAGTTGGTTCTGATCGCACCATAGATTATTCTGTTGTATAGTCTCTGAGAAGGTTGATCACTGTTTCTCTGCATGAGCCACATCTCTAACTTTTCCTGCTACCAAATTGCCTCATAAGTCTGTCCCAGTTTGGCACTGGGCATAACTGGATCTGCGTTCAGGAGAATGACCCAACTGCAGAACAGGCTGCTTTTTGAAGCTTTGCATGGAAAGAAACATTACTCTTTAACTCCTTCCAATCAATCTCTGAGGAAGGGCATAATTTCTGCTGCATTTTTAGATAAGTTGTCATTAGACCCTTAAATTGCCTTGGATATAAAATTTCAACAAAATATCTCACTCTCGGAAGAGTCTGAAGTTGTGTTTCTGAATGACTTTCTGTTCTCCATTAGACTCCTTTTATGTCCAGATATGTCGTAAAGTGTGTCAGAGTTTGGCACAACTCTGAGTAACTTTTTTGAGGGTGATCCAAATTGGGACTCAGCATGAGATACTTTAATTCCCCCCAAACAGATCAAAATTAGAAACCTTTCACAACTGCTATTTATTTAAAAAAACACCACCAAATATGGTAAGCACATCAAAGGCAAATCACACATGCAAGGTAGTGTATCGTCTACCTTTTTTGGGTGTACAAGTGAAACATTTCTCCAAGATAAATCAGAGAATGCATACCCCAGCTGTCAGATGGAGCAGATTTATTCTGGTTTAAACTAACCAGCTCCAACTTGGGGATCATTAGTCTCGTCTTAAATGTGACAGCACCTTTAGCCACATAATTACACTTTTTTTTTTTTTGCTGAAGAACCATCAGGGATGATCAAAGTCCTGTCTCACTCAGGCCAGTAGAGATACGGCAAATCTGCAGAGAACATGCACATGATAGCATCAGCAGAGTTAGGGATAGATGATCAAGAAGCTGCTTTGACCAGCGGGCCTGGGAGATGGGTGGCCTGAGCAGGGTGACCATATGTCAACTGAAAAAGAGGACAAGGCCCCCCCCCCCCCAAAAAAAAAAAATGTGGGACGCTGAAGAAAATGTAGAACATGAGAAAATGTAAAGCTGAAAATACTCATGCATATTGCTTTCACATGCTTAAATTAAACACTATATTGCTTTTTTATTAAATTTAAAACTATTACATATAATCTGTTGTATATAATTTACTAATTACAAGAAGGCTACATGCTCACAAGGAAAAGGAGGACAAGAAAGATTTTTTTCCCTGGGGGACCTGATGCTAATAGAGGAAAAAGAGGGTATATGGAGACCCTGGACCTAAGCCCCCACAGCTGGGCTGTGAATGAATTTCATAAATTAAAAGAGTGACATTTTTGCACTTATTTATGGTGATTCCAGATTTTTGTGAGGTTTGATTTCTTTTTTTTTTCTTTTTGCCGCAAAAGGTGCTGTGTCAAGGAGTGCAGAAATATTTGATAAACTCCCTATTTTCTACTCTGGCAATTTTTTTGCAAGGTACTTTTTATTTTTATTTTTTTGCTTTCAATATTGAAACAGAAGTGGTTGCAAAAACTCTGCAGAACTGAAGGGGTTTCTACCTCAACCCCGCCCAGCAGCTTTCAACCTTCAACGATGTCCTGTTTTGTTTTGTTTTCTTTATTCCTGAGTTTCTTTATTTTCTTTGTTTTCTTTATTCCATATTTTCTCAGGGCAGCTTGCAGGCACATCTATCCCAGATGCAACCAGGCCCCTGTCAAAATTTCCAGATTTTTTTTAAAAAGGAGAATTTGTAGACGATATGGCCTATTAACCAAAATATCTCCCAGCATGATGTCTGCAATTCTAAAGACATTTTCCTGGGAGTAAGACCCATTGAATACAATGGGGCTTACTCAGTGATGGGCTTCAAAAAATTTAAGAACCGGTTCTCTGTCCATCTGGCAGCCACTTTTAAATGGCTATTTTTAAACTTTATATGTACTATCTCTTGTTAAGAACCGGTTCTATAGAGTAGGTGCGAACCTGCTAGAGCCCACCACTGGGCTTACTTTTGGGTAGACATGGCTAGGATTGTGCCCTTTTAAAGTCAGTCAACCTCTGAATACCAAGTACAGGGAGACATGTTTTTGGAAGGGGCTGCAGAGTTTATGGGCTTTCTAAATGGATCATTCTTGGAAATTGGATGTGAATGAACGGTCCATCAGTCCAATCCAACAGTGCTCTCCGTGGGTTCTAATGTGTTCTTATACAAGGTGGGATAGTCAGAGGCTACTTTTCCGGTTAGAACAACCTTATATGTGACATCCTATATAGAATATCCTATATGTAACATCTCATATAGAACATCCTTATATGTGTTTTTTAAATGTATTTATTTTCCACATTTTTATACTGCCATTCTTTCAAAAAGCTCAAGGGATGTACAAAGTTTCTTCCCTCCTTTTGTTTTCACAACAGCACTGTAAGGTAGATCAGCTGAAAGATTGTTGCTGGCTGAAGATCACTGGGCTCCAGCAGGTTTGCACCTACTCTATAGAACCAGTTGTTAACAAGAGATAGGACATATAAAGTTTAAAAATACCCATTTAAAGGTAGCTGCCAGATGGGCATAGAACCGGTTGTTAATTTCTTCAAATCCCATCACTGGTTGTGACCTTCATGCACTGCTAATTCTCAGATAGAGCTGGCTCAAAGCCTCCAGATATCTAAGGTGGCATGTTAAATGCTGGCCCATTTTATCTACTTTGCAGGCCAGCCTCTGTTTTACCCTCTCTCTGATACTCTAGATTTGCAGTCCTTCCATTCCTCTTCCATGTCCTCTTCCATTCTGCCCCACTTTGTTTTCCACTAAACAGGAGGAAGAGATGGGGTGGTGTAGACAAAAATGGGAAACAAAGATGGGTGCCCTCCACCAATCTGCTACCTGAGGTGGCCACACATATGGGCTGGCATATTTTTCAGGTGACATGAAATGTAAAAAATGGTCAAGCTAAAGGAACCAAATCATACATAGCAGAAAGCAGCATGGATCAGTTCAAGTAGGATGGCTATTGGCTATGGTGCTACCTGGAACCTCCAACTTCAGAGACTGTCTATCTGAATAGCAATTACTAGGAGGTCAATAGAGGGCAATGATTTCTGCCTTCCTGCTTTGCTTCTGGGCTTTCTGCAGGTATCTACCTGGCCAATATCTGAAACAGGATACTGGTTCAGTGGGACCGCTGGTCTGATCCAACAAGGACTTTGTGTTCCCTTGGCCTAGAAGGAAACAACTTTTATAGTTCACTGCATGACAAACTTTTGGAAACCCCTCCTGAACATGGCACGCTGTGGGGTCCTGACAGCCAGCAGATGGTTTTCTCCTTTCCTCATCAGCTGTGACTCATTTCCTCAGACCTGTCCTCAACTCTGATCCCAGGACTTTGCAGGGAGGGGGTGCGTATCCTGGTAGGCAGGCATTCTCAGGCTCTACAGCCACCCCCTCCCCAAGCATCCTGTGTTGACCCCACCAGGATCTTTCCCATATGTCATCAGTCTCAACTAGCCTACTGCTTTGTCTCTGGGGACAGTGTGATGTTTAGGATCCCACGTGGGACTCTGTCTGTGGAAGGGGAAGACAACTGAAGCTGCCAAAGCCGCCAGCCTCTTTTTGGGAGCCCCTCCTCTTTCCTCAACTCTTCTTTTTCTCTTCACACATGCACAGCAAAGAGAGAGACAGAGAGAGACAGGCGGAAAGATCACAAGTCATTATCTGCTCCATCTTTTACACCAACCTTCTCAGAACACAGGAAGAAAGGTAGGTGGCTCACTCACTGGCTATATACCGTACAATCTTATGTTTTATTTGTAATTTTTTGTTTTCAACCAGAAAAAAGAAACTTGCTTAATTTCTTTTAACCAAGATGCAGGTCCACATTTCATCTGTTTGGGTCCAGGAGTCATAACTGAATGGTAAGGCAGATAAACTTTGCATGGGATCAGAGATGATGGATGCACTCCTAAGCTTTTCTATTCATAAGTATATCCCATTATGTTCTTTGGGACTTACCCTCAGGAAAGTGTCTATTGGATTGCAGCCACTCTTTACTTTAGTAGCGTAGCTAAGGGGACAGTTGTCCTGCTACAACCTGCCCGGGAGCAATCTGGCAGCTTTTTTGCTCTGCCGCCCTCCTGGTTGTCTCCCCAAAAAGGAGGAGTGAGGAAGGGTGGCTGGCAAATGGACAGAGACCTTGATTACCACTTTCAGCTCCAGCGAAAAACACCGCATTTTAAAATGCCACTTTTTTGCTGGATGTGAAAGCTCTGATTGTCATCTCCAGCTACTTGCCAGCTGCTCTTGCTCCACTGCCCTAAGAACATAAGAACAGCCTCTGCTAGATCAGGTGAAGGCCCATCTAGTCCAGCTTTCTGATCACTGTCCCAGCAGATCACAGTGTCCCATCAGATGCCTTAGGGAGCACATATGACACCTGCATCAAGGTGCCCTCCCTTGCATCTGGCATTTGAGGTTGCCTACATCTATCTATGTCAGTGGTTCTCAATCTTCCTAATGCCGTGACCCCTTTATAAGTTCCTCATCTTGTGGGGACCCCCAACCATAAAGTGATTTTCATTGCTATTGCTGCAGTGCTAAGCACACTTTCCTGGGACTAAACCTCACTGAACTCAATGGGAATGACTACTGAGTACACATGCATAGAATTGGGCTCTAAGGCTGCAATCCTAGCACTTTCCTGGGAGTAAGCCCCGTTCACTATCATGGGACTGACTTCTGAGGACTCCATAGGACTGGGATCTCATGCAGCAGAGCCAGCCACTGTTTCCTGGGAATAGCCCCATTTACTATCATGGAACTGACTTCTGAGGAGACCACCATAGGATTGGGATCTCAGGCAGCAGAGCCAGCCACTGTTTCCTGGGAGTAAGTCTCATTCACTATCATGGGACTGACTTCTGAGTAGACATGCATAGAACTGGACTCTAAGGCTGCAATCCTAGCACTTTCTTGGGAGTAGGTCCCTTTCACTTATCATGAACAACAACATTGAGGGGGCTTACTTTTGAGGAGAGCACAAGGAATAGGGCACAACAATCGATGCACAAGCGGGGTGCCCACCAGACAGCCCATCTGCCAGAGCTCTGGCGCCATGCTCACACCACACTCACACCTCAGCACACCACACTCACACCACACTCACTCTCAGCCCACAGGTGCACTGAGGATCTGCAGGGAGGGGGAAGGAGGAGGCTGGCCCCCTGCACCAGGGGTCTTTAGGCGACCCCCAGGAAAGTTCCAGGCGACCCCCAAAGGGGTCCCGACCCCCACTTTGAGAAACACTGATCTATGCACACATGTTACAAGAAGACCCATTATGTTTTGTAACTTGGGATGGCCCTTTCCTCTAGGAATTTTTCCGATCCCTTCTTAAAGGCATTTGAGACTAGATGCCATCACCACATCCAATGGCTAGGAGTCCTGTGGCAAAGATTGGGAAAACTCCCAGTTGCTCCTCTGAAGCTGATGGTTGCTTTTGGTTTTGGCCTTTTAATTAAAATTAAAATAAACACTATAGGGGTGTGTCAGGGAAAGGCAACATTTCAAATTTTGCTCATGCATCCAGGATGGCTAACTATTTTTATGCTATACTCCACCATTTTCCCTGAGCAAAGCCACTGTTAAAATTAAAAAGGCATCTGAGGGCTAGGGTTGCCATTATCTTTTCCACAAAACCAGGACAGGAGCCCCTGCCAAACTCGCAAGTACAGTATGTGAATGCAGTCCCTGAAAAACTGCAACAGTCCCGGTTTTCCAGAATATATGATGGCCCTACCAAGGGTTGATGTGGTCCAAATCAGTTAAGTCTCTGTGTACAAGAAATATTTCAGTCTCTATTTTGTCACATAATTAACTTGTGGAATTCTTCCCCCCAAGATATGGTGATAGCTTCTCGCACAGATGGCTCTAAAAGGGGATTGGATGAATTAATGGAAGACTGTTGATAGCTGTGAGAGCTAAATGGAACCTCCATGTTCAAAAGCAGTCTGCTGGAATTCACTAATTCCCGTGGCTCATGAGGGAAGAAACTTCACTTTCTGCTTGTGTGTCATCTTTGCAGGATTACTGGATGCACTTTTTCTGATCTAGTAGAGCTCAGCTTATTAGCATTTTCCCTTTTCAAAGTACAGGAATCCCCTGCTTATCTGACAGCTTAGGGACCAGAGCTGTGGTGAAAAGGGAAAATGTTGAAAAGTGAAACCTGTGTTTTTTTTAGTTTACAAATGTTGTTTCTAAGTTTTTTTTTAGCTTGCAAATTGCAAGTGTCCCTTTTATTTTGCAAATTCATGCTGTCACAGAAAAGATTTCTGCAAACGGATTCTCATTAACTCTTTCCAGAATGGGAATAGACCAGGAGCTAATGCCAAGGACCAAGGGCTGTGGGTGGCGCAAGCAGTTAAGACGCTATGCCTGTTAACCAGCAGGCCAGGGTTCAAGACCCAGGTCGGCTCCACAAGACAGGGTGAGCTCCTGTCCTTAGTCCAGTTCTGTGATGCCAGCTGGATCCAATCGTATTGGCTCTGCCTTTCCATTGGACTAATTTAGTGGCGTTGAGAGGGTGGATTTGCTGCTTGGGTAACAGCCTCTCCTCTATAACAATCCAACCCAGGCTTTCGTGCTTTTCATGCAGTGCATGATACCATAGTCTTTCAAGACTGACGGAGGCCTGCTTTTTCAATGCGACCAGGTGTGTGCTCTCTCAAACACACAGACACATGTATCTGAATGGTCTGAATCACTATGTTGGAGGCAAATCAATATGGGGGAGGGAAATTTGAGCCTTTGAAACAGCAGAGAGAGGTTGAAAGAGTGGAACGTGCCTTGAATGAATGACTTCTGTGTATATCTGAAAGGAATTGAAAGAGCGGAACATCAGAAAACAAAACATCAGAAAGCAGGGGATATCTATATAACTCTATCAACAGGAGTTGTATATATAAGTATATAAGTTAAGCAACAGGGAAGGACTATTGCTTTTATGTCCTGTCTGTGAGTTTCTCACATGCATCTAGATGGCCATTGTTATAGTGGAATGTTTGACTGGATGGACCTGTGATCCAATCTGGTGTTTCTTATGTTCTTTATGCTGAGCCTAACTGAATTTTATCCGATGGATTGTGTGGGTCATACTATCATCTAGGGCAGTGATTTTCAACCTTTTTCATTTCATGGCACACTAACAAGGCACTGAAATTGTCAGGGAACACATTAGTTTTTTCCCATTAGCCAGGCACACCGGGCTGTTCAAATCCCCTAATTTTCCTATTAATAAATGACTTTCCCAAACTTCCATGGCACATGTGAGGACTATACATGGCACATTGGTTGAAAATAACTGATCTAGGGCTTGGCACTATCGCTCACTGTTCCAGGCTGGGGTTCAAGCTTGCAGAATATATAGTCATTAGAGAGCACCTCTGATCATGTCAAAGAACATGATGATCACAAGAACTGAACAATCACAAAGTGACCATTTGCATATTTAATGATTATGGGGTTTGTTTTCCAGGCAAACTTTAACTGATTTGTTTTAGAAATTTAAATATGGTAATATATTGGTCACATTCAGGTGGGTTTGTAGGATGCAGGATGCAGGGAGGGTAACTCTAGATCAGTGGTTCTCAAACTTCCTAATGCCGTGACCCCTTTATAAGTTCCTCATGTTGTGGGGACCCCCAACCCATAAAATTATTTTCGTTGCTACTTTATAACTGTAATTTTGCTACTGTTATGAATCTTAATGTAAATATCCAATATGGAGGATGTATTTTTATTGTTACAAATGAAATGTGTGTTCTATACACACATTGAACACAATGGGATTTATTTCAGAGTAGGCATGCATAGGATTGGGCCCTGAGGCTGTCAGTCAGCCCCAGTGCACGCGCAGCTACAGCTGGAGGTCTGGCAAGCCTGACCTTGCCCCCTGCACCAGGGATCTTTAGGCAACTCCCAGGAAAGCTCTAGGCAACCCCCAAAGGGGTCCTGACCCCCACTTTGAGAAACGCTGCTTTAGATGCTAGTCACTGTTAGATTCCCAATCTCTTGCCAGTTTGCTATTTTCAGGGTGGGCTCATGTGCTCTGTCTATTTCCTGCAATTCCCTTCTTGATCAGTTTTGTAAATTAACAGCGGAGATGAGGAAGAGTGGTTGGGAAGTGACAATGTGAAACTGATCCACCCTGCTGTGTGAAAGATTTCAGTGATTTCTCCATCTATAAATATTTTGTTTCTTTCTCCTTTTAAGGCAGTTCTCTAATACAGTGACACCTCACGTAACAAATTTAATTCGTTCCGGAGGCATGTTTGTTACGTGAAACGTTCTTTATGTGAAGCGGATTTTCCCATAGGAAATCATGGAAACTCAGACAATTGGTTCTACAACCCAAAAAATATTCAAATAAAAATATTAACTGGATGTAAAAAGGATGACAAAACACGGGAATTGAATTTAAAACATGCATTCAATGTGCATGAGCCTATGAAGTCTACTTAGGCTGCAATCCTAAAGACACTTTCCCGGGACACTGCAATCCTAAAGACACTTTCCATTTAACACAATGGGGCTTAAATTACATGGCCACTTTATGTGAGAAATAGCCAGGGCTTCAGGCCACGTTGTCAACAGATTAGGCTGTCAACCTAAGGGGATATGAATGGATTCAAGCAGGCCTGCGTGGAGGATGCTTTTCCAAAGCTGCCAGGTACTAGAGATAGTCCTTGCATGTTGAGAATCAGAGGGAAAGACTTCAAGATTGAAAGGCTGTTAGCAAGAGATATTGCTAAAAATTAAATGCCAGAGAAATAAGTATGAAGTAATTGATGTTTGCAAGGGATGTGTTATCTGGCTTGTTGGATAACATGAAATTTCTACATCTTTCCATCCAACTAGAATGGGCAGTGGTTATTAGGCAATGCTAAAGATAAGATGGGTTTGTTACACTGGGAAGCTGTTTTCAATTCCAGCTTTCAGTTCTCGAACAAGTCAAATGACGGTGGGGATATGCTTCAGAGCATACACAGAGTGTGTTCACCACAGCCTAATGGAACTAGGTGTGAGCTCCAGCATTTTATATGACTTTTTTTACAGTGCAAATTACTGTACAGTGGTACCTCACTTAACAAGAGCCTTGCTTAACAAGCGTTTCACATAATAAGCAAAAATTTCCAAGAAATCTTGTTTCACATAACAAGTCCCACTTCATTTAACAAGCAAGTGCGCTGGGGCACACGTGCTATGCAGCCCTGACACTCCACATGGAGGCTCTTTAAAAGGGCTGTCAGCCAGCGCTGCTGCCTCTAACTGCCCCCAAGTTGGGGGCAGTTGCCTGGAGGTGCCAGAGGCAGCTGCCCCTAACTGCCCCACTGACCACCTTGAACCTCCAGCAGCAGCCCAGGTAAGCCTCCCAGGAAAGTGTCTTTGATTGCAGTCTCCTAACTATCTGTACTCAGAAGTAAGCCCCATTGTGTTAAATGGGCTTACTCCCAGGAAAGTGTCTTTGATGGCAGCCTCTTAAACCATATCTACCCAGAAGTAAGCCCCATTGTGTTAAATGGAGCTTACTCCAGGAAAGTGTCTTTAGGATTGCAGCCTAAGTAGACTTCATAGGATCATGCACACTGAATGCATGTTTTGAATTCAATTCCAGTGTTTTGTCATCATTTTTACATCCAGTTAATATTTTTATATGAATATTTTGGGGGTTATGGAACCAATCGTCTGAGTTTCCATTATTTCCTATGGAAAAATCTGCTTCACTTAAAGAGTGTTTCACTTAAAGAGCATGCCTCCTGAATGAATTAAGCTCTTTATGTGAGGCACCACTGTATTTACTCAAATATAACACTCACCTTTTCCAGCCAAATTTAGTCCAAAATTAGGATGTACATTAGATTTTGATGGTTAAATGGATTAAATACAACATTTTTATTATAAGTCTATGGTGTGCATTAGATTCGATGGTGCATTATATGTGAGTAAATATAGGTAAGGTAGCATAGACCATCTCCATGCTTGGCCATACCCTTTAAGGATCACATCCTAGAAAATATGGTACAGTCTTTCCAACCTCACGTTTCCCTTTTCTCTAAACTATTTGCTCGAAGCATCGTAATTCATCTGAAAGAAAAGCCTCTGATAAGGATAGTGTCAGAAGGTTGGCCAAACAGGGCTCTGGCCTGGGACCCATATCCATCAGAGGACCCACCCAGCTGGCAAAACTTACCTAGGTGCAACCCCCTCCCCAATCTAGCACCTGAACTGCTCTCTACTTTTGGTTCATAACTCCTAGCTAGGACCTAGATGTGACCCCCTAACTTGGATCTATGCTGCTGTAAAAGGGAACAGCACAACTTCATGGAAGAGAATGGCTGACTAGTCAGATGGCTTAAAGGAACCTCCAGGTTCCAAGGCAGTCTACCTGCCAATGATAGTTCCTGGGGACTATTGCTTTGGTGCTCACAATGGAAGTACTGAATACTGGACTAGACAGGGCTTTGAATCTTCTTCAGCTGGACTCTTTTCATACCACCCCAACCCACTGACCAAAAAGAAAAATATCTCTCTGTCCTGGCTTTGGGCCCTCCAAATATTTGGGAGTTTCTTTCAGCTGTCTTGTTAGCCTGGATCTAAACATTCCACTTGAGAAACCTCTTTTCTCATCCATCAGTGCTGTTCATTTTCAAACACTTCAATATTCTGCTGTGTAGGGTTGCCCACGGTTCTGGCGAAGTGGCTGTGTATGGGTCAGTGTGGGAGGGATGGTTTGGGGGGGAATTGGAAAAGATTCCCAGAACTGGGATGAGACCCAGCAGAGTTAGATATCGCTTATGTGTCTTGAACTGAGAGTAAAGCTCACCATGGTCCAAGAGTGCAAAAAATCCATCAGTGCTGTATTTCCAAAACATGTCAGAGAAGAAATACAAAACAAAACTGGAGAAAAACAGATTGTGTCTGAAAGACGGCAAAGAAGTTCCTATTAATTCAAAATGCAGTCTCGCAGAGGAGGATGGCCATAATTTCTCTGTCAGTGTAATAGACTGTTCTGGTCTTATAAACTTCATGGAATGCTGCATTTGCCATACAAAGTTGACACCAGGTAGCACCATGCCCTGGGAGGCCAAGCTTTAAGGCAGGTTCTCAAAGTGGGGGGTCATGGACTTCCTTGGGGATTGCAACTTCAGGGGGATCTTGAAAAGTTGGGCACTGCTATCTTGGAATCTGGCACTGAGCACTGTCATCTTGGAATGGGGCATTCAGATTGCTTTCATGGTAGTAAGGCTACAGTCCTATGCACACTTTCCCGGGAGCAAGCCCCACTGAATATAATGGGACTTAAGAAGACCAGGTTAGGATTGGGCTCTCAGTCTCATTGAACACAGTGGGACCATTCCAAGTAGATATGAGAAGCTCCGGCATCACAGTGATGACACCATCTGTTCTGACCATGACACTACTTCCATGTTTTTTTGGGGGGTCCTGAACAGATTATCATTCTCTGAAGGGGGTCCTGGCTGAAATGCTCGCGAACCACAACTTTAAGGGTCTTCCCCACCTATGGGGCCTTGCCTTACCTCTCTTCTCCTTCTCTTTCCAGCTTCCTTTCTTTCAGCACTGATTGTGAATTAGGGTTGCCATAGACAGTATCTCAAAAAACAGGAACAATCCCAATTTGGGGAGATTGTGTTTACATACTGGCAAGTGTGACAGAGGATCTTGTCCCAATTTTATGGAAAGGAATTGTCGCAACCCTATTGTGAATTGATCATGAATTTATTCTCAGTGACATGGCCAAATCACTTGCTTCCTAGAGGAGGCGGTTACATATCTGCCTGAGATACTGTTTCAATCTTACCCCATTCCAAGTCAGTGTCTGCTGAGATCTCTTTCTGCCCCACATCAGCATCGGGCGTAATTCAATCCGGTATAATTCAATCTTCTGCCATTACCATCACTAAGTTCCCTCCTCAATCCTGCTTGACTTCTGGCTGCTGGTAGATTTGAGGCAGACAAATGAAATTACTTCTCCAGAGAAATCATTGTTTGAGTTGTGGAACTCCATGCCACGAGATGAGATGATGACTAATGATCTAGGTGGCTTTAAAAGTGAATTACTTTGAGGAAAAATGGTTTATCAGTGATGATGGCTAAATGGAGCCTCTGTGTTCAGGTGCAGTCTACCTCTGAAAACTGGTTGCTGGACATGCAGCATCAGCACTATTGCCTTCATGCTGGTGGCTACTGAAAGTCATCTGTTTGGCCAACACTGGCAACGGAATTCCAGCTTACAATGGGGAGCTTTAATGCTCTTATGCAAGGTCATTCATTTTCTAATGAAAACCACATGTGTGTTTTGGCATGACTCAGTGAACCTTGGCATGTGTGCATCCTATTTAATTTTACTCCCCACTCATTCTTACTCAGATGACATTGCTTGTACCCAAAGACCTGGCAGTGAACCCAGTTTGGCTACAAGAACTGATATTTTGTCGCAGTGCTTGAGACAACTGGGTTAAGAAGCATCTTTAAGTGGCATCACTTGCATATTCAGCAGGACAATGGCAACAGTCCCAGTTCATCCCAGCCCACTGTCTCTCCCAGTAGCTTTTTGCTGGTGCCATCTTTGTGTCTTCCCTTGCTTTTAAATTGTGGAGCTTGTTCAGTCAAGGAAACGTCATGGATTTTGCAATATAGAAAATCTTTGTGTATGCACCAAAGATAGAAATCTAAGATTTAATCATAGTGATGGATTCTGAATGTTTGATTGCACCATGTCAATCTTTCTGGTGTTGTTGAGGTCACAGCACTGATTTTATGAGATCTCTCAATCAGGATAAATTTGGCTGCCTTAAAGATTCTCCTTTTTAATGGAATGGCTAATTTGAAGCAGATGATGACACTGAGAGGTCTTGAAAACTGTTCTGATCTAATGATTTGCTCTTGACATTTCTTATTGATACAGATCTGTTATTTATTAAATGAATGTTGTCATTCAGGGTCAGCCCACCCAAGTTCTCATAGGTGGTGTGCCAAATGCCGCCCCTTCTTACATGGTGTTTTGGCAGCCTCTGTCCCTTTCACTAAGGGTGAGCTCGTCCATGAGCTGCCTGAGGATTTGTGTCAGTTGTCCACCTGCTTGCCTCCCTCTGATCCTACTTCTCCTTTCAGTCAGTGGTGGGATTCAAATAAATTAACAACAGGTTCTATGTCCTTATAACCTAAATTAACAACAGGTTCTATGTCCCATTAGTAACGGTTCTCAGAACCAGGCACTTATTAGCAAACGATTCTATAGAACCTGTGAGAACCCCCTGAAACTCACCACTGCTTTCAGTCCCTGGATTGGAAAAGGAAGAGGGGGACAGAGAGGAAATATAGAAGAGGAACTGCCAGTGCGGTTCCATATCCTTGTCCCCACTCTTCATAGCTACAGCATCTGACAAATATATATTCTGATTATAACCGGGTATAACAAACCTCAGCATAGAAACTAAAAAGTGGCTCTTCAATGTATAGAGTGCTACTTATGAAAATATGTTGGTTTGGTCAAGCTCTTTTTGCATCACAAGTAATATAAAATAAATAAATAAATTCAAATTTTATAATTATTTACTGGGTATAAACTGAGAGTTCAGTGGAGATCAGTATTCATGGTGAGTAAATATAATTTATATGTTTCTTAAATATTAAATTTAAATCTTTCCTAAATATTGCAACTCTCAAACAACTGAAGTTTATCACATCGGGTTCTTAATGTTAAAAAGGTATGGTCACTCCAAGCCTTCTTAACATTAATATAGTACTATAGGCTGCAATCCTAATCACACTTTCCTGGGAGTATGTGCTATTGAACAAAATGGGAATTAATTCTGAGCAGATATGCTTAGGATTGCACTGATAGTAATTATAGTAATATATTAATTTAGTAATTAATGTAATTAATATAGTTTATTAATAAAGTTATTAATATTAATTTTGTAATTAATAGGGCTGTGGGTGGCGCAAGTGGCTAAGACACTGTGCCTGTTAACTAGCAGGCCAGGTCGAGACCCGGGTCGGCCCCACAAGACAGGGTGAGCCTCTGTCCTTAGCCCAGCTCTGCGACGCCAGCTGGATCCAATCGTATTGGTTCTGTCTTTCCATTGGACTAATTCAGTGGCGTGGAGAGGGGGGATTTGCTGCTTGGGTAACAGCCTATCCTCCATAACTATCTAACCCAGGCTTTCGTGCTTCACATGCAGCGTATGCAGCGCCGAGCACAATACCATACTCTCAAGACTGATGGAGGTCTGCTAATTAATATCATGTAAAAGTCATGAGACAGAGACAAAATAAATAAGGCAGAAACAACCACAGGGTGAGGGAGGATTAGGAGGAGCTCAACCAAGTCCCTCCATGTCTGCAGGTATCACACACTGCCTGATACAAGAATGATCTCTTTAGGTCATCCTCTGCCAACTTTTCCTCATATGGTTGTTTGCCTCCTAGCTGCACAGATGTCTTTGTAGCAATTCCTGAATTCTTTCCAGCTTGTCAAGACTGATTGCCAAGAAAAAAGGAAAGAAAACCATTGTATGCATGACCAAAACGTCTTCCCAGAAATTGCAAAGACACAGAAGCTTTATTTTATTTTGGGATAGTACTTGAAATGGAAAGACGGGCATCCAAAGTAGAATGGAGGGTGAGATGGAATGGAGGCAGGAGGAAAACTCAGATGGTCAGACCATAGTATAGAAACGTAGAGAGGGCCAGTGTCCTCAGTGAAAAGGAGTGTTTAACCCCCACCTATATTATTTTTGGTCAGGGTGACCAGATGCCAAACCCAAAATTCCTGAACCCCAAGGCCAAAATTCCTAATCCCAGGCCAAAATTCCTAACCGCTGAAAAAAATTGCCAAAAATGTATTTTTTTTGTTTTTGTTTTTTTGTTTCTTGACCTTAACTTTTGATAGGAAGGAAATATCTCAAAACTGATTTTTGCATTGGATTCTGCTCTTCAATACGAATCCAACGACATATGGCATGATGGGGTACTGTGCACTATCACAAAGTTTCAAAATGAAGCCAAAATGTAGGACACCTGGATAGGAGGCTAAAAATCCAGACAAATCCAGGTTTTTCCGGTCATCTGGTCACAGGTTTATCTTGCCTGGTAGGATTGAATGGGCCCCATTTAGTTGGAGTTTCATTCATTCTGATGAATGCATGCCTGAAATGCCAGTTTCTATAATGGGAAGGTTTCTATGATTCCTATGACTCTATAAAAGTAGGAGGCACCATTACCAAGAATATTGTTACTTCTAGATCAGTGTTTGTTCAATCCACAGGATTTATGACAAAGAACTTTGCCAGCTCTAGCAAGAGATGCCACAGTTTGAATCTGGCCAAAGCTGGGGCTCTGTCATTGCACCCTTCCCTAAATGCAAGGCATTATATATTGCAAACAGACCAGAAACCAGAAATATTAGGATCAGGGAGCTGAAGTGTGGACAGATGTGTGTAGTGGTGAAGGAAGGTGACAGTTGTAATCACTACCGCACAACCAGACCACATGGTGAAGCAAAAGGAAATACCTGGAGAAAAGGAAAAGTGTTTCTGGGCGTCAGTGGGGATAGAACTTTGGTTCTATCATGTGCAGATGAAGATTTGGGTTCTTCTTGGAGAAGAATATGGGTCTTATTCAGGAAGTGTCACTGTAATTCAGTGATAGTTTGTGGAACTCTATGCCACAAGGTGTTGATGATGCTTACTAGATTAGACAGCTTTGGCAGGATGTATATTACATTCATACGGCATTGATCATGATGACTAAATGAATCCTCCATGTTCAGAGACAATATACATGGATACCAGTTGCTGCTGGGAGGCAGACTAAGATAGGCTTACCTGGCTGTATCAGACTATTGTAGAAAACAAGATACTGGAATAGCCAAACCCTTGGATTAAAATTATATTCTACTATACTAGGGTGCACAACAATTCTGTCCCTGATTAGCTATCATAGAACTTTCATATATGGCAGTGACTACCTATATATCAAGGACTCATAATTATAGGTTACCAGTTACCAGTGGTAACCAGAGATAAGCCACAGGGAGAGGGTGATATCATCTTTGTGTCCTACTTGTGGGCTTCCTTGAAGCCTCCGGCAGGCCATTCCAAAACAAGAGGGTGCTGGTAAAGAACGGGGCTGAGCCTGATCCAGCAGGGCTCTCCTAATACGTATTCTCCAATAGAGGGTAGATCTACCAATGGCTAACAAACTAGCTAAATGAAACCTCTATGTACAGGGTAAGTCAACCTCTGATGTATCAAACTCTAGGAACAAGCAATGGGTGAGAGCTACTGTCTTGACACCTTGCCAGTGGCTTCTTAGAGGCATTCAACTAACCGTTGTGGGAAAGTTCATTAGGTCAAGAGTAATTTTGAGGTCTGATCTGGCATGACTTTGTTATTCTGTTTTGGTCATTGCTGGTTATCTTACCCCCCGTGGAGTCTGTGAAACAATGAAAGTAATGGGAGCCTTGTTGGCTTGAGGAAGTGTGTGAGTGAAACTGCTTAAAATAAAAATGGATAAATAAAAGAGAAGGGGGGAAAAATCAGTGCCCGGAAAGATGGTGGTGGGAATCAGTCAGCGTCGGTGGGAGAAACAAGGAGTCCTTTTTGGTGAGCTTCACTACAAGGTCATTAGCGTGTCTGTTCCCAGGCTAGGGTTGCATCTGTATGTTGGCGTTGCAAAGAAAAACAGAACATTCTTTATATTCAGCAAGCTGGATAAAAAGCCCAGAGCAGTGGTGGTGGTTGATTTATTCAGAATTTTTTTCCTTCCTAACTGTTCCTGAGAAGGAATTGGATAAGATGGAAAAAGGAGATGGGTCCAATCTCCATACTGAAAGCCCATCCTTAGATCACTTTGGGATGGCTTGATTTATAAACCATTTATCTTAGGATACAGAGAAACAGATCTATAAAACTCACAGGACTAAGGAAATTCTTTTGCCATGAGTGGCGACTGAGGCTGGTGAGGAGGCAGTAATGATCACCCTGTGAAACTCGCTGATAAGGTTTGACTTGACATCTGGTCTGGGGCTTTGCTGGAATCAGCACCCAGTCTCCAGAGACAAAAGTTCCTGATAAGAGGTCTTAAAATATTCTGCCTCCATGCTCCCTATCTTTCCTAGCAGTAGGCAGTTCTGAAGGGGTGGGGGTGGAGAAGGATATGTCCTTTTCGATAGGACATGCATGCTTCTTAAGGAAAAGGGACTGTAGATTCATGGTGCCTTTATAGCTTTTGCATGTTTGCAAAAAGAGGTTGGATCCAGATAAAGCATTTGAGTCTAATCAGCAGCAGCAGATCCCCCCAATCAAACAGCATGACTCTATTCCCCTGCTTCATCCAGTTGTAAACCCCTAGATTTTTTTTGCTATATCAGCTCCACATCTTTTCTTTCTTTCTTTCTTTCTTTCTTTCTTTCTTTCTTTCTTTCTTTCTTTCTTTCTTTCTTTCTTTCTTTCTTTCTCATCTGTTCATAATATTGTGCACTCACCATGTTTTCCAATTCTTCCCTTAGGCCTATATCCTAAAGTGAAATTAAGCCCCTTTCTCCGGAGCAGTTAAGATGACTTTCCATAAGATAACACTAGAGGGGGATATAACTGCATGGACCCGTACCGGCTATGGATTTTGCCCATAGTGTCTCTCTTGCTCACACTCACATATGCACTGAGGCATCTTTAGGTACGGGAGGCCAGCGCAACACCCCCATACATTCGGTGGGGCAGCAATATGAATGGTGGGTGTGGTTATGTGCCACTGCCTCTCCTCCACTGGTTTTACATACATTTCCATACATTGTAATCAGGGGTGGGCCCGGCCTGGCCCAACAATCGGTTCCCCGGAAGTGGGCAGGGCCAGGCTGGGGTCGGGGGCGGGTCAGGGGTGGGGCCAGGGAGGGCACACCACCCACCCCAGCATGCTGTGGGTGCGGGTGGGCGGGTGAGGGGCAGAGCGAGCCCCAACCCCGGTGCACTGCGCATGTGCGAACCCCGGTGCATGAGCAGTGTGTCTCCTCCAGCTGGAGAAGATGCACTGCACATGTGCATCGACCTCCACTCATGCACAGTGAGTCTTCCCCGGCTGAAGGAGATGCACTGCGCACGCTGAGGTCGCACAGTGCATCTTCTCCAGTGGGAGGAGACGCGCTGCGCGCATGCCAAGGTCGGCGCATGCGCAGTGTGTCTCCTCCCTGACATGCCGAACCGGCATGCCGGGTTTTCTGCCCCCCCCCCCCGTTGCTACCGGATCGGTAGCGGGGGGGGGGGGGCCATGGGAACAAGTGGTTCGGGCAATCCAGCCCGAACCAGCTTGGGCCCACTACTGAATAGAATAAAGATATTTCAAAGTGGTTTGTTTCACTGCATTCTACTGTAAATTACACACTCAAAGGTGTATGACATGTTGGGATTATTTCTACAAACCATGATTTTAGCCATTTAGGTCACAAGGGCTGCCGCCCCCTTTAAGGGTGCCCTCTTTCTAGCCCTCTTCAAGGGTACCTCCCCTAGTAACATCCCTGATTGGGACCATTTTGGAAGTCTTGTACTTTCCTGGACTGACCTTTCACTCCAGCCAAGGCATACTTGCTTACTCGCCAGTAAACACAGCTGTGCAGTTCACATCCATTTTCAATGAATTTCAATTTCATCAGGGACCTCCTTCTGGGGTAATTTGTAGGGGCTGTATTCATTGGATCAGGACAATTCTGGTGTCCTTAGATTCCTCTCAGCCTCCCCTTTCCAATGAACTATAGCAAGTTTGCCTACTCACGAGTAAAGTCATGATATGGAATCACTTTCCACAGAGTTCAATGCATATTTTAATTTTTTGGCCATAACATTTGATAGGAAAAGGCTATTCAAAACAGACTTTTGCATTGGATTCTGCTCTTCAGTACGAATCCAAGTGTATATGACATGATGGGGGTTTGTCGCATCTTCATGAAGTTGCAATTTTCACTTCCCTTGGGCGTGTCACCTGGTGCAGACCTCACCACCTGACCCCCTTGTGACACCACTGCATACACACCTTTGGTTTCATATCTTTATTTGCTCATGCATTCCTTCTGTAACAATCCCTTTGTTCTCGCTCATCTGTGTGTCAGCCTTTATCTGACTCCCCACTTTCTCCTTTCTCTTTTTGTTTAGTTTTATTCCCGTCTATATATTGTCTTAGGGTGCAATCCAGAGTAACTACGGGGAGTCCCTGCTCCAGTGTAAGAACAATTTACTCTGGATTGCAATATGAATTTCCCATAGGTTTTCACTAGGTGGTGCAGTAACTACGGGTGCACGTAATGTCTCTTATGTGCTCCTGTAGTTACTCAGGATTGTAGGGTACATCAATGTGGCAGTGACATAAAAGAAGCAAAATCATATACTGTAATCAATTAAGAAAATGCTTCTAAAATTACATTCACACGCACACGCGCGCACACACAAACATACACAGAGGGAAGAAAGGGAGGAGGGAGGGAGTGAGTGAGTGGTGAGTGAGTTCAGCATCAGTTACTAGGTGCCATAAGAACTAATTAAAGTACCATAAGTACTCATTGAAGTACCATCTTTTAGCTTCCAGTGCTCATCGAGGAACGCTGTTGAACAAAACCACAATACTGTACCTCTGCACCTAGCATTGCATTATAGTAGGGGTGTCGAACACATTTCACACAGAGGGCTGAAGTCAGCATTAATGGTGTCTCCTGAGGGCCAGAGTCCAATCCTATGCATGTTACTCAGAAGTTAGTCCCATTATAGTCAATGGGGCTTACACCCAGGAAAGTGTAGAGGAGGAAGCTCTCGGGGACAACATGAAATGGTGAGGCGGGCCGCATTCGGGCCCCCAGGGCTTGTGTTTGACACTTGTGTATTATAGGACTGTGTCGTTTGTGGTCAGAATGGTAAACTGTAATGAAGTGCTGTAGAGAATGAAGTTCAGCTGCCTACAAACAGGAAGCCCCTTTTCTTTCAAGGTGGAGACTATGTGAGGCTGCCTCTGGCGTTACGCAAATGCTGCAAAAGGAATGAACCCAATGCTCGCTGCAGATTGTGGGAATTTCCGGATTTGCAGAGTGAAAAGGGGTGCTATTTTCTTTACAGTAGGCAAATCTGAACAGTTAAATCCTAACAGAAACTACCAGTATACTCTGCTGTAGTCTGCACAAGAAAGGCTCCAACCGGCTTGCCCTCATGCACTTCCCATACCATGGTCCTGGTTATGCGCCACAGCACCAAATTATGCACATGGAAATTGCTTTCATTGTAGAATGTAAGAACTGCTTTATTGGGGCACCATGTGAAGATCCAACTAATGCTGCAATGCGTCCTCTGTTTAATGGACTGAATGCTGCCAAGGAGCATTGAAAGGAGGTCAAGAAAACCATTTCTTGTTTGTTTTCAGGCTCTTGTAACTAAGATTTTCTGCCGTAACCCAGAGAGGTTTCATTTTGAAGCAATGAAACTTGGCAAATACTATATTGTATCATGGCCTTTGTTGGACAAGGCTTGCAAGTTGGTTTCATGAGAATGATTTCAAGATTGAATACTTAAGGGAGTCCAGTTGTCCCTTATTAGACTTTTGTCTGAATAACAAATCAAATCAGAACAATAGCACTTCTATCCATAGGGTGCCTCCACACTTTGGATGATCCTTCCATCTGCCTATCTATATTTAAATTGCATCTGACTGTCAGCATCTTTTATCTGTCTACCTTAACTGCAGTAAATCAGAACACACATTTTACATGCAGAAAGTCCCAGATTCAAATTCTGACATTTCCATCCAACAGATAAGAACATAAGAAGAGTCCAGCTGAATTAGGCCATAGGCCCATCTAGTCCAGCTTCCTGTATCTCATAGTGACCCACCAAATGCTTTAGGGAGCACACCAAGATAAAGGGCAATATCCATAGCAGTTACGGGTCCACATAGTTACGTCACACTCTAGTGTTATCTTATGGAAAGTCATCTTAACTGCTCTGGAGCAAGGGGCTTAATTTCACTTTAGGATATGGGCCAAAAGATCACAGCAAGATCTCAGCAGAGTTAGGAAAAAAATCTTTCTCTGCTTCATGCCCTGAACAGCTGCTGCTAGTAGCAATACTTTCAAATTAGTCCCATCTGGATTTTGGACTTTTGTAATTTCTGGTTGTTGTTTTCTCCAAAGAACAAAAATATTTCTTTCCTCTTTTCATTTCCTAATTTCATAGAGAATTGTGCATGCAGTTTGCCACAATGTTCATTTTCCTTGGGTCATCTTACCTCTACTGTGCATGAACGTTATTCAAAAACACTGCAAAAAGAAAAGCAGTTTGGAAAGATGTGATAGTGTGTATGATCCATCAAAATTCTTTTGAAGGTTGTCCTTTACTGATGTACACATGTGCCCCTCAGCATGGGTAAAACACCATAAAACAAGAAACATGATGCTGACATATAGATTATCACAACAAGATTTATAAAATAATATTTAAAAACAATCTTAATAGCATAGTAAGCCTGATTGCCCCAAGATAACTTTGTGTAGTTTTGTTACCTCTGCTCAGGAGCACAATGAAACACCAGCACAAAAATAACTCATATAAATCAGGTACACAATTTATTTTGTTTTGACAGATGTTCAACCCTGCAAGATTTATGATGTTTCATTCCTGCTGTTTCACTTCTGTTTTTTTTAATCTATTGGGTGTTTTTTTTTTTTTTTGCTATTTATGTGCTTTTTATATGTAAGGATTCTGTGTTTTTGATTAATTTTTATTTATTTTTCACATTTTTATACTACCCTTCCTTCAAGAATTTCATGGTGCGTACCTATTTCTGTAACCCAGCCATGACACTTTTAATAAGATGAAATAAAAATGATATTAGTGCACATCTATATATATAAAACTGAAGAGTCATTGACAGACTCACTGACTGACTCATCAACGCCCAGCCAAAATTGCAGAACCCGTTCTAGAAGCATGAAATTTGGGGAGCATATTTTTGTGATGTAGGCACCTACTAAGAACCAATTTTTGGAAATTCAAACTGGAAGGGGTGAAAAGGGATGCCACACATTTTTGTCCCTATATGTTACATTGAAGAATCGCTGACAAACCTGCCCCAGTCCCTAGCCCTAGAAGCCTAGCATGAAATTCAGGGAGTGTATTCCTTCCATAATGTGACCACTAGGAACCAATTTGTAGAAATTTAACCCCTAATGGACAGTAAAAAGGGATGCAACCAGTGGTGGGCTCTAGCAGGTTCGCACCTACTCTATAGAACCGGTTCTTAACAAGAGATAGGACATATAAAGTTTAAAAATAGCCATTTAAAAGTGGCTGCCAAATGGGCAGAGAACCGGTTCTTAAATTTTTTGAAGCCCATCACTGAATGCAACTCATTTTTGTCATATACAGTACTTATTGTAGAATGACTGATCAACACCCAGCCCCAAACCCTGGACCTAGAAGCATGAAATTTAGGGAGCGTATTCCTTCTATGATTTATGGACCCACTAAGAACCAATTTAGTGCTAGATGCTACCTGCTGCCCGGTGTTGCTGACTGGTGTTTCCCACTGGTGCTGAGTGCCTGGTGGTGCTCAGTGTTTGGGGCTGACATGGATGCCTGATTCTCAGTAGGGGTGCCCTGTAGTGTCCTCTGGTGCCTGCTAGTGCCCACTGCTCTATGTTACAGTCAGGTGCTGCCCGCTGCTGCCCAATAATAAATAAAACTGAGCATTCAGTCAGTGCACAGTGACTATTATAATATGTATATTCATCCACAGAAAGTGGGAAGGATGTACAGCAGATGAACATGGTAAGTAACTTCCTATGCTTCTATGAAACTGGAACTGAAGAAGAGCAAAATGTAGTGCAAAGAGACATTTTAGAGAACCAGCAAGGAATGGCTTGGAGAAAATCCAGTTCTCCACAGCTGCCAGCTGGAAGAGATGATACTGGTGCTGATGAAGCAATGGTCTGACTCAATACGTGACAGCTTCCTTTTGCAGGCTCTGGCTGGTGAGATTTGTTTTGAATAGTTGATAACACACAAAAGAGCCAAGGACATATGTAGAAACCATTCCGGGTAGTCAGGTCCTGCCCAAGAGCTTCTGATGTCTGCGATGGCATTCCAAAGACAGCTTCTGTTACCCAAGGATGTACCTGCGTCTGCTCCTACCACTAGGTCAGCACTCCCCTCCACAATCCCTTTGCTCCCTTTTCCTGTTCTAATCCAAGGACTGGAGGAAGGAACAATGGAGCTAAGTAGGTGGACAAACAGGCACCCCTTCCAAACTTGTGGATGAGATCCATGATGGATCTCATGGATGGAGCCAGCTGGTAGTGATGGGAATAAAGAGTGCAATCCTAACAACTTTTCAGCACTTGCATAACTGTGCTAGTGGGGCATGTTTTGAGGTAATAGAGGTGAGGGGTGAGTGTGGTGGGCTAGAAGGCCAGTGAGGCTTTCCAGAGCTGGTGACTTTAAGCTGGAGGATTTCAGAAATGGCAAAAGGCACTCTATGGCTTGGTGAAGATAGGGACTGGGGCAGTGGTGTCACTAGTGCTGGTGTAAACCAGTTCAGAGCAGGAGGAGTGCAGTGATAGCCATGAAGTCTCTTGGTGCCGTGATCTACTAGACTTCCTGATGCAGAGTCCAGATCTACCCTCCTGGTAGGTCTGGCATCCTGAACAGCCCAGCCAGGAAATTTCCTATGTCCCTCCTTTGGTGTAATCTTTCCATGGTGTCATCTGATGTGGTCTGTACCTCCCTTGCCTCCCTGGTGATAAGAATGGTCACAGGGTAATCTGGGGTGGGAATGAGAAGCACTGAGTCCTGCCAGGGAGAGGGTGCCAGATCTGTCTACCAGGAGGGACCAGATAATGGATGAGGGTGGTGGACTACAGCCAGAGAGGTATAGTAGTGGTGCTGGTGTGCATGTGTGTGTGTCACAACAATGTCACATTTTGCAATAAATCTATTTCTATCAATTAGGTTTGCTCACTTTAGCACTAGCTCTTGGTTTGGCAGAGGAGCACAAAGTGGTATGCTTTGGGTCTGTTGGCAACCTGGCCTGAACTTGGGGTAATTGGGTTTCCACATACAGGAAGCATGGTACTATCAGCTGATGCTTTTTCTCCCAGACATGCTAGTACAGGTCTAGGAGGAACGAATGCCATTTGTACGAGCTTCCACTCTCTCCCCTCTTCCCGAGTCCCGTCATCTCTGTATAAGTAATGTCCGCTGGCACTGTTGGCTCAGCGCTGCAGTTTCTGGAGCCCTCATCACTGACATATGAAATAATCAAATATGGAAAAGTTTTTGGTTGCTTCTGAAGATTATTTAACCCCAGGAAGGCTGGAAGGCTCCCTCTGCCTGATAAAGGTAAAAGTTCACTACTTTGGCAATAGGACTGTTCGGATAAAGGTTTGGGGAGGTAGTTTGCAGGGAGGGGATGGGGAAAAAGTTCTTCCCCAAAAACAATGCTTGCCTAGGGGACTCATAACAGTAATAGCAAAAAAATGTTGGTGCATCAACAGATCATTATAAATTTTGGGGTAGGGCTGGGATACAGACAGCATTATCATAGGCATACTGAGATAAGCCCCATTGTGTTTAGTGGGGCTTACTCCCAGGTCAGTGTACAGAGACTTGCAGTTGCCATTATTTTTTGTAGACTAGTTTGTTATTCCAGTCAGTCACTCTGGGGTAAGTGAATTAAAAATGCCAAGGAGCATGTCTTAAATCTATTTTTCTTGATGTGGAACATCATTGAAAGAAGGTATCACATACATTCCAACTTCCCTGATTTACCAAGGATGGTCCATATTTTCTGATCCATCTCCCTGGTAAAACCACTATCCCTCTCAGGGCTGGACTAAAACCTCCTGAGGTTGCAATCAGTGGTGGGCTTCAGGGGGTTCTCATAGGTTCTATAGAACTCTTTGCTAATGAGTGCCTGGTTCTGTTGTTTTATGGACATAGAACCTGTTGTTAATTTAGGTTATTAGGACATAGGAGCTGTTGTTAATGTATTTGAATCCCACCACTTAGTTGCATGCCAAATGCTCCCACTTCGGGTCACTTATTCCTGGAGCGCCAAATCTCAGCTCTTCTCACTCTCCAATGTTCTAGCTTTGTCTTTCCCTCCACATTTCTTAGCTCTGTCTTCCCCTCCAGCATCCCCGGCATACACAGAAGGATGATGTGACGGCATGTAAGTGGACAGAGATGGACACCCTTCTACCAATCTGATACCTGAGGCAGCTTTTTCAGTTGACCTCACAGGTGGTCCAACCCTGGACTTGCTTTTACCTTTGGAGATGCCAAAACATTGTCAGCCTGCTTGGTTTCTGTGTAATGTTTCAGTTCCCTTCCTTAATTCTTCAGAAGTTACATTTCTGATGAGTTATAAGTGTGTGCATGTATCTTATTTTAACATAGCCCATGTAAATGCACATACAGGAATGATGCAGGGTAGCCTGCGGTGTAATATGCATACGAGTCTCATTCTGAACTGTTGTTAGCAAATGCAGTAAGACAATTTGCATGTTCCTTTTCACCTATAGACATCACCTTGGCTTTTAAAGCTGACAACACAATATGCAGAAGAGCTACAAACAGTGGAGAGACTCCAGTTCAGGAATGGGCAGAAGATAAATCAGGATCCTTTGGTAAATCTTCCAGGTAGAGAATCTTTCAGCAAACACATTCAAGACTTTGGTAGCATATTAAAGACTGCTTTATTTATTTCAGCAGATATTTTAATAGGCTACAGTTCACTCTGTCAGATGCAATTGCAAAGCATTGTTTTTGGTAATTATGGGGATCACCTGCAGAGGATTACCCAACAACGCTTCTGACTTTGCCAGTGATTTGCAATAAGAATAAATAATCAAGGATGGGCTGTAGCTCAGAAACTGTGGACGTCAACTGCATTGAAAAGATCTCAGGGGCCATAGTCTGAGAAAGACTTGGTTTGTCCAATGGAGACCTGATACCAGTCAGTTTTGACGATACTGAGCTGGATGGATCAAGGGTCTAACTCAGTTGGCAGCTGCATCTCATAATCAACAACAAAAATAAATTATGCTGCTAAAACAAAGAAAAACTTAGGGGAAAACCAAGAGGAATTACTTTTTTTACAGGAATTACTTAAAGCTCAGTTGTACTATTGAAAATAAACTCAGAAACCTCTTGTTTGTTAAGTCTAAGGGCGCAATCCAGAGTAACAACGGGGAGTCCTTGCTCTGGTGTAAGAACAATTTACTCTGGATTGCAATAAGAATTTCCCATAGGTTTTCATTAGGTGGTGCAGTAACTACGGGTGCACGTAATGTCTCTTATGTGCACCCGTAGTTACTTTGGATTGTAGGGTAAGTGTACATGCTCCCTCCCGAGGTGTAAATTTTCTTTCATTTTTTTGGTCTTTACTCTGGTTAGCAAACTACTAGTAATATTTGAATGTGACCCTGCCTAGATCCTCTGCTGTTATATGAAACAGGGAGACGCACAGTGCAATTCTGTGCATGTCTAGTCAGAAGTAACTCCCATTGCATTCAGTGGGGCTTACTCCCAGGAAAATATGGATAGGATTTCAGCCTCAGTTGGGCAACGTACTTTGGAACAAGGGATAATTCTAACAAATGCCTTCTTTTTTTAACCTGGAAAATGTCAGTTTTGACAGTACAGTTGCTCCATGGAGCCTTGGACTCCAGCATGTCTCGTTGTAGAATTGATGCATTGTAAGAGAGCTTCCAATGACTATGCTTTCAGTACTTCCAAATTGGACTTTGTGTCGCAACTCGACTGGTGTGCATGCATTAGCCCACATTCTCTACCCTTGCTTTTTGAATTCCCTTGACTTCCTTGCTTTTCCCAGTTGTGAAGCAGATGTGACATTTTGGGAGCTAATAAGGCAGTGTCCTATTTCCAGCCTGTTTGGTATGGAATGCTATGGGATGTGCACCACTGTGCTAAACCGATGAAGTGACAGTTTTGCCTGGTGATCATCAGTGACAGGGATACTTATTCTGTGACTTATGATGTGCTTTGGTGTACCCTCATGTGTTTTTGATGTAGAGCCTCACCCTTTCCTTTTCCCATCATGATTATATCCCACCCTCCAAATGCTTGTTGGAATCTATTTATTAATATGGCAAAATCATAGTTGCGGAGTTATAAACAAAAGAATTATAACTATTACTCCAATATAATGCAAACTGAACTGATTTTTATTTTGGGAAGCGCAGGTCATTTCTGTGTATAGGAATTATCTCAGGAGTCTGTGATGACTTCTGGTATGATTTAATGTATATTTATATGTATTTGTATTTCTTGCAAAATTGTATGCCAAAATTCTTGATTACATCAGATAAAAGGGTTATGACATAAGAAAAATTAGATGGAAAGCAAAACAAACACCACAGTTACAGGGAGCAGCCCTTTCCCATTTTGTCCCAAAGGTCCAGTGAAATAAAGAAGTTTTCTGACAACAGCTAAAGGCCAAAATAAAACAAGCAATGTGAACATCTTAGTGCACGGAGTACCAAGGTTTGGGAACCACATGGTTTCAATATTACATGAAGAATTGATTTATGGAACTGACTGCCACAGGATGTGGGGATGGCTACCACCTTAGATGAAAAGCATGTGGGACTAATTAGTGGAAGCAGATGTTCAGTAGTCTTTCTGGCCCTCCTCGCAGTCATGGTGAATGGTCTCATCATTAAATTTCAATCCAGGAGAAGTAGAACCAGTATTTGGCCCAAACATGAGGCACCATGTTTAGACCCCATCTAAAGTCACCTTATCTCAGGCAGCAACTGGGGGGGCATCCATTTCTGTTTGCCAACTTGCTCCATTCTCAGAACAAAGCAGAACTTGGTTCAAACCAACAAAAAAGGAAAATATAATTGAGAAACTAATCTCAGTTAAAGCTTGAAGTTTCTTTGCTACAGAGGCAGAAGACTGTCAGAAGCCGAGAAAAAGCAGCAAGGAGGAAAAAGAAGTCATTGCCTCATGAAACTCCCTCTTGAGATGTTTCTTTGCACATCTGGTTTGTGCCTTCTGGACTTGATGCAGCTCTAATTTTTGTCCTTGGGCTTAATTGAGGTCCTTGATGAGGTGGTTAACAAGCTGTTGTGGTGGCCACAGTCACTTTCTGAGATGGCTGTGAACTATTCAGCTCCATTTCGGAAGTCTCTTAAGAGTTGTGGCTGCGAGCTATAAAGGGCTGAAGAATGTTGGGGAAGCTCCTGCAAAGCTCACCACCTGGCAGCACATCTGTTTCTCCTGTTGTGGTAAGCTCAGGATGTCTTCAGAGATGGTGAAGGTGCTGTGGACACCAGGGGAGGGAGAGTCCCACATATGTTCATGAGGTTTCATGATGTACTTATTGGAGGTTTCATGCAGTAGCTTCTGCAAGGCAAGCCGGTCTTCCTCCCAGCATTCACAGCTGAATATATAGATGATTTTCACACATGCAGGCATGCACATGTGCTTATTGTTGTCTCAAAGGTCACTTACCTGAACCATGACTCCGATGTCCAGGACAGTAACGTCACAATGTAACATTGGTGCATGACAGTGTGGCGTCACTTCCAGGTTTGCCCAAAGAAGGGGAATGTGCTGGTTTTAGAAATGCTGGTGGTCTTTAAGGTGGAGGTCCTGCAAGAAAAATTGGGTATCAGCCAAATCACAATGTGGCTGTGTCAGTGTTTCCTCTTCTGTGACTTCCAAGTTCTCCAGAAGTTCAGAATCCAACTACAGTGATGCTGCAGGCACCGGTGTGCAGAAGAAGGTGTGCATTGCATGGCTCTTGAGTGTTGAACCAATGAGGCTGCCTTCACTGCACTGTACACATGCTCCATCTGATTCAGTCTTATTTGCCCTGGCTTAGGACAAATAAGGCAATAAGGCAGACTGAGACAGTCCCTTAGGGCTTTGGGGAGCAGTGAACCACATTCTCTCTTGGCATTCCATACCTGAAGTCAAGGCCGGCCCATCCATGAAGCCAATTGAGGCTGCTGCATCAGGCAGCAGGTTTATAAGGATGCTGTTCTCAGTTTACATTGCCTGTGGATAATGGATTGGAAAAGGAAGAAGGGAACAGAGAGGAGGAATAATTGCAAGTTGGAGGACCGGAGGCTGGCCTATCACATGGTAAGGAATGACAGCATTTGGCATGCTGGCTCAGATGTCAGAAGGTTTGGGGCCAGCTCTGCCAAGAGGGAACAGGCAACAAATCTCCTTGATGTGGCACTGAAGGGAATCACTGTGGGTGGGCAAAGAGCTGATGTGGAGGTAGACCTATTGATGTTCTGAAGTGTATTTGAAAGACAGTGCTGCTATGGATAGAGTCGGGGTAAAGGCTGTGTAGGGGCAGGGCCGTGAAACCTTGTACCATAGGAGCAGAGTCTGGAAGGAATGTTCAGGAATTGGGAGTGGAGCCTAGACATAGGAAGATTGGGGAGGGAGGAGGTCAGGAGTAAATCAGATTTTTCAGATCTACTCCCAGTAATTCTTCACCATCTAGGAATCTGCCACGGAATTCCAGTTTTACCCAAATTTGGCATTCTCCCTGACTGTAATCTGGCAACAGTGCAGATACCAGAGCCCAACCCTATGCTTTTGGTTCTTATTCAAGTGACTACATTCCGATCAGTCTATGGGGGAGTTGTAAGATTGTGCTGGACAGCTTCTGTTCCTGATCCTGGCCCCGGCAGGACACTTTCCACTTAAAGAGGGCTAAGTCTCGGAAGGCTGTCTGGCAATGCCTGCTTCCACAGGCTGGGGTCTGTTAACTGCCTTCTTACTGCGCAATACATCCTTAATGGAAATTCTTTCTTAATAGAAATTCTTTGATTTAGAGTTAGGGTAAACTGATGCAGATGTTGGTGATCTGTGGGGCAGATTCCTGTGGATGTGTTCACCCTTCTCAGCCAGTGGAATTTGAAAGAAAAGTAGAAACAACCCCCCTCCCCATCAAAGCAATTTACAGAAGTAGAAAAAGCAATTATTTTATCTTTCTTTTTGCATCACTGCCATACATGGTGATGTCATGGAGCTTTCCACCATGTAGGGATGGCCATGAGGCCAACTGAGTTGATTGCCTCTGGCAGGAGTTTGGTAAAGAGGAAGGTGCTCACTTTCACCCACCTACTCTGCTCCTCCTCACTTTTTTACTCTGAATGTTATTTATTTATTTAAACGATTTATGCCCAGGCCTTTCCCTTGCTAATGCAAATGCACAAGGCGGCTCACATAGCTTTTTATCCTTTTGTCCTCATAACAGTCCTGAGAGGTAGGTTATTGTTTCACAGGCAGCTTGTGGAACTCTTCTCTTTCCAGGTGGAATCTTTCACAACATGGTCATCATCATGTCTGGCATCAGGGAATGCCTTCTCAGCTTGCAGCAGGAGATTTCAGGTCAGCCAAGCCGTAAACAGTGACTCTGGCTCTGGTGACAGACGCTTTATCAGCTTTATCAGCTTGTGGTTTCCCATCTAGGGAGTTATCTAGGTCTCCCGAGTTATCCAGGTCTTTCCCTGCTTAGCTTTCTTCAGCAGCCCTGCACTTAACCACTACACCATGCTTGCTGCCTGTTGGAAAAGGGAAGTGAAGCAGAATAGGGAGGGAATGATGGGCTAGTGAGGTGTTTCTCAAAGTGTGCTCCTATGTGGCCCCACGTTCCTTTGGATCCCCTTCTGTGGCTTCCATCTGTTCCCAACCCAGTTTATTCATCCAGCCTTTCAGCCTTTCCTGTTCAATAGTCATTCATGTCCTATTTTTGGCTGTTTTGCTAATATTTGTCAATCAGCTCAGCATACTCATGCGCATGCTCATGCGCTAGTACTCTGATGTTCCCCAAGACTCCAAGCATCAACCAGTAGGATTCCCCAATACTCCTTTGAGGAGTACAAAGGACTTAAATGCTATTGTTTCAATGCTGTTACAAAGTGTTTCAATTCTGTTGGACTACACCATCTTCGTAGCTCCTCTTCCAATCTGTCCTCTTCTTCCCATAGCTTCTTCACTCTATGGCAGTGATTTTCAATCTTTTTTCATCTCATGGCACACTTAAGAAGGCACTGAAGTTGTCAAGGCACACCATCAGTTGTTTTTACCGTTGACAAAGCACACCAGACTGTTCATTTTTTCTTATTAATGAATGTCAATCTCCAAATTCCCTTGGCACACTTGAAGACTATCCATGGCACACCAGTGTGCCCCGGCACACTGGTTGAAACTCACTGCACTATGGGGTGGGAGGTACAGAGGCTGACACACTGTTTCAGGCACAAAGAAGGCTTGCACATGCCCTACCACCACAGCCTCAAAATCAAGGCAGAAAAACATTTATATCCAAAATGAAATTCAGGATTCATTCAACCCCTTATTGAAATCGGAATAAAGGTATCCATCACCAAGCACATTGGGTGATGTAGGACTTGTTTTGACAGCTGAGGATCTAAAAATGAGTATCTTTAAACAACATGTAGGAAGGGGATTATTGTTCTAGCATAAGTTTCCCCAAATGGCTTTGCTTTGGTGGCTCAGTTGAAGGCTGTGATCCCAGTTTTTGGCTGGACAATGGAGTTGCATTTAAAAAAGTCAATCCTGCCTAAGCTCCATTGAAATTAATGGGACTTAAAATTAGTCATGGGACTTAGTCAGGATTCTCTTTTTGGATACAGACCCAGCATTATTTTTTCCACAGCACTCAAAGCATAATCATTTCCGGGACACCCATGCTGTAGTCTTAACAGTCCAATCCTATTCAGAGTCTGCAATGGAGGAACATGTCTCCTTGCTGTTGCAAAAGTGTCATCTTATGACAACAGAGAAATGGTTCCAGGGTGTGGAAGTAGGAAGTGGTGCACAGGAGGCAAATAAGAACAGATGGGTGCCCCACCAAGCCGCTGCTTGTGGCAGTTGTTTTAGTTGACCTAATTGATGGGCCGGCCTTGGACAGAAATGAATCTTGTGCAAGGATGTGGCATGTGGAGAGGTTGGCAGAAAGAGCTGCAGGTTGGCATTTTCAGCTGCAGGTTGCTGTTTCAGTGGCAGTCTTAGGGGTTTTCCACTAAGCACCACCGCCTTGATTTCCGCACCTAACCCACAAGTAATTGTGGTGTCTGTCACTCCAGTTGCTTCTGTGCCTCCTCATCCTCCTTTCCCCTTTTGAAGAAAAAGGGAGGAGGCAGCCCAAGCACACAACTGCCTAGTATCTGGGGCATTTGCACCCCTTTCCCCTTCGGATATGTCACTGGTGTGCATGGTGAGAGACAATTTTCGTTGATCCATGGGAGACTAACAACACAATCAACCATGTATACTCAAAAATAAGCCGCATTGTGTCCAATGGGTCTTACTCCCAGGAAAGTGTCTTTAGGATTGCAGCCTAAGGGCGCAATCCTAACAGATTTAGACCAACCTAACTCATCAGGTATGTCTTCCTGTGGTGGTGTGGGGAGGTTGATGTATGCCTGTGCACTGTGCAGGAGGTTAGTGGTGTGGGGAGGTTGATGTATGCCTGTGCACTTCGCACACACCCCTAGGTGTGAGGCAGAAATGCCTTATGACACTTTTGTGACATCCCTCGGCAGCACAGGACTCATGCCAGGGCTGGCCTAAGTGGAGCGTAGGATTGCAGCCTAAGAGTAGAATGAAGAAGTTGGGTCAGAACAGGCCTTGGTCCTGAGTTCAGAAATGTTTTTAGAACAGATATAACCTGATGTTTCTTGCAGCAGTGCTATGCCATGGGTGTGAGTGGTGTGTGGTGGGTGGTGCAAGACTGTGGGTGGTGCAAGTGGTTAAGACACTGTGCCTGTTAACCAGCAGGCCAGGGTTCGAGACCTGGGTCGGCCCCACAAGACAGGGTGAGCTCCTGTCCTTAGCCCAGCTCTGTGACGCCAGCTGGATCCAATCATATTGGCTCTGCCTTTCCATTGGACTAATTCAGTGGCGTGGAGAGGGGGGATTTGCTGCTTGGGTAACAACCTATCCTCCATAACAATCTAACCCAGGCTTTCGTGCTCGCATGCAGTGTATACAGCGCAGAGCACGATACCAAAGTCTTTCAAGACTGACGGAGACCTGCTGCTATGCTATATATCTCTATGTAATGCTCATATTTGTTAATGAAGCAGATATTAGGAAGACAGTGTAAGGGTGCCATCCTAACATAGGCTGACATAACTCACTGATCTTCCCATTACCATGTGGTGTAGAAAAGTGCATGTCTGTCCACCAACCTAACCTTTCCCCAGGAGAGGCGCAGAAGGGTCTTAGAGCACTTTTGTGACACCCCCAGGTCAGCTCAGGATTTATACTGGGGCTTAGGCTGGCCGAACTGGAGTTTAGGATTGCAGCCTAAGTTACTGATTCTCTCTACTTCAGATAAAGCCAGAAATGGAGAAACATTCTGCCCTGGATCTTCTCATCACTCAGGGAAGTGGTGTGTTAGCACAAACAAAACATTATGTATTATTAATAATGATAATCATGAGCCATCAATCGATAAATAGTGCCATCTGTATAAGAGAGGTTATGCAAAAAATGAAAGTATACAATCAATGGAGAATACAATCTAAGTAAGGAACAAGGGAGAAATAAAGAAGCCAAAATGAAAAATCTATGGAGAAATTTATTGAAAAGTGAGTTTTAGTTGTTATTTTAATGATCTGTAATTAATTTGCATTAATTTGTCATGAGCTCATACCCACTCCTTTTTTCTGGGAGAAAAGGTGCTGGGAGTCACCACTGTGGTGTAGCTAGTCATTCCCATAATTAATTATTAATTAGCTGCGGTGAGGGGGGCACAGATGGAAAAAGGTGCCAGTGCTGAGTACTGGTTAGTACCCACAGAAAAAAAGCCCTGCTCATGCCCATTATCTTAATCACTGCATGAATAAATATTTGAGTGCGATCTGACTGGTGATTATAGATGGGAGTGCAATTTGCATTTGCTCTTTTTCTTTTTTCTTTTGTTGTCCCCCAGGAAATGAAGAAGAAAACAGAGGTGCTGCAATTTTATCCTTGTCTAATGAATAACTACAAAAGTGTAGCTGTCATTATCTGTGCTAGTTTTTGAGTTTATGCCAATCATCACAAAATAAGTGACAAATAATCTCTCTTTCTCTCTCCCCTCCCCAAGAGTCCGCAGCATAACTTGGACTAATCCTGCTGTCTGAGAAGATGGAAGGCACAGGACCCACAAGGGGAAGCATCCAGCCCTCCAGAGACATTCTCATCAGGTCCTGAGCCATGGGAATTCATTGCAGTGTTTGCTCAGGGTGACTGGACCCTGTGGTTTCTGAGAATGGATCTGAGGAATGCCAACCTCTCTAGTAGCCTGGGCTCCTGCTTCAAGAGTCAGCCTCTCCAGCTGGGCTCCTTGGCTGAGGTCAACCTCACCCGAGATGAGCATCTCTCTTCTCGATGGTTCTCTACTGCCTTTGGCCTCATTGGCCTCTGCTCCAACCTCTTTGCCTTCTGTGTGCTGATCAGCTCTTCCCGAAAGATGCACAGCCGCTCTCGCTCCTCCTTCTTGGTCTTTCTTTGTGGCCTGGTGGTGACAGACTTCATGGGTCTGTTGGTGACTGCCTCTGTTGTGGTTCCATACCACTTTATCAACTTCAACTGGATGGAGGTGGACCCTGCCTGCCACCTCTGCAACTTCATGGGCTTGGCCATGGTTTTCTTTGGACAGTGCCCGCTGCTGCTGGGTGCCACTATGGCTGCGGAACGCTTCTTGGGCATCAACCGGCCCTTCTCCCGCTCCACCAGCATGTCGAAACGCCGAGCATGGACTTTGGTAGGCCTGGTTTGGGCATTGGGCTTTTTCATAGGCCTCTTGCCAATCCTGGGTCTCGGGGGTTATAGCCTAAAGTACCCCAAATCATGGTGCTTCCTCACTCTTCTCCCTGATACCAAGAACATGGCCTTCTCCCTCATTTTTGCACTGCTGGGCATCTTCTGCGTGGGCCTTTCCTTTATCCTTAACACAATCAGTGTGGTAACCCTCTGCCGCGTCTACCATGACTCTGAATCTGCACAGCGCCGTCGGGACAGTGAAGTAGAGATGATGGTCCAACTTGTGGGCATCATGGTCATCGCAAGTGTCTGCTGGCTTCCCCTCCTGGTGAGTGGCTCATGTGCCAAACTGTACAAAACTGCCTTCTAAAGGGACAAAATATTAGTTCATCTCACCCGATATTGTCAGTCCTAATTAACAACATTTCTCCAGGGCCCTTCTCATCCCCTTGTTGATTCAGGTTAGAGATACCACAGATTGAATTTGCAACCTTCTACATGAAAAGAAAGTTCTCTACCTCTGGGTGCAATCCAGTGCCTGTTTACATAGAAAGTCCACTATGTCGGATGATATTTACCAGTACTTAAAAGTACCCTTGTGTGTTTATGGTTTCAGGCTTCATCATGGCAATATCCCAAAGCAAATCTTTGAATTGTGCTGTGCTGAATCGTGTCTGCTGAAATTTCTTTACCCACATCTGAAACCTCCCTCTCCTGACCCCAAAGAAATGGATCGACACAAATCAACAAGGGAGAGGACACCATGCAGAGTTAATGCATGGAAGTCATGAGATTAATTGGCTTTATAAGCTGGTTGAGATAAATGCATGGGGAAGGAGAGGTCTACTCATTTGAGCTAGATCAGTGGTCTTCAAAGTGGGGGTTGGGACCTCCTTGGGGGGGGGTCGTGACTTCATTTCAGGGGAGGTTGCAAAAAGCTGGGTGCAGCCATTTTGGAATCTGGCACTGGGCACCTTTAATGTACGGTAACTTCCAGGCATGAGATCACTTCCAGGAGACCTGAACTGATTGTCATTCTCAGTAGGGGATCCCAGGCAGAAATGCTTGAGCACCAGTGATAGATACGCCCTCCATGCTCAAATAAAGTATATCTTAAAAGAGCAGATGCAAGAGGCATACAAGAGAAGGCTGTTGCCTTCATGCTCTGCTTCCTAAAAGCATCTAGTTGTCCATTTTGGGATGAAGAATGCTGGCTTGATGGGCCTTTGATTGGAACTATCAGGGCTTTTCTGATGTTCTTATGATTTACTATCAACTTGGTGCCTGGACTGAAAAAGATAGTTCTTCTTGAGAACTATGTTTGGGGCTGCAAACCTTTCCACACTTACTTAGGGCTGAGCCCCATCAACTATACTGGGATTTCTAGGATTGGGCTGTGGGTGGTATCACCTTAGGCTGCATGGAAGAGTTCACATGGAGAGGCATTTAGACAGGGGAGCACCCACACAGCCAGACCATAAGTCAACAGTGTAAATTATTCTGTGGTCCTCATCTTATCTGCTTGTAGTTCTCCTGTCTGTGGACACCATCTGAGGCCACAACTAAGGGACACAGTGAGGAATAAAGCTGCATTTTTATAGCTCTCATATGCTTCGAAACTAAACAGATAAATTTTGTCCCCATCTGGCTTATGTTAAGGGAAAAAAACAAACTGTCAGTTCATCCAGGAGTTGTGAGAGGTTTGCGAAAATGAGATAACTGATTTATTGCAATTGAAAGTACTGGGCCAAGCTTTTGATGTCCCAGCTCAGGGTTCAAGAAGCTACAGATGAGAGAGGCACAGCGTTATCCTTTCCAAGTTTCTGCTTTTCCTGCCACAATTCTGTTAAGTCCTGCTAAGTCCTGGTTAAGACTGATGGAGGCCTGCTTTTTTTGTATACTTCTGTTTATGCTTGCATAGGATTGCACCTTAACTCTCAGGGTGCAATCCTAACAAAATTAGGTTGGTATATCTTCCCATGGTGGTGTGGGGCAGTCAACAAATGCCTGTGCACTGGCATAAACTTCCCCCAGGAGTGGGACAGACTGCTTTTATGCACCTATGTGATACCCCCAGGTCAGCCCAGGACTTCTGCTTGGGCTTATGGTGGCCCAACTGGAGTTTAGGATTGCAGCCTCATTTATCATCCCTTTCCTTTGGTTTCCAAAAAAGTCTCCTCTAGAGTTTAGGGGGAATTGCACCACTTGACATGGATTGTGGAATATTCCATGATCATACTGTCAATTGAATCTCAATTAAAATTCTTGAAGAGGTAGATGGTACAAAATGATCCTTTATTCTTGGACAACTATTGGCATGCCATGACAAAGACAGGGTTCGTAAAACCAAACTGTATATGAGCCCAAGGCATTTACATGAGGCTGCCCTTAGTATATCTGAATGATTTGCCTCCTTCCAGTAGCTACCTCTAGAGCAGTGATTTTCAACCAGTGTGCCATGGCACATCAACCAGATGTGCTGCAGGAATTTGGAGATTGACATTCATTAATAGGAAAATTGGGGGATTTGAACCGTCTGATGTACTTTGTCAATGGTAAAAATAATTGACGGTGTGCCTTGACAATTTCAGTGCCTTGTTAAGTGTGCCGTGAGATGGAAAAGGTTGAAAATCACTGCTCTATAGGATGGAAGTTTTTACAGTATCTTTGCTTTTGGTGTAGATAACTCCATTCCAATGCAAAGCCAAAACCAAATCACCCACCACTTGAAGTGTCACAACAAGACACATTTGTTGTGTCTCCTGTTTACCCTTCACTGGAAATGTGGATACAACATATCTCTGCATTAGATATGGCTTGAAAATTGAAACATACCCAGTGCAGAGATGCTGCTGTTAGAGAGGAGCCTGTTATGAATCTGTATGATTTACCAGTGTTGGCTCACCATCTTTCTGTCAGCCTTGGCAGACCTTCCTGCGTAAGGCCATACTGTTGCACCTCCTCATGGAGAATAACTGAAGTATCCAGCATCACCTGCTCTTGGTTGCATCCGTGCATTGTGTCTCTGAGTAACTGCACCACGTAGGAATCACATCTAGATCTGTGACTCACACAGACACCATGCTGACGATCTTTCCTGAACGAAGCCCCTGAGGCGGGTTTATTCTTCTTTCTAACTTCAAAAGTTTTATGGGAGGAGTACAAAAGGGAGACATGTCTCCCATTCTCAAAAGAAAGAAGTCAATGGATACATCATAAACAATTCTTGCTTTATGGGAGGAATTGGTTTTCCCAATTTCTGCACTGGATTTCATTCTGTGAGCCTTTCCACTCCTCTTAATTCTTGTTTAACTATGAGAATTTATAACATGAATTCTGGAATGGGAACAGGTGACATTAGCCACAGCTTAATATCTCTCTCCCATGCTATGATGTCATACTGAGACAAAAACAATTGTGATGCACCTTCATGTCTGACAACATTGCTCGTGTGTGTGTGTGTGTGTGTGTGTCTGTGTGTAGCTGCTTCCTGGTGTGCATGTGTGCTCCTTTGCACTGGCAAAACACCACACACAAAGACTCTGGAGACAATCTGGCATATGCTCACTTCACTCATCACTGGGAATGAAAATTGCATATCCTTTCGGGCTGGGGTAAAAGAAGGGATGGAAAGCTGAAGCAATATGTGCACGTGCAGTCAAAGTTGTGAATAATGATGGATACCACTGAGAGTTCCCTCTGCTCTTGTTTTTCTTTGGAAAACAGACCTGACAATCTGAAACTCCAAAATCAGGGTGGATGTTAGAAAAAGAAACATTTCAGAAAGATCCCTATGTGGCACTGACATCTCTCTGCTTTCCCCTCTGCAGATATTCATTGCACAGACTGCCCTGCAAGAACGATCTACTGGCTTAGACTTCAACCAGGTTCTCCAACAGGAGAAACTGCTACTCATCTATGTGCGTGTGGCTACCTGGAATCAGATCCTTGACCCCTGGGTCTACATCCTGTTTCGTCGGGCAGTGCTGAAGCGCATCTATCCCAGCCTCAAAACCCGGCCCTCCATCATTTCCCTCTACCCTATGCTTAACACATCACTGCGACGGAAGTCTGTGCTTCAGTAGGGATCACTTGGTGGCAGCAGTGGCAGCATCTGGTTCATATAGTCCATCCCCCCAAAAGACATGGTCCACTGATGAGAGAAATGGGGAAATGGCTTTGCTCTGATATACCATTCACTGCTTTAACCTGGCCTTTGCAAAAAGGGAAAAGAGCTGGGAGCATATTCTCAGACCTTCCCCCAGCCCTCCTTATGCCTCTCCATCAGATCTGCTCTCCAACTCCAGAAGGCCCCAAGTATTGGCTGTACCAGTACTCTCTAATATAGCATGAATCATTAAAAAACCCTCCAGTTCTTTGTTTCTTCCACCAAGGACAACCTGGCAACTGAGCAGGAGTGAATATTCATTGATTTGTACATAGGCATTTGGGGAGTGCTAGCCAGTATCGTTGCTGGGGATCTTATAGTTTATTACATTGGGATAGACAGCTGGATGCTATCTGCCAACAGACACTTGATAGGACAACTGGCAAGGAGATTCCTACACTATGAATGAAAAGGCCAGGCCAGCTCAAAGTGCATGTAGCTGCATGCATGATTATTGCATTAATAAATCCTATGGTATTTGTATGTATGTGTGCGATCGCGGTCTTTTGTGGATGGAAGGGAGTTGTACACAGTGAGTAAATAAGAGTCACTGTCACAGCCCCTTGATGCCCCTGGAGATGGAGTTTTGCATAACCTCATCTTGTTTCCCAAGTGCAATCTATGCATTAGGAATCCTCTATTGTTACTTTATTGCTGAATATTGTTCTGCTTCAATGATCCCCCACAAATCCTGCACAAAAGAATCTTGTACATGTAGTCAAGATTGCTTCTTTGCAGTGTTTTATCAATGAGTACACATAGATTAGTAAACTTTGGGGGAAAATGAAAAATTAACTAAAAACTGTGGTCAACTGGGCATAGTCCAATTCAGAAATTAATTTTTATAATGATCCTACTTAAACTGGAATTCAAGATCACATGTGTGCATCAGTAAAACATTTCCCAAAAACATAACCTGATGCAATAATACAGGTGTATATGTGATTTATTTATATGCAATGTCTCAAAGAGAACAAGGCTGGCTCTTTAAATTGAAAGATAATCATCCCCAAAGTAGCAGTTTAATGGCCTAAAGGCAGCCTGCTTACTATGGGCACAATCCAGAGTAACTATGGGAGCACGTAAGAGACATTAGGTACACCTGTAATTACTGCACCACGGAGTGAAAACCTATGGGAAATTCTTATTGCAATCGAGAGTAATTTGTTCTTACTCTGGAGCAAGGACTCCCCGTAGTTACTCTGGATTTCACCCTATGGCAGGCAATTAAACTTGCCTGAGAAAGCCTTCATAAACGGTTAAGTTTATTCTTCAGCTAATTATCACTTCAGTACAAAGTGATAATCTTTTGAACTGCTTTGTAATGGGAAGCTTCTGCCTCTGAGCTGATTCATTGATTCATCTGATTCATTGCCTGCTTCATTACCAGTAAATGCTTTTATATAATATGAAAATAGGTAATCACAGAGGTTCCTGGAACCAAAATGTTGCAAATGGAGAGGTTCGACCTATGTATACAAATATCTCAAAATTGCTTTTTTGTTGTGTTTTGTTCACACTTGCACATTGTTGGGGGGGGGGGGGGAGGAAAGAAATTCCCCGAAAGCTGTGATCAACTGAGCATGCTCCAATTCTGTAATCACAGTTAAATCTCTGAGTTAAACAGGTATTTAGAGGAGTAGAATGCAGTCCAAAGAAAAAAAAGTTCCATTGTAACAACAAAAGAAAGGAATGGGAGATTTCATTCATTCCTAGCTGGGGACCTTCCCCTCCAAGAACGATGCAGAGGTATGGCTAAAATGAAATTTTGCCCACATTTGGAATCAGGCAAAAGTTCAGAACTCCTATTTATCCTAATGATTCTCTGTATTTTCATGGGTGAAATTCAATGTCAAATGATCATTTTCTTTATAAAATTCCCAAACAGAGAGAAATAGGAGGCTAGAAAATAGGTTGGAGATATGAAGAATTTCAGTGATGGGAAAGGGACAAAGGGGGGTAGTGTTTGGGCTAATGAAGTAGCCAACAACCAGTGATCCTGTTACTATGTCCTGCATGCTACTTTGAGATGCCTCTGGATTCACAGATGGCTGTCCAGACCTCTGCCACAAATTCCTCTGGAAAGGCGAATTCACCAAGAAGTGAGTCCAGGCCACGAGCAAAGTCTTCAGAGCCTTGGCATTCCTTGGCCATCTCCACCATGGTTGAAGCTGCAGAAAGAGGGAACGCCATTGATGTTTGGCCTAATTCTGAACCCTGCCTTTTGGACTGATCGGAAAAGGGGAAACCCTTGCGTGGGGTGCAATGAAAGACACTTTGCTGAAGGTTTCCTCTGTTCTTTGACGGAACTGGCTTTGATAAGATTTCCTGAAGTTTTCTCAATCTTTTATCTAATAATTTGTATTTTTATATCACCTTTCCTCCAATAAGCTCAGGGCGGGATACATGGTTACTTCCTTCTTTTTGTCCTCACAACAACCCTGCGAGGTAGGCGAGGAAGAGAGAGAGACAGAGAGAGAGAGAGAGAGACTGACAAGCTCATCCAGGAAGCTTTGTGGCTGAACAGGGATTTGAACCAGGATCTTTCAACTCTGAATCTCTATACTATCCTGGCTATTTTGAGAGAGTCTAAGCCAGTGATTTTCAACCTTTTTCATCTCACGGCACACTTAACAAGGCATTGAAATTATCCATTCCAAAACCCTTATTGGCATAAAACATTGAAATTATCAAGGCACATCATCAATTGTTTTCACCATTGACAAGGCATACCAGACTGTTCAAATCCCCCAATTTTCTTATTAATGAATGTCAGTCCCCAAATTCCCACAGCACACCTGAGAACTACCCATGGCACACTGGTTGAAAATCACTGGTCTAAACATATAAAGGGGGAAAAGGAAGGTGTATACCATATCTCCAGCAAAAGACAAGATTTGCACTCCAAGGGGAAATCTTGAAACTAACTGTATCTCTGACCTTTTGCATTGGATATGCTCAATTTCTTCTGGTTGCTGTATAAATTTGTGTGCCAAATTTCAGATAGTTGGGACAGATAATCTTGGGTTTATAAATTATGTTTAAACTATACTAATTAGTTTATACATAAACTAATGTTCATAGTTAATTATACAATAAACTAATTATAATTATATAATTATACATAAACTAATTAGTTTATACATAAATTAATGACACTTTTTTGACCTCTCTTTTTTAATTACACAGCAATTCTCAAGCCAGTATACTACCTAACTTGATGCTGATGTTGTCAAAGCCTTAAAAGACTGCCCACAGTTTGCCTCTTCACTAGAAGGTCTTAGGCACACTGTCTCTCTCACCCTTGGTCTTCCCCTTCTGCAAAATGGTCATTGTAACAAGTGTGCAGAGAAAATGTCAATAGGAGAGGTGGCTCTCTGTTTCATAATACTAGAACAGGGGTGTCCCAACATTTTGGCAGAAGGGCCATATCATGTCTGACACAGTGTTGGGAGTCAGAAAAATGATTTATATTTCAAATTTGAAATCTAATACATTTAAGAGTGTATTAGAGACAGATCTGGAGAATTACTACACTTGCCCTGGGTCCAGATGGAGGAGTTTTATCATGGACCATATTAGGACTCACCAGGGGCTGCATTTGAACTCCGGGCAAGTGTTTGGACACATCTTTACATAGAATGTGTCTGTGCTAGTATACTATATGGGACCATAATGGTTGGGGGCAGCATACCACCCAACGTTGGCGGGAAGCAGGAGCAAAAGAGGGCTATTGCCTTCAAACTCTTGAAGGTCGTGAATTTCCTAGTCAACTGGTTGGTCATCCCAATGTGGAACAGACCATTCTTCTGATCATGAAGGTCATATATCATATGAAGGGTGTTCAAACTTTTTTAACTTCAGGACTCCCGAACATTTAAACAAGTGTGTAGAGGGAATCTCAGCAGGTGCAACTTCTCAGATAACAAGTTGAAATTCCCTCTTCTACACACTTGTTAAATTAGGTCCAAGAGCCCTAAATTTGAAAGTTTGGACACCCCTGTACAAGCTAAATTGAGCCTCCATTTTCATAGGCTGCCTCTGAAATTACATATAATATGGACATCAGTATGCGCTTTTGAATCAAATTAAATGTTCACCAGCAACCTATGTTGCTATATGCTGCTGTTCCATATAGTGTTTGGAACAATGCTGTTCCATATACACTATATTCCATATAGTGTTTCCCTATAGTGGCTATATGTGTTTCCATATAGTGGCTAACTAGATACCTCTGGAGAAGCCCAAAAAGAGGACATAAAGGCAATTACCCTCTCCTATTGGTTTTCCTCCAACAACTTGCATTCAAAGGTAGCCTGCCTGGGAACATGAAAGTTCCATATAGCCATTATGGTTAACAGCAATTGCCTATCAATCAACATTTAAAAGCTGGGACTCCTATAGATTCATCCACTCTCTACTCACCTAGTTCCACATCACGAATGCCCATATAACTCTCCAGCAGGTCATCCACCTTCCGGGCAGCTTCCTCCTCAAATTCACTAGGCTGTAAAAGGAGATAGAGCATATCAGCTGCAGCTAAAATGCTGCGATTTGGGGGTGTCTCTCTATGAGATTTTGACCTCCTGGATGGAACAAATTGAAGCCAGACTGGATTACTCAGCAAACAAAGCATCCAACCAAGCAAGGTTTGTTTGAATTCCCTGTAAGCTCGAAAGGACATGGATGTTCTTGGCCTGCTTATTCTACACCCATCACAGAGTTTTTGTAAGGATGAAACTGGGATGGATAGAGAACCATGCTCACCACCTTCATTGTTTGGAGAAAGGATGTGATAAATATGTATATTGTCAGCCCAATCGTAATATGAGCTGGAAGAGACAGGCCAATGTACCAGTGCTAGACCCAGGCCCTGGATTCAGATGCTGAATGGCTCTGCCAAGAGCAAGGGGAATCACTTCCCCTTATCCTGGAGAGAGCCACTGCAACCCCAATGGGGATACTTGGATCTCCCCCACCAAAATTGGTGACACAAATCCTAGCAGCCTGAGGTTGGCCCAGGGTGCCCAGGAATGGGGTTAGTAAGGTGCCTCCCACAGGTAATACCGCTAGTCGTGACCAACTGTAGGGTGCGGTGCTCATCCCTGTTTCTAAAACCATAGAATCAGTGCTGTCTGACATGCATGCTCACAGAACACTGTTATTTTCCCACCAAAGTGGTACCAATTTATCTACTTGCATTTGCACGCTTTCAAACTGCTATGTTGGCAGGAGCTGGGCTCAGGACATTACCCAATCTTGTAGGACCTGCGTTTCGAACCCTGACCTGCTGGTTAACAGGCACAGTGTCATAACCACTTGTGCCTCCACAGCCCAAAGGGGTTAGGATCCAGCATAAATGTCAGATCCTTGCCCCACCTCCAATTCTTGGCCATTTATCCCTGGGAATTCCTGTTGCCCCCTTTCCTCTACCCTACGACTCCTTTCCCCTGCCTCCTCTCTGCCCTACTCATATCCCCCCAAGACATCTGCATTGGCAACACAAAGCTAACCTTCCCCAGTGCTCTTTCCCTTAAAGTGATGTGAAATAAAAGTTTCACAACACTCTTAGGATGGCAGAAGGAACTAGTGACTGACCAAACAGGCTTTTGGATTGTGCCCTGGGTGTTTCATGGGCAGTAAACAGTGTGCATACTGGATTTTACTGGCATCTCAGATCCCCAGAACTGGTTACAAAACACTGACTAGTTGGTTCTTTAAATTATCTGCTAGCCTTTTACTGGATGTAAAAAGTCAAACGTCTGGTCTGAAGATGATCATAATCAGTTTAGTTTTAGCCAGGATTCAATGCTGGGAAGCAAAAAACCTTTTGCCATCTCCCATAATCCTGACGGGATTCGGCCTTTGATTGGCTAGGAGGTCAATATAAACATTCCCTGATTGGCTGTGCCTCAGTCTCCGTTCTGTGTCCCAGTCAGAACGTCTGTGACCATCTGCGTACAGCGCATCATCTGTTTCCTATTTTGCCACAGTAATTGCCTCCCCGCTGAAAAATGGGACCCAAATAAATACAGCCACTTTTTTATTCCCTTCCCCACCCAGGCCTGACTCACCGCCTCCTCCACGGTGGCACTGCCCTTGGCACGCAGCCGTAGTGTCTCCCTCCCGCTAGCCATTTTTCCCTCGCTGGGGCTCTTGTTGCTCCGTGTCCGCTGGCTGATCATGTCTAATGGTGATGGGGGAGCACATAAAAAAGTAGGAGTTAGGGGCAGATCATGGATCTCACATGGACTCCTGCTGACAAATTTTCAGGCCGTAGTATTAAAGATCTACTTGTTGGATTCTGAGCATGCTTCCGATTGGTAGGAGACAGTGATTCTTGCAGAGACTCAACAAGCAAGCTCCTTTTTGCATGGTTAATTCTGCATTATCTCTGTAGTGGGAATGAATTTTTCTAGTTTCAGCCAATAAAGGCAGAATTATACATTCCCTAGCAGACGTTGATGGGAAAGAAGCAAACACAGATCTGAGACTCATGCAGAGGTTCAATGGGAAGTTCCTTGTAAAAAAAAAAAGCAGGCCACCATCAGTCTTGGAAGACTATGGTATCATGCTCGGCACTGCATACGCTGCATGCAAAGCACGAAAGCCTGGGTTGGATAGTTATGGAGGACAGGCTGTTACCCAGGCAGCAAATCCCCCCTCTCCACGCCACTGAATTAGTCCAATGGAAAGGCAGAGCCAGTACGATTGGATTGGCGTTGCAGAGTTGGGCTAAGGACAGGAGCTCACCCTGTCTTGTGGGGCCGACCCAGGTCTCAAACCCTGGCCTGTTGGTTAACAGGCACAGTGTCTTAACCACTTGCGCCACCCACAGCTCATTTCCTTGTAAAGTAGGTATGGTAATTTGACTATTAGGAGTAAAGGAATATTCTTCACACATCTCATATGGAGACAGGGTAGATCTGGATATGCTCCAGAAGACAGGGTGGAGTAGAACTACACTACAGAAGGAGTGGAAGAGAGCAGAAACTCATTCAGAGATGTAACAGGCAATCACTTGTGTACTTTGGACTCCCAGAACTTTTAAATCAATTTCTCTTGTGTGACACTTACAACCCTTTTGTGGCACATGAACCTGCCGAGAATATACCGTAATTTGGGAATGGATGGATTACAGAATGTTCTGGGTTACATTCTTTTGGAATGACTCTCTCTCCACTCATTTGATATCACAGCCACCAACTGTACAGTCACCACATGTATCAGTTTCTGCCTATGAGCCTCATGGGAATTGGTGCGGTTCAGAATTTCCAGGACATGGAAAGCTGTTTACTACACTGTGGAAGGAGAGAGGATTCCCAGCACATTGATTGTGGATTGGAATATTTTAGCTCTGTTTTTAGATACAAGCAGAGGGGAAAGTTGGACAACCAGAAGGGACAAACTGGCTTTAATGGCATGATCCACTATATCAGGGGAATCCCCTTAATTGATGCAAAGGCTTGTAAAACTGCATCACTTCAAAATATCAAAGCACAGCCATTTTAAATTAGCAAGTCATAAGAAGCAGAATTGAGTCCCACTCACCAAGACAGCAAAGTAGACGTAATTCTACAAAGTCTACAAAGTAGTCTACAAAATAGACTAACCCTACAATCCAGAGTAACTACAGGAGCACATAAGAGACATTATGTTCACCCGTAGTTACTGCTACACCTAGTGAAAACCTATGGGAAATTCATATTGCAATCTAGAGTATATTGTTCTTACATCAGAGCAAGGACTCCCCGTAGTTACTCTGGATTGCACCCTAATTCTAAACTTCACCCACTGTCTGCCTTCCAACCATACCCGTAATATGTGGAGCTCTGAAATCCATGTCTGTGTACCAAGCAGACCTACCCTACAATCCAGAGTAACTACGGGAGCACGTAAGAGACATTTACATCAACGTAGTTACAGCACCACTTAGTGAAAATGTATGGGAAATTCATATTGCAGTCCAGAGTAAATTGTTCTTACACTGGAGCAAGAACTCCCCGTAGTTACTCTGGATTGCGCCCATAATTTACATGGAACATAGGGCATGGCACAGACCATAGCCTGGGAACAGAGCATGTGCAGAGCATGCAGAAGTCCCCACACTGAATCCTTGCCATCTTCTGTTATGGCTGGGAATTACTGAAGCTCTCGAGAGCCTCTGCCATTCAGTGTAGACAATTCTGGCTAGAGGAGGAGAAGGATTAGTTTGTGCAAGGTTTCAACACTAAAGTCATTATCCCTCTGGATTCATATCTTTGGGTAGGGAAAGGATACATCTTGTCCATAGTACACATGCACACTGATATATGCACAAACACTTATGTAAATCAACAAGTGAGTGGGTTTGAGTGGATCTGAGATGTGGGTCAAAACCTAAACAGCATTTCCTGCCACTCATGCTCCAGTTACAGTTCCTTTTGGGTGTGTTTCAGCCCCAATAATGATTGCTTTTCAAAGCCTATAGAGAAGCAGGCATAATATAGCTCAGTGATTTACAATCAGTGTGCCATGGCTAGTTCTCAAGTGTGCCATGAGAATTTGGGGATTTACATTAATTAAAAGGAAAATTGAGGGATTTGAACAGCCTGGTGTGCCTTGTCAAAAGTAAAAACAACTGTTGGTGTGCCTTGACAATTTCAGTGCCTTGTTAGTGTGCCATGAGATGAAAAAGCTTGAAAATCACAGATATAGCTGAATACACCTAAACTGGGAGGGGAGGGGTGAGTCTTGTGAATAGCATTCATTGCCTCCCTATGCATTTTTCTATCATTCAAAATCTGCCCATAGCTCAGGTGCCAACTTGTAACTCCTTGCACCATCAAGGGACACTGGTCAGAGGAAGAGTTGTCCCCAAATATTCTGAAAATCAAGTGGTTGCAGACAATTCCACACCAGGAAGACTTTCTCCCCTAATTCATATTGACCAAAGCACTGTTGAGAGAGGCTACCAGACCTGAGTACCCTACACTGGCTGTGACCTCCACCTACACACTCACCTAGGCTGTCATTGAACTAGAAAGGCAGCAAAGGAAATTCTACCTGCCACCCTCTCCCATCCCTTTGAGTTCTTGTGTCTTCCTCCTAGATGGAATCCACTCACCAAAGGCTCGTTTGGGCTGCACCAGGCGCAAGGTGAAAGGCTGAGACTTGGGCATCTCACGCAACATCTTGGCAACTTCGTAGTGGCGGCATCCAACAATAGTCTGGTCGTTGATGGCTTCAATGCTGTCACCAACACAGACAGTTGGGATCCTGTTGATGATGCTACCTTCTTTGATGCGCTGTTGGGTTTCATCAGGGGAGAAAATAAGAATACGGTTAAAAAAAAATATGCTCTCATTTTTGAGGCAATTGTTAACTTCTGAGTTCAAATTAGCTGTGGGATCAATAGACCACTACAGTGATCCCTGATGAAGAGCCCTTGTAAAAAAAACACATGGAGATTATCTTGTTGGATTGGAGCAATAATCCAGTATTTAATTCCCAATGGTGACTTGCCAAAAAACTCTGGGAAGTTCACAAGCGTACAATAAAAATGATAGCTCTACTTTGTTGATTGTCCCTGACATCTGGGATTCAGAGATCTGGGTGTGTGTATATGAATGTTATAGTTAATAAACACAGACTGACCCTTCTCTCAAGCATCTGTCTAACTTTTTAAAAAGTAATGCCAATTCAACCAAAAAGCCATAGGAAGACACAACTGCAGTGATGATGGCAAAAAAATCATTGCAGGACACAAATACAGGGGGCCTAATATGCTTAAAGTTGTGTAACATACTGTAGGGTGCAATCCTAACTATCCTGGGAATACGTTCAATTGACTATAACAGGATTTACAGCACAATCCAGAGCAACTAATCTGTCCACATAAGACAGAGCCCTTAGGTTGCCCTATCTATCACTAGGGTGGAGCAACTGCAAGATGCTCCAGCCCAGTTACTCTGGAAGAGGCTTAGGGCAGAGCAAGGCAAGATAGGGTGCCCTAAGAGAGGTGGACCTGCTCTGCCCTAACTGGGGCAGCCTAAGCAGCTCAGGAGAGGCAAGTTGAGGGCATGTTTAGCATTGCCTAGGGCAGAGCAGTTACTCTGAATCCAGAGCCTGTTTCCAAGGCAGAAATGCCCTCTTCCAGCCCTCAGAGTTATACCACCTCAGGAGCAGGTATAGTAATGAGTAGACCCATAGGGGTCCATGATAAGGCCCGAGTAAGAATGGCAGTGCTGACCAAAAATCTGAGTTCTTGGCCAGCCTAGCTGCAACCCCTTCCTCTCAACCTCAGGATATGGAACAAACTACGGCTGCCCACAAACCTCAGGATACAGCAGGCCACTCCAAGAAGCCCCTTGTATTCACTGGAGAATGTACTGGCATCTCATCAGGGACTCCTTATAAGGCAGGCACCCAGTGGCATCACCAGACTGGTGCGGCTGATGTGGGCTGCATTGGGTGATGCACTCCATATGGGGTGATGTGCCGTTGGAGTTTGACTGTCCTTTGGCAGGCCCCAGGCGTCAGCACCTCCATTCAGGCCTGCTCCAAGGCAGAGCAGCAGCCAGAAGCTGCCACTTGTCTGAGGAGCTGGCCTGAACGGCCATCTGAGGTGCACTGCGCAGAAACACACTGAGCATGTCGAACAGCTTCAGAGGAGACTTCCTTAGAGCAGAGAAAGTCCGCGCCTCTGCATAGCCATTCGGCCTCACTCAGGAGGCGGAGCGGCAGCCGAATGGCTTCAGAAAGAGTACTGCACAGGCACCAACTCTGACACCTGCACAGTCTCCCCCGAAGCCAAAAGGCTTCAGAAAAGTACTGCGCAGGTGTCAGAGATGGTGCCTGTGCAGTACTCTTTCTGAAGCCAGTTGGCTTCAGAAACAACTGCGCAGGCGCCAACTTTGGTGACTGTGCAGTCCAGGTGGGGGGGGGGGGCGCATCCCAGGGATGACGCACAGACTTCCGCACCAGGTGATGTGCAGAGTCATATCACCACTGTAGGCACCACAGCTGTTCCTTGTTCAGTGTGATCTGAGGGGTGTCTCCTCAGGAGCAAGTCTTCCCCTTGTGTCAATTACTTAGCATGCCCTGGAGCAGTTAGGGCAGCCCAGGCTTCCTGACTCTTTGGATTCAGCATAACTTTCTGCTCTGGATACAGAATAGTTAGGAGAGTGCAGTTAGGTCAGAGCAGGCTGAATTTGCTCTGGATTGTCCCCTTACTGTACTTCTGACTAGATAGGCATAGGATTGGGCTCTAATTAATTTATAATCATATATTATAATTTTAAAACATAAAAAAGCAAGAGTTTGCCTGTCAGTCATGCCAACACCCTTGTTATATATATTCGTAAAATACAGGTAAACCCCTGACAGTTCATTTTCTGACACTGACTCTTTCAACACCTTTTAATTATACCCAGAACTCATTAGTTTGGTGCATGCTCTGCTCTTTCAATTCTGCTATTTTAAAGACTAAAATTGCTAACTCTTTTTCTCTGCTGTTTTAAAGACTATGGGCAAAATCCAGAGTAACTATGTGGAGTCCTTGCTCCGGTGTAAGAACAACTTACTCTGGATTCCAATATGAATTTCCTGAATCCTATGTTTTCATGAGGTGGTACAGTAACGATGGGTAAAGTCTCTTATGTGCTCCCGTATTTACTCTGGATTTGGGGGAAAAATTGCTGTTCTCCCATGTTGTAGCTCCTGGTCTAATCCCATTCCTGTTAATGAGAATCCATCTGCAGAACTCTTTGTGTGGCAGCAGGAATTTGCAAGATAAACGGGGCATTTGTAATATGCTCACTAAAAAAGCAACATTTATAAACTAAAAAAGATTGGGTTCCACTTTTCAACAGTTATTACTTTTGGATGGTGCTCTGTTCCCTAACATGTCCAATAACATGTGCTCTGGTCCCTAACATGTCCAGCATGGGACGCCTATCCCTCCTTTTTGCTTTTTAGTATTGATTTTCTCTTTCTACGCTGAGTTATGGACTCTATTGTCCATAACTAGAGAGCCAGGATGTTGTCATGGTTAGGGAAGGCCTGAGAATGAGAAGATCCAGGTTCAAGCCCTGTTTTGGCCATGAATGTTCCTTGGATCAGCTATTTACTCTCCTTGGCCGTGAATGTTCCTTGGATCAGCTATTTACTCTTTGGCCTTGACCTTGGATCAGCTATTTACTCTCAGGCTCACCGACCTCACAGGGTTGTTGTGATGACAGGAGAGAAGGTACTTAAGCTTTTTAACCTGCATTGGGCATTTGTGTGAGCATGGGAAAGGCGCAGTGATGGGATTCAAAGAAATTAACAACCGGTTCCATGCCCATCTGGCAGCCACTTTTAAATGGCGATTTTTAACAACTATCTCTTGTTAACAACTGGTTCTATAGAGTAGGTGCGAACCTGCTGGAGCCCGCCACTGGAAAGGCTGCTTATAAATTATATAAATAAATGAATAAATAAATATTGTGAGCTCTTAATATCCAGCATTATTATTTCAGATTGAATGCCAGCACATAAGATGAAAAGTTCTCCCAGAACTCTGACTTGGTTTCCACTTTTCATCAGGTTTTGGACTCTTAGATTACATTCCCTGTCCCACAAATACACTTTCTAGAAAAAATACTTGTGTCTTAATCTAATCAATTGCAGTTTAAGTCTCTCCAACATTACATATGCAAACTCAAACTGCTTTCTGCGAACTCCCTGTATTTTGATGTCTGTCTGATCTGTGTTGTAATACCTATACCTGTATTTCTCATTGTTAGATTTGCCTTTTCAAGAAGCCAGATATTTAATTCCCTATTTAATGATTTTTGCACTGATAACAGATTTTCCTACACCCTGATTCCCAAACTTCAGCTACATAATTACATATGAAAGCAGGTCTTTTAGCCCCCAGCCATCAAGCACTCATCAATCTACCTTTGTTTAAACCCCAGTATAAACATGCCCAGTATAAATTATGCCCAGTAGGCATGATTCTCTCCCATCCTATACTTGAGAGGTTTTCACTAGTTCTCAATCTCACCTTCCAACCCAGCAGATTTGTGTCAGTCTGCTGTGCTGCAAACAGATATCTTGTAAATACAGTACTGTATATTTTACATGCAAATATACTTTGCTTGGAAACCTTTTACTATCTCTCCCCCCATACCCATTCTCTTTGATAGCTGGGGAGAACAACAGTGTCCCCTAAGATCAGGGTGACCATATATCCTCTTTTTCCAGGACATTTCCTCTTTTTCAGTCTTGTGTCCTTGAAAAAATCTTCAGTGTCCTCCTTTTTCTAGTGAGCAGGCAGCATTTAGCTTTCCTGTAATCAACCAATTATATGTAATAAATTATGGCTGCAATCCTAAAGACACTTTCCTGGGAGTAAGACCCATTGAAAGTAATGGGGCTTACTTATGAGTAGACATGGTTAGGCTTGTGTCCTATATTTATTTAGTTTTAAATTTTAGTTTTAGTAATAGTTTTAAATTTAATAACAGGATATATACTGTTTAAATTAACCACATGAAAATTAATTTTTTCATGTATTAGGAACATTCAGTGAAGGGTCTGGAATATTTCAAAAGTCACCACTGCCATGGTAAATGCCCTGTATCTGAGCTAGCGTGCTTCATTGCATCCTGTGGCAATGAGTTCCACAAGTTGTGATGGGTTTGGGTGAAGAAGTGCCTCCATCTACTTGTCCTGAATCCATTAGAAGATAGTGAGTAGCCCACTTCTCACCACCTGGTGCCTCCTCTGCTCTCTCCCCACCTTGATAAAGGCATATCCAGCTCCATTATCCGTGATGGTCAGCCCCAGAGCATCTTCTGTTTTGGTTACCTCCACCTCTTTGGTTTCACCACGGATGTGAGCAAAAATGAAGTCTTCCAAACCAATCTGGCCACCTAGTAATTTCAACATGTCCACTTTGTGGGTGTTGAGGGTGCAGAACAGGATCTAGAGGAGACAGAAATAGTGTTATGAAGAGTTGACCCAGTAGGACTTGGGCAGTTGGGGTTCATGGCTTTTTCTAGACATTTTATTCCCCTACTGAAGTGGTGTCTAAACTTTTTGGCAGGACGGCCACATCATCTCTCTGACACTGTTGAAGGCCAGAAAAAAGAATTTACATAACTTAGCATAAATGAACATATTAGAGATGGAACTTATATGAATGAATGAATTCAAATCAGTTCATAAACACTTTCTAACACTAACTTGGAGAGAGGATGATCTTCCAACCAACACTTTCATATATAGAAAAACCAAGTGCAGCTTTCCCAAGTCCTCAGAATACCCTCTGGAGGTGTGGGAAGCAGACCTCCCCTTGCCCCTTTTTCATGGATCGGATCATGGAGAGGTCTTACTACGGGCCACATGGAGGCTTGCCACAGGATGCACGGGGTTTAAACACCCCTGCTGTACTGTTATGGAATTTAACTCCCTAATTCTGGTTTAACTAATAGATTTTCAGATCATGGGTGTAATCCTAATTTACCCTAAAATCCAGAATAACTATGGGAGCACGTAAGAGACATTACGTGCACCCATAGTTATGGCACCACCTAGTGAAAACCTATGGGAAATTCATATTGCAATCCAAAGTAAATTGTTCTTACACTGGAACAAGGACTCCCCGTAGTTACTCTGGACTGTGCCATAAGGCTGGCACAATTTATGGGTCTTCCCATTCCTATGGTGATGTAGGGAGGCAAGCACATGTCTGGACAGTGGCCTAACCCTCCCCCAGGAGTGGCACAGAAGTGCCTTACAACACGTTTGTCACACTCCCAGGCCGGCACGTGACTTGTGCTGGGGCTTAGGCCAGCTTAACTGAGGGCTGGGATATTGCAGCCTCTGAGCTTGTGCAGAATGGCTCGTTTTCCTCAAGCAATGCCAGTACCAGGCTACTTTGGGCCCTGGGGGAAAGCCTACATTGAGATCTACTCCACACCCCCAGTGGGATATAAGTCATCCCACCACCATCAGCACTGTGGGTTATGGTGTTGTTGGCTCAGCTAGGTAGGCCAAGGTGGGCACAAGCCCTTGGTCACTGCTCTGATAGACCAAGTCCTATGACACCCCATCCCCTCCTCACCTCAGTCGGGGAGATGTTGAAGACCTCCGCAATTTTGACATACAGCTCCTTGACGTTAGTGAAGCCTTCAATTTTGCCAGTTGGGCTGCCGTGGGCCAGCTGGGTGTGGAACACAAGCCTCGGACGCACTCGCGGGGCATGGGGTGGTGGTGTAGGGGCAGTGCTGCTCTGCGCCGGGACGCTCTTATCCCTGTCTTCAGAGGCCTGGGAGCCCCCAGTCTCCCGGGGCACACCGTTCTCCATGGGTGTCCCCTTCTGACACTCAGCCGTTCCCTTGCTGCCCTGCTGGCCAGACCTGCGCAGCATTGTGCTAGTTAGCTTTCAAACAACAGGAGACAGACCTGGTTGAATTATTGATGTTGCCAGCCTCCAGGTGGAACAGCAGGTCTGAAAGTTGATCCCCAACCTGGCACACTGCCTGGAAATCCAATCTCCCACCACCAACCAGAGAATTCAGCGAGGCGAGCAGGACCCTCTGCCCAGTTACGCCCAGTTACAGAAGGTCACTGATGCAGGAAGGCCAAGTGGGCGATGTTCAGTTCAACAGCACACAGCTGCAGAAGGATTTCGACATCTAGGTTTTTTTTCTTCCAGATGCTCACAGCCTCTCCTGGGACTTCAGGTGTTTTGCTGGCACACCTGAATCGTACAAAACTCAGGGTGCAATCCTACCAACTTTCCAGCACTGCCATAGTTGTGCCTATGTGGAATGTGCTGCATCCTGGAGTTGAGGGACAGTCATGGAGACCTCCTCAAGGTCAGGCAATGTTTGTTCACTTTCCTCGGAGTTGCATTGCCCTAATCTTGGAGCTGGAAAATTGATTAGGATTGCACTCCAGTATCTAACTACAGCTTAATTGTTTATCATATATAAACCAGTGATGGGATTCAAATAAATTAACAACCGGTTCTCTGCCCATCTGGCAGCCACTTTTAAATGGCTATTTTTAAACTTTATATGTCCTATCTCTCGTTAATACCCGGTTCTATAGAGTAGGTGTGAACCTGCTGGAGCCCACCACTGATTTAAACAAAGGTCTATAGCTACAATCATATTTAGATCATAGATCTAGTACTTGATTCTGATATGGTACTTGTAAGACTAAAAGAAGAATCATAGCAGATTAAACCAAGAACTTAATCTAGTCCCGTTTCCTGTTTCTCACAGTGGGAGGCCACAGTACACAAGGCATGAGAACCAGGATGGTGTAATGTTTCTCAAAGATCTAAGTTCAAATCTCTGTGCAGCCATGAAACTTGGACCAGTCTATCTCTGCCAGTCTATCTCAGACCCTCAAAGGCCTGTTGTGGGGGAAAAAGGATGGGAGGGAAGAAGGGCAGACAACAATCCTTAGCATCTGATAAGATAAACTGTTCTTCTGCATGAAGGTTCTGACAGTCTATCCTGGTTCATAGCTGTTGATTGACCCATTTTCCCTAAGATGTTCAAGGTCCATCATGTTCAACATCAACAGTGGCCTATCAAAAGTCTTTGGGAAGTTCACAAGCTGTTCTTTCCCCCTCCCCATTTTTTAGAAAATCTAAAAATCTAGCATCAGAACAGAGAAAAGAAAAAACAAAACCCTGCATTTTCTAAAAACAGAAGAGAAAAACAGACAAAGCTTGTTGTTTCTTCTTTGTCCCAAAAGCCCCGGGGGAGTTTGGTACCCGTGGCTGGATCCCAGACTAATATTGAATTCCTGTGTATACCTACTAAGAAATAAATCCAGCTTTTGTCAGTGGAATTTACTCCCATATAAATACTTGACCTTGAAGCTTTCTGGGTGACTTGGGGTCAGTCACTCTCAGCTTTGCCTACCTCACTGGGTTGTTGTGAGAACAGCAGGAGGAGAAGAACTAAAGGTTTGTAAACTGCCTTGGGCATTTCCTTTGGATGGGAAATGTAGGGTATAATTCCCTTATATCAGGGTGACCTTATTTCATAACAGCAAAAAGAGGACAAGACCTCCCCAAATGTAGGAGATGATAAAATAAAAGCTAAAAACACTGATATATATTGCTTTCATGTGGTTAATTTAAACACTATAAAATATTACATATTGGCTGCAATCCCAAAGACACTTTCCTGGGAGTAAGACCCATTTAATAAAAATGGGCTTACTTTTGAGTAGACATGGTTAGGATTGTGCTCATACTTAAAACTGTTACATATCATTTATTACATCTAATTTATTAGTTCCAAGAAGGCAGCATACTGCCTGATCACAAGGAGGATAATGAAGATTATTTTTCTAGGACACAAGGTTAATAAAAGAGGATGTGTCCTGGAAAAACATGACACATGGTCACAAACAGACAGATACATAGAGCACAATCCTAACCATGTCTACTCAAAAGTAAGCCCCATTGTGTTCAATGGGCCTTACTCCCAGGAAAGTGTCTTTAGGATTGCAGCTCTAGATACATAGATAGAAGGGTGTGTTGGGGGGAGGACACCCACTACAATTACATGCATATGAAATCCTGCTGGCTTTTCTTTGGTTAAAAACTGATTAAGACTGCAATCCTGTGCATGCTTTCCTGGGAGTAAGCCCAACTGAATTCAATGGAACTTACTTCTGAGTAGGCATGCATAAGAATGGGCTCTCAGTTTTGTACTACAAATAGTGCAATCCTAAGCATGTCTACTCATAAGTCAGTCCTATTGTATTAAATGGTGCTTATTCCCAGGAAAGTGTGTTTAGGATTGCAGCCAAATGTGATCATTTTTGCAGAGAGTTTAGGATTGCAGCCCAAAGTGATCATTTTTGGAGGGTTTAGGATTGCAGCCCAATGTGATCATTTTGGGAATGGGGGTGGTACAGTGTATTTAATTGGAAGGAATGGGGTTGTCCCTTTAAGAACACCAGCACCTCCCATCAGATTCACACTTTTTGTTTTGTAACACAGATGCAGCCTCTGGTTGGCTGCTGCTCCTCCAAGCCCTGATGTGTAACCATTACGCACAGCAGGGGGTGGTGGGAAGAGCAGTGCCTTGGAGGATGATGCAGATCCCTCCATGCCAATCAGAGCCTGGGAAGGAGTCCTTAGCATAATCAGCCAGCTGGGGAGGAGCCTCTGCTGGTGAAAGAGATCAGAGAGAGAAAAGAACCCAAGAACAAGAACAGGAAAGTTTGGGGGTTATTATTTGGGGGTTATGAAAATGGGGAGGGGGGAAGATCTGGGAAAGCAGAGGTGTGGGGGGAGAAGTGGATTCAGAAAAGAAGCAGATCCAAGGGGGCAGAATGAGTGCAAGACTTGGAGAAAGAAAGATAATGGGGATTGGGAGTCAATCCTATTGGGATCCTGTTTCCCATCCTCCTGGGCCTCCTTCCAAAGATGATATGCCCATTCCTGTCTCTTTGGCAAGATTTCAAGCATTTTGAGATGCCTGGATCATGCCCTGGTCCAGATTTCAAAGTACTAAGAAGGCATCAAAACAGAGTTCTGCTAGATCCAGCCAAAGTTTATCTAGTCCAGCCTCCAGTTTTCTGCATGCTTGCAGGATGCTCACTGGCAGGGATTAAAAGATAAACTGATGGCTCCCAATATCTTTTTCTTCTCCAGCAATATTTTTTTCCCAGCAATATTTTTTCCCAGCATCTGAGCTGGATTCTCCCTGAAGCTATCCTGATGCATAACAATTGACAGATCCAATCAATATTGGGGCATATAAATATTGTAGATAGATAGCTAATTATTTTTAAAAAGAGCCTTTTGGTCCTATGGTCACCAAAATCCAAGATCCTGTTTCCCACAGTGTTCAATTATATGCCTGGGCACAAGACTGGATGGCAGTAGCTTTCACTTTGCTGCTGCTTCCCAATATCTGGCACATACAGGCAGACCCTTGTTGAATATGGGGATTCCATATAACCAACACCTATTAATACAGGTGCTCCTCCAGTTTCTGAGGATTTGTTTTCTGATGTTTCAGCTCTTTCAACACCTTTCAATTATACCCAGAACTCATTCATTCAACACATGCTCCACTCTTTCAACCTCTGTCTTCTGACCTAAAGGCTAAAATTGCCATCCCTGATGTTGATTTGCATGTGACATGATCAAACTGCTTTTGGCATTTCCTTATGACATTCTTCAGTAAATAACCATCACTCACATATTTAAGATATTCATTGCCCACATATGCCTTTGTTCATTTATTGTAATTTGTTATGTATTTTGGCCATGTGTTAATAAATATATGTCATTTAGGATTTTGCAAGTGATATTTCTGTCTTTTTTGATGGCCATTTTGCATCTGCAAACTGAACAAGACTGGATTCCACTTTTCAAAAATTTTCACTTTTGGATTGTTCTCTGGTCTCTAATAAGAGGGGATGCATTTACGTCTCCTCTGTGAATTAATATATTTTCCTTGCTTTAAAAGTCACCCAAGCGCATGTCACTGATTCTAGTGGAAGTAAACTCCTTAGAATTATATCCCATAAATCATTTCATGTTTCATTATTTTGCAGTACAAGTTTTGTAAATACTTTGTTCTGAATGAATTGTTGATTCTATTAATACACTTGGTGAAAGCATTTTTCCTTTTGTCTACGGAAGCCAATCCAACCAAATGTCCCCATGTAAGAAAAGAATGCCAGGTGTTGGGAGCAAACAACTGGGAAGACCATGACTTGTTGATCCTATGTGTGCATTCCCTGGGCATCTGGTTGGTCATCGTGGGAAAAACAAAATTGAACTGGATGAGCTTATTTTTCTGAACTGTGCTATTTTTTTTGGGTGGGGGTGGTAGACGAAGGGATTGAACTGTCTTGCACAGGAGGTGTTCACATGTGCAAAGAGAGTGTTGGGAGTATTTCAGATTATCTTGTGAAAAATTCTTTTTCTCCCTCTGTATCTTATAAGGTTGGGAATAACATTTTGGAGTTCTCCTATCCAGATCCTTTGGGGAAATCAGAAGTTGTGGTTTTGGACGTGACGGAACAGACATGTCTGGCTCCAAACAGCAGGCCGCAAGATTTTTGTGAGTGTTGACATTTTCATCTCTTCAGAGTGGGAGTCTTTAGTGAGCTACATCTACACATAACTTCGGTGACACACCACCCTTTTGGTATTCCATTTTGTGTCTAAGGGCAAAATCCAGAGTAACTATGGGGAGTCCTTGCTCTGGTGTAAGAACAAGTTACTCTGGATTCCAATCTGAATTTCCCATAGGTTTTCAATAGGTCGTGCAATAACTACGGGTGCACATAAAGTCTCTTATGTGCTCCCGTAGTTACTCTGGATTTGGGGGTAAATCTCTGAATTTCAGACTGTTTCATACGAAAAAGTGATTTGCTGAAGAACAAACTATTTAAAAAATAAAACAATAGACAAAGGCTGCAGTTCTTTACTTTCTTGGGAGTCAGCTTTCCTTGCTTTCCAGGAAAGTACTTCCCTTTACACTCTCCTGGGTATAAATCTGCACTGTATATAGTTGGCTTTACTTCTAAGCAGATACGCATAGGATTATGCTGAAAGGAACAAAGCTCTAGTAATCTATTACTAAATCTAATCTAAAGTAATCTAAAATTTGCACCCAGAAATTCTGAATCGAAAATCTAAATGTATCATTTTTATATCAGTTGATTCCATAGTTGATTCCAGGAGCCACTCATTCAAACTAATGAAAGTCTCATTCAACTATTCCTGTAGTTCTGGGTTTCTTAAACTACTAAGAATTTATTAAACTTTTAAGGCTGCAATCCAAAGCACACTTTCCTAGCAGTAAGACCCACTTAACACAATGTGGCTTACTTTTGAGTAGACCTGGATAGGATTGTGCTCTAAGAGTCTATTAAACTGATATTATTAGCCACAAGGTCTAGAAACGCTGGTTTTGTTTTTTTAAATGAAATCCAAGATTTTGGAAATATTCAGGATATGGCTTAATAGAATTTTGGAAAGATTTGAAAGGCCAAGTTTTCATCCTGTCATGAGAAGACTATCTTCTGTAATATGTTACACTTTATTTGCAGAAACACCTCTGGGAAAACCCAGCACGGCAGCTTCTTGGTGGCAATTAAACAGGAGAAGAGCGAGGCCCCTCGAGCAATTGGGGAGAAACCCCAAGGTGAAGAAGAGGTAAACCCCCTGTTGAATCACCGTGGCCTTTGCTTCCATTTTTGATCCATGTGGGGAAAACGTAGACAGTTTTAGTCACCCAAAGATCAGGGTAAGGTTTTTGGAAACATGAGTCTTTGGGATAAACTCAGGCTGCAATCCTAAAGATACTTTCCTGGGAGTAAGACCCATCGAACACCAGGGGGCTTACTTTTGAGTAGACATGGTTAGGATTGTACTCTCAGTGTAATCTTAACTGTGCCTGAAAATCTCCTGCCTGCTGTTGCATCCTTTGCTTTTTCCATAATCCTGTGGGATTTTGGGATCCACACATTGACATGAATTTTTCTTCATAGCCAGTGAAGAAACGAGGATGGCCAAAGGGCAAGAAGAGGAAGAAGATTCTCCCCAATGGGCCCAAAGCTCCAGTGACAGGATATGTTCGCTTCCTGAATGAACGGCGGGAGCAGATCCGGATGCAACACCCAGACTTGCCTTTTCCAGAGATCACAAAAATGCTGGGGGCAGAGTGGAGTAAATTACAGCCGACAGAGAAGCAAGTATGTCAAATGTTGATTTTTGTTTCCAAGTACTATATGAGGCAATAGTAGATGTAGGAAGGTGAATGAGGATGTTCCATTTCTTAATACAACTATATAGAGCATGAGTCAGAAGCAACGTCAATCTCATTCTTCTTGCCTCCCAACTGTCTGCTGTGTCTCTGCTATGCCAAATTTTAGATTGTTAGGCCCTTGAGTGTTAAGGGCTCATGTGCTTAAGGGTTCAGCCTCTTTCCCCCCCATCATCTATTACATTCTCTTAAACCATCATATGCTCTGAAGAGCCACAATGCCGTAGAGGTTAAGGAGTTAGACTGAGATCTGGAAGATTCAGGTTCAAATCTGCCCTTTTCTGTGGAGCTTCTTGGATAACCTTGAGCCAGTCACTCATTCTTAGCCTCACCTACCTCATAAGGTTGTTGTGTTGACAAAAAGATGAAAAAGCTTTGTAAGCTGCCTTGTGCATTTGCTTTGTTACCAGAAAGATGGGGAATAATTCCCTTAAATAAATAAGATTACTAATATAAATACAGTACAGAGTATAATAAGTACTGAAATAAGCAAATAAAGAAAAAAAAAGATGTGCCTGAAGAGCTCGGCGCTTTGGAGATTATTTTTTTTTCTGATTGCAGCGGTACCTTGATGAGGCTGAACGGGAGAAGCAGCAGTATATGAAGGAGTTGAGGGAATACCAGCAATCAGAAGCTTACAAAATGTGTGCTGAAAAGATCCAGGAGAAAAAGATAAAGAAAGGTTTGTTTTGAATGTAACTTTGGAGGCAGAAAGGTTTGATAACAAGCAGACTTAGAGGAGACCAACATAAACCGGTATTCCTAGACTGTGTACTTGGACTTGCTAATGAGCTATGGAAGAATTACTAGTGTATATGAAAAGCCTCTGGTGAGCCCAAGGTACCTACCTATTGAAGAATCTCCCCACTGAGTCTCTGTATGTTTTGTATGATATTGAAGGTATTCTTCTAGTTTTCAACCTGAAAAAAGCGGTCAAAAGTTTTGAAGATCATTGGGGCTGAAAGTTGGATTTGGGTCTGAAAGTTGGGTTCAGGTCCTACCTTTACAACATGTTCACTGTGCACTGTCCAGCAAATTACTATTTTTCTGCCTCAGTTGACTTTTTTGTTTTCTTCCTCCCTTTCCTCTAGAGGACACTGGATCAGTGGCTATAAACACCCTACTGAATGGGTACAAGGTAAGAGATTTGTTTCTGGATTTTGTGAAGTTATTTTTTGGATTATTTTAGTTATTATGGTTTATTTTGTATCCCTGACCATCATGTCTTCATTCACCTTCAGGCTGGAGAAGGTTGCAGTGATGGCTTCTCAACTTTTGATGTTCCCATATTTACAGAAGAATTTTTGGACCAGAATAAAGGTATACACCTGGCTGCAACATGGTTGGGACATAGAGTGCAATTCATGCTAAAATCCTATATATAACTGGGTGCAAGTCCCATTCTGAGTGGACAAATATGGGATTGCTCTCCCACCTCAAGCATCAAGAAGTTTTGATCTGATCCTTATTTACATGCATGTCAGGTCTTGTGTAATTCTGTGTGAAAAAGGTCATGTGGTCAAATCATTCAGTTGTGGTAAAATTTGTGGTGATTGATACAGACAACCATATCCTTGAGCAGTTACATTTTTGTTTTTAATTGGAGCAGCACGGGAAGCTGAGCTGCGACGACTGCGCAAGATAAACACCGAATTTGAGGAGCAGAACGCCATCTTGCAGAAGCATACAGAAAGCATGAGCTGTGCCAAGGACCGTCTGGAGCAAGAGCTTGCCCTGGAAGAGAGACAGACCCTGGCCCTGCAGCAACAGCTCCATTCGGTGCGCCAGGCCCTGACTGCCAGTTTTGCCAGCCTCCCCATTCCAGGTAAAGCAGGAAAAACACAAAATGGCTAATCCTGCAGCCCCCTAACTGAGCTGATGCTCTTGGAAATCCCTCATAAAATTACAAGGTTGTACCTCAGTAGCACAGCACATGTTTTGTATGCAGAAAGTTTCAGGTTCAGCTGGTCCCCTTAACGGAAAATCAGATTTCTCTAAATTAAAAAATGCAAAGCAGAAATGTAAGGGACTGATGACACAATCCTAACCAATTTAGGCCAGTCTATATCACCTGGCATACCTTCCCTTGATGGTGTGAGGAGGTCAACATATGCCTGTATACTGGCCTAATGCTTTCAGGAGTGGAGCATAAGTGCCTTATGACACTTTTGTGACACCCACATGTCAGCAGAGGACTTATTCTGGTATAGCTGGAGGTCAGGATTACAGCCTGAGTTGCTGAGTGTCAACTTAGGTAGCTGGATGGCATGACGAAAGTGGGTTTGTATGTCAGTTGACATACAGTTGATGGCAGAACTGTGTGTTTTCTGCATATCTGCTGTACGGATATAAAAACTGCTGTTTTCAATATATACAGCAGATATATGATGCAGACTTCAGAATACTTGACTTTTCTACGTTTAAATTTTTAAAAAATTCAAGATCCTAGTCCTTAATGCTGCAAAGGTGGGCTTGAATCAGCATGAGCAATAGGGGAGAGGGCTTAGTAATTAATCATTTTCAGGAACTATTGGAATAGGCAAATATGGAATTGTCATTACTTAAATGATGGGTCAGGCAAACAGGTAGCTAACGGGTTTTCCCTTGGCAGGCACAGGTGAAACTCCCACATTGGGCACGCTGGATTTCTATATGGCTAAGCTGCACAGTGCTATTGAGAGCAATCCCCAGCAACACGAGAGACTGGTGGTCCGGGTCAAGGAGATCCTGTCCCGCATAGCCAGGTGAGTATGTATACTCACAAACATCTTCTAACAAGAAAGTTGTGGAGGGGCTACTCTGGCCACAGGGGGCAGGCCTTTAGCATAATATCCCTTGTACACTGTGAGATGGGATCCCTTGTACACTGTGGGGTGGGAATATCTCCATAGGAGGTTTTCTGTATGGCTTAAGCAAGCACATAGGGACCATTAGTAGAGGAATTTACATGTGAGAAGTTCAGAGTCACTGCATGCCACACATGTGACTGGGGACATGGGCAACATTGAGTAATGTGGGGGAGGCATCTATAATAATAAGTAGGTTGCTTCCACATTGCTGGACCCCAATTGCTTAAAGAAAAATAAATTTTTCCAATTGCTTAAAGAAAAATAAATTTCTTTCATTGCTTAAAGAAAAATAAATTTATGTAAACAGAAATTCTTAGGCTCACTTGCATTCCCTTAACACTTGGTGCTGCTGACAGCAGAAGCACCCCATGCTTTGTCTGGAGGTGGAGGGGCTTTATGGATGGGGCCTGCAGACTGGAGCTGACACTGTGATGGTCATAGGAGGAACAGAATTGGAAGGAAGAAATTTCCACACATATGAAAAAGGGCATAGGAAAGGTGGGATATACATTAAAAATAAATCAATGTACACAAAGAGATTGCAGTGGGATCTTAGTAGATATGATCTTTAAATATGTTGGATTCAAGTACAGATGCAAAATGGTTTCTTTTCTCTTTCTTTTGCATTCAGTGAGCACTTGTGAGGAGCCCCAAATCTCTGGGGCACTACGTGACCGCTTCTCAACTGTGATCCTGCTGTGCTGTTGGATGCATCTCCAAGTCCATGGGCTGCCTTCGCTTCCCTGGTCTTCTCTCTGTGCCTCCAGGGAAGCTCCTTCCAGGGAGCCTTAGCTTGAGAGCCTTAGCTTCTCCATTCCTGCAGTTAGTAGGAACATCTCTTTGCTGCCCCATCCCTGTCCCAAAGTTGTGTGGTGGACAGTAGTTTGGTAGCACAATAGAACACAGTTCCCTTCGGGTTTATTTCCTTGCTTGTGGGGGGGCGGGGGTGTTCAGTACTGGAACTGTAGAAATCTGTTTTTGCTTTTTATGTTCTTTGAATCAGACCTTGAATTATTTTGTACATATGTGTGGGTTTTTTTTTTTGGCTATTACTGCCACTGGTGCAAATGACCACCAATCCACAAATTGTTGCTTTTAGCAATGGTAGCCAAATTCTCAGCTTTTGTTGTGAAGACTGTTTTATATAGATTTGCTATGGGATGAATAGAGCGGAGCTACACTTTACAGTGGGATTCACTTTACAATTGACTTGTCATTGTAAAACAAGGTGCACTATCCAATAAGTATGGGTGTTTGTTTCCAGTGAATAAGAGAGTTTCAGACTAAGGGTGCAATCCTATACCTGTATAGTCAGAAGTAAGTCCCATCATATTCAAAGTGAATATTCATCATATTCACACTCCCAGGAAAGTGTGTTTAGGATTGCAGCCTAAGGCCTATATCCTAAAGTGAAATTAAGCCCCTTGCTCCGGAGCAGTTAAGATGACTTTCCATAAGATAACATTAGAGGGTGACATAACTGCGTGGATCCGTAACTGCTATGGATTTTGCCCTAAGTCTTACTAATTACAGTGGGCTTACTTCTGGTAAAACACTACCATTTTCAAACATCTCTTTCAATAAGTTATTCACTTCACTGTGAGTTCACAGTGCAACAGCATCCTGTTGGTGATTGAGAAGGCAGTGCTTGCAAATAGCAAGCATTTGGTAGCATCTTGACAAATAGCATTGTTTTTAACATTATGCCTTCATATTCTTTGCAAGTTGGATCTTCCATCCTATATTCAAATGTTGGTCCTCTCAATATTTAAATCTTAGGAAGAGCTGCATTTTAGACTATCTCAGACTGGCAGTGACTTGCCAGGCAGAAACAGGTTTTACTTAGAGCACAATCCTATCCATGTATACTCAGAAGTAAGCCCCATTGTGTTCAATGGGTCTTACTCCCCGGAAAGTGTCTTTAGGATTGCAGCCTTAGAGCACAATCCTAACCATGTCTTCTCAAATGTAAGCCCCATTGTGTTCAATGGGTCTTACTCCCAGGAAATTGTCTTTAGGATTGCAGCATTAGTCTGCCTGAGATCCTTTTGGCTGTGGATTGAAACTGGGACTGTCTCCATGATGATAATTGGCTTGATCTTGGAGTTCTGTGGGTCTTTTTGAAACATATCAGGCTGCCTTGTGCTGAGTCTAACTATCTAGCCCTCTATTGTCTCCTCAATATGGCAGTAGTTCTCGATGACCCTTTTTCCAGCTCTCCTGCCTGAAATTATACAAGACTTCTCGGAGGCCATATAGAATCTTGTCATATATTTTGATTTATTTTTTAAAGAAATGAAATTGTTGCTGCTTTAATGACATTTATGTGATTATAAACCATTTTTAGGGTCTTTGCATGAAAGGTGGATTATAAATTTGAAAATAAATAAGCCGTCGGTGCTCAGACAGAGATAATAGTGGGTGAAGACTGTTGCTTTTATATCCTCCTTAGACAGATTCTCCAAGACATCTTTGGATATGCTGGACTAGAAATATCTTTGTCTGTTCATCAAAGCTCCTAATATGTTTTTAACTGGAGATGCCATGGATTGAACCTGGGCTCATCTCAATGCAAAGCATGTGCTCTGCCGATCACTGAACTGTGTGTCTGCCTTGAAGTTTTGATCTCTCCCCCCTTCTTTGACCTGGTACCTGTCTCCATTTTCCAGCCAATCGAAAGTTTTCTGAATCTGTGTGCACATAGCATGAAAGCAGTGACGCTGCTTAGTGATGCTGCATAGCATGTGATGCGGAAAGCAGCATCACAAAAATCCTAGCATTCTGAAAAATACTGTAGATTCTGGACCTCATGACTGCAATTGAACACGGATTGATAATAATACAGGAAGAATCAGAAGAGGCCTTTGACGCTCCTTGTGCCTTCCCATGGATAGAAGAAATATAACTAATGGAAATAATATGTTGAATTTCCAAGCAGAATTTATATCTTGTTGTAGAGAGTGAGGGCACAATTCTAACCAATTTAGGCCAGCAAAACTCGTGTATCTCCCCATTCCTGAGGTCACAGATGGCCTGGGGTGGTCAGTGCATGCCTTACAGCACCTTTGTGACACCTCCAGGCCCGCACAGGACTTGTGCTGGCCTAACTAAGGGGTTAGGATTGGATTGCACTGTCATTTATCAGCAGAGTATTTGAGTTGCTTTGGGATAAAATTTGGCTTTCTACTTATTTATTTGTAACATGCCCCCCGTACCCTTTCCTTAGACATTTATGCAAGTATGCACAAGCGCATACACACACAAAAAACAACCAATCTGTCTCCGTTGACTCTTGGTGAACACGTTTTGATACTTACGTATAGTTCTAGAAGCCTTTATTTTCTTCGTGTTGTGTAATGAACCAAATCAAATAAACAAAAACTTATTTTAGTGATGAGGGAAGTGGTAATTTTGCTTTTGAACGTGCAGGAACTCTTTTATAAAAAATTAAACATAAGTAATGTAAAAACACAAACTTGTCAAGAGTCTTTTTTCATTTAATTTTTTAAAAGACGTTTTACCTGATATGGGAGGAAAGTTAGGGAGTGGGTGACCGGTTACTTGCACACAAGGAACTGAAATAAATTGCAGTTTAGTTTGATATTTTGAAATGAATTATGCTTAGCAAGTATGTAGCAAATTTCCAATGTTCAAAAGCACATGATGTATTTATCTCAGACTGACTGGCAGTGATGAAGTGAACAGGCATAGAGAAAGATGGAACTTTAAAAAGTTTTAGTATTTGAATTTCATAAAAGTGTAAAAATTTCTTTTGATATCCACAAGATGTTATCCAGCCTGCAGTAGCCTTTGGCAGAGCATTCGCTGATGTTTGATATTTTTCATCATTTATATATCATTTCTCAGTTTAAGCACACTCTTGTCTTTGTAATTGCCATAAAGTTGCCACAAAAAATTGTCTTTGTAATTTCTCTTTTGTTCTGAATCATGCCAATTACAAAAAAATGTGAAACTTATTTGTTCATTCAAAATGTTATTCATCGATAAAACTGATTTTAAAAAATAATTTGGCCATTGAAAATGTATGTAAAATATGTGATGTGGCTCTCCTACTGAAAGGTTCAGTGATCCCTTGAGGCAGAGGTTGGGAGAAAACAATTTTATTTGATAACAGATTTCGGTGCTTTCCAAAGATAATAGCAAAGAAAGAGGTGTTATGTGTGTTTAACAAAATTTATAATTATAAATTGTAAACACTTCAGAAGTGTATTAAGGAGAAGGTGGTGAGGAGGTAGGTAAGGCAGAGATTCCCCACTGGATTCCTTCAAAAAGCATCACTGCTATGGCTGCAATCCTAAAGACACTTTCCTGGAAGTAAGACCCATTGAACACAATGGGGCTTACTTTTGAGTAGACATGGTTAGGATTGTGCTCTGTGTGAGACATCCAAGCCCTCAACAGCCATGCACAGAGCTGCTTACACATGTTCAGAGGTACTCTTCACCACCCCACCACTCAAATAGATGACTCAGGGATGTGTGGTAGGTGAGGAGGCAGGTAGCCTCAGGAGTTCTTCAAAAAGCACTACCTTCATGTGAGGCATCCAAGCACCCACAACCCACGGGTGGAGTTTGTGGGTGCTTGGGCACCTCGCATGGTGGTAGCGCTTATGGAGGGACTTCTAAGAGGAGGCAATGCCTCACCTGCCTCCCAACCCACTGCATCTCCCCAAGTCATATACCCAAGCGGTCGGCTGGTGAAGATGTACAAAACAGCTCTGTAGGTGGGTGGTGGCACCTCATACGGTGGCAATGCTTTGTGACTCGTGGGGAGGCTCTGCCTCCCCATCCACTCCACAACCCTGATAGGGAGGCAATATGGGTGCTGTATGCAGTGGTTCTCAAGCATTTCATTCCAGGACCCTCTTCTGAAGATGACAATCTGGGACCCCCAAGAAGTGATATCATGGATAGAAGTGACGTCAGATAGGACGCTACATCCCCGTGATGCCGAGCTCCTCCACGTCTACTTGGAAGTAAGTCCCATTGCATTCAATGAGACTTACTCCCAGGAAAACAGCCTGAACGCCCATTTCAAGATGGTGCCATTTCAAAATGGTGACACCCCTGAAGTGAAGTCACGACCCCCACGTTGGGAACCGCTGCATAGCGTCATGAGCTGAAGCCACAGTCATTACCTATGAAAAAAAACCCAAATAAAAACACAAAAACCACATAAAAGTTTATTTTTTGTGTGCAGGTTGTGTGTTTTGTGTGTGTTATTGTGGTGTTGTTGTGTTTGGACTGCATTATCACTGTCTTCTCATAACATGAGGAGTGGGGCTTCCACACATGGGTGCCTCATAAGCTGGTCCCCTTGTGTGGAACCCCCATGGAGTACAATGGGTGCTGCTTCCAGGCAGGGCAGGAGGGATGCTGAGGCTTCTCCTCTCAGCTGGCCCTTCCTTTGTCTGTCACTCTGGGAGGCTCTTCCCTGACCTGCTAGGCCCTAAAACTGTCGCCAGGGCAACGGGCACGCCTCCCCCCTCCCCTCCAGCTGTATTCATTCGAACCCAGCCAATCATAGAACGTCCAGAGCAGGAGGGAGGGGCGGAGGAGCCGGCTTCTCCCGTGATGCTCCGCGCGCAGGGTGGGGAAAGGAATGGGCGGGGCGGCAAAGGGGAGGGCTGAGAGCAAGAGCGACGCCATATTGGACGGCTCTGGATGGAGGAGGGCTGACTGGGCAGGTGAGGGAGCCTCTGCCCTCCTGGCTTCTCCTTCTGTCACAAGCCCCCTGCTCAGGTCAAGGGGAGGGAGGAGTGTAAGGGAGGAAGAGCTCCCCCTTTTCCCTATAATGGGGGAAGGAGGCCTTGACTGAAAGGAGGTGAGGGGGGACATGTTACTGGGGGGGCTCCCTGAAGGGAGGGGGGCTCAAGCTTTTGTGGGGAGAGTGCCCTCCCTCTATTCCCCCCTCTATAGCCCCCCACTTCCACTCCTCTCTGTATGGCCCCCCACTTCCACTTCTCCCTGTTTGGCCCCCCACTTCCACCTCTCCATATTTGTCCCCCACTTATATCCTGCTCCCTGTATGGTGCCCCACTTCTCTCTATGCCACCCCTGTATGCCCCCACTTCCACTCCTCCCTGTTTGGCCCCCCACTTCCACCTCTCTATATTTGTCCCCCACTTATACCCTGCTCCCACTTCTCTCTCTATGCCACCCCTATATGCCCCTCACTTCCACTTCTCCCTGTTTGGCCCCCCACTTCCACCTCTCTGTATTTGTCCCCCACTTATACCCTGCTCCCACTTCTCTCTCTATGCCACCCCTATATGCCCCTCACTTCCACTCCTCCCTGTTTGGCCCCCCACTTCCACCTCTCTATATTTGTCCCCCACTTCCACTCCTCCATGTTTGGCCCCCTACTTCTCTCCTCCATGTTTGGGCCCCCCACTTACCTCCTGCTCCTTGTATGGCCCCCATTTCTCCCCTCCTACCTGTATGCCATTCCTATTTTGCTAATCACTTACCCCCTGCTCCTTGTATGGGACCATGTATCCTCTCTGTATGCACCCCCGCTTCTCCCCTCCTCCTTGTATGGCCCCTTGTTTGGCCCCTCACTTATCCTCAATGCCTTTAAAAAGGGTTTGGACACATTCATAGAGGAAAGAACCATCAAGGGTTAGAAGTCATGATGGGTGTGCAGAGATGGACAACCTCAAAATGCCAGATGCAGGGAAGGAACCTGGATGCAGGTGTATATGTGCTTCCTGAGGCATCTTGTGGGCTGCTGGTGCAGTACAGGAAGCTGGACTAGATAGGCCTTTGGCCTGATCCACTGAAAGCTTTTCTTAAGTTCTTATGCTATCCCTTCATTCTTGTATGCCCCCCTTATCCCTTCCTCCTTGTGTGGCCCCCCACTTATCTCCTCCCCATGAGTGGCAGGGTTTTCCGAGATGTGTTGAGAAGGAGTTCCTCTTCAGCACACCAAGGGAGGGGGATTTAATACAAGGGTGGGTTACATTGAGTTGTATTATTGGGGATGGACAAGTGAGTTGAATCTGAGAGAATGAAGTGTCCTCTTTATCCATTCTGCTCAGGTGAAGATAGAAGAGGTATGGGAGTGACACCCCTTTTCTGCAATATTTTTAATGGGCTTGAGGCTTTTGTGTCATGTAGTGGAGAGTGAGGTGGAGTGGTGTGCTTGGGGTGGCGGGGAGGAGTGAGGCACCTGCCCTATTTCCTTCTTGCCTGTCTGCTGCATCTGAATAAGTGGGCAGTTGCAAGTAGAACTGCCTTGCAACTGCCCACTTTTTCAGATGTTGCTGTTTCCTTCCTACAGATCAGATCTGTACATCCCACAAACAACCTAACTTGCCAAATACCATATATAACTACTCCCTGTAATATCCCATACTAAAAAAGTCTATATTTCCAGATTCAGAGTTTTCCACATACAGTTTGCCTCAAACAAATTGCCTTTGGATTTTGTGTGCTTACTTGGGTGTAGCTGTATTTGAATAGTTTGGTAGGTGCTAATATCTGTAGGCCTGGGGTGTCTGGGGAACTATAGAGGACAATATTATATTTTGGGATGTTGCATTGGTAAAGGTACACAGGTGTATAGATTTATGGGGGTCTTGCATTTGAGGAGAGTTTTTAGGAAGGGTTGACAGCATCCATAATGTCAGCTGCAGATAAAGGAGATGTTCGAAGCTGTTGGATGTGTGTTTCAGTAGCTATTGCTTTTTGGAAGTCTTCATTTGACAAATAGGCTGTTAAAAGTCCCTGTTTGGGGAGTAGTGGATCTCAAATCAGTATGTCTAGAACAGGGTCCGAGGAAAACATTTTTAGGGCATGTGAATACTGAAGAAATTCAAGTAGGTGTCCTTCATTTGCTATTGGTTGAGGTGTATTTTTAAAGGGCAACTGACTGGGGCTGTCGGGAAGATCAAGGGTCAGAATGGTTGGATTTTAAAGCAGTGACTAGATATTGAGAAAGACTTCTTGCAAGTTAAGCATTGTGATAGGCTCCTGACTTTTTGAACTGAATTGTGGTTGCTTAATTCATTCACTGATGAGTAGGAGAGTGCTGGAATAGACATGGAGATGACAGCATATTTTCAGGATGGTGTATTGCAGAATGTGTCACTGCACATCTTGAATTAAACTACTAAAGAATCTTCATTTAATAATAATAAATTATATGAACCGAAGGGGGAGAGGATAAGTGAGCTAATTAATGTCATGGATCTAGCTTTTTGTGGTGTATTATTTTGATATTAGCCTTACTTTTTGGAGTTTGAAAATATTTTTGGAGTTGGAAAATACTGCCTCGTATGTTATTTAGGTTGGTGCAGCCTCTAGGTCAGTGGTTCTCAATCTTCCTAACACCATGACCCCTTTATAAGTTCCTCATGTTGTGGGGACCCCCAACCATAAAATTATTTTCGTTGCTACTTTATAACTAATTTTGCTACTGTTATGAACCGTAATGTAAATATCTGATATGCAGGATGTATTTTCATTGTTACAAATGAAATGTGTGTTCTATGCACTCATTGAACACAGTGGGATTTATTTCAGAGTAGGCATGCATAGGATTGGGCCCTGAGGCTGCAATCCTGTCCACATTTACATGGGAGTAAAGGTCCCCTGACTATAATGGGATTTATTTCAGAGGAGGCATGCATAGGATTGGGCCCTGAGGCTGTCAGTCAGCCCCAGTGTGTGTGCAGCTACATCCAGAGGTCTGGCAAGCCTGACCTGGCGCCCTGCACCAGGGGTCTTTAGGCGACCCCCAGGAAAGTTCTAGGCGACTCCCAAAGGGGTCCTGACCCCCACTTTGAGAAACGCTGCTCTAGGTTCTTTTGAGCACTAACGATGTGAAGTAAACCCCTGCTAACTGGGCAAGAGACACTCTTTCAAGTGGGTGTTCCTCTTTTATTTAGCAGGGGAAGTAACTGGCCCTACACACCCCAGCAATGTCTGCTCTAATGGCTTCTGCTGGTGTTCTTTTTGCATTTTAGATTGTGAGCCCTTTTGGGACAGGCACCCATTATCTATTAATTAGCTATTAATTTTTTCATTTTATTGTAAACCGCTTTGTGAACTTTTCAGTTGAAAAGTGGTATATAAATACTGTAGATAGATAGATAAAATGGTGATAACATGAATTGCCTTGTGATTCAATGCCACTGATCATCTTTATTAACTTATGAAGAGTTGGACAAGGAAAGTGTAGTGATGACTTCTGCCGTGTACATGTAGTCAACACTTGACCTATTGGTACTTCTGTTTGTAGAAAATCGGAAACACGGGATTCTATGAATGAAAGATCATAAGGCAGTTGTCAGATACCTTGGCTTTCCTTTCCCCCACTTTTCGTCATGGACCAAGATTACGAGAGGCGTCTCCTGCGTCAGATCAACATCCAGAATGAAAATATGATGCCTTGCGTAAGTCTTGTTTCATTTTACAGCATATAAGTGTACACTTCAAGTCCCATGTCACTTTATTAAGTATAAAGGAGAAGTGGTCTTGGATAACATCTTGATGTGACATTACTCTGGATAACATTTGAACTGTTCTTCCTGTTTATCAGGAGTTTTGGGAATATCAGAAAAACATGGTGGAAGTTTATCCTTATTTAGTAGCTTCCCAGTTTTTATTCAGCAGCAAGTTGTCACTCCCTCAAATCATTAAAAAATTGTCTCTGAGGAGCTCTGAATCTCTTAGAGTGGGAAAGGAGACTACAGCCATTTTGCTGTTGCTACCATTGATCAGTACAGACTCAAAACCATTGATCTATCGCAGTTCACTATAGATTTACTTGTGGATCCATCACTCTGCTCCCTTCCTCTGCTATATAACCATAGTAGATGCCATAGTATTAGTAGTATGAGAAAGCATGCAGAATAAGAGGAATTGAGTATATTTTGGAAGAATAGAACACATATCTTTACAGTGTTGATTTTTATTTAATGGAGGGGACCCCACCCCAATTAAACTCAGCATAGCATATTTTCCAGTGACTGTTTGCTGTTGCCCTTTTACGACGAGAAATTGTCAATCTTTTTCATCCTAAGGGCCACTGACAGGGCACTGAAATTGTCAACACAATCTTTTTTTATAATTGACAAGGCACACTGCAGTAATGGCAGTGGCTTGTATCCTGCAGTGGCCCTACTAACAAATGATCTTTTCCAAACTTTTGTTGAAAAATGGTGTATAAATATTCTAAGAGCTTTCTTGAGATTGTGTAGTCCAGCTGCTCTTTTTATAGTGGGGAAAAACACAAGCTCCATGGTCTGTCAGGCCAATGTGAGATTACCACATTCTTTTCTTACCTTTTTGTTTTCTAATCTTGCAGGTAACAGACATGAGGCGAACTCTGACACCTTCCAACTCCCCAGTTTCTTCCCCTAGCAAACATGGCGACAGGTTTATTCCTTCTAGAGCTGGGGCAAATTGGAGCATCAGCTTCCACAGAATAAACGTAAGAAAAGCCTTTTTGAGTCAGTACTTGGTGAGGAGGAATGACTGGCTTCAGCCAGCTTTTGGGGGGGGGGGGGAACCACTTCATTGCAAGGTCAGTAGCAGTGGTGACCTGGCTGTTCACTATTCTCAGTAGCTCTTCCTTGTATTTTCCACTGTATTTCTTTTCTTGTATATTTAAAGAACTGAAACTATGCATTTTTACTGTTTTGCACTGAAGTATTAGATGTGACCTGATAAGTGATTGATCACTTTTCACAATATTTTTCAGCTTTTCAGTGCCAGTTTTCAACCACTGATCCATATCTGATATTAAACAAATTGCTGACCAAAAAACTACCAGTTTCTGGGACTTCCACAGCCAGCTTTCTTTTTGTCTTACCAGCTCTGCAGCAGGCCGTCAGTCTTTGAAAGACTATGGTATCGTGCTCGGTGCCGCATATGCTGCATGTGAAGCACGAAAGCCTGGGTTAGATTGTTATGGAGGATAGGCTGTTACCCAAGCAGCAAATCCCCCCTCTCCACGCCACTGAATTAGTCCAATGGAACGGCAGAGCCGATATGATTGGATCCAGCTGCGTTGCGGAGTTGGGCTAAGGACAGGAGCTCACCCTGTCTTGTGGGGCTGACCCAGGTCTCGAACCCTGGCGTGCTGGTTAACAGGCACAGTGTCTTAACCACTTGTGCCACCCACAGCCTGCTCTGTAAGGCATTGTTATATAGAACTTTTTCTGCCATAATTCATTTTTTGAGTACACCTGAAGGTCCAGTAGGTACCCAGGGATACAAGTTCCACGGATTGGCCATCACTAACTTAAGCCACTGCCATTCCTTGAATACCAATGAAAGGCACTTCAAGGTCACAGATCTGAAGCCCTGTGATGAGCCTCTTTGTTGAGCTAGGCTGGTGTTGGTCTGTTTGATTATTTAAGAACCTCTCATGTGTTGTCTTTAGAGGTCAACCTTAAAAACTTGGGAAATAAATTGTAATGGACAAAAACAGAGTTCACATGACTCTTGTCTTGGCTTTTGAGCAGTACAAGTGAAGGGAAATGGGGGATTTTCTGACACCCGCAGAAGCCATGTGTCTTCACACGTGATCTCTGTGAGCATCAATAAGTTCTCCAGAAATGATCAGAGTAGAGCTCAAGTCTCCTTTGGAGGATTTAAGAGGTCACAAACCCTGGTTTGCTTATCCATTGTTTTCAGTATTCCCAGGGGTCCAAGAATGGATCCCATGTGGATGTCGAGGCTCACCAATAGTTTAATTGTACTTGTATTAGTAAATTGCTTTTGAGTAACTGATGCTCAAAATGTGGGCTATAAATAACAAACTACTTCTCTCCATTTGCCACTCTTTCCTTTAGTATGCCTCAGGGCAGTGTTACAGACTTAGGGCATAATGAAGCATATACTCTTATGTCATGAGTCTATGGTGTTCCCAGAATCCTCTGGCAGGGATGTGTGTTAGTGTAGAGGGAGGAAATTTGTAGTAGCTGAGTTTATTCTGATATTGGGGATATTGTATCTGGTATACATCTCTTTTCCCCTTTTAGGAAAATGAGAAATCTCCGAGTCAAAACAGGAAAGCAAAAGACGCCACCTCAGACAATGGCAAAGGTAAACATTATTCCCCTCCCTCATCCCTTGTTCATGAATCTATGCAGTGCATCCAGTATTACACCAGGGCTTCTCTTGGAAGGATCTAATGCCAGAACAATTTGTTCTGTAGTTGTTCTCTATCCCCCATCTTGGGGCTGGGGGATAGAGAATCTATATTTTTCAGCTGGAGGGAGCAACACCTCTTTAATACCATATAGTTAGTACTTGCTAAGAGCTTTACTGACGTCTCTCCAGGCTTCAAAGTCTCCCCGGGCTTTCTTTTCTGTATAGACGGCCTTGCTTATTCAGCCTTGCTAAAGAATGAACTCCTGGGAGCTGGGATTGAGAAGGTGCAAGATCCCCAGACTGAGGACAGGCGACTGCAGCCCTCTACACCTGAAAAGAAGAGCTTATTCACGGTAGGATAGATAAATATGAAGGAATGTATCTTGGGCCAGGGCTTAGGCAGTATGATGTATTACCTGTCTTACTGGTATACTGTGGCCACGATCTCCCTTTCAGTCCTCACTGGAAGGAAGGCCATGACAGCAGCATGGAGGGTGACCATGTGCCAACTAGAGATATATGTCTACCAAATGCCTGAGCTTTACTACACAAAACTAGATGTAAAGGAGTGGCACAGGGAACAGAATCAATTGCCTGCTGCATGCCATGTACCGTGCATTCTGGCCACACAAGTATGGCAGAATACTGGCCATACAGAATTGCAATTTTTAGAGATTGATCTGGGATTTGGATTGGTTTTCTACCCACCCCTTCAGTAGAGGAGCAGTGCTTATTCTTGAATTTGCAGATTAGCAGAAGGGGAGAGGCGAGATCCTTAATTGCTGGCTGCCCATTTGGGATTATTCTATACAAAACTCCTCTTCTGTGTTGTCATGCAGTACTCCCTCACCACGAAACGTTCCAGTCCAGATGACGGCAATGAGGTCTCTCCATATTCTCTCTCCCCTGTCAGCAACAAAAGGTTGGCTTAACATCCCCTCCCCTTACTGTGATATAGGGTGAAGGTTCCAGAGACTTTTTTATTGCCCCGGAATGTTTTAAGAACTGGAAGTGGTCTCGCCCTTCCAATTGTCAGCAGTGTAGAGAGGAGTCTGGAGCATTGGTGCTGTTTGTCTGATTACCTATTGCCTTGTCCTTCTCTGCACAGCTTTCACTGACCATAGGCTAGTTTTCACTGCTAGGGACTGTAGGTTCTAGATTTAAATACTTCCTCATACTAAACAGAACTTCTGCAAATCAAAAAGTTGCAGAGTTGGATGAAAGAAACTGTCTTAGCATTCAAAAAATACTGTGAAAACACCCCTGTATCTTGATAGTTCCTAAACTGGTTGATGACAACCTACCATCCAGGAAAATACTCCTCCAGGGTGTACCCCAGGGTACAGGGGGACAGTAATAGTGTTATCCCCAGAATCACGCTATTGCTAGGGCAAGAAGGGAGGTGGTTTCTACTCAAAATAGCAAGTGCTGCTATCTTGGGGGTTCAGGGAAGCTCCATGGATGACTCTGCAGACCTACCCAAGCCTGTAAATTGTGATCATAAACCATTGTAATCATAAACCAAGTTTGTGATTCTAGTTTGTGTTTGCTACTGTGAGTAGAAACATCTCTCTGGCGAGATGATTAGTGATCCTAGGGGTTGTGTTGTTGCCATCCATTTGCCCCTGCAAAGACTGTGGTCTTAGAGCACAATCCTAACCATGTCTACTCAAAAGTAAACCCCATTGTGTTCAGTGGGTCTTAATCCCAGGAAAGTGTCTTTAGCATTGCAGCCTTAGCCTCAGTAGGACTTTGGGAACAGTTGCTCTGTGTGATATTTATATGTAGTCAGCAAGTTTTATGTGTGAAAGGAAACAAATTCTCAGTCACAAGTTCATTATTTCTTATGAACTGTGGCTTATAAAATCAACCTTCTGGGTACGTTAACGATCCAGGTTATTGCATTGGGGCCTGATCAAACCATAGTTTAACACTGCATTTGAATGAGTTCCTGAGTTTAAGTTGTATACACTTTAGTGCTTATATTTTAAGCATTAAAGATAATTTCATTTCCTTTGTTCTAGAGGGTAGTAAAATGTGTCTTGTACATTTATGGATAAAAGTAATTTTGTTTATGTTTATAGCCAGAAGTTGCTACGATCCCCTCGAAAACCAACAAGGAAGATTTCCAAGATTCCATTCAAAGTTCTAGATGCTCCTGAACTGCAGGATGACTTCTACTTGAACCTGGTTGACTGGTCATCCCTCAATGTTCTTAGCGTAGGCCTTGGAACATGCGTTTACCTCTGGAGTGCCTGTACTAGCCAGGTGCGGTGATAAAAAACTGCATGACTTGCAGTGCAAATCTAAGACAAAGCAGGTTTACTAGAGTCATATTTAATTCAGTGGTGTTTACTTAAGAGTAAGCATGACTAAGATTGCAGTGTTTGTCACTCTCTCTTACAGACTTGGTTTAAGTCAGTTGTGTGAAATGTTAGCCCAAGGTGCATGTGCACACTCTCACACTCACTCTCCCTCCACTGTCTCACATTCATACTCTCTCACATTCACACTCTCTCTCACTCACAGCAAAGTTGAGTATCTGGTAGTAGGAATTTGAGAGATGTTGTTAGTGTAAATGGCTTGGAAAACTTTTGAGTTGAAACTATCATTTTTCCTTATATTCATGGGTGTCTTTTGTTGGCTTCTGCTTCTGTTTTCCCTTTTCAAGGTGACCCGATTGTGTGACCTGTCTGTGGAAGGCGATTCAGTAACGTCCGTGGGGTGGTCAGAGCGGGTCAGTATATAGCTGTTGAAGCTGGGGGGAAAGAGTCTTGGGGCAAGAGCCCAAAAAGCTGAGCCAGTTTCTTGTAATGGTAATCTCAGTTGTGCATGTTCTAAGTGCAGAAAATATGATGCTGGCCAGTAAAGTTAAGCATGTTGTATTTAGGTTTATTTCAAATTTAGATTTTAAAAAATTCAATCTTAATGTTTTAGTTTTATTTTAAAAGTGACAAGACACTGTTTGCTTTATTGATTTTGGGTGACTTTTATATGTGTGTTGTGGTTTTATTTGGTAAACCATAAATAAAAAGCATGTAAATGTGTTCCAATAACACTGAATCTTATAAATGGCAAATGTTTTGCTTACGTTGGGGGGGCGGGGTGTAGACATAAGTAGTTTTATTTTTCAGAATTGTTCCACATCCTAAGTGGAGGAGTGTGTGTTTGTGTATGTATGGGGAGGGGAAGAGATTTTATAGAGATTCCACCTCTGTTTCTGCAAGTGATCTAGGTAAGCTGTTGGATGAGCTCTGCTTTATAGCTACTTTTTTATTCAGGGCAACCTGGTGGCGGTTGGGACCCACAAGGGGTTCGTACAGATCTGGGATGCTGCAGCTGGAAAGAAGCTCTCTATGCTGGAAGGTCACACTGCCAGAGTGGGTAAGGAAAACAGAGCAAGGCAAAAGTGCCTTTCTTCCTTGCAGAATTTGAAAGATGTGTAGACAGTTAATGTAAATAGTGGACCTAAGCAGTTTGGGACTTGGGTACTCCATGGACTGCACTGACAACTGCATTTTATTTTATTGTAAATGGAAGGTATCTTTTAAAGCCCTCTGAATTCTTTCCTCAGTCAAAACAGGCATAATCAATAGTTGCAGACATTTTGCTGCTCAACAGCTTTCCTCTGAGCAGCTGGTATATTTGGGAACATGTCCTTGGTCTAGCATTCAGCCAATGATATCAAAGGGAGGTAAAGTCTCTGCAAGTAACAGCCACCTCTCCTAGTCATTGGAGGACCAGTGATGCAGAGTATCTTTTTCTTGTTTATCTCAACCTTCCAGGTGCTCTAGCCTGGAATGCAGATCAGCTTTCTTCTGGCAGCCGAGACAGGATGATTCTCCAGCGAGACATCCGGACCCCTCCCATGCAAACTGAACGGCGCCTCCAAGGCCACCGGCAAGAGGTGTGTGGGCTGAAATGGTCAACGGATCACCAGCTCCTAGCATCTGGTGGCAATGACAACAAGGTATGATGCCTAAAGTGTATATATATGTAATGTAGCCTTCAGAATAGTTTGAGAGAAGCCAAATGGCTTACACTGGTTCATCGAATCTCAGCTAGGCAAAGCTTTTTGGATCTGTTTGTCTATAGATATTGGGAGAAGCAGCAGAGAAAGGCACAGTACTTTGGGTCTGTTCAGCCACTTCTAAGGCCAATTTTTTAGCATTGTTAGCTTTAGAGAACACTTGACAATTAGATGGTATTGCTGTTTCATTTTAAAGATATTTAAAAGGACATTTTACAACATGTTTCCCTCTCTACTTTCTTTCCAGCTTCTTGTCTGGAATCACTCCAGTCTTAGCCCCGTCCAACAGTACACTGAACACCTTGCAGCTGTCAAAGCCATTGCCTGGTCCCCCCACCAGCACGGGCTGCTGGCTTCAGGGGGTGGGACAGCAGACCGTTGCATCCGCTTCTGGAACACATTAACTGGGCAGCCTTTACAGTGTATTGACACGGGCTCACAAGTCTGCAACCTCGCTTGGTCCAAGCATGCCAATGAACTAGTAAGGACCTCTTCATGGGAGGTGGTGGGGCAGTTGATTATGGGACAGTAGATGTGTCCTTTGGGCGGGGGGGGGGGGGGGGGACTGCAGTAGATGTGTCCTTTGGGCGGGGGGGACACCCACTTAGGTGTGAATCTTGCTGGGTAGTTTTGGCCCATGCACTTTCTTTACAGGGTAGTTTTGGCCCATTCACTTTCTCCACTTTGCCGACCTTAAATTAGAGGATAAAATGGGATATTTGTGAACCATGTTCATTGCCCTTTAGAAGGATTGGGATAAAAATACACAAAAGAAATGTATTTAAGTGGAATAAGTATATATAAGTAGAACCCATAGAGATATGGGTTCCATTCCTTGCTGCAGTCTATTCTCCTGCTAGTATTTTATACTAGTGGAATTTGTGGTCCCTGAACATGACTGAAAATCAGTGGGCACAGGCGGGAGGCACCAGCGGGCACTGGGCATCCCAACTGGGCATTGGGTACCCCTGCCAGGCACCACTGTGCAGTGGGCAACAGGTATCTGCAGGCACCACTTGTCATCACTACTGAATACCAGGCATCCTTACTGGGCACCACTGGGCATTGGACACCAGTTCTGAAAATACCACCATCTCAAACCCTAGGAAGTTTCTTTCCAGACTATGTAGGCGATACTGAGCTTATTGATTGAGTTGGGAAAAGCCTTCAAATATCCTGGCCCTGCACTGCCAAAAGTCAGTCCCCCTCTTCTCTCATTTTTTATGATAGTGACCTGAAAGAATTTCCCTCCACAGGTGAGCACACATGGATACTCACAGAACCAGATTCTTGTCTGGAAATACCCATCCTTGACACAGGTGGCAAAGCTAACTGGGCATTCGTACAGAGTCCTCTACTTGGTAAGCTTTTGTTCCCCTCTCTGTGACCTGCGTTGCGTTTGCTTGTGACAATGACAGATTCTCTTCCCTCCCCCTCGATCAACCTATGAAGGTTAATTTGCAGGTGAGAGGAGCTTTTTGGAGGATTGCACCTGTTGCTTAATCCACCTGACTACATGCCATGGCTGATATTTGCCCCTTTTTCTGAAAAGGCTTTTGGGGACCAATGAATTCTAGTCTCTTCTCTTTCCTACCCTATTTGCATATGACAACTTCCAAGAAATGCACTCGGCTAGTTTGACAATCTTTTGCCGCAGGCAATGTCACCCGATGGAGAGGCCATTGTCACAGGTGCTGGGGATGAGACATTGAGGTTTTGGAACGTCTTCAGCAAAACCCGCTCCACCAAGGTAAAAACAGCTATGTTTAGGGGCTGAACTGCATGCAAGAGTCCAACAGTGTGGCTTCTGAAAATGGCAAGTGTACTGTGAGGAATGTTGTGGAAGGGCTTCTGGAAAGCTCTTCCTTCTCCTTCTGGGGATAGGTCATTCTTTGTTGCGCACTGTTTACCTTGGGCAGTAGATGTTCCTTTAGGTGTCTATGATTAATTACTCCAGTGGAGAAGTCTGCTCCTCAGCAGGAGCGCTCCCCACTGAAGGACGCATGATTGGTTTTTTTAAAATAAAGGTTGTAAAAATTGCCATTTTTCCTTGATTAGCTATAAATCATGATGAAAATTGCCTCCATCCAATAAAGAGAAATTGTTCCATTAGTCTATGCAACCCTGGTAATACTGTATTTAGGAGATAGGTGGTGGAAACAATGTGGGTCTTAATCATTCCTTTTTTTTAAATCTTAGGAGTCTGTTTCTGTCCTTAACCTCTTCACCAGGATACGGTAAAGCTCACCAAGAGACTGTTGGGGCTTGGGGGATGAAAACCACTAACTGACGTGCATGGAACTGGGGGTATCGTCTTATGGGGGGGATGGGAAGGGGAGAATGATGTGTCAACCTTTTGGAGGGCCTCGCAAATCCTTATTAAATACCTGGAGTATGACTGCTAATGAATGCTAATTTAGGGAAGGGGCAATGGGACAGAAAGCTGCCAAATGTTCTATACTCGTCCCTGTGCTCTTCCTTCACTGGGGGGAGGAGGGGGCGGATGCAAGCACGAACGGGCTTTAAAGAGAAAAAATTTTTAATATTATATATTGAGGGGTGTGTATGTGTGTGTAAAACTGTGAGAGTGACTCTGCATGCTTGGGACCATTAAAGAAGGAATGATATTGTCTTAGTCCTTGGGGAAGAGGTCTTCATTTATTGTTACCCATATTTGTAGAGAATAAGCCAGATCCAATGGAAATATTGCAACTGTGGGAAAGCAAAGAACAGACTTAGAACAAAGGTGGGACGCTGTTGGGAGTTAACATTCCTCAGGTAGGAATTCTTTCTCCTGTCTGGTATGTGAAGGTTTGTTCTTTCTAAATATGAGAGTAGGTTTACTAGAGAACTGACAATTAGGTACCTGGTGAATTCAGTTGTAATTGTAACACTGAAAGGAAAAAAAGGAAAGGAAAAAAACAAGTATTTACACTTCAGCTTTTGGGGGGGAGTATTGAAGAGGTGGCACCTGGAATGACAATGCTTCATCTGCTGAAAATAAAAGATCTGATTTTGATGAAACTTGCTTACAGGTAAACAATTATAGAAGACCAGAAAAAGAAAGCTAATTGTACTGAGTATTCAAGGTTTGTCTTGATCTTGGCTAAAAGTTTGAAGGGAAAGGTATGGACTTGCTGTTCAGATGTCTCAGAAATAAATTGGGGAGGTGGGGAAGAGAGAACCTGTAGCATCCAAGGACTAGTTTGGCCATTAAGCATGTGAACCTCAGTTTCAAACCCCTTTTCTCCTGCCTTAGTCCTGGGACTGAAGTTTCCTTTCTCACTTCCTGGCTTGTGCAAAGTATAATGGGAAACTGACTTCAGATTTTGGACCCAGTTCTGGTTTGGAAGTGAGCTATGAAGTTAAGCAGGAAGTTGGGAAGGACATCTGGGTGCAATAAGGAAGCATGTAGCCCTGAAACCTGGACCAGATGGCCACCTGTGGTTTGGACATTACGAACTGTATATGGAAAATGTTTGCAGAAGGGCTTCTTCTGTTGTCTGAAACTTAAATGAGAATCATAAGGCCTTTTAATTTAAATCCAAAGTGGATAGCTTTGTTTCCCTCCCTGGAAGTGTTCTTTTGAGCTCTTTGTGGAGGCTGCTGTGTGCGTACGTTTGGCCCAAAGCACTTGTGTTCTGTCTGTTGCTTTTGAAGTTCGCACTTCAGCAGCTCATCACAATTTTGCCAATGGTTGCCTGGCTGTACTCTTTCTTTGGTGGGAGGGCCTTGCCTTCTCTTGCTGCCTCTTTGCTCTTGTGATATGTTTTGGGGGAAGCCAACATTGTGTGTGTGTGTGTATGTGTGAATGCAGGAGTAATCCTTTGTCCTGTAGTGTGGCCAGTCCAATAAGCCAGCAGGACCCAAAAACCACACATGGTGCTGGAGGAAATCATTTGCAGTAGAAAGAGTGTGCTGGTGGGGAAGAGGCTGTACTCAAGAGTATGCAAAGATAGGACCAGCACTTGATGCAAAGGAGAGTCCACTGAATTTTCTTCAAACCCACATCTCATCGAAGTTCTGCATCTTATCAGCTTCTGATCTGCAAGGTCAAAAGTAGCAACTTCTCAAGTCTGTGTTCCCTCAGAAGAAATTTGGACCTCCTGTCCCAATTGTCATCAGTGGGTCCATTGCCCTCAGTGGAAAACTGATAAAGAGGAGACTGGCCGACCATTCTGTGTGTCCGTATTTCTATCTTCATATGGATGGCAGTTTCTAAGAGGTGATATTCTCACAGCATGTTGGCGAACTTTTGTAAAACTGGCAAGAGTGGTGGAGCAAGAGGGTGGTGGGGATGTTTTCAATAATGTGTATCTTTCCAGCCAGAGCTTGAACTCTTAAGTATATATGGGATTGGGTGTCTTTTTCTTTGATATTTTATTACATGTGTTGTGCAAGGCCAGTGGAGATGCAAAATCTTGTAATTTGATATGTAAAAGATTAATGTATCTGGCATTAAAAAAACATGTAAGTTTCAGATTTATTTTGCAGCTGTGTGGTGTGTTTAGTCAGGGGAAATGCTTCCATTTTCTCTTCCATCATTTTTGCTGGGTGTTAAAAATGAAGCTCTCGAAGTACATTCTCAGCCGTGTTTCCCCCCGCCCCGAGTCAGGAAACTTGAGTACTGAACTGACCTGGTGGCCTGTACTCCTTGTGCCATGTTTGACCAGAACACAAAACAAGTCCAAAATACTATACTGTATATGGTTGTGCAGAAGAGAGTGACCAAAATTGGTGGGACCAATTGGTCATTGGGTGGGGGCATCTCCATACCTGAGACAGAAGCATAATTTGATAAATAAAAAAATTATCTAAATTATGGGGCAGATAGAGGAAAAGTCTTTCTCTCATACACTACTAAAACAAAGAGGGTATGCTAGAACCGAGTGGCAGAAGCGTTGGAAGAACCAAAAGGAGTAGTTAATCTGTGGAACTCCATTGTTTCGCATGTACAGAAACAAGTAGGGACAGATGTCTGCAACTGCAGACTGCAATGTGGTTCACATCTTCATCTTGCAACCACTGTACCATATCAAATCTTTATCTGTAAGGGAAGTACCTGTATAGCTCCAAATCTCAGGACTGATTTTGCACCAGGGGCATTTGAAATAAATACCTTTTGAGCCTGCAGTATCTTGGGTGATTGAGGATCCAATCTTATCCAATTTCCTCGCACTGGTGTAGTCAAGCCTACTGGGGTATGGAAAAGCAGAGATGGAGGCCTTTTCAAGGTAAGGGAATATTTGCTCCCTTGCTTCCAAGTTGCATTGCAGCTGCATCAGCACTAGAACATTAGAATTGGAACATGAATACTCTCCAGACAGCCCTTTTACATCTGGAATATATTTAGATTGGTTCTTCCCACCCCAAATAAATATTTCCTGCTTCCACTTGGCTTCAGTGTCCTTGGTGTAGCCTGCAAAGCCAAGCCCCAACTTTCAAAGGACCAAAGATTCTCCACAATCCAGTTGAGAACATACATTTGCACTCTTAGCTTCAATCCCTGGTATATCCAGTTTAATGGCTTCAGGTCACAGGACTGGGAGGTACCCTCGCCTGATACCATGAAGAGATAATATCAGATGATACAAGAGGAGGAGTGGGAGACCTCATGTTTCAGTGATGTAGCACATATAATGTGAGTTATAGACTCATAGCCAGCAGTGGGCTTCAGAGGGTTCTCACAGGTTCTACAAAAACCTTTGCTAATGAGCGCCTGGTTCTGAGAACCAGTTACTAATGGGACATAGAACCTCTTGTTAATTTATTTGTATCCCACCACTGCTCGTAGCACATGACTCACAGAAACGAGAGAAATCCTCTCATTGAGATTGAAGGAGCTCTGATGGTTTTTAAAAATTTTCTCCCACACCTTACAAAGTTGAGCTCCTCAAAAGCTTTTGGTAAAATGAAAGAGTACTTATGCTGAAAATCATATTGGCTGAAGCAATCAATGTTCATTGTAATCCCTTTCTTCCTACCTTCTCTTTCTATGGCTTTCAAATGGGTTTGGAAACCCTTCTCCCACCCCATCCACAAACCTTTGGGAAGCAGGAGGATTCCCCCTAAGCCGCTGCAATGGCTCCCAGCATCTCCATTCAGTGGGGCTGCCTGCCATGTTGCTAGGGAGATGGTTGCCGAGAAGTGTGCATAGCAAACAATTGTAAGCCTCACTTTACCTTTTACTAGCAGAGAAAAACTTCAGTAGTGGGTTGAATGGAGGGCAGCCCAGCTTGATCATGGATTCCCGGAGTGTGACCTATCGAGATTTGGTGTTGGATCGACCATATGTGCCCCAGGCTGGTGTTGTGGAGACTTATTTTCCCACTCCGCTATACAGGTGAGTGTCTTCTTTCAAAAAACGAAATATTTCAACTTGTTCTTACCGGATATTTTGCATGTCCAAAAATATAATTAAAAGATGAATGTTTTGAATAGAATGTCTATCCTGAAAGGCTAATACAAACACAATGATTCTACTAGTCAAGATCAACACAATTCAAGAATAATGGTCAACTTGGGAATCCTCCCTTTTTTTAAAATTCGACCCTCACTTTCTCCCTTAAAGGTTTCATGGCAGCTATACATTATTGATGAAATGCACAATTAATTAGAAGGAAAAAATGGCAGCAGCAGAACCATTAAGCCAAGCAAAATCAGACTACCTCCTTAGTCTCTGGAACACCAGCAAGGATGAGTTATACCACTGAGAAGATCCACTTGTGTATCATCTCCTATGGAACCTCTTCCACTATGGACAGTGGGACATCTATAACACATTCCCTCCCAGATCTTAGATACACAAGATCTTAGATCTTAGATGGGTGGATAAAAAGGAGATCAGTCTTCAGCTGATTTGCCCCTGAAGATCTTCAAGGGCATCCCCACCTAGAATGTACTGCAATCCTCCAGCCGTAGTAAGATACAGTCTACAGTACATCCATTTAACATTTTGCAGTTCTGTGGGGATGAGGATTGGTTTCAGGTTGTACGGTGTGACCTTAATTTTTAAAAAAATTCACAAATTCTTGCAAAGTAGTTCTAAAGTAATTTAAAAAATACAACGCACTGGGCTAGGTATGGTAAATTTTGTTCTGATTTCTTTCCAGTCTGGGCTTCAGGGGGTTCTCACCGGTTCTATAGAACCCCTTGCTAATGAGCACCTGGTTCTGAGAACCAGTTACTAATGGGACATAACCTGTTGTTAATTTAGCTTATTAGGACATAGAACCTGTTGTTAATTTATTTGAAAACCATCACTGGTCCTGACCAGTATCTCCAAGCACCTAATTCATGTTAAGTGCTCTGTAAATGGTTTTCGTTACTTCATTTGAGCAGTTGCTAGGATCATTTTTGCTGCTGTTGCTTTCTATTTATTATGTTATAAAAACACTCCTCGAGGTTTTCTCTCATTTTCATCCTTGACTTAAACTTCTTGGTTCTTTCCGAGGGTGACCATATGTCCCCTTTTCCCAGGACATCTTCATTGTTCTTCTCTCCCTTGTGAGCAGGTAGCATTTAGCCCTCTTGGAAATAATAAATTACAAGAGGTGTGTAAATTACCATACATATTAAAGTTTTAAATTTAATAATAAAATTTAGTGTTTAACCACTTGAAAGCAATATTTAGAAGTGTTTTTAGCTTTTATTTTGTCATGTCCTTCATTTTTCCTGGGTGTTCTACATTTTGGGTCTTCTTTTGTAGTTATGACATCTGGTCACGCTTTTCTTTCCCCCTTTCAATAGGGTGCATTATTATGATAGGCAAATTAAATTAACACATAACCCTTAGAATACCAACCGGGTCCATTAGACCCGGTATGCAAATGTATGCAAATTAGGCTATTTTTAGATGGTATTCTAAGGGTTTTAATAGAGATACTTAATTATGAACACAAAACTATCTGGGAACTGCTAGTCAGTCCACTGTGTAAGATTTAAATTTGTTCTGGCCTGCTATAATCCCCTACTATATACTGATTCCTGAGTTTTCTAGCCATTCAAAAAACTGATTTATAAAGCCTGATGTTTTGCCACATTCTTTTGATGGCATTTTCAAAGGCAAAAAAGAGGTTAGAAGCCACCAGACATACATACAGGAAAACAAAAAGTTTTTTAATTTCATGTTTCCCCCTTTTTTGAGAGCTCAGGGGTGGTTTCTGGTTTTTCCCCATTTTTATCCACACAATTCCTTTGTAATAGTGGGTTAGTGGAGACAATTAGCATCAGACTAAATAGAAATGTGAACCTGTATTTCCCTGCTCTTAGGCTGATGTGTTCCCTTATGTAGTCTGCCGCACTGACCATTGGTGCTTCTCCTTTTCAGTGATGAATATCTGACATTGAGAGGTCAACAAAATGCTCCCATCATAAAGCAGGCTGTTCGCTGGAAGTGTACCCCCATGGGACGGGATGCTATCTCGTCTCTCTGGTACACAGGACTAACCAACACAGCGCCTGAAGCATGGTATACAATTGATAAGAGTGGTGGCCGAGAACCACCATACCTCCGCTGGCTGAAGTCCCATTCCAAACGGGAAAGATCTCTTCCTCCTGGTAAAGCTTTACATAATGCATCTGAGCTTTGGGGCTACCCTTCTACCTTTTCTATGTACTCTTCTCATACCCCACAACCCAGATGCCAGCCATCCCTACTGTATATAAATTGTTTCCCGTGGCCCCAAACCTCTAAAATGATGTGCATTCTGCTAGCAAAAGTGATTTTAGGATACAGTGGTGCCTCACATAAAGAGCTTAATTCATTCCGGAGGCCTGCTCTTTAAGTGAAATGCTCTTTAAGTGAAGCAGATTTTTCCATAGGAAATAATGGAAACTCAGATGATTGGTTCCACAACCCGAAAAATATTCATATAAAAATATTAACTGGATGTAAAAATGATGACAAAATACTGGAATTGAATTCAAAACATGCATTCAGTGTGCATGATCCTATGAAGTCTACTTAGGCTGTGATCCTAAAGACACTTTTCTGGGCGTAAGCCCCATTTACCACAATGGGGCTTACTTCTGAGTAGGCATAGTTAGGAGACTGCAAAGACACTTTCCTGGGAGGCTTACCTGGGCTGCTGCTGGAGGTTCAAGGTGATCAGTGGGGGCACTGGGGGGCAGTTAGGGGCAGCTGCCTCTGGCACCCCCAGGCAACTGTCCCCAAGTTGGCAGCAGTTAGAGGCAGCAGCGCTGGCCAGCAGCCCTTTTAAAGAGCCTTCATGCGGAGTGTCAGGGCTGCATAGATATTGGGAAGCAACAATGGAAGAGGTTATTCCCTTCTGGAGCCTTCTAGCATCCTGGATATATTGTATTGATCAGTTTAGGTTTTGAAACCAATTGTTGGGTTAGATTGATCCTTGGAATCATCTGGAAAGGGTGTTATGTTTCCTCAAGAGAGATAAATTCAGAAATGCAGATGCAATAAACAATGCTAAGGATCTAAGATCTAAGATTTTTCCAAGGGTATTATTGGCTTTTTTGGCAGAGATTTTCAGTGTTGGCTCATGCTCATTTTGTACCCCTTTTCTCTCAGCCTATGCTCAGCGTTTGAGAGACAGTAGCTGGTATGATCCCATTGTCCCTGCACAATACATGGACCCAAAGACTCGTTGGGGTTCCTTTCTGTGGAAGGAGAAGTACATTCCAGGAAAGGAATATGGTAAGTGTAGTAGTACTCTGGAAGGGGAACAAAGAAGGGAATTTCTTGAGGGATGTTAAATGTTGGTGAAAATATGGTTGGCAATCACAGAAAGTATGGTTGGCAAAGTGCAACCTTCACCTGTTTCTATAGAAAAGGAACAGAATGGAGAAAATCAATTCATGCATGTGGATGAATTGATTTTCTCCATTCTGTTCCTTTTTTATAGTGTTGGAATTTTACTCCACATCATTCCTCTCCTTTCTGAAGTCTGGTGTAATTGGGGATTTATAGTTCTGGAATTGGAATATGTGTGATTTGGATGCAGCTTTCAGCCAAACTGCATCCTCTGCATACAACTAATTATAAAGCTTATTATAAAAATTCCTGAAGATCATGGGAAGCCCTGATCCTGGCTACAGATTTGTGTTACCTCTGATTTCCTTCTTCCTTCAGTTGTGAACCGCAATCGCTGTGCTGAAGAGCTCAAGGGAAAGCCTGGCTATGTCCCCTACCTCTCTTTCCACACACCACTCTACACTGCCAAAGACTACCGCACCTGGAGGATGTTCGGCCACCAGCCCTCGACCAACAACCAACAGTAAAACCTCTTCTTGCTGGCAGGTGTGATGTGAGATTCCTCCTTGGCAACAGAGTGAGACAGCTCAGGTGGAACCATCTCTGCATGCATGTTCCTTATAGTACCATTGCCAGTGGTGGGCTTCAGGGGGTTCTCACAGTACCTGGTTCTGAGAACCATTTACTAATGGGACTCAAATTTACTAATGGGATTCAAATTTATTTGAATCCCACCACTGCCCTTGGCCCAGTTTTGGCAGGACATATTTGTCTTCACTGCTTAAATATTATTTATATCCTACCACCTCTTACTGGGACAAGACTCTATGGCAGTGGTACTTGGGCATTTCAGCCCGGGACCTCCTATCAAACTTAAAAATCTGTCCAGGACCCCGTCAAACTTAGTAGGATGTGACATCACTGTGATGCCAGAGCTCTTCTATGTCTACTTGGAAGTAAATTGCATTGTGTTCAATGAGACTTACTCCCATGAAAGCCTAGTGCCAGATTCCAAGATGGCAGATCGCACCCTTAAGACCCCCCTGATCCAAGGTGGTGACACAACAAGGGGGTCACAACCCCCATTTTGAGAACTACTGATCTATGGAGACATTCAGGTTATACTGTTGATATTAAACTGCTCATATGCAGCAAGAGAACTCTTCCCATAGCTATGCACTAGGGTAGCTAAGGTGGGGTCGGGGGATGTAGCCATAGGGCTCTAAGTATCATGTCTTGAGGTGGTGTATAAAAGGATAACTTCTTGTCTTGCACCTTTCTTTGGGCACCTATGGATTGCCCACTTTTATTGTGTTTTCCCTATCCTTTTTATGGGGAGGGGGAAGACCCAAAAAGTGGTCAACTGCTCAGAGCAGCACACAGCCACTCCTAACACATAGTAACCTAGACGTAATTGGTGGTGACATCATCACCACATTTACTTCCCGGACAGGCATTTTCAGGTATGAATGTTGTGAGTTGCTGTCCCAGTGCTAGAGGGGTCATCTAAACCACAAGGCAAAAATTGGTACTGGTTTTGCAACCTGGGCATGCAGCTTCTGCAGTGTGGATAGTCCTGACTGCCAGCTAGGTTGGGCATTGTTGCTGTCTTGGATGCATTATTTGTCAGGGGCAGGCAACAGAATTTGGATTTACCAGTAGATCTCTGAGTGGCTTGTGGTAGATCCTGGGAATTGTTTCTCCTTTGTCTGGTTTCAGCAACTATCAGTTTCTTTATTCACTATGGTTAGGTTTCTGGAAAATCTCGTGGATACCAAATTAGTGGATACTAAATCACTGAGACTATGCAGAAAATAGGGTCATAGAATTCCATGGGACTCTAGGAACTTTATGAACCCAAAACTTCATTTGAAGTACAGGAGAGAGCTCAACTATATCTCCTGCTTCCTCCTGTGTGCTGGCTAGCCCTTGATTCTGAGAGGAAAGGACCATCACATGTCATAAGCCATGATGGAGGGGCATGCATGGGTGGGTGCATAGACAGATGAAGGGACGTGTGCACATGTGTGTGCAAAGACCATGATGGAGGGGCATACATGTAGGCAACCTCAAAATGCCAGAGGCGTGGAAGGGCACCTGGAAGCAAGTGACTTGTGTGCTCCCTGTGCCACTGTGAGATGCAGGAAGCTGGGAGCAATGGGCCTTTGGCCTGATCCAGCAGAGTATGTTGTTGTGATGCTTTGAAGATTGTAGCAATGGTGATTTCTCCAGGCTAGCTATCCGCTGACTTGTTGAAAGATACAGACCTAACAATGCAGCCTCTGAGATCAGCACCATTGGCAGTTGGATACAACAGCACAGTATTAGCAGATAACAAGAAGAGATAATAAGAGGCAGGTGGCAACTCTCTCTCACAAATGAGCAAGTGGCTAAGACACTGTGCCTGTTAACCAGCAGGCCAGGGTTCGAGACCCAGGTCGGCCCCACAAGACAGGGTGAGCTCCTGTCCTTAGCCCAGCTCTGCGACACCAGCTGGAGCCAATCGTATTGGTTCTGCCTTTCCATTGGACTAATTCAGTGGTGTAGAGAGGGGGGATTTGCTGCTTGGGTACCAGCCTATCCTCCATTACAATCCAACCCAGGCTTTCGTGCTTTGTATGCAGTGCAGAGCACGATACCATAGTCTTCCAAGACTGACGGAGGCCTGCTTTTAATGATGATGCATATGGGATCCCACCAGTGTTGGGATTCAAATAAATTAACAACAGGTTCTATGTCCTAATAACCTAAATTAACGACAGGTTCTATGTCCCATTAGTAACCTTCTCAGAACCAGGTGCTCATTAGCAAAGGGTTCTATAGAACCTGTGATAACCTCCTGAAGCCCACCACTGGATCCAATCATAAGATGCGGTGATCAGATTGTGGGAGATGCTGATGAGGGCCATGTTCTCCCCGTCTATTAAGATACACGGCTTTCTAAATAATGTTGATGATAATTCTGAAAACTTGGGAGGAAGATTTGGAGTGGACTTCTCTGTGGAAGGACTGGGCTCACTTCTGGTCATGAAACTTCACATTCCTAGATTTAGCGCATATGCACAGGTTTTGAGTCACGAGATTGGCAAGAGGCCTGTTTGCAGGGGCCTTAGGTTTCTTGAGGGAGACGTGTTACACTAAGAAAATGAACAAGAAACTACACTTTGAGAGGCCTTGACTGGAACTGTGTTGTTAAGGCAGAAGTGACAATGGTGATGAACTATTCCTACACTGTGCATGTCAGAACAAAGTTAATTTTGTGCATGTGCCCTCAAGTTAAGGAAGAGAGGTGATCTGCTCCAACCCACAACAGTAATGCTTGCAATTCATGGTGGTGTTTGTGTTCTATAATCCTACCCCTACAAGTATAACCACTGGTATTAGCCACAGCACTCAACTGCTTGCCAAAACTAGCTTTTTAAAAAATGAAGTTGATGCAAAATTCTAGTCCACAAGGTGGCAACAAGAGACCTGAAAGTACAGTCAGGGAGCAGAAGCAGGAATTTAAGCCCATCTGTATGCTTCCACTAAAGAGGTCTCCAAACTTTCAACTTCAGGGCTTCTGAAGTTCTTTAACAATTGTGTAGAAGAGGGAATTTCAGCAGGTGTAGCTTGTGATCCTTGAGATGAAAAGCTTTACCTGCTGAAATTTCCTCCTCTACACAATTGTTAAAAGTCCTCGAGCTCTGAAGATGAAAGTTTGGAGACCCCTGCAGAGATTATGCAAAACTGAACAAGTATCTTCAGACATTTATACAAAATGTCAGTTGTCAGACTTTTGTGGTTTCTTGATGAGGCTATTTTGGAAAGCAGAATCATGAAGCCAAGGAAGTTCTGTTGGAAATCTTCAGCATTGCCTTTTTGTCATCACCTGCAGGGTGATGCCAAAATCCTGGAACCGCCAGGCAAAACCTGAAGGCTTGGCAACCCTGCTTACTAATCAGCACTGACTTTCATTTGAAGAGGGCTTTCAGCCTCATCCAGTATGGCTCCAACAGATACACTGCCCCTGAGTGTATCTCTGGGTGTTAGGATATACACTGCCTTCTAACTACAGCAGTCAGTAATAGCACCGTGTTCACCCACCCCTGTGATAGTCCATAGCAGTAAAGCTAATGTACTGGCTGGCATGTTCTGGCTGGCATAGGCAGTGGCTGGCATGATTTCATCCTTTGTCACTACTTCTCAGACCACGTTGTGCTGCATTTAATAAAGGATTATGAGAGTTTGCAGTATAAATAGCTGGATTTTTAATCTACCCTAAAATTGCAGTTTACAACTTGATCTGCAAAAACGTATGAGGAAATCTAACCCCTTCCTTTATCTCTTATTTATTCTGAAGCCAACGTGACTTTGGTGAAAAATCTACAGATGTTTAGAGACACACTTAGACTGTCCTCCTACCTCATCCCTTAATCTCCTCCTTCCAGTGGCCAATTCAGTGCTGTCTAAGAATTCCCCCAGAGAGACTGTTGAAATTTCCAGTTTTCATTGCTTTTCCCCAGCTTCTTCCAGATAAATCAGTTTTAAACAGAGGCTCTGCTCTTTGGTCCTCGTAGCTGTTTTTCAATGAGGACTAAGGTGATGGCTTGAAATCTTTTGGGAGAATTCTCCAAACCAAAAGAAGATATATCACTTAAATACAAATGTGCAAGATTTTTTTTAAAAAAGGTAAGAAGAGGAGAAGTGTCCTTTTATCTCAGTGTGACCTTGCCAAAAAGGAGATAAAATGGCTTCAAGGCACAGTACAGGTTGCTAGATGCCATTGGGTATGTTTCTTCTTGGCCATTGAAGAACCCTTTCCCATCCTGTCTATGTTGTAGCTGGTGCATCATTTTATGGTCCTTCTTCATTCTTTATATAGTATCTCTTCTGCCGATGGTACAGTTGTGCCACTTAGAAGGACTCCTGAAGTTTTTGAGCGCAAGGCAAGGAAACACTGTGCTTTTGGCAAAAGTATTTTGATACCAGCAGTGGGAAGTTCTGCTCTCCAGCAAAGTCTGGGTACAGCTTGCCTCATGTTGCCTTATACCTGTTAAGCAATACAGAGAAAAGAGACGCATGTAGTGTCAAACTTGGCAGTTTGACCGCAACAGTTCTGATGCTTCTATCTAGTATTTCCTCAATTTAGAGCACAATCCTAACCATGTCTACTCAAAAGTAAGCCCCATTCTGTTCAATGGGTCTTGTTCCCAGGAAAGTGTCTTTAGGATTGCAGCCTTAGTGGTGGCTCTCCAGGGTAGAAACACACAGCTCCTGTGACCTGAGATTATGGAACAGATTTTCTGCATGTAAAGTCTGTCCTTCCCAGGCCTGGCTCAGTTTTAAGACTAGTTGAAGTGATTGCCTCAGGGGTCACTTAGCTCCATTCACTCACTTGCCTTCCCAATTTAGGCCAGCGCAACTCACCTGCATTGGCAAGGGAGGCCAGCGCATGTCTGTGCATTGGCCTGACCCCCCTCCCTGGAGGGGCACAACACTTTCAGGCCAGCATAGGACTTGTGCTGGCGTAACTGGGGGTTAGGATTACAGCCTATGTGTTGTACTACCATGGGCACCAGGAGGTCTATACCCACTAAATGAGAGCTGTTCTTCCCTGTTGTGTTCTTCCTCATTGACTCTAAACTACAGAATATGGACACTGCACTACAGACTATAGGTTTTATAGTCTGTCACTCATGGTTGTACAAACCAGCAATCTGACTCAGGCTTAGTGGCAAAATACATTTTCTCATTGGATGTGGAGGGCAAGCTACTCCCAAAAAGGGCTGGAATTGCAACAGGATACAACCAAAAAGAGAGGCAACAGTTGGCTGGCGAGAAAGAACCAGGGTAGGGGCACCACAGTCTTGATCGCTGGGGAGGGGGGGGGGGAGGTGACTTTGTTTCCTGCCTCTCAGACAAGTGGGAGACAGTGAATCATGTCAAGAACCATATTGAGGAGAGTTGGGAACGGATGCTACAATAACCAGAAAGCCCAGCAGTTTTCTGTTTTGTCCTTTAAAGTAATAAGGATTTTAAGAAACCCAAAACAGGAATTGTTTTGCAGGCAACTGAGCTGAGCAACTGAGCTTGAGAATCCCACATTCTAGTATTCATTTCAGCATGGCACCATGGATTCTTTTTCCAGTGACACATGACTGAATAGAAAGAGGGTTTTTTTTAAATGCCTTGTAAATTGGGGTGACTGATGTAGTGGATTTTTTTTTTTTTGGAAAGGGGGAGAGAAGTTTCCATGCTTCACAGAGGGCAAATCAATGCCTACTCATCATGATGATTGTATGCTACCTCCAGACTGAGAGGAAACAGCATTCCAGCTGCAGGGAGAGGGATATGCCTTTAACTCCTGCTTGAAAACAAGCTAAAGCCAATGGAAAGACCACTGTAGGAACCAGGGTGCTGGATCTTGTCCTGTTACAGCAGGGGGTTATCCTATGTCCTGCTATGATTCAACAAGGTGTCATTTTGTGAAGCTGTAGGCATTTTACTGGAGCCTTAAGTCATTCCCTGTCCCTCCTGTCTGTGTCTGCACCCCACTCAGGTTTTCCCACCGCAGGTGTGTCTGCACCCCACTCAGGTTTTCCCACCCAGGTTTTCCCAAACTACAGTTAAGGGATAATGCTAACTGCAAAATGCCAGTTTCTGTATCTGATGGCCCAGACATTTTTGCAGTCTTGTGCAAGTAACAGAAGCCAGATTTTGCAATTTTCACCTGTGGCATACATTTCTTGAAGTGATCCAGGGGGAGGAGACAAGGTTTTGTCTGGAGCAAGAGGGTGGGGTGGCCATAGGGTTGTGCCTGTATGTGGGTGGGCGAGAAGGCTGGCGTTAGGTGGCGTGATCAAGGGTGGCAGCCTGTGCTGAGATTCCACTCCAGGTCTGTCGATACTAAGTTGCAGTTCTCATCTCAGAAAGCAATGCAGGCCTGTGCATGTTTGTTCAGTAAAAAGTCTCAAAGGGAAAGCAGAAAAGGTTGTACTCTTAATTCCTCTCTAGGACATAGGCACAAAGTATAATAAGGAAACAAATATTGACTTGCACCCACCAGGTTGTCTAACTTGGAAAATGTTGCAGGTGCTGACCTGGTGAGTGTTGAGTATGACCACAGTTACAGAAGACAGAAGAGAATGCGGGCGTAAACAACTGAAGAGTCCAAAACTTTTAATGAAAGAATCACGTTTCTAGCCCTCATGGCCTAACCAACAGAAGAATCAAAAACTTGTTTGTAAAATAATCACGTTTCTAGCCCTCATGGCTTTTGAGGGGAAAAGAGAGGAGCTTATTTTTATAATTTTACATAGGTGAAAAATAAATATTTTTGTAATTCTTCATAAGGATAACATCATTTACCTCGCACTGGTATTTATTATTACGGTGTCTAGTTTGCTGCCATATTTGCTTACTCTATTATTAGGATGGTCCTCACAAAGATTTTACTGCTCGCTCTCTCTCTCTCTCCCTGTGCAAGCTGTGGCCCCCATTTCTTTTCCTTTGATATACAGGGTTATTGAAAAGTAACTCCCTATATTGTAATTTATACGTATTTTAAAATAGGGAGATACTTTTCAATCACCCGTATAATAAAAATAAAAACTTAAGCGCTCACCGATGCTGCAGGTCTAACTCAGGCCAGGCACCCATAGAAATGAGCTGCTCCTCCAGCTGGACAATGCGAAGACCAATGTAACCCGAGGATAGGAGCAGAACAATCACCCTGAGGAATAGACTAAGATGTAAAATACCCCAAATGAACCATAAATTAAGTTGCAAAAGTGATTAACTGGCCAAAGTTGGGGGGGGGGACCGTTGTCCATGGATCAGCCTACTTTTGGTATCAGAACTGAATCAAGTAGCAGGCATTTTAATAATAGTGACATGGTGCCTATAAGCATGGGCAGAGTGCTCTGCATGCCAAAATTCTGTGGCAAAGCTGACCCCTGCTAGCAACTATAGAGAATGACTGCCAGACAGAGGTGATACCGCACTTACTTAAATCTAATGCACCATCAAATCTAATGCGTACCTATACTTATAATCAAAATACCGCATTTACTCAAATCTAATTAGCCATTGAATCTAATGTACTCCCTGATTTTGGAGATTACCCTACAATCCAGAGTAACTATGGGAGAACGTAAGAGACATTACATGCACCCGTAGTTACTGCACCATCTAGTGAAAACCTATGGGAAAATCATACTGCAATCCAGAGCAAATTGTTCTTACACCGGAGCAAGGACTCCCTGTAGTTACTCTGGATTGTACCCTAAATTTGGCTGAAAAATGTGAGCATTAGATTTGAGTAAATACCGTAATTTCCAGATGAGTTGAAACAAGTGCCTGACATAAGACAGCTTTGTATGTCTGGCTAGTAGGTGTATGGTCATCTACTAGGGAGGCTTTAGTCACCTGTGCTAATTAGGGGGTTGGACAAATTAGATCTCCAAGCCCCCTACTACTACTAGCATTCTATGATCTATCCCCACCCCTCACTCAAGCAACCCCCATCTACTCACAAGAACAAGTAAATAAGGATGACAGTGTTGAACAGGTTCAGGTTCTCCCACCAACTTGTGGATGACTTTTTAATTTGCTTTCCTCCTGTAAAGAGAAAGGATAACTAAGGCCTGAGAGCCAAGAGAAAGAAGCATTTCTGAATAAGCATTTCTCCTCCTGTAAAGAGAAAGTATAAGGCCTGAGCATCAAGCGAAAGAAGCGTTTCTGTATAATTTATTTAATTTCAAACAAAACCCACAGAAATGCTATGAGGGATGCTGGTTCATCACCTTTTGCAACACTAATAGCTTGGAAGGGGGGATGACTGGTGAAAACATAGCTGGGTATTATATATATCTTCCATGGGGGAATCCTGAAAGTGGACAGGGGAAAAAGGTTAGCCACCTTGGGAAGGCTGGATTCCACTCACCTCTGCTCGTTGCTACCTGCGGCTGTAGAATTGGTGTTTTTGTGAGTTTCTCTATCCTGGTTGTCCCATCTGTGAAGCAAGATGAGCCACAATGAATAGGGCAAGGAGGAGAATCACTGCCCACAACAGAACTGTCAAGTGGACTGCAGAAACTCAACCAAAGCAAAAAAACTTCTGCTCTTTTTCAGTCTAGAACCCAGATATCTTCTGTATTCCAGCTGGTCTGGATAAATGAAGCAGGGAGTGTCTGTCTCCCAACTAGATCAGACAGCTGACCATCAAAAAACATTTTGTTTGATTTAGGTTCACAACATGTACAATGCCAACCCTCTACCTTCCAAGACTTATTTAATCTGGAACAGCTACATAGAATAGTACATAAGGAATTTTTAGTGTGTGTCTAATGGATGGATGGGGCATGTGTGGAATGAATCTTCAGCACAATGGAAACAGTAAGGAGGGAAAAGGCTCTCACCAGGCACCTCTGGCAGCATTTCATATTCTGGAGGATTATGGCTGGGATCAGACTCCCTTGAGGTCTATAAAAAAAGGAAGATAAATGCAATACAAATGCAACATTTTTCTTGACAGTTTGCTCATTGCTGTATAAAACATGTCCCCTTATTACTAACCTTTTTCCCATGAACATAAAATACACTAGTGATATAGACTGTCCTTGTAGAGAAGATGCTGTATCTCCTTAGCCAGTGATTCCCAAACTGACTTGGGTCACAACACTCCACAGCCTCCTCTTCCTGGTTCAGCCAGGCACTGAAATCCTGTATCTCATGAAATCTGGCAAGATCCAAAATAGCAGTGCCCAAATCTCATGAGATTTTGTAAGATCCAAAATGGCAATGCCCAGAAAACAGATAGGGGGGACCTTATGAACATCCACACCCCATCTTATGCCATACTGCTCTAAGGCAGTGGTTTCCAACCTGGGGTACATGTACCCTCAGGGGTACTTGTCAGAACCTTTCAGGTATTTGGAAAAGAATAATGGCTGGAAAATGCAGGCCTGTATTAGAATGCCTTGTGGGGCTGGCAAACAGCTGAAAGTTCATTTCCCACTACTCCCCACTCATGCTGTCTTCTTACCAGGGATATCTTGAGGAGATGCTCTGAGCTGGTGTGAAAAACACTTGAGCTGTTCCGGCTACCATCCTAGAGCAAGGAGGAGAAGGAGGCAAAACATTACTCTCCACAAAATGGGAAATCTGGGGTGGGAAAGAAGTGGTCCAAATAATAATTCATCTCATTCCTATGTTGTCTTAGGGAGTAATTTTACGGTACTTTGGAAATCACTCCAGGATTTTAGTGAATCAAGAGGGACCTTCTGACTTCAGTAATAATTATATTAATTTCTACCCTCCTCTCAGTCTGATTTGTGTGACTAAGGATGCAATCCTAACTAATATAGGCCAGCCTAAGTCACCTGGCATATCTTCCTATGGTGGTGCTGGGAGGGCAGCATATGCCTATGCACTGGCCCAACCCCTCCATGAGTGGGGCAGAAGTTCTTTGAGGCATATTTGTGACACCTCCAGGTCAGCACAGGACTTATGCCAAGGTTTAGGTTGGCCTAACTGAAGGTTAGAAATGCAGCCTAAGCCTCCAAGGACTCCAAGACTGCTGACTAGCTTGTTAAATCTTCCCAAAACTTGGTACCTGCTATATCTGGCCTAGAAGCACAAACTAACCATTGAAGTGGCTATAGTATTGAAGAAGGACTGAAGAAGCCTGGATTCAAATCTTTACGAGGCCACATTCTGGAATTCCTTTCCTCTTGATTTAAAGATGGCTCCTTCCCTAGAAACTTTTCGGCGTGGCCTAAAACATTCTTATTTATAATAGCCTTCTGAGTTTTTTAATCGACTGGTCTTGAACCTGGCCACTCTTCTGCACATTCTTTTGTTTTTAAAATTTTTAAAGTATGGTTTTTAAAATTCTGTTTTAGTTGGTTTCATTGTAAATTTTATGATGTTTTAAATGCTTTTATATAATCTAATTGTATTTTAATTGTGTTTTTATCTGTATTATCTAATTTTAGTGGTGTTTTATTGTTCTTATTGCTGTTAGCCGCCTTGAGCTCCCTTTCATTAGGGAAGAAAGGCGGGATATGAATGAATGAATGAATGAATGAATGAATAAATAAATAAATAAATAAATAAATAAATAAAGCAAGCAAGCTTTCTGAGTGATCTTGGCTTGATGCTAATTCCTTAGCTTAACTAACCCCAAAGCATTATTGTGAGGGTAGAAAACATAAAATTAACTCAGGACAGTCAAAGTTGATTTAGTTACCGGGAGATGTTTGCAAACAGAGCGCAAGAGCTGGTAAGTGCCTTCCCGTGATCTGAGCGATCCAAACAGGAACTGCAATGGAGAGACAGGGAAATGTTTAATCACTGCCAGCAGCAAAGAGAATGAACAGATCCTTCAGCAGACCCACTGACCGCTCTTGCAGAAGACCGCAGTGACTTTGAGACAGTGCTGAAGCCAAGAATGTGTTTACACAAGACTCATACATAGTAATATCCTGCATCTCTGTGCGTTTGCCTCTTTCATCCTTGCAAACCATTGCTGGTTTGGGGAAGAAAGTAGCACTGGAAAGCTGGTGGGGAAAGGATGGAAACAGATTGCGCTTGACAAAATTCTAACATCTGGGAGAGATCCCCATGGGATGGCCCCAAGTTCCATTGAATCCGGCAATATGTTTACCACAATAGCAACCAGATGCTTTTGGTCAGTGCATGTACGGAAATTATAGATATTCCTCTCATACTTATTTGCATGACCAGCAACCAAGTGGTAAAGAGTGTTCACATGCTTATTAAGCATGGCAAAGGCTCAAGAATGAAGTAGGCAGGCAGCTTTGACTGCTGACAGCTCACCTCAGTGACCTCATTTCCATGCAAACTAATCATGATTAAATTCAATAATTATTTACTATGTTAATATTTACATAACAAGAATTCTGTTATCTCCAGAATCCACATTCTGTGCCAAGAGGGCAGCATTTTGCGAAATCATGCAAAGCTGAACAGACTTTCCACTTCCCAGCATTATGAAAGATTGATATAGAGCACAATCCTAAATGTGTCTACTCAAAAGTAAGTCCCATTGTGTTCAATGGGTCTTACTCCCAGGAAAGTGTCTTTTGGATTGCAGCCTTAAGGAGCTACAAACTTTTGCTGATGTCTTGTTGCACTTTCCCCTCTCTCTACGTAGTTCATCTTGTAATTATTTGTGCGCACTCTTTCAAGCATAAGCTCAAGGACTAGAAACTTATTTTTAAGACACCCAATATTCTTAAGAAATGGAATATATTTTTGATATCTGTCATAAAATCACAGAACAAGCATGCAAATCTTTCTCCCTGCATTCCACTTTGGACTCCTCTTCCCCTCTCACCTTCTCTCCTTCAGTTGTACGGATGCTGATGGCATTTGGTACCAGCAAGGAGGTGTTGGCTTTCTTAAGGACACTGATGGTTGGCACTGGAATGATGACCTGCTCATAGAAAAAGTGGGTAATGGGAGTGGGGAAGAGAACTGTCAAGAGGATACTTGCTGCCCCTTGTTGTACAGGAAAATCATTATGGAATGATTTGTGGCTGATAATGTTTAAGCAAGGACCATGGAAGACTGTAATAAAACCTAACAGAACAGCTGAAATACTCCATTTTTTTTCCTTACGACTCAGTGCAATTGCAGTAATGCCACCATCATCACCTGTCACACCCACTGCACAATCACAACTGAGCAATGCTCAATAAAGGAAATGGCAAGGGAGAAAAGTAAATGAATGGCAAATGAAGGCAAGATTAACTTGGCAAATGAATGGCAAATGAAGGCAAGAGGTGAAATAGCATGAAGCAACTGAGATGTTTATTTTGATCTCACAGCCCAGTGAAAAGCATTTTGTGACCCCACTATACTGGGCTGTGACCCATACTTTGACGAATAGTGCCCTAGTGGACGTATTCATATACATGATTGCATCTAGATAACTTTTAGCAGTGTTTTAGGTTGACCATTGTCTTCTATGGTTTAGACTCATCTGCTCCAACTTCAAAGTCTCACCTTCACTTCCCGTCGCAGCATACTGCAGTAGAAACAGACATGGTTGTGGGAGATGTACAGGCGGCCGTGATAAGGGACATCGCGCTGCCAGGCGCATGAGAAGGCTGAGACAAGATTAAAAAACAGAGATGGAGGTTAGGAAGCTCAGCTGTCAAAGACCAATTTTAAAGCAAACATGTTCCAGACCAGTGATGGGCTTCAAAAAATTTAAGAACCGGTTCTCTGCCCATCTAGCAGCCACTTTTAAATGGCTATTTTTAAACTTTATATGTCCTATCTCTTGTTAAGAACCGGTTCTATAGAGTAGGTGCGAACCTGCTAGAGCCCACCACTGTTCCAGATAGCACTGAAATCCGTTTTCAGATGCTCAATTTTTGTTCTATTTATGCTCATATCTATTTATGTTCTATTTATGCTCTATTTGTGGATGTATCTTATTTCCATTTCACGTTATCACCTTTAAAGTTGTTAACAATCTGGAACCACAATTAAAGGGATTTGACTAGGATCAATCTTTCCACACAATGTTGAAAATCAGGGATTCTGTTTGGTATGTCCTCATTTTCTGAGATTTGGTAGGAAAAGGAGTGAAATTGACAGACTCCTGACAGGGTCTTCTCAGTTGTGGCCTCCAACTTTGGGACTCCATTCCTATGGAAGCCTTTTGGCCACCTCACTGGTCACCTTGGAAGTATCTTTTGTTTGTAGTTGTTCAGGTGAGCTTAGTGTTTCTCACCCTGGTTGTATAGGTGTCCCTTGTTATCCACTAGAGTTCTGTTTTGGAACTTCCCATGGATTAAAAAGTGGATAAAAAGGTGGAAAAATAAATTTAAAGACCGACTTTCAGGTTTCTTGCTCCTTAATTGCTCCTAACAGAATAAGGTTGTGCCTCAGTATCTACAAGGGTTTGATTCTGGGACTCCCCATTGATACAAAAACTGTGATAAATAAAAGTAGCTTTAAAAAAAGTGTGTCCCTTTACAGTTGTTTAAAAACAGCTTTTCTTCCTGTTGTAGAGAGGCAATCAGCAGTTAGAAATGCAAAGGACGTCTTGCCTTTGCTTGGCTCATGTGAAGAATGGAATAATTGCTTGCATGGCAGCCTCTGTACAACAGTAGAAAAGCAGTTTTTAAAATTGTGATGTGCATTCATGTTCAGTCAAATCTGTGTATATAAAAAAATCTGTGTATAAGAAGGTCGGACCTTCTAATACCTTATACACCTTATAAGAAGGTATTTAAGAAGACTGGACCTGTATTTTGAATTTCCCTGTTCTTCATTATGATTTTTCATTTAATTGTGTTAGCTTGAGGTTAATTTTATGTTTCTTTATTGTAAATGTAAGCTGCCTTGAAGGCTTCTTTGGAAGTGGAAAGGCAGGATGGGAAATCTCAGGTGGATGAAGAAATGAGTAACAAAAAGAAAAAAAAGTGATTTCTCAATGCCTTGTGCACGTTTCAAGACACGAGAGTTGGATCTTTTATGAGACACCTTCCTATGTTTTATTAGAAGATAACACTAGGGGCGCAATCCAGAGTAACTACAGGGAATCCTTGCTCTGGTGTAAGAACAATTTACTCCGGATTGCAATATAAATTTTCCATAGGTTTTCACTAGGTGGTGCAGTAACTACGGGTGTTACTATGGCTCCCATAGTTACTCTGGATTGTAAGGTAGGTTACACAAATTTGACATTACTCATCCAGTCATATGATATTTGCAACTGTATTTTCACTGCTGTTTTTAAAAGTGCCTATTAAGAATACCAAATAATCATTTGTAAGGCTCAAGAGCCGGATGTGGCCCCTGAAAATAATTTCTACACTATCACCTGTTATGATTGGGTTCTCTCAATTGGAGTCTCTCTTATTTTGAAACTAGATCTGCATATTTTCTCTTCAGTCATTTGCAGCTAATTAATGTGTGAGAATAAAGTGCTTATTTGGGGTTAGCAATTGCTTAAAGATGTCACTTCCAGTTTTGTGACATCATTTCACAGGAACCTTGAATCTATTTACATTACTATATAATATGCATTTGACACCTTGGATTTTTAGAGAATACTTGTCTGAAAAACATTGATCCCAAGATTTATTTTCTACTTTATTTTCCAATAACAACTGAAGTATTTTCGGAGCTGCAAACAATGTGGTTTGTTCTTTCTTGGTCTGCTGAATTTGTCACGTGCAGCTCACTTGCTATTGCTGTGGATTGTCCCAACTGTCCCATGACTGCTTTCAATGTATCTTTTCAAATATTTTCCAATTTGTGCAAAACATATCCCAAAATATGAAGCTTAAAACAAACATGATAAATTACTGGGCAATTATATGCTTACTGTCCAGGAGTTCTTCCTCTTCTGAGAGATCTTTAAAGACACGGTGGAAATTCAGAGTGTGTTTCATCAGCTATCAAAGAAAAGGAGATGGATACAGATTGAGACATCTGCATTTTTATGCTGAAATGTGCTACAAGTAATTTATAGAATATGAAAATGATTGAACAATCATTATAATGATGCTTTGTAATTATTTAAGGATTTTCAGGCACTGTTTATTAATAAATTTCCTAATGTAATAAAAAATAATTGATATACTAAAATTAAGTATTGTGTTTTATAATTTAAATTTTCAGAAATCTTATATTGCATTATATCATTTATCAAGTAACGTCACACTCTGAGCATTTGGTGACGTGGGATATAAATATTTTAAATAAATAGCGTCCCCCATGACTTACATTGGAAACAGTATTTTTGTTCTGGGACAAAATAGCTTCTTTCTCTACCTCTTTGGAGAAGGACGGATCATATGTTTTGGATCTAAACAGAGGTGGTGAACAGAAGAGTGACTTTTAGCACAAGTTTATTTTTGCTTTTTCCATATTTTCAAATCTTTCTGTCTGAATTCTGAATCCAGAATTGTGATTAAAAAAAACACACTCACTAGAACTTCACTTCTTATGATTTTTCCTTTTGAAACCTAAGAAGGCAATTCTAGGCACACGTCTTGGGAAGCAAACTCATTGAACCAAGTAAAACATGAGGATTTTAGGAATACTCATGTCTGACTGTGTTCAGTGGAGTATAATCAATAAGAGTGATTCCTTACTCAGTGATCTTGGGTACCTCCTTGGGTAACTCCTTACCCAAGAGCGAGCCCCAATGATCACCATCTGACTTTACTGATTTCACTATTGCTTTGGTGTCTTCATTACTATGGTACTATACATATGTCTTCACTATTGTTAGCAGCAGCAGTTGTGCTAGTCAGTAGGACCTGTCCATATGCAAAAGCACTTTACAAGTTCACTAGGGCTGCAATATTATCCACACTTCCCTGGGAGTAAGGCCCATTGACTATAATGGGAATCACTTCTGAGTAGACATGCATAGGATTGGTCTGAAAGACAGATTCCTACTCTGAGGTTCTTATAAACATAATACCAAATTTAACACAAGAGATACTCCACCAGAATCACCTGCAAATGGGAAAAAAGCAAGAAATGTAATAATAGCCATACAGATGCAAGGCTAGACAGGACCAAATTTCCCCTGATTAAAATTCCCCTGAAAATTATACTCACCGGGATAAGGGAGGATTTGGTCCATTTCTGGGTCCCTCGTTGATAGGCTCGTCCAAACTCTGGGACTTCTTCTGCTCTGCCATCTTCTTTTTATTTTTCCTGTGTTTCCCAAAGGGATCAGGAACATCGCTGGGGAAGGAGGAGGTTCAGATGTTGCATTAATAATGTCATCTTGCCCTCTCTCACCTTAAGTTGCAGGATGGCTACCAGCATTTCCTCACACACAATCACTCTAGCCAGAACCACCCAACTTTATTAGAATAGCTCTACAATCCAGAGTAACTATGGGAGAATGTAAGAGACATTACATGCACCCACAGTTACTGCACCACCTAGTGAAAATCTATGGGAAATTCATATTGCAATCCGGAGTAAATTGTTCTTACACCGGAGCAAGGACTCCCCGTAGTAACTCTGGATTGCGCCCTAAGTTAACATCATCATCTCATTTTACAGATGGGTAAATGAGGCAAGGTGACCATTTGTCATGACCAAAAAAGAAGACATCCCCCTATTTGTAAGGAAAAAAAGGGGGACATGACAATATAAAAGCTAAACAAACACACAAATATTGCTTTCATGTGGTTCATTTAAACTCTATATTGCTTATTATTAAATTTAAAACTATTAAATATTCATTACATATAAGCTGCAATCCTAACATGCAGTTAGGCCAGCCTAAGCTCCAGCAGAAGTCCTGTGCTAACCTGGGAATGTCACAAAAGTGCTGTAAGGCACTTCTGCCCCACTCCTGGGGAAGGGTTAGGCCAGTGCACAGACATGCCTCCCTACATAAGGTTGGAATGGGAAGACAAAGACCAATGAGTTGTGGCGGATTAGGACTGCACCCTTAATTTATGAAATAAAATTTTTCTTGGTTGTCCTGGATGGAGGGGAGACTCTTGTACATTTCAAATTTCAGTTTTAAGAGAAGATTTCAATAGAGAAGGAGAACAGAGGAGGGAATGATTCGCAGCCAAGCCAGGATGGTGTAGTTATCCAGGTCAGGGATTTGGACTGAGACCTGAAAGATCCAAGTTCAAATCCCTCCTTGGCCATGAAACTTCCTGGGTGACCTTGGGGCCAGTCACACACTCACAGCTTCCTCTACCTCACAAGGTTGTTGTGAAGACAGCAGGAGGGAGGAAGTAAAGCTTTGTAACCCCCAAATCCAGAGTAACTATGGGAGCACGTAAGAGACTTTACGTGCACCCGTAGTTACTGCACTACCCAGTGAAAACCTATGGGAAATTCATATTGGAACCAGTGGTGGGCTCCAGCAGGTTCGCACCTACTCTATAGAACCGGTTCTTAACAAGAGATAGGACATATAAAGTTTAAAAATAGCCATTTAAAAGTGGCTGCCAGATGGGCAGAGAACCGGTTCTTAAATTTTTTGAAGCCCATCACTGATTGGAACCCAGAGTAAGTTCTTACACTGGAGCAAAGACTCCCCACAGTTACTCAGGATTTTGCCCTAAGTCATCGTGGGGGCTTGCATTGGCAAGAATAATAACAAAAACAAGAAAGGCATGGTATAACTCTCTTAAATCAATGAATGAATGAATGAATGAATGAATGAATGAATGAATAAACTAATAAACTAATAAACTAATAATTGAATGAATGAATGAATCCTCTCCCACTTCTCTTAAAACAAACAAGCAAACAAAATTCAGAAAACAAAATAAAATCATGTAATTCATTTTTTTAAAGGATAAAAAGGGGAATGTTCAGTTCTACCATGTATTGGTTTCTCTGACTTGCTTGTTGAATTCTTGCTTGTACCAAGTGACATAATAGAAGCCTATCATTAGCAACATTTAATCAGATTGTGTTGCCAACAAGGATTGTGAAATGAGTAGTCCAGCGCCGATACATAACTCAAAATTGCTATCGTTTTACGTAACGCCTCAGGTGACAGGAGAAGTAAAATAGCACTGGATATAATTTGAGTAACCTTTGCCCCATAATAAAATCTACTAAGCAGGATAGGTAAATAGAACCTCCACGGTCAGAGCAGTGTATGTCTCAGTGCAATCCTAATCAATTTAGGCTGCAATTCTAAAGACACTTTCCTTGGAGTAAGACCCATTGAACACAATGGGGCTTACTTTTGAGTAGACATGGTTAGGATTGTGCTGTTAGGCCAGCACAACTCACTTGTCTCCTTGTACCCGTGGCGGTGTGCGAAGGCTGGTGCATGCCTGTTCACTGACCAACCCCCCCCCCCCCAACTCCGAGGAGTGGGAAAGAAGTGCCTTAATGTACTCGAAGGCCAGCATGGGACTTGTGCTTCAGATGCAATCCTAACCCCCAATTAGGCCCAAATAAGTTCCAGCATAAATCCTGTGCTGGGCCAGGTGTGTCACAAAAGTGCCATAACGTGAAAGATTTATATGATCTGAAGAGAAACCAGGTTTTTTAAAGGTTTATTCATACTGAGGTCTATTCATATTGACAAAAAAATATAAGAGAGATGAAAATAGTTAACCCCTGTCAGTGATGAAGTATGTGGATGGAATGTAGTACCAAAGAGATTAAGAAAGCCGTATTATTATTCTTGTTTTTTTTTTCAACAAGACACAGAATTTAGTATTCATTAATGTGTTACGTATGGATTTGGAGAAGAGTAAAAAATATAGATAATGAGTTTAAATTGAAATGTGTAGTTTGATTGATTTATGTTTTGAACAAATAGAAGGCAATAAGGGATGTACAACGGTGGTCCTAATATGTGTATCCTTATGTATCCCCACCCTATATGTGACACATCTGTCCTTTACCTGTATCTGAAATTAATAAAAACCTTAATAAAAATTAAAAAGAGCCATAAGGCACTTCTGGCCCACTCCTGAGGGGGTTAGGCCGGTGCACAGGCATGTGCAGGCCTCCTCATACCACTATGGGAAGTTAGGCCAGGTGAGTTATGTCAGCCTAAGTTAGTTACAATTGCACCCTCACTGAGTCAGTGTATCAATTGTTGGAGAACTCTGGAAAGGGGCAGAGGTGGGCCCGGCCTGGCCCAACAACCGGTTTGCTGGAAGTTGGGGGCAGGGCCGTGGTCAGGGGCGGGGTCAGGGCGGGGTCAGGGAGGCTGCGCTGCTCTGTGCTCCTCTCCGGCTGCGGGTGGGTGGAGTGAGGGGCGGGCCCCAACCCTGACGCAGTCGCGTCCTAAAGAGGAGGCAACTGCGCTTGACGCAAGCACAGTCGCGTCCTTTCCAGGCTCGACGCAAGCGCAGTCGCATCCTGCTCTGGACACGATTGCACCTGCGTCAATGTTGACGCAGGCGCAGTGGTGGGCTCGCCTGGGTGAACCAGTTCGCCCGGGTTTTGGCCCGTCGCTAGCAACCGGATCGCTAGCGGTGGGCCAAAATTAGGAACAGGTTCGGGCGAACCTGCCCAAACCGGCCTATGCCCACCACTGGAAAGGGGGACTAGTAACCTGGGGGTGAGTAAGCTGGCTATCAGGAGAAGCAGAAGGATGGATAATGAGGTCCAGTTCAACAGGATTATTCAGCAGGGTTATTCACCAGCTCACATTCTTACATGTGAGCATAAAAAGAGGAACTGGCGCATTCAAAAGCACAAACTGTTGACGTCAGGCAAATCTGTTCCTCTCCAAAGTCAAGTTCCGAGTGAAACAGTTCTACTGCTCAGAAGCATTGCAGCTATCTGTGAGCCACAATCTCACTTCCTCAAAACAGCTGCTATTTTCAAAAAGGGTTTAAAACACACACACATAAGTGAACCTTGAATGTATAAATATGCAATCAGTGCTTTAAGCCAGGGGTGTCCAAACTCTGGTCCTGGGGCCCGCAGCAAGCCTCAATGTGATCCCTGGTAAGACTTCTCAATTGGGCTGTGGGCAACCCTTATAATGTCTCTAATACCATTTTATGTGTGGAAAAGGCAACTTCAACTTTTGTACTGCATGTCAGCTGTATAATATTATCAACACCTCACCTATCCAATGTCATCAGGTGTCAGATAGCCAGAGTACATTTCAAGAGACATACAACTGCACTAATTCACAATTTGGAGCAGGTTCTATGGATCCACCTGCAAAGCAGAAATTAAATCACCACTTGGGAAAAAAAAATAAAAGAATTTTCAGATAGGTCCAACCCTAGCGATTTCTGAACAAATTTTGACTGCCAGCATGAACAAGCATGCAGGTATGATGGAAAGTAAAATATCTGCCTATTACCAAGAACAATTACATGCTGGATTAATTTTATAAATTCTACTTGGCAAAACAGGATGCAGACTTCGTATATGATAAGAGCCAGCATGGTGGCTTCCACATTCCTGGAATTCCCCTGCAAGCCACAAGGGGAATTGCCTGGGTAAGAAAGGCTGGGTCCAGCAATCCACAGCCTGATTGCTGCCTCTGATCCCTGGATAAGAAACTGCTTCAAGGAAGAAATCCAGGATACACAATGGAGCAGTTTGAATCCTGGTTTCCTACAAGGATGGATGACACACAGTAGTTTTGATAATCATTCGGATGCCAAATTTCATCTAGATACCGATACCAGGACTGTATCTGCAACAGGGCTTAAACCAGGGACATTTATTTTTCTCATTTTTGTGCTACACATACTCCAATGAGTTATGGGCAATGTTTCCCTGAGAAATCAGAAGTGATGTTTTTGCCCTCCAGGGCCTTACAAATTCTTTGAAGAGTTGGGGAGCCAGGCTTCCAGCCCCCAAGACCTCCAGAAGGTAAGGAGCAGGCAGGACAGGTGGGGGGAACTAGCATGGCTGGGGTGTGGCACCCTCACCCAAGCAAAACCACCCAGGTATGCCACTGCTCCTACTGACAGCAATCAAGGTACAGAATTAAAATAATATATAAGAACAATAAAAAGACAGCAAGTGCCAGTGGACCACATAAGGCAGTTTACAGAGTTAAAATAGGATCCCAGAGGACAGGCTATATTATATGGAAGGAGTTGGTCTCTGAAATATCCTGGTCATGAGCTGTAAAGGATTTTAAAAGTCAAAGCTAACAATTTGAATTGTGCCTGGAAACAAACAAAAGTTATGCATTGATGCTCCTCATTCACTGAAATACATGCAGATACTACACACCTCGGTTCCTCTCACCAGATTTTCTTTTTATTACTGGTTTGCCCATCCTTTACAACCGCATATGCTTTTGGTCCTTTCATATGCCCCATCTGGACTCATACCAAAATGTACACAACTCCACCCTTATCACATCCTGCTCCATTCCTGGCCCGCGAGATGCCTTCTGGCTTTTCTCAATCTGCTATGTTCTGCTTTGGCTCCACCCTCACAATATATATATTGTGTGTGTGTGAGTGTGTGTAGGGTTCGAGACCCGGGTTGGCCCCACAAGACAGGGTGAGCTCCTGTCCTTAGCCTTGCTCTGCGACGTCAACTGAATCCAATCATATTGGCTCTGCCTTTCCATTGGACTAATTCAGTGGCGTGGAGAGGGGGGATTTGCTGCTTTGGTAACAGTCTATCCTCCATAACAATCTAACCCAGGCTTTCATGCTTCGCATGCAGCGTATGCAGCACAAAGCATGATACCATAGTCCTCCAAGACTGACGGAGGCCTGATGTGTGTGTGTGTGTGTGTGTGTGTGTGTGTGTGTGTGTGTGCATGTATATATATATATATAGAGAGAGAGAGAGAGAGAGAGAGAGAGAGAGAGAGAGAGAGAGAGAGAGAGAGAGAGAGAGAGAGAGCTGGTCAATTACCCCAGAGCTTCTGTACTCGTCGGCCAGAACACAGGATAGCTGGACAGCCCTTAGAAACCTGGCTTTTTTATCACATAAGACCACAAAGGTCCAATGGATCCTGTATGATCCTATACATATATTTATTTTATACTAAATATTTGAAATTATGAATTTTGATTATAAATTTAGCTAGCAAAATATTGAACCTATGAATCCCATTTTTTTTCTCACCTAAGACCGCCAAGGTCCAATGGACCTTTCTATGGAATAACCAATGAAAAAGTCTAATGGACCATGTGGGATTAGATGGTTTAATTTGAATTTACAGAAAAACTGTAAATTCAAATCATTCATGCTTTTGGATTTATAACTGTCTAATTAGTAGTAAAAAAAGTCATAGGTTGTTGTCAAATTATAATAATAGATTCCATAAAAGAACACAAAACTAACTTCAGAAAATGTCCAATGGACCAAGCGGGGCTTCTATGGGGCTTCTGAGCAAATAGATAAAATAAATTCCTGCTGGTTTTCCCCAGCACCAAAAGTTAAGGCCACAAGTAAAGAGGATTAGAAAAAAAAGTTTTTTCTGTTCTAAAGAAAAGTTGGAAATTTGGAGGTGAGTGCCATCACAAGCTTTCTCATTATGGATCTTGTGGAGAGGAGTGACACAGGTGTGTGGAAATCTCACTGACGCTGTTCCTCAGACTTACAGAATAGTCAAGCATGATCATGTGTGTTGTTGATGGAGTCAATAAACTGTGGAACGGACACACCCTTTCCAGGTTTCCCAAAGGTCTTGCTAATGCTCAACTCTAATGGTAGCTCTCATTCCAACATCTATGCAAAACAAACCAGTCCCTGCCCCAAGGAGTTTACAATCTATACAATTTGCATGTGTGATGTGTTATTATTTCTGACTATTGTAACTATGTTTGGGATGGACCATCAAATAAGATCAAGGGGCAGGAGATCTGGACCACAGGGTGAAGTTGCAGTTAATCCCAAGGTTTAACACCTGAAGGTTGCCAGTTCAAGAGCAGTGGAAGTCTCTGCGAATGGTGAGACCTTGAGAGCTGATAAGCAGAGTTGTTGGGCGAGAGCCAAAGAAGCCAGCTGGAGGCAGCATGAAGCCAGATCTTTCACCATGAGGCCGGATCATGAGATTTATCCAGAATGTAGATAGTTCTTGAAAGACAGAATTTATTTGTTGATTGTAAATATCAATCTTCTTAGAAGAAGAAAGCTGGCCTGTGTAAACCACCCGAATAAAGTCAGATCCAGTGGCCAGAAAGGCAGCGTATGAATACCTGCTACTACTATAAAGTTTGTTATAAACAGTATTCATCCCCCATTCCCACCTTTATGTTTGCCATATAAAAACAACTCTTTCTCTCATACTCCACATTTCAAAAATGGTATGAGTTATGGGATGCTGTGTTCTTTCTGGAAGATGGGAAAGAAATGGCAATGGAGTCAAGGGATTTGAGAAAGTCAGGGCATCAGGACAGGCTCTCCATGTTATCTATGAGAAAGGAGAATCTGACCAGGCTGACAAAATGTCATAATCTGAAAAGAGGATAAGTGACCTGAAAATGTAGGAAATCCAAGAAAAAAATGCAGAATTTGACAAAATAAAAGCTTTAAAAAACTGTATGTTGATTTCATGTGGTTAAACACTATTTTACTTATTAAATTTAAAACTATTACATATTAACTTATTTATTACAAGAATGCTAGGACTGTGGGTGGCGCAAGCGGTTAAGATGCTGTGCCTGTTAACCAGCAGGCCAGGATTCGAGACCCGGATCGGCCCCACAAGACAGGGTGAGCTCCTGTCCTTAGCCCAGCTCTGCAATGCCAGCTGGATCCAATCGTATCGGCTCTGCCTTTCCATTGGACTAATTCAGTGGCATGGAGAGGGGGGATTTGCTGCTTGGGTGACAGCCTATCCTCCATAACAATCCAACCCAGGCTTTCGTGCTTCGCATGCAGCGTATGCAGCGCAGAGCAAGATACCATAGTCTTCCAAGACTGACGGAGGCCTGCTATGCACTGCTGGCAGGGACCCAGTCACAGGGAAAAGGAGGATATTTAAATTATTTTCCAAGATACAAAGCTAAAAAAGAGGACATCTGATCACACTGGGTCTACTCTAGCCACAAATCAAGAAAACTGTGGGAATGGGTGGAAGGAGATTCCTGGATCCTTATGGAAATCAGAGCATTTGCCTGAAAGTCAGGACTCTTGTCCATTTCCTCAGTGCTGGGAGGAGCTGAACATTTGGAGTGGGAAGTTTGGATGGAAGCCAGGACACCTGGGTCCTTAACAGAGCCCCAAATGGAAGACACAGGGTCAGGGTTGCCATATATCCTGAAAAACAGGGACAGTCCCAATTTTGCCATACTGGCAAATGTCTCAGGAAGTTGTATCCCAGTATTGTGGAAGAGAATTATGACAACCCTACACAGGGTGAAGGTTGGGGGAAAGTAAGGTGGAGTGTGGCTAAGTGACCCAAGCCATAATCAGGATTCCAGTAGTGGATGGACAACTATTTTTTCCCCCAGTTTGAGTGATTATGTCAGCAGTGTGGCCAGATGTCATAACTGCAAAAGAGGACAATCCCTCCCAAACATAGGACTCCCAAGAAAAATGTAGGACATGACAAAAGAAAAGCTAAAAACACCCATTATTGCTTCCTTGTGCTTAATTTAAACATTATTAAATTTAAAACTATTACATATGATTTAGTAATAGCAAGGAGGCTACGTGCTGCCTGCTCACAAGAAAAAAAGGGCAATGAAGATATTTTTTTCCAGTACACAAGGCTGAAAAAGAGGACAAGTCCTAGAAAAAGAGGACAGATGGTCACCCTGGAAAAGAGGACAATGAAGATTTTTCCAGACATCCTAGAAAAAGAGGACAAGGATGATTTTTTCCCAGGACAGAAGGCTAGAAAAGAGGACATGTCCTGGAAAAAGAGGACACCTGGTCAGCCTAATGAGCACCTACCTGAGATTGGCCAGGTCGAGGCTCTCTGGTCCCTGGGAGACTCCCAGCTTCACCATCCTTGAAGGGCAATGGTCCAGCCTGATGCTGGGGAGGGAGGAAGGAAGGGGTCTGGCTCAGCCTCCTTGATCAGTGGGGTCTCAGCCAGGGATCTTGGCCACCTCCAGGTGGAAGGACAGACGTGCCTCCGGAGCTGTCCAAGAGCCCTTCTGGAGTCACTGCTGGAGTCAATTCGGAGTGACTCCAGATTAGCCAGGAGAGGAGACTAAAAACCGCCCCCTTGTGGATGGACATCAAAAAGCATCCCAAAGCAGCTGGGACAGGGTGACCATCTGTCCTCTTCTTCCAGGACATGTCTGCTTTTTTAGCCTTCTGTCCTGGAAAAAATATTCATTGTCCTCCTTTTCCTTGCGAGCAGTCAGCATGTAGACTCCTTGTAATTCATAACTTACATGTAATAATTTTAAATTTAGTGAGTAAATCATAAGTAGATCAAAGTAAGTAAATAAGAAGTATAGTGGTACCTTGCTTAACAAGTGTCTCACTTAACAAGCGTTTCACATAACGAAAAAATTTCCAAGAAATTTTGCTTCACATAATAAGTTCCACTTCACTTAACAAGCAAGCACACTATGGGTACGTGTGCTATGCAGCCCTGATGCTCCGCATGGAGGCTCTTTAAAAGGGCTGCTGGCCAGCGCTGGGGGCAGTTGCCTGGAGGTGCCAGAGGCAACTGCCCCTAACTGCTCCCCAAGTGTCCCCACTGGCCACCTTGAACCTCCAGCAGCAGCCCAGGTAAGCCTCCCAGGAAAGTGTCTTTGATTGCAGCCTCCTAACTATGTCTACCCAGAAGTAAGCCCCATTCTGTTAAATGGGGCTTACTTCCAGGAAAGTGTCTTTGATTGTAGCCTCTTAACTATGTCCACCCAGAAGTAAGCCTCATTGTGTTAAATGGGGCTTACTCCCAGGAAAGTGTCTTTAGGATTGCAGCCTAAGTAGACTTCATAGGATAATGCACATTGAATGCATGTTTTGAATTCAATTCCAGTGTTTTGTCATCGTTTTTCCATCCAGTTAATATTTTTATATGAATATTTTGGGGGTTGTGGAACCAATCATCTGAGTTTCCATTATTTCCTATGGAAAAATCTGCTTCACTTAAAGAGTGTTTCACTTAAAGAGCATGTCTCCGGAACAAATTAGGCTCTTTATGTGAGGCACCACTGTAAATAGTTTTTTAATCAGTCAAATCTTAAGGGATGTAACATCGTGTGATGGTGGGGCTCCTCCATGTCTACTCAGAAGTAAGTCCCATTGTGTTCAATGAGACTTACTCCCAGGAAAGCCCAGGGCCAGATTCCAAGATGGCAAATCCCACCTTGCCCTGCCCTGACCGAGGATCATGACCACCCAAGGGAGTCCCAACACCCACAGTGAGTACCACTGTTTTAAATTAAACACATGAAAACAATATTTTTCATGTTTTTAGGTTTTATTTTGTCACATGCTGCATTTCGAGGTGTTCTCTTGTCCTCTTTTGCGGTTGTGACATATGGTCCCTGGTTATGGAAGAGCACTGCTAGCCCAGCAGAACTCAGCTGCAGTGGCATAGCTAGAGGGGGGTGGAGCAGTCTGTCTTGGAGGGAGCCTCACCCCTTCGCAACCATTCTAACCATTCCATTTCATCATGGCCGTTCCATTCCTTCTTATGGCTCCATTTTGCTTCCCCAACCTGGAATGGCTCAAAAAAGTACAGTTGATACACTCTATAATGTTGTACACTTTCCTCCTCTGAACAACACCCATATGTAACATTTATTTTAAATAGCAAATTCACCTCTCAAAGTATATACCTGTGTTTTCAAAAAAGGGGGATTGAAAAAGAGAGTACGCTTTGTTCTTATGTTGCCTTTTGGTTGTTCCAAAAAACTATTTTATATTAAGTCCTTTTTTAGGGCCTCCTAACCAACAAAACAACTACAAACGCATGTGAAGAAGCATCACAAGAGTCATGGCAAAATAATTTGTTGGGGTGGGGAGAACATAAAATATCTTGTTTTTTTGGCATACCAAACTCCCACTACTTCTCCGCCTTCTCCAAGGCTGACAGTATTTTTGGCACAAACAGAACATCTATTTCCAGCATTGTGGGATGCAATGTGTGTGGAACTGAGATTCTGGGGAAGGACTAACTTTGGACTTACGGTACTGAGGAAGCACAACTCCATTCTCCTGTTCCTAGAAAATTCCCACTTCTTGAAATGGCAAGCGACAACTCTGAAGCAAAAGCCCTGTCCTAAACAAGAGGGTACTAGTCGGCCAGCCTGCAACATTTCCCATAAAACACACCCATGCTTCTCTGTTAGGACATGGTTAACTAGAAATACAGAAAATTATAATGTAGAAACTCCTCACTATTCCTGGCTCTAAGACTTGGATATTTTTTGTTCTTCCCTCTCTGCTTAAAAATAAAAGTTGCATTTATATGACTGAGGTATATGTGTATATGCAATATTCACAAATTTCCTTACGAATTAGATCCATGAACCAACCAGTTTGGTATCTCCTTTCCAGCAGGAGCCTACTAGATTCCAACAATTCCATTACTTTCTTTTGAGCAATTCTCCAGCTTCTGCTATTTGGAGGTACCTCTGAACATGGAGGTATCTCCATCCACTTTTTCATACATTTTACATACTCCTGCTTCTTAATAATCATTATGCCTAAACTCAAAATATCCAATGCTTTTGAAAGATGCTGTTCTAGCATAGCCCAAAAGAGAAATTTAATATATGAGAAGGTGGTAGCTGTCAACCAGACTTCCTCCTTCTGCAGTTAAAGTTCGTTCAAGTTCACACCAGTTATTTTTCCCTGTACACTTTCTTTGCCTTGATCTCTGGACCATGTGAAATCACAGCCATAAAGTGACATTTATGGCTCTGAAGAGCTTTGATCCTCATGCGCAAAAAGTCAGACGATGTAGGGAAATGGAACCGTGTCCATGGCCAACCTTGCTGTGCTGTAGCTTTCCATCAGGATGAAATCAGAGGAGACATTTATAGATCTATTTATTTCACATATCAGGGTCAAGGTGACCCAGCACTTGAGACAAATATTTTTCTTACCCACTGCTAATCTTTCTCCTACTCCCCAGTAAGATTTTTGTTACAAACCCTCTTTCCATTTTATGCTTTTACATAATGCCAGTTTCAAAATTAACACCAGTAGCTCTGTTGGCCCATCTAATTCACTATCCTCGCAGATGGTTATCAGATGGGGCAAGAAGAGAACAGCCTGTTTCACTGTTTCCAAACAAGCAACTGATCATTAAAAGTAAACTGCCTCTGAACATGGAAGTGCTGTGAAGGTATCATGGCTAGCAGCCACTGAAATACTGTAGATGTCTAACCTTCTTTTAAAATCATCTTAAACTGCTTGCCATCAATATATGTTGCGGCGGTGAGTTCCATAAGTTAATTACAAGTCACATTCATTTATTTATCGTATGTCAAACATTTATGGTATAACCTTCCTCCATGAATATTGGGGTGTCCAAGATTGCTTGAAACAAAGGCTGGTCCTGCCACTAGACCAACAGAAGTAATTGTCGCAGATTGCAATCCTGTCCACACTTTCCTGGAAGGAAGCCTCATTGAATATAATGGGATTTAACTTCTATGTAGATAAGCATAGGATTATGATGTCAAGAAGTATATTGGCAAGGTTGCCCACTTTTGTGTTCTACATAGCATTTCCCCCTATACAGTGGTGCCTTGGTTTATGGACATAATTCATTCTGGAAGTATGCTTGTCATCCAAAACACTTGTATATCAAAGCAAAGTTTCCCATAAGAAATAAAGGAAACTCAGACGAATCATTCCACAACCCAAACATATTCATATAAAAATGATCACAATACTAGAATATAATACAAAACAATAAAGAAAATACAAAATATAAAGAACAAATCCACCTGCACTTACAGCATAATCCTGACCATATCTACTCAAAAGTAAGACCCATTTGGTTCAATGGGTCTTACTCCCAGGAAAGTGTCTTTAGGATTGCAGCCTTAGTCTCTCAGTGCAGGCTACAATCTGCCCCCCAACCCTTACGCTGGACTGACCCCCACTGATTATAATAGGAGTTATTTTAGACATGCAAGGCTAACCCTACAATCCAGAATAACTATGGGAGCATGTAAGAGACATTTACATTGACATAGTTATGGCACCACCTAGTGAAAACCTATGGGAAATTCATATTGCAATCCAGAGTAGATTGTTCTTACATCGGAGCAAGTTCTCCCCGTAGTTACTCTGGACTGCGCCCTCGGTCTCTCAGGTTTAAATATAGGAACTTAAATTGAACTGGGTGTTCTGTAGGACTACTTACTGAATTTTTTGGGGGGTGGGAGGGGTGTTTGAGGTTATTTATTTAATTTACTTTAATGTATTTACAATTATTTGTTTAATTTGTCTGATTATGTCACTTCCAGCCATGACATCCCACAGGCCCTCCAGTGCGCTTCACCCCCCCACACCCCGCAAGTGTATATGTCTATCATGTCTCCCTCTTAGGTATTGTTTCTGAAACTAAAAAGCCTTTTTGAGCAACCTTTCTCACTATTAGGAGAGCACTTCTCAACACTTGTCCCGTGATGTACCACTTTGTACAGTCACCTATTGGAAGTATTACTGGAAGTAAGTGGTGATGATGCCGTCCCCCAAGTACTTCTAAATTGGGAGAGCAGATATGATGCAACGAACACTGGTAAGAGGCTCAGGGTGGATTTGAGAGCTTTTTTGAGCATGTGAAAAACACATGCTGGAACTCTACCCATCAGTGACATATTAAGATATTTTGGTATCTATAAGCTAAAGAACTGACAATAAAAACCAAAATCAAGATTTTGAACAGCAATGTCAAGCCAGCATTAATCTATGGTGCTGAGACTTGGAGATCAAACTAAGTAACCATAAAGAAGCCCCAGACATTTATCAAGATGAGCTTGCAAAGAATCCTCCAGATTTGCTGGCCCAAAACCACCAGCAACATAGACTTGTGGCCGTGAACTAATCAGATGTCTAGTCTAGATGCTGAAATTAGGAAAATATGCTGGGAGGTGGATTGGACACAAGACGGTTCACAAGCCACCAGAAACCATCACAAGGCATGCTCTAACCTGGAAACTCTAGGGTAGGAGAAAACGGAAACAGCCAAGAAACACATGGCGGGGTATAGAAGAGGACACAAGAATAAAGGGATTGTCCTGGAACCAGCTGGAGAAAACAGGGTGACCAGATGCCAAACGCAAAATCCCTGAAAGGCAAGGCCAGAATTCCTGCCCAAAGGCAAAAATTCCTAGCCCCCAAGCCGAAATTCCTGCATAAATTCCTGCAATTAAAAAAATTGTAGAAAACCCCAAAAATGTAAGACAAGCAACAATAAGCTAAAAACACTTGTGTTTCTCTCCTGTATTTAATTTCAGTACTATATTACCCCTTTTAAAATTGAAAAATGATGGAACTCTCTACTCACTGTGGCTGTGAGAGAGACAAAAACTCCATTATACTGGTACAATTATCTGGGAGGAAGTCCCATTGTATAATGGAGTTTCCTTCTGTGTAGACACAACACAACTAGCATGGGGCTCACACATTTTCCAATTCCTCCACCTCACTTGGGGCAGCTGGGAGGTTGAAGCCGCAGTGACGGAGTGAGGCGGCAGTAGGCAGACTATCAAGGAATAGCAGGCAAGCAATGCCGGGAGGCCGGCGATGGAGCATAGAGGCAGAAATAGACTGGCAGCAGACTCATGGGGTGGGCGGCTGCGGCGAAGGCGGCTGCGATTTCAGCCCCGTGAGGAGAGCGCGCCAGAGGCCTTTGCCAGCTTGCTGGCTGAGAGTGATCTGAGCCACAGTGAAGTGGTGAGGGGGAGGAGCTTCCTTCTCCCGCTCACTCTTTCTCCCACATGATGGTCCGCCCAATGATCAGGACCAAAGATAACGCATGCCCCAGACACAGCCAAACAAGCGTGCACAGCTGCAGCACGCCAAATTTAAATGGCGGCCATTTTCCCGGAGGCTGGCCACATTTTCCCTGAGGAGGGGCTTGTTTTCCGGAGGCCTCCTGGAAATTCCGGAGGTCTGGCAACCCTGGGAGAAAAGGCACAGGACAGAGATGGATGGAGAACATTTGTTGGCAGCCCCAACAAAGGGGCTACAGGTGGAGGGGGGGGTTGTTTACTTATATAGAGGCATCCCCAACTTATTGGACAGGTTAGAGACAAGAACACTGTCCAAAAGTGAAAGCAGTTGAAAAGTGGAACCCAATCTTTTGCAGTTTTTAAATGTTGCTTCCAATTTTTTCCTTTTTTAGCTAACAAGTTGCAAGTGCCCTTTTTATCTTTCAAATTCTTGCTGCCACACAAAGATTTCTGTAAATGGATTCTCATCAGCTCCTTCAGTTTAGAGTGGGAGCTACAAGATGGGGGAAAGCAATTATGGCCTTTAGAACAGCAGAGAGAGGTTGAAAGAGTGGAACATACATTGAATGAACAAGTTCTTGGTTTAATTGAAAGGTGCTGAAAGAGTGGATCATCCAAAAACAAACCATCAGGAAGCAGAGGATACCTGTAAGTAGCTTTGTAGCTTCAAATATACAAAATAATACCACCAACAGACATACGTTTCCTGTGGTCTAACTAACCAATGCTAGCCAAATCACTGCTGAAACAGGGTCACACCAGCCACCACTGACATTTTAGGGTGGCACATAGGCTAACACCAGGGGCTTGGGAGCAGCCATCCTCTTCATATGCCACAGCTGCTGCTGCTGATGAGCTGAGCCTCCTACTACAGGATTGTGGTGCTGGTCTCACTGCCAGACAGGTGGCAGGGGTCTGGACCAGTGATGGGCTTCAAAGAAATTAAGAACCGGTTCTCTGCCCATCTGGCAGCCACTTTTAAATGGCTATTTTTAAACTTTATATGTCCTATCTCTTGTTAACAACCGGTTCTATAGAGTAGGTGCGAACCTGCTGGTGCCCACCACTGGTCTGGACTCAGTCCTGCAGGTACCAGTGGATCCCACTTCAAATACCACCAGTTGTACAATTGTCACTGGTTAAGAAATGTTGCTCCAATAGGCTATTCCTTATCAATAGGGTGACCAGATGTTGTAACTGCTAACTGTAGCTCCCAAACTGCAAGCCCCCAAATTGTAGTACACTCAAGGAAAATGTAGGACATGACAAAATAAAAGCTAAAAACACTCATTTATATTACATCCATATAGTTAATTTAAACACTATATTAAATTTAAAACTATTACATATAAGTTATTAATTCCAAGAAAGCTGCACACTGCCTGCTCCCAAAGGAGGGCATTGAAGTTTTTTTCAGGACACAAAAAAGAGGACATATCCTGGATAAATAGGACATATGGTTACCATGCTCATCAATTGTCATCTATAATAACTAGTAGTTAGAAGATGTGAAATCAGTTATTTACTAATGGTATATTAAAAAGTTAATGTAACATAAGGCTACAATCTAGAGTAACTATGGGACATTTTACACTGACGTAGTTTTGATGCCACCTATGGGAAATGCACAGAGCAATCCAGAGTAAGTGCCTCTTATGTCTTCCTGTAGTAACTCTGGATTGTAGGGAATGATACATCAAAACAAGTTAGAAAGAAATCAACCAATAGAGGCCAAAGTATTTTGCAAATTCATTCCCACATCCAGACAAACACACCACATTACATGAAGGATTTTCATTTCATTAAGCAACCCAGAGAGAAAAATTCACTTACAGCTCACTTGGCCGCTTCAAGGAGGCATCTGCGGTAGGTTTGTCAACGTCCATCTTTGGCTTCTGTCACCAGGAAAAGTCCACCTGCTTTGCTCAAAGCTGCCAGCCTGGTTTGATCTTCTGATCGTACTTGGCAACTGTTTTATAAAGAGGAAGAGTGGGAAAAGTTCAAAGCTCAGCCCCTGGGATTTTGCTGGCTATAGGATAACCAGGAACCTGAACCCAGCAATGGTGATGATGGTTAGAGGGAGCTGGAAAAAGGCTTCCTCCTCCACGCCAGAGTTACGTGGAAACATATCCCTATCCTTCAAACAGTTACCACGGTGACAGCAGGTGAGGAGCCCTCGCAAGATGCCGCCTCGCCTCGGTCGTCACTGCCAACAGCCATGCGGCACCTATAGAACCAACGCCCTCCTTGCCCCCACACGGAGACACTTGCGCAACTCCAAAACGCAAAGAAACATTGCACAGAGATTGTCAGCTGCAATATCTATTTTTGCCTCTGCACCCCTCTATTCCATCTAAAAATAGTGTGCAAGAAAAGCTTTCTCGTGCAACGTCTTGGGCAGCCAGTGTGTTATATCAACTGAGTGGCTTCACCTATATCTGCAGCATTAGTACTACAGGGATTCTGTAGTACTGGCAGTGCTATGGTCCTGGCAGTGCTATGCATGGCAGTGGCCCTGGCAGTGCTATGCTTGCCTGCATTGCTGTGGTCCTGGCAGTGCTATGCTTGGCAGTGGCCCTGGCAGTGCTATGCTTGCCTGCATTGCTGTGGTCCTGGCAGTGCTATGCATGGCAGTGGCCCTGGCAGTGCTATGCTTGCCTGCATTGCTGTGGTCCTGGCAGTGCTATGCTTGGCAGTGGCCCTGGCAGTGCTATGTTTGCCTGCATTGCTGTGGTCCTGGCAGTGCTATGCTTGCCTGCATTGCTGTGGTCCTGGCAGTGCTATGCTTGGCAGTGGCCCTGGCAGTGCTATGTTTGCCTGCATTGCTGCGGTCCTGGCAGTGCTATGCTTGGCAGTGGCCCTGGCAGTGCTATGCTTGCCTGCATTGCTGTGGTCCTGGCAGTGCTATGCATGGCAGTGGCCCTGGCAGTGCTATGCTTGCCTGCATTGCTGTGGTCCTGGCAGTGCTATGCTTGGCAGTGGCCCTGGCAGTGCTATGTTTGCCTGCATTGCTGTGGTCCTGGCAGTGCTATGCTTGGCAGTGGCCCTGGCAGTGCTATGTTTGCCTGCATTGCTGTGGTCCTGGCAGTGCTATGCTTGGCAGTGGCCCTGGCAGTGCTATGTTTGCCTGCATTGCTGCGGTCCTGGCAGTGCTATGCTTGGCAGTGGCCCTGGCAGTACTATGTTTGCCTGCATTGCTGTGGTCCTGGCAGTGCTATGCTTGGCAGTGGCCCTGGCAGTGCTATGTTTGCCTGCATTGCTGTGGTCCTGGCAGTGCTATGCTTGGCAGTGGCCCTGGCAGTGCTATGCTTGCCTGCATTGCTGTGGTCCTGGCAGTGCTATGCTTGCCTGCATTGCTGTGGTCCTGGCAGTGCTATGCTTGGCAGTGGCCCTGGCAGTGCTATGCTTGCCTGCATTGCTGTGGTCCTGGCAGTGCTATGCATGGCAGTGGCCCTGGCAGTGCTATGCTTGCCTGCATTGCTGTGGTCCTGGCAGTGCTATGCTTGGCAGTGGCCCTGGCAGTGCTATGTTTGCCTGCATTGCTGTGGTCCTGGCAGTGCTATGCTTGCCTGCATTGCTGTGGTCCTGGCAGTGCTATGCTTGGCAGTGGCCCTGGCAGTGCTATGTTTGCCTGCATTGCTGCGGTCCTGGCAGTGCTATGCTTGGCAGTGGCCCTGGCAGTGCTATGCTTGCCTGCATTGCTGTGGTCCTGGCAGTGCTATGCATGGCAGTGGCCCTGGCAGTGCTATGCTTGCCTGCATTGCTGTGGTCCTGGCAGTGCTATGCTTGGCAGTGGCCCTGGCAGTGCTATGTTTGCCTGCATTGCTGTGGTCCTGGCAGTGCTATGCTTGGCAGTGGCCCTGGCAGTGCTATGTTTGCCTGCATTGCTGTGGTCCTGGCAGTGCTATGCTTGGCAGTGGCCCTGGCAGTGCTATGTTTGCCTGCATTGCTGCGGTCCTGGCAGTGCTATGCTTGGCAGTGGCCCTGGCAGTGCTATGTTTGCCTGCATTGCTGTGGTCCTGGCAGTGCTATGCTTGGCAGTGGCCCTGGCAGTGCTATGTTTGCCTGCATTGCTGTGGTCCTGGCAGTGCTATGCTTGGCAGTGGCCCTGGCAGTGCTATGCTTGCCTGCATTGCTGTGGTCCTGGCAGTGCTATGCTTGCCTGCATTGCTGTGGTCCTGGCAGTGCTATGCTTGGCAGTGGCCCTGGCAGTGCTATGTTTGCCTGCATTGCTGCGGTCCTGGCAGTGCTATGCTTGGCAGTGGCCCTGGCAGTACTATGTTTGCCTGCATTGCTGTGGTCCTGGCAGTGCTATGCTTGGCAGTGGCCCTGGCAGTGCTATGTTTGCCTGCATTGCTGTGGTCCTGGCAGTGCTATGCTTGGCAGTGGCCCTGGCAGTGCTATGCTTGCCTGCATTGCTGTGGTCCTGGCAGTGCTATGCTTGCCTGCATTGCTGTGGTCCTGGCAGTGCTATGCTTGGCAGTGGCCCTGACAGTGCTATGTTTGCCTGCATTGCTGTGGCCCTGGCAGTGCTATGTTTGCCTGCATTGCTGTGGTCCTGGCAGTGCTATGCTTGGCAGTGGCCCTGGCAGTGCTATGTTTGCCTGCATTGCTGTGGTCCTGGCAGTGCTATGCTTGGCAGTGGCCCTGGCAGTGCTATGCTTGCCTGCATTGCTGTGGTCCTGGCAGTGCTATGCTTGCCTGCATTGCTGTGGTCCTGGCAGTGCTATGCTTGGCAGTGGCCCTGACAGTGCTATGTTTGCCTGCATTGCTGTGGTCCTGGCAGTGCTATGCTTGGCAGTGGCCCTGGCAGTGCTATGCTTGCCTGCATTGTTGTGGTCCTGGCATTGCTATGCTTGGCAGTGGCCCTGGCAGTACTATGTTTACCTGCATTGCTGCGGTCCTGGCAGTGCTATGCTTGGCAGTGGCCCTGGCAGTGCTATGCTTGCCTGCATTGTTGTGGTCCTGGCATTGCTATGCTTGGCAGTGGCCCTGGCAGTACTATGTTTGCCTGCATTGCTGTGGTCCTGGTAGTGCTATGCTTGGCAGTGGCCCTGGCAGTTCTATGCTTGCCTGCCAGCTATTAACCATTTATTTATTTGACAGATTTATATCCCGCCTTTCCCATGCTAACACAACGGTGGCTTATGTAGCTTTTCATCCTTTTTGTCATCACAACAATCCTGTGAGGTAGGTAATTGTTCTACGGGCAACTTGTAAAATTTGTCTTACAAGTGGAATACTTCATAGCTACCATCACATCTTAGTTACTGCACAGAGGACTTGATTTAAACCGTATGCTCCATTCAGGGACTGCAGTCCAGGTATGTTTCCCCTGCAAACATCTGGTTTGATAGGTAGGGTTGCCAGATCTCCAGGGTGGGCCCAGAGTTCCCAGTTCTCCTGAAGCCTCTACTAAAAGCAAGCTTGGTAATTCTAACAGGGTCTCCAGGAGTTGTTGCCAATGTTATATTATGTTGGGAAAAGCAAAATATCTCCAGAAATGGTTTCATTAGAGGTAGAAACTGTCGTCTCAAGGCCAAAAAAATTAAAGTTAAAATTAAAATCATCACTCAGTGGAAGCAGAAAGTCCCATCTTCAATCTCAGACATTTCCAAGTGGAACTGGGAAGATCTCTCTTACCTGGTGGTGCTCTAGTCTGGAGGTCTTCAACTTATTTCGTTCCTACAAGCGGTCTTGACCGCACAACTGAGGCCTCATGACCACCCTGAGGTCATGACACAGTGGCTGAAGAACTTAATTTAAAAGATTAAATTGGCCACAAAATACCTGTAGAACAAAGAAGTCACTCCTTTTGTGACCACCTACAAGCTAAGCCACCAGGAAGCCCCAGAAAAAGGAGTTGGTGTACAATTACACATGACTTACAAGGGGTGGTTACCAGTTAAGAGCAGGCATTTGCCAGTTTAAGACAATGGAGGTCCAAGATAATCCAGTGTTATGAATTCAGTTATCATAGTGACTATGTGCTAAACACTGGCGTTTCGTCTCTAAAGCCAACTATGCTGTTTTGTTTCTAAAGCGGGAGGTACAGTGGGTTGAGCCTTCCTGGAAATCAGCCTTGAATGCTTCAATGATGTTGCCTTCAAGTGTTTCCTGAAAAGCTGAAGTCCCTTCGTCACTGTAGCTAAGCCTAAGTATACATCACTTTAAATTAATGCATCATCTTCCTGTTTTATCTTTGCTTCCCTCTCTTGCTTTTTCCTATAGTGCTCCCTGTGGAAATTTTCTATATTGTTAAGTCTCTTGTGAGAGGGACCCTGCCTCTTGTAAGTTGAAAAGGACTACATAAAGAGATGTAATACTAATGATCAAATAACAGTTCTGTAATAATAATCTGGAGGGCTGTGGGTGGCGCAAGCAGTTAAGACGCTGTGCCTGTAAACCAGCAGGCCAGGGTTTGAGACCCAGGTCGGCCCCACAAGACAGGGTGAGCTCCTGTCCTTAGCCCAGCTCTGCGATGCCAGCTGTATCCATTCATATCGGCTCTGCCTTTCCATTGGACTAATTCAGTGGCGTGCAGAGGGGGGATTTGATGCTTGGGTAACAGCCTATCCTCCATAACAATCCAACCCAGGCTTTCATGCTTTGCATGCAGCGTATACAGTGCCGAGCACAATACCCTAGTCTTCCAAGACTGACGGAGGCCTGCTTTTTTTAAATAATAATCTACGAAAGCAAATCTTGGATGTGCAAAAACTGTAGGGATGGTAATAATTCCCTGTTAAGGGGTTACATCTTATGGCAGGGTAACTAGATGCCATAACTGAAAAAAGGACACCAAAATGTAGGACATGACAAAATAAAAGTTAAAAACATTCCTATAAAACAGGGGCTTCCAAACTTTTTGGAAGGAGGGCCACATCATCTCTTCGAAATGGTGTTGGGAGCTGGAAAAAATGCTTGGCTGCTGCTCCGCCTTCCGAGCAAGGCCAAATGTCCGGGCAGAGATGCATACTGTGCATGTGCACACCTCTGGACATGCGCAGAGGTGCACTATGCACGTCTAAAGGTGTGGACATGCACAGTGCACCTCAGCTGGCCATTTAGGCCTGCTCCAAATGTTGCTCCAAATTTAGGCCTCCAAATGCTGAGGCCGGGGCAGACCGGAGGAGTGTCAAACTCCTTTGGCATGTCACTCCCCAGCAGCGTACCACCCAGTGCGGCCCACATCAGCCGCACCAGTCTGGTGACGCGGCTGCAAGGAAGCCGCTGCAGTTATTTCAGTAGCCCATACTCAAGTTTACCAGTGATGTTCTGGTTCTGAAATCCAAAGATGAGCCAAGCTCTGCCACATTTATGGTGGACTCCTTAGCAGCTGAGAAGCATCATGTGCTTTGCCATGTTATAAAAGAAAGGAAGCAAGTCACATGGGCTCAGCTAGCCCTGCAAAGCCCTACAGGTGTCCTGTGATAAAGGACAGGTAACAGGTGCTGTGCTTACTGTCGGGAAATGGTTAATCATTCTCCAGCCTGATTATAAGCGGAGGCTGAGCTTTCACCTCCAAGCACCTGTTTGTTCAGCAGATGGGTAGAGGCAGACCTACCCTTGACGTGAATGTGCTGAAAACGGCAGGTGCCCCAAGTAAGGTTGCTTGCGGCCTTCCTGAAGCTGGCTCGAGTGAGCTTGATAAAGGTCTAGCTCATAGTGTTTTGGAAAGAGACCCACATCATCTTTCTGATACTATGTCGGGGGTGAAAGAATTTACATCTTTATCAACTTTCAATCTCCCATCCAAGTTTTCCAGGTCTTTTCCAGCTTTTTGACAGCCCTTCGCTCAACCACCAGACTACACCTGCTTCTTAATTTTAATTTTCTAATTTTTACTACCAACTAACCAGCTGCACACATACAATCATACACTTGAGCAGTTTAGGGTCATTATAAGAAGGGGAGAGAAGGATTACAATCTATATTACTAACATACAATGTGAACCAAAATGTCTTGTTGCAACACCCCAAATATCAGGTTGTGACCCACAGTTTGATAACCTTAAAAATGTTTAAGGGAACACCTATTTCTAATTTGTGCAAATGTGATGTGTAGCAGTCCTGGCCAGGACATGATGTTCACTTTATTTGTGCACACTTTATGTGTGCAAGTCTGGATTGCACACAATGTGAACAAGTAGATCAAAATCTTGGTGCTCATGTCACAAATGGTTGCTTATAAAGAACGTCTTTAGCTCAGCGCTATCAGGGAGGACTATCTGTGCTCAACAGGGCACGCTTTTTATGCTGCTGTTGATAGGCATGAGAAACCCTATGACTAGGTACTACCTTTATGCACATTGAAAAATATGTCGAGAACCTGAGGCATTAATTTAGGGACTGCATTTGTTCAATACTGTAGTTAAAGGCACTGTGTCTGTTGATTTGAAAAATGGCATGTCAGAAATTTGAGACCCGGGTGCTACATGATGGAGTTGATCTCCCATCACTTGTCCCAGCTCCTGCCAACCTAGCAGTTTGAAAGCATGCAAATGCAAATAGATACTTTGGTACCACTTTGGTAGGAAAAACAACATCCTGGCAACACAGGACCCTATGATAGGGTGGTCAGATTTCCTCATGTCATGTCAATCATCTAAGCAGACAACCCCCACCCCAGGAGCTGGAACAAAGCTAAGAAGATGATGACCAAGACATGTATTTTGCTAGGATAAAGATTTGGATTAATAACTCTGCTGAAGATCTTCAAACTCAGGTTTATACTCTGTTGACTTTGTCCAACTATATTGAGAGTTATCTCATGTATGTCCCCTACTACCACCTTATGCTCCATCCTGGCTCATGACATTCCCTTTGTGAAAGCTCATGAATTGGAGACCTGACGCTGCTCAGGCAGGTCCAAACAGGTTGGTGATGACAAGGCTTCCAATTTTTAATTTGATTGCCATGCATGCAAAGCTGCTATCAGATGTAAGGAAGAAAAGGAAAAGCCAGCTATATGCTGGCTTTCAGTTCAGTTACCGAGAGTGAGTTGTAGGAGACTCAAGTAGAACTAGAACCACTGGGTACAAACTGCAAGAAAGGAGATTCCATTTAGATATCAGGAAAAAATTCCTGACGGTGACGGAAAATTGGCAGATTGCCAAATAGATTGTCAAGTGAGGTGGTAGACTCTCCTTCAATGGGGATCTTCAAGCAGAAGCTCGACAAGCACCTGTCGGAGATGCTCTAGGAGGATTTCCTGCTATAGGCAGGGGTCAGACTACATGACCTAATAGGTCCCTTCCAACTCTGAGACCAAACAAGTGAAAAATCTAACACAACCAAGTCTGGCCCACTGTATTAATTCCATTTTTCTCCCACTCTCCAAAAGAAAAGAACCCAACAGGGATCTACCCTCTAGAGTTTACAATATCGGGTTAGATTCTGATTAGATGGATCTACCCTCTTCTTCAATGCAGAGGCATTGCGATGACAGCAGCACACTCAAGTACTGCAGGTGCCAGAAATCACCATGTAAACAGCTCCTCCTTACCCTAGGAACCATTCAGGGCACTGACGGCTGTGTGTTGCAATTACAGCCCAAAATGGTTTTAAAAGCAACTACTGTACTTATGTCACCCCCTCCGCCCCATAGAATCCAAACCAATGTAAACTCAGCCACATAATCACAAAAGTTCTTTAAGACAGTTTGTTTTTTCTTTAAAAAACACCCTTTATTTATAATATTTTAGACACATACAACTAGGTAAAAAAACATGGTCCGACCACAGTGCTTTTGACATGTGGACAGTATGGAGGTGGGGGGAAGAAGGTGAATTTGGAGAAGAGCTTGTTTCTTCACATGGCAAATAACTAGTGTCAGAGGTACAAAAAGGGTAGTAGGGGAAAACTACCCTAGTTAGTGGGAGATGACAGGTGTGTGCAAAAAGCGCTTATCAGGGAAGAGGAGAAATATTTGTCAAAGTTCTCAGTTCACAGAAGAACAACATGTTAGAAGAGCCTGGTCTTGGGTCTTCCATGCTGAGTTTCTTCTCCCCATCCCCTGTCCATTTGGTTCCCTCACTCCCCGATAGACAAGGGTCAATTGACAACACTGGAATGCTGTCCTTCTTCAGGATGTCCAAGTTCTTCTGATCCTGTTCCCACCAGTCCTGTCAGTGTAACATCATCTGTAGGCAAAATGAAAAATTTAAGTCAGTTGTCAACTGAGCATAAGATTTTTTGCACAAACGAAAAAGGGGGCCCTAAGAAATGCAAACACATATTCCAGAAGCATTTGAATTTCCCTTTGTCATGACTATGTTATCACTTAAATTTTGAGTGCCTCCATGTGTGCACACCCAGGCCTCATAGGTGAAGAGGAAAGTCTTTCAAATACTGAAAAATTAAATATTTCTATATCTTAAAAACCTACCTGTGACTTTGTGAGGATGGATTGGGGTGGGATAAGCAATTTTATTTTTTATAGTGATGCAGAAAGAAGGGAAGACAAGTATCCCCATTTTTCTTTGTGATCTTTTAAATGTTCCTAAATTGCAATAATGAATAGATGCATTTCTAAACATTTGGCAAACCAATACACCCTTGTGCACTTCACAGCCCTAGATGTCTCACTCCCAGCTATGACACCCTGTTATGTCCCTTCATGTTACACGCTCTCAACGGATGGACAATGCTGCTGTCTTTCAGAAGGACAGAAAAGTAATATCAGGGAGAAAATCTGAACCAGGTTATCATTTCTCCACAACCCTGTTGTTTGCCACCCCCTCTCCCTGGACACCTTAAGGCCAAGCCTACTTACAGATCCGGATGCGAATTGGCCATATCATGATGAAGACGAGGAAGATGGTTGCAACCACAGCCATGCCTCCAGTGACTGCCACTATCACCCAGTGATAGAAGGATACACAGCTAGAGCAGCATAGCTCAGACCTTCAGGGAGAAGACAAAGAATGAGGTGCAAAGAAGGATCCTGGACATTTCTCCAGCCACAAATCCTATCTGGAAACCAAAAAGCTCCATTTAAGTGCAGGTCCAAGGACTTATGAGGAGTCCTCCTGGATCAGATCAAGGTGAGCCCATCTAGACGTGCATCCTATTTACAATAGAGGATAGCCAAATTGCTGTAGGGAAGTTCAAAAGCTGGCATGAAGGCAAAAACCTTTTCATGTTGCTTGTCCCCAAACTTTCTCCAACTTCCAATGGTGACAATGCTTTTGGACTTTCCGGAATCAAGACATGAAGATAATATCCCTCTTTCATTTATTCCTTCATATCTGATATTCGGGGCAAGACTGACTCTGAATATGGAGAATAACCATGGTTCTATGCTCTTAACTGTCAGACAGAGGACGCCATTAAGAGACAACATCTATTGCTGCTCCAGGTGGCAGTTGGCCCTGCCCTCCCCAATCTTTGTCTGTCTGCTGACATGGCTCAGGCAAGGAGGACAGAGGGAGCCATTATGAGACAACACCAACAACCTTTTCATGGTGTTGGGATTGTATACTCCAGTGATATAAAGGGCTATGCTGGTGGTAGTGTAGCTACTGGCAGGGACTCCCATGCAAGACAGGCCTTTGTTGAGAGGCCAGATTAAACCTTTCCTAAGTACTCAAATATCCCAAATAATTCCCGTGGACCAACAGGCCTGATGAGTGGCAGCTGGCTCCCTAGTATCAGTTGAAAAGCGGTATATAAATACTGTAGATGTAGATGTAGATGTAGTATCGACTGAAGGTGGAGACCGCCTGAAGTTGGAACAGCTTCAGAAGAACAGCACATAGTGTGGTGGTAGCCACTGGAACAGCATGTGCACAGCAGTGTAGGAAGCAAAGGGAAGAATACTACACTATATATTTCCCAGGAAAGTCAATGGTGGCAAAACCTAACAGTGGCCCTGAGTATGGGTGTCTCTTAAATGGGGCAGGGGTGCTATTAAAATAGATTCGCCAACATGATCGCCAACATCTGATGATGGTACAAGAAGAACTGTCTTTTGACACCCTTGGCCCCATAGCACACTTACATCTTCCTATACATACAACCACAGGCTTGTAGTGACACTACCAATACCATGCAAGGTCTAGATGACATGTCCAACAGACACCTAGCTGGCCTACAATGGGGAAAAATATCCCTAGGCAATTTGTCTTAAAAGACAAAACGTTATATGCTTTTCCAAGCCAACACATATATTTAAGACATGTGTTTTAAGATCACACATACCAGCAACACAATAGCAAGAGAGACACAATGAAGCAAATATGAGATCTTTGCAGATTCTTCATTTGGCAGCTTTATTTGCAGAGGTAGCCCAAGGAATGGACTAGCAGTCAATGCTTGGACTTACGGGCAAGGATGCAGATTCTGGATGACCATGACAGCTACCCCATTGGCGACTTTGTCTGTGAAACTCATGGCCCCATAAACGAATGCCCCACTGTGCTGTCAAAAGAAACAAGAAGCCATTAGGGCAACCATCATATCTTTGAGCACTTCTCTTTGTACTCTGTGAGACAGTTTCTCTCCAACTCTTCTTCCCCTAACTTTATCAGGCTCCCAAGAATTCCCATGCCTTGTTTTCTACCCCAGTGGTCGTTTGTGTTTATAGCAAACCCCATTCCTACCGTGTTGGTGCCAATCAGATCAGCTGTCATAGAAAGGGATGTCACCAGGATAGTGGCTGAGCCAGCCCCGAGTAAGACAGCGGCTCCATAAACTTCTGCACCCATCTTGCTTGTCAGGGCTACCCAGGAAGCGAATGCAAGGATGATCAGCAACCCGAGGAAGTAGGTGAGCTGGAAGAAGAAAAACATTTAGAAACCCAAATAAAGGGAAGATTTAATTACTATACTAAGTATTTTCTAAAATACTCAGCACTGGCAACTTGCTCTCATGTGATTACAAAATTCTCACAAAAAATCAGTCTTATGGCCCAGTTCTGTATCCCTTCTATATCCAATGGTTCAGAAAGGCATGTACTGTATCCTTATGTGGGGGGGGGGGGGTGGGAAGCCTTGGAAGGGACAAGGTTTAAATTTTCTTTCCGTTCTATAATGTCCTGGCCCACAAGGAGTCTCCTGTGACTTGCCAGGGGTGCACAACTTTAAAATAAAATGATGTGTACATTTAAACAGAAAAGATGTGTATATTTAAACAGAAACATATGAATACCTGCATCATATAGATTTACCAGCTACAGTTTTTGGTTTGCTAACAGCAGGAGTGAGCGAGCACATGTGTCAGTTGTGGAGGAGGTCACATAAACTGGGTGAAAAAATGTCTCATGTGAAGTTTACTTCCATTTCAGTGAGTTCTGGGGCAGATGTAAAATGTTGCCTACGTAGGGTGACCATATGAACAGAAAAACCCGAATTTGTCCGGATTTTTAGCCTCTTGTCTGGGTGTCCTACATTTTGGCTTCATTTTTTAACTTCGTGATAGTGCGCAGAACACCATCATGTCATATGTCGTTGGATTTGTATTGAAGAGCAGAATGCAATCAAAAATCAGTTTTGAGATATCTCCTCCTTTTCGGCAAAAAAAACAACAACGGAAACAAAAATATAAAAACAAAAAAAAAATACATTTTTGGCAATTTTTTTAAGTGGGTAGGAATTTTGGCTTTGGGAGGGTAGGAATTTTGGGTTTGGCATCTGGTCACCCTGTGCCTTTGCCCAATGAGGACAGGTTAAAAACCATCTTTATTCTGCTACATGTCTCTATATGACATCACTTTATGATCCCTAATCGAGTGGAACATATAGCCAGGAATAACCATGATATAAGAACAATAGTGCTGGAATTGTTGTCGCAGCATTTTAATTTTTTAACTAAAATCTTTGGAGTCAATTTGCTAATCTTTCATATATTAGGATTTAAGTGTTTGAATATGTGTCATCCTTCGGGGCAGGTAACAGCGAAGTGAAAGATTTTTTGCTTTGCACACACAAGTTCTGGGTTTGATTTCTGGTATCCACAAGTAAGGCTCAAAATGCTCCCCTTCCAAAATTTAGCCCATCCCCACCTTGCTTCTGCTGCACATTCTAACCCCATCTAAACTACTCACGTTTCTGCCAATCCTTCTGTTCACAGCTTTCATTAAGAAGGACGAGAGAAAGCCGCTGATGTACATCACCAAGGGGATCGAGGCAATGTATTTCTGGAGAAAAAGAGAACAGGAAGCAAATCACGTTTCTTTTGACTGCGGTACAAGGTTTGATTATAGTCACAGATGGTGTGTATTCTACATTTAAGCCCCACCACCCTGCTGGCAAGAGATGGGGGGCCAATTGCAATTTAATGGTGAAAAAGCCATTTACCGCCACGGAAAAGAAAACATTGCTCTTTAGGGGGAAAGAATTCACATTGCCAAAATGGCAAACCTTTTGGATAAAGAGAAAAGGGATTAAAAAACAAGATCTAGTATTGGTCATTGCAAACCTATGAGAGCGAAAGGGGTTAAGCAATCCACTCTCTCACCCCAGCAAGACCCAGTGGGGTTGCTAAGCATCACATCCCTTGGTATCAGAAGCCCCCCCCCCCCCCCAACTGCTCTTATAGGTCAGACTTACCTTTGGGAGCAGCAGAGAATTGGTGAGATACATTGCTATGTAGGTCTGGGAGAGATTGACAATAAGTCGGGTAGACATGTATAGCATTGCCACCTGGAAGGAGAATATGGGAGGGGGGAGAGAGGAAAGAAAAAATAGTGGGACTTTCAAGTTGCCTTCCCAGATAGGTTTGTACCAAGGATAAGCAGATCCCCATGCCTTACTTTTGGAATATTGCTGTCCAATCCTATAATGTCAGTGTAATTAATGCCAGAATTGGAGTATGGGCATGTTGTTTGCTGCAGTTTTCAGATCTTTCCTTTTATTTGCATCTCCCAATCCCATGGTCACACTGATAAGTACTACAATAAAAGCATTACTGACGTGGCTGTACTTTCATTTCAGGTAAGGGGCTGGACTAGATGACCTACTAGATGACTCTAGATGACCTACTAGCACTCTTCCAGCTCTATAATTCTATGATTGTTGAACAGGAATGCAAGTGCAGATTGAATTGATAATAGCCATTTATCAGCTATTAATTTTTCATTTTCTTTGTAAACCGTTTTGTGAACTTTTTAGTTGAAAAGCAGTATATAAATACTGTAGATAGATGAGATTTGCTGCCATAATACCTACACACCTGGATGCAATCATATGCATGACCACAGCCAGGTTATTAAGTCACTTTAAAAAAAAAGAAGAAGAAAGGCAATTGATATGATTATGAAGCCAGATCCTTTTTGTGCGGCATTTGACCAATGCACACAAGAACACAGATAAAAAATTTTGGTTGAAGAGAATCTTGTTTGATTCTCTTTGCACACCCAAGAATGCTTTTTTGCTAGTGTTTTATTACTATGTTTTGGTGAGGTTGGAGAGGTAAAGAGGCTATGAAAAAAATCTGCATCGCTAGCTGGATAAAGACAAACATTTAAATGATGGAGGATTTATAATGCATCAATTCCACTTTGATAACAAACCCAGGCAGTCTAAGAATTCTAGATTCCAATCAGAAACTAAAGGCTTCACAGAAGCAGATATTTCAGAAGTGTGAAATAAGGATATACTTAAAACAACACTGACTTTCTGGTATAGGTATTCAGGTTGTTTTGATGACATGAGTAGTGATAGCATGATAATTAAGTTATCATGATCACACATAAGAACAGAAGGGCAATGTTTAAATGCCTGATCTCTACAAAGGTGGCAGGGATATGTCAAATTCTCCATGAGAGCTAGCCGTGTCTTAACAGAAATTTATTTTGCTTCCCCTGAAGGTTATGAGAATCCTGAAACAGATGTTATAATGGAGAACAATGGTTTGCAGGTCAGTTAGTTCCAGAGAGACATACATCCTATGTTTTTGGCTGGCACCCAATGTTTGGGCATTGCCCAAGGTAAGAATGACTAGACAGCAATATTTTTCCCCTATTCCTGAGGCAGAGTTTGATCTGCTAACAGTGTCTTCTCCATTTCCAACAAATAGATTACAATGGTACCTTGCGTAACAAACGCCTCAAGTAAAGTATGTTTTACATAAACAAAAATTTATCTAGGATTCAGCTTCACGTAACAAACTTTGCTTCACGTAACAAACAAACTCGTTGGCAGTTGGGGCAGACGTGCTGGCCTGCAGTCCTTTAAAAAGTGTCAGGGCTGCCTAGAGCGCCTGTACCTCCTTTGTTGGTTCTGGAGTAGGTGGTTCAGGAGATGTATCCTCTACTGCATCTCCTTCATTGCTTCCAGGGATGTATCCTCTACCATGCCTCCTCAGTTGGTTCTGGATGTTTCGGGGAGATGGTGGTTCCTGGAGATGTATCCTCTATTGCGCCTCCTTCATTGGTTCTGGAGATTTATTTTTTACTGCACCTCCTCAGTTGGTTCTGGGTGTTTCAGAGAGGGAGCTCTTGACTTCCTGGCCTTGCAATGTCCTTGACAGATGTACATCGTTATCTTCAATAGAGGTGTCCCACCAGTGGGAAGTCAATGTCATGGCCAGTGTCATGTTGGCAGATGTCCTGGACACCTATGGTATTGCAACTAGTTGGCAGCATGTCCACAGAAGGGTCACAGGCCATGACCTTATACCGGACAATTTCATTGCCAGAGGGAGCTGAGCACGTGCATCTCCAGACGCAACTCCACTCACACTTGCAACTGTAAAAATTGTAATCAAGGAGTGCGGGATCCCAAACACTCATGAATAAACCCCTAATGTAGGGGGCGATCTCACCGCAGACCACTGTTGCTAAAATTAGGGCCCCATTCACCAACAATTTGAGCCAGATCACTCTCCAAAATCCCATGGAGGGCGACGTAGTCTGGCTCTCCTCCATGGTACCCTTCAGAGAAAGGCTGGTGCTGTTAGAGGGGGTTCATGGCCGGTAGAGCCATAGCGACAGCCTGAGTGTTCTAGCCAAAGAGGCGGGGGGAGGGACCTCCTGGTCCTGCCTCTCCAGGCTCCCAAAATCAAACTTTGACCAGGAAAATGCCCGGATCCTGATAAAGTGGGGTTTTCCTGGCTTGCCGGTGAGCCCTTTTTCCAGAGATGTGCTGGCATTTCTGGCCAAATAGGTACCCTGTGTATAACAAGGTTAGACCTATACCTCACAACCCCCAGCTCTGCACCTCCACTCACCTGGTAGAAGGCTGGTTCCAGGAGCCAGTGCTTCCAAAGAACAAGGGGTTGGACCCGGTTCTTCCGGTCAGAAGGCAGAAGTGGTGTGTTTTCATCAGGATCTGGTACCTGAGCAGGGGGGCGTTTCTCCTCCGGGGTGCCAAGATGAAAGAGCAGTGAGAAGATGGTACCTATTCCCACCACAATCAGGGACAGGTTCTGGGAATTGAGAAGAAGAGGAAGTGATGGGGTGCTGTAAGGAAAAGAAGGTGCTTCCCATTCAATGGAGGCTGTGCCAAGGAAGAGTAGCAGTGATCTGTCTCCCAACACCCCCTTCCCACAATTATGGTCATAGCTGCGGTCCAGCTGTGCCTCTGAGCCACATGGAAAGTGCCTTCTGCCTAGCATAAGACACTTCCTGTTTCATGTTTCTCAAAAGAAACCTGCTTTAAAGGCCTTAGAGGTGGAAACACAGCCTAAGAATACAACATGTGTCCCTCTTCATTGGAATCTCCTCCTGGTCAGATTCAGAATCCCCATGGATAAAAAAAAATTAGAGGATAAAAAAATCAGAGGATAAAAAACAGTGGAAAAACTTCCAGGTTTCTTGCTCCTAATGGAATGTCATGCCTCAGTATCTGCAGGGGTATGATTCTGGGACTGCCGACACACAAAAAAGGGACTGCCGACACACACTGTTAAATAAAAACAGTTTTAAAAAATTAAAATATGTGTCCCTTTGTATCCATTTAGAAACAGCTTTTCTTCCTGTTGTAGAGAGGCAGCCAGCAATTAGAAATGCAAAATGGAATGATTGCCTACATGGCTGCCTTTCCACAACAGTAAAAAAAATGATTTACAGTGGCCATTCGCTTTGAGCCAAATCTGTGTATTTAAAAAAAATGTATATCAAGGTTGGACCTGTACTGTAATATATAAAGTGAATGTATCTGCTAGTAAAGAAAATTATTTTAATCAGTTAAAAATGTTAAGAAATGAAAAACTAGCACTAAAAACTGCCTACTTTAAATGTGTACCAAGTATTTCCCCCAAGCCATGGTGCTTTTTTTCTACTGAAAAGTATTTTACAGAAGTGAGAGAGGAACCCTGAATACATAATTTTCCCCACCACTCATTTTACAGTCTTCTGGATCTGGCAATGAGGATGATAAAATTCCAACTAAGTTTGTAGAAGCTTTTTTTATAAGACATCAGAGGCAGAAAGACACCACCCTCTTCTGTGTGTGTGTGTGTGTGTGTGTGTGTGTGTGTGTGTGTGTGTGTATATATATATATACACATATATATATGTGTATATACACACACACATATATATATATATATATATATATATATATATATATATATGTGTGTGTGTGTGTGTGTGTGTGTGTGTATATATATATGTATATATGTATATCTCTCTCTCTCTCTTTTGTTTGGATTGCATCATCCCAGGAAGACTTAAATCTGCCTGATAAATCAAACTGAGTATGGCCCATCCAGCTAAACATACCAATTTTCTACAGCCCGAGAAGCTTCCAGGGTTTGTTTTTTAATAATTTGGGAGTTTTCCAACCAGGCAAAGTCATCCACCCTCCTTGGCACACTTTCCTGATTTTTTTATTCAAGCACTGCATGCATTGAAGATGCTCACCTAAAAACCTAAAACCTACCATTTAGCACTAAGCCTTGCTCACCCGAAAAATAGGGATGTCATGCTTTCCAAGGTGCTGGGTGTGATCTGGCATCATGGTGTGGCCCACTTGGAAATGTAGGAGCAGCCATGCTACCCCGTACACAGTGATGTTCGCCATGACCGTGAAAGCATACCTGGGGTAAGATAAATAAAATGCAGGTCACACCGCTAGCTCTTGGTAACAGGTGGTACAAAGTTTGGTTAAAAAGAAACTAGACAAATCTGCACTGCAATCAGAGTTATGACAAGCCTATCATGGTGGCATTCCTGGGTGTTCTGTCACCCAAATGCTGTCCTTTTAAATGTCCCTGACATGGAAATAATTGTGGGAAAGTGGTGGCATCACCACAATTACTTCCCGCACACAAAGTAGGGGCTCCACCACTGCCCTTCCATGTTTCAATAACTTGATCAAAGCATGATATATCTAAAAGGCGGGGGGGGGGGGTTTGCAGGGGCAAATGATCCCAGGTGACTCCATCAACCCTATCATAACTCAGCGTGGTCCACCATGCTTTGAGTTAATCAAGCTAATTTGCTTAAACATGCCAGGGGGCCACAGGGCAATGGTAGAGCCCCCACTTTGTATGCAAAATAATTCATGCTCTGGCAATATTTCCAGTGGGAAATGAGAACAATCCTTATCCAAAACTCTGGAGAGCTGCTGCCAGCCTGTGCTGACAATACTGCCCTAGTTGAATCAATGGTCCAAGTTTGGATAAGATGGCTTCACATATCTAGCTCAAGCTATATAATCCAGAAGCCCCATTTCTCCTGTGCACCCCATGCACATTAAATATAAGGAATCAGACCACTGGATCATCTATCCCCCAGGACTGCCTCTGATAAACAGCCAAAATACCCTCTGATCAGATCCTTGGAAGAGATCTTAATTCTACATTTTAATTCATTATATGCAGTTCTAAGCGCAGTTCCAAGAAATCTAATCAGAGCTTGGTAGTTGGTGCCAGAAGCGGATGCATGCCCTGGCATGCATTATAAAGGGCTACGGGAATGCTCAGTGCCTTGGGGACACTCAAAGCAAAACACACGCCTGGCCGTGAAATCACCATCCACCCAAGGAAAGCTTCATTTAAAGTAGAGTTTTTCAAGTCTCAACAAGAGGTTCTCAAAACTCAATCTGGAATCCCCTTTTGAGAAGGACTATCTGTCCAGGACCCCCTGAAAGTGATCTGATGGTGATGTTATGGCCAGGGGTGTCACTAGGGTTTGTGTCACCTGGCATGGGAGGCCAGTGCGTCACCCCATACATTGGGCAGGGCGACAATATGAATGGTGGGCGTGGTTATGTGCCATTGCCCCACCTCCACTGGTTTTTTTAGCCATACATTTTAATAAAGTGGTTTGTTTCACTGCATTCTGCTGTAAACTGCATATTCAATGGTGTATAACATGATGGGATAATTTCTACAAATTATGATTTTAGCCATTTAGGACACAAGGGCTGCCACCCCCTTCAAGGGTGCCTCCTTTCCAATGCCCTAACAACATCCCTGATTGGGACCATTTTGGAAGTCTTATCCTCTCCTGGACTGACCTTCCACTCCAGCCAAGGCATGCCTGCTTACTCACCAGTAAATACAGCTGTGCAGTTCACATCAATTTTCTATGAATTTCAATGTAATCATCAGTGACCTACTTCTGGAGTGATTTGTGGGGGCTGTGATCCTTGGATCAGGACAATCTATTCCTAGATTCTTCTCAGTCTGCCCTTTCCAATGAACCATGGCATGTTTGCCTACTCATGAGTAAAGCTGCAAAATGGGGCACTTTCACTTTCCATAGAGTTCAATGCATATTTTTAATTTTTTGGACATAACTTTTGATAGGAAGGTACTATTTCAAAACCGATTTTTGCAATGGATTCTGCTCTTCAATACAAATTCAGTGTTATATGACTTGATGGGGTTATGTGCGTAACCCCATAACAAAGTTATATGCGTTTTTAAGTCCCCCAGTGAGCATCACCCTCCTTGGGCATATCACCCACTGTGGACCGCACCACCTACACCACCCTGGTGACTCCACTGGTTATGGCCAAAAGTGAAATCAAACATAAAGTGATATCATGGTGATGCAAGACCTTCTCCATGTCTACTTGGAAGTTAAGTCCCATTTGTTTAATGAAACTTGCTTCCAGGAAAGCAACACAAGCACTCCATTCCAAGATGACAGCATCTAGTGCTAGGTTCCGAGATGGTGGCACCCAGCTTTTCATGCCACCTCCAAGGGGTCCCCGAGCCATTCTTTGGGAACCACTAATCTAAGGTTTCTTTGGAAAACTCCTGTGCCTAGGCTGGATACACGCAAACGCTGCCCTCTACTGGTGGAAGGTGGCCTTGTAGCAACAAGCAACATTTTCCCAAGTGAACACAGAGCCCAGCTGGATCAGACCACCCAGTCCAGCACCCAATTTCCATGCAGCACCTCTAGAAAACCCAGGAGCCTGGCAATAGCCATCCACGTTGCCTTGTCCTCCCCATTCTGATGCATAAATATGCTACACCTGTACATGGTGCTTCCGTATACAGAGCTACACCTACATTTTCCAACCACGGGACAGTCCAGCACCCTGTTCCCAACAGAAACCTCTGGGAAGCTCAAGAACAGGGTATGAAGACAACAGCCTTTTCCTACCATTTCCTATTCATCTGCTCCTGGTATGTGGATTAATGTATTTTATCTTGCAGTATGCATTATATTTGTAAATATTTTTTAAAATTAAAAACACTAAAATTCTCAAGTTGAATAGTTCTTTGCAATTACCTTTGTAATTACTATTACCTTTGTAATTATCTTTGTAATTACTATTCTCAAATTTAATAGTTCTTTGTAATTACCCATTTTTATTCAAATATGATGTGCCATTGAATCTAATGCACACCCTATACTTATAATACTGTATTTACTCAATTCTAATGTGAACTTGGCAGGAAAAGGTGAGTGTTATATTTGAGTGAATACAGTATTTCTTGGAGATGCACTGTGAGCCAAGGAGGTCAATATTATTTGCACTGAATGGATCTAAACTGGTTCAAAGTTTCTGAATTGAATTGATTGAAATTTTATTAAAGTATGTGCCTGAACTGGAAGAGTTAAAAATAAATAATAACTAATGAACCTGCACTAAAATTTTCAGTGTTGGCAAGCCTTCTCTATTAAAAGCTAGCTAGCAGGTATCCTTAGAACTATGCTTTGCATACTCAACAGTTCTCTGTAGTGAGAGGTTGACTGCCGCTGGACAGAGAGGCTCCACAAAGCCATCCTAACCAAGAGTCAAAAGAACAAAAACAATAAACACCGAGGTCCAGGTTGGCTCACGCACCCATCGTTGGTATTACCTGAAGGCTGTGAGCTCCACTTTTTCATGGTCACTGGTGACCAGTTCTGGAATGAGTGAAAGGTGCGAGATCTGAGTGGCAGCCCAGCCAAACTGGAAGATGATGATGATGGGAATGTAGTAGATAAGAGCAGCCCATTCAGGCGTCTTTTCGGAACAACCTAAGCAAGGGCTGAAGATGAAGGGGAAGGAGAAGATGACACAGATGGTCCCTGCAGGAGAGGAAAGAAAGGCAACCCAGAAACACGTCAAAACAGCAGAAGAGAATGACAAGAGATGCTCATTATGACTTTTTAAAATTCCACTCTTATACCTCCCTTCCTCAAAGTTTTTGGCAGGAGGGCCACAACATTTCTCTGACACTGTGTCGGGGGCCAGAAAACCAATTTACATTTCAAATTTGAATACATTTGCATAAATTTACATAAAAAGAGTGTATTGGAGTGGATTACAAGGCTTGCCCAAGGGTTGGATAAAAGGCTGGGGGCCACATTGAGGCTCACCAAGGGCTGCTTTTGGGTGCCCCCCCCGGCTGGGCTTTGGAGACCCCTGTCCTAGAAGCTTAGAATGGTGTATGAACTTAAGCGAGGCTGACAGCCCAAGGTCGCCTAAGCAGCTTCACACCTGAGTGAAGATTTGAACCTGGATTTATATAGTTTTGAGAGTTGAATCCAACTCCAGAACCACTATACCAGCCTGGGAGTAAGACACTTTCCTGGGAGTAAGCTCTATTGAATATAACAAAATTTATTTCTGAGTTGACAGGTATAGGACAACATCCATGAGTTAACAGCATTGGGGAAAAACTTTTATTAATGCACCACTTACAAGTTTGCAACAACGCAACTCTCACCAATGCCAAGAGAGTGGAACAAAATTTGGCACACATTTTCTGACAGCAATTTTCAGTTGGGAAGTGCTACTGGAGCCACTTTCTTATCTCCAGAGGCACCTGAAAAGATACTCAGGGCCACTGAACAGGGAAGAGGAACCCACTTACTGAATCTGACACCAAGTTAGAGTCATTGGTTAAAGATCTGTGGGGATAAGTAGCTGCCAGGAAAAGGCACCTATATATAAGAATAGATGTGCCTCCACTGGATCAGGAAAAAGGCCCATCTAGTCCAGCTATATATAACACAGTAGCCCACCAGATGCCTTGGGGAGCACATATGACACCTGCATCCAGGTCCCCCCCCCCCTCCGCATCTGGCATTTGAAATTGTCCACCTCTACACACCCCTCATGACTTGTAACCCCTTGATGGTCCTTTTCTCTTGGAATTTATCCAAACCCTTCTTAAAGGTATTGAGGCTTGATGCCACCACCACATCCTGTGGCAAGGAGTTCCACAGAACAACTACATGCTGGGTAAAGAAATATTTCCTTTTAACTATCCTAACCCTCCCAACATTCAACTTTAGTGGATGTCCCTTAGTTTTGGTGTTACGTGAAAGGGAAAAGATAATCTCTCTATCCACTCTACCCCTTGCATAAATTTTGTACATCTTATACGTCTCAATCAAGTCTCATTCATTTTACAAGAGCATCAATTAAATAGAAGGAGCATGAGAGATACAGGAGTATCTTCCTGGAAAAAGTGATAATACATCCAGACAGCAGGAAACACAAGACAGATCCAGTTTAGGGTTGCCATAATTCTCTTTCACAAAATCAGGACAGGACCCCCTGTCCCATTTGCCAGTATATCAATTCAAGCCCCCAGAATTGGGATTGTTTGTTTTTTGGGACATATGGCAATCCTAATGCAATTGGCTGTTCAGGGTATATGGTTTCCTTTTCCCATACACATTCTCAGTGTCTTTCCAGAGCAAACCTGCAAACTTAGGCCCCCGTACATCTCCTCCAAATGAGTTTCAATGGCAGGACTGGAAAAATGATCTTTGCTGCTCCAGACCCCAGAAAGTTCCCAATAATTTGAACAGGCAACACGTAAGGTCCCCAAGAGACAAAACAAATGCAGGAAGTTGTTTTGAGAAACCCAGAGGAGATTAATATCTAGGGATTGTGACCTCTTGCTGTGGCTATGGGGAAAAGATCCATATGGAGAACACAGCAAATCCGGGGACTCCAAGAGGTAGACAGGAGAGAAATCTTAATAGTTTCAATTATGATTAATGCAACTAAAATTAAATCCACAGGAACACTTTTACGATAAAACCCGCATCATAACTGCTTTGGCTGAAGACAAACGAGGGTTTTATATTGTCCACAGGAAAATTTTTGAAACTACACCAATTCTCTAAGTACAGACCTCTGTAACCTCACCTTAAGGAGGGTCACATCATACCGTCCAGTCTATGTGTCATGAGTGTCTCACAGCTTGCCTACCATCTGATTGCCAGTTATTTAAATTGCTTTCAGGATGTAAAACATGGAATTGGTTTTCTTTGTGCAAGACTCATTTCAGGCACAATGTGTTGACTACATTGGTCACAATCAAGCGGACATGGTTGTCACAGGGTATTCTGACCCACCATTGTCGTGAGTTAATGAGCAATGCCAGCTAACCGTTCCAGCATCCCACTCATTCAGCTGAAAAGTCAACTTCCCCACCTTCTGCCAGATGGTAGTTTCAGCTTCCTCAAAAAGAGACAGTTTAATGCGCTTGAGGTTACTGCATCACACAAAAAGCAGATGACAATGGAAAACACCCCGCATCACACTCTGCTTAGGTGGCACACAAATTTTCCTTCCCTCCACAGCTCCCGGCTACTAAAAGGACCAAGGCTGCAATCCTAAAGACACTTTCCTGGGAGTAAGATCCATTGAACATAATGGGGTTTACTTTTGAGAAAGGGTTACGACTGTGCTCTAAGTTACAATATAACACTCTCCTCCTGTGAATAGACCTGAAAGCAAATCTACAAAAAATACTAGTCTTCAAGAATTTAGGGGAAATTAATGGGATCTACACTCAAAAAGTGGTCCATTTTGGTTGAATTCCTAGGCAAACTGACCGACACTGAATATAGTAAGACTCACTGAGAACTAGTGTAAATGTTAGTGATTGTACTGAGTGATGACCCCCTGGAATAGAACCCAATCCCTGCCATAAATATACTAGGCTAAAAGGGTCTCTGGCAGGTTGCCCTGCCACCTGTGACTGGCTGCAGGTTGCCCTGCCACCTAAAGGAACCTGCCACAGCCATAGGATGTGGTGCTAATCTCCGTTTCTATGGCTGAAGTGCCAACGCTATCCAAAGATGCTTCTGTGATCATGTGGATGTCATGACTATCTGCCGAGGCACACAGAACATTGTTACCTTCTCACCATGGTGGCACCTATTTATCTACTTTCATGCCCATGCTTTCTGCTAGGTTGGCAGTACCTGGGCAAGGAACAGGAGCTCACTCCATCCTGCAGTACTCAGGCTTGAACTGCCAACCTGCAGACCTTCAGGTCGGAAAGCACAGCGCTTTTAACCACTGAGCCACTGCAGCCCCTGAACTTATTAGGGGGTCTTTAGGATCAATCTGATCCCCAGGCTCATCTAAAACATAGAAATCACAGACTGGTCTGCTTTTCAGTGCTGTTGTATGCATTATTGAGATTCTATATTGAACAGATAAAAAATTACTTTCCTTGTTAAAATGTTTATAAGATTACTAAAAAGACAATTAAATGGCAATTAAATGGTTATAATAAACACAGCGAAAGAGTGATCGCACCAAAAAGGGTAGGCAATAAGTTTCGGTGCAAGCCTTCGTCAGCTTTAGACCCAGAAGCAAAATATAGAGGAAAAATTTCTTTTAATGAATGAAAACAGTGGGATCAAAGGACTCAGGAAGAGTAAGAAGTACAGTCGGTGATCATGATGCAAAATACATTGCTAAGTCATGACAGCAAAGGTAGATAACTGGCTAAATCCAGAGCAGTTACGGGTCCACGCAGTTACGTCACCCTCTAGTCTAGTGTTATCTTAAGGAAAGCCATCTTAACTACTCTGGAGCAAGGGGATTAATTTCACTTTAGGATATAGGCCAAAGTACGGTAATCTAGGAATGCATGCACTCTCCAGTGTTTGGTTCAAAGAGAAGCTATAAATCTGTGCAAGTTCCAAATAAACCCTCATGGAACCTAGAGACGGTGTGAGCAGTTGTGGAGTTATATTTTTTGGTTAATGGTTTACTTTCTGGTTAATTGGCCATAACATTCGATAGAATACAGATATTCCAATACTGTTTATTTCATTGTATTCTGCATTAAGTTATCTTTCCAATGAGATCTAAAATGATTTTATTCTAACATACCAAGGTTTTCACAATTTTGGCCACTACTGTCAAGCTGAGGTTGTTGCTCCTTCCCTCCCACTCAGTCCAGTTACTACCCCCTGTATCCCCTTAGCTACTCTACAGCATTCAGGTCCCAAGAGCATGCTTTCTTGGAGAGAAATGGTAGCCCCCGGACAAAAAAAAAATTCTGAAAAGGAAATCAGTGCTTTTTCTGTTACTTCTGATCCAATAAGGGACCTCCAAGAGTCATCCTCCCAGGTGGAAATATTTTTAATAGTATCAGTCTCCCCACTGGAATTTTTGGGACTGGAAGTCCCAGTCTGAACTAGGAATATATGCCATCTGGGCTCCAGAAGAGATCACTGCTGCAGCCATGCCTATCCTCAGGGGTGAGCATTTTGCCGGGGAAGGGGGGCAGCAAGAGTGGACAAGCCACATTCAAGCCATGGCCACATTTGTCTACAATTCTACTTTTAAGGACATAAACAGAAGCACCCGAGTTCTCAAGCACTTCTGATTGAACGGTTGCCACATCTTGAGTAACAGCTTCCTTTGTGATTCTGAGATAAACTAATGTACCAAGACAGAAACAGTGCTCTCCTATTGGAGCCTACATGGGCTGGGTCCAGATCCGGGAACAACATGATCAAATGGCCATGGAATGCAAGAGATACAGCAGGAGCCTATTTTCATTCCAACACATGGACACTTAGAGCGACAGGTAGAGTCAGGTATAATGGCTCACATGGCCTTTCAGGCTGAACGATGCCTATTTCCCGGTGCCTGAAGACAAGACTCTCGGAAGATTCATTCTAGAAAGCAAGAGATCCAATCAACACACACAAAGGAACTGCATATATATATTGGCACACCTAGAGAGGAGCAATTACTTTTCCTAAAGTTCTTGGGGCTAAAGTTCTTGGGGCTTTTTAATTTAGGTAACTGGGGAGCAGAGGGTGAAAAAGATACAAGGCTTGTAAGATCATGCGTGGCGTGGAAAGAGACATTTTTTCCTTTCTTGTAATTCAGTTGGTAGTAGGGTTGCCATATGCCCCAGAAAACCGGGGCTGTCCCAATTTTTGGGAATTGTGTTCACACACTGGCAAGTTTGAGAGGGTGTCCTGTCCCAGTTTTCTGGAAGAGAATTATGGCAACCCCAACTAGGAGGGGGGCAGAGACACATCCAAGACAGGGGCAGATCCAAGATAGGCAAGAGAACGTACCTTGCACAAATGTGTAATTAACTTGTGGAAGTCTCTGCCATAAGGCATGTTGAGGGCCAGTAGTACAAATTGTAAGGAAGAAAGATTTTTCACCAGCTATTGACCTCCATCAATGGAACCTCCATGTGCAGAAGCAGCATGCTACAGAACACCACTAGCTGAAGGGGATGACTGTTGCCCTCATGCCCCATTGGCTTCCCAGTGGCAATGGGTTGGTCGGACACTAAGAAACAGGATGCTGGACTATAGGGACTTTTGCTTTCATCCTATAGGGCCCTTCTTAGATTTTTTCAGAGGATATGTTCTCATTAACAAAAAGATCCTTCACATACAAGATAGCATTCTTCCCTGGATTACCAACTGCTTGGGGACACACAACATGCAAGATCTACAATTGCCTGTGGCTGCAATCCTAAAGACACTTTCCTGGGAGTAAGAGCCATTGAACACAATGGGGCTTATTTTTGAGTAGACATGGTTAGGATTGTGCTGTGTTTCCCTTTAATGAGCATCTGGATAGCTTCTGCAGAAAGCTAGATTAACCTTTGTACTGACCTAACAAGACTCCTGCTACATTTTTTTCTGACCATATCCATCACACATACAAAAGCCTCTCTCCCCGCTTAAACTGTCAAGGCAACTTCCTCCAGCTGGTTCAAAAGTAGTGCATAGGCTCACAGTACCACATGAGCCCCAATCATGCCCTCCATTTCATTCATGGATAAAGCTGCAATGTGTAACCCGTCGGCTTTGAGATACCATCTCCTACAGGAAGACTTAGAGTGTGGCAGACCCAAAACGAGACCCACATCCCATGATAGAGCGGTTGATCTGAAGGAAAGGCAAACATTTCCAAGGACGGCCTCTACCCTCTTTATCTTAAGATGATTCAAGATCCTATTTAACAAGACACAGAAAGATCCTGCCCTTTAATTTTTTTCCATCACAAAAGCTTACGTAACTGTAAATTAATCTGCCGTGCATTTCACAAGTGAAAAGAAAACTTCCACTGCAAGGGAAATAATAAGGCCACATCAGCACAATTGTGTGTCTCCAATTTCTTCCTGAAAACATCACACTTCTCTCTCTTCTGCATGGCCTTCTTTGTACGCCCTTATCAGTCACAGGCATTCAGCCTACTCATCTTAGGCGGTGGCTCATCGGAGCAACAGCTGTGCGGCACACCAAGCCGAGCTTCCTGACACCTCTTAAGGATAAGCCACAAACAGACAGCGCAACACAAACACTCCATAAAAGTGTTCCGAGTTGAACTCTCTAGCCAAAGCCTTACAGGAAAGTTTAGGGAGTCAAGCAGCTCCCTATTCCTGCCCTATGGATGGATATTTTGCATTTATCAGTATTTGAGAGAATGGCGATCAACGTCAGCTGCATATTTGATAATATCTGGAGTCCATTTCTGGATACAAAAGCATAAGCCGCATTGAGATGTGCATAATTTTGGTTGTATGTGTGTGTTTTTTTGTCAATGTATGTAACTGTTACGGCTGTGGTGGCACAAGTGGTTAAGACACTATACCTGTTAACCATAGGCCAGGTTTCAATACCCTGGTCCTACAAAACGGGGTGAGCTCCTGTCCTTAGCCCAGCTCCTGCCAACCTAGCAATTCAAAAGCATGTAAGTGCAAACAGATAAATATGTACCACTTCGGTGGAAGGTAAAACAGCACCTTCGGCAGCATGACCAGTGTCTTTGGACAATGCTGGTTCTAAAAGCTTAGTAAGGGGGATGAGCACTGCACCCTACAGTCGGCCACGACTAGCCGTATAACCTGTGGAGGACACTTATATGTAATTGTTTAAAGAAATCTATGCAATTTTTCTTTTTTAAATGTTTATTTAGTACAGTAAATTTTCAACCTACAAGCATCCAAGATGCGAACTTTCACATATATGAACATCCCTTCTGCAATACTTTTCATTTTTCCCCCAAATTGGGTTAAACATGCATTGACATCAGTGGTGTTCGACTTAAGAATAAATTGACTTATGAGCTTCCAGACAGGATGACCATATGACTGGAAAAACCCGGACTTGTCTGGATTTTTAGCCTCCTGTCCGGGAGTTCTACATTTTGGCTTCATTGTCAAACTTCATGATAGTGCACAGTACCCCGTCATGCCATATGTCGTTGGATTCATACTGAAGAGCAGAATCCAATGCAAAAATCAGTTTAAAATCAGATATCTGATAAAAATCAGATATCTCCTTCCTATCAAAAGTTATGATCAAAAAACAAAAAATACACTTTTTGGCATTTTTTAAAAGCAGGTAGGAATTTTGGCCCTGGGGTTCAGGAATAATCTGATCACCCTGCTTCCAGAACACAACCCGTTGGTAAGTCAAGGACTTCCTGTATAATAAAAGGATGAAAAAAGCAGGTCCTGAGTCCAAAAACTAGTTTCAGAGAAGTTCTTCTCTAGGGAACTGAAACTGCTTGGAATGTCCAGTTGGTTTCATGAGAAAACCCTGATAATAGTGTTGAGAGGCAGACTTCTTTATATCCACTTTGCCATACCATGCAAAATATTCTAAGCCTCTACCATGATCTATCCAACACCACTTACCCCATTTTTTTTCCTTCCTAACTAACCCCATTACCCTCACTGCCAGGGTGATCAGATGCCAATCCCAAAATCCCTGAACCCATAGGCCAAAATCCCTACCCCCTCAAGCCAAAATTCCTTGGAGGAAAGATTGCTAAAAATGTATTTTTTGGTTTTTATATTTTTGTTTTCCGGGTTTTTGGCCGTAACTTTTGATAGGAAGGAGATATCTCAAAACTGATTTTTGCATTGGATATTGCTCGTCAATACGAATCCAAGGACATATGACATGATGGGGTACTGCACACCATCACAAAGTTCAAAAATGAAGCCAAAATGTAGGATTCCCAGGCAGGAGGCTAAAAATCCAGACAAATCCGGGTTTGTCCAGTCATATGGTCACCCTGCAGGCCACTGCAGCCTTTCCACAAAAAGAAATAAAAGCTGCACTTTGATGTGCTGGAGGGGGGGGGGGGAGATGGACCATCTGATCTAAGCTTGTCCTCAAGGCACTTGTTGGGTCACTGAAAACAAGCACAGCTCCTGCCAGCGTTACTCTTGCCTCAAGGTGGACTTTGGCAGGTATTTCCGCAAACTAAACCAGCCATGTGAAAATGCTCTGCTTCAGAGAAGAGGCCCTGGATTTGGAGAGCTCCAGTCAGCCACACAAAAATCCACTTCAATCAGCTGGAATGGGCAGAAGGAAAGACATCAAATGCTTCTTAAAACTAAAAAGAAGCCGCTTGTGGCTGAAAGCAGCCCCAGGAGGAATCATGAAGGAGAACACAGTTTGGGAGAGCCAGGTCAAGACTGGGACATCTAGGACAAGATCCGGGACAAGACAACCACAAGGGACACAGGAAAGGCCGAGTCATCCTCACAAGTACATGAGTGTTGGTGTCACCACTGAGTTGTCCGCATCCCAGACAGCACGGCTAGATGAAACATCGCACACTACAAGCCTCAGCAGGTGTAGATTGTGCAAGCTGCCCTTTAAAACAGGATTGTGGTTTTCTTCTTGTTTGAGAGAGGAGGAGGAAGAGATTCAAGCAAATTACTACATTCCCATTCAGAATTAATGCATAATTTTTAAAATCAATTAATAAAAAATTAATTGTTTTTGCTACCTGCAGGCCTGATCAAAGCAGACACAGAACTGGAAGTGGGGTATACTCTGCTGCCCCCTATTTTCTGCTCCCAATTTGCAATATGCATTCCCTTCCTTCAACACAACCCAGCAAGGGAGGATTCTTGGAGCCCCCAGATCCTGTGTGCTAGTCCAATGGTCTAGCATTTCTGGGCAAGACCCCCTTCTGAGAAACATAATCTGTCCAGGACATCCCAGAAGTGAAGTCATGGCCGGAAGCAACATCAAACGGAAAGTGTCCTAACTGTGATGCCACAGCTCATCCATATCTACTTGGAAGGAAGCCCATTATGTTCAGGGAGATTTACTCCCAGGAAGGCAGCTTGTGTTCCCCATTTCAGATGGCAGCGCCCAGTGCCAGATTACAAAGTGGGAGCACCGAGCTTCTTGTGTCCCCCCTCGACTGGGTTGCAATCCTCCAAGGGGGTCATGACTTCCACTTTGGGAACCACTGACGTAGACTGTAACACTTTTTCAATCTAATTATCCCTTGCGTTTCCGATGCCAAAGGAAAGTTTTTTATCCATTTGTCCTCACAACAACCCTGTGAGGCAGGTGAGGCAGGCAGCCCAATCCAGAGCAACTAATCTGTCCACATAAGAGCCCTTAGGTTGCCCTATCTAACACTAGGTTGGAGCAACTGCAAGATGCTCCAGCCCAGTTACTCTGGAAGAGGCTTAGGGCAGAGCAAGGCAAGATAGGGTGCCCTAAGAGAGGTGGACCTGCTCTGCCCTATCTGGGGCAGCCTAAGCAGCTCAGGAGAGGCAAGTGGAGGGCATGTTTAGCATTGCCTAGGGCAGAGCAGTTACTCTGTATCCAAAGCCTGTGTCCAAGGCAGAAATGCCCTCTTCCAGTTCCTCAGAGATATACCACCTCAGGAGCAGGTATAGTAATGAGTAGACCCATAGGGGTCCATGATAAGGCCCGAGTAAGAATGGCAGTGTTGACCAAAAATCTGAGTTCTTGGCCAGCCTCGCTGCAACCCCTGCCTCTCAACCTCAGGATATGGAACAAACTACGGCTGCCCACAAACCTCAGGATACAGCAGGCCACTCCAAGAAGCCCCTTGTATTCACTGTAGAATGTACTGGCATCTCATCAGGGACTCCTTATAAGGCAGGCACCCAGTGGCGTCACCAGACTGGTGCGGCTGGTGTGGGCTGCATTGGGTGATGCGCTCCGTATGGGGTGATGTGCCGGAAGAGTTTGACTGTCCTTTGGCAGGCCCCGGGCGTCAGCACCCCCATTCAGGCCTGCTCCAAGGCGGAGCAGCAGCCAGAAGCTGACACTTGTCTGAGGAGCTGGCCTGAACGGCCATCTGAGATGCACTGCGCAGAAACACACTGAGCATGCCGAACAGCTTCAGAGGAGACTTCCTTAGAGCAGAGAAAGTCCGCGCCTCTGCACAGCCATTTGGTCTCACTCAGGAGGCGGAGCGGCAGCCAAATGGCTTCAGAAAGAGTACTGCACAGGCACCAACTCTGACGCCTGCACAGTCTCCCCTGAAGCCAAAAAGCTTCAGAAAAGTACTGCGCAGGTGTCAGAGATGGTGCCTGCGCAGTACCCCAGTTGGCTTCAGAAACAACTGCTCAGGTGCCAACTTTGGTGACTGCGCAGTCCAGGTAGGGGGGGCGCGCATCCCAGGGATGACGCACAGACTTCCGCACCAGGTGATGTGCAGAGTCATGTCACCACTGTAGGCACCACAGCTGTTCCTTGTTCAGTGTGATCTGAGGGGTGTCTCCTCAGGAGCAAGTCTTCCCCTTGTGTCTATTACTTAGCATGCTCTGGAGCAGTTAGGGTAGCCCAGGCTTCCTGATTCTCTGGATTCAGCATAACTTTCTGCTCTGGATACAGAATAGTTAGGAGAGTGCAGTTAGGTCAGAGCAGGCTGAATTTGCTCTGGATTGTGTCCTAAGAGTAAATGACTGGCCCAAGCTCATCCAGGATGCTTGAAGAAGGATTTGAACCTGGTTCTTCCAGATTCCAATCCATCTCCCTAACCACTACACCATCTGGCTCATATATATATGACACAAGAGCAGCAGCGGAACTGCAGAAGTCATCTTGGGTGAAGCAAATCAGGATCAGGCTTGTGGCAAACTCTATTTCCTCCTGCTGCCCTGCAGTGATTCTCAACAGCGGCACAGGAAGCACCTCTTTTCATTCTTCTTGGGCGAGCTAGTTCTGCTCACCTGGAGGTTGAACCTGGGATCTTCTGCACGTTCAACAGATGCTCTTGAGCTACAGTACCTCCCAATGTTTAGTAACATTTAATTTCCCAAGACACTGCTGCAAACCTGAAAAGTGGCCCTTCCTCAGTAGAGGAACTTCATAAAGACTCTAGAACAGTGATTTTCAACCTTTTTGGTCTCACGGCACACTGACCAGGCATTAAAATTGTCAAGGCACATCATTAGTTTTTTGACCATTGACAAAGCCTACCATATCATTGGTAGGGGACTCAAATCCCGCAACTGTCCTACTAAATAAATGAGCTTCCCCAAACTCCTGCAACACACCTGCAGACCCTCCGTGGCATACTATTGTGCCATGGCACAGTGGTTAAAAATCACTTATCTAATATAAGACAGCTGAGTCCGTATAATGAGGTTTGATACTACCCCTTTGGACCTGAGTCAGAACACCACATGTCTGCAACATGAACCTGTGCTGATGCCTATCTTCAGCCCTTTCAACCCACACATCCTCATCTACTTTTTGAATGAAAAATTAGTTCTAACCAGAAGACAACCTTTTGGAAAAACTTTGGAAAAGCAAAAAAAAAAAAATCAGAACCCCAAAACCATCCTGCTTGATCAGGCCAAGTTTCCAACTAGTCCAGCTTTCTGTACACTACAGTAGCCCACTGGATGCATCTGGGAATATACTAAATAAGATATCTGCATCCCTGCACCTGATATTCAGAGAGAGGCTACCTATAAAACTAGAGACTGAATACCATAATTGGGACTTGTAGCCTATGATGAACCACCATAAACCTCACCAATCCCTTTTTAAAGGCATTGAGGTGAAGCACCACAACCATATACCAAAGCACGGAGACCTACAGACTATGAGTATTTACATGCTGGGTATGGAAATATGGTATTTTCTTTTGTTTGTTCTGACACAGTCAGTTTTAGTGAATGTTGCCTGGCTCTGGTGTTGTGCAAGAGGGAAAGTACCTTTTCTCTATTTATCCCATGCATAAAGTGATAGCAGTCCTATAGGATCATAATAGCAATCCTATATGATTCATGTGCTCCATTAGGAATACACGAAAGCAACAGCCCTCTTCTACCGTAACTCTGAGTAGCATGCATTTAGAGGTATGCTGTCTCTACATATGCGAGTTCCACATATCTACCACTTCTAGTAATTATATATAGACAAATAATCTATTTCCTTTTAAAGTCGTCTAGGCCAGTGTTTTTGTCAACATTTTTCATCTCAAGTGGCTGTACCACTTCTACCTAAACATACCATTGGAAGTAACTAGAAATGAAGTCATCACCAGTTTCTTCCCAACTTGGAAGTTAAACACAATTTGACAAACACTGGTAAGAGGTTCAGAACTGGAGGGGTTTTTTGAGTGTGCAAAAATTACCGGTACACACTGAAGTTCTGCCTGCCAAGCCTCCTACCACCTGTTGTATCGTTGGTCTTGCTGCCATGCGATGGGAGTCCGGCAGTCCCACTCATACCACCAGAAACCACCTCAAATACCTCCAGTAGTATAAATACCAGTGGTTGAGAATAACTGATTTGCCCTACGATCCAACAGCAACTACCACCACAACATTGGTAAAGACTATAGTTCAATATTTGAGCAACTGCTTTGCATACAGAGGGACCAAGGTTCAATCCATTGCGCTTCCATTGGGTGGCTGGGCAGGAAAGCCACTGCATCATCAAACCCATAATAATTCATTATATGAATTATTTAATTTCACAAATTAATGGTGCAATCCTAGTCTACTCAAAAGTAAGCCCCATTGTGTTCAATGGGTCTTACTCCCAGGAAAGTGCAGCCTTAAAGCAAACTCTTCACATATAGAGATCTCCTCTACTCGCCAGTAAACTCTGTGTTTGGGTGCCGTGTGACATTATCATCAAGGGCCATTGCCTTTGTGGGGGGAAAAAGATCAGACTAAATCCAAACTACAACCATTTGTGTCTGCAAGTTCAGAATGTCCCTCTATGATAGATAAATGGAACCTCCATGTTCCAGTACATCTATCACTGAATGCCACATGCTACCGGGGAACCGATCAGCCAAGGAACAGTCAAGCTAGAAAGACGAATTCTCCTTGTATGATCCCAGAAATGTTGGCCATATGGAGTTGGTCCTTCTGCTTCCCTTCTGAGATACAGGAAAAGTATCTCAGCAAGAGGAAGATCAACATTACCCTGGCCCAGAAAATCAAGAATGGCTAATTTGCACATTAAAGCAAATGTCAGTTATTCAAATGATGGAAGCTGCATTTATTAGACCACAGAATAAAAGCCTGTGTGGCAAAAACTGGGAAGCAAAAGGGCCAGAGAGTACTACTGAGCCCAGCAGAGCAGCCTAGGAAGGCTGAACATCTGCTTATTATGCTGTTATAAGGTGCCACTGAAGTCATAAGCCACAATGGCCTTGGGCTATCTTTTAATACAGAGGTGTGCAAACTTTTTGACAAGTGGGCCACATCCGGAAATAATAATTTATATCTCAACTTTGAATAAATTTACATAAACATATTAGAGATAGAAATTATAAGAATGAATGAATTAAATCAGTTCATAAACACTTTCTAACACAGAGGGGGGTGATCATTGGCAGGAGGCATAGTCTGGTGGTTGAGAAAAGGGCTGCTGTAGAATGCTAAGCAGCAAAAGACCTGGATAACTCTTGGATGGGAGACTGAAAGTTGATAAAGTTGTCATGAGACAACAAGAGCCAGATATGTGACTGTTTGGCTGACCTGAAAACTTTGGGTGGAAGCTTTGAAGGCATTCCCTGATGCCAGATGTGATGATGACCATGTCATGAAGGATTCCACCTGTAGAAGCGAAGAGTTCTACAAGCTGCCTGTAGAATAATAACTGGTACCTACCTCACAGGGTTGTTGTGAGGACAAAGGAATAAAAAGCTACATAAGCTGCATTTGTATTAGCATGGGAAAAGCAGAATATATAGCCCTTAAACATACATTTTCACACACAGAGAGAGAGAGAGAAGGGGAAAGGTGTGTGCAGCACTCGCATCCCAACCCTCAGAACATGTTCCAGAGGCAAGGATGCTCTCTGGAAGATGACAGCCTGCATGATCCTGATGGAGGGTCCTTTATCAATGCCTATTAATTAACCAGGCACAGCTCAATAGAACTTCCATGTGCAGGGACAAGCAACCAGGAAGGAAGGACTTTGAAGTATGATCCAGCAGCTCTCTGTCCATTCAGAGGTTAAGAGCCTAAGAAGAGCCTCCACTGCATTAGGTGCTAGTGGTGGCATAGCTAGAGTGGGGCAGAGCAGTCAGTCTCAGACAAGGTGACCATATGTCATAATCAGAAAAAAGGACAAGGCCCGCCAAAATGTAGGATACTCAATATGTAGGACACAATATACTAAAAGCCCAATAATAATAATAATAATAATAATAATAATAATAATAATAATAATAATAATAATAATAATAAGTGATTCCTAGTTCCTTGGGTAGGAAACGAATCACAGTAGAGCCAATTCCAGTCAAACACCTGGCATTTATGAAATAATAATAATAATATATTGCTTTCATGTGGTTAATTAAAAACCCTTCAGGTGTCCCTCATTATCAACTAAAGTTCAAATTTCGGAACCTTCCAGGGAGGATTAAAATAATATGTGGATAAAAAATTGAAAAATAGGTTTAAAGACCCACTTCCAGGTTTCTTGGGGTTTGATTCTGGGACTGAATAGAACGATTACTTGCATGACTGTCTCTCTACAACAGTAAGAAAAGCAGTTTTTTTGAACTGTGATTTGTAGTGGCCATTTTTGTTGAGTCAAATAAAAAAATCAGTGCGTAAAAAGGCTGGAGCTGTATAGGACTTATTATTCAATTAAAAACAATAGACCGTCACAAATATTTTAGGTTGTCACAAACAATTCTGACAAATAATGCAGGGGTTCCGAGAAGGCTGCCTGCTCACAAGGAAAAGGAGGACAAGGAAGATCCCCCAGGAAGGCTAAAAGGAGGACGTGTCCTGGAAAAAGAGGACAAGGAAGATTTTTCCCCAGGACAGAAGGCTGAAGAGAGGGCATGTCCAGGGAAGGGGCACCCACTGCCCAGGGGTGCCCAGTGGAGAGGAGGCTGGAGGGGCGCAGGAGGAGTCCCGGGGAGCCCTCCCTGCGTGCCTTACCGGCCAGGTGCCAGGACTTCCTCCGGCCGTAGCGGCCGCATCCTCCGGCTTGGTCTGCCTCGTAGCCCACCAGGGGGGTGCAGAGCCCGTCGGCCACCTGCCCGGCCAGCAGGAGCGCTCCGGCGTAGGTGGTGCTGAATCCCAGCACGGAGTGGAAGTAGACCAGCAAGTAGGTGAACCACATGGAGGCGCAGAGGTCGTTCAGAAAGTGGCCCACCGCGTAGCTCAGGCGGGCCCTGGGGGGCAGAGCCCGCGGATGGGGCTGGGGGTCCCCCATGGAGACCGGCCCTGCCCGCCCCGCTCCCTCCTTCCCCGGGGTCGGAGCCGGAGGCACCCCAGACCCCCTCCGGCCCTGCGGAAGAGGCGCCAGCAGAGCCAGCAGAGCGCATCAGCTGCGGGACACCCGCTTCCATCCAGCCTGCGCCAGCCCCGCCATCGCCAGCCCCGGCAGGCTTTTATGGTCCCCGGGAAAGCAAGCCTCCTGCCCTCCCTTCCCTTCCCTTCCTTCTCCTCCCAGCTCCGCCGGGCAGCCCAAGGCCACCGGAGCCAATGGAGAAGCTCCGGGCCAGAGGAAGCCACGCCTGAGCGGGCGGAGGGAACACGGCCGGCTCCATCGCTGCCCCGGGGCTGCTCTGCTCTTAAACCCGTAAGCCCATGTCGGTCTACTCAGAAGCAAGCCCCGTTAAAGTCAATGGGGCTTACTCCCAGGAAAGCGTGTGCCGGGAAAACACTCACACACACATATACACACACACATACATTCACACACATACATACACGCATATATATAACACACATACATACACATACACAAACATACACACACATATATATACACACACATACATACACATACACGCATATATATAACACACACATATATATACACACACATACATACACATACATACATACACGCATATATATAACACACACATACATACACGCATATATATAACACACACATACATACACATACACACACGTACATTCACACACATACATACATGCATATATATAACACACACACATATACACACACACATACATTCACACACATACATACACGCATATATATAACACACACATACACACATATATATATACACACACATACATTCACACACATAGATACATAGATACACACATACATTCACACACATAGATAACACACACATACATACATGCATATATATAACACACACACATATACACACACATACATTCACACACATACATACACGCATATATATAACACACACATACACACATATATATATACACACATACATTCACATACATAGATACATGCATATATATAACACACACATACATACATGCATATATATAACACACACATATACACACACATACATACACACATACATTCACACACATACAGACATGCATGCATATATATAACACACACATACACACACATACATACACACACATACATTCACACACATAGATACATGCATATATATAACACACACATACACAAACATACATACACACATACATTCACACATACATTCACACACATACATACATGCATATATATAACACACACACGTATATACACACACATACATTCACACACATAGATACATGCACATATATATCACACACATACGCACACATATATATACACACACATACATACACGCATATATATAAAACACATACATACACACACACACACATAGACGCATATATATCACACACATAAATACACGCATATATATAAAACACATACATACACACACACACACATAGACGCATATATATCACACACATAAATACATGCATATATATACACACACATACATACACATACATGCATACACGCATATATATAACACACACATACATACACGCATATATATAACACACACATACACACGCATACATACACACATACACACGTACATTCACACACATACATACATGCATATATATAACACACACACATATATACACACATACATACACGCATATATATAACACACACATACACGCATATATATAACACACACATACACACACATATATATACACACACATACATTCACACACATAGATACATGCATATATATAACACACACATACATACATGCATATATATAACACACACATACACACACATATATATACACACACATAAATACATGCATATATATTAAACACATACATACACATACACACACATACACACATACATACACGCATATATATAACACACACATACATACATACATGCATATATATAACACACACATACACACACATACATACACACACATACACGCATATATATAACACACACATACATACATGCATTTATATAACACACATACACACACATACACACACATACACACACGTACATTCACACACTTACATACATGCATATATATAACACACACACATATATACACACATACATGCATGCATATATATAACACACACATACACGCATATAACACACACATACATACATGCATATATATAACACACACATACACACACATATATATACACACACATACATACACATACATACATGCATATATATAACACACACATACATACACGCATATATATAACACACACATACACACACATACATACACATACACACACATACATACATGCATATATATAACACACACACATATACACACAACATACACACATGCATATATATAACACACACATACACACACACACACATTCACACACATACATGCATATATATAACACACACATATATACACACACATACATACACACATACATTCACACACATACATGCATATATAACACACACATACACACACATACACACATACATAGACACATATATATAACACACACATACATACATGCATATATATAACATACACACATATATATACACACACATACATACACACATACATTCACACACATACATACATGTATATATATAACACACACATACATTCACACACATACATATACACACACATACATACATGCATATATATATAACACACACACACATACATTCACACACACACATACATGCATATATATATAACACACACATATATACATACACACATACATTCACACACACACACATACATGCATATATATAACACACACACACACATACATACATGCATATATATAACATACACACACATATATATATACACACACATACATACATGCGTATATATAACACACACATATATACACACACATACATACACACATACATTCACACACATACATATACACACACACATACACACACACACACACATACATGTATATACAGTGGCGCCTCACGTAACAAATTTAATTCGTTCCAGAGGCATGTTCTTTACGTGAAACATTCTTTACGTAAAGAACATGCCTCTGGCATGTATGTATTCGTTCCAGAGGCATGTTCTTTACGTGAAGCGGATTTTCCCATAGGAAATAATGGAAACTCAGACGATTGGTTCCACAACCCCCAAAATATTCATATAAAAATGTTAACTGGATGTAAAAATGATGACAGTACACTGGGATTGAATTCAAAACATGCATTCAATGTGCATTAGCTTATGAAGTCTACTTAGGTTGCAGTCCTAAAGACACTTTCCTGGGAGTAAGACCCACTGAACACAATGGGGCTTTCTTCTGAATAGACATGGTTAGGAGGCTGCAATCCAAGACCCCTTCAAAGTGTCTCCCCACTTTCTCCTTCTCTCCCTCCTGAGCCTCTCTCTGCCCTGCTCCCTTCTGGCTAACCCTGAGCTGCTTCCCTCTTCTCCACTGCTCTTCTCTCCCTCCGGCCACAGGAGGAACAGTGCAGAAGTGTTGCTTCCACTATGGGCAGGTGCGCATGGCAGCCCTGACGCTTTTTAAACAGGCTGCCGGCCAGCACATCTGCCCCAACTGCCAACAAATGTGTTCACAGTGAACAGCCAACGTGAAACATAGTTTGTTACGTGAAGCAGAATCATAGAGAAATTTTTGTTTGTTATGTGAAACACTTAAAGTGAGGCATTCTTTATGTGAGGCGTCACTGTATATATAACACACACATACACACACACACACACACATATATATATATACAAACACACACACATTCTCACACACACACACAGCAAACCTGGTGGATGCAGCCAAACTTCCTCTTGGGTAAAGATACCTAGGTGTACATTTGCTCTGACTGCGTAGCCAAGTTGTTACAAAGATTTTTGTTTTCACAACAACCCTGTAAGGAAGGTGAGGCTGAGAGGAAGTGACAAGGGGCACAATCCAGAGTAACTATGGGGAGTCCTTGCTCCGGTATAAGAACAATTTGCTCTGGATTGCAATATGAATTTCCCATATGTTTTCACTAGGTGGTGCAGTAATTATGGGTACATGTAATGTGTCTTATGTGCTCCCTTAGTTACTCTGGATTGTAGGGTACATCTCCCAAGAAGCTTCAAGGCCAGGAGGGGTTTGAACCTGGATCTTCTAGGTTTCAGTCTAGCTTCTTAATGGTGACACCATCCTGTCTCTCTAGTCTTCTTGTAATCGATTATATGCAATAAATTATTCATAATATAGTTTTACATTTTGTAATAATATTGTGTTTATCTGAAATCATGAAATCAATATACAGTACAAGTGCTTTTTTAGCTTTTGTAGTGTCACGTCTGACATTTTTCTTGGATGTCCTACATTTTGGGGTGCCTGCTCTTCTTTTGTGGTTATGATTATATCCGGTCATCATGGAGGGAGCAGGTCTACGGGTGGAGAGAATACACTGCTTCAAAGTATAGCTGCCACACTCCCCAGCTATAACTCCGTATCTTCTTTGATTTCTCTTCTTCAAAGCTAACCCACAAGGCAGGCTTAAAAAGAGAATCAAACCCAAGATCCTGGTGTGAAATACCCGCCCGTTTTGGGCACCCTTTACCACTTCACAGCTGGAAATTGGAGCCTTCCTGTGTGCTTCGAAAACCCCACATCTTCCCATGTGGTTGGACCCAGAACACACACAAGTTGTAAGTCCCATTAGAGGGCCCTGTAACCCATGACTTGGTGGCCACCTTTCCCAAGCACTGTTACATGGTGTTTTTCCCTCTGCAACAATTTGTCCTGTGCCAACTTCTGAAGCTGTATGGGTTGGTAAACCGAAACTGAGCTGTTGGTACATTGTGTGCCAACCAGACCAATTGGTTTGAAACCATTGTTACTCTCATCCAGTTTTTAATCTCACCAATGATCTGGCTTTACCTTTTTCTGTCTTCAAAGTGTACAAATCCAGGGTACGCTGAGCTTTGCAGCATGAGTATATACTCATTTTTGGGGGGGCTGTATTTTTTAATGGGCTGTTAATGGCTTTCCCCCCCTCTATGTCTGGGTTTCCCCAGATCCCTGCATTTGGCCTCTCTTTCTCCTGTGTGGGTTTTCCCCAGGATTCCCTTCTTCATAAAAATTTCCCATATGTGACCTCCCTTTCCCAGAACTGTCTGTGCACTACGCTGTCTGTGCAGAGGGTGGCCTGTGGGACAAACAGCATCATCCCTGAGTTCCTTACAGCCTCTTATGTATGTTAACTGGATGTAAGTTTCACTGAGTTCATTATGGCTTACAGGGCAATGCCCTACACAGAAGAAAGTTCCATTGTGTTCAATAGTACTTACTCCCAGGAATGTGTAGTTAGGATTGCAGCCTTTTCTAAGTAACTGTGAGTGCAATCCTATCCATGTCAGCTCAAAAGCCGCATTGTGTTCAATAGTACTTACTCCCAGGAAAGTGTAGTTAGGGTCACAGCCTTAATATAAGTAACTGAGAGTGCAATCCTATCCATGTCTACTCAGAAATAAGCCCCATTTTGTTCAATAGTACAATAGTACTTCTTACTCCCATGAAAGTATAGTTAGGGTTGCAGCCTTAATCTAAGTAACTGTGGGTTACTCCTAGCCATGTCTACTCAGAAGTAGGCCCCATTATGTTCAATAGAACTCACTCCCAGGAAAGCATAGTTAGGATTGCAGCCTTAATCTAAGTAACTGAGGGTGCAATCCTAGCCATGTCTACTCAGAAGTAAACCCCATTGTGTTCAATAGTACTTTCTCCCAGGAAAGCATAGTTAGGATTGCAGCCTTAATCTAAGTAACTGAGGGTGCAGTCCTAGCCATGTCTAATCAGAAGTAGGCCCCATTATGTTCAATAGTACTCACTCCCAGGAAAGTGTGATTAGGATTGCATCCTTAATCTAAGTGACTGGGGGTGCAATCCTATCCATGTCTACTCAGAAGTAAGCCCCATTGTGTTCAATAGTACTTACTCCCAGGAAAGTGTAGTTAGAATTGCAGCCTTAATCTAAGTAACTGAGGGTGTAAGTTTACTCAATGTATCCATGTCTACTCAGAAGTAAGGCCCTTTGTGTTCAATGGGTCTTTCGGCCAGGAAAGTGTGCTTAGGATTGCAACCTGACTCTAAAATGTTGTGCTCATCCCCGTTCCCCGCAAAATAGCATCCCCCCAAAAAAATTCTTGTTGCTTTCTCCTACATATGAGAATTCCTTCATTTTCTTTTATTACTATTTTGAATTTTATTCTGTATTGTTGACTGCTCCTGTTTAATGTGGATTTAATGAAATTTTGGGAAGGAAATTTCAGAAATAGAGAAGGGAATGCTGACTTTAGATTTCAGATAATTTACATTTTCCCCAGTCTTTGCTTCCATTGCGCACATTCATAAAGCACTGCAAAAAAGCAGTCTTCATTGATCATACATGAATATCTTCATTGATCATACATGAATATCTTCATCAATATGTGTGTGTTTCTAAAGATTATTTTTGAGCTGTTCTGCTGTGTACACACACCTGCGCTGTGGTAAAACATTACACTAAAGGACTCTTGGTGTAATCATGATTAGGATTGCATCAAGATTGCCTTATTTTATTATAATAAAATAATATTATTTTATCAATGTACGTGAGAGCATCGCTAATTCACAAGGCAAGACGGTACAAATGAACAGAGTTGGAAAGCTGTGACAGGCTACACAACCACAACAGGAAGAAAAATTCAGAAAGAAAAATGAATGATCAAGGAATTATAATCATTTAGTTCTTGTTATCCTCAGGGTGACATATCACCGGGAAAACCCCGATTTGTCCAGATTTTTAGCCTCCTGCCGGGTTTCCTACATTTTGGTTTCATTTTTGAACTTCATGATGGTGCACAGTACACCATCATGTCATATGTCATTGGATTCGTATTGAAGAGCAGAATCCAATGCAAAAATCGGTTTTGAGATACCTCTTTCCTATTGAAAGTTATTGCCAAAAACCTCAAAAACAAAAAAATATAAAAACAAAAAAATACATTTTTGGCAATTTTTTTAGTTTTGGCCTAGAGGTAGGAATTTTGGCCTTGGGATTCAGGAATTTTGGGTTTGGCATCTGGTCACCCTGTGTTATCTGCTTGGAGTATAGGAAATTCACAGATAACAAATTCTTTGGGATCAGTGAGACCTTCATTGGTCACGAGCCCCGTTCTGAAGAACCCTATAGCCCACAGCAGATAATGAGAACAGAGGTGCGGTAATGAGAGATGGTAGCAATTCTTCACCTTGCAGATAAACAAATTCACATATGACAAATTTGCATATAAAGAAAACTTGACAGTACGTTCATTCACCTTTGAAACAACACCATGTAATTCAGCTCCACTTCAATATCTGGAGAGGATAATGCAGAGCTGGAATGCAGATTTGGTCAGGACTTTGGAGCAGTTCAGGTCAGAAAGAGCTGCTGGCCTTCCCTGGGCCATGTCATGGCCACCCCTGTTTTCCTCTCCTTCATCTTTCTTTGGGTGCCCTTCACATGGAGGTCAGTTTCTCATTCATTGCCTGCTCCTTCCTGCCTTCAGCAGGTCCCTCATCTTGAATCTCCAGAGTTTCATTATCAAATGCATGTGGGGAAGTCCTGGAGATGATGAGGAGAAGAAAAAAATGGAAATGAGTAGCATTGCCAGAAGATGTCCTCTTGGAAACAAATGTCTAAACCCAGAAGAGAGGGTTGGAAATGGACACTATACCTAAGCATCTACCCGAGTAGAGGAGCAACAGGTTGTGGGGCATCAAACCTGAGGGCAAACAGGTTGTGGGGCATCAAATCTGGTGAGTGGCTGAGACAGCTGTACCATGTCAAATGTTGCAAGCACATCATTAACCCCAGGCTGGGCTGTAAATTCACAGCTGCTGTTGGAGATGGACATTACCAAAGGAGCAATGCCAAAGGATATGAACTGGGATGCAGGCAGTGCAGGATATGCAGACTGATCCCAAATCTATATATCTAAAAGAGAAAAGTCACTCACTGACTCACTGACTCACTGACTGATTCATCACTGCCCTGCCAAAACCGCTGGCCCTAGAAGCGTGAAATTTGGGGTGGGTGTTCCTTCCATGACGGAGGGGTGCACTAAGAACCGGTTTTCGGAAATTCCAACCGGAAGCGGGTGAAAAGGGACACAATGTGTTTTCCTCCCTATACTTTGCATTGAAGAATTGATGACTCATCAACATTCCGCCCCAACCCCCGGAACTAGAAACATGAAATTTGGGGAGGGAGTTCCTTCTGTCACATGAACACCCACCCAGAACCCATGTGGAGAGATTTAACCCTTAAGGGGCTGAAAAGGGGTGCAGCATGTTTTTGTCCTATACTTAACATGGAAGACTGACCAACATCCAGCCAATTTGGTGCTCTCTGCCTGGTGCAGTGGGGGGGGATGTTGTTTGGAGGAAGATGTTGCACTGGCGAGGATGCTGCACATGGGGGAAATTTGTGCATGGGGGAAAGTTGCGCATGGGGGAAAGTTGCGCATGGGGGACAGATGTGCATGGGGGAAGTTGCACATGGGGGTGATGCGCATGGGGAAGTTGCGCATGGGGGTGATGCACATGGGGGACTGATGCGCATGGGGAAAAGTTGCACATGGGAAAAAGTTGTGCATGGGGATTGATGCGCATGGGGGTTGATGCCCATGGGGGAAAGTTGCACATGGGGGAAGTTGCGCATGGGTTGTTGATGCGCCATGGGGGGATGGCGTATGGGGAAATGTTACTCCCACAACGCAGGTACGCTTTTCACTTGTAGAGAATAAATCAGAGATTGCACTGGATGCAAATTTATGAGTGAGAGATATAGATCCCAGGAGATCTTTTTGGGGTGGTGGTTCTAGAGCATTTTGGCTTGGGACACCCTTCTGAGAATTACAATCTATCTGGTACCATCACCCCCCAAAAGTGATGTTACCAACCTGGAAGTGTTGACATGGCTGGAAGTGACATAAAATAGGAAGAGACATCACTGTGATGCCAGAACTCCTCCATTTCTACTTGAAAGTCAGCCCAATATACCTGTATTTACTCAAATCTAATGTGCCGTCTAATCTAATGCTGTTTAAAAAGACTTGAGATTTTAAAAATGTTTACTGGCAATTGTTAATGCACAGCTGTAAAGCAGGTACAAAATTTAATTGTATTGCATATAATAATGAGTTATATGATAATAATAAAATGACAACGGATTTATGTTATGATTTTTACCTAATTGCACTACTTTATACAACAATGGGTTTATGTTACAGTTTAGTCACAACATAGTAAATTGTTTAACCTATACTGACCTATACTTATAATAAAAATATCCGTATTCATTCAAATCACATGCACCATTGAATCTAATGTGCATCTCAGTTTTGGAGCTGGAAAAGGTGAGCGTTATATTTGAGTAAATAGGGTAACAGTAAAGTATAGACTGCAGCCTGAGATGCAAGATGGCAGCACCCAGTGTCAGACAACGCCTAACTTTTCACACGCACACCCTGAAATGAAATTGTGATGCCTCAAATGGGTCCTGACCCCCCACTCTGAAAACCACTGAGTACATACAATTGAGTACATATATGATATTTTGCTATATGCAAGGATTATACTGAAATTCCACATATCTTTTCCAATAAAATCAATACATTTACCCAAGTTCAAAGTCTCTTGCCGTCATGTCTTCATTTTCCTTGTCCCTGTAAATAGAGCAGAATCATCAGAAGAGATGATTCAGATGGGGAAGAAGTAGTCTGCAAATGCATGCCGCTTCAAATACTACTAATGCTTTTCTCTAGAAATAAGCAGTGGTGGGCTTCAGGGGTTTCTCACCAGTTCTATAGAACCCTTTGCTAGTGAGCGCCTGGTTCTGAGAACTGGTTACTAATGGGACATTGAACCTGTTGTTCCATGGACATAGAACATTTTAATTTAGGTTATTAGGACATAAAACCTGTTGTTAATTTATTTGAAGCCCACCACTGAAATCAAGGCAGGGGTACTCACCATGAAGATGTTATTTGTAATCATAGGCATGACTACTTGGGGGCCACAGAGGTGTCAGTACTCAGTACTGGTGAGTACTCCCTCAAAGAGACCCCTGATGTGATATCCTATCACTTTCTCCCACATACACAAATTTTTATGCCCTAACTGTATGGTTTCTAGACCTTCATGAGAACTAGCAACATTAACAAATAATTATAGAATTCATTGAATTTGTTGTTATCTGAGGCTGGTGGTGAACTCCTAGCTGAAGGACTAACCTGATGCATGCTTTCTTCCTGTGGCAGTGCTGTACTTAGCAATAGCTACTCCTAGGGCAAAATCCAGAGTAACTACGGGGAGTCCTTGTTCTGGTGTAAGAACCATTTACTCTGGATACCAATATGAATTTCCCATAGGTTTTCACCAGGTGGTGCAGTAACAACGGGTGCACATAATGTCACTCAGTGCTCCTGTAGTTACTCTGGATTTGCGGGTTGAATCTGGGGATTAACTCTCCCCTATAGGACTAGCAAATTGATATTGTTATTTCTCTTTGGTAATTGATTCACTGTTTGGGAACGATGCAATTATCAGAGAGGCAAATCTCTTGAGGTTTGACAACCCCTCTTTCTTAGAAGCTCAAAAGTAGAATGGTGGACAGTAATTGGAGAGAAGCAGCCTCCAAATCTGTTTTAAATTTTTCATTTTTGGCATGTCTTGTCTGTAAAGAAACAGGGAAATATATAACATATAGACAAGGCTATTTGTTGTAGTCGTTGCTATAAAAATATGCCTCCAGATCCTGGAGAGCTGATTTCAATAACTTGCATAAAAGGTGTAGCTTGAACATATATCCATGTTCCATTTTGCATAGGGTTGCTATAATTCTCATCCACAAAATCAGGACAGGACCCTCTGTCACACTTGCCAGTATGTGAACACAGTCCCCCAAAATTGGGACTGTCCTGTTTTTCAGGAGATATGGCAACCCTAATTTTGCATAATAACGCATTTTTTTTAAAAAAAAATTTGCATTTGCAAATTTTGAAGACTGGATGGTCGATAAATTTAGTTTGCATTTGTACTGGATGCATTGCTTCAAAATCCATCATAATTTACTTGATCATGTATATGAGTTTGGTTAAAAAAATTGTCAGTCCTTGCATTATTTTTTAATATAATAAATAATTAATGAAAAAACTAAAAGGACTAGAAACTTGTTTTTTTAATTGTAAATAAAAGTTGAACATCAGAGGTTTTGGAAATCTTCTAAAATCTAAAGGTTTTAGATTGGGTTTGGATGCAAAGGGACGAGAACAGGATTCAGATATCTTATGGACTCCCAGAGGCATCTGGTGGGTCATTGTGAAATATGGGAAGCTGGACTAGATATGCCCTTGACCTGATCCAGGTCATCTTATCTTGGGAAATAGGACTGGAAAAGCCCTGTTATTACAGATTTCTACAACCCCCCTTCTAACCTACAGCTTACTGATGAAAGGCTTATTTAACCAGGGAAGCCAGACATCCGTTCCTTTTTTCAACACTGTGGGAGAAGACTGTAGACTGCTTTGTGGTCAGGAGTGTCAAAACTCGGAAAATGGCCCAAGGAAGTAAGGAAGAGTGAGAAGAAAGGAGACCTACTTTGTCTTGGAGAAAAAGGATTTATTGATGATGACCACTACAAACACCACGGCCAGGAAAGCCACGACGGCAGTCAGTCCTACCAGCCAGGGCTGCCAAGCATTGGAACCCTCCGTGGTACTGATCACAGACCCTGTTGGCACCAGTAAGATAGAGATCAGTAAGATTAGAGACCAGTAAGATTAGAAAATAATTTGTGCATTGCTTTCTAATATTTCAGATGTTTGATGTGCTGGGAGAACATCCATTGTCCCATCACTGGTTATTAACAATGCAAAACTGGCCTTGTTAGTGTGTGAATGTGAAAGGAAAAGCTATTTGTTTTTTGGTAAGTGTGTGAACATACATGCTCATGATGCATGGTGAGGGAAAGCGGGCAGATTTTTCTTTCTTATGACACGTCAATCCAGGATCATCCAACAAAGCTCAATGACTCAAGATACAAAAAAGAAAGCATTTCTTCCCACAAAATACATCTATGAAATTTGAAAGTGATGTCATTAACCTAGAAGTGATGTCATGGTTGGAGGTGATATAATCAAGCAAGAAAATTTTTAACAACTCCACATGACAAAAATAAGTAAATCAAAAGTTTACATTTAATTTACTCTGGATTGCAATATGAATTTCCCATAGGTTTTCACTAGGTGGTGCAGTAACTACGGGTGCATGTAATGTCTCTTACATGCTCCTGTAGTTACTCTGGATTGTAGGGTTGATGTCCCTTTAATCTGAGCCTGCAGAGTCCAGCTAAACTTCAACCATTCCACAACCAGAAATTTAACTTTTAGAGGTTCTGCAGAAGTAGCAGAACTGAAAACAAACAAATTAAAAACACAATAACAGCAATGCAGGCTAACAACATTTTGAGATTTTTCCTTAAAAATTGCAATGATGATTGTCAAGGAACGGGCAAAAAGCAGGAATTAAAAAAGATTGTAAGATCCTTGGGGCAGGTCATTGGCCTCTCATTGTCTCTAACAACGTATCTTGTATATAGTTAGTGCAAATATACGGAATAATTTAATAGGGGGTAGTGAAATTTTAAGCAAACACTGCACAACACAACACAGTGATTACACCCAGGGTGATCATATTGCCGGAAATGCCCGGATGTGTCCAGAAATGGGGTCCTTTAACCCTTTAACCTTTAGCTTCTGGCTAACCTATTGTCCTGCATTATGGCATGCAGTGCACACTCTGGGCTTTGCAGTGCCAGGGAAGAGAGGTGGGACCTGGAGGATTGGCCTCCACCACATGTGCACCTTGCTGACACAGCAAGCCCCTGCAGCGCCCGCCTTGCTGCCCCACCTTCTCCACCAGCCGACCAGTGTTGCCCTTAGCCTCAACTGGTGCCTGGTGCCCATCCGTTTTAGGAGCATAGCTGGGGGGCAGCACTCAGTCTTTGGGGTACGAACTTCCATCTGGGCAGAGAGCCCCAACACAGCCAGGTAGGAGGACCAAGAGGACCACCGTCCTTTCTCCCCTCCAAGGTGACCCCTCTACCACCCTTTCCCCCCTCCAAGGCAACCCCACTACCGCCCTTCCTCCCCTCTGAGGCAATCCCCTCTACCACCCTTTCCCCCCTCCAAGACGACTCCTCTATCACCCTTTTCCCTTCCAAGGAAACCCCCCTACCAACCTTTCCCCCCTCCAAGACAATGCCTCTACCACCCTTCCTCCCCTCTAAGGCAACCCCTCTACCACACTACCTCCCCTCTGAGGCAACCCCTCTCCCACACTTCCCCTTCCGAGGCCACCTGTGATCTATGTCCTCCTTTTCTAGGACATGTCCTCTTTTTCAGATTATGTCATGGTCACCCAAACTGGGGGGTGTTGAATAGAGGGGGAATTTAATAGTAAGTAATATAGCATGGAAGTTAAGTACCTGAAAGCAATATGAGTATTTTTAGCTTTTATTTTAACATGTCCCACATTTGTCCTACATTTTTCTTGGCTGTCCTACATTTTATTTTAACATGTCTTCCATTTTGGGGGGCCTTGTCCTCTTTTTTGGATTCTGGCTAGGGTTTCCATATGTCCTGAAAAACAGGGACAACCCCGATTTTGAGTGATTTTGTTAGCATACTGGCAAGTGGGACAGAGGGTCCTGTGCCGATTTTGTGGAAGAGAATTATGGCAACTCTAGTTCTGGCATATGATTACTCTGATTCCACCAACCTGCCTACATCTGGTCTTTGAAAGAATTGTCTGTCTCTGGACTAAGGCTGTGATCCGATGCACACTGACTTGGGAGTAAGCCTCAGTGACTATAATGGGACTTCTGAGTAGACATGAAGAGTCTATGGTCGGGGTCTGAAACATGAGCTTAGTCTCATGCTTAGTCTATGGGAACCAAGGATCTTACAATCTTTGTTAGGGTATCAGTACCCAAATTTTGAATGCAGATGGAACTTGGTTGAGCACCTCTATTTGGGGCTGGGATACCTCATCCTGGACACCTGCTGCAAGTCAACGTAGACAATTCTGGGCTAGATGAACCAAGAGTCTGACTCTCCCTACAATCCAGAGTAACTACTGGAGCACATAAGAGACATTTATGTCGACGTAGTTACAACTTATGGGAAATTCATATTGCAATCATAAATTGTTCTTACATCAAAGCAAGAACTCCCTGTAGTTACTCTGCATTGCGCCTTCTGTCTAATGCAGCTTCCTATATTCACATTCCCCAATCCCTTCTTCCAGTATCAGATACTGTACCTTGGGCATGAGAGCCCGGGGCCAAAATGAATCCAAGAAGGAGAGCCGCATACATGGATGACTCCATTGTGCTGATCAAGCCTGGCACTTGAGGGTCGCTTTGTGTGTCTGCCTTGGAACTTCAGCAAGTCTGACTTGAAGATTGATGAAGATTTATCTTCTTGACTGTGGACTCTGAATCAAAGGGCACCAGATAATAACTTGTTGATTACCCTCTGCTAGGCTGGTATCAAGTGGTTTCACGTGAAATCGATGGGCAAAAGCTTGTACTATTATTGTACTTACCATGGGAAGGGCACATGTCAACAGACCATGCTCCAGGCACTCATGGCAAGCATGCTGATTTAATCCTCAGAGAGACAAGGCTTCAGTTATCCGAAAGAAGGCAGTCAGCAACCTAAGGAGTTAACTTGTGCCTGGGTGGGCTGGCACTTTGAATGCCAAAATACTCCAGCAACAAAATTATGAAGTAAATATATAATGAAGAGAAGTGTCCCTGAAGCTGGACTTTGCCCCTCACTGCATGAGATCACGATGTCAGAATACAATGCTTATCAACGATTAGACTATACCCTATTGTGAAGCTCAGAGCACAATCCTCACCATGTCTACTCAAAAGTAAGCCCGATTGTTTTCAGTGGGACTTACTCCTAGGAAAGTGTCTTTAGGATTGTGGCATCAGAGGATTTCCTGTGCTCCGTTCCATAATTGCTTTGGAAGTGAACTTTGTGACATGATCCACACCCCTGAATTCTAGTTTAACTAGAAAAAATAGTTCTAAAATTTATTCCAGAATTGGAGCATGGAGGTAGCTGCGTTTTTAGTTCATTTGCTTCTCTCAGTCTCACAGCATATTACCTGTATTTACTCAAATCTAATGCACCGTTGAATCTAATGCACACCCTATATTTATAGTCAAAATACTGTACCGTATTTACTCAAACCTGATTAACCATAAAATCTAATGCGCACCCTGATTTTGGAGACTGAATTTGGCTTAAAAAGGTGAGCGTTAGATTTGAGTAAATAAAGCACAGTCCTGACTCCCAGTTAGGCCAGCACAAGTCTCATGGTGGTGCATGGTGGTGTCACAAAAGTGCCTGTGCACCTCCTTGGAGGGTTAGACCAGTGCACAGACATGCGCCGATCTCCCCACTCCACCGTGGGAATGGTAAGATGGGTGAATCGTGCTGGCTTAAATGCTTTTTTTGTTAGACACCAGTCAGTTTATTGAGGGGGGAACCAGAACAGCTTTTGATCTCATACAAAAGCATTGCTCAGGGCCAAGCATACGACATTTACAGCCAAACTGTAGCGGAGGAAAAAGTCGATGGAACAGTTTGCTTGAAGCAGTAATTGACTTTTTGATGCAGCAAAACCAGGAAAAAACTCAGGAAAAAACAAGTTTTTTTCAGCGACCTTTGAAATTGAACACTGAGGATGCAGAAAAGGAGGAAGAAAGCTGGCGGCAGTGGTGAGAGGCTTCTCCCACTTCTAAATAAACTGAAATTTAGCAATGGGCAAAGGACATAAATCAAAGTTTTCTACCACAGAGCAACAGCTTATTTATTTTGTATTACTATTCGTTGGTATCTGCCTTCAGCATTTTCAGCGAAAGATGGGAATATATACATTTTTCAGATAAATCCAACAATATACAAGGAAAGTTTATAACGTTTAACTGGTGCAACTGATCAAGCTGAATGAGTCTTTTCTCCTTCCACCTGACTTCACCTGTGTTTCTCAAGCAGAACATTGGCAAACATGGACAACAAGATGGCCAAAAGGGGGCCAACATGCTTCCTAACCCACAATGCCTACCTGAACTGGATGGGAGTTAAGGCCCAGAGTACATTGGCTTTGTTCAGAGGTGGGCCTGGCCTGGCCCAACAACTGGTTTGCCGAAAGTTGGGGGGGCTGGGCCGGGGTCAGGGGCAGGGCAGGGGAGAGTCAGGGGCAGGGCCGGGAGGCTGCACTGCTCTGCGCTCCTCTCTGGCTGCAGGTGGAACAAGGCGAGGGGCGGGCCCCAACCCTGACGCAGTCGCATCATAAAGAGGAGGCAACTGCACTTGCGTCAATCTCGATGCAAGCGCAGTCGCATCCTGCTCTGGACACGATTGCGCTTGCGTCAAGATTGACGCAGGTGCAGTGGTGGGCTCGCCTGGGCGAACTGGTTCGCCCGGGTTTTGGCCCACCGCTAGCAACCTGATCGCTAGCGGTGGGCCAAAATTAAGAACAGGTTCGGGTGTACCTGCCCGAACCGGCCTGGGCCCACCACTGGCTTTGATGGGGTTTAGGGTTTGTCCGTTTGAGCCTATAGATCCACATTGAAAGGGCCAAAATAAGGTGATAATCATTACGGCTTATCCCACCCAACAAAATTTTGGGTGGGATCTCACATAATAAGGTGAAATTCAATGGGTCTTTCAGGATCCAAAACAGCTGTACTACTTGGGCCAAGAAGAACTGGTTTTTAGCTCTTTCTAAGCCTGGCTTGGCACTCCTATCTCCACTGATGCGACCTGTTCCCTTCTTACTCTCAGTGCAATCCTAAGCATGTCTACTCAAAAGTAAGTCCCATTGTGTTCAAGAGTACTTACTACCAGGAAAGTGTGGTTAGGATTGCAGCCTATGTCCCTGACCTACCAGATGCCCCAGGTTTCATCCCATCTAACATGTCAGTTCTGCTCTGACTTTTCTCTTTCATTCCCGCCAAAAGGACTAATGTATTTTTTTAATTAAAACATTATCAACCCTCTTTCCAGCAATTAATCTATGGTCCTTAAGTTGTTACACCTGTTATCTGGATTTTTTTTCTCCAGCTTTTTCTGTACAGACATTTGGTATCTATTTGTCAAATAAACACGGGCAGGAAAGAGAACACACATGCACAAAATGCACGCGCGCGCGCACACACACACACACAAATCATGAGGAAGAAACTCAATCTGGACATTTCCATTCCCTTTCTTCAGACCTTAAGAGACATTTATCTCTCTTGACATGGCGCATGAAGTCAGTGGTGTATCTGAAGAAGAGCAAGGAAATGTGGGGATAGCAGGCTGGGGGGTGCCGCATTGCCAACCACTCCCATGATCACTCCTCACACACCCTTTATGTAGTCACACTTCACGCCACTCAGGGTGAAAGCCCAGAAATGTACCAAGGACCAGTGAGATAGCTCAGTGCCACCCTGACCCTCCAAAGACCGTATAGAGGCCTCAGGAGGGATGTTTGAAAAACACTGCTTCCAGTTTTGGAGTGTTAAAGCCCTTCAAAGGCCATTAAATATCACTCCTGGTTTCCTCCGTGAAACCAGACATGATGTTTTTTGGCCCCCTTTGGAGGGTCATGGAAGGTGTGTGCTGCCTCCTTGGGTCTCTGTAAGGGAGGCAAGGGGGTGACAGGTCTTGGTCTTGACCTGAGCTTGCAGTCTTGGCCTCAGGTAGTTTAGAGCCAGAATTGTCACCATACTCTCTATTTCCTACTACTGTATATAGAAAAATAATTCTGAAAAACTGAAGCTGCAATCCTAATCCCCAGTTAGGCTGGCACAAGTCTGGGCCCAAGTTCTATGCCATCCTGGGAGTGTTGCATATTCTGAGCCTCTCCTGGGGGTTGGGGGGTTGTGTTAGACCAATGCACAGACATGCGCCAGCCTCCCCACACCACCATGGGAATGGGAAGACGGGTGAGTTGTGCTGTCCTAAACTGGTTAGGATTGCATCCCGAAAATGCTATTTTTCACAAAAAGACACACAAATAGATCCACCCAGTGGTGGGCTTCAGGGGGTTCTCACGGGTTCTATAGAACCCTTTGCTAATGAGCGCCTGGTTCTGAGAACTGGTTACTAATGGGACATAGAACCTGTTGTTAATGTAGGTTATTAGGCTATAGAACCTGTTGTTAATTTATTTGAATCCCACCACTGGATCCACCCCTCTTCTGCTTCATCTCCTGATCAAATATTGATATGAAAGGAATATCAAAGTAAACCAGACTGAACAAAAAGGGTTTTTCTTGGTCCAAATTAAAAAGAGATCTGAATACTATAATCTCTGAGATTTCACCAGTTGGCTTTTAGAGAAGCCACACTCTTGCGAGCAGTTCTGGGGTCTTCACACATTTTCAGAGGAGTTGCAAACTACTCAGAGTTGATTCCAGCTTTGCTAAGAGAGGAGTCTTATAAGCTCTTGCAACAAGGTTGGACATTCATATATTCAAGTCCTTGTTGTGAAGCTGGCAATTCTGTTCAGACGTCCATGTCCAGATATGAATCATCACATTTATGATTGAATTTCTTGCTTCCATGCTCCAGTCTAAGGAATACGTTAACCATATCTTGCCTTCTCAGTATCCTGGATATTGGGATGCAGAAGCGATGGAGGTGACGCTGAACAGATTCCCATACCAGGCAGAGCATAGGGTGCGTGGCAGTCCCACCTATTAACCACCATGGAGAGAGGGCTTTCTTGCCACTCTAGGACATCCTCCATGGTTCCGATTTCGTGCACTTCTGGTCCCTCATCGAGCCTTTTCTTCTCTTCCAGTTTGGGCCCAAAAGCCCAGTCTAGATGGGCAAAGACAGAAAGAGAACACCAAAAATTCACCAAGAATGTAGCAGTTGTGATTATTAGGAACTGAGGTTAAATGGAGGTTAAATAGAACTGGTCCAAGGTCTCCTACCATCATAGGCAACATGCCAAAATGCTCCTCTCCTGCTTTTTGGATTTGGAAAGGAAGGTGGGAATAGTGTTTAAAAGGGTGGGTTCTAGATCACCACTTGCTTCTCCTCTATAGCTCTCCAAATCAATGGGGAAGGATGGGAAGTGGTTGAGGATGATGACAGGAAGAGGCAGGCATCATCATCAATCCACTGACTCAGGCAACAACCTGAGGGTCAAATTCCATCCAGCTTTCCAGCACTAACACATCAACGTCAACAGGATGTGTGCTGCATCCTGTAGTGGAGAGGCAGTGACGGAAGCTTCTTGGCACTGCATTGCAGCTACATTAGCACTGGTAAGTTGGACAGGAATGGATCCTCAGATGGTTTCACTGAAGGACTGGATCAGCGAATAGAACTGCCAAGACTATGGTTTCTCTTGTACAAATGCCTCTACAACAGGGAGAAAAGCAGTTTTCTAAAGATTTGCAGTGGCCATTTGTGTTGAGTCAAATCAGTATATAAAAAAAATCCGTATATAACAAGGCTGGACCTGTACGTTTCTGTAATGTTTTACTGATGGGCTGACGAAGTGGGATAAACATTAACATTAACATGAATTAATGAATTAATTTTTGTGGTGTTTCACTGATGAATCTACACTGGTGTAGATTGACAGAAGCGAGCAAAATAAACCATGTGGATGTGATACAAACTTGCAGTCCTGTGCATCGCTAGGACATTGGACTAAAATAATCATAACATAGTCACACATTCAGACACATTAAATGCTTTAGGCAGTGTTTTAATTTTGTTCATATTTATAATAATAACATGGGACATGAAAGGGAAGAGGAACTAAATTAAAGCTGCAGTCAACTACACATGTAAGCTCCAATTACGGGTTTTAGAAATTCTGATTTTGTTGGGATTTCAGAAAAAGTGGAATGCAAGCTACGAAACCATGAAGTCACACATAGGGGGAATCTCACTCAACCCAACACAAGTCACTCACCAGCAAAGTCATGGACCAGGTCATTGATGAGGTGGCCCACGATGGCATAAGCAACCACCACCACAATGATGACAGCCATCAGCAGGTACAAGACATAACGAGGAAGGTAGATGGAATCCAGAGGAGGGGGCTTGTAGTCTGTAAAGAGGGGATCTTCTTTCCCACCTTCTTGGGACTGCATTAAGTGTCGGTGTACCCCTGGCTCATCACCTTGCATGTCTTGCCAAGATGTCACTATCCTCTTTGGAAAAGACCTCAGGCTGTTTTGACAATGTCCAGAATAAGTCCTCCACGCAGGGTCTCCTGTCCAGGAGCAACCACTGGTTGGACTGTCACCAGCTGGTGGATTCTGTGAAAGAAACAAATGCAGAGTGATTATATGCCCCCCTTTTTTCCCAGGACATGTCCTGGATTTTAATGTTGTGTCCTGGAAAAAACTTCAATGTCCTCCTTTTTCTTGTGAAAAGCCACGTGAAATTAATAAATTTCTTATTGTAATTAAAAAATTGTATGCAATAAGTTATATGTAATAGTTTCAAATTTAATAGTAAGTAATGTAGTGTTTAAATTAAGCACATGAAAGCAATATACAGTGGCGCCTTACGTAACAAATTTAATTTGTTCTGGAGCATGTTTGTTACATAAAATGTTCTTTACGTGAAGTGGATTTTCCCATAGGAAATAATGGAAACTCAGACGATTGGTTTCACAATCCCAAAAATATTCATGTAAAAATATTAACTGGATGTAAAAATGATGACAAAACACTGGAAATGAATTCTAAGAACAGGAATATTTATATAGTAATTATAAAAAATAAAATGAGCCCCTGGCAGCTGGTTCTCCCTGCACAAGTGCACCAAACTTTCCTCCCCAGCCTGTAGAGCTCTGCTCAGGCTTGATATTTTCATGATCTGGTTTACATCTACATCTACAGTATTTATATACCGCTTTTCAACTGAAAAGTTCATAAAGCGGTTTACAAGAAAATGAAAAAATTAATAGCTAATTAATAGCTAATGGATCCCTGTCCCAAAAGGGCTCACAACCTAAAGTGCAAAAAGAACACCAGCAGAAGCCACACAGACATTGCTGGGGTGTGGAGGGCCAGTTACTCTCCCCCTGCTAAAGAAAAGAGGAACACCCACTTGAAAGAGTGTCTCTTGACCAGTAAGCAGGGGTAATGACCAGTAAGCACCACCTTTACAGGTGGTTTAGGGCTGCGGTGAGTCATTGATTCAAAATGCTGCGATTATTGACCTGTCAGTGGGTTGGTGGTTCAAGACTAGCTCTTGCCAACCTAGCAGTTTGAAAGTGTATAAATAGGTATCACTTTGTCGGGAAGGTAACAGCAATTTGTGCGCTAAACATTTAGTCATGCTAGCCACATGACCATAGAGACATCTTTGGACAATGCTGGCATTTCTATGGCTTTGTGCCAGGATGAGTGCCACAGTTTACAGTCATTCACTACTATAAGGGCAATCTGCAGGGGACACCTTTACCTTTTAAGATGGGTTTATAGTCGGTCAGTTGGGAATCCCAGCTGTCTTGGGGTTCCCCCACGAAAACTTATGGATCTCCTTCAACTGTCCTTTGCCTTTTAGAAACCGCAGGAGAAAGATTTGGTATAGAGGGATTTGCAGTGGGTGACCTGCTGGCAATGTAGTGATGACAATCTGCAAAGGTGGTTCATCTGCCCTCCCTATCAGCCACCTACCATCAGTTTGCTGCCTGAAGCAGCTGATTCATCACACATTTCTAGTTGGTCAGTTGAAGTCCCATTGAGAAATGTGGCTGCCCCACTTACCAAGGGAGGCTGACAGTGCCCTGGCTTGTGGCCATGAATTCCACTGGTGAAAATACTTGCCATTCCTTTGCCTGGAGGATTCCGATTTGAGTCATCAGCAAAAGGGGCCGACAGACAGTCTCCAAAGCACAAATATCCGTCTCCCAGATTCACAACAAAAGGTTCTCAAAGTAAGTCCAAACTCTTGTTGAGTCCATGAAGATGTCCTGGATTGAGCCAGACCGACCAGCTCAACATTGTCTGATTCAGAATGGAAACAGCTCCCCAGGAATTCTGGTGGAGAAACACAGCCCTGCTATCCAAGATCCTTTAGTGGAAGATGCCAGGGAATGAATTCAAGAAATGGACTGTATGTGCAAAGCAGGTACTTGCTACTTAATCCCATGCCAAACTTTGGGAGAAACAGCCCTTTCCTGCCATAAAGGCACAAACTGAATCAATTTCTCAGATTCAAAAGTTTTGCAAGAAGGTATAATTTTCCCAGGGAATACATGATCATTTCTTCTTGGTTAACTGTCATAACTGGTTAAACAGGTCTGGCAGGTTTAATTTTGGGGAAACCTGCAATACCTTATTGACCAGAATGTTATCTAGTTAAATTTGTGCTTCAACAGTAACATCAGTTTTATCGCCTTTGAGACTACAAAAATAAGAGCCAGCATGTTTTTTCTCAGCCTAGAATTTCAAGCCTATCTTATTAGCAGATTTACAAGAAGACATGGTCCTACCTGGATTTGAAAAGAGCTGGATGGACAGCAGCATCAATCATCAAGTGCCTCTAACTCGTAATCTTGACGCCTTCCCAAGTATATCACATCAGCTGGATAGTGCCCTATTGCGGCTTTGCGTAGTCATAGAAGCCCAGTTTGGAGCTCTGAAATTGGGTGGAGGTATGTGTGCCTTTGGAGTAACCGCCTGCTATGCTTGAGTAGCACTTGCTGATCCAGCAAGGACAAAAAGCACATCTTCGTCCCCCCCCCACCAGGCTGATCACTAAATCGGACAAACAGATGGTGTGGAACCCACTAAGGGAGAGAGGAGTAGGGATTTGGGGCAGCCTACAGTGGGAGGAGGGAAGGGGGAGACGTGTCACTATTTTAGGCATTGTCTTTTCCTGAAACATCTGTCTATCATCACACACACTCACAAGCCCTTTTTGTTGGCTACATGAAATATGAAGCGACCACATATGGAGTCTAGCCCAGTATTTTTAAATTCTAGTTGGCTTTTTAATTCAGGGGTCTTTTTCAGGGGGTAAGCACCTGTATGGAGTACCGGCACAAACACACATAGGGTGCAATCCTGAGTAACTACGGGGAGTCCTTGCTCTGGTGTAAGAACAATTTGCTCTGGATTGCAATATGAATTTCCCGTAGGTTTTCACTAGGTGGTGCAGTAACTACGGGTGCATGTAAAGTCTCTTACGTGCTCCCGTAGTTACTCTGGATTGTAGGGATAGGCTGCAATCCTTTCCTGGGAGTAAGACCCGTTGTGTAGACATGGTTAGGATTGTGCTCATAGTTGTAAATAAACACACAGAGGTGAGTACCAGCAGTACTGTTATTTTCCAAAAAAATAACACTGGCTGTGACTCTTTTAAGGTCTTTTTCAGCCTTGGTACTCGAGATCCTTTTAACTGGAGACTGGGACTATTTAGCATATGCTCCACTGCTGAACAACAGGGTCCTGCTCAACCTACGAAGCTGGCTTGGGGGCCAGATGTGACTCGCAGTGAGTCTAAATGTGGCCCCTGGCAAGACCTATCTGGCCATTGGGCAAGCCTTGTTACCCACTCCAATACATTTTATATGTAAATGTATTCTTATATGTAAATTTATCTAAAGGTATTCAAATTTGAAATGTTAGTTCCCCCCCAATACAGTAGGGAGCAGAACTGTGGCAAGACAGTGGCTCTGATCCCAATCATCCCCCTAATACATTAAAAGACACATATTTTAAAAAAGCTTTGGCTTCGTTGAAAGATAAAATTTTGGGTCATGTTACACATTTGAGGTCCCATGCAATTTGGCCATAAGATCTAACAGTGGTGTCATACAGCCTGTAGGCCAGATGTGGACCCTGGAAGCAATTTCTCTGTCCCCATTATAATTAAGCTCTTTCACAACTTTAAAATTGATTTAAACAAGATTTGCACATTTTTCACTTCTGTTATTTGCAGATTGTGAATTTCTATGTGAAAGCAAAGTTATTTATTTGGCAAATTTTCTGCTTAATGACATCATGTCACTTCTGGCTTCAGCAGGTGTCATGAATGGTAATTGGCACACTATATAAAATAGGCTTGAACCCACTGCTCACAACAGTCTTAAAACAATATTGGCTTTTAATTAATGTTCAGGTGGTTGTTTTTACCTTGTTTACTGTTTTTAACTGATTTTTAAGTGGTCTGATTACAGCAGTGTTTCTTAGTGTTTCCTAACCATGTCTACTCAAAAGTAAGCCCCATTGTGTTTAATAAGTCTTACTCCCAGGAAAGTGTCTTTAGGATTGTAGTCTTTATGTTTTTAATATGTTAATGTATATTTTAAATGAATTGTATTTTATTGTCCTTTCTATTTTTATCTATTTTAAAATTGTATGTATTATTGTATTTTTTAAATCTTGTAAACCACCTTGAATTCCCTTTGGGAAGGCAGAGTATAAATCAATGAAATAAATATTGCAAGCTTTATAGGGCAGGGACCTGTATTTTCCCGTTATGTGGTGACTATAAAGCACCATTGTCTTCTATAGGATCATAGCACCAGCAATATGCATATTGCTTTACAGCACAATCCTAACCATGTCTACTCATAAGTAGACATTGGGCAAAATCCAGAGTAACTATGGGTATCCTTGCTCCGGTATAAGAACAACTTACTCTGGATTCCAATATGAAGTTCCCATAGGTTTTCACTAGGTGGTGCAGTAATTACAGGTGCACATAAAGTCTTTTACATGCTCCCGTAGTCACTCTGGATTTGGGGGATTGTGGTAAATGGGTCTTACTCCCAGGAAAGTGTCTTTAGAATTGCAGCCTCAAAGCAAAAGGAACTTTTGGCCCAGATCAATTTAAAATTCAACCTGAAGAAGGGAAATCAGAAACACAGAAAATGTTCGACTCCTCATTAGGGCTGGGGATCAGATCAACACAAATGAGGGTCACTCTGGGACCCTCAGGAAAGAATCAACATCTGTTAAGTCTAAAAATTCATACAGGAAGCATCTCTCTCTCAATGCTCCCAAAGTTATTAATAGGTTTATAACAAGAGGATTGAGAGAGATTGAAGCCTAAACTCCTCTTGCAGAGGAAAAGTCATAGAAAAGCTTCTTTATCCAAAATGATCCTAGATGATGCATGCCAACCATTAAATCCAAGCCAGATCAGACCTCAAACATGCTTTCAATGTCATGTCAGGATAGTCATGGTTTCAGGTTTTGCCCTATGGATATTTCCAACATTTGTATTTCTACCTGGATTTTGAAGAATCAGCTCTCATATCTGAAGCAGAACCCACATATTGAGAACTGGCCATTCATCTAATTTTTAAATGTCACAGTTTTGTATATATGTGTCACTGCTGAGTTGATGCCTTTCCACCCCTCCATATTAATGCTACAGAAATCACTTCCGTTGATAAAAACCTTCAATAAAGAAATCTTGTGATTTGACATATGAGGTTCATTCTGTGCAGGGTTTTCATCAATGAAAATATACATGTTCATAAAATACGGCATAAATATGTTAACAATGCACATGACATCCAGATTGCTCCTCTCCAACACTTTCAGTGAATTTCTAAGCATGTCAACTCAGAAGGAAGTTCCATTATGTTCAATAGTACTTACTCCCAGGAAAATTTAGAATTGCAACCTTTATCAACGTGCATCAATAAAATAGGGGTGAGGGAGTGATTTCAATCAAAAGAGAGCATTGCAAGCCATGTGCGCTTCAATTCTGCCACTAATTTTAGGAATTCTCCTAGAGAAAATGGACTTATGGAGGAGTGGAACAGAGTGAATGTCTGGAATAATAATAGAATGGGGAAAGGTCACTCCTCCCTATTCTGCCCACCACATAAGCAGTTGTTCATCTGATCTAAGTTTTCCTCTGAAGTTAACTGATGTTCCTCAATGAGATCAGTAATAGAAGGCAAGCTGTATTGGGTTGATAGTCAACCCACCACCACCAAACCTCCTCTGCATTATGGATTTCAATTTCTTGCCCTTCCAACATGTCATAGATGAAAATGGGGATGTGAGTGAAACTCATCTGACAGCTCAATCCTAACACTGTCTACTCAGGAGCAAGCCCCATGGAACTCGGTAGTCCTCAGCTATCAGAAACTCTGTTGGTGCCTATACTTAGTTCTTTTGCTTGAAAAGAACCATAGAGACCTAGCCAATTTGGGGAATCATGTTTATTTCAAATTAACATGGAACCTCAACCTTCAGCTTCGAGAACTCATGGAGTGTCCAAAGATCACCCATTTTCACCCACTATAACCCAGTTGGTAGATTAGAAAACACCTGTCTTACAACTTCTACAACTCCCTGGATGCAGTGTTTAGAGTATGGTCAGAAATGAACAGTGTTGGGGATGAACAGATGCTAGTTTTAAAAGTTTTTTTCATATATTATAAATGAATGTTCCTAAGATAGGTCCCAATTCCCTACTGGAAAACCATTAACCCATTTTTCTGCATGTCTTCTGAGTATTGACAAATGTGGCCCTGCACTGAACCTAATCACTCCAGTGTTCTTGATTGGTCCTTAGGATATGATCAGAATGTCCCCTAAGCACACAGAAAGAATTTAAAGTAAGAACTTAAACTCTGGCCTGGGGGCCAGATATGATCCATGGCAAGTTTACAGTTTTTTCCACCATGCCAAATACTTGATGTGACCCTCTGGCCAAAATGTTTGGAGATCCCTGATTTAAAGCGAAGAGTGATGTCATTATGAGTCACTATGATTCATCAGTTTTGCTCCTAAAAGCTGAAAGTGCTCCAGACAAACAGAGAAGGCAGAGGGAGCAATGAAACAGTTAGTGTTCCAAGTTTGTAGTTCCCAAGAGACCAGAAACAAATAAGCCATACTATAGATGGCTGGGAAAATGTGTCAAGCACTTGGCAGATGGTTGAATGGACAGGATGCATTTGTTCAGCTTAGTGGATAACAAATTACATGGGGAGCTCCCCAACCCAGATAGATCTATCCTAAGCACAGATGGATGGACTATGCCCCAAGAACTATCAGAGCAGCCACAAGAAAGACACAGCCATTTCTAAACAAGATTTGTCTTTCCCCAAACTCTGCCTTATCACCATCCAAACCCAAAGTTCTTGATCTAAATATATTACCAAACAGAGAAAGAGAGAAATAAGTTAAGGACAGTGACACCATTCAGACTGCAGATCTAAGCCAAATGACTTCAGAACTGCAGGCAACACCAGCTAAGGAAACATAGCAGGGGAGAGATAGGCAGATGTCGCCCTCTTCAGTCTGAGCTCTGTAGCTTGCTCAGTCCATCCGCATACTGGAAGTCTGTGCCATTTTCATAGTTGTACATGTCCAAAGCCACTTCGCAGCTTTCTCGGACCACCTGCTCCTTGTCCTGGGCATAGGCCTGCAGTACGGTCAGACAAGGGGCCTTGGCAATGGAGCCCAAGGCCTCAGCACACTCATGACGCACCATAGGGTTCTCAGTAGTACACTCCAGAGAAGCGGTCAGCTGTGGCACACTGGCTTCGTGCTGCATCTGCCCTAAGACGTATGCAATTTCATGGCGGAAGAGGGCACTGCCACATTTCAGACCTGGGGTGGGGAGGAAGAGAGTGACACAGCAAGGTTATCTTCTGCAACACTGATGCATCCCACAAACCAGGATGGTTTATACGATACATTTATACACTGGGATGTGTATAAATGAACCCAATCCTATGAAAGTCTACCCAGAACCAAGTCCCATTATAATCAGTGAGGTCTATTCCCAGGAAACATGGATAGGATAGCTGCCTGAATTATTACAGATCAGGGACTCCAGCATATTCTACATACTGACCTGTGGAACTACACAATGAGAACTGGATAACAGCAAACAGTGAATATACCCAATCTACAGCAAGGCCTACTGAAGTTCACAGGGAAGCAATTATCAGCACAAGTCTAATGTCAAACACTTTTTAAATGAAAACTTCCAATATTCAAAAGGGACAACAACTAGTATCTTAAACATGAAGTCCCATTTTCAGGTAGGGAATGCTGAGATTCAGAAATCTATAGCTAGGCTGTTGTGAATCAACTAAGCACAATCCTAACCATGTCTACTCAAAAGTAAGTCCCACTGTATACAATAAGTTTTAAGTCCTAAACACAATTTTAGGATTGCAGTCTTTAAGCATCAAATAAATAAATAAGGCTGCCAAGACAAGGAAGTGTGAACTCTCACCATCAGCAAGGGCAAGGACGGCACTTTCTCCCCCAATGTTCCGTAGTGCAAACATGGCCCGGTACCGCTCAAACAACGGCCGTGAATCGTCCATCAGGATCTGCCTCAGTTTTCCCACATCCTTTTCCTCAGCAGCGGGTGCGGGGTCCACAGAGCTATAGGGGCTGGAAGTAGATTTGGTTGTGTGTTTCTGAAGCCACTCCAGCCTCTTCGCAGCCAATTGGCAGGTCTCCGCAACCTATAGCAGATGGAAAATAGAGAAAAGGATATGTCCCTATATTCCAGAATGTTCAATGCACAGATTATGCTGCAATGGCAAGAGTATTGAAGTTATAAGCTACAATCCAGAGTAACTATGGGAACTTTACACCAACGTAGTTACGGTGCCACCTATGGGAAATGCATAGAGCAATCCAGAGTAAGTGCCTCTTATGTCTTCCCATAGTTACTCTGGATTGTAGGGTAAATCAATTTCCCCCCAGCTTATGGATCCATGTTGGCTACGTTGATGGACTGACATCTGTATTATGAGACAGCCTTCCAAGTCTATCTGTAGTTCCTTTCTTTTGCTCTTTTTAGAAGGAAGAACATGAATGGTTATTTCCATTCCGGGAATGTTTTTTATTTCCAACTGCCTGGGAAAAGGAGATGCTGCAGGTCTTCAGAAAAGCTGCTTCTGTGGGTTGGCACTTTCCTTGGCAGCAACTCCCAAAAATTATGACCAAAAGTACATACTGCAGAACACATTTACTGTTAAAATTAGTGAGTCAGATTCTATCACCACCCATCTAGTCCCAACTTAGATGTGCAGAGGAAATCCAGACCTTGCAGTTGCTAACAATTACCTCAATAACAGGGTCTTCCGAGTATTGTTTCAAGAGGTCAAGCACTTCAGTGTTCCCAATGGCACCCAGAGCTTCACCTGTAAAGAGCAGGATGTGATCAGAAAATCCCAAGAAGGATGAAGAGCAAGAGAACAGACCCACCTTTATTTGCTGAAGCAGTCCTACCTGTGTTGATAAAAATACAATTTCAAAGAGAAACAATGGTCCTGCTAGCACATATCCTTGCACAACTCTTGATGTTGAATAATAATGTGTATTATCATTATTGTGTATCATTATGCATTATGCGTATATTGTGTGTATTATTAATACTGTGTACTGCAACATCTATTCACATAGCACTCTGCGAAGATTGAGATGATAGATCCCTGCTCCAAATGGATAACAAGTTTTTAAAAGTGACACTATGGGTACAATCCTAACTAGCACAACTAGGCCAACAATCCTAGGCCATAACAACTCATCAGTCTTCCTATTCTTGAGGTGATGTAGAGAGGCAAGCAGAAGTCTGTGCACTGACCTAACCTTTCCATACGAGAGACACAGAAGTGTCTTACAGCACTTTCGTGACATCCTCAGATCAGCACAGGAATTAAGCTGGGCTTAGGTCAGCCTAACTGGAGGTTAGGATTGCAGCCTATGATGGGTATTCTTCAGATCAGCTGCACACACAGGACTCAACAGCATGTTTCACTGCGCAACCAAGTCGAGGTTTTGATGCAGCTGGTTTGTGTTCCAGCTGAAACTCTTAAGGAAGATGGTTTGGAGAAGATAAATGAGCAAGGGACAGATTCACACTGGTACATGCCCCAAGATTACAGATGTCCCAAAGCACTATTTTTAGGGTGGAGGAGGCGGAAATTTGACTTGTTTGAATACATGATTCTTTGGTTCCTGTAATAGTTGGATGATAGGGCAAGAGGGAACAAACTCTGAACATAAAGGAGGTGAGAAGACACAGGAAGAGATGATTAAAATTTGCAGCACTACTTTACCTGGCTGATCCCAAAGGGATCTGGTGTGAGGAGAAGTAGCAGATGTAAGTACCACTTCCACCACACCATGGTACTCAAGAATGCAAATTAACTGAAAACCAGTTCACTGCGGTTTTCTTTTAATCACTGAGATTCCCCCCCCCCACCCATGAACTCAAGTGAACCTCAACTTAACCCTCCAATGCAAAAAGAGGATCAGGATTTCAGCCATGTCATAAAAAAATCAATAAAACAATACGTCAATCTGTGCATGCATTTTGTTTCTAAACATCATTGCAAAATGAAAATTAAATCAAAAACTATTTTAAAATCATTTAAAATAAATTAGTTTTAAATTAAATTAGTTTTATAATGAAAATAGTTTTAAATAATTATTTTGTCAAATTAATTTGAGACTTCCACTACAGTTGAGGAAAACTTTTATATGAAACAGCTCGAAACCAACTAAAAGTATTTGAATCAGTTACGGAGCCACTTTAATGATGTGCCTGAAATGCAGAGTTAAAAAAGATTCTGATGATTGGGAACTGAATCCATATTCAGCTCCACACCTGTGCGTTCCCAGATTCTTTCACCTGCTTCATGACGGACCATGGGTTCCTGATGGGTATCCTTCAGGACACTGACAAGGATTGGGATGGCTCGCTCATCCTGCATCTGGCCCAAGCAATATGCCAGCTCATGCTTGAGAAGGGCTGAGTCGTCATCAAAGGCTCGGCTGATCCACTCAATGGCTGTTGGACCCCCCAGGTTGCGTAGGGTGAAGAGTGCCCGGAAGCGGGATGCCAATGACTCTCCAGAGTCTACCAGGGTCCTGCCAATTTGTTCAATTTCCTTCTCCAACACCATTTTGTAGGGCTAGGCAGAAATGGGTGCCTCTTCAGGATGGGGCGGACAGACAACTTCCAAATACTGCAGAGACCTAAACCAAGAGGAAAAGAAACATGTTGTCAAACTGATTTCTTGAAAGGGATTCACAAATACCTGACTTGGGCAGATCTTTAAGGTAGAATCACTTGGAGTACTTTGTTTAACTGTTAACTGTAGTACTTTGTTTAACTGTTTGGAGATTTGTCATCTTAAACTGAGATACTTGATGTTTTTTCTTTATGCTATGCTCAAGTAGCCATTAGAGATTGAAAAAGAAAAAAGAATTTTTTAATGGCAAAATTTTATCACTAGGTAATTACAGATGACTCTTAACACTTATATGACTGTGCACTTATAAGTGACTCTGCACAGCCAGAATGTGATGGATATACAATTCAACTTTAATGTGGCTTCTTTGAAGCTGTATCCATTGCAGAAGGTGCAGTAAAACAGCAAGTTTGTCACTTTGTAGACCACAAAATTATATATACGCCCTTCCACCCATATGATGAGAACCAAGGGTTTTAATCCTGGGTTACAATCAACTGCTGCAAAAACCCAGGGAAGGTAAAATTTCTTGTAATTTCAAAATTTTAAATCTGTAATGTTCTTTGGAAATGGGTTTTACAACTCCTGGGGGGTGGGGAGAGGGCAATTTTGGCTTTTAGAACAGCAGAAAGAGGTTGAAAGGTGGAACATGTGCTGAATGAATGAGTAATGGGTACAACTGAAAGGTGTTGAAAAAGTGAACTGTCAGAAAGCAGGGGATACCTGTAATTTATTGTGTATAATTTATTAATTACTAGAAGGCTATATGTTGCCTGGCCATAAAGAAATGGAGGACAGGGAAGATTTTTTCCAGGACAAAAGGACATGTCCTTCAAAAAAGTCCTCCAAATGGGGACATGCCCTCCATCCACTACAAAGAAAAGCAACTCACCTGATGCTTCTTCACCCCTATAAAGAGAGGGTGGTTTAAACTGGTACCCATTAAACCACTGAAGCCATTAAACTGGGCACCACTGGACTACCAGGCACCTGAGCATCAGCAGCATCCCTGCTGCCTTCCCCAACAAAGGACCAGATGCCTGCTCTGCATCCCGTCACCATGGCAACAGATGCAGGCGAACCCCTCCATCCGCCACACTCACCTGAGCCCCACGCGCTCCCCAGCAGTCGCCGCGCAGGCGCAGAACGCCGCTCCGCTGTTGTCGGGCTGAACCAAAAGTAACAGGAAATGGGGGGATCCGGGAGAAATCCAACGACTCGCTCAACAAGACCTCAGTCCTTTGGAGGCTCAGATTCTTCCTTTTTCTCCAATAAAAGGCACTTTAGATACTGATGCTCTCTCCAGAACGGCCAACCAAAACTTTACAGTTTTCTGCTTCCCCCCCACGAGCTGTGCTAGAATGGATGAGTCCAACGAAAAGGAAAAGGTCACAGCGAATGGGCGACTCTTAGCGTTTTCACTGTGGAATGCTGGGAGCTGTAGTGTTAAGGAGCAGGGACTTGTAGGCGAATTCGAGTATGGAATGCTGGGAGTTGTAGTGTTAGGAGCAAGGACTCTGTAGGCAAAAGGGCTGGTCTTACAGTTCCATTTTAGATAGTGAGCCCTTTTGGGACAGGCACTAATTAGCTATTAATTTTTTTCATTTCCTTTGTAAACCTTTCAGTTGAAAGGCGGCATATAAATACTGTAGGTAGGTAGATAGGTAGATAGATAGGGGCCCAAGCTCCCATACATGTTGCACAATCCCCACTATAGCCACTACTCATGAGTTGCACAAGCACTTCCCCCCTCTACGCAATATCAAATGCATCTATAAAAGGGAAATTCTGTCTGTCCGTCCTATAACCCTCTAGCTCCTCCACACACAACCCAAACCCACACTCTACACACACAACCCCACATTCCACACACATAACACAACTCCACGCAACCCACGCTGTCACACACACACCATAGCCCAACCCACACACACAACTCAACACCACACACAACCGCACACTCCTCACACACAACACAACTACACATACACATTTTCCTACTCTTTCACACACACAATGTCCAACACACAACCAACCCCACACTCCACACACATACACACACAACTCCACACAAACAGAGATGCTAATCCTCTCACACACACAGCTGAACCTTCACACCATCAAGCTCCACACTTTATATATATATACACACACACACACACACACACAACAGAACTCCACTCAAAACCCACCATTCCATACACACAACCCCACCAGGGGTGGGCCGGGCCTGGCCCAACATCCGGTTTGCTGGAAGTGGATGGGGCCAGGCCGGGGTCAGGGGGTGGGGCCAGGGAGGGCCAGGGGCAGGGCCAGGGAGGGCCAGAGGGAGGGCTGGGGGCAGGGGCAGGGAGGGCCGGGGCCGGGGCGGGGCGAGAGGCGGGCCCCTCTTCAGGACACTCTGTGCTTGTGCCGACCTCAGGGGCAGGGTTAGGGAGGGCCGGGGGCGGGGCCGGGGAGGGTCAGGGCCGGGGCTGGGGAGGGCACACCACCTACTCCAGTGCACTGTGCAGGCGCTAAGGTTGGCACATGCGCACTGTGGCCGGTTGCACTGAGCATGTGCACTGAGCATGTGCCCGGTTTTCTGCCCCTCCCCCCCCAGTGGCTACCAGATCGGTAGCGGGGGGGGGGGGCAGAATTAACAACCGGTTCGGGCGATCTGGCCCGAACCGGTCAGTGCCCACCACTGAAGCCCTCTTCAATCCTAGACAAGGCTGTGCCTAAGAGCTCCCATGTGCCTCTCCTCATGGCCAGCACATTAGCTCCCAATGAGGCTGCATTGAGGGATGTGCTGGAGGCCATGGGGGAGCATAGCATGGGCCCGATGGTGCAGCAGCTCAGAAGCAGGTGGAAGGCCTTGAAGGCCAAATTCCACCATGAGCTCGCTCACCGCCAGTCCACCAGCCATCCGGAGATAGAGCCGGACATGCCCCGGAGGTACTGCCGGCTCCTGAGGATGTAGATCAGAGCCAAGAGGTCTGCATTCAGAGCTCTGTACTACACGCATAAGTGGGGCCTGCCTGCTTGGGGGAGGTGTGTGGGAGAGTTGTAAGTTGTCCATCTCCAGTGTAGACCCCAAAAGGTGTCCAGAAATGTTCCTCTGTTCCTGGGGAGGGGGCAACATGTAGATTCCCTGCCACTGGAGAGTCCACAACAGCAGACGCGATGCTAGTACAGTTCCATGGTCAGAGGGACCATGTGGAATGGAGGACAGAGAGCCTCTCCCTTTAAGCATGGCATAGAAAAGGGAAGTCAGGCAGGTGCAGCACATGATGTTACTGGGCAAGACTGGTGGTGTGAGAGAAGCCGCTGCAACAGTGGGGGCACGGGGAGTACTACATGGTGTCCCAAGACAATGGCTGGCAGGAGCTCAGTAAATGGCATGCCTGCAGGCCAAGGGCATGGGAGCTGCAGCTGGTGTCACCTGGCAGATGGGCCTCAGTAAGTTGGACTGGACTAGGAAGGGTGGATTGAGGAATGGGCATTGCAGGTAGGCGTAACTGAGACCCCATCTCATGTCTCCCTTCTGCAGCTTCCATGACGAGACCAGCAGGGGCGACAGGCTGCAGCAGCACCAGCCAGCCATGTTGCAGCCCCCCCAATCGGAGGTGCCAATGGAAGCCCAGTCCTCTGTGCTCACTGGAGCTGGGACTGGCTGGTCAGGACCAGGTCCACTAAGGATGCCAGCAAGAGATCCGGAGGCTCAGAGTGGAATTGCAGCATGCCAGGCTTCACTCCAGCAGTGGGACCAGCATCTCCGCCAGCTGGGCCAGCAGTTCAGCCAGCAGGAGAATCGGGTCCTCCAGCTTGACTGCCAACTCTGACAGCAGACCACATGCACATGCTGTGGGTTGCTGACCTCCAGGACTCCCTCCTCTGGCACCAAGAGGAAGTCCATCAGCAGCAGCGGGACGTGAGAGGCTGCCTCCTGCAGCTGCCCTGTCAGTAGCTGGCATGGTGTCAGCAGATCTTTGTTCTCTTCCCAGCTGTTGTGAGTGGGGACCCTGTAGCCTCCTTGGGGGGGGGTGTCTTTCTGGGTCTGCCAAGCTTTCCCTTTATTTCTGGGGTTCTCTGCTTAATGCTGTCATGTTGCCAAAGAGTACAGGACACTCATGACGGTATTTTTATCCTGTTTTATTGACAATAAACATATACCTTTGCACTCTTCTCTCTGCTGTTGTCTTGGGTTTCCCTCAGCCACCTTGCATGTTTTTTTGGGGGAGAAGAGAGAGGGGGAAGGGACTGGGGGCCCCTCCCCTGGCAGCTTGTGCCTCCCTCTCCTTCCCTGACAGCCTTGCCCTGTCCATCATGTTGTGATGGACAGCTTGACAGCTGGTGGGTGGGGGCAGTGCAGGGTTTCTTGTTCAGGATGATGTGTGGGATTATTCTTTTTGACTTGGGGGTGTAGGAAAGAGGTGATGGAAGCATGCTGCCTGCCAGGTAAGAAGGAACCATTAGTTCCCAATGAGCTATTTACTGTACTCCTAGGAGCACATCCCAGAAGATCTTGTTCTTCAGGTGACATCTAAACCAGTAGTAGTGTTAGATGTACTAGTGTTAAAAAGTACTACTAACTACAGTAGTAGTGTTCTAAACATAACGTACAGAAACAACCTTACTTTTGTTAAAATCAAGGAATCTCGCTGCTGAGGAATGAGAAGGCAAGTTTGACGCAGAAAGATGAACCTTCGGATAACTTTTTTCATTTCTTTTTTTTAATGTCAGTTAATAAAATATTTGTATAGAGCCCCAAAATTTCAAAATAGTGCAAAACATCTCACTATCATGCATCCATTGTTGGTTAACCATTGTTCAATCCACTCCAGGTATGTACAGAACAGACGACATGAAACATTTGCCAAGACGTGTATGCTACACGAAATAACTTGGACTGTTCGGGTGGTTTAATTTTTGCTTCTTTCAATCACATGCCAAACAGAAAGGATTGAGGAGGGAATCAATTCAGAGGGGGGTGGACAGGCAGACAACCACCACCCACCTCAGGGCTTCTCATTTTGCTTTGTTGGCATGGCTAAAGGGGGTGGGGAAGGCATGAGGTCCGTTTTGTCAAGTAACCGACAGGTTGAGGACAGGAACAGAAATCGGTGTGGTCATCCCCTCTGCTGATTTCCTCCCTCCCTTTCTCATTGTAATTATCTGGTCAATGCAGTTTATAAAAGTTTGGTGGGCTGCGCATTTGTGTGTAAACATTCAACTCAAATTCTGACACTTTGGTCCCAGGCATATCATATGGAAATCTATATTAAAAAACCAAACATGATTATAAGGAGATGAAAAGAAGGCAGTTTTGACCAACGTATCATGGGAAAGATGTACTGGACCTGGGGTAATATGATGTTTGCAGGAGGCAAACAAGGTTGAAAGAGATGCAACCCCCCCCCCCCCAAAGAGTAACAGTGCAATCCTATCTGTGTCTACTCAGAAGTTAAGTTCTATTGAGTTTAATGGGGCTTATTCCCAGGAAAGTGCTTAGGATTGCAGCCTTAATCAACCTTCACTACTGTCACATTTTGTCTCTCCAGCGAAGCCGGGAATAGTAATTCTCTCAGGGAATTTTCAGTGCCTCCAATAGACTACATTTCCCTGGCTGCTTTGACAATTATTCAACTGATAAAGATTTGTTGTGTAGAGTTGCCCATTGATGGGTGATCCTGAATTAGGTGGGAAACAAAAGGGCTTGGCAGATTGCCTTTGTTTGGAAGAGGAACAAGCTGGAGAGGGCCAAAGCATGAAACTGATCAATGTAACTGGCTGGTCAATGAGTGATGGTCAGCAACACTGTGGGTCACAGATGACTATGATCAGTGAAGCTGTAATTGGGGGAAGAGCTCCAGCTACTAACAGAGCAGATAGGCAAAACTGGATGGGATGTTAACACTGGCACTGTCTCAGAAGGCACCCCAACAAATGTGATGGATGGGAGGAAAAGGAACTCAAAATGGGTGCTTAACTTTTCCAAGCACTCCCTGGTTAGTATTCCACTCTCTTAAATAAGTCAACCAGTTTTCCCTTGTTGCCCCCTATGCCAAAAACTTCTAGAACCTGAATAAAATGCCACCTTATTTGCTTCTATCAAATTCCTCTTGTCTGCAGAAGTCTTCACTGACCCCTCAGTCTTTTGTGCATATGGATAAAACAAAAGTGATAACCAGCTGTCATGGGAGAGGTTGGGGTAGAATTGATGTGATTGCTTTTCAAGGATGGAGATAAGTGCCCTCCACTGCCTCAATTCTTCTGACATGTGAACCAGCATGTACTTGCTGGAGCCTAGATGTTTGCTGGCCGGAGGCATTTGAGGACAGCTTGCCATCAAATAACAGTCAACACCATTGTACTTCTATGGTAAGAAAAGACAGAGCTTTGACATAGGAAAAGCTGGTTTTCCTATGGGTACCTCTTCTTATAAATTCGGTGTCATAGGTAGAGGGAGGCAGAGCAGTCAGTTTTGGAGAAATAAAATGGAGCCGAATGGTTATGTTCTGCTCCCCTGCCTGGATTGGTTCTGAAGGGGAGGGAACTCTTGCACACCGTGGAGAGGCTGTCCCCAAGACTGAGTGCTCTGTCCTAGTCTGTTTATGCCCCTGGATAAATTATATACTGAGATGGTATATGGGAATATGGATTCATCTCCTTAAGGAACTAAAGATACTGAAATGGATTGCAAGAGCTTGGTCAACTCCTCCGTGTCTCTATTTTCCACTTAAAAGCCCTTTCTTCTAGATCCAACATCTGTTGATGTGGTTGTAGACATGATGTGGTCCCAACCAGGCAGAAGCCTTGGCTGCAATGCACAAATCACTCAGCTTCTTGAAGAGGTAGCTCTGTCGCTGCAGGCTGAGCATTTGGGAAAGGCATGTGACAGTTGGCTCCTCTTTGCTGACATGCTTGTTGGGCAACGGTAATACTGAAGAATTTAAAAAAGAAACCTGGCTCAGGTATTGCTAATGTGGACGGAAATCCCGTACTTTTAGCCCTGTCAAAATGGGGGTAGGTATAAGGGAGGCTTACTTCTTTTTTAGCAGTTCATCTTGGGGTTGAGTCCCACAACTGCAGCAGACAAGCACCAGAAGAACGGAAAAGGGCCCTTCTGGGTCAAAAGTCTATGTGGTCCAGCATCCTGTGTCCACCAGTGACAAGGTGCATCTGAGAAGCCTACAAGCAGATCATGAAGGCCACAGCCCTTTCCAGTTGCTTATCCTCCTGCATTTAGCGTTCAGAGCTAGGCTATGCATATACACTGGGGTTCTCCTCAGCTATCTCATTCAATAGCTTTTAATAGAGCCATATTCCATAAGAACACACTAGAAGTGCCCTGCTTTTTCAGACAAAAGGGCCATCTAGTCCTGTATCCTTTTTCTTACACTGGCCAGCCAGGTGCTTCCAGGAAGCCCACACATATTATAAAGCAAGTCCTCCTCTTCTGCTTGTCCCTTTCCACCCACCCCTGCAACTGGCATTCAGAGGCATACTGCCTTTGTACTTCCACATAGCCATTGCGGCTAGTAGTCAGGAAGAAGGGGATGATGGTGGATGGATGGAGGTCCAGAAAGCTGCTGGTACATCCATTCCCCTTTCCAGAAGGGGATGTCTTTACCTCTCACCTATGCCCCAAGACAGCGTGTGTGCAATATGTTTGGCAAGTGGGTTTGGGGAAGGCATGTACATGATCCTTGGCAGTGGGAGCTGTGCTCCCAAATTGAAGGGCAAGGGGGTGGGGTGGAGAGATTTGCAAATTCTATGGCTTTGACATGGCTGTATAAAAGAGGCAGGGCAAGAGATGGGAAGAGAGGGCAATTCTAGCAAAGCACGGGAAGGACTGGAGCACAGAATGAGGGAGGAAGGGGTTGGAGGGGCCCTTAGCTGCTGCCTTCCTCAGCTGAGCGTGTGTCTGACTTCAACTTCACAAACTCCTTGGCCACCTCGTCATTATTGCGCTGGGACAGGATGCGTAGCACTGTCAGGCCTGTGTCATCCATGTGAATACGCCGGCCCAGCGGCAGCCAGCAGGCACAGCTGCCCCTCTGCATGATGTCCTTCAGCTGCAGGTTGGCGATGCCCACGGTGCGGTCCTCCCGGGCAAAGCAGTAGTCCTTCACACACACCTGCAACTCATAGCACTCTGGTCCGGTTTCAGTTCCTAGCGTACTGTGGAAAGAGAAAAAAGGCCAAACCAAGTCATTTGTCATTCTCTCTCTTTCCTCGTTAGATTATATTCTTTCATTTATTCTCTCAGAATTTAGTTACAAACTAGATTCACCTCTTCTTTTTAAACTTTGAATGCAAATAGATCAGTGATGGTATTCAAAGAAATTAACAACCGGTTCAATGCCCATCTGTCAGCCACTTTTAAATGGCTATTTTTAAACTTTATGTGTCCTTTCTCTCGTTAACAACCAGTTGTATAGAGTAGGTGTGAACCTGCTGCAGCCCACCACTGGAACAGATGCTTCCCTAAGGATTCTAACACAGCTCCAGTCATTGCTCAATAGCACGATGTCCAAATCCTGGCCCTGGGGCCAGATGCAGCCCTCCAGGAGCTTCCATGTGCCGCTTGGCAAGCATCCTCCATCTTACCCTCGGACAAGCCCTGTAAACCTCTGGAGGTGAGGGAAGCTCTGTTCCCCGAACCTCCAGAGGATATTCTGAAGGCTAGGAAGTCTGCACACACCTCTGCTGTGTGTATTAAAGTACTTATGAACTGTTGAATTCATTCATTTGTAAGATCCAAATAATTTTCATTTATGTAAATTTATTTTAATATATTAAATATTATAATATTTATAAATATAAATATATTTAAATTTCTCTCTGATATATTCATTTATGTAAATTTATTCACATTTGAAATATAAATCAATTCTATTTTTTTCCTTTTGGCTCCTGACAAAGTGTCAGAAAGATGATGTAGCCCTCCTGCCTCTTGGACAAAAGTAAAAAGCCTCTTGTCAAAAACTGCAGCTTTTAGCATTCAGTCCATAGTTGTAACTTCTCTGCACTCAGCAAGCAATTGCACCTTCCCACCCCACAGACCATAATTTTGAATTGCAATTTCCTATTCTCAAGACAGAACCCACAACTGCACCTTCCTGGCAGGCAGGCACCCCACAACAGCAGCTTTCCACGGCTGCAAGCAGAAGTGCACCTTCCTCAGCACTGCTGGGGAAAATCGATTCCCCCATTGGATGCTGCTATTATTTCCTTTTAACCCTAAGTTTAGATACTTGAGTTCAAGAATTTTGTGGTCAGGAGCAAATCCTATGCCCACAGAAGGATATCCAAAAGTCTCCATCCAAAAGTCACTCACAACTGGATGCTCTCGTTGTATTTAGGGGACCAGCTATTGTTCTTGGACTTGGTAGCAAACTTCCTCTTCTTGTCACTTAGGTGCGGCCCAATAATGTTCACTTCAATGAAGGGCCGGAAAATGCCAGAGGTCTGCCACTTGAGATCGTTGGCGGCCACCACTGGAGAGGAGAGGTGGGTAGGAGAAAGAAGGAGCGGCAGAATAGCCATGATGTTGGAATGAGAAAGAAGACTGCTGAGTAGTGAGCTCAGCCTAAGCTACATATTATATACAGTTTCCAGTATTCAGCACAAATCACATGTATCATTGCACATATCCTCTCAAGGCCTTTAGGGCAGGACAGTTTCATCATCCCAAAATAATGCAGATGAGGATGACAGAACAATTATTCTGCCAGAGCTATGAGCCCATAGAATAGGGCTGTGTGACTTAATATGTTACACACACAGACGGTGCAATAATGACAATAACAATTTGTGCCATTTTTTACCCTTCCCCCTCACTGTGGGAGCCATTTACACAATTAGCCGTTGACATACTGACCTTTCACTGTGACTTTGTGCTCTCCGGTGCCAGGGTGGGTGAACAATTCAACATGTATGGAGACTTCTCCAACTGGGTCATCCACACCAGATCCTGCACAGCAAAGGGAGAGAGGTATGAGTTCCCAGAAACGTGGTTCGGGTTGGCAAGTAGTGGTGATAACCCTAAATCCTGTCCCATATCAGACTATCCCGCCACCAGCATGATGAAGGACTCAGGTGCATTACTCATCTCTGAGGAACATAATGTTTCCCTTTTAAAAATGTTTACAGAAGGAATCTGTTGTTTTTGGAGAAATTTTCTCTGGTCCAGGAATTGCCAACCTAGCAGATTTTGCTTTTGGGTCTGAGCTCAAGTGAAATCAGTCTGATCTTAGAATGGGCCTAAGTTAGACTTGGGATTGACATTTTGAAGAAATGCAAATCAAAGCAAATTTCAGATCATCCCAGAATTTCAAGAAGCATCCATGACCTGAGTCCTTCAGCAGCAGTGCCCTGTTATGGACATCCCCATTCAGAGCTGTGGTACATGGTCCACTTTTGTGGTCCATGAAGCAAGATATTGGTGGATCATTCAAACAGGCGCCCCACTGCCAAAAACAACATGCAGCAAAGGCGAAAGGGAAAGAAGAAGAGAAACTTGGAAACTGGGCACCTTAGCATAGGATATAGCATAGGAAAGGCTTCATTCAGTCCAATGAGGGGGAGTGGGTTCCAAGGAGGAGAGGTATGAAAAGAGGGGAAGGCTGGGAAAAAGACAGAACCAAGAAGGATGTATGTGTTCTGTGGCTTCCCAAAGGTAAGGATTCTGGGAAAAGGAGGCCAAGGCTGTGGATCTCAGAGTGATGGCAGATTCAAGAGGTCTTTTGCTCTCCCCTGCCGAAATGGATGATGTAACCTAAGCATGTCTACTCAGAAGTAAGCCCTATTGAGTTCAATAGCACTTACTCCCAGGAAAGTGTAGTTAGGATTGCAACCATAATTTCTTACGCTCACAAAAAACTAGCCACACTGAAACACAACTCAGCAAGCTCTTCTGTTCAGATGTCAACCAGTTGCTCTTGTTTGCTTGCAGGTGTGATAGAGATACAAGTCTGAGGACAAATCTGTTTTATAGTCTCTGTGATTTACATGTACCATTCATGACTCCCCCATCCAAGGAATTCTGGACAGTGTAGTTTGACAAGAAGCCGGGTTAGAATCATAGAGTTGGAAGGGACCAGTGGATCATCTAGTCCAACCCCCTGCCCGTAGCAGGAAATCCTTGTCTTGTGGGGACCCAAGTCTCGAACCGTGGCCTGCTGGTTAACAGTCACAGTGTCTTAACCACTTGCGCCACCAGAAGATTTGGTTTAGAGACTGTTGTTTCCTTGTAGAACTCTGGTTGCCTGTGTTCTTTGGGAGGGAGGGCAAACTCACAGAGATTATGCTAGGGTGAGCCTTGCCTAAGAAGAGTCCTGCTGGAATAAACCAATAGATTGCCTTTGGATACAGAAGTTCTGCATCATTATCATGATGAACAGCTATTGACAGACCTTTCCTCCTCCTCCTTGAATATGGGCACAATCCAGAGTAACTACGGGGAGTCCTTGCACCGGTGTAAGTACAATTTGCTCTGGATTGCAATATGAGTTTCCCATAGGTTTTCATTAAGTGGTGCAGTAACTACGGGTACACGTAATGTCTCTTACGTGCTCCCGTAGTTACTCTGGATTGTAGGGTATGTCTCTTAATGTCATGTAAGCTAAAGGGGTGTCCTTACACTTTATAACCTACAAAGTTGTTGGTAAGTGTTTCTCCTATTTAAAAAGATAAAAAAATAAAATGGAAAAGAATGCAGTGCTTACAGCAGTCTTAATTAGCTGAATAATTAAATGGCATAACAGGCTTTTAATCAATAGCACAGCTAAACTGAAAAATGGTTATAGGGCTAAAAGTGGCAATGGGAAAGCTCCACATTGATGCTGTGGGGGGACTTTTCAGAAAGGGTCTTGATTCCCAGGGTGGCAATCACAGGACTCATAACAGGATCATTCTAGCCTAGGTGCTATATGATATCATATTATAGCTGAGTGGATGTGTCTAATCCCTGTTTTGGTTCTGTTTTCAGTTGATTGTGGGCAAATAATGTCTCAGCACAGCTGAAGGGCCTGAGCAGGGAAGGAATTTAACTTTCAGCTTCAGGTTTGAAGATGCCCAGTTCAAGCTGCAGAGTCTTCTACAGCAGCCACACCTGGTCTGCTTAGCATAATTTTCTGCATAAATGGTTGGTGATCACAGAACACCAGTCAACCTTTGTGATCATCTGGATCTGCAGCCTTTGCCCCCTACATGCTGAAGAGGTGTCCCCTGCATGCCTTGCTCTTTCCTTGCCAAAAAAAAGAAGGTAGAACCACACTCGCACCACCCTGGCGCACACACAACTGGACCACCACCCCACCTTCTCCTCCCACCCTGAGTCACATGCAGAGACTCACTCATTTCCAGGAACTCAGGTACCAACTGATCATTTCCAAGTGCCAAAATGCAAGCACAAGAGCGGACAATCCGATGGAGCAATCCCATATGGATTCCTCCCCGCCCCCACCAGTGCTCCACGATGCTTCCCCTCTCCCGACTTCTCGGTCCTGTGATGAGCATTTGAACCAGGAAGTCTGCATCTTGGGGGGTGTCATTCTGATACATTCAATGCACTTGCATATGGAGGCAGAGAGTGCGGGCATGAGCACCCGGAGCAGGGCTAGTAACAGTTCCTGATATAGGACTGATATCTGCCAGGCCTTTTACTAGCCCTGGCCGGGGCATTGGGAAGAGGGGTTCTGGAAAGGGTGCATGGGAAGGGATTGAGGACGAGTGTCAGGATGGTGCAAGACGTACCCTTCTCAGGATATATTTCTTCACTAAGAGTAAACCTAACACCTTTTCCACCATGAACTAAGAAAGAAAGAAAGAAAGAAAGAAAGAAAGAAAGAAAGAAAGAAAGAAAGAAAGAAAGAAAGAAAGAAAGAAAGAAAGAAAGAAGGGAGAGTTAAAATGAGAGACAGAAAGTAGAACATGCACAAGGAGAAGTGAAAAGAGTGAGAGAGAAAAAGAAAAGAAAGATCAGCTACTGCAGGGAGACATACCAGCTTTGAGTGTAGCTACAAGATTAAAAAAAAGATTATAGCAAGACCAGTTCAAAAAATATTATGGTGGAAGACAAATGCCTTTTGGAAATTCTCAAACTAATGCCAAAGATTTTAGGTTTGGGGTAGCTCTGTTTAAGCTAGGCTTTGTACTTTTTAATTACAAGGGTAAAAACATGGCTAAGAGCTTCAGAAACTGTCCACTTAATCAGACCAAAAGCATCCTATTTCTCACAGTGGCTAGACAGTTGCCTCTGGATGGTCCACAAGCAGAGCAGGAAAGCAACAGGTTATTATTATTGAAAATCAAACATAAATGAACAGCAAACAATTTTGTGCTGGTTTCATTCACTTCACCAGACGGACCCTTCCCAAGAGTCTAGGACTGTGTGATGTAGCGGCGTATAATTTGTCCTGATCCCAGAAGCGTGGCTTTCTGCAGTTGGCAGAGTGATGTTGTTGTTGTTGTTGTTGTTGTTGTTGTTGTTGTTATTATTATTAATCCAGGAACTGTTATTTCCCAGGAATCATAGACTGTCTCTGAACATAGAGGCTCTTACCTATGGTGGTTTTGTTTTTCTTCTTGACTGACATGTTTCCTGCCATAATTCTTGGGGATTATGTTGCTGCCTTCCCCCCACCTCCCAGCCCCTTAAAGGGACACGGGTCAGTGCTTCCCAGGCTGGTGAGTGACCCACCAGATTAGGAACCATTGCTCCATGCCCGAATCTGAAAACATGTTCAATAGAATAGTGGTTTCCACAAAAGCTTATTTTGGGTTTTATCCCCAACATAGGTCTGCTGTGATGACCTAAACTGACCCCAAAATGAATAGTAAATTGGGCATTCCCCTTCATTTCATGGTGGGCCTGCTCCCTCCTTTGTTTACAGCAGTGCTTACCCTGAGCAGACTGAGTCTGGACAAAGGTTTTGATGAGCAAGTCTGTGGCCTGTGTGTAGAGCGAGAGGGCGTATCGTAACGATTGTAGGTCTGGACTCTTCTCGAGAAAGGTTTTCTTCAACCCGACGCCTCCTGCGTGGAAGTATTGCTGATGGAAAAGGGATGAAGGGGCGGGGGGAGATATAATCAAAATTACTCACTGTCTGCTTTGGCCATGATCACGGGACTTGGGATGTGGACCTTAGGGATGGTGGGCTGGATCTATATTCTCTGTGAAATACTGCATGCACTGAGATAGCTTAATTTTCTTTATTAGTTTTTATCCTCCTCCCCCTTTCTTTCAAGGAACTCCAGGGAAAATTTAAGATTCTCTCCCCCAACCCATTTCATCCTCACAACCCAGCAAAGTAGGTTTGACCTGTTACCATCTCAGTGAACTTCATGGCTGAGTAGAGATTTGAACTCAAATTTACCCTGTTCTGATCCAAAACCATGGATAGGATCAAAGCCTTGCCAGTTCTTTGCCTTATTCCACCCATTGTTTAACTTCTTGTTCCTGTTGGCTGGACACCATGTATTCTGCATTTCTTTAACCACAACCCTGTGAGGTGGTTTAGGAAAACAGTGAGAACTTTTGATTTGCCCAAGGCCACTCAGTGAACTTCATGGTGGAGGAGGAATTTGAATCCAGGTTTTAGTCCTACACACAATACACTACTATACCATAGTAATGCTCCATAGTTAGATCTGAACCCAGGTCCTCTCAATCCATTTTATCTTTTGTTCCATACACTAGCTCTTTCCAATTCACCAATGAGGAATATGAAAGAGAAAGGGGAGGGTGGGAGAGAGAGAGAGAGAGAGAAAGAGAGTACCCCACAACAGAGATTGGCCCACAATATAGAATGTCCTGAAGATCAGCCTATGGTTGAGTCCATAAATAGGGTTGCTGGGAGATGGTGGACACACAATTCTTACCTTGATGGTGTCCAAGGCAAGCTCCACCACAGCACACTGCTTGGGTGTCAAACTCTTTGCTTCCTCCCGCACCATATGGTCCTATAAGAAAATGTTCTGTGTAAAGTTCTTGCTTTCATGTTGAGTGGATTGTCCTTTTTTAATACATACCTTAAGCTGTGAGCAAGATGGAGTAGTGAACGGAAGCTATTTTCTTGCACTTTACCGCTCATGATAGTTTCTTGTAGTTGGAAGGAATGGGGTTAGCAACCACTGGTCATGCCAGGATTCTACCTTCAATTCTCTTTCCTCTGTCTTTCTTAGTGGAACTCAAGCTACACTCATTTCCTGGTTCTCTTTCCCTGCTATAATTAGCCAGTATGCACTATTGCTCCATGACTAGGGTTGCCATAATTCTCTTCCACAAAACTGGGACAGAACCCCATGTCATACTTGCCAGTATGCAAATGCTATCCCCGAAAAGTTTTCTCCAGTTTACAATTTTTCCTAGTTTGCAATCCACAGTTTTTGGGGACATAGGGCAACCCTATCCATAACTCCTCCCCACATCCTGCTTCTTCCCCCTTCTCTCCCCTCTTGCTGCCTGATCCTATTTCAGCCTTCCCTGCCCTGTGGTCTCACCACTAGACCTACACATAGAGCCCCAGGCAACTGTGTTAGCAGCCTCACTGAGTTTCCAGCTGCATCAGTGAGTGTGACAGTGTTGTGTGTAGAACTGTTGCAGTATTATTACCAACGAGAACTCAGTTATGAAACTCCATCTTGTTATCAAATAACTAGCTATCTAATGCAAGCAAGTACCATCACGTACCGACTAAGATCTTGTTGTTTGGTAAAAAAGATGCATATGGTGCCAGAGAGTTAAGATAAAAATGCATCAGTCCAAATGGTACACTGAACATTTTGGGATAAAATATTTTAGTTTACACTCTGTATACTTTCAAAATTATCCTTATTTTAGTTTGCACTAAGTATGCTTTCAAAATTATCCTCATCTTATATTGTCCTTGAATTTTGGACTCATGAGTAATTATTCCAACTATGTTTGAGAACTCATTAGCAAATCCTCCTTCACTCCATAAATGGGGAGAGGAAGGCATCATAAGAACATAAGAAGAGCCTCTGCTGGATTAGGCCAGAGGCTCATCCTATATACTCATTCCTATAGGGTCATTCCTATAACTTGCAGGCCCACATGCAAGGAACACACAAGATAAGAAGACACCTGCATCCAGTTGCCCGACCCTGCCTCTGACATTTTGAGGTTGTCTAAATCTATCATTTACCCACACACCTGTACCCATCATAATTTGTAACCTGTGATGGTTCTTCCTGTAGGAATTTGTCCAATCATTATTGAGAGGGCAGTTATCACCTCTGCAAAGAGTGTGTGGCCCACACTACTTGTCTGATTGGCTGGGCTAGAAGCGCAGGTGTATGATTGATGTGAGCCCACTGGCTTCCTCTCCCCTCATATCTCCCCTAATCAAGTGGATAACATTCACCCACACTATTTCCCACTCCAACCATTAGGCCACTTCCTACCTTACCTTGAGTTTTGACAGCTGCCCCAGTTCCTTGGCTGCATTGAAAATCATCTGTGTACCCTGCAGTGCAAAAGGAGGAAAAAAGGGAGGGGGGGAGAAAGAAAGAGAATAAAAACGCAAAGACTCTTGCATGGAAGCCCTTTTTGAGGGAATCATGGCCCTAATGTTGAATTGTTGAATTCAACATCATTGCCCTTAATTTATGGTGACAAACTCCAGTGGTTGACTACTAGGAAAGGACAATCTCTACAATAGTAATTGTTTTACAATGGGTGGAAACTGTTACCAACCAGTTGCTTAATGAGTGCTTGTCAGACAGGCTCTGGCATCCTGCACAGAGGATGCTGCCCATACATGTAGCTCTTGAAACCAGCATGTCTCCTTAAAAATTCATTGCCCGCAAGATCTCCAAAAATAGTCCTCTTAGTGAGTCAGGGGACATAGGAATCTAATAAGAGCATGCCTGGATTATATGCAAGGAGGGCTAACCAAATCCTGGCCAAGGGCTGGATCTGAGGTTTGGACAAACCTGTCTGCCCAATGAGCAGACCCTACCATTCCGCCTTATAGCTGCAGACATCCTTACTTGATCAGGGGCAAGAGATGCTCTGGCCAGTTGTATATGCCAGAACATCCTGTTGCACAGCCATCTGGGATGCTGGGATGTGATTTTCCAGTGCACATGGATGTGATTTTCCAGTGCACATGGATGTGAAAAACGGATGTGATTTTCCAGTGCACATGGCAACTGGGTGGAATGGGAAAATGTGGTCTGAACAGGGACTGCAGGTTTGGTGACCACTGTTTTAATCCAAGATGTTGTTTTCTACAGTGGCCATAGGAAACCTCTGGTACAGAGCCCATAAAGAATGAAGGCACACACAGTAAATAACATCAGGTCCCAAAGTCCCACAAGTCCAGTATCCTGTTTTCAATTTTAAAAATTCCTTCAGAAAACTTACAGACAGAACAGCAGTATCTGTGTAAAAACATTTCAGGTTACTATTTTGCAATTCATATGTGGTTATTTCAGTCACACCTAAGGTATGCAGGTGTTTTTCCAAGTTTGTGGGTCTTAGGGTACAATCCTAACCAAGGCCAGCACAACTCATCAGTCTTCCCGTGGTGACATAGGGAGGCAAGCACATGTGTGTGCACTGGCTTAACAAAAGTGTCTTATGGCACTTTTGTGACATCCCTGGTCAGCACAAGACTTATGAAAGGCTTAGGCTGGCCTAACTGAAGATTAGGATTGCAGCCGTACTATTTTTAATGTATGATTTTTCAACAAAAAATAAGTTCACAAAAAATCTACACAGCAAAATAAATCAGTGACTGGTTCCCCGTTTCCAAAAGGCTTAAAATCTTTTTTAAAAGAGAGATGTGGAAGAGACACAAGCAACAGCCACTGGAAAAGACATCATGATAGGATGAAAAGGGAGAATTGCTTTCGTCCTGATAAATATAAGATAGCACCATGTTAAAAAGTGCCTTTTTACCCAGATATCTAAACTGCTTCTGGCACCCCACCATCTAATCTTTGATTCTGGCATTACCTAACTTCCACTTTTCAGCACCTGATCAAGCAGATTTTGCATTCAGTGCCACCCCCAATAGCAAAGGGTGCGTTAGAGCATGTAAAAAGTTCACTTTCATTCTCACCCATTTCCAGGCCTGGGAATTACAGGCTTGGCAATCAGCACATTTCATTTTAAGTAATGAGCATAGCTTGGAAATATAAGAGGAAATATGAACAGCTTTCATTAGGTTATCTCAAGAAGATACATGACCTCCCCCATATCTCTGTTGTTATATTTTTTCTTTGCCTTCATCATAGTGGTTCCAGAGGTCTGCGTCAAATTTATGACTTTGCCATAAAGAAAAAAAAATAGCATTCCTGGATTTGACCACTAATCCATTCAGCATCTTGTTTCCCTCAGTGGCCAACCAGATGCCTCTATGAAGCCTCTATGCCAACCAGATACCTCTATGAAGGTGATAGCCTTCCTGTGTTCCTCATCCACAGAATTTGATAATGAAAGGCAGACTGCCACATGTATGGAATTTATCTTAACTATCATGACTATATGGTAATGGTATGCCTCCACAAGAAGCAGGCTGCTGGATTGGACAAAAGGTCCACATAACCTAGCATCCTGTTAAACTACCAGATGCTTCCAGGGAGACCACAAGCAGAGTATCAAAATTACAGCATGCATCTGTTGTTTGGCCCGAGCATGTAATAGTCCAGAAATGCACTGTCTATGAATAAGAATATTCCATTCTTAACTATTATAAAATATAAGACCAGCTCTGCCAGTGCAGATGAAAGTTTCATCTTGTTCATCGTTCTCTCTCAATGACCAGTGAGGTGTTTCCAAAAACCTCAAAAGTTGGGCAAGAAGCTGAAGGTCATGTGATAAAAGTTATCTCAATGGCTTCCCCCCTGACATTGTTAGAACTATGCTACCTTGAAACATGGAGGTGTTAAGTTTGACTAAACAATATTGGCTAGCCATTCAACCAAACTCTCCTTTGTGAATTTGTCTAATCCTTGTTTGATGGTTTTTTAAAAGCTATCAAAGTGAAATTCTAGGCATTTCAACTAAGTAAGCACCTCAGATTTGAATGGAACATACACCAAGTAAGACTTCCAGCTTAAGTTTGTGGCCATCCATTGAAGCAGTAAGTTCAACAAACTCATGCCATGACAAGTGTTGAAGTACACTCTTATGTCTGTCTTGACCCTGTCTTGAATTGCAGGTCCTATAACCACCCAACATTTTCATTGAATGACCCTGCATATTCTGAGAGAACAGTAGTATCAAGAACATGTATAAAACAAGCCATCACTGACTGGTCTTTAGTCCCCTTCAATATCTCCAATGTCTGCTTGGCAGAGTAGAGACAAATTCCAATCCTTGCATTGTTGCCTGCAGTACTGAAACATGGTGCTTTACAAAGAAGGTTTAAACCCTTCTTCATGTGACCCTATGAAGCTGCTACTTATTGTGTCAGCCTTTCAATCCATTTAACTTTGTATAATTCACAGTTATAGGTAGCATCTCCCCAAAGGTGTCCTTCCATCCAGAGGCTAAATGTGGGATCTTCTTTGAGCAGAGCAGGTACTCTACCATTGAACTGATTTCAGTACTTGCATGGTATAAGTGTAGTAGAACAGAATACACACCACACTGGAGATACCACATCTTTATCTTAACTGCCACAACCAGCATTTGAAAGCACCCATAGGCTCTTATTAATTCTAAGCACTAGGAACAGAAATCCTGGCTACTGGTTTCTTAGCTAGTGATTCTTGCTAAGTTCTCCTCATCTGTCTCCTTGGATTTTGGAATTCTGAATCACCCAAAGGTGGAACAAATTCATGAGAAATACCCCAATTGTACAATTGTTTTAAAATTCCCCAAATCTGTCCAGGTTGCCATAGTTTTAAGTTCCTTCGATTCATGACGAAAGCACATGGGACATGCACATTCCATAAAAAGTGCAAAAAAGTCATCTTGATGCGATTATACGAGTCTGTCTGGCTGCTTATAGTTCCTTTTTTGGGCAACGTTTTACCAGGTTACATGGGGCTGGAACTTAAATTGAAGTTTAAGCACCCTGTACTCTAGAACAGGGGTCTTCAAGCCCGGGTCTGTGGCCCAGTGCTGGTCCGCGGCACCTTGCCTACTGGGACATGCCAGCACTGGGTCCCATACCAGAGGCAGGAGCCCTGGAGGCTCTCAGCCCTGGCCTGGCCCAACTTCGTAGGTGCAGCCTGGCTGCTCACTTTGCCCTGGCTGTGAGAAGAGCCAGGCTGTGTCTGCCCGGCTTGCCTCACAGCCAGGGTGAACTGTGGATGTGCAGCCTGGCTGCCAGGCTGTGCAGCCTGAGCAGGAGAAGCCAAGCATCAGGCCATACATGCGCAGATCTCAGCTACTGGGAGAACTGCACAAGCACAGCTGAACAGCAGGCTGTACCTGGCTGCAGGGAGAACTGCGCAGACACAGTCCAGCTGCCCTGATGTGCATTCGCAGCTCCAGATCGAACTGCGCTTGCGCATCCTCCCGGGCCACAGGAAATTTTTTTTCACACAGAACTGGGCTGTGGTCCTCAGAACGTTGAGGACTACTGCTCTAGTATACTAAGGGTGCAATCCTAACCTAGGCTGGCACAACTTATCCCATTCCCATAGTGATGTAGGAAATCAAGCACATGTCTGTGCACTGACCTAACCCTTACCCTAGGGGCGACGCAGAAGTGCTTTATAGCACTTTTGTGACACTCCCCCAGCTCAGCACAGAACTTATGCCAGAGTTTAGGCTGGCCTAATTGCAGGTTAGAATTGCTGCAGCCTTATTCCGACTTCTAATCATGTGGTCCTTAGCTATTTCCAAAAAGGAAAACTGCTACAGAGGGACGTATTACTCACCGCCAATGGCTGCACCTTATTTCCAAGCTCTCAATCCTCCATCCTTACTCTTTGAGTTCTGATATCTACCTTGCCAACCCTTTCCCTTCTTTCCCCAACCCCTTCCCACATGCAGACAGGCAGGCAAGCAAGGTGAGAAACAGACTTGGAACTTAGAAGGATTTTTTTGTTGTTGGTTCCGAACAGAGATTGACACACAAAAGATTCAGGAACATGTTTGGGGATAAAAAGCAGCCATTTTCAGGCAGCTAGACTTGGAGAAGAAGAAAGGATAGGGAACACGGTGGGCGGACATACGAGTGCAAAGACCACACGTAAGAAGGACAGAGGAGATCTATGGACAAAGGAGAGGAGGGGAAAGAGACCAAGCAGGCTAAGAATTAAATGGAGTGTCCTTACTTCTGTGTGGCTGGGAAGCTTCACCCTACTCTGTGAAAAGAACAGCAGTATTTATACCATGAAAGAACCTTCAGTACAGCTGCCACAATACACATATTTCCCTCCCTCCGCATTTCCACACAAGGATTTCATTCCCAAAAGGTTAATTTCCTAGCCAATTGATTTGTGTTTTACATATTTAAACCACTTACCCTATCCCCCTGTAAGAAGCCTGGAAACTTTGTTTGAGATTTTGTCTACCCCAGGGGTGTCCAAACCTTGGCTCTGGGGCAAGATGCAGTCTTATGCAATATGGCCTGCGGGAAGCCTATCAGGCCCTTGGGCAAGCCCTGTAATTCTCCAGAGGTGAGGGAAGCTTTGCCATTCAAACCTCCAGAGAATATTCTTAGGGATGGGGAGGTTGCATGCACCTCTCCTCTCTGTGTATGAAAGTACTTACAAACTTTGAAATCACTCCCTCTATCTGTGTTAGAGTTTATAAACTGATTTGAATTCATTAATAAGTTCCATCTCCAATATATCAATTTATGTAACATGTATGTACATTTATACAAATTTGAAATGCAAGTCAATTATTTTTTCCTTCCGGTCACAGACATAGTGTCAGACTAATGATGTGACCCTCCTGCCAAAACGTTTGGACACCCCTGATCTACACTATAAATGTATCTTGGTTGTATGCCACTTTCATTCACTGGCATTCTACTGAAAGGCTTCTAGGTAGTTTAGACTTTTAGCACTATCCAGCTTTGTAGCCAAGATTGATTACCATAGTGGCTTCCAGACAGGGCCGGATTTAGGTTTGATGAGGCCCTAAGCTATCAAAGGTAATGGGGCCCTTTATATGTCCAGCTGTCCAATGCAACAATAAATTGTCACTGTTTTGTGCTGAATATATGCTATATGGTAATTTATTGACCTAATAGGTGTTTAAAGCTATTTGTACATAACAAAATATGTATTTTATCAAAATATGTATTTATGTATTTTATCAAAATATGTTGAACTAAAATACAATTTAAATTCCCCCCCCCCCGAGAGTGGGGCCCTAACCTATGGCTTGTTTAGCTTAAAAAATAAATCTGGCCATGCTTACATATCTCCAGCAATAGCTCAGTCTAGTACTAACCAACTTTCCAGCACTTATGGAACCACAATGCAGCCCCAAGATAAGGGAACAAATATTCATTTACTCTAAGTAGGACTCTGTGACTCCTCCTCACAATGACCCAACTGCATCAGTACTAAACTATATTTGAGATTGAGCTGTAAGTGGTTCATTTTCTCCCTCCTCCCCAGCAAATATGCTCCAAAAGGAACCATATGTGTAAGTTCAGAAGTTGAAAGTAACTGAGGGTACAATCCTAACCTAGTCTGGCATGACTCATTGTTCTTCCCATTCCTGTGGTGATGTAGGGAGGCAAGCACATGTCTCTGGACTGGCCTAACCTTCCCCCAGGAGTAGCGCAGAATGCTGTGCCTTGACAATTTAAGTGCCTTGTCAGAGTGCCATGAGTTGAAAAAACTGAAAATCTCAGGTTTGGATTGTATACTCATTAGGGCGAGAGCTTGTCTGTTTTGTTTCAGCGATATAATAAACAGCATACTAGACCCCTTCTTGAGACGTTCTGCTACATAGCAGCATTTCATAACACAGATCCATGCAGGTCTCACTCAGCACGTTGGTGCATCACATTCTTTGTGACGCATATACATGGTATGTATAAAAATGCACAAACCCTACAGGATCAAAAACCATGCCACACACGCAAGTCCTCAGACATAATCTGACTCAGACAAAAAAACAGCACAAGACACACATCTCAACAACACCAACTACCAAACACTATGACCAGGCCTCTCCACTCTCAGTGTCCTCCGGTGCCTCCTTCATCTCTTTTCATCATCTAAGCTTGGCTACAGGGAAGTGGGGAGAAGGGCTTTTGACATTTCACTTTAGATGCAGTTCGAGGCCCTGTTGCTACAGACAGACAGTCAAGAAACGAGAACGGTTAGTTACCTTCTCGGTTCCCTTGCCATGCTTTCTTAAGAGAGTCCCCTGTAGAAACAATACCACAGATTGAATACCACAATTTGCTATAATTGTCTAAGCATTAAAATAAGTTACTGGGCAAGAAGGAAGGCTAGATACTCAAGACATGAGGACTCCACCAACTGCCCAAAATTCTGCCTGAGATGATGAGAAACAGTTCCGTTGGTGGACTGACAGATACTGAAATACAGTGGTGCCTCACATAAAGAGCTTAATTCGTTCCAGAGGCATGCTCTTTAAATGAAACGCTCTTTAAGTGAAGCAGATTTTTCCATAGGAAATAATGGAAACTCAGACAATTGGTTCCACAACCCCCAAAATATTCATATAAAAATATTAACTGGATGGAAAAGTGATGACAAAACACTGGAATTGAATTCAAAACATGCATTCAATGTGCATGATCCTATGAAGTCTACTTAGGCTGCAATCCTAAATACACTTTCCTGGGAGTAAGCCCCATTTAACACAACGGGGCTTACTTCTGGGTAGACATGGCTAGGAGGTTGCAATCAAAGATACTTTCCTGGGAGGCTTACCTGGGTTGCTGCTGGAGGTTCAAGGTGGTCGGTGGGGGCACTTGGGGGCAGCTGCCTCTTGCACCTCCAGGCAACTGCCCCCAAGTTGGGGGCAGTTAGAGTCAGCAGTGCTGGCCGGCAGCCCTTTTAAAGAGCCTCCATGCGGAACGTCAGGGCTGCATAGCATCTTTAGAAGATGTCTTGCCCAATATCCCTCATATTTTATTGCTACTGAGCTACCCCATAATAAAGTATGACCCAGGATGTTTCTGAAATCCTATTTGTTGGAATTTCTCTTTGGATTCTCAAATTCTTGTTTCTGGAATGGAACACATGCTGTAAGAGTTCTCAGTTGTTTTGCTGTTTTCCTTCAGATTTTGTGCATAAAACATTTTGACACTGTTTTCACTTGCTGAAGCTTATGTGTGTCTTTCCCCCCTCTACATTACAAAAGCATACATGTGAATCAATCAACTATTGCAAAAAAAATTAATAATAATAATCCTGATGTGTTTGTATGCCTCCATCAAGAAATTTTTGTGTGTGCCAAACAGAATCCAGGCGATTGGTACACGAATTAATAGAAAGGGGCAAACGGGTTGTGGGAACTGCCAACAGACTCATGGTTATCTTTGTTTCACTTTCAAATATCCTTCATACTTGTTTCTGGCAGCACAAGATGACAAGAAGAATCCTGCCCAAATTGGCAAGACATCTCAGCAGGCCAAATTTTGGATGGGGAAGTGGTAGTTTTGGCATTCTTTCCATAATAGAGATGAAGCTCTGTAAAGCAGGTTCACATTTATTAAAAGATTCCCTTTGCCAGGGTCCAACTGGAAGGTTGATAGTTATAGTCAGGAACATTTTCCAAAAGGACTTCTCTCTCAAAGTATCTTGTCCCAGGAAAGGGTCTACAGGAGGATGCTGACGATTCAGTGCAGTATTAGTTCATGGGAGATCAGTACCAGCATCAGTTCACAGATGAGCTGGATTAAGTTAGATACTAGGCAAGCAAAAGAAAGCAGCTTGTTTGGGATGTTGCTCCAGCAACAGTCTTGTGCCAACAGCAAGCTTTAATAGTCTTGCAGTCAAACTGATGCTTCAATCACCAAACCTCCTGAGGAAGACTATAAGGTATTAAAGTGCACTGGGTTTCTAAGAGAGGAGAGGATAGGCTCTCCTAAGAGAGGAGAGGATAGGCTCAACAGTTAGAAATTTCCTAGCCCTTTGTAAATATAATATGTGTATGGTGGGTGAAACCATCTCTGTCATGCTCTAGGCTTCCAAAGAGTTCATGCACGTCCAGTAACTTCATGTAGCTGAAGAGAGGTCTGGACAGTAGGTGATACTGCACACCTATGAGCCCTTGGCCAGCAAGGTTTAGGAGTGCAAATCCAGGAGGATCAGGTCAGAGGATGGTGAATTGGCATTGGAAGATATGAACCTTGGGCACTAGACAAAACAGATGTGAGTTCTTGGTTGGGTGTGTGGGAATGTGAATGACTGGGGTTGTGGTGCAGGGATTGGCTTTGAAAGATATGCGCCCTGTTCAAAGTGTAGATGTGGGAATGGGTATGTGTGGTTTGGGGCCAATGGGAGAAAATTGTCCTCAGGAGACACATATCTAGAGAACTGTGAATATACAAACCTGAATATGCAAACCTGTGGTTGTTTGTGTCTGGCAGTGTGAGTTAGCAAGGACTCAAAGAACAAGGAATTGATCTTGGAGGAGGCATACCCTGTGACACCTTTGGGCATGCACCCTCCAAACTCAGTTCTCTCTCCAAGATCCCTTCTGCTATAGTGAGATGTGCCCCTTTTGTAGTATACAGCAGTGGTTCACAAAGAGGAGAGTTGGGACCCTCTTGGGAGATTGTGACTACATTTCAGGGAGATCATAAAAAACTAGACACTGCCATCTTGGGATCTGGCACTGGGTGCCACCATCTTGGAATGATGCACTCAGGCTTCAATCCATACTTTCCTGGGAATAAATCCCATTGAACACAATGAGATTTACTCCTGAGTAGACATGGAGGAGCTTTACGTCACAGTTTCATCACTTCCAGCCATGGCATCACTTCTGGGTGAGGGATCCCCAGATAGTTTGCCATTCTCAGGTCTCGGGAGAAAATGCTTGAGAACCACTGGTATACAGGAAGGCAGTAGGAGGCAAATTTGGCTCAGAGGAAGACCTAAGCCAAAGTCCCTCACTGGTGAAATCACCATAATTCCCAAATTTCATTATTACTCCCTTCCAGGGGCAGCTCCCCCCCCCCCAACAATCCCATGCCTCAGGGAAGCAACTGTGGCATAAAAATCTGATGGGGTTGGGGGGATGGAGCAGACTTTTCCACCAAGACATTATAGCTGGCGTGAAGCAGCTCAGCAACAAGGGGTGGGGATCACAGAACAAGAAGAGGAAAAGGCATTTTGGGATGGGGGGGCAAGAGCAGGGGGGAAAAGGCACAGGGGATAGGGCAGGCAGCCACAACAGAACAACAAAAATACCAGCTTGAGTTGTTATATTGTTTTAGGAGTGAGGGTAACTAGACGCAAGGCACACGTACAGAGAGAGAGAGAGAGAGAGCGAGAGAGAGAGAGAAGGAGAAAAAGAGAGAGAAAGAGAGACGAACAAGACAGACAGGGTGAGCCGCTGTACTTACAATCATCTGCCAAGATGTGAAGAGCGGAGCAATTAGAAAGAACAACCGTCATGTGAGTGGGCCACAACCTACGATGCATCATACCCCATCTAAATCCATTCTCATTCCCCCAACTTCTTCCTCTTGACCCACATCTAGCCCTCCCCCGCAAGTGCAGTTCATGTGATGACTTCCCTGTACAGTACAAAGTGTAAAGCAACACCCTCAACATGCGCACAGGTGCACATCATGAAAACACATCAATTCTTGAAATTCCCACGCTAGAAATTTAAATTCCACCCTTTCCTGCTTTTAACCCCTCTCCATAACATTATCCAAAGGAAGGAAGGGTAAAAAGTGCTATATAGCTTCTATTTCCAAAAGTATCCTAAGTGTCTTGTTGGTAGAAAAGTACAAAAGACATTTTTAAACAAAGGAATAACTTAAAATGATTATTTTGCATTACCATGAATTTTCCATTTAAAAACTGTTCTTATATGTTTATACGTGTGCCCATCATCATTAGAGCTTTTGGATTTAACAGACTTCTGGCATTAATGAACACCCTCTAACCCCTATTTGTCTATTTAATTGAGGGTTCATTGTACTGAGATTTCAAGGCAAAACTGTAGATTAAGGCAATATTAATTCTCACTGGTATTTCCCCCTGATCTGACTGAGAAATGGTGCTCATCAGAAAAAAGTAGAGAACATTGCTTGACAGCTAAGTTAAAGTCCTGCAATAGCTGCTTGCAAGACTGTAGATCTTAGAAACTTAAGTTCAGCCAGTTCTCTTAGAGCCAAATCCTATCCACCTTTCCAGTTCCTTTGCAGACACAATCCAGCCTTGAGGAAAGGGAAATGTTCCTTTACATGGAGGAGGTCTCCAGTGATGGGCTTCAAAGAAATTAAGAACCGGTTCTCTGTCCATCTGGCAGCCACTTTTAAATGGCTATTTTAAATTTTATATGTACTATCTCTTGTTAAGAACCGGTTCTATAGAGTAGGTGCGAACCTGCTGGTGCCCACCACTGGAGGTCTCTATGATTCCTCCTACCACCACCACCACCACCACCACATGTCCCTTGGCACAGTGGCATAGCTAATGATCATGTTGCCTAGTGCAAAGCTCAAAAAGTAGCCTGGGAAGTGATGTCACAACCAGAAGTGACATCATCCCTGGGTATTTTTAAAAAGAAAATTGGGAGAAAACCTGCCTCTTCCTCATCCTCCACAGCAGTTCACCGCCATTTGCTCTGTTAGTGGTATGGCTAAAGCACCTATTTGCCATCTGGAGCTGAAGCAGATTTTGTTGCCCCCTCCCTGCCCCACAACAGCAAAATCAAATTTATTTAAGTAAAAAAATGTGTCATTGGTTAGGGAAACTTTGCTGGAGCAAAGAGGAAAAGTTATTCTTTCCCTGTTAAACAGAAGAGGAGCACCATTTAGAAGCGCCTGTATACCCAGTTAGCATGGGTAACTGTATTATGATATATGTACTGTATATGATATATGCACTAAGAGCTGATTCACATTAACACCTTATTAGTTTTATACAGTATGAGAATTACATCATATTTGCTCTCAGAGCCACAGTAACATGGGAAAGTTTGAGTTTAAAAATTCACTTTTGTTCCATAGGCTTTTGTGTTTTCATTTTCTGGTTAATTGGCCATAACATTTGATATTCCAATGCTGTTTGTTTCACTGCATTCTGCATTAAATTACCTTTCCAACGATATATAATATGATGGTATTATCATTCATACATATCCTGTTTTTCACAATTTTTGCCACTAGTGTTAAGTTCAGCTTGTAGCCCCCCCTAAAGCATGTAGCTTGGTGCAACTGCACCCCCTGCACTCCTTAGCTACACCACTGCCTTGACTGCATCAATGCTGGAAAACTGGATAGGAATTGGCCCTTCATTTGCAAACAAAATGGAGAGCTTTCAGGGTTTGCAGATTACATAAATTCTCTTGCAGCATGCCTTAGTCTTATGAGCAAACTTGTCAGGGCAAGCCAAAACGGCAATTCATATTTCACTGCCCCATTTATGGGTAAGGAAACGTGGGAGAGAATTTTGCTGACTGGGGGCAGATTGGGAGGAAGACAGGGCAAACTTACTATCAGCAGCTCCTCCTAGCAGCCACTAGTCATCGGCTGCCATTCCCCCTCCCAAAAAAATGCCTCTCTATAATGTTGCAACATCATATAGCATTATAATGTGAGGCACTGTCAGAAAAATGGTACCCACTGAGATAGCTCTTTCCCCTACCGCTAGAAAATACATCTGGCAGCATTGAAGAAAATTGGAAGGAGGTGTGTTCATTCCCTAAACTTGACCTCTACCTCTCTTTCCTCTTTTTTCCAATGTTTGGTCCAGGGAACACTGGGTCCAGTTCTAGTGTCTCCCATATCTAGTTTCTTCCATATTTTGAAACCCAAAGCACAGCTCTCTTTGTTTCACCTCCATGCAACCCCAACCGCAAACAACAACCCTCAGTGAGTCGGTAGTTGTATACAGATTGCAAATCCAGAGACCATAAAAAAGTAAATACAACCTTTCTGCTTTCACTGATCCTAGAGCCTCTCCCTTGCCCCAAGTTCCTCCTCTCTCACTATTATATATACTCCCAGTTTAAGGTTCACAAAATCAGGGTAATGACTGTACTCTTGCAAGAAGTTTAGTAGTCAAACAGACCCCCAATTAAGTAATAGAGCAATGGCTACATGATCAGATCTGTGATCAGAAGGGAAAAATGGGGATCTGTGACACTGGACAGCTATTGCTGATTCACTTGCATCAACCACTTACAGCAGGCTTCTTGCAGTGCAGACTCTGAGCTCACTTACTGTAGAACAGCAACTAGCAAGAACATTCTATCTGAGCAGTATAAGGACTAAATGCTGCATGTGAGGGTAAAATTACATTGTGTGCCAAATTTCTTTCTCATGTTCAAAGCCAGTTTGGCTGTTCTCCCACCCATGCCTCTAAACTCACCTCTGGCATTGCCTATACCCAAAATGAGAGCTTGGTGGAGTTTAGATTGAAACCACTTTTGTGAAGTAGGTCCAAGGAGTAGGAGAAACAGGACTGTTTCTTTGTTCCCTATAGGTTACTTTGTTCCCTATAGGTTATCAAATCCTTGCATCATGGATTGTGCAGCAACATCCAGACATTCCTCGGGGGATACCTTAAGAGTATCAACTGAACCCTGTTGGATCTGATTGTTTAATCAGCGCCTTCCTTTTTCATATAGTAGCCAAACAGAAATGCTCACAAGCAGGGCTTGAAAGCATTAGTGTTAGCGTCCTCTGCTGTTGCTTCCCAGAGAATGCTAGGTGCATGGTATTCCACAAGGTGCAGACACTTGCTAGTATCTCTACAGTATATATAAAAAAATTAAGAGGTGGGGGGAAGACCACCTTGAGGACTAGAAGCTTGTTTGTTTCAAATGAATTGTGAAGTTCTCAGGAAGCTAAACAGTGCCAATTGGAATAAACAGAAGATACAGTCCTCATAGCTAGATATTTTCATATTGGCCTCCTAGACCAATCTAGTCAGGTTGCCTACACATCCATTAGGGAGCAAAGGTGGTGATGGGGGTAAGAGGTATGGACAATCTTTCTAACTCAACCTTATGTGTCATTAGCACTCACCGTTTGGTCAGTGAGCGGTGGAAGCACAATCGTCTTCTCCATGGTGTTCATGACAAGCTTCCAGAGCTCCTTTAGCACTCGCTTCAAAACAGTTTTCTCACAAATCTTTGCAAAGAGGGTCAAGCTGTAGGAAAACAAGCCAAAGAGAGAAAAAGTGTAAACCAATTTGTTGCTGGGAATGTGAAATTAATGTCTTTCAATTTCCAGATTTCCATTTCCTTTCAAGGCCCTTTGCTTTTCCTTTTGCATTTATTTGGGCTCACCCCCATTTGTTTTGGGGCGTAGTTGTTTCTGGCATTTTTTTATAGATAAGGATTTTAAAAATAGGTCACTACCAGTTGATACAGATGCCTCAGAGGTCCTGTCATCACTGACAACTATGGGAGTTGAAACTATAGGTTTGAAAGGACAAATAATAAAAAATAAGCAAAAATATATCTCTGAAAACAGTTCCCCTTTCCTGATTTGTACCCACTGGTCCCCAAGCATGTTTCTTTCATGAGGCATAAAACTCAAACAGAATGAGGCCCCATTTGGTGGAGATTCCATTATTACTTAAGATGAGTGCACGCTGCTTTGGTGGCCCACGGGGCGAAGAATAGGATCTTTGGTGAACCTAGCCATAAGGGTTGAAAACTATCCCACTTTATCCAATACTAAGACAATGTTATGCAAATAACACTTTTCTTTTGAAAGCCACGTGCACACACACACACACATATCTATACACATACACACACAGGACACCAATAGATACACACACCCTTCCCACCACCAGCACCACCTGACTTGCACTCACTTGCTGTCCAGGAGGTCCATGATGGGTTGTAGCACATTGTCAGCATCCTGGGCCACACTGCTGCAGGCACTGGCAGGTACATTGCCTGTGCCTTTCACTTGGCTCAGGATATCCCCCATCTGTTTCACACATTCCTCAATGTGTGGCTGGAAGCTGAAAGGAGAGTGGATGTGCTTCACTAGGTGCTAAACAAAACTACAGGCAAGATCCCTCATTGAGAAGTACCCCACTAATGTGGGACTAGACAACCAATTAATCCAGCATCCAATTATGTTTATGTTTAGAACCTACTAAGAACCTACATATTTGCTGGAGAAATGTGCTCTGCAATTTCAATGGGAGATATATTCATTCATCATATCATTCATCATATTCATTCATTCAAATACATGGACTTATGGCAAATCATGGGTAAATCAGACATTCAAGGCCAGAGAGTTCTATTCTGAAAAAATCAGACACTGGGCCTCTTTATGAACACTTGGACACTACATGATGAATATTTTTAATGATGAATATTTACCCCTTCTAACTGGGCAAGAGGCACTCTTTCAAGTGGGTGTTCCTCCTTTATTTAGCAGGGAGAGAGTAACTGGCCCTACACACCACAGCAATGTCTGTTCAAGTGGCTTCTGCTGGTGTTCTTTTTTGCATTTTAGATTGTGAGCCCTTTTGGAACAGGGACCCATTAGCTATTAATTAGCTATTTTTTATTTTCTTTGTAAACTGCTTTGTGAACTTTTTAGTTGAAAAGCGGCATATAAATACTGGAGAGAGAGAGAGAGGGATTTTGTCAAGGTGCACCTCAGGCACACTGTGGGGTAGATAGAAGACCTCACAAACAGTGAGTCCTGGTAAACACCAAGTTGGGTACGGATCCTGTTAAGAGTTGACAGATGCTAATGAGGTTGGTCAAAACTTGGCACTTTTGTGTAGGGTCCTCTATGTATCTGACTGTGTCTGGGCATTGGGGTGTGTTTGCTAGTTCGCATCCTTGTGGTGCACCCCGGATAGCACAAAAGTGTTACTAAACAACTAGCAACTAAACAACTAGCAACAATTGGCAGCCAGACTACATTGAAGCATTAGCTGTTGCCATTGTAAAACTTTTTGTAAAGCTTTTTGCTCTCAAAATACATGGCAATAGATATACCCGGGAGATGGTAGGATACATAAGAACATGTCGAGTATATGTTCTTAAGAACATGTCGAGTATATGCATCTCTGACTCATTGAGATTAGTTAAACCTGTGAGGCTTATGAACTGTTGAAAATCCAAGACTGTGACAGCGACTAGAGTTAGAAACAAATTCCTGGTTCAGATGGATCTGTAGTATTATCTAGCAAGGCTTTACTTATCTTTGTATTAACTGATCATTTAAACCAATTTACAACTTTCCCACATAGCAAAAGCTATTTTACTTAATATATGTAAAATCTGCCCTCCTTCCAGTTTCCTGTACCTGGTTGCAAACACTCGGCTTAGCTCATCCAAGACATTGTTGAGTTTCACCTGGAGCTCTTTCAGAATGTCACTTGCTTCTGTGTCCAGCTGGGAGGGCAGAAGAAGGCAAGAATGACGGAATGACAAAAATAGCTATTCTTGGGTAACAGGGAAAATAGGGAATCCTATTGTTATAAAGTTATATCGATATTGTATTGTATTTCTCTTGTGGCAGCAAAGCCCACAACTCTGATTGGTTGATGTCATGAAATATTAGGCTGCAATCCTAACCCCTAGTTAAGCTGGCATTAGTCCCAGCGAAAATCCAGTTCTGGCCTAAGAGTGTTGCAAAAGTGCTGTAAGGTATTTCTGCACTACCTCTGGGAGGTTTAGGTGAGTGTGCAGACATGCACTAGCCTCCTCACACTACCCCAGGAAATTAATCCTAAATTGATTAGGATTGTGCCTTCAGTTGCTCAGTCCAAACCAGCAATGCCAGCCCTAGAATCTTTCTGAACCAATATGTCAGAATGGGGCGGCTAATAATCCCTAATGCCTACCATGTATGTACAGTATGCCTTAAAGAATCTGTCTGGGGATGGAGAGTAGAGTAGAAAGTATAATATGTGGAAGGACTTATTTACATTCCAAAGAAGAAGACTGGTCAATATTGTATGATCCACTCCACCATCCACCACCATCCACCACTTCCTCCAGAGTATCTACAGCTTCTGGTAAAATACCAGGAGGATCCTGGGAACAGAACCATCTTCCCCACTTCAACAGAACCCAGCATCTTCCCCACTTGGCAGTTTTCTTGGCAGTTTTATGAGAAGGGGCAGGGAAGGAAAGATGGGAGTTCTCTAGCTGAGCACTGCTTGAGGAAAGTCTAGCTGAGCACTGCTTGAGCACTGAAGACTGCTTGAGGAAAGTTTCACCGGAGCTGCACAGCTGTAGGAGGAGGAGGTAAGCCCCTCTTATCCTATGGCACCAGCAGATAGAGTAGCTAGATGGTAGGAAGAGGAGCTTGACATGTAGACTGATGAAAGTTGGGGGTTTCTACAAGCTGGCTAGCCTCCCCGCCCAATGATTTGGCTGCCTCCTCAACCTGCCACTCAGGTTTTCAGCCATTTTCAGCCAGACACATGCAAGGATTGCCCCAGTTGACAAAGATAGTTTGGAAATGCCAACCTCTTTCCCTCCCATGGCTTCAAACATCTTCTCCAGCTGGACACGCAGTTGTTGAATGTTGTTCATCAGGATGCAGGGCTGGAGTAGGGACAGAAAAATCACTGTTACTAAGATTCAAATGATTAAATAGGACATTCCCTTTGCTGGGACCAACAGCAACATCTCAAGGGATTGAAAAAAGCTTTCAAGTTCCACTGAAACTTGCCTCCAATTGGATGTTAAGCAAAACAAACTGGAATAAAACCTGACCTGGAGCCTCAAATTCTACAGAACACATCATTTTAAAGGAGGAATACAGGGTTTTGTAGACTTCATGAGGCTTCATGAGCCAAAATGGATTTCAGGTTGTACTGAAGGCAGCAGGAAGAGAGAAGTAACCATGAAAATATTGGGAGCCCTTTGGGAACAGGTAATCATTGATTTGCTTTGTATACCACTTGTTAATTTTTTTCTTGAAAGGCAGTACAGTATATAAATAATCATAATATTCATCATCATCATCATCATCATAGAGGACATGCCAGTCAGAATCATGCAACCCCCTGGTCAGCAGTTGCACAAACTGCCTTCTGTGTGAGCATAGGTTGTTGTATGACCTCTTTTGATCAACCCAGGATCCTACCTCCAATTTCCACTGCTATACTCAGATGGTGCTATTCTGCAAGAAGATGAACAGGTGAAGCTGCCTTCCATATTCACATGTGCTGATCCAAAATAGATCAGTACTCTCTACACTGATAACAATTCTCCAGACTTTCAGATAGGGTTGTTTAATCCTGCCTGAACCTGCAACTGAACTAGGACCATCCTCTTGCAAAGCAGGTGCTCAGCCCACTGAGCTACTGCTGTCAACAACACTAAGGAAGAGAAGACCCCCCCAAGTAAGGAAGAGGGTACATCACCACTTTTTCCTTCTCTTTGGAGCAGTAGGAGGCAAAATCCTTAGAGATGATCTCAGCATACTGCAGCAGGACATTGCTTATTGTCTGAAAGCAAAGTATGGGAGAATTAGAAAAAAATGCAGTAACCAAAACACAACTGAAAACATGATAATCAAAGGTGTTGTTGGATTAAGCACCCAACCAGTCCCACATCCTTTTTCAATAGGATGCCTCCAGGAAATTCACAAAAAGGGCAAGAACTCTCTTAACTATCTGCTCTCATCACCCAGCAATTTAGGGCAATTAACTTGCACTCTGGCAAACAAAGGGATGATTGCTCAGCAAATGTGATATCAATGGTTTTAATCCTGAATTTCAGAAGTGAATGGACCACATTGCCCCAGAGAGCCTGCTTTAGGACCTGCTGTTTTCCTTCCTATTTCTTCCTTACCTTGGCAAACCTGCGCATGTAGTGTCCCACAATCTGTGGATCAGGGCACTCCAGCTTCTTGATGATTTCAAAACTCTGGTTGAGTTGGGAAAAGACATCAACCACAGAGCACGAGAAGAGAGCATGCTCTGATGTTTGCTGAAACTGAAGAAACACACAAGAGGAGGAAAGGGATGCTGAGATTTTTCTATGTTTGCTGAAACTGAAGAAACATACAAGAGGGGAAAAAAGATGCTGAGATTTTTCTACAGAGTAACAATCCAGAGTAACTATGGGAACTTTTACACTGCCATAGTTACAGTGCCACCTATGGGAAACCTATGGGAAATGCATAGAGCAATCCAGAGTAAGTGCCTCTTACGTCTTCCCATAGTTACTCTGGATTGTAGGGAGATTCTATTACAGACCACGGGTAATGGGATTCCAGTTAATTGGCCTTGTAATCAAGTTTTTCCTTTAAAAATATACCTATTGTTATTGACTGTTTTTCAACATCAGGGAGTGAAACCAGCCCAGAACCCAAAAATCAGTTTGGGGTGAGGGACAGGCCCCAACCCTGCCGCACTGCGCATGCACCAGGCTTCGCGCATGCACAGTGCATCTCCTGAAGCCCGGCTTCAGGAGACGCAGTGCGCTTGTGCGCGGCCGCAAGTGCTGTGAACCGGTCCCTGCGGTTATTGCCACCCACTGGTGCTACCGGCTCGCCAGTGGCAGCCAATTAAGAAGATCCTGTTCGGGCTAGTAGGCCCGAACCGGCATCTGCCCACCACTGATGTTACCCCATCTTTCTTGTCCCGTTCTAATGCTCCATGCAGGAAATCTCGTGACACTTCTTCATTCTCATCCAGCCACTGTATAACAAAAGGCTCAAACCACCTGAGAAGACAAACAAAAACAAGAGAGACTGAAGCCAAGCCAGAAATGTGCCTGCTCCTATTCTGAAATGAATTTCAGAAATTTCCCAAGTTAAACCAGAATGTAAGAGCTGTGGAATACAGCATAGACTATCATTCTGAAACAATAATATAAAAAAGTTTCTATTTAGAAAAAGTTTAAATTAAAAAAATTTAGAAATTTTGTTGAAATTTCAATATAGGCTTAAACATGGGAAAGCAAACAAGCACTTACGCAGGATATTCAGGAACCCTGGTTTTGAAGGAAGGGAGGTCTGTGACATATTCATTATACAGCCACTTCACTTTAAAGTGCAGATTCATATAGTCTGCACTCTTGCACAGGCGATGCTTGTCATGTTCTGAACAGGAAAGAGAGAGGAGGAGAGGGAAAAAGCAAGTGAAGAACGGAATGCAAAAAATGACTTGTTTTTAGGAGTTTCATCAAAATATATGATCGTTTGCTGCGATCTGGCCCTTGATGCCTTATTTGCTATATGCCTCTTGGGTCGAATGGACTGGATATGATAAGACCAAGGAGCACTACAAAGACCAGAGCTATAATGCATTGCCTTGGTGCCTGGGACAGTAATGTCACAATTTCATGTGAAATGAAATGCTACATTGGCGTTGCACATACCTTATCTTGTAGAAGCTGAGAGCCTCCACAGGAGAAGGAATGGGCACACAAAGCCACAGTATTGTCTCTGTAACAAAGACAGTCAGGTGCAATCCTGTGCCCCCACTTGCCATACTGCCTGGGCAGGTGCCTCTCAAAATCTTCCATAATTACAGCTGTGTTAGGGAACTTACCTTCCATTGCATATTTCATATCCTGAGCAAAAAGATTCCACATCACTTCCGCGCTGATCTTTCCAACATTCAACTCTTGAGGAAACCTGGAAAGAAGTCAGAGGTGGAATGAGAAGTAACAAGAACCCCTTAACCTGGCATTTGCCTACTTATTTTTGTATCACCTATTAATTCCAGGGTCCAATGGACCATTTACTATAGTTTGGTACGTGTAATGAAAAAATGTTGCATCAAGTTTTAGTATAATTATTTTATACTAATTTTAATTGTGAAATATTGTGAAATTATGAATTTTGATTATAATTTTAGCTAGCAAAATATTGAATAATCAGTGAAGAGCAACATGGGTCCGATGGACCTTGCCAGTATTCAATGCTATAATTTGAAGTTACATTAAAAAATGTGAATTCAAAACATTCATGTTTTTGGATTTGTAACTTAGCAGTAACAAAGTCACAAGTACTTATCAAATAATAATAATAAATTCCATTAAAAAACACAACACTAATTTCTGACAGGGTCCCAGGGAACCAGTTGGTACTCAGCACGTTAAAACAACACTGTTTCATGCCCCAGGTTCTCTATCAGGATTTGAAATTTTGTGACTTCTCATTTGATGCTTCTGCTGCATACTTACTGGTTGAGGCAGGGTGTGTATGAGTTCTTATCTTCCTCGATGATTGACACAATCAAGGTGATAAGTTTGGACCAGAAATCCAGATTCTTGATGCTGGGCCCTTGCTCTTCCGGGGGCACTTCACCTTTCTTCGTCTAAGAGGGGTGAATCAAAAAAAAGAAGACATAAAATCAGTATGATATGATTGTTCTTTGAAACCTGACATTCCTTAATGTATCCTTGAAAGCTGGAGGCTGGAAGATGTTCAGGTAGGAGAGTCATGCCATCCTTGAAACAAAAGATTCACTGTTTCCTAGAACTTGAAAAGAGAAGGCAAAGGAAGTTGGTTGAAAGTAAAAAGCAAGAAGGGAATGCTAAAAGAGTAAATTCAGGGAGCAGTGGTGTATCTAAGAGGGGATAGCAGTCATTCTTGGAGGAAGCCTCATCGCAGCATGCAAGGAGCCCCCCTACTTTGGAGTTATGCCAGGAAGGGAGAGCAAAACAGACCTGTAAGGCAAATTCTTGAAAAACTAGCTGTTCCTGAAAAACTAGCTGTTGATCTTGTATACCAGTAGTTTGGAATTCCTAGTACCTTATATAACCAGGGGTGGACCCAGCCAACCCCAAGATCCGGTTCGCCAGAAGTTGGGGGGGGGGGTGGGCCAGGGTCAGGGGGCGGGGCTGGGGTCAGGGGGCAGGGCGAGGGCGGGGTGAAGGACAGGCTCCAACCCCGCTGCACTGCGCATGCGCCAGGCTTGGCGCATGTGCAGTGCGTCTCCTGGGGCTGAGCTTCAGGAGACTCACTGCGCATGCGTCAAGCTGGATGCATGCACGCTGCGTCTCCTGGAGCTCGGCCCCGGGAGACGCATGCGGCCGCTAGCGAATTGGTCCCCGCGGTTCTGGCAGCCGCGGCTCTGACCGGCTCGCTAGCGTCCGCCCAGGGGGAAGATCCAGTTCGGGCAAATAGGCCCAAACCGGCATCTGCCCACCTGTGTATATAACCCTGTGTGGAACTCACCGGGTCAGTCTGGTACTCGCGACTGTAGAGTTCATGGCAGTTGTTGAAAATGTACTCGTATGTTGAATTGAGGCAGGCCTTCACACAATCCTTCACTACCTGACTTGCTCTTGGAGGGCTCTGGAGCTCCTGGACCTAAATGTGTACAATGGGGGTGAAAGGAAACCACAATTATTAGAGGCCCCAGAAGACTGGTCCTATGATATGCGTATAAGACAGGCTATGTTCCTGGATGGATACACTGAAAAATAGGAGTTGTGGCACAAGATATCTCCCATAGACATATCTTGCTGTTTTATCCCATGTTCAGGATACCAATGACAAGGTTAGTGAATCAGCCACAAGACTTGCCTTTCCCAATAAATCAGATGAGCTGCTGACCATCGTAGTGTTTTAAAATACAGTCTGCACATTCATTTAATAGAATACTCAGAACCCAATCTTGTGCATGCCTACTCAGAAGTAAGTCCCATTATACTCAATGGGGTCTTCCTATAGTTACTTCCCATAGTTACATAGTTTAGCAAGTGTGGATATGACTGCAGCTTCATACCTCACACACATAATTGGTTTATTTAAAATGTGATATTGCTGAACTTGAATATTCCAACCCTGTCCAAAGGGTTCTGATAATGTGGGTTCTCATCCACAAAATCCAGTTGTTAAGGAGCCACAAGATTTGTTTTTCATCTTTGGTTTAACAGATTTCACACAGTCAGTAATCCAGAGTGAACTGCTTGGGACTGAAACTTGCTAATGCAATCCTTAATAATCTTTACAAAGTGAGGGAAGGAGGTTGAGGGGCTGCTGGACAGTTACCTTCATCCTGAAGAAGGTGATGCTGGTCAGGAGGTCCACAGTCGATTTTAGATCCTGCAGCCTTTCTGGACTGCTGGCAGGGAAGTTATTCTGCAGAGAAGGAAGAGAATTAAAACAACAGTCATTTAATGCTTCCAACAGTCACTTGGGCTGTAATCTTATGCACACTTCCACGGGAGCAAGTCCTGCTGAAATCAGTAGGGCTTATTTCTGGGTAGACATGCATATGATTGTGCTGTCAGCATGCCACAGTGATCCTTGATGTTGTGGTGCCCCTTGTTTCTGTTTGCATGGACCCTTTCAGTTCAACTTGGAACTGACCACCGTTAGGGCTGCACCATTGGTAATGCAATACTTTGCACGGTTCCCTGAAAGTTAGCCCCTCTGAACTGCATGGGGCTTACTCTACAGGATGATATTGTACAATGGGTTTGATGAAGCTTCTTGAGCTACTCAAAAGCTAACTCCAAATAATCTGGCAGTTGTGTATGGGGTTTTTTTTAACAGCAGATGGTTTTTGGAGTTGTCACCCAATTTAAGGAAAACGCAAGGCACAGTCTAACAGAGGTTTGTGCTGATGGAGTACTAGGCTGTCAGGGGCTGTCACATGTGGTTGCAAATGTACTATCTAGGCCCACTGGTAGGAAGACTGTTGCTGGCAAGGTGAAATGGTGGCCAAAAGGGGTAGGGGTGAGTGTAGGCATGTACTGGTAGGCAGGCTGAGACTCTCCTTAGAGAAGAATAGGAATGTCCTCTTAGCCCACAAATTTCCTGCTAAAATCCAACAAATTGTCTGGAAATTTCTCCATGGAATGCAGTACAAAGCACACAGCTTCAGCATGAAGGAATTTGTGCTGGGTGGGTTTGCCTAATGATTATTATACATGTTTTTGTCTAGTTCTTAATTGAATTAAATTTGCATATGAGTGAAGAAAATGCAGAGATCAAACCTCAGCTAACATCTGGGTAATTCTCCCTCCTCCATCCTCCCCCCAATCCTCAGCATGCACTCACTTCCACTGAAGATCCCCTTACCCGGTACATAGAGAGATCGATCCGAAGGGAATTGTGCAGCTGGTCCAGCAATTTGACGAACCGTTCTTTCTGTCAAAAGAGACAGGCCCCAAAACCAGGTAAATGAAGTTAAAGAAATGGGAGCTCCAACCCCCCACCCCTGCTTCCCAAACTCTTTATATAGTTCTAGTTCTAAAAGGATTCAATACCAGAGTCTTTAAAGGAACAAAACCCTAGCTTAAAAAACAAAATTAATAACTGCATGCACCTTGGGGTAGGGAACTGTCCACGGGGCACAAGTCTGGAAATTCTCTTTGAAACTCAAGATGCACCCATGGTATGGCCCCAAAAAGTCACTTTCTGGTGTATCCACTCCAGCTTATCCTCTTCTGAACAACAAACTGATCAAGACCTTTGTCTGGAACCCAATTTGTCAGCAAAGTACAGCCATCTTCTTTTCACAAAGGGCACCCTATACTGGGGCAAATATCCAAATACATCTTCTAGGACGGGGTTCAGAAACCATTGCCCTCTTACCTAAACTCTGACACAAAAACTGCAGTTCTAATTCCACCTTTTTGTGTGGAAACTTTTTGGAAATTTAGCAAGATCCATCCTGCAGTGTAAATTGGCTGTAACGTGTCTCTAATGCTCAGTGTTGAGAAGGAGATTATACATCCAGGAGCATACTTAGATTCCAAAATCTTGGGGGTCACTATGGTATTCTGTAAGCTTAGACTAGTACCTCCACTTACCAACATGTCACCTCAGCTATCTATTCAGAATTTGCACAGAATGGGAATTTGCACAAAAGAGAGTGCTATCTATTTTACTGGTATTAATTTTGGGCTTAATTGAAATGTTTCCCTGGGCAGGGAACTGTCCAGATGATGCAGTGCAGGAATTCTTGCTCAGCTGAACTTGAGAGCTGGCCATTCTTAGGTCTTGGTTTGACAGACGACCATGCTCCCTGAGACATCAGATTCAGAGCCCAGAAGCCTAACAACTATAAGCTACAGGGTAGTTCCATGATGCTCATTCCAGAGGAATAACAGAATATGGAGTAAAAGAATGGGATTAGGAACCTGATCCTGTGTTCTTGATTCACATGCCCAGTCAGGACTTGTCCAAGCTACTGGGCAACTTGACCAGGATTCCCTGGTTCACACATTCCCAACCACCCTTTCCCAAGACCCTTGAGCAAAGCAGATGGGACAAGGGACTCAGCGTTGGTGCAACACTGCATGCAGACAGCAAACAATCATTTGGAAAAAAATTAACTATGGAGGCACACCCCCATGGGACCTTCCCCCTATGCCTAAGTTACTTAAATTATGGGGCAAACTAGTGCTCATCCTTAACTGATTATCACTCCCACCATGTTTCTATTGCTTTGTATTTGGCGTTAACAATCTTGTTCTGTCGGCTGTTTAATGAAATAAAGCCACACATATGGCCATCTTGTAAAACTTGCACTGTGGCAGTATGTGCATGTTTTGTGAGTGTGTTTGTGTGTGCGTGGTGTATGTTTGCACATGTGCACATTCTTTGCACATTGAGTCTCTGGAGTGAAGACTGGACCATCCACTGTGATATGTATTATGTGATTCGATTCTGTGCCTATTCTTAAAAAGTTATTTTGTGTGTAGTGTTTCATTTTGCACGGTGACTACTTGTTTCTCTGGGACAATAATAATAGGGTACAATTGGCACCAGTGGGTTCCAGAACGAAATGCTGACCTTGCCTGGGTAAACTAGATCAGGGTCAGTGTTTGCCCTCATCTTGAAATTGATTCCTATAGACCTGAGTGTGAACTACTAAGTACTGAGCCACTTCTTTATCTGCACAGTCACAGCTTTTCATGTGTCAAGCCTTGACTGGGGTTATAGATCTCACTGCTAGAGTGTGATCGAAGTCCTGGAAACAACCTGTTATGCATGTTGATGATATAGACTTTGGGTTAAGCCATCTGGGTGCTCAACTCTCCAACTTCCTGCATTTGTCAAGCAAAGTTGGGACATTATCCAACTTGCCTGGGATAAACTCTCATGTTTTTTTCCCTCCAAGGTTATTATTTAACATTACCCCTTTGTACCCTCCTATCTTATAGGGTTTTCACCATTTGGCTGTTTTGATGAGCAATCACCTTGAACTATTTTTTGTCTGTTTTTGGAACTCTGGAATGTGTTGTGTACAGTATACTGAGGTTCTTGTATAACTGAGGAACATGAATGTATTTCTGTGACAATCACAATTCATATTACTTATTCCTGATTGTCGCTCATGATTAACCACTCCTATTAATGTAAATAATTACTATTAATTGCTGATTATTAAAGTGAGCCTGCCTTCCCAGCCCATTCCTCGGTCTTCCTACTGTCAGCTTGCTGCTCACCCCACCTGGCTTGCAAATTTCCACCCCCACCACAGCCCTCCCCACTATTCTTCCACCCCTAAGCTGAGTCCTCTCCCTTGCCCCCAGGCCTGCATTCCCCTCTATTGCTAATGCACGAGAGACAACGAGAAGCGGTTCTTGCAAAATAGAGCACAGATGCATATCCGCCACAACACAGCCTCCGTAGCACGCCTTAGCACCGGCCACGGCACACAGAGGGTTAAAGCGACACAGTCTGGTTTTTTGGGGGGAGGGAAAACGCCCAATTTTTAGGCTCTCTGAGAGGAAAAAGAAGAAAGAAAGAAACATTTGTACAAAGCCTAACATTTGCTTTATCAAAACGATTTTTTTTTTTGCAGGTGCAACTTGGAAACGATAACAGAAAGAAAAAAGACAGTCCTTTGAGACCTAAATGTGCCCTCATTGCCTTGCACAGATTGCAACTGACTAAATACTGAGCTTGTTTACACACATGACAGTAGTGGTCAGGAATTTTCACCTGCCCTCCCTCCTAGATTATTTATTTAAGCAATTTGTATCCCGCCTTTCTTCCCCCACAAGGGGATTATATTTGTAGTCATAACTAAGGAGAAATTAGCCAAATGACTCCTTTGCAAATGAATGGGAATACCATAGATATATGTGTCAAAGAGTACCACATGCTAGCACTGGGTGCTGCATGACCACTGACCACAAGCTAAAGAACTGTGTGTGAACATGCCCCTGCTGGCCGACCTGTAAAAAATGCACGAGGAAGAGGAACCCTGTTCTTAAAACTCCTGGAAGTCCTGTTAGGTTAAAACCATTGTGGCAGAGTCAGTTAAAGGGGCTGTTATTTGGACTCACTTTCTTCAGTGCAAGCCTCATGTGTCTCACTGAATTCACTCTCTCTCTCTCTCTCTCTCTCTCTCTCACACACACACACACACACACACACACATACACAAACACACACACACACACACACACTCTGTAGTGGAGTTTGGGATTCTGTTTTCTTGTGATCATGATCCAGAATGGTTACTGAAAGCCACACTAGTATACAGTACCTGCTTTCCATGTGTTTGTGGGACACTGCACCATGGGAATATTGCAGTTTTGACTATTAGTATTGCATATTAAGACTACAGGCTCCATGGTGCAGTGCATTTGGAGGCATACCACATATGAATACAAGATGTTGCCCTATGGCATGTTTCCCAGCCTAGGAGCTGTCACCCCACAAGGCAGCAGGAAAAAATGTTTTCCTCCTTAAGAGGAGTGACAGCTGCAATGGGCCTTTCTGCTTCATGCCACCACTGCTGACTTACCTATTAAATTTAAAAACAAGCCTTGCCTTAGGGTAGTCTGGTTGTGTGTGTATTTGTGAAGTGATGTCTTTCCTGGATGTGTCTTTGAGTGGACATCTTGTGCAGTAAAACCTCAGCGCATGGGGAAGAGGAGGGATTGGGATAAAGAGGGGGCATGAATTCAGAATAAGAGAGTATATAGGAGAGGGATTGCAGGTGTAAAAGTTACCTGGAAGATCTGGAAGATCTGGAAGATTTGGGTCTTGATGTTTAAATATTTCGGTGGGGGCAAGGAGTGAGGATCTCTATTGAAAGATGGTATTATAGTGTTTAAAAAAGCAGGCCTCCGTCAGTCTTGAAAGACTATGGTATCATGCTTGGCGCTGCATACGCTGCATGCGAAGCACGAAAGCCTGGGTTGGATTTTTATGGAGGATAGGCTGTTACCCATGCAGCAAATCCCCCCTCTCCACGCCACTGAATTAGTCCAATGGAAAGGCAGAGCCAATACAACTGGATCCAGCTGGCGTCGCAGAGCTGGGCTAAGGACAGGAGCTCACCCTGTCTTGTGGGGCCGACCCGGGTCTCGAACCCTGGCCTTCTGGTTAACAGGCACAGCGTCTTAACCGCTTGCACCACCCACAGCTCAGTGGTGAGGGTGAAAGGCAAGAAGGCTATTGGAGCAGGTTTCAGGTCACAGTCTACTGCTAGACTGCCGCTCCAACTCCTTTCTACCTTTCTGTGTGTTCTCTCATCCCAGACATCCACCTGGTTATCCTTTCATTAATCATCCTTCATATCCTTTCTCTTTCATCCTGAAAATAAATTGGTGCTGTGTATTGCTGCAGTGTCTTTTTTACTGCATCCGAGGGTGACCATATGTCACAACTGTAAAAGAGAACAAGGCCCCCGAATGTAGGACATCTAAGAAAAATGTAGGACATGATAGAATAAAAGCTAAAAACATTCTTACTTGTTGTTTTCATGTGGTTAATTAAAAAAAACTATATTACTTATTAAATTTAAGACTATTACATATAATTTTGCACATATGATTTATCATTTACAAGAAGGCTACATTGTGCTTGCTCAGAAGGAAAAGGTGGACAAAGAATATTTTTCCAGGATACAAGGCTAAAAAAAGGACATGTCCTGGAAAAAGAGGACATTTACAGTGCAATTCTAACCATGTCTACTCCAAAGAAAGTCCCATTGTGTTCAGTAGTAGTTTCTCCCAGGAAAGCATGGTTAGGATTGCAGCCATAGTCACCCTGCCATAGCTCCTCCCCATCCCTGTCTCTCTGCCTGCTTCATTCTGCATGATACTATCTGAGTGCATGCAGTGGTGTGTTTTGCTGGCCACTGTTTGCTGGTATGATTTGGAAAAGGAAATGTAGAATGGAGTCCCAGCTTCAGACAAGCTTCTCCCTCTGTGCCTTCACTTCCTAGTTGAGATTTGTGATTAGCTGAAAACTAGCAATCTCCAATAGCTCTCTCTCTCTCACACACACACACACATACACGCACACACACACAAACATGCACACACACATGCACGGATCCGTCTGTCCATTTCTGCAAATGTGGCTGTTCATGAGTACTATTTTTAAAATGTGACTTTTCGATATTGTGAAAATTCAAAAAGCATGATTCATTAAAAGCAATCATTTCCTCCTTAACATCATCACTTCTGACCTGCATGCACAACAATGTCACTTCCTGTTTCCTACTTAATGACATCACCTCTGGCTTTATGACCTCACTTTTAGATGGTCCTGACAGGTTGTCCTATCAAAAAAGAGGCCCAAGTGCAAAAAAATGGTTGGGAACCACTGCTCTGCATGGAGTCAAAGTCCAGTGGTGGGATTCAGGGGGTTCTCACAGGTTCTATAGAACCCTTTGCTAATGAGCGTCTGGTTCTGAGAACTGGTTACTAAAGGGACATAGAACCTGTTCTATAGACATAGAACCTGTTGTTAATTTATTTGAATCCCACCACTTTGTCAAACTATTGGTCCACCTAGAATGGTGTGGTCTAGAAGTTGCTCTCCAGGCTCAGGATATTTCCTATTCCTGCTACTTGAGATTCTTCAGGTGAACACTGAACCTGATATTTTCTGCAGGAAAGACAAATGCAGTATTATTTATGATTTATCCCTCATAGGATAGAGCATAACCTTTCAGCACCCTAAAATTCCCTCTTAAAATGAAGGGTTTTAATAAGGACCTTCTTTTGGAATTCAGGAGAACACTGGAACTTTACACAAGAGCTTTCCACTGGTGTAACTAGACCATATTGCACAGTATAATTGGCAGCAGTCAGCTCTGCTACAAAAGTTTTTCTCAAACTGGGACGGCAAGAAGAAAATATTCTCAGCAGTGTGGAAGAGACTGGGCATTCTAGTCTAAAAAAGTCATTCTAGAAAAGACATTCTAATCTAGTCACCCGTCAGGAAGAGATCCCCCAAAATGAATTCTGCTGTTGATGGCTGAATTCTATTCAAATGCTGTGCTGGCAAATAGTGCTTTGCAGGCACAGAGAGCCAGCAAGCTGGTGGGAAACCCGGAGCCTTCCTTTACCCACTAACAACTGATAGGATGCATACAGGACCAGATAAGTCCAGCAGAGGGGCAGTAGGATGGGGAGAAGGTGGAATGGAGGCAATGAGTTAGGGGTGGGTAAGGCACATGCCAAATTTTACCCACCCTGGGCTCAGTCCACCACCATGTATCAACGCAGACTTGTGCCAGTGATATAACTGGCACCAGTGGTGGGCTCCAGCAGGTTCGCACCTACTCTATAGAACCGATTGTTAATGAGAGATAGTACATATAAAGTTTAAAAATAGCCATTTAAAAGTGGCTGCCAGATGGGCATAGAACTGGTTGTTAATTTCTTTGAATCCCATCACTGACTGGCACAGATCTGAGTTCACATATAAGAGCTGGTGGGGCTTACCCCGGAGCAAGAAGACAAACGTTTCCTTACCCAAAGGAGACCTCCAGCAGCCAAAAATTCCCAGAGTGATAAAGCAGTAACTGTGCTGGTATTGCTACCTCACCATGCAGGGATTTTAAATAGGGTTAGGTCAATGGACCCCTTTCCCCCCTCTGTGTTTTTCTGTCCAGTACCTAGGACAAGATAAAAAAAACTTGGCATCCATCAGTCTTGAAAGACTATGATATTGTCTTCGTATGCACTTCGTATGCAGTGTCGATGCTGACACTGCATACGAAGCACGAAGGCCTGGGTAGATTGTTATGGAGGATAGGCTGTTACCGAAGCAGAAAATACCCCCTCTCCACGCCACTCAAATAGTCCAATGGAAAGGCAGAGCCAATACGATTGGTTCCAGTTGCATTGCAGAGCTGGGCTAAGGACAGGAGCTCACCCTGTCTTGTGGGGAACTTGGTCTCGAACCCTGGCTTGCTGGTTAACAGGCACAGGTGTCTTAACCACTCGCACCACCCACACCTAGCAGGACAAGATAGAAGCCAAAAATATTCAGGCACCAGAGATAGGTCAGGAAGTATTTCTATTATTGTGCCTAACATGCTATGGGTTTGCACTGAAAGAAATGAGATATCAAATGGGCTCCTTTTTGACTCTGCCACATTTTTTTTAAAACACACATTCCTGTTGCCCTTTGGAAACAGTCTTGGAATAGTTGGCTGAGCATGTATATGCAGACCAATCCACATTAAGGGCTGTTGACCATCCCTTCCCCCATTCAAAGTAACAAATTCTGCAATGTGGAAAATGGAATTCTGCAATCGCCATAGGCATTTAGTTTGTTTGCACTACTGACATGAAGAATTGCAAATAATTACAAAAGTCCACATCTTCTTGACCCCTATGCGAATTATTCTTTTAATAAGAGGTATTTCTGATCTATCTTCAATGAAGGAGCTCCAGGTAGTATACATAGGGCTCTAAGAGTGGGGTTCCCTTGCAGATATTGACTAGATTCAAACCTTCTCCTGTTTCAGCAAGATGGTTATATTAAGTTCCTTCAGACCCATACCTTGCATTTATTTTGCTAATTCCCTTTTAGGAACATAGGATCAGATCCAAGATATAATTTATCTCGCAATATGCTTCTTGCATTGGCCAACCAAAAGCTTAAAGAAGCCCACCATTATAAGGCAACAATTATTACCTGCATTGTTTAATCTCATACTTCCTTTGGACATGGAGATACTATATAACCTTATGTATCGAAGATATTGATGAATGTATCAGACAGCCAAAATTCTAGGAATGCCTTCTTAGTACTAAGTCCCAATGCAGTAAATGGGACTTTACCCAAGGTAAAGGTGGATAGGACTGTTGCCTTATTTTATTTTTTAAACCATATACAGTGTCTTACAAGGCAGAGTCCATTTGTGTTGCCTGAATCTATATTTCTTTGGATCTATCCTGAATTATAGCCCATCTGTTTCACTTCCTACCTTCTTCCTACCTTCTCTACTCTGTATCAAAACATTTTCGATACTTGTAACTCTTTTTCTGTACCATGTGCAAAAGTTCCAACCTCTTTAGCCTTTCCTTTTAAAGAGGACACTCTCTAACTCCTCAATCATTTTGGTTGCCTTTGGGGGGGGGGGGGCTTTATTAAATATTGAAGCATAGCTTCTTCTGGATGCTTGATTCTGCCCCCAAAACCATCTTGTTGGTTTTTCTTTATATGCTCAATTGCACATATATGATATACACAATATAGATACTGTACACACAACCCTGTATATAACCATCATGTTTCTGCATGGCCGTATCCAACCTATTTCAGGATTTTGAAAAGCAGCCTGGCATAACAGTTGGGACAGTGACCATATAAAATGGAATACAGGATTGCCTATACTTTTAACTATTGCATAGAAGAGGGAATTTATGAGGTTTAACTCAATATAGAAGGGTTAAAAAAGCAACACCTGCCAAAATTTCCTCTTCTATACAATGCTTAAAGGTAGAAGCACTTTTTCCTCCATTCTATATGGTCACCTTGAGTTGGGTTGTTGTAAAAAGGAAACCATGGGTTCAAATCATCAAGTAGTTTGACCTGATGCCAGTTGCTTTTTATCTCAGTCTCAGTTTACAGTGATCTTGTGAGAATTAAAGGGGAGTAAGGAAGAGATCTATGGACACTAACCTGAGCTCCTTGAAGGAACAGCCAGATTGAAATGATTATGACTCATCTTTTGGCCTGCAAAAGAGCTCCCGAAATTATATAAAATATAATAAATTTAGGAAAGACCAGTTAGTGGGAATCTTGGTATCTCAAAACCACCAAACCAAGAGTTTTCCATCCAGGCTTCAGGTTTCAACAATCACTAAAAAAGGCTTTAACAAAAGGTCACCACAGAACTAGCAAGGCAAATTTCTTACAATTTCTTTCTGGCCAATTACTTTTTTTATTAATTATGAGGGCTCCAAATATGAGGGTCAGAAAAACATTTCCCCCAAAATTTATTGTAGTATTATATTAATTTGGGGTGTTGATTAAATAAATTCATCATTTTTACCCTATCACATCTAGTTTTGGAGATCATTAGTGAATGATTCAAGCAGCTTTCTCATGAGGACACACTACGGCTTCCTCACAAGCAAACTGCTTCAACCATACACCATGCTAGTGGTTCTCAAAGTGGGAGATCAGGACCCCCTTGGGGGTGTCATGACTTCATATCAGGGGGCTATGTAAAGTTCGGTGCTGCCATCTTAGAATCTGGCACTGGGTACCACCATCTTGGAATAGAGCATTCAGACTGCTTTCCTGGGAGTTAATCTCATTGAACACAAGAGGACTTACTTCCTGGTAGACATGGAGGAAAACTGTTATCAAAGTGATGGCACTTCCTGTTTCGGCCATGACATCACTTCTGCGGGGTCCCCAGATCGGTTAATGGTCTTGAGCTGAAATGCTTGACAACCACCAAAGGAGGCTAAGTTGTCTTTCCAGAACTAAGAGATCCCATAGCTAGCTCAGAGTAATATCTCCTCACAAAAATGGCCTTCCCAATGCCTGGAAGATCAGGCTGTCCTTCTACCTGCATCTTGGTACTAGCAATGGGACGAGAAGAATGCTGTGGAGCAAAGGAGAAGTACAAGAAGACAGGGCTGGGCTCCCCTGGTAAACTTCTAAGTGGAGGTGAAGTCCAGACCTGAAAATATTTAAGATCTCACTTCTCCTTCAGCCTTTGCTAAATCAAGTTGCTCACTCAAGTTGCTTGCTTTCCGAGCATTTGAAATCTTGACTATTCCTGCCTCTTGAAAAATTTGTTTGGGGAACAGATCAAGCCTATGTCTTCTGGTAGCAGAAGCAGAAGCTCTCTTGTTAGCACAGTCAGTTGCCATTTTTCCCCCCAGAAGACACCGCATAATGATGCTAGTTTTTGTGTGGCAGTGTCTTCTGAGCAATACTTTTTTATACAAAAAAGGACCTAATGTCTTTCTCCCATCCCAGCATCCCACATGGGGTGCTCAGAGCCTGGAGGAGGGGAAGATCATCTTCCCCCAGTTCTTTTTTTTCCGGGCAGAAGGTGCTGATACTGTGTACTGAAGGTGCTGATACTACGTAAGAAGGTGCTGATACTACGTAAGTACGTAAGAAGGTGCTGATACTACGTAAGAAGCCCTACTTCTGAGAAAAATCACGGCAACTAGTATCACAATTTTTCCCCTATAATTTCTCTTGAGAAGGCATAGCACAACTGGAGTAGGGAATGGTGGCAACCAGGAGATGGTCAACAGGAGAAAAGTGCTACTGATCCATGTCCTTGAAATTCATTCGCCAAACTGATTACTCCTTTTCTTCCCTGTATACACAAGGTGACAAAAAAGAGGGTCCCTGCTCTGTCTTAGCCCTGACAAAATTAACTCCTGGCAAAATCAACAAAATTTTTTAGAAAACTGCTTTTTCTAATTTTTCCTCATGATGAAAACTCGGAAGTTTTCACACAAAAACTTGGAAGAGGGATAATTTTGGTACATTGTGGTGATTTCTTTCGGTAAGGCCTTTACTACCACCATGCACCCCCCACCCTCCCAAAAAAAGAGGAAAGAGAGTAATAAGTAAGAAATGAGTGATCTACGCACCATCGGACTTACCCCGAAATTGGAAGCGGCAAAACGGTCAGAGGCAGAGACGTTGGTGGAGGCAGTGGTGTGAGCATAGTAAGCATTGATGTTGGCCAACAGGGTGCTCATGACTGCTGGCACCCCGGGGCACATGTATTTGGAGGAGAGACAGGCAAAATGCCTGAGGGAAAGAGAAAGCAGAAGCTGAAAACATATGTGAGCTGGGACCAGCTATGAAGAATACAACATGAGACCTGCCTTGATGGATCCAATCTAAGGCCCATTTAGCCCAACATCTTGCATCCCACACTGGCCAACATGGAGCTGGACATGGAGATGTATCCATGCTTGCATGATGACTTGATGGTGATCTACTGTTTGTCTCCAGCACTTGGCATTCAGAAATATATTGCCTCTGAATATGGAGGGTCTATCTGGCTGTCAACACTCAAAACTATTGTCAGACTAACAGAAACGTTGTTGTATCAGATAAACTGTTCATCTAGTCCAGCATTATTTCAACAGAGGCCAACCTAATGCCACTGAAAAGTTTCTGAGCAAGAAACACAGCAACAGAGCCTTTTCTGTTTGTCACCAGCATCTGATACTCAGAGATAAATCATGCCTGAACAGCAATAATGGTTAGTAGAAATAATAGTTTAGAAGCAGAAATAATTTATTTTGAAGCCAGCAAATCTGATAAACATTATAACATTAAATATAACATTATACGCAGTGTTTTTTTTAGAAATAAAGGTGGGGGTACTCACCATGAAGATGTTATAAATGTGTAAACATAGGCATGTCTACTTTGGGGGCCACAGAGGTGATGGTACTCACACGGAGGTGCCAGTACTCAGTACGGGCAAGTACCCCCTCAAACAAATCCCTGACTATATGTAACACTATATAGGCTGCAATCCTAAAGACACTTTCCTGGGAGTAAGAATCATTATTCTTACTTTTGAGTAGACATGGTTAGGATGGTGCTCATATAACATCATAACATGGAATTGATTGCAAAATTGATTCCATGCTTGTAAAGAGGATTTCCCTTCCGTCTTCCTTGAAACTCAGCAAATTCTGGGGGTGGGATTGTCTGGGTTCAACTCTTACTAGCAACTTCTCCTGAGGCAGCTGTGGAAAATAAAATTGTCTGACACTTCGAAGAACTTACAAAACAGAGCTAGCTAAACTACAGCTTTGATTCAGTATGTCCATATGTTGCATGTAACAATCTCTGGTTCAAATGGAATGGCCTCCAGTTGTGCTGATTATCAGGGAGAGTAGTGTAGGCTACAGATGCTCTAGAAACATACACTCATGGTGCTCATTTGAACTCATGGGGTGAATCCAACATAAAGCCCTGATCTAACTTGGATGAATTTGGTGCAAGAACTCACGTCATTGCCTGATAGATGGACTCCACTCCATATCTCATTGCAAACTCATCCACAATCTCCTGGGCAGTCTCATCAAAGTAAACTTTCCATGCATCGTCTCCTTTCGCATCTGGAATTTTTACCACGCCGTTGTTTTGGATGTCCGTCACAAAATGAAACAGGTTCTACAGTGCAGGTCAGAAGAAAAACAATATTATTCAGAGGACTAGCCCAACTAAGAGATTCTTTCATGCAAAGGGTAGGAACAGTCTGCAGTGTTGTCTGTGAAGTTTGTTGTTATTTGGCTCAGAATATGAACTTTTACAGTAGAAATGTTTTAGGAATCAAGAACCAAACCCCAAGTCTCTCTCTGTCTCACTCACTCTCTCTTATTTACTCTGTCTTAATTACTTCAGAGAGCCAAGGAGGCCATGTGCTAGGGAGGCTAAAAACCAGAAATGCCAATTTTCAGCCTTCTGGGGGGCTAAGGGGCTGCACATGGTCTCCCTGACTCTCAGAAGGGCCTCTTAAATGTGACAGATCCATGGGTCTGAATCTGTGGATAAAGAGGCACCACCTATGCTTTGTAAAGAGATCTCATGCCAAATAAACTTAATTTCTCAGAGATCCTTGTATCTGGCATGGGCTGTGGGTGGTGCAAGCGGTTAAGACACTGTGCCTAGTAACTAGTAGGCCAGGGTTCGAGACATGGATCCCCACAAGACAGGGTGAGCTCCTTTCCTTAGCCCAGCTCTGTGATGCAGCTGGAACCAATCATATTGGCTCTGCTGTTCTATTGGACTATTTCAGTGGTGTGGAGAGGGGGGATTTGCTGCTTGGGTAACAGCCTACCCTCCATATTAATCTACCCAGGTCTTTGTGCTTCACATGCAGAATCGAGCACAATACCATAGTCTTTCAAGACTGATGGATGCCAAGTTTTGTATCTGGAATGTTAATGAATATATTCATGCAGTATCCAGGGTGTCAGGATCCTTGACAGTCAGAATTTCAAATCAGCTTTGCACTCCTAATAAGTTTTCCAGGGGGAAAAAAAATCCAAAATCCAAAAACCTGTATTCAGGCTTCAAAGATGAATAGAAGCATGGTCTCTCAATTGCTGCCATAAAGGCATTGCAACTACTAGGCTGCATTTTACTCACCTCATGGAGGCAGGTGTATTGCACATGATATGGTGCCACTTTCTCCTCGCCTTTTATTTCCACACTTATGTGCAACCGGATGGCTCCTGATACTGCTGATTTGTCTGTCCGCTTATCTGAAAATAGGTGGAGAGGAGAGTAGAAATCATAACATCTGGACTCAAGAGTTCTTCCTTTTGGTGGGGATGATTCATTGCAAGGATAAGACAGAGCAAAATCACACGACTGCAAGAAATTACATTTCAATCTGGTGATGGATTCTCCCTCTGTTGGATTTCAATGAGGAGTTTCTTCTATACTGGGTAGGTTTATAGGAAATCAAAATGTTGGAATATGTTATTGTTCTAGAGCAATGGTTCTTAACCTTGTTGGAGGTACTTAACCCTGCAAGTTTCATATGTGCATTCACTGTACCCTTCATTGTTGGAAAAATAAAATGTTTTGTCCGTCATAACAAAAGTATTTTCGTGTACCTGGCAACCCTGGCAAATGGAATGGACACACACCTCCACCAAACCCCTGACCCACCAAACACCTGGAGTTCAGCTGAACCCAGGTTAAGAACCACTATTCCAGAGGAACATTTTGCAATCTGGGTGATGGAAATTCTTATGCTACCTTTTTGCAGTAAAACACATAGAAAGTAAATGAAAAAATAAATCTCCCTACTCAAAAGGCTCTTCAGTTAAAAAAATTTAGATGCACTATGATAAATGAAATTAAAGGATTTTTTAAAAAACCAGTTCATTGTGGAATAGAATGGACAGAACCCACTCATCTTTAGTAGAGTCCAAAACATGCAATGGGGTGATTTTCCCAAACTGTTTCTTTACTGGAGCAATTGTCCGAGCCATTGTCCGAGCCATTGTCACACATCTCATAATGTTACTTCTTTTAGCAATGATTTGCTCCATCCCTCTTTGTTCTGGTGTAACTGAAACTATTCAAACTAACAGGACAAGGACATTCTGGGCCAATCGCCTCTTGTTTCCTGTCTTGAGATTAGCCATTTATTCTATACCAGTCACATTTTAGTGGACATATCTTCTGCATTTTGAAAGTATTGCTGTGCTTACCTAGGTTGTACCAGACATCCATCTCCCCACTCAGTGTTCGCACTTCAATGATTGTCTGGCCAAGAAAATCATCAGACTCTCTCTTGAAACGCTGCTTCACCCTAGACTTTATATCATCATCTTCATCCCAGACTCGAACCTTGATTCGGTCAGAAGAGTTATGGCATTCACTGGCAGGATGAAGTAGCAACAGGGGAACAAAAAGAGATTCCTTTTCAGAACACAGGCTGATTAATGAGTGAGAAGTGTCTCTTGGTCTTGTGTCCCACAACCTTTCTGACAACATGATCCCAAAACTTGATAAGATCTCAGAGCCAAAAGACTCCATGTCTAATCCTAGCATTTCAGAAATAGGGTCCACAGCATACTGATAAACCTCCTACAAGCATCACCCCCCCATCAAAATGCCCCACTTAAGAAGTCTGCAGATTGGAAGTTCTATTGACAGCAATTGAATGCTATTTTAATGGCATTTTTACCCCATAATGACACTTCATCAGGGGTGGGGGAAAGGAGGAAATGGCTACAACCGGGTCTTGCAGACTATGCCTTAGAACTCTTGGAAAAAGCAACAGTTAAAATAAGAGTTTCACTTTTTTAATATTAAAAATTAAAACAATTATCAAAAATGAACATAATGTGACAAAAGATATAAACAAATGGAAGAAGAAATACATTAAAATGAATAAAAAGGAACCAAAATGAATAAATATGATTTTTATTTATTTGCAAATTCCCAAGACCAGGTCAACATTTATTGATATATGTCAAAAACAAGAAAGCTGGGCCAGCATCTGGGAAAGAAGTTGGAACACTGTGGTGGCTGATTACCACCCAGTCACCCACTAGGTCACAATATACCTACTGGATATTGGCAGATGGGGAAGATGATGCAATGGTAGCCAGAGTAGGAGAGAAGAGCTATTTTTTGAGTTGATAAAGCAGCTGTAGCACAATGGAGAACTCAACATCTTCTGCCAAAAATCTTGGGCAGGCAGGATGGTAGCACATTCTCCTTGTGCCACCACTTTTTCAAGCCATCCACCTTCTGGACAGGGGGAGGGGCAGGAGGAAGAGCACATGCATGTACATGTAAAGTGCCTGAGGATCCACATCAATATGGCACCAGGATGGGGATGGTCACACAACAGCCAAGGGATGCAAGAAATAGCATTTGGACAGGTCACTTACAAGTGGAAGTTCTCCTCCCAAACAGGGTTCAAGTTTCCATAGATGGTTTTCGTTCTCTTTTTCGTCTTTCCAACCTGGACAGTGGCGTATGGATCGCTGGAGCCACTTTTATCCTTTGCCTGCAGTCCTTGCGCACAAACAACTATCATACAAACACGCACACCCAGTTAGGTACACACACACGCACACACACAAAGCAGCATCATGAGGACAGTACCCACAAGATACACAGTATATAGTAAAAGAAAGCAAAAGAAAACAGGGATGAGTGACGTAGTTTGAAAAACAGGTGAAGTATTGCCAGTTTGCCCAACATGATTTGTTTCTCCAACCTTTTTCTTAAGTGGATGGGGAATGAAAATTAAACTCAGGCCATTTCAGAGCTGTTATTGGCCTCTGTACCTTTACGTGTGTGTGTGTGTGTGTGTGTGTGTGTGTGTGTGTGTGTGAGCACAATGAGGATTTTTTCCAGGACACAAGGCTAAAAAAGAGGACATGTCCTGGAAGAAGAGGACATATGGCCACCCTACCCCTTTTTAAGGATTTATAGTCTTAAGTCACCAGGCTTCATATTAGAAACCTGAGGTTTATGTATACATTAAATATAACACCCCATTCAAAAACCATAGGCTTCATTTTCATGAATAGCATTAAGGTGATCTTTTTCATCCCCAGATAATGATAAAGGTAGAGGCTTACAAGTGACAAACTCCATAAAAATTCCATACAGTACAAACTCTCTTCTTCAGAGAAAACTAGCACATCATGCTAGGCAGTTAAGACTAAGACTAGGCAGTTGCCTTCTCAGCTTAGTATCTGGATACTGGAAGACAATTGTCATAATGAGTCAATTGATTTTTATGGTTAGTTCTGTCTGCCAGTTTGGTGAAGCCTTAATTTCAACTGAACATCACAACTGGTCTGTCTTCTTACGTAGCAAGGTTGTCCACGTACCTGTGATGCTGATCTTGGCTGACCACTTGGAGGTGCCATCCAGGACGCTTTGCTTGACGGCTTTCATTTGCTGGGTGTGAGTAGTTTTTGAGACAGCAAAGATCTCCTGGATCAGCTCAAAGATCTCAGGCTTATTGCGCTCCCGGATCTTCATGCGATCTTTCAGCACCATGATAATGTTCTGTGTCCGGTCTTCTGCTCCGTGCTTGGAACTTTTCTCTGCCGCCCCTGAACATATATAGAGAAGCACAGCACTTGTGAAGAGCTATTTGCTGTTCCCTTCCCAACCTGGCTACGTCAAGGCATTCTGGGGTGCCACCTGGCAGCTGCGAGTGATGGATCACAGTGCTAAAATGACTGTGAAGCCGTGGGGTTCCATATACCATACAGCCTAGATATGTAGTAGGTTATACCATTATAAGTACAATCTATGATGTTCACCCAAAAAATGAAACATTTTGCAGAATGTATCCCCATTGTTAAAACTGACACATGACTGTAGCCAATTTAATATCTTTGGAGCTTGAAGATTTCCTCCCTCCTTCCAGTGGTGGGCTCCAGCAGGTTCGCACCTACTCTATAGAACCAGTTATTAACGAGAGATAGGACATATAAAGTTTAAAAATAGCATAGATGCATAGGCTGCTAGATGGGCATAGAACCGGTTGTTAATTTCTTTGAATCCCATCACTGCCTCCTTCTCATTTGCCTGCCACAACCCCCCTTTTCCAAGCCATTCCTGAGCAAAAGAGGTGCCCCTCACTTTGCAGACAGTCGGCATTGAGGAGGTCCTGGCACTTCTCGTGGCATTTCACCCCACACTCTGTGCACCGCATTCCTTGACGCGCGATGCCCCAGAGCAAGCCCTCGCACTCGTAACAGTAGGTGGGCGTGGTGGCCGTCCACACCTCGAAGTTGTGGGGAGTTGTGCAGGAGATGGGGTAGATTAAGGCTTGAAGGGTCTTCTTGTAAACATGGTTTTTCTATGGTGGGAAAGAACAAAGAACAAACACACAAGGATGTAGGCTGAGGAATTAGACCTTACTTGGCTGTGAATGTGAACATTTGCCCTGCTCAGAATGCACTCCTACATTTGCAGAAGAATGCTATTTCTCCCCAAAGTTATTTTTGTAGGCTGCATTTGAGCACCTATGCCTATGTTCCACCCTTTCCATTACCTTGAACCTGAACATACATAAAGCAAGACAATGGACTTACTAGCTCTTCATTGTTTAAAGTGCTTGATGCAAGTGCTGACGTGATACCAGCTTTCCTGGACTGGACCAAGGACTGTGGGAAGGAAGCACAAAGAAAACAATAAATCCCCTGTTGGGGGGTGGGGGAAACCAATCAATTCTTTTTTCTTGCAAACTTTGAATGCGGAAATTGTTCCCCTGCATACAGTAAATATAAAACTCTGTGTTTTACCTTTCACTCTACTGTTCCCAGATGCCTGGAGAAGGAATAGTTATATTTTTTTAAACAGTTGAGAAAACCATTGATTTTCAATCAACTAATGTTTGGAAAAAATTTTAATTGTTTTTAAATGTTTTTAAATATTCTGTTGATGATGTTTTTAGCTGTATATTTTTGCTCGTTAGCGTTGTTAACTGCCTTGAGTCAGCCTTTGGCTGAGAAAGGTGGGATATAAATTCATTAAACAAACTTATTAATTAATTTATTTCCGGGCAGTTTTCTGCAAATGGCTGGTGTTATGACATGGGCACTGGGCACATAAAATTAAACGGGAATTAATTTCCAAGAAGTAATTTGATAATGTGCATGTATGTGACAGAACTAGGGTATATAAACTATTGTTACAAGCTGGGAGAGATTGAAAAAACAGGGCAGTCTTCTCCAGATATTCACTGAGAAAGCTCACAAGCAGCCAGTTCTGAATTGAGCCAAGAGCACAATTTGGGTTAAAAGAACAGATCTATAAATGTGGGAGAAAAATAAATAAGAAAATCAACTTACCATCGCCTGTGAAGTTGGAGCAGCAGAAAATGAACAAGGGAAGAAGTTGTTAAAACAACCTGAAAAGATAATGATCTATTCCTGCCAAAAATTTTCCTTTGGCAACCAGAAGGGAACAAGCCCAAGAAAGGTTCTGCTGAATTCCACCCTTCTTTTCTGAGCCTGGAAAGTCCTATTGGATTGGGCTCAACATCCTTAATGCTTTGCTTAATCTCCCACTTCTATGTGTCACAGACCCATGACACTCTCTTAATGTCACCATCCCTAGGTCATGGAAGAACATCAAGTACATGATTTTAAGTGTGCAATCCAGAGTAACTATGATGAGTCCTTGCTCCGACGTAAAAAAATTTACTCTGGACTGCAATATGAATTTCCCATAGGTTTTCACTAGGGGGTGCCATAACTAAATCGACGTAAATGACTCTTACATGCTCCTGTAGTTACTCTGGATTGTAGGGTAAGTCTTAATCTTGCACCTAGCATGATCCTTTCCCCTGTAGTCTGTGCAAAGCGCTAGTCTGAGCACCTTCCTGAAATTGTCAAGGATCTTTTACTGTATAGACACAAAAATTTTAAACTAGGAAGGTCAGCCAGATCCCACATCTTTGCTGAACTTCAAGTAATACACCATCTGCGGTGGACCTTTCCTCTTATCTAGGCAGGTCATGATAGCAATATATTTTTATACCCTGGGGAGGCATTTTTTCCCCTTGTGGATATAAGATCTGTCTGGGCAAATGGTCCAGATCAGCATATAACCATCAGCATGTGGAACAGGATCACACACCTTGATCCCACCTCTGATCTTATCACATTGATCATTTTGGTTCTAGAAGGAAATAGTCTAGAACCTAAACTATATTGAGGCCTGTGTATGTGGGTGAATATCTGTTTTCCCCATACCAGTCTAAAAATTGCTTCCAATGTTTGCATGTCAAACACAGAAAGCCCCTGCAAGAATGAAGATGGAACGGGGGTTCCAAGACTGCTTGGAAATATCTTGTACATCACACTAATTCAAAATTAAAGGAGCTCCAATAGCCCATAGAATACCCACCAGTGTATTAACCAAGGGTACTCCATCATCCATATGTCTTGAGATGTGTAGTCCACTGTCTGTTATCATGCATAAACATAACTGCTCATTCATAGCCATACCTCCCTTCCACCTTCAGTCCTCCCCCAATATTTGTACCCACATGTAAGACAGAGGCATCAGCATCCTCACTGACTAGCCAGTCAGCAGAGGGAAGGAGAAGACGTACAAAAAGCAGCAGTACCAAAGGAAAGGAGCAGATGCTCAGGCAAAAGACAAACAGAGGAAGAACAGTCAAATTTAGATGTTGCAAGCAGGGCATAAGAAAGAGAGAGAGAAGCAGGAGATGACAAGCCCTTCCTCCATGAGACAAGTACTATAAGGCACTAGGGAGAACTGACTCCTTACTCCTTTTACCACTAGAAATTATAGGTAGAGTGAGTTAGCCATCTTGCCATCCTTGCTGCTCTGCAGCACCACCATTTCAATGGTCAGAAAGAGAGCTGCAACTTACTCTTTCACCTACAACAGGTGATCTGGAGAACCAATAGGGATTTGCCCATCTCTATATAATTGCAACTTCAGACCTGCTTCATTAGTTTGAGTCAATTATATCTATGAGTGGACACAGAGAATGCTTTGAATCATTTGGATCAAAATTGTTGGCATGCCCCAGATACTGTTTTCTACCTACCTGAGATCCTTCAGCTAAAGATAGGAACCAAGATTATTTGCTCTATCGCTGAACTATGGAAGCTGCTCTACCCTAAGCCAAACCTTTCATATGTCTAGTACTGTCTGCTATGCACAACAGAGGCTCTTCAAGGTCTCAGGTCAGAGCTGGCTTGACAAATGTTGTTCTCATTTATCTGATAATGTGCAGGCCTCTGATTTCCTTCTCCCTGGACTGGAAGAGAGGGATAGAGAAAAAGAAGGGGCAGCTACCTTGAGCTCCAAAAATTGGATATAAACTTTTAAATATGAGGATGTATGGAAGAAAGCAGTGGATTAGAGTCTCTGAGTGCCTATCCTCTTTTGTGGCATTCCTCTTTTCCTTTTCCAATCCAGGGGGTAGGGAGGAAAGGGATGTGCAGAGGCGCTGAGAAGGCAAATGGAGGTATAGATATCTGCTAAATTTCTGCTTGAGGCATTGGGCTTAGTTGGCCTCATAGATGGTCCGCCCTGTCTCAGAAAATCTGACATCTGCCCCAACCCTTTCGTCAGAGATTTTTTTAAAAACCTGGAAGTGCTTGATCTTCTGCCTGTGCTCTACTACTCAATGATTGCCCCAAGAAGCTAGAACACAATGGGTTGGCAACAGGGAACATGCCAAGGAAAGGTGCAAGGTGTATGCTGCTGACTACAGCCGTGTAGTGAAGGGATATGCCTAATAAAACAAGGAAGGATCATCTCTTTGGAAGTAGCAAGGTTTAGGAGGCAGAGGAAGGACAAAACTGGAAACTTGAAATACAAGAAGACAGGCTGATGCTCCTTATTGGACAAGGATTTTGTACAGCATCTATTAAAGCGACAGCACCCTTTACAAAGACAATACGCCTGCTAATTCCCAAACCTCTTACAAGCTCAGTGGTTGGACAGGTGGCACAGTGGTCCCCTATCTGTCCCTTCCAGAACTGGAGAGGAAGAAGAGGAGGAAACAGTGCTCATGGATCATGTTTTGAATACCATCAGTTGTTGAAACCAAAGCTTTGGTTTAAACTGATTTTCTGAACAGGGAGTGCCAATTCTGGAGCTTAGAAAGTTATATGATAGGGAAGAATGCCCTCTGAGTATGTACCAATGAATGTTCCTTTGTCAAGGATTATGGAAAAAGGCTATCTACAGCTCTCTTGTGGCTTCATGGCAAGGGCTCAAAACTTACCTCTTTCATCTGACATTTGGTTACGGAGTGCTATTCCCTAACCCTAACCCTCTACACTCCTCAACCCTTATCTGTTCCCTATTGGCTTAATTCGCTCTTCCCTCTCCCTTCAATTTAACTTTGTTCTGAGATAGTCTTCCACCACGTAATAATAAAATTCCAGTTTTTAATGCTAAAATTAACATTTTTAAAATTTATACTGCACTTTAATGACTTTTAAAACTTGTTAAAATGGTTGTGCCTTGTTGATGTTTTTATGTGTTTTCCCTTGTACTTGATTATTAAAACTCTGTAAGGCATTTTGTGCATTCACTATAGCAAGGGATTTGTGGAGAATAGATTAGATAGGTAGGTAGGTAGATAGATAGATAGATAGATAGAGAGAGAGAGAGAGAGAGAGAGAGAGAGAGAGAGAGAGAGAGAGAGAGAGAGCTCTCTTGTGGGTAATAAACCATAGGGACCATTACATGTCTGTATGCCTTTCTTGCACCAATTCGACTGAGCTCGCAAGAGGGATTGTGGAATATGGGCAGTAGGGGAAAGGGTACCTATAGGGTGCTCTCCCTTTAACCTCATTCTCACCAGGTCGCTGATGACTAGCGGAAGAGATTTACGTCCGGGCTTAATGTCGGGCATGCTGTCAATGCAGCGCAGGAACTTGACCGCCGCACCCCTGAGGGATAACGCAGCCAAAACAGCATCACAGAGAAGAGAAAAAGGAAAAAAACAAAACAAGCTGTATTAGCAAAGCAAAGCAGAGGCACCTCAATGAGGAGGGGCACGCTGGAGCTGCTGTTAATGAATGGAGGACAGTAATCTCAGGTTTTTTAGAGCTGAAATATTTTTATATGACATTACTGGTAGTGGAATTCATTTTAGGCACTTCTACTTTGGAGGGTGCATCTCGTCATTAGAGATTCTGTCTGAAAATGCTGAAAAAGCATTGAGATTGCTAGATCCCAAATCTTGTTCAGCCAGTCCAACCAGAGGTAGTGGATGAGATCAGATATGAAGATGGGTCTTTGAAGCTCATGGCCACTATATTACACTGGCTTTTGAAATAAATGAGTCAATGTGATGAATGTAAGATTATGACCTTCTCATACATTTTTATACATTCAGTGGGATGAGCAAATTCATTCTTCCTCAAAAAGAACGGTTTATCAGTAACTTAAAAACAAACTGAATTCTGAATTTCAGCATTGGTGGGATTTGGGATTGGTGACAAATGATATTTTCAGCTCTAGCCTTGCACTCTGGAATGCTTGATTAAAATAGAAAATGACTGGTGTGAATCTTAACCATGTACATGAATATATGTGAGGCCCTTTCTCCATTAACTCAGCTCCAGCGAGACCTGCAGCGGAAAATCCTGCGGTCCACAGCAGAGAAAGCCAAAGGCTGCCGAAGAGAAAAAAAGAGAAGGAAGGAGAGAAAGAGCAAGAGGGAACACATTAGAAGAAACCTCACCAAATCGCTAACTAGGGGGATGGGTTTTCTTTTGCGAATGTCAGGCATACTATCAATTATGATCAGCCCGCCACCAGGCCTGGAAAAAAGACAAAAAGAGTCAGAGAATGCAGGAGAAGGAGGTAGCAAAGAGACAGAGAGGAGAAAAGGGAGGGAGACAGAGAAAGAGACACAGGGCAGAGACAGACAAACAGGTCGACTTCAGAAGGTAGAAAAAGTAGTTATTTTCAGAACTTGTAAAAAACCAGCTGCACCAACAAAAGAACTATTAGGGCTGTTTGCACACTTCTTGCATATAGATGTCTGTACTTATGCATATTATTCTGCCAAGCAGGGGTCTCCAAACCCTGGCCTTGGAGTCAGATGTGGCCAGTGGTGGGATTCAAATAAATTAACAACAGGTTCTATGTCCTAATAACCTAAATAAACAACAGGTTCTATGTCCCATTAGTAACCGGTTCTCAGAACCATGCGCTCATTAGCAAACTGTTCCACAGAACCTGTGAGACTGGATGTGGCCCTTTGCAAGCATCCATCTTGGCCTTGGCAAGCTCCCTCCATCTGGCTCTTGGATGAGGCCTATAGTTCTCCAGAGGCAAGGGGAGCTCTGCTCTCTATACTCTGGAGGGTATTTTGAGGGCTGGGGAGGCTGCACACACCTCCTCTCTCTATGCATGAAAGTACTTATGAACTGGTTTGAAGATCACCCTCTCTTGGTGTGTTGGAAAGTGTTTATGAACTGATTTGAATTCATTTGTTCATTCACAAGTTCTGACACTAATATATTCATTTATGTAAATTTATTCAAATTTGAAATGTAAATTGATTCTATTTTTTCCCTTCCATCCCCCAGCACAGAATCAGAAAGCTTGTGTGGTCCTCCTGCCAAAATGTTTAGAGACCCCTGTGCTAAGGAAACATGAATGTGAACTTTGATTGAAAAGCAATAAATAAATATTTCATTTAATATATTCATTACAATGGAGTTTTGAACAACCTGAGACAACCTGAAAAGCCTTCAGCTAGTAGTGTAGCCAGAAGAGAGGTGCTGCTGCAATGTGCCATGTAAGAGGCCCCTTCTCACTTCCCAATGTCAGTAGCATTCTGGGTGTGCTTCCAATACCGATGGGAGGAGAAAGGTGGGAAAAGCAACCATTGTTCCACATCACCTCTCCCTGTCTAGCAAGTAGGCAAGGACAGATAATTTGGAGCCTATCTCCCCTTCCCTTCAGGGGGTTTGAATCAATGCTCCCATTTGTTTCAAAGAGCATTGATGAAGAGCATATACCCAAAGGGGCCCTCAAAGAGATTCATTAAACAATCTTCTTCTTATATATATAAAAGGGGTGCAATGTGTTTTCCTCCCTATACTTTCCATTGAGAATTGCTGATTGATCACTGCCCTGTCTCAACTTCCGGACCCAGAAACATGAAATTTGCGGAGGGTGTTCCTTCTGTGACATCAACATCCGCCAAGGTTGAGAAATTTACCCTTAAGGGGGTGAAAAGGGGTGCAATATGTTTCTGTCCTATACTTAATATTGAAGATTGACTAATCAACATCCAGCTAATACGGTGTCTGATGCCTGATGCAAGGATAGGGATGTTGCACATGGGGAGACGATGCACATGGGGGTTGGATGCACATGGGGGTTGGATGCACATGGGCGTTTGATGTGTATGGGCAGATGTTGTGCATGGGGAGTTGATGCACATGGGGTGATGTGCACGGGATTTTGATGTGTAGGGGGGGTTGATGCGCATGGGGGATGTTGTGCATGGGGGATGTTGCGCATGGGGGGTTGTTGCGCCTGGGGGGAATGTTGCACATGGGGGAATTCTTCACATGGGATTGATGCGGTTGATGAGCATGGGAGGATGTTGCACATGCAGGGAAAGTTGCACATGTGGGGATGATGTTAATGGGAGGCAATGCGCATGGGGTGATGATGTGCATGAGGTTTGATGTGCAAGGGTGGATGTTGCACATAGGGGGATGATGCACATGGGGGTGATGATGCTCAAGGGGGTGATAGTCCACAAGGGGTGCTGATGCACATGGAGGGTATTTTACTCCTGCAATGTGGGTACATTTCATTAGTAACTCACTAAAATTGTATAATAAATATTTTAAAAAAGCAAAATTGAATAAACCAACAACTAAAATATTCAAGAACCAGAGAGCACAGGTTCACAGGTTCACCTTATGTTGACCAGCCAACATAAGGAAGAACTCAGCTGAATGCCTATACCAACAAAGAAAATGTTCACAAGGTGATCAACAATTGGGGGGTTGAAAAAGACCCTGATATTTCACACTCCATAATAATTTATAATACTAATACCAAGATACATTTTCCAGTCATGACACAGGCTTTTTGAAAGTCTACACAGGAATTCCCCTCGCTCCCTAGGAAATATAATGTTGTACAGGCACTGCATGACACTGTCCATGACTGCTAGTGCACAAATCAATTATCATCTCCACTCTGCATTGATGGTAATGAGTGAATCAGTATTTTGGTTTTTTTCTGTCTGACTGTTACCTTTGGATAAATAGGTTTTGGAAAGTTGTAAAAACCTGTCCAGCTTACTTGACAGGGGAAAAAAGTAGAATTTATGTACTTTGAGCAGTGATTATAACAATATTGTGGTTGAAAGTGCCCCCAGGTTACAGACAAGGGAGTAGATCGAGAAGAGTATTTTTCCACCAGATATTGTAATATTAGGCATTGGTCTGTTGTAGAGCGGCCCTCTCTGAAACCAGCTTGTTCCTCAGCAAGGGGATATTCCTGATTTACCCAATCCTGTGACTTGCCTAGAAGGTGTCTTGCATACATCTTGCTGATTATGTTAAGCAAACTGACCGGTCTGTAATTTGAGGGGGTCACTTTTGTTGCCTTTTTTGAATATAGCAACCACTATTGCTGATTTCCAGTCTTCTGGAATTTGGGCCGTTCTATTGATATATATATAAAGTGAGGCCAACAGAGGTGTCCAGCACTCTGGATTGAACCCCCAGGTTACATTTTAGAATAAAAGCAGAATTCTGCAAAATTTTAAAACTTCATCCTGATATTGAATTTTCACATGACCACTTGAATGTGAGAATTATCATATGGTATGGGAATTAGCCCTTCTCCTCTTTTAATTGGTTACACAAATGAATTAATATAACACTCAATTCTGTTGCAGATACTGGTAGTCTATGAGGATCTATTAAATATGGACCGCTGCTGCATGTTAACATTCACATATAATAAAATGTTCACTGGTGCATTGTAAAATCTGTCCAACATAAGCTGCTACTGCTGGCCAGTTGTCACAAACTGGTCAAGTCCTAAAAAATCTTTGCAGACATGGATTCTAAGAATATTTATAGAAAAGGATGTTTCTGAAAACAACTTTTCAGGAGTGGAGCCAAATTTGCTTTAGCTTTATCATAGCTTATAATTAACACAAATCTATTATTGTCTGCTGGAGGGATAAAGAAACCCCAAGGCATCATGAAATTGATTAAAGCGTACTGGTGCAGGAAGGGCCAGCATGGTACTTAATATAGGCAGTGCATAACACCATGGAAGCGGTCCTTCCAACTCACAGTCAGAGTAATTCCATTGCCATTGCTACTTGGAATAGCTCTGATGGCAAGTGGGAGGAGCTGCTCACACTCCACATTGCAGCGCCTGCAGTGCTCAAAGCGCCACTCCTCCTCCTGCAGCTACACCACTGCTCACTTACAATCAGGATGAAAGACCTCATAACAATCTAAGATCCATCCAAGAGTGTTTACAATTTCAAACTTAGTAGTCTGAAAGTAGTTTCACTACTGTAACTCACCCGCCTTTAAACCACAGAGATTTGGATTCCCCAGATCCTTCACCTCGGGCCTGAAAGAGAGGAAGAACCAAAATTAGTTGATCTCACTAGTGAAGTGTTGCAGCCAAGACTACAATGCATTTTCATAAGCAGGCCTGGCAGAAGCTTTGGAGCCACCTGAATTGTTGCCTTCCTCTGCTGATGCCCCCTTGGTCACCTGGCTGCTTATGAAAGGGTGAAGCAGAGCACAGCCATCCTGTCCCCTTATCTACAGGTCTGATGCATCCTCACTCTGCATCAATGCTAAAGGAAGTAGAGAGCTTCTACTGCTTTGATTCTCTGCTTGCTCTCAGCAGGCCGGAACTGGATCAGAAAACTGTTAAGAGTAGTTAACTGGAGTAGGACAGTGGGCAGACACTGTGGGTGAGGAATCCCATCTCATTCAAATCTCTCTTCAAATCTCTCAAAGCTCTCTTCAAATCACTGCTCTCTGTGAGTTGTTACAGTGGATTTATTGACAACCTGGCCTTTTTAAAGGATAAAAACCAGAAGATGAAATAACTAGAGTCTGACAGTGAGATATAGCTATCATCTTTTGCAACTGGTTCATGTTTCCAAGAAATTTACAATCTAAATTGGCAAGGGGCAATGCTACAGAGAAAGTAGCCATGTGTAAGTCAGGCTCTGCTGAGAAGTTGGAGCTACTGGCTACCCTTCTCTACCCTTGTTTCTCCCTTTTGAACCTTGGTAGATATTTTTCTTGAGGTGTAGGGCACAGAAGTGACTAGGGCTACAATTCTAATCTTCAGTTAGGCCGGCCTAAGTACTGGCATAAGTCCTCTGCTGAGTTGGGGGTGATACAAAAATGCCATAAGAAATTTCTGCACCACTCCTGGGGGAAGGTTAGGCCAGTGCACAGATATGCGCATGCCTGCCTACATCACCATGGGAACGGGAAGACTGATAAGTTGTGCTGGCCTAGGTTAGGATTGTTAATAGGCAATTAACAAGTTAATAGGCAATTAACTTCCAAGAAGAGAGGCAAAAAGATAAACACCTGCAAGAAAATTAGCGGGAAGGGATCATTTAAGGCCTTTCTTCATTTACTCTTCTCTGCTCAGCTCCAATGCAGTACTCTCCAATCTTTTTATCACCACAACCCATTTTGTCACCACTCATGCCATGGAGTTTCTGAGTAGTGCTGGCCTGAAAGCCACCAAAACCTCAAATTGCAACCTGCTGGTGGGTTCCAATCCACAATTTGAGGACCACTGTTGCAGTAGCTAATCTTCTTTAGGAATTAGACGGGAAACAAAAAGAACTAGTTGCTGAAAAGAATGAAATACCCAAATAATTTTAATTAGATGGAGGAGATTCCTTCTGTTTATTTCTTCCCTGCTTCTGTTGTCCTTCAGTGGTTAATTGGAGCTATTATCTATTTAAGGAGAGTGGCCATTATGTTCTGCACTCCTCATATTTTTCAATGATCTTCTAAAGCTTTTTAAAAAAAAATCCCAGATCCACAAAGGTCCATGACAGCATTGAGATTCTATCCCTGCAGTATTATATTGGTATGCATATGCAACAGTGTGTATTAATAAAATACCACAAGCATGAAACAGAACTCTAAAACACCAGAGCACACATTAGATGTGATTGTGCATTGGATTGCGTCTAAATTCCTTAACTAATGTTCATTGATCCTATCAAGATGACTTTTTTTGCACTGTTACATTGATAATCAGTGCTAGTGTAGATCATGAAAATACCTCACAAAAACAATCACAATGCAGACAATACCATCCCTTAAGATTGTGGATTTTTTGCATTGTTTTGCCCCATTGGTAATGGACAGAAGATAAGGACTGAAAGTTGTGACAACATGTGCATACACAACAAATTAAATAAACATATTAAATAAATATATGTTTTATTATATAAAAACATATTAAATAAAAATGCTTTATTAAATAAAGCATAGAAATAAATGGATATTCCAAATGCATCAATTCGGCTTCAGAAAGAAGACAAGGTAATTTGAAACTCCGAAAGCTAGAGAGAAAAAAAAGATGCAACACATTTTTGAAGTATCTCTTATTTCCCAGGTGCACTGCAAACAGCTTCTGGTGATTCAGCTAACAGTTGCATAAACTTACCTGAACTCATGGTGGAACCTGGACAGAGAGACGCAGAGACAAGGATGGTAGTAATGTTGAACTGAAAAGAGAAGCACCAACAAGGGCAGCATTGGGGCCAAAAGAAAATGAAAAAAGATGGCAAATGGAGTCTAGAAACAAAACAAAATAAAAATTATATACTTTCAACTCAATTAACGGATAAGAGATAGAAAGGGGAAGCATTCAGGATAGGACAATAAAAAATACAAACTCAAAGCAACTATAGAAGCACAATACAAATCATAAACTGATCTGGGCACAGATGGATAGATGTTCGTGTGTCGATGCATGACAAAGAAATTTAGATGAAGAGAATTTAACAAGCATCCCTAGCAGAGGACCAACATGGTAGGGAAAAGAAGGGAAAAAGAACAAAAGTGGAGTCTTATTGCCTCGTCCTATGCTTCTCAGAATCAAATCCTGCTGAGTTGCATGGAATGTACTCACTGGCAGGTGTACATAGGACCGCAACCTAAGACTCCCTTATTTGATTCTTCTTAACAGCGGCTGGCATGAATTAGGGACGTGCTGGAATCCAGCTCACTTGCCTCTTGTAGTTGCATGCAGACTTTGTTGAAGGCCCTTAACCAGTTAGCTTTTGCCCGTGCTTTTGGGTCTATAACCTCAGCCTCTTCTTTTTCCCTGGAACCAAAACACAGGTATCAGAACTACTATACATAGCTTCTGGGTTTCTTGCTACAATCTTACCAGATGTGATGCTCAATAGCCAAGTGAGAATCAATAATTCATTGACACTGTCGGAGGAATGGCCAAAACCTTCAGGGGATTTGAATAGTAAAATACTGGGAAGGGAATAATGGTTAGGCAATCCTAAAGTCACTTTCCTGGGAGTAAGATCCACTCAATACAATGGGGCTTATGTTTGAGGAGACGTGGTTAGGATTGCACTGTTCATCAGCACACAAAGGAGCCAATCTTGTGAGATGGAAGAGAACATTAGGAAAAAGGGCTGTTTCTTCTTTTGGTGGTTTTCCCATGAAAGTTGCCAGGTACCAAACTCATTTTGAGTCAAACCATTGTTAACTGTGAGGTTTCGTGAATGTTTGGTGAAGAAGCAAAAGATCAGTTTTAGTAACTCAACTGATATATTAATAGAGGCATATTTAAAGTATTTATTTACAACACTGATCACCAAATTTATCAGACAAATTTAGTCTCCAAAATAAGGGTGCACTTAGTGCATTCGATAGGTTCCACCTGGAAGAGTTTTACAAGAGGCCCATAGAACCAAAACGTACCTCAAAGGGTTGTTGTGCGGACAATGGGAAAAGCAAGATATAAATCCCTTAAATTAAAATAAAAATGAACTTTTGCTACCTCCCCATTTTGCATTTCTTACTTCTCCTCTGTCTTTAGTGGCTCTTCTTCTGGGGCTTTCTCCTGGGATGGGGTCTCTTCCACTGCTGGTTCTTCCTTCTTAATTGCAGGAGCCTCTTCTATCTTTTCCTCTTTCAGTTCCTGCTGTTGTTGCAACTTTTGCTGCACCTGCTGCTGCTGCTTCAGTTGCGCTGGTGGTTGCTGCTGTGGTGCTTGTTGCAGAGGTTGCGGCTTCTGCTGTGCTTGCTGCTGCACCTGCTGTTGTGCCTTTAGCTGCAAAGGTTGCTCTGGAGGCTGCTGCTGTTGTGTTTTTTGCTGTGCCTGTTGCAGCTTCTGCTGCTGCTGCTGCTGCTGTTGCTGCTGTGCCAGTTGTGGTTTCTGCTGCTGTTGTGCCTGTTGTGGCTTTTGTTGAGCCTGTTGCTGCTGCGCTTGCGGAGGCTTCTGCTGCTGCTGTTGCTGTTGCTGCTGTTGCTGCACTTGCGGAGGTTTCTGCTGCTGCTGTTGCTGCTGCTGTTGCGCCTGTTGTGGCTTCTGCTGGGGTGGAGTGACAACTGACTGTTGCTGCTGTTGCTGCTGCTGCTGGTATGTATCCTTCGGGTAGGGCTCAAGTTCTGGTTCCACAATTTCATCCTCAGGGTAGTACTCATCTTCACTGTAGTCCCCATTGAATTCGTCCTCTTCCAGGTAGAGGTCATCATCCTCCTCATCCCAGCGTGGCGAGTCTTTGTGATAACTCACTGAACTGTGGCAGGAGTGGTAGGAATCGCCATCCCGCTCATCTAACTCCGAACCCCGCAGACTCACATCATCAGGATCAAAATCATCACTGAGCTGTGAACTGCCCTGACTCAGTTCTGCTGATGAGGCATAGCGACTGCTCCCTGTGGGGCTGCAGTGGGGTTAGGGATTGGGGGATGAGGAGGAATTAAGAAAAAAGAGAGACATACACAGAAACTTATGAAAGAATCTATAAAAGTCACACTTGGTCCTGTAACCAGCCTTATTGTGACTTCTCAAAAGGACTGACTGGGGTACCGAGTAAGGTGACTGGCATCTGTTCACTGTACTTCCATCTTTGAATTCTGCCAATTTGCATAGTTGCCTCCTGTGAGAACTTGTGGAGTCAAGATAACATTGAGGTCATTGATAACACTAGGGTCAATGGATAGCATCCATTTGGATGCATCTACAAATGTAAACCAGTTTGGAAACTGGTGGAAAGTGCCATGGCTTTTACTGAAGCAATCCAGAACCATATGTTTGCAGGTGGACTTAAAACTCAGGGCTAGAGATCCTTTGGGAATGAATCCCCACAGCTTGTGTGCCTTGATAAAGAAATTGGGTTTCATGCAAGTGAAAAGGGGTTAAATCTAGTTTTGAGTTGAAGTGTAGATAGAACAATTTTTGTCACTGAGTGCCCGAGCAATGAAAAAGTGCTGGTGTGGGGAAAGCAACAACAGACATGTTGTATATGTGGTGAACTGCAATGATCTCATGAAAATCTGGTCAAATTTGCTGGGACTTTTCAGATTTTTCACACCTCAAAGACAAGCCTTGTGTCTCATGTCATGACATAGAGTGGAGTCCACACCAGCTGCGTCACCAGGGTGGTGCGACTGGTGTGGTCCACACCAGCTGATGTGCCTGCTAGAGGTTATGCGCCAGAGGCATTTGACACATCTCCAGCCGGCCCCAGATATCAGCTGGTCATTCTGACTGGCTCCACGGTGCAGCGGCAGCCAAAAGCTGCTGCTCCACCTTGGAGCCAGCCGGAATGGCTGGCTGAGATGTTGTGCGCAAAGACACATTGCGCATGTTCGAGACTTTGAACATGCGCAGTGTATCTCAGTGCACCCACTGGGCCTTGCTCCGAAGGTGCAGCCAGCTGCTCTGCCTCTGGAGCAAGGCCCAATGGCTGCACAGATGCATTGTGCATGTCCAAAGTCTTCCCTCTTCGCATCCCTCTTCGCAGCCACTTGGCCTCACTAGGGAGGCCGAGTGGCAGCTTCTGGCTGCCGCTCTGCCTCTCTAGTGAGGCTGAATGGCCGCACAGAGGTATGGACTTCCTCCTCTCTTAGGAGGACTGGCTGCTCCTCCTTAGAGAGGAGGAAGTCGACGGGGTTCAGAAGAGACTGCGCATGCCCCAAAGTTGGCGTGTGTGTAGTGCTTTTCTGAAGAGAAGCAACACTGCGCACGCGCCAACTTTGGTGCGTGTGCAGTGTCGCAAGGGGCGGTGCATGTGTCCTGAGGGTGCACTTCCTGGGGGTGACGTGCTGTGCCCCCGCACCGGGTGACACACGGGCTCCAGTCACCCCTGGTCCGCACACAGCTATTTTGACTACTTTGGAAGCTGTGACACACAGAGCCAGCTGAGGCATGAATGGCTGCAAAAACAAAAAGGCGGAGGATGTCTGCTTTGGTTATTGTTTAATATAATAAAATTTGGTCCCAAGCTGGGCCTCCTCAGCTATGAAAGCCATGAGCAGCTATTCAATCAGGTGACTGTATCACACAGGTTGTTGTGAAGTCAATATGGCGGATGGAACCCTTTGGAGGAAGGGAAGAATAAAAATATGATGAATGAACAAATAGAGGATATTAACACAGGATTGGGCAACAAGCAACAAGAGGCCCAAATGTATACCCTAGAAGGGTAGTATCTGCCAACACAAGTGTGGTTTTAAAAAGTGCCGGTTGTGACCACACCACTATGAGTTGTGCTTTGGAAAGGAGGTGTGATGGGAACCCTGCTTGCATTGAAGTGGCCCTCTAGCAAACCAGTTGCTAACTGGTAGTCAAATACATTAGCTGTCCCCAAACCATTCCTTTCACAAAACAAATTATCAGTACAGAATCAGTCCACCACCTCCAAACATTCCCATAACCATTTCCCTCAGATCCACCCTTAACTGGCCCAGCAAATCCAAGTAAGCCACCACAGCGAACCGCACAAAGAGACAGCAGCCATGAACACAGCAACAAGGACCCACACACACTACTACCCTTGCTGCTGTTCCTTTAGAGACACCTCAATCTGATATATTTCGCTTCAAGAATGTTCTACTAGGTTTAGGTTTACAAATGACTGGAGGCTAACTTAGGGGCAAGGGTTAGAAAGGAGGAGCAACCTTCACATGCTCAGAGGCACTCTCCTTTTTTTTCCTCAAGTATCTATCAGCACACACACACACACACACACACACACATTCAGAAACACCAATTCAGAAACCCTTAGATTACTTAGCCATTTTTCTGGGTGCTTTAAAAATTCTCCTCATCTATATTTTTCCTCAAATTCCATATTATCAATTTTTTTCTTAGATGAAACCCAATGCATTCAGGTTAGTTCGGTTTAAAAAAAATTCCCAAATTTTGTATGAAGCACTGCACATATCTACTATCCTCCATCCCTTAGCTCCTTCAGATAGTATGTGCTCTACACAGAGTAGAAAAAGTAGAATTGGGTGGGGGTATAAAATGCTGGGATTTTTGAATACACATTATTATCCCATTTCCACAATCCTCTTGATACAGAAAATCAAGTAATATTGCTGAGTTCAGATGAAAATCTGATTGACACTTCACAGTATATTTCTCAGGCCTGATCTTTATAAGCATTTAGGGATGCAATCCTAAACAACTTCCCTGGGAGTAAGAATCATTGAAAACAGTGGGGTTTACATCTGAGAAGACAGGTTTAGGATTGTGCTCAAATAAGGAAAAAGATCCCTGCATGATCTGAAAATGAATGCTGTCAATTCCAATTGTAAGTGTCCGAAAACCTCCAAGGAGAATACTAGAATGTACAAGAGAAAGATTTATCCCTTCCCTGACTTTTCAAAATGTAATATGCACATTAAAGTGGCACAGACCCTTTCACCATCTTAGGAACCAGTCATCTTATTCTGCTAAATGGGTCAACTGCTTCTTAGAAATCTCCCAAATCCATTAAACCATTTCCTAGTTTCTCTTTCTTTAACCCTACAACTACAACCCTAAACCCTACTTGGGGTGAAAGGGTTGAAGTCTTTCCTTACTCTCTGTGGGATTTCACCTTACACTCTGTGGGATTTTCACACACATTCACACCCACTCTTCAGTTACAGAGGAACAAATCTCAAAAGGAATTAGGGAAAAGTACACTGAAGGTACAGCGGGAGCAAAAAAGATCCACTGTGGGCAGAGTTGGGGGAGTCACATGAGTTCCCTGATGATACAATATGATTTTACCAAACTGTCTCCGAGCAAGTGCAAAGGGCTACTACAGGAAGCACATGCAAACATGATACGGGACAAACCTGGATTAAACCGAAATCATACCTCCAGCATTGGCAATAGGAAGATGGCAGGTTGTAAGGTTATCGTATCGTTGTAAGGTTATCCATCTGCTTAGCTGAAGACCAGCAGCAGAAGAGAGGGGCACATGTGTTAGATATTTTGGAATGATTCACATTCTGGGGGTTCCTGAGCTCAGTTGTGATGATGGGTAGCAGGGGAGGTCAGGAGAGAAACAAGCCAAACAGATAAGATTCATTTGAGTATGGCCTATAAAGGAAATATTATGGGCAAAATCCAGAGTAACTACAGGGAGTCCTTGCTCCAGTGTAAGAACAATTTACTCTGGATTCCAATATGAATTTCCTATAGGTTTTCACTAGGAGGTGCAGTAACTACAGGTGCACATAATGTCAATTACGTGCTCCGGTAGTTACTCTGGATTTGGGGGTATGTTTCTCAGTTGTATTGCTGAAGCAAAGGAGGTCTCAGTTGCCTGTCTAGGACACTGCCTGGTGTAAATTTTTCCTCACCTTTGGAGGAAAGAAAGACTGCTTTGGTGTAAATTTTTCCTGGTGTAATTTTTCCTCACCTTTGGAGGAAAGAAAGGAATAAAGTTGGTACCTGAAGAGAGGGAAGAAAAAGATCTGTTCCCCTGGATCAGGCTTGGCCAGAAAGCCAGGTTTCAGGTATTTAAACCAGGCTTGGCCAATCCAAAATCTTCATATTGCTGGTCACCACAAGAGCTGATGATGCGCATTGTGTTTCCTTTCTGAACCTTCTGAATCCAGGGTGGTTGGGATCAAGAATAGACTGAAGTAGCTCTCTAGGCTGGACTTTAATCTTACTATTTCCCTGCTGAATCCAAACAGTCACAAACAAAGAGGACCAAAATGAAATATAGTACTAGTTCAAAATTTACCATGGGTGCAATCCAGAGTAACTACGGGGAGTCCTTACTCTGGTGTAAAAACAATTTACTCTGCGTTGAAATAGGAATTTCCCATAGGTTTTCACTAGATGATGTTGTAACTATGGGTGCACATAATGTCTCTTACATGCTCCCATTGTTAATCTGAATTGTAAGGGTAAGAGTGTCCCAATTTAAATTCTCTTTTTGTAATTCCTGGTTTTTTAAAGATTTTGTTTATGAAAAGAATTACTTGAAAATTACTGTTGAAAAAATACTTGCCGGACTCCCTGTCAAAAAATAAGCAACCACTGATATTATTTATATTTGAGTAAATTCTGAGTAATAAAAGGCTTTACTCATATTTGAGTATTGCCTTTAAAGTCCCTAAACTCTATAGTAACATTGTTGATAACACTAAAAAGACAAGATGTAGTGAAAATATATAATTTCATCAGCACAGACTGTAGAATTGGGTGTTGGTCTCCAGTGTTTTCCATTAAGATAAAATTGGGTTCCATTGAGACATACAGGTAACCCTTTCTATCCACTAGGGTTCCATTCAGGTACCTCCCATGGGAAAAAAATAAGCGTATAAAGAAAAAATACAACAGTAGAAAAGAAGTTATTTAAACTATGATTTGCAGTGGTCATTTGTGTTGAATCAAATCAGAGTATAAAAAAATCCAGTGTATAAAATCCATACAATGTATAATCCAATGTATTAAATGTATACAAATCCAGTGTATAAAAAAAAATCCAACAAGGTTGGACCGGTACATGTAATGTTAATTGTACATACATGTATCCTCATTATTACTTTCTCAAATGAATTAATCCCAACTTGTTCCTATCTTTTAGCCTTGAGATATGTTGGGGCTTTTAATGGCTATGCAGTAGTGTGGAGAAAGCATTTTAAATATGTCTAACAGACATATTAAAATAGCATCAAGATATGTTTCGGGGAAAGGGCTACATTGTTGGTTTGAATTCGACTTTGAAATTTCAAAAATTGTTTTTAAGAGGTGGAGGGGTTGTGGCTGCCACAGCTGGACGGATGCTAACGGCCTAACCCAGGTTGCAAAACCAAGAACCACATTACTCTGCAAAAGGCACATGGCGAAAGACAAGAGACAGAGAGAGACCCACCTATCAGATAGGTCTAGGGAGCGCCTGCTCTCGAGGGAGTGCTGGCGGCTCGTGCGCTTGCTCGATTCAGAAGCGGACTCAGCGTCGCTGCGCCCGTTCGCGGCAGATTCTACGCTACCATAGCGTCTGCCGGAGGGGGGGAAGAGGAAGAGGATCAGCATACAAGAGGCATTACACATGCTAGACAGACAAGATCGCTCCTGTCATGTCCAGAAATCTCTTCAGATGCCAGTGGTGGGGAAAGGGAAAGGAAAGGCGGAGAATTCCAGATTTGCCACTAATTGCACACTGGACTTAAACATGAGCCAGACTTTCAAGTAAGCCATATGGTGGAATCCTCCTGGGCCTATAGCCACTTCAGACTGGAAGCACAGGAGAACATATGTTTCAATATGGTGGACAAGTGCACCCCCCTGCAGGGGGAAACAGGAGATATTTATCTTGGATCTTTACCCAAAACAGGAAAACAATTCATTGTTAAACCACATAAAGATTTGCAGACAATATTTTGGATAATATTGTAGCACCATCTGATACATCATATCAGATTTTAGGGTGGAAAAGGAGTCACACTCTTAAAAGTATGCAGTTGGATTTGGGATAGGCCAGTGGCAGTTTGGGGTTTGACCTGTCATCCCAAGAATTTCTTATCTGGTCCCTAGTAATGCCCTTTACTCCAGTCCTCCCTTTATTACGGGTTTTATTATCAGATTTTTTTGTCAACACTGCCATTCTTACTCTGCCTTACCCTATGGGTCTACTCATTACAATACCTGCTCCAGAGGTAGTATAACTGGAGCTGGAAGAGGGCATTTCTGCCTTGGAAACAGGCTCTGGATACAGAATAACTGCTCTGCCCTAGGCAATGCTAAACTTGCCCCCCTCAACATGCCTCTCCCCAGCTAGGGCAGCCCAGGTCCACCAGTCTTGGAACAGCCTATGTTGTCTTGGGCTGCTGCCCATAAGCCTTTCCCAGAGTAACTAGGCTGAAGCATCTTGCAGTTGCTCCACCCTAGTGATAGTTAGGGCAACCCAAGTGCTACTCTGGATTGGGCTGTATATCAATGATTTTCAACTACTGTATTGTAGCACACTAGTATGTTGCAGATGGTCTGCAAATGTGCCGGATGACTTAGGGTTGGGCAATTGTGGGATTTGCACCTGCTGCCAACAGTATGTCAATGGTCAAAAAACTGATGGTGTGCCTTTACAATTTTAGCATCTTGTCAGTGTGATAAAAAGATTGAAAATAATTGCTCTAAGTGCTTCAGGGACATATGGTGACATCTTGTGCCAATGCACTTATCTGTGCTGAGCCCCTTGACTGAGAAGTGATGTCACTTTGTGGGTCACCTCCAGACCCAACCAATCTGGTCACATCTGGATGTGTTCTGAGTCCTCTGAAAGGCCTTAGAAAGGAACTTCAGGTTTCATGTAAAACTGGTAGTACCTTTCTAAGGCTTTCTGAAGATCTCAGAAGGCATTCTAAGGGCAGGAGAAGCTGCATGTGGCTTTGACCTGGAGTCTTGTTGGATTTCAACATCCCCAGGACGTTGTTGCCAAGGTTCAAAAGTTGGGCCTTTTAAGAGAACTCTTGCTAAAACCAGATGAATGAAATGGTGATGACTATTTTCCTTGATAGCTAGGAGTGGGGCCTCCATGTTCAGAGGCAGTGTACCTTCAAGTTAACAAATGTGTGTGTGGGGGGGGGGGTAAATAACAGAGGAACTATCTCCATAATTCTAAATTTGTGTGCTTCCCAGGAGAATCTGGGCTTCTCATGACTGATCTGTTCGCGTTTTCTCTGATGTACCAAACCTCTTTCACCAACTATCACCAAACCCTTCTTCTAAATAAGGGCCACCTTGCTTAATGAAAGTACCCATTATGGTAAGATTCCAGGCTTTTCCAATAAGGGAAAGTTCCAGGTTCCATCCACTCTACCTGATTGGCTGATGGTCAGGATAGTCCATCTCATAGCTCTGCATAGAATCTGTATAGGAGTCCCGGGATGCTCGCTGCTGGTGGCGCATGGGGTACTGGTGGACTGATGCATTAGGCTGGGAAGTGGTGTAATAGGGAGGTGGGATACTGTTGCTGGTCTCGCTGCGATAATCACTGTCCCGATCATCCACAGTGCTGTCAGGGTCGTCATCTGAAAAAGGGGTCCAATACCAAATAATGTGAGACTATTAATATGCAACACAACTGTTACTATAATAAAATGCATATGTGGTGTGAAGGTTGGAAGGCAGAATGTAGGCGCTTGAAGGTCTATTTAGGAAGGTGATGAGTCTTTGAATCCAAAATAAACACACTGCACACACACCACAGGAGCTCTTGACAGCATGATCAGGTCAGCTGGAGTTAAAGATGGCAAATAGGTTTGGTTGTCAATCCCCAATTTCAATAGCCCTGATCCAAGACTTTCCCCCCCAAGAATGAATGACAACCATTCACTTACAGTACATATAGGAATTATTGAAATATAGCCATTCAAAAAAGGCAACTTCTTTAGCATTTGTTTACTGTGTGAGATGGTATCCACTTGTTGTGCATTTTAGTTTCCTCCATTCCATGATGGATGCGACATGGGGATACCTGGCCAGCCTGTATAAGGGGCCTGTTGCCAGGACATTGCCTTTCCTACCAAAGTGGTCCCTATTTATCTACTTGCATTTGCATGCTTTCAAACTGGTAGGTTGGCAGGAGCTGGGCTAAGTATGGGAGCTCACCCCATCTGGCAGTACTCAGGTCTTGAACTGCTGGCCTGGCAAGCATTGCCTGGAATTCCAGGCAAGCAGTGTTCTAACTCCAGTGTTCTAACCACTGAGCAGCAGTAGCCCTATATTGAAATACAGTCATTCCATTCATTTATTGATTTGGAATTTTATTCTGCCCTACTTTTCACTGTTTCTAAATTTTGGTTTAACTAGGTTTCTAAAATCAATTTCTGAATTGAAGCATGTGCAGTTTGCAGCAGCGTTCATTGAATTTCCATCCTTATATAAGCACTCAGGCTGCAATCCTATGTACACTTACAGGCTGCAATCCAGAGTTAGGGCTGTGAGGAGTGTCCTAGCTTGGCTTCAATTCTGGATACATAGCAGAAAGTTGTGCCAGATCCAGAGAATCAGCAAGCCTGGGCTGCCCTAACTGCTCCAGAGCGTGCTCAGTAGGCACCAAGTCTAGCAAATGTCTATACAAACATATTATATATAAGGTCTCTAGCAGACCTGGGTGCACAGGACCCCAATTATTATTAATGATTTACTAATTATTACTAATACATAAAAATATTCTCTTTTGTTCTAGTGGTTTGCAACTATTCTTTTAAAAAGTGTGTCCCGGCTCTAATTCAATAATTAATATTACAAACTTGAATTTTTCTTCATTTAAATATTTCCATCCTGTCTTTCTAAAAAATGATGTTCAGAATTGAGGAGTAATGGAAAGGAGTACAGAAGAAATTAGATAAACAATAAAGGAATAGAACTGAAAATCCTCTTATTCCTAAATGTTTAAGAGAGCCTATAGAAATCAGTAGTACTGTACAGGGGGTCAAATCCCAAGGGCATGGAGCAGCAAAGAAAGCAAAGGCACAGAGGGGAAATGGCAGATGTTATTATGGAAAGAAGGGTATCTAGGGAACAAAAAGAATGAGAAGATGCAAGGAAAGACAAGGAAAGTGCTAGATAAGGAGACGCAAGAAAGCAAAGACATTTGAAAAGTTAATTTCAGAACTTTCATGTGACTAGTTAGGGCAAGGCAGAACCAATGTAGAAAGGAGCAATGAAATCCTAATGAAAAGCAGAATAAATGAGCAGGAAGCTGTACAGTATACTCTGGCCACATACAGTGTATGTCATGTGTTTTGGTGATAGACTGGAGAGGGAACGGAGGGGCACAGGAGGTTGTACACAAAGGGGTACAGATCAAGATTGGAAAAATCCCCTGGACATGAAAACCTCACCCTCTGGAATCTCTAGAAACAAAGCCCAAACTGGTAGCTAACAGTTGTGGAGCTCTCTGTGTACCTATAATACATCCCACTGTTTTCTCATAAAGCTTCTGAATTTGCAGAAGCTTTCTAATGGTATTCTCTGAGTCTTGTTTTCAGTTCAGCTCTAACTTTAAATCAGCAATCCTTGTGGATTGCTCAAAAGACTTCACCTTGGCAGGTGAATGCTCTTGGCACAATTGGAAAAAAAAATGTCAATTTTGGCACGTTTGTGAAAAAGTGAGTGCCTGGTATCTGGCACTGTGTGCTGCCAGATTGGGGCACTCAGGCTGCAATCCATATTTTCTGAGAAGTCTCATTGAACACAATGGGACCTACATCCAAGTCGACATAAAGGACCTCTGGAATCACGATATTATTTTCTCTTTGATGGTATCACTTCCAGGGGTTCCCAGACAGCCTATCATTCTCAGAAGGATGTCCTGGGCTGAAAGGGCTGAAGAACCACTGTTTTATTTAGAGGGTCTTGGTCCAGGGAAGCCCAAAGAGTGAAGTTAGCTGAGGATCCTTAGAGCCAGCTCCCTGGAAATTGGGACAAAGATACCATCTTAGGTTGGTATGGGCACCACAATCCTCAAAAATAAATATTGTGTAAAATCTTTCAGACTATGGGCAAAATCCAGAGTAACTACAGGGAGTCCTTGCTCTGGTGTAAGAACAAATTACTCTGGATTGCAATATGAATTTCCCATAGGTTTTCACTAAGCAGGCCTCCGTCAGTCTTGAAAGACTATGGTATTGTGTGCGGCGCTGCATACGCTGCATGCGAAGCACGAAAGCCTGGGTTGGATTGTTATGGAGAATAGGCTGTTACCCAAGCAGCAAATCCCCCTCTCCACACCACTGAATTAGTCCAATGGAAAGGCAGAGCCAATACGATTGGATTCAGCTGGCGTTGCAGAGCTGGGCTTAAGGATAGGAGCTCACCCTGTCTTGTGGGGCCGACCCGAGTCTTGAACCCTGGCCTGCTGGTTAACAGCACAGGGTCTTAACCGCTGGTTTTCACTAGGCGGTGCAGTAACTAGGGGTGCATGTAATGTCTCTTATGTGCTCCCATAGTTACTCTGGATATGGGAGTAAGTTAATTTTTCAATTTAAGTGTCATTCTCCACAGACATATGCACCACTTTTTGGTTGCAGGTTCAAGCAGTGGGCTGTACATCCAGATGGACCGTCACAGATCAAGTCCCATAGACAGAATTTTCATATCACAGATCCTTTTCATTTGGAGACAATTCACACCATCAGCTGAGGACAGGTTTACATACCCACAGCCATCCTGAATACTTTCATGATTGTCTTCTGAATGTATGAATTGACTCAATTGGAGGTAATAGCAACACTGCTTGGATCCAAAGGTTCCATTCTTTGGTTCCATTCCATTCCAAAGACCTCTTGGACCCAAGGAAAGGGATCTTTGGTTCCAACCCATTGTGTCTGAAGCCCATATGAATGACCTGTACATCTGTGATGGTCCATTCACATTTTCCAGGCACTGCTTGATGTTGTGAATACAAATTAGCTCTTATACAAGAGGCATAAAAGGACTTTATTGCAAACAGTAGGATTCTACCTCTGTCTTGTTCAGTGACTGACATTGTTGCATTATCTGAACACCTCCAGCACCCTATGTGCACCCAAGACTGGCCATCCTATGAAACTACTTGATTGTCTGAAGCAGCAGATTGGTATGGGCAGTCTACTTCCATCTGCTTACCCACTGATACTTCTCCTCTTCCTCTTCCATGGATTTAAAAAGTAACAAGAGGAGAAGGACAGACTGGAAATGGAAGCATATAGGAGAGGAGAAACAACTATGCTAAAGCACCAGAAATGCTCTCATTCACTTTTGTCCACACCTATATGCTTCCTTTTCTCTTTCTCTTTTTTGGATTTAGGCAATGGGAGGTCAACCCCAGGTGCCAGGAGGTATTGGGTGGGCCCTGACTATGCAATGCTAATCCCTGATTAGGCCAGCACATGTTCCGGCACAAGTCCCATGTTGGCCTGGAGATGCCGCAAAAGTGCTTCCCCCCAGTAATCCAGGACGACCAGATGCAATGGCGGATGCAATAGAAGAGGGAATTTTGGCAGATGCCACTTTTTAAACCCTTCCATGTTGAGCAGCACCCATCAAAATTCCCTCTTCTGTGCAACAGTTTAAAAAGATATACATAGTCTATCCTCCATTGTATCTGATCATCCCACAACAGTCTCATGAGCACCTGCCTCTCCTCCAGATCAAGAAAGACCTAACTGTTTCTCCTGAAAAATAGCTCCATGTGCAAAATAGATTTGGCCAAGGTGAGGGGAAGGGAGGTTCTTTCCAAAGTGAGGAAGGAGGAAACTGTGCACCCAGCTCTGGGGAGGAGAGGAATTCACATACTTACTTTGTTGATCTCCCCAGCCAAAATAATTCCAGTTGCCTACAAAGAAAACCAAGAAGACATGTCCCTTTAAGAGACAGGCCAACTCTAAACATAGCCAGTACCTTTAGCCCCCAAAGGAAGAGGAGATTAGAGAACAGGGAAAAAAGTAACTGTACCCACCCCATAAACTCACAAGCAATGCATAAAGGGAACAGTCCTTCCCTGTAATGTTTTCCTAATATCTGCACTGGAAAGGCTGGCTGCTTATAGGTATGCAGGTTTCATTTTCTTCCCACAGTTCATGGTTGTAACAGTAATCACTTCCATGAATTTATCTCATTCTTTTTTTTAAAGCTCTCTAAGGCTTAAATTAGAATATGTAAGAACCATTTTTAAAAGGCATGCTTCTATCCTCCATCGCTACTATTCCCAGCTGATGGTGGCTGGCTGCTGCCATGTTTATATCCCCAAATGCCCCCTGGAATGGAGTTATAGTGTTGCTCTCATTCTGAAGTGTCTTCCAGGACATAAACGTGGTTGTCCCACCATGAAGAAAAGCACCAGTGAACTTCACTGGCCACTTCACCCTCTCAATTGCTGAACGGCACCCCACTTTCACAGCCTGAAGATGATTCAAAAGAAGGTGGGGAAACATAGAGGGACAAAGGGAGTGGTAGGAAGACACAGGGAGAAGGTTCAAGAAGAAAAGGTGGGACTTCTATTGGCCAAATTACCAAATCCTTTTCTGGACACCTCCTGCCAAACCCTCCTTTAACAGCTGAGTGAGACATCCGGTGTCTAATACTCCAGCCAGGGGAGAGCATTTAATAGGAATCCCACAGTGTGCATGTATGTGTGTGAGTGGGTACTCCATAGGCATACCCTAAATTGCAAAGGGACCTTGGGGTTGGTGGGATTATATGCCCATGATTCATGAGTTAAAAAAACAAAAACTTACAGCACTGTGAGCCATGGACAGTAAGTGGCTTCTCTTGTTCTTCCCGAAATGAAAACTGTTTGGAAAGAGAGGAGAAAACAAGGCAAATTGATCAATGTCAGTTAAATAATCAGCGTCAATGCCAGTCCATGTTAAACGCTCCAGTCACTACCCTACAGTGATTGGCTACAATTCCCTTTAGATTGGCTAGACCTGCGTTGAGCTCAGTTCCGAACAACCATTTCCTGCTAGTTGGCACAACTCATAAGCAGGGAACATACTACAATGTGTGTCTAGCAATTAATAGGTTATGGATATGTCACTATTTGAAGCAGTCTCACAAACAAGTTCACAAAAGTTTCTCGTCCATAGTTGGTGGTGGGGGGGTAGGATTGCGGCCTGTGTGCTGTCTGTGGTACATCAAACATTATATTCAGTTCACAAAAATGCCCCTGGCTGCTGATCAGGAAGAAAATTATTTCATTGTTTGTCATTCTGTCCTTTCTTCCTTTTTAAAATTCTGGTTTAATTATGAGAATTTCTAAAATTAATTTTGGAATGGCCGCATACACAGTTAGCTGCCAGTTTTGGTTCCTTCAACTGATATGTGCCTTCTACTTCTGTATGGGTGCAATCCTGACCTACGGCAGCACAACTCATTGATCTTCCCATTCCCATGGTGAAGTAGCAAGGCAAGCACATCTCTCTGCACTGGTCTATCCGTCCCCCAGGAATGTCCCCCAGAAGTGTCTTGCAGCACTTTTGTGACACCCCCAGGTCAGCATAGGACTTATGCCAGGGTTTAATCAGGGTGACCATATGGAATGCAGGACAGAGTGCCTCTACCTTTAATTGTTACAAGAAGAGGGAATTTAGGCAGGTTTAACTCAACATAGAAGGGTTTAAAAAGGGCATATGCCAAAATTCTCTCTTCTATGCAATGCTTAAGGGTAGAGACACCCTGTCCTCCATGCTATATGGTCACCTGGTTAGGTTGGCCTAACTCGAGTTTAGGATTGCAGCTTTAGAACACAATCCTAAGCATGTCTACTTAAAAGAAAGCCCCATTGTGTTCAATAGGTCTTACTCCCCGGCAAGTTCCTTTAGGATGCTTAGTTACAGATGTTGCTAAAACATTGCAGAAAAAGAAACATAGGACAAAATCCAGAGTAACTATGGGGAGTCCTTGCTCTAGTGTAAGAACAAGTTACTCTGGATTCCAATATGAATTTCCCATAGGTTTTCACTAGGTGATGTAGTAACTACGGGTGCACATAAAGTCTCTTATGTGCTTCTGTAGTGACTCTGGATTTGGGGTATAGGCGTAATCATTCATATGCATATATGATAGCATGAAGATTCTTTTTGTGCTGTGTTTAGCTGATATTAAAATGCAATCCTGCTCACTGTCCAAAAAGAATCTTGAGACATATGTACTCACTGCACACTAATGCTCATGCTCTTCAGTAAAGTGTCAACGTCGTGCAGTCATTCATATGACCACATCAAGGCCTTTTCCTTTTTCAGTGTTATAACCAGTGCATTTTTTCAAGGGAAAAAGGAGCTGGCACTCACCAGAGTGGGGTAGCTAACCATCCCCAGCTACAGATGGAAAAAGGTGCTGAGACTGAGTACCAGTGAGTACACCCAGAAAAAAGCCCTGGTTGTAACAATGTACATAGTGTTAAATGTGTATGTCTTGATCTGCACATATCAATGGAGATGGGGAAAATACACAAAGAAATGGAAAGACTAGATATATTTGCATGCATAGGGCCCTGTACAAAATGTGGAAATGAAAAGAGCAATTTCCATTTTGTAAACAAGTCCTTGTTGAGTCAGAAGGGCAAAATTTCTGCAATTCTGCTTGAAATAGGAAAGAGGTTCCTTTGGAAAATAAATTAGCCTACACTTTCATGCGCATGCATATGCACACCCACACGCACACACACTTACATCATCCTGGTCTCTCATTGCATTGAGTTGCTCCAGTTTCTTGGCCCAATATCGGGCTTCTTCTTCCGGAATATCTGAGAGAGAGAGAGAGAGAGAGAGAGAGAGAGAGAGGTCCATTCATATTATTGGCTGAATCCTAAAAAAATTTGAAGAAAAAAACACAAACATGGGTAGCAGAGGCCTAGATGTTAGCATGGACTGTAACTTTAGGACTATGGTGTAGGACTATGTACATATCTGCTCCCTTCATTTATAAATTTAGTGCACTGCTAGTGTGTGTAGACTTGCAACATTTTCAAACACAGGGAACTGTTCAAAAGTATTCAGATATGGCATTCCTCTTCTGCAATCTGAAGTACTGCAATCTTGGAAATGTGTTAGCATGTGGGTTCTGCTGATTGCATGAAAAGGCCCACATGTTTGCAAAGAAGTGTGAAGGATAGTTTAATTCTCTCTCATGGAGATCTCTGGGCTGTACCACTCCATGAACCACTAAGTGGGGGGGGGGGGAATCAGGGAATCCTGTGTTGACCTCAAAATATGGTTACCCTTATATAATACCTATACCTATAATACCCATACCTCTAATAATAATACTTATACCTATATAATAATATAATCCCCTTAGATGTCAGGTCAACCACAACCAAGGAATGTCACCACTATCTTATCTGTTGTGCTGATCTGCAGAGTTGCATGGTAAATGTTGAAATTCTCTTATGCAAATCTTGTGGTAGGGCAACAGTTTGTAGTAATGAATGGTTTGCAGAGATAGTGAAGAGAGACAGATTATTCATTGCTAGAGAATAAAAATTTCGCAGAAACCGGAAATGGTATCACAAGAAGAGAACACCATAGAGAAGATCATAGAGGTCAGTGTGCTATAAGAAGAAAAATGTTGAAAATTTGCTGGTTACTATGATTGACAAGTGAAGGGATTCTTATTCAAATCCCCACTGTATCACAAAGCTTTTTCATGAAACAAAAACTTGGCATCCATCAGTCTTGAAAGACTATGGTATTGTGCTCGACACTGTATGCAAAGTACGAAGGTCTGGGTAGATTGTTATGGAGGATAGGCTGTTACCCAAACAGCAAATCCCCCCTCTCCATGCCACTGAAATTGTCCAATGGAACGGCAGAGTTGATACGATTGGTTCCAGCTGTGTTGCAGAGCTGGGCTAAGGACTGGAACTCACTCTGTCTTGTGGGGACCTGGGTCTCGAACCCTGGCCTACTGGTTAACAGGCACATGGTCTTAACCACTTGCGCCACCCAACAAAACCAGGCCAGTTTTTCTTCTGAACCTAACCGCAATGGGCTGTTGTGAGGATCAAATGGGGAGGTGGGAGGAGAGTGTCATGTATGCTGCAGGATACAATTAAATGACATGATGCAATAACAGTTGAAGATGCAGAGTATTGCAGAGTTTCTGAACCAGTGATACAGGTACCACCTGTGGTACCTGAGCTTCTATCCAGTGGTATATGCAGGGTGATCATATGACTGAATTTTTCCGGATTTGTCCTCGTTTTTAGCCTTCTGTCCATATATCCACCAAAAGGGTTTCATTGTCCTCCATTGTGGCTTCATTTTGGAACTTTGCAATGGTGTGTAGTACCCCAATCAGAGCACCAATCAGACCTCCAATCAGAGCACGATACCATAGTCTTTCGAGACTGAAGGATGCTAATGATGATGACCCCATCATGTCATATGTCATTGGATTTGTATTGAAGAGCAGAATCCAATGCAAAAATAGTTTTGAAATAGTTCATTCCTACCATAAGTTATGACCAAAAAACTAAAAATAAAAAATATGCATTGAGCTCTACAGGAAAGTGCCCAATATTGTGGATTTACTCATGAGTAGGCAAATGTGCCATTGTCTGCCAGAAAGGCCAGGCGGAGATGAATCCAAGACCTTGTCCTCCTTTTTAGGTTCAGGCATCTGGTCACCCTGGGTATACGGACCTTGCGAAGATTGTTCTCTGCTGCCTGAGCCAATTTTGGCTGGAAAATCAGTTTATGACTCAGGCAGACTCCCACTCACCAGTTGATTGTCAGCAGTGCTGCAGACAATCAGCTGGAGAGCTGCCAGCTGGTAAGAGTGAGAAAGTTTCCTGCCTTCCTTTTAGCCCACGCCAAGCTGTTCCCATACCAAGCGGGAGTTCGAAGCGGGTATCCAGGAGAATGCGGTGGAAAGTGGGGTCCTTGGTTCCAGAGATCTCGTTGTCGGTCATGATGACATGAGAGTCAAGGGTGAGCCACTCCCCAGGGCCCTCCTGGAAAGGAAAAGAAGAGAGGTAGTTGGAGTGATTCTGTGCCACAAGAGGTATGGCTAGATACATGGTACCAGCACATGTTGCCATGATCTTGGAAGTTTGTGGAAGTGACAGGAAGTTACTTTCCATTGTATCAGGGAAGTCATGTAGGCCCTCCATCATGGGATGTGAGACCCACGTTGAGTCAAATCTGCAGGTGCTGAACCCATCCATAAGGAAGGACCACTATACAACAATTGGCATCTTCAAGTATTTGCACTGTTATACAGAATTGGCGGTTCCTGAGCAGTGGCAGACTAGGCCATGTGGCATCTAGCGATACACATTTTTGGCACCCCCATAAACTCCCCAGGCCACAGAAGGCCTCTGAAAGGTATTCCCAGTTTTTGGCAAAGTCCCTTTCTATGGTTTCCAGGAGATCGTACGCTGCTTCCCTTTGCCTCAAACACTTCCCAGATGTGACTCCCAGATGGTTCCCTGAAACCCCTCAAGTGTGGTACTCAAAACCCTATACTGCCAGCTCCCACCAACTACTGTGTTCTTGAGGGCAACTCTAGTAGAAAGAAAGGCTTGAAATTACAGGAAAATTAGAAGTAGTCATAAGAAAAAAAGTAAGATATATCATATTTACTCAAATCTAACTTCCACCTTTTTCAGCTGAATTTAGTCTCCAAAATCAGGGTGCGCATGAGATTTGATGGTGCATTAGGTTCAAATAAATAAGATATTTGGATCACACAGTACGTATAGGTCAGTATTTAGTTTAACATTTTACTGTATTGCAATCAAAAAGTAACATAAACCCACTGTTGTATAAAGCAGGCCTCCGTCAGTCTTGGAAGACTATGGTATCGTGCTCTGCGCTGCATACGCTGCATGCGAAGCACAAAAGCCTGGGTTGGATTGTTATGGAGGATAGGCTGATACCCAAGCAGCAAATCCCCCCTCTCCATGCCACTGAATTAGTCCAATGGAAAGGCAGAGCCGATACAATTGGATCCAGCTGGCGTCGCAGAGCTGGGCTAAGGACAGGAGCTCACCCTGTCTTGTGGGGCCGACCCGGGTCTCGAACCCTGGCCTGCTGGTTAACAAGCACAGTGTCTTAGCCACTTGCGCCACCCACAGCCCTTTATACTGTTGTATAAAGTAGTGCAATAAGGTAAAAATCATAACATAAACCCATTGCCATATTATTATTGTCTTATGACTTACTGTTGTATGCAATAAAATGTATAATTTGCACCTGCTATGAAGCTGCGCATTACAGTTGCCAGTAAATGTTTCTTTTTATCTCAGGCCTTTTAAAATAAGAGTGCGCATTAGCTTCTAGTAAAGTAAGGCACATTAGATTCTAGTAAATACAGTAGATACAAGGAAGAACTTAGAAGCTGCAATCCTAACCACATCTTCCTGGAAGTAAGTTCTACTGAACGCAATGGGACTTTCTTCTGAGTAAACATGCTTAGGATTGCACTGTGTTATCCGCCTCTGGACAGACTGACTTGTGCAGGTGTGAGCTCTTCCTCATTGGAGGTTTTCAAATAGATGGTCATCTATTAGATCTGCTGTAGTTGTTGGCACTGATCAGAGGGTTGGGCTAGATAGCCTCAAAATATTTTACCTTCTATACTATCCCCAATGTACGGTATTCATGAGTATCCTGCTTCCATACACTGAGGTTCAATTTGACTATCATTTAGTATCCATTTAGCTCAATATATGCTTCCTAAGCCTTAGCTCCATATATACCTCATTAGATTGCCGGATGGTGCGTAGGGGAATCCAAACTGTACCAACCATGGTGTCCCAAATAAGACCTTTGTTCCAGACTTCCACTGTAAGCCCTAAATCCAGACGGTTAATCTCGCTGTAAGAAAAGCAAACCAATTTCAGTCTGTTTCAGAAAGTTAATGCTGAACCACTCTGACCCTTAAGATCATTTGTGAATACCCCCTCATTTTGCTGTCATTTATACTCCTCTTTCCCTACAATAATCTACCAGGTCCAGGGTGACAAGATGCCAAACCCAAAATTCCTGAACCCCAAGGCCAACGTTCCAACCCCCCCAAGCCAAAATTCCTACCCGCTTTAAAAACTGCCAAAAATGTATTTTTTACATTTTTGTTTTTTGGATTTTTTTAGCTATAACTTTTGATAGGAAGGAGATATCTTGATAGGATATCCTTGATAGGAAGGAGATATCCTATTTTTTATAGGAAGGAGACATCTTTTTGCATTGGATTCTGCTCTTCAATACGAATCCAACAACATATGACATGATAGTGTACTGTGCACCATTGTGACGTTCAAAAATGAAGCCAAAATGTAGGACAATGAAGCCAAAATGTTTTGGACACCCGGACAAAGGGCTAAAAATCCGGACAAATGCAGGTTTTTCCGGTCATATGGTCACCCTGAACAGGGCTATCATGGCTTTACTAGAAAAGTGTTTCAGAAGTCCAACAATGCTATCTGTTGACGGAAAAGCGACAAAATGAACTTCAACGCACTCTGGTGCAGGTCAGTGATATTCAGTGCGCTCAGATGAAGCTGGTTAGCATACTTCCAGCTCTAGGCTGATCCATGTACACCTTAACGTACACATCTATACATTTGGATTTGTCTGCTTTCATATCATGCCAGATCTAGTCTCCATCTTTTTTGATTGCCGTTCCCCCCTCCACTCCATCCGAATAACTTACAACATAAAGTCTTGCTCCCAGCAAGGAAGGTTTCCCCGCACTGCGATTGTTGTGCTCTTCACATTCTGCACTTTGAGGGTCACATAAGTGTTGAATTTTTCTGCCAGGGAATGAGTGATAACAAACAGGGAATTGGAAGGCAGCCAAATTCAGACAGAAGAAAGTGCATGCGCTCTTCTAACCTGCATAGAGTTTTTGAGTTGATCAAAACCTGCCCCACTTTCCCCACTGCCTGAGCTTCCCAGTTGCTCTTCAGTTAGGATAAACATCCTACATTTATTCCTCATTAATTTCTCCCCCTGGAAACTCTTCCCCTCTTCCTCCAGTGTCGATATTGCCAAAGAATGAGTATGGCTGCAATCCCAAACATACTTTCCTGGGAGTAAGACCCATTGATCACAATGGGGCTTACTTCTGAGTAGACACGGTTAGCACTTTGTTCTAAGTCTTTCAAAACAAGATTGGAAATTCTGAGTTTTCAAAAATGCTGGGAGCCAATGCAGAACCTGGCTTGTTGAGGGAACTATTTAGAACAGAGGTGTCCAAACCCTAGTCCAGGGACCAGATACAGCTCATGGCAAGACTGTTCCATAGGCCCATGGGCAAACCTTGTATCGTCAGTTTCTGTCTAATATACTCTTATATTTAATTTTATGTAAATTTATTCAAATTTGAAATGTAAATAATTTTTTGGCCTCTGACATGGAGTCAGAGAGATGGTGTGGCCCTCCTGCCTATACGTTTGGACATGCCTGACTTAGAACATTAGAAAATTCCTAATGGATCAGGCCCAGGATCGACCTAGTCCATCTCAGTGTGGCCCACCTGGTGCTAGAAGGAGCCTGACATTTGGAGAAAAACTACCTGAAAAACCTAGAGGAACATATACTCATCATGACTAGTAACCTGTGATGGACTCTTCCTCCAGAAATTGATCAAATGATCCCAATTTTTCTAGCTGTCAGAGGCTTCTAAAACAAGAAGTAGAATTCACAGTCCTGCACATTGCTACAGAGCGGAGCATTTTCTAGGGCAGAACACGGATACTTAGGTCCTGGAATAACTCTGTCTACCATCTGGCCATGAGTCCTTCCCAGATAGGGGAAGAACATCACAAGATGTCCTGTCTGGGCTGACGGATGGCCTGGGCATCATCTGTCTCCTGTCTTTGTGGTGGGAGCTGCTTCTCCTGCCAACAGCAGGAGATCCCTTCTTGCTCCTTTATAGACCTAGTGGAGAAAGAGGATCGCTGGCAGCGTCGCAGAGGGTGTTGCTGGCTTCCCTGTTGTCAGGACAACTGGCTCCTGCCTGGATCTCTCACTCTGGGGATGACGGAGAGGATGTCCTACTTTATTTAGCAGCTGGAGGGGGGATGCTGATGACACCAACTGCCTGGGAGTCTCACAATGGGAGAGCCAAAAGGGAGGGGAAGAAAGCAGGGAGAGGGAAAGCCTTTACTTGTGGTTAAATTGTTGTGCAAATTCCCAGAGCAGAGCAGAACAATGAACATGAAAACACCAGCTATGATCCTCTGCTCTCTTATTCCCAGAGCGGAGCAGGATAGTGATCATGAGAACACCAGCCATGATCCTCTGCCCTCTTATGCTCTAGTCTGGTGGTTCTCAATCTCGAGGTCACAATCCAATTTTTGATGGGTCTTGGTGCTGGTGTTACCTGGAAACCAAAAAACATTCTGGGTGACATGCCTTGTGCCTTTCAGGCAGCGCTGGTGCATGGCCCATTTTGTTGTGCCCCTTAATGCCTTGTGGCCTTGCATTCTGACACCAATCCAGAAGCTGCAAGGCAATGGTGTGACGGTGCAAGCTGGGGTCATGGATTTACAAATTTTGAGAACTGCTGCTTTCGTTTATTTGGTTCTGCTCTCCTGGCTCATTGCAAAGGCTCAACTCCAGCTCCTAGTGCTACACACTGCTTCATATGTGACAATCAGCATTTTAAATATCATTCAGGTTAACTGATGAGAATGTGGTGGCTACAGGTGAGTTCCAGGCTGAGTTCTAAATCCCATGATTTCCCAGAAAGGACAAGGAGAAGACCATGAAGAAAAGGAGGACTCACCTTGGGCGCCATCAAATTTGGCTTTTTTGACTGGAAGAAAAAAGAGAAAAGGAATCATTATGACTCAGATATTTCTAGATTCAACAAAATCTAGATGAATCTAGAGGGGGAAAAATATTCTAGATGAATAGGAAAAAAACAAACCCATCAATAAACCACTTGCCCAAAGTTAAGTCCATCCATCTTTCTCTTGAAGGGGTGTGAATGTGGTTGGTAATGACTGGAGAAGCAAAACATAAGGCTTGCATGGAGTGGGGACCCAAATGTGTTGGCATAGATGGGGTTCCTTTTTTAAAAAAAAGAAAAAAAATTGATTCTGTTGGCTTAGAATAAGCTATGCCAATTTCCCCAGATATTTTGGTAGGGTGAGGAAATATCTCATTTTAGTAGCCAATCGAAACTGAGCCTGGGGGAGCTCATCCGTTACTGACTTGTACACTGCCATCCTACTGCCACACTGCCGTTACTGACTTGTACACTGCCATCTATGTACAGGTACATCCCACTGAGTTCAAATGGACTTATTCTCAGGACAGTCAGTATAGGATAGCGACTTTAACTATTTTGTTCATTAATTGTTCCAGTCATTAAGGACCCCGTCCTATCCAGTTTTCCAGCACTGATGCCGCCATGCCAGCAGGGTATGTGCTGCATCACGTAGTGATGGGGAGAGTCACAAAGGTCTCAAAGTAAGGGAACATTCAGGGCTGTGCTGTGGCTACAGGCTGTGATCATCTTAAAAGAGGACAAATTCTATCCAAACAAGGGACATGTGAAGTCCATCCCAACCCAAGAAAAGATGTGTCTCATACAGGTTTGTCATATGTCCCCCAAAATAGCGATAGCCCTGATTGTTGGGGATTGCGTTCACATACTGGCAAGTGTGACAGAGGTGCCTGTCCTGATTTTGTGGAATAGAATAATGTCAACTTAGAACTTTGCCACAAGTCCAGTTTTCTTTCAGACATTAAGCAGAAACTAAGAGTTAGAACATTGCTTGACCAGAATTCCGCTTAGCAGGCCTGAGTTTAAGACCCGAATACTGCTAGATGGGGTGAGCTCCTATCCTCAGCCCAGCTCCTGCCAAAACTAGCAGTTCAAAAGCATGCAAATGCAAGTAGATAAACAGGGACCACTTCAGTGGGAAAGGCAACATTTTATGGAGCTTGATGCTGTTAGTCAGGTATCCACAACTCCAATCCACAACAAGCGGACACCGTCTCACGCAGTACAAACACAGAAGAAGCTGCCTTTGCCTTTTTATTAAGCAGAGACTTGATTTTATTAAGCAGATACTACCCCAGATTGTTTGAAACTGCCCCCAAATGCCTTTGCTGCAGAACCAACTGAACTGGATGGCTCAGGTAGCAAATTGGAGGACAAGGACACCTATCTCTGCTCACCTACTTAACTCCACAGTCCCTTCTTCTCTTTTCATTGCGAGAAACTGGGAGGAAGGGAGAAAAGAAGGGAGAGTAAATGTGGAGGGAAAAGAGTCTAAACAGCAGAGAGTGGGGGAGCAGAGACTGGCATGTGAGTGGGGAAGGGGGGCAGCATTTGTCATCAGGAGGTTTTGGAGTGGCTGTGCATAGATGCACTTGAGTCACTACCAATTCATGGGAGCCCATGTCTTTTGGTACTTTGAAGAAGGTTCATTGAGTTTGTATTGAGTTCATCTATAGATACACACTTTGTATTACTCATAACTCATTAATTCATCAAACTCCACATGCCTTGAAGCTTGTCTCCTCCTTTTACTTAGGCGCACTCACTTGCCTTTCCTTGAAACTCCTCCGATGGAAGGGAGAACCTGAGAGGAACATGCCTCAAATACACTGGTTCTAACCTGCAGTTCTTAATCAGAGGTGGTCCACAAGACCTTGAGAAGTGGTCCACAGTCTTAGGAAAAGAAATCATTCCTCATGCATCCTCTCAGATGACAGAAAAGTTGATGACAGATGATAGAATGATGACAGAACAGTTGTCATCATTGAAGACTACAGGTGGACCATTCTTTACCCTTTCTTGTAGTCCATATGGGACTGCTCGCTTGTGAGATGGTTCTCCCCAGACCACTGGAGAGGATGGAGACACTGAGGGCTGCAGTTGTGGGTGATCCTTCTCCACCTTTTATGATGGTCCATGAGGAGTGCTTACTTGGGAGATACATCCTCCTGGATCACCAGAGATGGAGGAGGACAGATTATCCACAGATGGCATTGCATGTGGTCCACAACATTCCAAGTTTTGTCTCAGTGGGATGCAGGCTTTTAAAGGTTGGGAATCACTACTCAAATGATTCTGTTTTGACCTATCATCACCAGCTGTAGTGTTGGAATAGGATTGTATCTCACTGGAAGAAGACCTGATCAGAACACAAAAGATCTTCATTTCAGTCCTTACTATCTCCAGTGAAGGCTGAGCAAGACCTTGCTTTGAAACCCTGGAGCACCGCTGCCAATTGGTGTAGGCAATGCTGATCCAGAGGTTTGACTCAGTAGTCCGCAGCGTCATATGTTCACATTTAATTATTTTAAAAGGGAGTGGACCCGATGCAAAAAGCAACAGTGACAGATATCCCTGCCTTAGCAGTACTCAATTGCTCCTCCCTGTGCTGTTTTCACATTCTATTTCAAGTCTAGCCAGGAGACTGGGTTAAATCTATTTCTCTCGCTCCCGGAAAACCACTGACCTACTTCCAAGCCATTGCAGGGGCATCACATTTTCATGCCGTTGCAGAGGTTCTAGGCAGTGAAGAGATGAGGGAGGACAGATCCTCACCCACCCCCAGCTTCTGAACTCCCATGATCCTGAATGTCTTAGAACTGGTTTCATCCAACCAAATCATTGTCCAAGAGGGAGAGAGATCTAATACCAGAGTAATTAGTGGCTGCAAAACCCTTTTCCATAGAGAAAAATTCCTCCATCAAGCAAGTTTTTTGCTATTCATAAATACATAGGAATAGAAGCAGTTAAGGTTTCCAATCCAAACACTTTACTCATTGTTTACAATCCTGTGCAATATCTGAGGGATCAGAAGTTTCTACAACTTACCCTACAATCCAGAGTAGGATTGTACAATACAATACAGGAAGACATAAGAGGCATTTATTCTGCATTGCTCTATGCATTTCCCATAGGTTTCCCACAGGTGGCACCGTAACTATGTCGCTGTAAAAGGTCCCATAGCTACTCTGGATTGTAGCCTTAGAGAACTGAGAATCCTTGATTCTGTTCTCCATTGCTCCATAGCAATGGCTATCTACCTTTGAGGGATGGCATGCTACTCCTAAGTAATATAAAAGACACACCTCCTACAGGTACAACAGAGAGCAAGGTAAAGGGTGTCAGGCACTCCAAAGTCCTGAAGATGATGATGCATCTATATTCCAACACACATCAGCTTTCTTGGAAATCTTGATGTGCCATCATCTTGACTCAAAAATGCTCCAGATGATTTTTTTAAATTCCATTTACTATGTTATTCATATGTACTGTCCAGCAATTTCCTCTCCTGGCTCCACACAGTGAATTAGGAAAGACTTTGCTTCTACCCTGACACCACCCAGAGCATCTCCTACTTGTCAATGAGCTGCCAGTGCCCGTCAGCCTGGACATGGCATTCTGGACATTGCTAATGCTGCCCTCACAACAACACTGTGAGGTAGGTGGGACTGGGAATGAGTTGGTCCAAGGTCATCTAGGAAGCTTCATGGCCAAAGCTGGTCTCCTTCCAACTCCCTAACCACTACACCATCCTGGCTCCTCACCAGATAGACCATCCACCAATTGGCGTCCATTTGATTTGACTCCTTTTGTTCCAAAAACCCCCAAACACCCCCAAGCTGGTCTGCCTGCATGCAATAATTGACCTGTCAGAAAGGTACTTCCAAGAATTTTCACCGAAGTACAGTGCCCTCACATAACAAATTTGTTGGTTACATTAAATGTTCTTTATGTGAAGCAGATTTTCCCATAGGAAATAATGGAAACCCAGACAATTGGTTCCACAACCAACCACAACAAATATTAATATGAAAATATTAACTGGATGTAAAAATGATGACAAAATCTGGAATTGAAGTCAAAACATGCACTCAATGTGCATGATCCTATGAAGTCTACTTAGGCTGAAATCCTAAAGACACTTTCCTGGGAGTAAAACCCATTAAACACAATGGGGCTTACTTCTGGGTAGACACAGTTAGGAGGCTGCAATCCAAGACATTTCCAAGGCCTCTCCCCACTTTCTCCTCCTCTTCCTCCTGAGCCTCTCTCCCCCCTGCTCCCTCCTGGCTAGCCCTGAGCTGCTTCCCTCTTCTCCACTGCTCTCCCTCTTCCCAGCAGATGCCTGGCCACAGGAGGAACAGCACAGAAGTGTTGCTTTTGCTATGGGCAGGTGCACTAGGCAGCCCTGAGGCTTTTCAAAAGGGCTGCCGGCCAGCGCGTCTGCCCCAACTGCCAATGAGTGTGTTTGTTATGTGAAGCACAGTTTATTACGTGAAGCAGATCTTAGAGAAATTTTTGTTTGTTTTGTGGAACATAATTTACATGAGGTGTTTGTTACGTGAGGCGTCACTGTACTGGACAGGCCAAAAACGATCACTTGCATTTCTCTTATTTGCTTTTCCTTCCCAGACAGGAACAAAACTATTAATGTAAATAGGAGTCAGGCACAGAGAGAAATCAACAGCTTTCCAGAGAACAGGTGCTCCACTTCTCCCATCATAGATCTTGGCTCCATGAGATGGGAGTTTGCATGTTCTCAAAATATCTGTTCCAACACTCCTGCAGCTCCAGCAACTGTTCTGGGGCTCTTTGCAGTTAATGCCAAACCATCTTCACAACTTCTCTTAGTAACAGTTTTGCCCTTGAAGCACCTTGGAGTAAAGGTCCGTGATGCCGCCCCCACGAGATGTCGCTCACCGAGCATGATGGATCCTTGCACAACTCTAGGATCTGCGGGAAGCGTTCAGAGGCTTCCCTGTGATGTTAAACAGGACTTCTCAGAAACTGAATGTACTGTATCTGATCATGTTGTGAACCTCAGAAGGCTTCCCGCATGGTCCTGGTGTTCCATGGGCTCAATGCTTGGTGCATTTGCTCAGTGGCATACCTAGGTCTTTTGGCACCCAGGGTCCACAAATTTTTTGACATCCCCACATTTATTTATTTATCTATCAGTATTAATAAAATTAGATATTAATTAATATTTTCATATTTTGAAATTGAGTTTAGAACACTCTTCACCACCCCTTCCATTCTGATAGTGGCAGGGTGGGGAGAGTCTGTGCCATTCTGGGCATCAGCGATGGTGATGGGCAGCTTCCTTCAGGGAATTGGGACAGAAGCAGTAGCAATACCTCCTAGCCTTGGTATGACGCCAACCACTATTCCGAGTGCTGAGCTTGGCACTAGTGCCGGGGGTTGCCTACCCCTAGTATATGACATGATGGTGTTATTAGAAAGATTTTAATGATTTAATTATTTTGGTCAGCCCCAGTGTGGGTGGTACTCCCCTAAGGGAGGTACCTGGGGCTCAGGGTCCCCTAGACATCCCTTTCCCAAGGACACCATTGCATTTGCCCCATTTGTCCCTTGCCTGGTCCATCACTGATCTATCTTTGTGTAGTATCCGAACAGAGGAAGAAAGGGAGCAGGAACAGAGCCTGATCATTTATGAGACCAACTGGTGGTTACCTTAGGAAGAGGCTCAGTGGGAAGTGCCAACCCCAATTCCTCCTCCTTTTCCTCCCTGTTTTCAAAAATGGAATGTAGAAGTGTAGAGGAGTTGACAGTGGTGGAGTACAGTGTCATGACACTCTATCCTACCACTCTCCTCAACACTTTGACTTTTGCTTCAGTCCTCTTTTTCTTTGTCTTTCTGAGACAGCTGATTTAGGGTTCAGGGAGGAGCTCCCTCTTGGTTCAATGCAGAGAAGTGCTGAAATACCTGGGGCACCATGGTTTGGAAGTATGTTGGCCTGGGAGCCATGACTAGCTCATGTGCAACGTCTTCCCCTCTCTCCACTGAGTCAGATTGGGGGAAAAGACCACAGTTGTGATGTGGACATACCCATACCTGGGATGGGAGGGAACGCATGGTCTTTGGTACTTGCTCTCCAGCCTGGGTTTGGTAACCATTCTGTACAGTTTTGCATGCCTTGCTAAATTCCACCTCCTGTCCTTCACATTCAAGGGGCTATTTTTAATCTTTTGTCAGCTTTTGCTTCCAGATGGTGTGTGGACTAGCACACACACATACACGCATACAGAATTTAAAATCCCAGGGCTGTTAACTCATTACATGAACACATGAGTGGGAGACTGATTTCTTTCCTACTAGACAGTCGTCTGTGGTGACCCCAGGCCTTTGTTCAAGAGGCTTCCCACTTCCATGCTGGATGCATGGGTAGGGATGGTGGTGGCCAGGAGGTACAGTCCTCAAGCTCTCTGTCTGCTCCTGATTGCCAAAAGGAGTTTAGGTCAGGATGCAGGAACACAGATGCTGGCAAGGTTTGCAAGACATGGCAACAATATAGAGAGGAAGACTCCAATAGAGGACTAGTTGAAGAGGTCAGCCTGGAGGTTTTATATCAGAGAATGCTTTCCTGGATCTTGATTTCTTGTGATTCAACACTCCTTCTCCCAAGTAGACCTAAGAGGAGTGAGACATTGGGCAATTGCCAGCATCTCCCTGGTAGGTTGGCTGTTGGACTGGATCTGGCATTCTTTCTGCTTCTGAGGTCTCAGAGAAGATAACGAGAGATATAGGGGGATCAGCTGGTGGCTTCTAGAGCCCCTGGGATTTCAGTCTTCTCAGGGATTAGTACTTATGCTCAGTCTAGGATTGTGGTCTCTGCTGAATCATGGCAGGTGTTCTGTTGTTAGCTACCTTGAATCTGCTTGTGTGGAGAAAGGCAGGAAAGACAGGATAGCAATCCAATTTGTCGTCGTCGTCGTCGTCATCATCATCATCATCAATTAGATTAGATTTCCTCAAGGAGATCTTCTCCTAATCTGACAATTTGGCAGCATCTATAGATTAGGAAAGACCTTTGTCTCTAGACAGGCTACCAATCAGGGAAGACAGTACAGAGTGAGATGGACCAGGATTTGACTTTCAATGTGTGTACTTGCCATTTAAGGTACTTGCCATTGTTCTTACATAATACCAGCTGTTAGATTTTCAGCACTGATCTTATCCATACTCAGTTATGCCAGAGAGAGCAGTTGGTGGTCCCTCCAGACACAGTTCATAACACAAAGAGTTTATTGGGATTTGCAAAAGGGATAGATAATTGTTATGAAACGGGGTGTTTAACCTCGCAAGCCTTTGCGTGCCTTTTGATGCTGTCCCTGGTTCTGCTCTTCACTAGCAACTTGTTCCACTTAACAATGCCTGGGCAGCTTTCAAAGCCAAAACTCCTCAGTCATCTGGGTGCAGGAACATGTTAGATCCATTTTAAGCTCAGAACAAATTGTAATATATTTAACAAAAAAAATGAAGAGTTGCATGAAGCAGCAGGCTGGGTGAGGGTGCGAACGAAATGCTACTTTTAACGATGCTACTTTTTACAATTGTAGCATTCTAATGATGGGCAAGCAGTGTTTGAAGAGGCCAGTTGATACCTAAAGTGCTGTGTAGTTCTTTGAAAAGGATAATAATTATGCTGCCAAAATTTTCCCCATCTTTTTTTGCCCACATTCTGGAATTCCAGATTACATTATCTTGTTTCCAGAGATCCATTAGGAACAAGGCCGGCTCATCTACTTAGTCAGCTGAGACAGCTGATTTAGGTGATTGCCAGAGGCCACCTGCCTTCACCATTCCTCCTGTTCCACTCTCCTCTCCTCCAGACTGTTTCCCTTTCCCCATCCCCCCTTCTTTCCTATCCAGGAAGTGGTAGAAGGTATGGCAGAGATCACAAGTATACCATCAGATAAGACAGCCGTCATGCTGGTGGGAGATTTTGGACAGGCCCTGTTTAAGAATCATCCACTGATTCCTTTCCATAGTTTCACCTATTTTGCCACTGGCATCATTTTTTCAGTGTCACTGGTCTCCTGGGCAGATAGTGGCTGTCATTTACATCTCCCTTAAGTCCCCTGGGAATAATAACACTAATAACAGAGCATAATTAGAGGTGTGAGATTTGGAGGTGGAAGTGTCACCTTGACGAAAAAGCTAAGCAGGATCGGTTTAGGTCTTGCCTAGGATGGGTGATAGTGAAGTAGTCACAAGAAGTGGATAATATCCCAAAAACCAGGCACTACATAAATACTATAATCAATCATTATTGGAAAGGCACATAGGAAGTAAAAATGCTGTGCCTGTCAACCTGAAACTCACAAGTACAGCCCTTTGGGACCCTGCCAAAACTGCAAGTTTTGGCTGCAATCCTACAGACACGTTCCTGGCGCCAACTTCGATGCAGTCAGCTTCAGAGGAGACTTCCTCCTTTCTAAGGAGGAGCAGCCGGCTCCTCCTTAGAGCAGAGGAAGTCCGCACCTCTGCCATTGCCAATGGCAATGCCAATGCTGCGGCCAATCTGCCTCCCTAGCGAGGCTGAATGGCCATGCAGAGGCACACACTTTGTGTGTGCACAGCCATTGCACAGCCATTGGGCCTTGCCTTCAGAGCAAGACCCAATGGCTGCGCAGAGACACATGGCACATGTCCAAAGGCTTGGACATGCGCAGTGCGTCTCTGCCCACTGTGCCTCAGCTTCTAGCTGCTGCTCCGCCTCTGAACTGGCCCAAATGGGTGTGCTGACGCCCGGTGCTGACTGGAGGAGTGTCAAACTCCTCTGGCATGTCACCCCCCAGTGGTGTGTCACCCCCCAGTGGTGCGTCACCTGATGCGGCCCACACCAGCCGCACCAGTCTGGTGACACCACTGCCTGGGAATAAGACCCATTGAAAACAATGGGGCTTACAGTTGAGTAGACATGGTTAGGATTATGCTGTTTGTCTAAAGTGATGCTCTGTTCTCCTTTGTGACTAAAGGTTATCAACCCATTGATCCTTGGGCAGGTATAGAGTAAGTGCATAGAAGAAAGGGCTCTCATCATATGATGCACTCAGAGCATCCCAGCATTTCTTCATGGAGTGGGTGCTATTTTGATGATTTTGGCAAGCTGGTCTCCTTCCTAATAGGCTGGGGATTCTTTTCTATCTGTCTGAGATGGGAAGAATATACTAAAGTTGGATTTCATCCACCTGCTGATGCATCTTGTTCGATGGGGGTGTTAGCCTCCTTTTCAAAATGCAGCCACTGAGAAAACAAGGAAGACAGAAGTGATCTATTTATTTCTCCCCATGCCCCTCCTTGCAGGGCTGGCGCACCGTCAACCAGGCCTACAATTAACAGCCCTTGACAATGTCTGATTTGCAAGTGAAGTCGGTTTCAGCTCTGTGCCAAAAATAGAAACTTGTTTGGGAGGCGTGATTGCAGGGAAGCAAGGAAAGCTGCAGCACTCCTTGCACACCCTTCCAAAATGCGCTGCTTTGGAAACAACCAGCATTGAAGGCTTCTACTATGAGGAGCATCAACAAAGAGCGAGAACAGAGGAGCACTTGAAACACCCACACTGGTTACCTGGACAAAGAAACATGGTTTAAGCTTGGAAAGAGGGAGAGCCAGTGTCCCTATTTATCAGGGTTGTCATATGTCCCGAAAAACAAGGACCACCCCAACTTTTGGGAATTGTGTTCACATACAGCCAATGGGACAGAGGGTCCAGTGCCGATTTTGTGGAAGAGAATTATGGCGACCCTACTGTTGATTCCTTCTAACTTAGCACCAGTGGCTTGTCAAAGCCCTCCCATGTGTCCCAGCCAGTGATGGGCTTCAAAGAAATTAAGAACCGGTTCTCTGCCCATCTGGCAGCCACTTTTAAATGGCTATTTTTAAACTTTATATGTCCTATCTCTTGTTAACTACCGGTTCTATAGAGTAGGTGCGAACCTGCTGGAGCCCACCGCTGCCCAGCTGTAATTCAGGGCCAGCCCATTTATGTTGCCAACTTAAACCAGGGTGACTAGATATCATATCTGCAAAAGAGGACAAGTTTCCCCCCAAATGTAGGACACCCCCCAAAAATGTAGGACATGACAAAAGCTCAAAACACTCATTTATATTACTTTCATGTGGTTAATTTAAACATAATATTACTAATTAAATTTAAAACCATTACTGTACTTATAGTTTATGACATACTGCCTGCAATCATAACCACACTTTCCTGGGAGTAAGTTCTGCTGAACACAATGGGACTTACTTCTGAGTAGACGTGCTTAGGATAGCACAGATTTATTAATTACAAGAAAGTTACATGCTGCTTTTTCACAAGGAAAAGGAGGAGAATGAAGATTTTTAATAGGACAAAGGCCTAAAAAAAGAAGACATAAAAAAGAGGGTAAATGGTCACCCGGAACTGAAAAACTCATAGAAATCAGTCTCAGGCAACAGGTTGGTAAGGGATGCTCATCTGTCTCCATGTACTTGCCTCCACTGTTTGTCCTTCCACACCCTGGACCTGAAAAAGAAGGGGACTGAGAGGAAGAGGAGGACATATGGAATGGAAGTGAGTGCCTAGTGCTCTTATTGTAGAGCTGGGAGGAGCAGAGGCTGGCACATCTTTGTATAAGGGGGAAGCATTTGCTATGCTGCCTCTTGAGGTCTTAGGCCTGCACAGCTGAGATTCCTTCCACCAAACACTGCACCAGCTGCAAAGCAAACACATACCCACTGAACTCTGCTCAGACAAAGCTTCTTTCAGACTCTAAACTTAATTATCATTAATTAATTAAATAAATTAATTAGAAGGTGGTGTAAACTAAAAATCTGCCTTGGGGGTAGACCCTGGAGGGAATCTCATAGAGGATGGAGCCATAAGAGTGGCAGAGCATGGGCAAAATCCAGAGTAACTATGGGGAGTCCTTGCTCCGGTGTAAGAACAACTTACTCTGGATTCCAATATGAATTTCCCATAGGTTTTCACTAGGTGGTGCAGTAACTATGGGTGTACATAAAGTCTCTTATGTGCTCCCACAGTTACTCTGGATTTGGGGGCATGTGGAAGATCCCAGGTGAAGTTCTGTCATATACAGTTTCCCCAGATACTGAAAGACCCTGCCTGAACACCTTGGAAGACAGTTGGAGAATACCATTGCTTCCCAATACCTTGAGCACTTTTGACACACATTGTCAGCTGGGTAGCACCCTATGAGTACCTTGTAGTGCCACAACCAGTGCTGACCCAAAATGTTTTCATGACCCACCCAAAATGGGCTAGAAACCCACTGCTGAGTCACAGCCCACCGGAACCTAATGTAGAGCACAATCCTAACCATGTCTTCTCAAAAGTAAGCCCCATTATGTTCAATGGGTTTTACTCCCTGGAAGTAAAGTGTCTGGAAAGTGTCTTTAGGATTGCAATCAGAGTCATTCCATCCTCTGTCTCAGCACAAAGCAACATCGGAAGCTCAGTGGTGCTTTGAGGTTCTTCAGTGTGTAGTCCAGAGTGAAATGCGCCTTGAGTTTCTCAGTTTCCAATTCTACTCATTGAAGCCACCAATGGGCAGTCTGTTTTGGTGATGTCTTTTAACAAAATCCCCAGAAATATTTTAATGGTGTATTTTGCAAATGGCAAAGAAGGGTGGTTTCATCTATGACCACCACACCTTGGACTGTTCAGAAGGGCAGTGCATTCAAAAGAAGAAGAAAAAGGCAGCCGAATGGAAAGGATTTTCTCTTTTTTTCTGCACTGCACTTTTTTTCTGTCTGTTTCATAAGGCTTGGCCAGCTGAGCTCAGAAGCAGATATCTATTTCCAGCACTAAGCAGAGGCAAACGCCTCTCCAGGACAGGGTAAGGAGGTTCCTTGATGTGCAAACACTTTTTGAAAAGAAATGTCAGGTTTTGTTACAGAGCCAAACAGTCACCTTTCCCATTTTTTGACTCTCTGGGTGGTTCCTTGAAATGTTAAAGGGAAACTGAGGGTGCAATCCTAACCAATTTAGGTCAGCACAACTCACCCATGTTCCCACAGTGGTGTGGAGAGGCTGGCACATCTCTGTGTACAGGTGTAACCCCTCCAAGGAGTGGCACAGAAGTGTCTTACAGCACTTTTGTGACATCTCCAGGTCAGCACAGGGCTTGCGACAGCCTAATTGGGGGATAGGATTGCAGCCTGAAAAGACTGCCTTGAGCCACCTATCCTTATACCTTCTCAAGGATTATATTCTTCTCAATTCTGGAACATAGCCAGGGAGTGGGGGATAGCAGGATCACATCACAAAATAGGGTAGCAGAGGATTGCTTGCTGTAGCATCCTATTGGAACACAATGGGTCTGTCTAGCCCAGGATGGCAATCTCATATTGCTGTCTTTCCAGTCTCTGGTTTTCTATGATATATTGCCTCTGGACATAGAAGGTCCATTTGTCTATAATGGGTGATTGATGGTGAAAAATGTCTCATCCTCCAGGAAGATCAAATCCCCCTTTTCATTTTCAAAGCTATTGCCGCATCTTGAGGGAGAGAAAAATAGCTAAGCAATTGAAGGAGAAAGGACTTGTTTGGGGAATACTTCAGAAGAACTGAACCTGTGGAGCTGGGTTAGATCTTTCTTCTACCCACCCCAATATTTAAGGATTATGGATGCCCCACCTGTACTTTGGAATTGCTTGTCTATCCCAGTAGTCAAGGAAAATACATCGTGAGCATTAGTATATACAATACTGGGTATTTGTACAGCAGTTTTGCAAGTGGTTAAGACTGTGCCTGTTAACCAGCAGGCCAGGGTTCGAGACCCGGGTCGGCCCCACAAGACAGGGTGAGCTCCTGTCCTTAGCCCAGCTCTGCGATGCAGCTGGAACCAATTGTATTAGCTCTGCCTTTCCATTGGACTAATTCAGTGGCGTGGAGAGGGGGTATTTGCTGCTTGGGTAACAGCCTATCCTCCATAGCAATCCAACCCAGGCTTTTGTGCTTCGCATGCAGCGTATGCAGCACTCAGCATGATACCATAGTCTTTCAAGACTGACGGAGGCCTGCTTTTGTCTAAGCAAGCTGATCCATAAAGCTGATTGAGGTGGCACATCGGGGTGGATGAATGGGAACTGACTGCCTCCATTGCTTTACCTCTTCCCACTCTATGGACTGAAAGGAGGAAGATAGAGCAGAAGAGAAAGTATAGCAGAGGCTGGAGAGAATCATAGTGGGTTTGAGCATTAGAGATGTGAGGGTGAGGCAGACAGACAAGGAAGGTTTATGACTGAGTAGGATTTGAACCTGGATCTTACAGGCCTATGTCTAACTCCCCCACCTCTACACCATTCTGGTTTTTTGACTATAGCAGTGGTACTTGGGCATTTCCACCTGGGATCCCCTTTCAAACTTAAAAATCTGTCCGTGTCCCCTTTTCATACTTACCGGGATGTAACATTACTGTGATGAACATCAACTCCTCCATGTTGACTCGGAAGTTAAGTCCCATTGTGTTCAATGAGATTCACTTCCAGGAAAACCCAGTGCCAGATTCCATGACAGTGGGTCCCACCTTCTTGCGACCCCCCAATCCAAGATTGTGATCCTCTAAGGGGGGTCCCAACCCCCACATTGAAAGGAAACATATGAAACGTACTTATCCTATCTGTTTAGGCTGCGTCAGTTCAGTACAGTATACTATTGTCGGAAGTGGTTCTTCAGAGGAGCAAAGAGAAGGAAGTCCATTTCATGAGACCCTTCAGATGTTGGCAGCATTGAACCTTGGAATTTCTGAATGCCAAGTAGGCACAATGGCACTTGCTCTCTCTCTCTGTGAAGGTTGCCACAGAAAGCTAGGTTACTCCTGCCCCATTGCATAGTAAGTATCTTTCCAGGTCTTGAGAACAGCTCACCGCATGAATGATCCAAGCACAATATATGAATGGAAAATGCTTGTCTGCAAGTTCCTCTCCTCCATCAACATCCCCCCCCCCCACTGGCTCTCTCTGCCAAATCTGGCAGCAATCCACAGCAAATACCAACCAAGCTGCCCAGACGCTTGGCCAGGATGCAACGGGAGGGAGGGGAAGCTGGGGGGGAACAAGACGGAGTGAAGGAAGCAAAATTAATGGTGGTGGAGGTGCCACTTGGAGTTGCAAAGCCAGGGGTGGTGTGGGAGGTGGCAAGTCTGGGCAAAACATGCAAAGGGGCCAAAGGAGTGAATCTAAACCACTGTGACTCAGACTTCATTTACATTTGCAGCAGAGTGAGGTGGTCACAGAAGACAAGCCTTGCTGGATCACACCACATGTCTATCCAGCCCATCCTCCTTTTTCAATACCGACCAGCCACATGTTTGCAGAAAGCCCACCAAAGAGGTACCAAGGTAACAGCCCTCCCTTATGACTTGTCCTTAGTGGTGGTATAGCTAGAGGGGGTGAAGCAGCCAGTCTTGGAGGGAGGCATGCAAAAGCCCGCATTCAGAGCCATTCTAGCTAGGGCATGCAGCTCTGGAGTTGACCCCTTGGATGCCTCCCTCCAAGACTGACTGTGCCCCCCCCAGCTACACCACTGGTTCTTAGAATTAGGGATTCAAGCAGACTGTCCTCAAACATAAAGATTTTATTTTGAATAGCTGTGCATGAAAAATTTAACTGCATCTATACTGGATCAGACCAAAGGACCATCTGGTACCTTCTGTTTCCAACAAGATCCAGTCAGATGCCCCAATGAGGCACTCACAAGCAGGGCATGAGGACAACAGCCCTCTTTAGTCATTAAAAATTTGGCATCCATCAGTCTTGAAAGACTATGGTATTGTGCTTGACACTACATGCAAAGCACGAAGGCCTGGGTAGATTGATATGGAGGATAGGTTGTTACCCAAGCAGCAAACCCCCCTCCCTCTCCATGCCACTGAAATAGTCAGATGGAATGGCAGAGCAGATACAATTGGTTCCAGCTGCTTTGCAGAGCTGGGCTAAGGACAGGAGCTCACCTTGTCTTGTGGGGACCTGGGTATCAAACCTTGGCCTTCTGGTTAACAGGCACAGTGTCTTAACCACTTGTGCCACCCACAACCCACGGTCTCATGACTAATGGATTCATGACTTAGGGCACAATCCTAACCATTTTAGACCAACACATCTCATCTACTCCCTGTTCCTGTAGTTGTATAAAGAGGATGGTGCATGTCTGTGCACTGGCCTAACTTCCCCAACAGTGGTGCAGAAGTGCCTTACCAGCATTTTTGTGACACCCCAAGGCCATCACGGCACCTGTGCTGGGACCTATGCCCTCTTCAGATACCTGAAGGGCTGTCATAGGGAGGAACGGGCTCGTTTGTTCATAGCTGCCTCTGAAAGCAGAACTAGAACCAATGGGTACAAATTGTAAGAAAGGAGATTCCAGTTGGATATCCGGAAAAAATTCCTGACGGTGAGGGCGGTTCGGCAGTGGAACAGACTGCCAAGGGAGGTGGTGGACTCTCCCTCACAGGGGATTTTCAAGCAGAGGCTCGACGAGCACCTGTCGGGGATGCTCTAGGGGGATTTCCTGCTGCAGGCAGGGGTTTGGACTAGATGACCTACTAGGTCCCTTCCAACTCTATGATTCTAAAGGGTTTGCCTGGCCAGTTATTTCTGAACCCCCCCCCCCCCCCCCGAACCTGTAGCAGTGAAGGCACAAGTCAGCCAAGATACTTACATTGCTTCAGCCTTTCGTACTCTCATCTGTATATGGGAACATCCCCAAGAGGTTCATTAAGAGACTGTGCCAGTTGTCAGCCAGAATATGCTTAAGATTCACACACTTTGGAGAGCCACCTGATTAATGTCAACCCTTGGAGCCCGAGCACCAAAACACCATCAGGAGCAATGTACCACCATCAAAACACCATCAGGAGTAAGCACCCAAATGTAAGGCTTTCCCCCATGCCCTATTGATCTGGCATCAGCAGTGGACCCCTGCATTATCAAGAGGCTTTTAAGATTAGTAGCGAGGACGGGAGGAACCACCATCGCCTATTATCCCATACCTTCTAGAAGTAATAGCCAGGAAAAAGTCAGGGGTAGCCATCCCTCTGTCCCTCTATACTGCAGTCACTACCTAGAGATGCTCCAGTTTCACAAGCACTAGCCTGGAAAATATGAATCTATTCTTTTTCAAAGGAACAGAATAGGGCAATCTCTTTCATGCAAGTCCCATATAAATAGTCACACCAATGACGGCATTGCTGCCAGCTCACTCCTTCCGTAGCACATTCATTCATAAATTGTTCCCAGTAACCGCATGTCATAGCCAGAGATTGCAAGCACACCTAGCCTCCTTCTGGCAGGCACCAAAGAATCTGATTTATAGATTTGGAAGCCTGATGAGCAAATTCTCTTTGTGTAAAGGGACCATGTGGCTTTCAAATCCCCATGTGTTATAGCAAGAACATTCCCTACTCATAAATGTATGGCAGGCTCTCATTGCCACATTCATTTGATTTGATTACGCATGATGCTCCATGAGATGATCAATGCAGAACAGGAATCTTACACCATAGATGGGAAATGCAATCCCTTTCTGCAAGGGGTGGTATATAGAAAGCAATGGGAAATAGGGCCCAAACTTGGCAGGAAAACCCACATCAGAATATGTAGAATTTTTCCATCCCTATTTGCATTGGGTTGGCTGGTGGCATAGCTTGAGGGGGGCAGAGCAATCAGTCTTGGAGGGAGCTTCACCGCAGTACGCAAGTGGCCCCTCTGTTTTGTTCCACTGGCCTAGAATGTCTCTGAAGGGGAGGGTCTCCTTGCATGTCATGGAAAGGCTCCCTCCAAGACTGACTACTCTACCCCCTCTAGCTATGTCACTGCTTGTTACCATCGTTGGCTAGCTGCTTGTGCTTTTCTCATTTGCCTTTTCTTTAATTGATTATTTGTATACTTAAGCATTGTTTGTTTTTGAAAATCCTGGGACAACATGTAGGTTTTTTTGTGAATGAAGAAGATTCAACTGGAGTGTAGGTGGGGAGTCAAACACAGCCAATGGTTTTAATGGATAATCGAGAGGATGTATTGATGAGAAAAGAAAGACAAGTGGGGACGTCCCATCAAGCTGAAGCAATCACACATGCTGCAACACAATACGGCATTAAACTCAGCAGCTCGGTCTAATTGAAAGGTAGATTGGATATCTTGGGCTGCTTCCACCCTATTCAACCAAATAGCAAGAAAAAAACTTGATTTTTAATTTGGGGGGGGGTGGTGGGTAAAATTAATTTTACAACAGGAGCATATGGTTGAACCAGATCAAGTTGCAAGATCATCGAGACCAGCATTGTAGTGACAAGGAAACTGGCAAGCAGGACATCAATAAGACTCTTGGATGTTTTGTGTCCTGTAGCTTTATTGTTGGTCTCCAAATAAAGGAGAGAACATTTAGTTATCCTGGTCAATACTCATTAACATGGCTAGTATTCTATTGACTTGGGACCCAACCTATCCAATTTTCTAGTGCTGGTGGGAACAAGAACACATCCATGCCAATGGGATGTGTGCTGGATCCTGTGGTGGAGGGTCAATTTTTGAGGCCTCCCTAAAGTGTGGGAACATGTGCTCCCTTACCATGGGATGGCATTGCAGCTGCACCAGTGCTGGAACGCTGGATAGGTTTGAGCCAGTGAAATGAAGCAATAGCTTCTGTGGATCAGGCCAACGAGTACTGCTTTCTATGAATACAGCTTTACATTTCCAGCTGAAACTGGATGCCTCCAGGGAGGTCAGGTATAAAAATGGCAACCATACTTTGCTTTTGCCCCCAAGATCTTGTGTGCAGGGGTAGACTGCCTCTGAACACAAAGGTTATGTTCTACTATCATAGCTAATATCACAAATATTGATTTGTTTTTAAAATATATATTTTAATAGATCAAATAAATAGTGCTATCTGAAGTTCCATAAATAGAACTATCTTCTATACATTTAACTCATCCTTTAAAAAAACCTAAACTATCATCAATAGTCACATTTTGCAGTAATGAATTGCTTTGAAGGGATTTCCTGGTTCAAATCAAGGATGAATCGAAGCAATTTCACATCAGATTCCTCCAGGAAGACCCAAAAGTGGGGTGTGTAGGTGACAATGGCTACTCCCTATTCTTTAACCCCCAAATCTGGTATGTCAGTGGTACTGCATCATTTAGCTATCCTGCAAAACAGCACTGGAAGGTCTCTCTGTCATGAATGTCCCCATTTTAAAAACCTTTTCTGTCCCCTGCAGTTTTTGGCATTCAAAGGTACACTGCCTCTGACTGTGGAAGTTCTAGTTCCCCATTATGGCTGATAGCCATTGATAGAGCTCCCCTCCTTTGTGCATATATGTAATTCTTTTTAAAAAGCTACTCAAACCAGCGGCTGTTGCAAAATCTTTTTTGCAATTAATTCCAACATACTGCTGAACATAACAGTATTATTCCATTTAGGAGAATTTGGTGAATGCCTTGATCTAACCACACCAATGCCTGTAATTTTTTTTACAACAGCTGGAGCTTTGGGGTGGGGTGAGGTGGGAATCTATCTATCTATCTACAGTATTAAAGGAAAATGCCTTTAAAACTTCCCTCCCTGATGACAGCAAGAATAAATAATTGATGAAGAAGGAAATCAGAAAGGAGTAGAGAAGAACCATCAATGGCTGGTCTCAAAAAAATGGATCTAGCCGGTGTAACAAGCATATTTGGAAAAGGGGACCAAAACCACACCTTTCCACACCACCAGGAGGCAGAAAAGGAAAATTAATTCACTGTATCTGTGATACAGTTAGGAACGATGAGCTGCTAGAAATTGCAGCCAATCTGTAGAATCAGAATCCAACCCTTACAGCTTGGGATAAATCTCTTACCTCCAAACCCAGTTAACAAGACACCACACCCTCAACCTGCTGTACCAAAATAGTGTCCATTCAAGGGGAAAAAATGGACCCATACCCAAGAGAAAGCTCCATCACTTTGCCTCTGTTACACAGACAGATGGACAAGATTCATTTTCAGTGCATAAAATTTTTCTTGCATACAAGGGCACAATTTCTCTCTTACTTCTTTGATTCCCACGCCTTCATTTTGACCAATCCCGGTGGTCCAAGAGCCTCACTTGTAATAAATCTATTTCAAACACCAGCAGGATTGTAAGATCCCCCCCACACCCTTGCAATCAACTGGATGCATGAACATCAAACCCCCATTTGCAGAATCTGCTTTGATCAAATAGGCTCCCCTTACCTCCCACGCATAGCAGAGACATGGTACTCTCTCAGGGGCCTGGTTTTCTCTTCTTGCAGGTTGGCTTGTCTGGCTTGGCTTTCAGCTGGGAGGATGCTTGGGAAAGGGTGTGTGTCCAGAACTGGAGAATTGCATCCTTCTGCACAGCTCCTCCTTCTTGTGTTTAGCAGCCAGCCATCTTGTTTCAGCACCAGGGCTGTAGACAGCTCCTGACGTCAAAGATGATGAAAAAAGGAGCATGAAGCAGAGAAAGAGAGAGAGGAGAGGTGGGGTTTTGTGAGAGACCACCTGATCTGTTGAGCTTTTCTATTTTAAAGACACCCCAGTTGGTAGATGTTTCCTTTACGAAGATGCACCAAGTTCTGAAATTCTTATCTACATTTGCGTTTGGATTTGGAGTTCTCAATATTTTGTGTCCAAAGTGAAAGAATCAGTTAGTGAAACACGTCACTGTTTTGTTCTCTGTTTCTGAATTTGGAACAGAGAATTACACTGTTGTGTTTTTTAAGCCGATGGGTGTATTTGTAAATGTGGCAAAAAAAAAAACACCCCAGACACAAAACAAAATACTTCAATCAATTATGATGTGACCGTAATTTTGATGTGACTCATAACAACACAGAAACAACAACACAGGTATACAGGAGCAAGTGTGTGCAGCAGGGAAACGCTGCACAAAAAGAATCATGTAAAAATTAGGTACCAAAAAAGCAGTACAAAATGATGTACTTCAAGATACATTGCTTGCTGTTTTGCACCTCAAGGTGAGTCCCTTCTTGTGTTCAGCAGGGCTTATACCCAGGAAAATGTGCACAGAATTTCAGACTACTTAACAAATGGGTTAAATGGATAAAAGTATGAAGGTAAGAAAAAACCCAAAATTTCTTTGCTTTTAGATGAGCAAACAGGGCCATTTTGGGGTTACTGGACCTTTAACAACTGTGTAGGAGAGAGAATTTCAGCTGGGGCAGCTGAAAATTTAAGTTTTTATAAGTCACAACCTGCATCTATAACTGCATCTCCAGTTTTTATAACTCACATTTTTTTCTAGACCAAGAGTCTTCAAACTTTCAACTTAAGAGCTCCAGGATCTTAACTGTGCAGAGGAGGAAATTTCAGCAAGTGCATTTTTTCATCTCACAGATCGCAAGGTGCACCTGCAGAAATTACATAACTGTTAAAGGTCCAAGAGCCCTTAGGTTGAAAGTTTGGAGACTCCTCTTCTAGACCAACTGATTCATCTGCAGATGGAGGAGTTACTCCCTTGAGTGAATCTTAGTCTGCAGTCTCAAGGGGTACCGTCCATGATCACTTCATATGTAACAAGGAAGCCTTCAATGGCATTCAAGAAAGACTGCATTGATTGATTGGTTAATTGATTATTACATCTATCTGTGAGTCTGGCACTTTAAAAAGAATAAGAAGACATGTGTCCAATGGTGGGTTTTAGATGGTTCTCACAGTTCTATAGAACCCTATGCAAATGAGCACCTGGTTCTGAGAACCTGTTGTTAATTTAGGTTATTAGGACACAGAACCTGTTGTTAATTTATTTGAATCCCACTACTGCATGTGTTCCAAAGGATTTGCAATCTAAAACTGACCCTGAGGGAAGGAGGAAATCAGGAGCTAGGGCAGTGGTGGGCAGTGGCTGGCTGGGCTGGACTGCCCGAACCTCTTGTTCCTTCAGCCTCCTCCCCCCTCTACCGGTCCGGTAGCAACGGGGGGGGGGATAAAAAACTGGGCATACCAGTTTGACGCCCTGAAGCTTCAGGACATGCAACCAGCTTCAGGACATGCACTGCGCATGCGCCAACTTTAGCGCACGTGCAGTGTGCCGGAGTTGGGGCCCACCCCTCACCCCTTCCCCTGCCCACCCGCACCCGCAGCTTGCTGGAGTGAGTGTCATGCCCTCCCCGGCCCCGCCCCTGCCCCTGCCCCTCCATGCCCCCTGACCCCAGCCCCACCCCGCCCCCTGAACCCGGCCTGGCCTGCCCACTTCCGGCGATCTGGTTGTTGGGCCAGGCCGGGCCCACCACTGAGCTAGGGGTAATCTGAAGAATATGCAGTTATTTCACTCATGTATAAGCTTTGTTTGCAGAATATAGCTGTGGTCCTAAACACTTGGAGTAAGTCCTATTGAACTCAGCGGCCTGATGTGCATAGGATTTCACTGTGTGCATAATAGGCCTAAGAGATTTTTGGGGAAAGTGGGGTTTGAGAACAGATTTGATGGGAAAAGGTGACACTTCAGAGGTGTTCTGTTTTATCTGTGGCAGAACAATTAATGGCTACTCAAAACAATAACAAAAACCTCTGTGGTCAGATGCCATAAAGCTTGGGATGGAAAATCCAAGGGAAGGCTATTGAACTCTGTATCCTTCCTCTGCACTTCCAGAAGTATCCACTCAACTCCTCTGGAAACAGGATGCTGGAGTAGATAAATATCTGGTATAGTTGAGTGAGGATGTGCTGTGTAGAGGCAACACTCCCTCTACAGGAATACAGCATAAAGTACAGCATGACTGATCTGGGACAGTCAAAACAAGAGCTGGTTACCACTCACCTGTTGGGTCTGAAACTGACAGGTTGTGCGTACATTTGTGATGGTGTGTGCATTTGTGGTGTGACTAAGGAAAGATTGCAAAACAGTTGCTGTCATCATCAAAGGTATGCAGGAAGCTGGAGACTGGCCATCAGATAGGAGCGCTTCCCTAGACATCCCATTGGTGATTTGAATAGTCCTTTTGTTTGAGCAGTTTTAAATGCACATGGCTGTCTTATGGTCAGTTCAACCAGTAGCATGTGTAGCTCCAGGGATTCAGGACAGGTAGAGGGTCTCATTTCATGGCAAATGAAACCTGAGATTCTTTTACCCTCAAGATTGAACCTGAGAACTTAATTATGCAGCCCCATGATGCTTCATTTGAAAAAATTAATGAAATTGCCTTATACAGATACTGATCAAGAGTGCAGTTTCTGTCTGTGGGTTGCTATATTTACAGCTCATATAGCTATGTTAGCTATGCTCACAGCTCCTTCTAGACAGAAAAGCCTACAACTGGGACTGTACCACCAATTGCCAGCGGCCAGAAGATAATAGGAAATTGCTAGGTTGAGTTGGTATCTTTGACCAACATCCAGTCCCCGAGTCCAGCTTCAGCATCTTCTGGACCAATGACTGTGCCGTCTTCTGAGTCAGCGCTTTGGTTCATCTACCTTGGTATTGTCTGCACTGCCTGACAACAGCAATCCAGAGTTACAGACAAAGGTCCCAGTCCAACCTGGGAGATGATGCCAGACACTGACCTTCTGCATGTAAAACAGCAGCTGTGGAATCTCAGCCAGGACTTCAATGGCTACGGGTCAAAACAGATTACTTACATACATTAATGAATGTATGTCTGATTACATTGTACCACTGGGTGAATGTTAATTGTAAGTCTCTTCCTGCCCAATCTGATGGACCAGTTATGGTAGCAAGATCTAACACTGCTATAAGCATAGCTAGAAGGGGCAAAGTGGTAACACCTGCAGGTGCAGCAATGCACCATGAAAGCAGCACTCCCACTCACCATTAGAAGTCCCAGGCACCAAAGACGATATGCAGATGTTTGCTGAACCAAATAGTGTCTCTTGTGTGTTGCTGTCACTGCCTGGAATGTGCAAATGCAAGGGACCACTTATATACCTGCAGAACTTACTATTCCTTCCTGCCCAGAAGCATCAAGTATGTTCCAGAACCACTTGGAAGCTCCACCTGTGCAGGTAAAGTGACTGCAGGGCAGTTGATGGGCAGTTTGAGTTGAGAAATGGCCCAAATAAGGGGCACGCATATAATTGGGTATGCATATGATTGGGCCCATTTGCTTGGCAACTCCCCACTGTCTTTCAGATCTGTGTGGATGGGAGGGGAGATCTCAGGACTCACAGAACATGCCAGATCCTATCCCCCTTTTCCCAGCCCCTATAAAACAACCTAATTTTGAGTCAGATCATTATGATCTACCCCCAAATATTTGGGATTAAGACTGCAATCTTAAAGACACTTTCCTGGGAGTAAGACCTATTGAACACAATGGGGCTTACTTTTGAGTGGACATGGTTAGGATTGTGTGTCACACATTTACCTTTAAGAACCAGTGTTCCAACACCAAACAGAAAGTTTTCACCAAAGGAAAATAATAAATACAAGGTTGGAGCTCAAACAAATATATTAAAAACCTCTGCTTTATCATTATGCCACTTGGCTGGAGAATATGCCAATATAGATCTAAACATGCAAAGCAGATAGATGTGGTCTTAAATGAAACAGCAAGACTGGTCATGGGATATTTAAAACCAACCCCAACACAAAAGGTGGACTATTTAGATGGTCCCCTTCCCTAAATTCTGTCAGGAAAGTGCAGCAAAGAAAGAGTGGGTTAAAGTGACATCTCTACAAAAATGCTTCCACTATATGGTTCCGCAGTTGATGGAAGTATGGAAAGACAGTAGGGAGTTGCCAAGCAAATAGGCCCAATCGTATGCATACCCATTGCCTGGCCAAGAACAACAACCATACCCTTTATGGAAATCATTAAATAGACTGTGTGCTGGAGTAGGTAGCCCAATCTTTTGGGCAAATGACATCTAATGAAATTTCTTTTAATATTCTTTGTAAAACAATTTTACCCATGTATGTGCTCCAAACCATGTCTACACAAAAGTAAGCCCCATTGCGTTCAGTGGGTCTTACTCCCAGGAAAGAGTCTTTAGGACTGCAGGATTAGTCCATCTAGTCCCATTCAGTCAGCTCTGGCTAATGGCTGCTCCCCTTGCCTGGCAGAAGAAAGAAATTCTTCTTAACCATACCATTTGACTTATACCAGCCGGGCTGCAAAACCCATGTTCTGACCCCTCATTCCATGAAGAATATATGAAGTTGCCTTTCACCAAAGCACAAAACTGGGCCATGTCTGTACCTGGCCAAGCAGTAGTTCTTTGTCTCCTTCAGATCCCTTTATTTTTTGTGAATTATTTATTGAAAAGCATTTTATAAATACTTTTTTCTGGGGTACTCGCCGGTACTCAGTTCTGGCACCTATCTGCCCCCCACCAACAGCTAATTAATAATCAGTCATATGGGGATGAATTGAGGTAAGTATTGGCACCTTTTTCCCCACCCCCAGAAAAAATCACTGTACTATTGATTGATTGATTGATTGATTGATTTGGTTGGTTGGTTGGTTGAGAGATTGATTGAATGATTGATCTCCTAAGTCAGTGATTTTCAACCTTTTTCATCGCAGGCACACTTAACAAGGCACTGAAATTGTCAAGGAACACCATCAGTTGACAAGGCACACCAGGCTGCTCAAATCCCCCAATTTTCCTATTACTGAATGTCAATCTCCAAATTCCCACAGCACACCTGAGGACTAGCCACGGCACACTGGTTGAAAATCACAGTCCTAAGTCTATATCTCCTAGACTGCTGCTAGCCTGGCTGTGAGAGATGGGGGAGGCTGGGGCGTCAGATCTGCAGGGAGCGGTAGAGCATTTCTTACCATCTCTCTGTATATACACAGTTTGCCGGGAGTTGTAAGGACTGAGGCGACTATGCGGTCACATACAATTACAAAGGACTGGAAAATAACAGTGTGGCTGGTGAGGCGCATGACCGCCCACCTGGAACGACAAAGTGGCAGACGGGGGTGCTGGAAACAACCAGGAACAGAGAGATTCTGCTTCGGCATGGCAGGCCTGATCCCCCCACCCATGAAATCATTAAGGCTTCAACTGCTGAGTCGTGGTACACCACAGGGGACCTACTTTACCCAAGTCACAAGAATATAAGAACACCACATCTGGACCCAATTAATGGTCCGCTTATCATGGCATCTTATATCCTACCATGGCCAACCGATAGTATTTGGAAATAGCACAGGCAAGGCATGAAAGCAAGTCTTCCTCTATGAGCTTCCAGCACCTGGTCCTCTGAGGCAGACTATCTCTAAACATGGAGGTTCAATTTAGCTACCATGCCTAATAGCCAACAATAGGCGGCAAATCTGTGAATTTAGAGACTGTTTTCAAAAGCCATATAGCAATGAATTCCACGCTGCATGAAGAAGCTTTTTTTTAATCTCTTCATCTATTCTCCACTGAAGTTGTAAATTCCATTTATAAAATACAATATATTCTGTTTATAAAAAATACAATATTTAGTTTAACATGTTGATGTTAATTGTCTTGGGTTGCTCTGGGATTGACAGGTTGAATATATTTGAGTTTTTGAAAGTTACAAATGACTGGCACTGGCATTACTTTCAAAAATATTTTTTTAAAGGTGGGACAAATTCAGGGAGGGGATGTTTATCAGTTGTTACTAAATAGAACTTCCATGTTCAGGGACAGTCTAACTCTGAAGATGAAAAGACTGGCAAAAAGCAAATAAGGAAGGACTGTTGACTTTGGCTGCAATCCTAAACACACTTTCCTGGGAGTAAGAGCCACTGAAAACAATGGGGCTTACTTCTGAGTAGACATGGTTAAGATTGTGCTCTTTGTATCATGCTTATAGACTTCCTGGAAGTATCTAGCAGCCCACCATGGGAAAACCCAGACCAGCGCAGTCATTTTTAAATGAGTTTGTGGGAATTGAACTCTGTTAGTCACTATGACTATATGGAACCTCCAGTTTCTGATGGTCACTAGCTGCTTTCAAATTAGATTAAACCAATTCACACCAGAGAAAGAGGTTCAATTATTGGCTTTTAGCTTGGACAACTTTATGGAACCTCCACATTCAGAGACAGCCTATCTGTGAAGAGCGAGCCCTGGGGACAGATAGGGTTCTCCTTCACAGATAGGTTTTCTCAGAGGCAGGACATTGGATTACATAGACCTCTGGTCTAATCCAACAAAGCAATTATGTTTTTTAAAAGAATCATTAACAGACCACCATCTCCCAGGAAAAACCAACTAACCCAGCAGCTGGAGTGCTTGTGCCCCCCTTCTCCCCAAACCACATTTCTCTAGCCACCAGAAAGCTGTTCCTTACTCTCTATTCATTGAAATATAAACAGAGAGAGAGAGAGAGAGACTTTGCAACAATTCTAAGAAACCAACCATTGAGTGCATGTTCCCTTGGTTATTACATCCTCTCAGAGACACAACCTCCTTGTCACACACCACCAGACTGGTTTCTTTGCCTACACGGCCACCCACAAACCAACAAAGAATAACAGAGCATCAGACATGGTCTCCATCCGTTCCTGAGCAATGGATCACTTGCGTGTCTAATCTGACACATTTGTCTGATCTGACACTTTTGGACGTACAAAGCAGTTTAAAAGACACAAAGGAAAAGCCGTTGTAAACCTCTGGTTTAATCAGATTTATACTTTGGAGCAACATTATTCCATTTTTGCATCCTTCAATTAGTGCTTTTGTTTGACTTTTAAGTCCAGAGAGAAGAGAGAGGATATAGGTAGACATTTTTCCTTTTGACTCAGGATGCCGAATGAAGCCAACTGGCAGCTAACAGTGACCTCAAGACGCTGGCGTGTTAGGTAGGACTGACCTACCAAAGTGGCTTTTGCCCTGGATTCATCCAGTGGCATGGAGTTCCCAAAACCCACCAGGACCACAGAACAGACAGGAGAAAGCACGGTGAAATGGCAACTCTGCTACGACATGGCAGCCAAGACCTGGTGGATGGTGAGTAGATTCTGGTTGTTCAGAATCAATGGTCTGTTAAAGGTGAAGCATGCTAAGCATATGAGAAAAAGACCTGTGCATAGATCACAGACTGGATCTTTTAATTGTTTTTTATTGTTTCAGAAGTTTACCTTGCAATATACTCCTCTGTTGTTAAATTCCAACTTTAACTAGTTCATTGGCATTTTTTTCCCAACACTGTGCAAGAACCTAAAACAACTAAGAACTACTGCAAACTCCTAATCCATTGGTTCCACTTTGAACTAGAAAAGACCAAGTCATAGAGTAATGCAAAATCCAGGAAGAATGTGGAAGGTGGAGAATTTCAGGCACGACTTTAAAGCTAGTTTGAAAATGTAGATAGATTCACTTTGTGGGAGATTTAATGTTTCATTTCAAGACCTCAGCCATTTACAAATTCCAGTTTTGGAATTCCAGTTGTGCTTATATTCAATTGAAAATCAATAGATTTATTTATTGAAGACTCTTTGCCAGGGCATCTTACAGGAAACCTCCACCAAGTAATCTTCCCTATGGCTGACTGGCATGAATGTACCTCTAGACATCCTTTTTAGAAAGCTCTCGTTACAAAAGAGATGTGGTCAGCTCAGTAGTGGGCAGACACCTGATTTAGAAAGCATTGGAGCATTAAAATTTCATGATAATATTGTGTTCCTTTAAATCCCTGTTTTTCCCTTCTATGATTTCATGATGCTTATTTATATACTCTGTTCTATATACAAGATACCTAATTTACATAGAGTTTACATAGAGTCAGGTATATATGCCTCAAATTTCCATGTGAAAAGATACATTACTGACACTGTATAACATAGAAATTGTGTTTTTTATATAGTTCTTTGTTCAGAGGTGCTGATTTCAAGGGTAATCTTAGTTTTTTGTATCATCAAAACTTTTTAATTAATATCAAATTCTATCTTCTTACATAACCTGTTGTCTAATGCAGAATTCTTCTACTTTGTGTTGGGACCCCAAAGGGGTTACAAAGCCTCAGTTTGAGGGTTGCAACAACTTACAGGGTTGAAGACTGACCTAGAGCACCACCAGATAAAAAGGAGGTATAAAAAAGATAAAAATATTTTAAAGAACTTTAAAAGATTAAAAAATCACCACCAGATAAAAAATCTCCTCACATTACAGGAGATTATGTCCCAGCAGTGGTGTCACTAGGATTTAAATCACCCTGTGTGGAAGGCCAGGGGGTCATCCATATGATGGACCTCCTTCCATGCAGTGGGCAGCGCAACAACCTGGGTGGTGGGCATGATGATGTACCATCACCCTGTCCCCAATGGGTTCTCTTACCACATCTTTTGTTGGAATAGAGATATTACAAAGTGGTTGTTTCACTGCACTCTGCTGTAAATTATGCCTTAGATGCTATTTAACATGATGGTATTATTCATACAAATTGTGATTTTTAGCTATTTTGGTCACTAGTGATGTTACGCACACACCTCTCTGGGTATCACCTTACTAACACTTTATGGATTCCATTCTGTGTTATAATAACATCTCTTTAATCCTTTGAACAATAAGTCTCATTGGTCTGTGTTGAATTAAGGAAATGTACTTGTTTTGGTTACATAAGATAGTTGCTCTTCTCAACTTACTTATCTAGGTGATAAGATCATGATTGTGTAAAATTCATGCTGTTAAAAAGTCAAAAGTTTCTGTAATTTTTCAAAACCTCAGACAGCACATTGCTATTGAGAAAGCCAGAAAAGGGAATTTAAAAAAGCACGCTTGGTTGCATTTTTGTTTTCTGGTTTGTTAGTCAAAACTTTTGATAGCAGGCCTCGGTCAGTTTTGGAAGACTATGGTATCATGCGTGGCGCTGCATACGCTGCATGCGAAGCACGAAAGCCTGGGTTGGATTGTTATGGAGGATAGGCTGTTACCCAAGCAGCAAATCCCCCCTCTCCACACCACTGAATTAGTCCAATGGAAAGGCAAGGCCAATACAATTGGATCCAGCTGGCATCGCAGAGCTGGGCTAAGGACAGGAGCTCACCCTGTCTTGTGGGGCCGACCCGGGTCTCGAACCCTGGCCTGCTGGTTAACAGGCACAGCGTCTTAACTGCTTGCGCCACCCCCAGCCAAAAGTCAAAACTTTTGATAAGAGTGTTGATATTTCACTCTGGTTTTTATATTGCATTCTGCTGTATATTATACATGCAACAGTATTTAGCTTGATGGGAATATATTCCTATAAATCTTGATTTTATCTATTTTTGTCTTAAGTGATGGTAATCCCACCAGCACCAGATTTCAGAAGTTTGAATTAAGGATACTCAACCAGTACTAGAAAATCCTTTCAGGTGCAAGAGTGAAGCTTACTTCCAAGAAAATAAAACAGTGTCAGCTCTTAGATCTTTGGGAAATACCGTGATCAATCATTCTCTGTTGAAACTTCCCTAATTTCTTTTTTTCTTCAGAAAACACACACACAAAACAACAAAAAGTAACTCTGCCACAGAAGCAAACAATTTGCAAAAAGAGAGAGGCTGTATGTTCTAATTGCCAGTCTATCAGAGTGGAGTCTGTTTAGATCTCAGAGGGCAGGAGAGATCTCGATGGGTGGGCTGTGTTCCCTCCTGCCTGACGCAGTTATGCCAAGGAAAAGCAAAACTAGTAATCTCTCGCCTTGATCGGTAACACTAGTGATCATGGCCAAAGGATTATAAGTGCCCTGGACATTTTGGAAGAGCCTGAGAGCACATGCAGCTCCTTGGTGGAGCAGATGTAATTTGCAAGGCTATTGCCAAAAGCATTGCCTTTTAAAAAATGACTGGAAATCACTGGAGGATTCTGGACTATTTGTGAATAAAATGGGTTGAAGACCGGACCAGCATAATATTCCCATCAGTGGCCAGATATTTCTGGGAAGTACAGCCACTTCCATTGCTTATACCCAGAATTTGGTGTTTAGAAATAGTAAACTACTAAATATATAGGTTTTATTTAGCTATCCTGGCTAGGAGTAGTTGAGAATCTTATGAAGATGGTATGCTGAGATAGTTCCCCCGGGTTTGAAGGCTCCGTTTTCTGTCCAGATCATTAGCTGTGAGTTGGCTCTTCATTAGAACTTGCATTCGAGTATAATATATTGTAAGCGGGCTTGCTGGAGCATACAAAAACATTCTTGATTCACCTCTTGTTGGCCAGGTATGTGATGTCCAAAACATCCACAAACATGATGGAGACAACCCTCTCTTTTTTTATCCCTGGCCTCTGGTATTCAGGTAAACTGGCTCTTAACATGGAGGTCACAATAGCAACCATTAAGAACGTCAGCTAGATCACATATTTACTCTGTCTAATCCAGTGATTCTCAAAGTGGAGGTTGGGACTCTCTTGGAGGGTCACAACTACATTTCAGGGGGGTCGTGAAAATCTGGGTATCATCATAGGGGAATCTGAAACTGGGGCACTCACTACTTGGAATGGGCACTCAGATTGCAATCCATACTTTTCTGGGATTAAGGGCAAAATCCAGAGTAACTACAGGGAGTACTTGCTCCAGTGTAAGAACAACTTACTCTGGATACCAATATGAATTTTCCATAATTTTTCACTAGGTAGTGCAGTAACTATGGGTGCACGTAAAAGTCTCTTATGTGCTCCCATAGTTACTCTAGATTTGGGGGTAAGTCTCACTGAACAGAATGAGACCTACTTCTGAGTAGACTTGGAAGAGCTCTGGCATCACAGTAATGTCACATTTTGATTGATGGCACTTTAGTCCATGACATCACTTGATGACATCAATTCTGGGAGGGAGAGTCCTGGACTAATTATCATTCTCAGAAGGGGTCCCGGACCATTGATCTACTCCATCATACTGTTTTTGAGAATTTAAAACCACTGGAATCTGACGTGGAAGGCTGCATAATGTCTTTGGAAGGAAATTTCAGCAATAGCTGAGCATGGATGTTAAATCAATTTCAGAAACAATCAGGAACATTTTGAATAACAGTAAGAAATGGGAGCAATTTTTCTGATCCCTAAGATATCTGGGGCACACTAGCACACTCACCCATAAAAGTAAAATTGCTGTTCTCATGCACTGGCATCTAGGGGGTTAAGGTGGCAGGTACACAGGCATCATCAGGAATATCTGAAGCCCATTGAAACATCCCCCACAAAGGTTAGCATCAAGCTGTGGGAGCCCTTGGAAAATTAAATGAGGGCTTAGGCTTCCACAACCTCAATTGCTGAACCCTCCCCAGGGCAGAGCTGAAATGCTAACAGCTGGCTTCTGGAAAGGGAGGGGGTTCTGGGCAAGTTTCATGCTGTGGGAAGATGATACTGGAAGCAGGACAAGCAGCAGAGAGATCTTGATGGGAATGGTTTAAAACTCAGTTGAGCCCAGCATTCTGCTTCAAGTGCTGGACAGTCAGATGTACTCCTGGGAAGTCCCCAAAGCAGAGCCCCAAAACAGCAACCCCTCACCTCCAGCCATTTGTCCCCAGCACCTGCTTTTCAGAGGTAGGTGGTCTTTGAACATAGTGATTTCATAACTAGTGGGCAGAATTTCTGGAGTGTAAAAAGGTTCTGTTCTGAGCTTTTGTCAGGACCTTGTTTCAATAGTGGTCAACGAGATATACTTCTGGGAAGTTTCCAAAGCAGGCCATCAAAGAGATGGATCTTCTCAAAGCATTTGTGACTCTGAGATACACTGCTCTGGATAGGGAGGTTCCATCTTGCAGTCACAGCTGGCATCCTCTATATCAAGGCTCTCTAAACTTTTTTGGGCAGAATGGCCACACTGTCTTTTTGATACAGTGTCAGGGGCCAGAAGGAAAAAAATAATTGATTTACGGTATATTTCAAATTTGAATAAGTTTACATAAATGAATGTATTATTGTCAGAACTTGTTGAATGAATGAATGAATGAATTCAAATCAGTTCATAAATACTTTCTAACACATAGAGAGAGGGTGATCTTCAAGCCAGTTCATAAGCACTTTCATACACAGAAAGCGTGTTCATCCACCCTACCCCACAGAATACCCTCCTGAGGTCTGGAGAGCAGAGCTTCCCTTGCCTCTGGAGGTTCACAGAGCTCACTTGAAGGCTAGATGGAGGCTCACTGAGCACCACATCCGGCCCCAAGGCAGGGGTTTGGAGACCCCTGCTCTATGTGCGTGATCAACTCCATCCATTCATTTAAACTGCCATAATGGATCATGGCAGTCTAAATGAATGGATGGAGTTGATCAAATGAATGGATGGAGTTGATGGATCATGGCAGTCACCTGGAAGTGGCTAACTCTCCTGACCTCCCTGATCCTGTCCTCCCCATCCCAGTAGTCTTCCTCTCCCTGGGAGTCCTGCCTCCCTTGCAGGGGTAAGAGCAATCAGGTGAGTCAAGGAAGCTGGGAGGTGTTGAACCCCAACAGGCACGTACTGTATTTACTCAAATCTATTGCTCACCTTTTCCAGTCTCCAAAATCAGGGTCTGCATTAGATTTTATGGTTAATTAAATTTGAGTAAATGTGGTACAGTATTTTGATGCCGCATTAGATTTGCGTAAATATGGGTAATACTGGTTCCATTCCATTCCATTTCCAATTGCCAATAAAGGTTATGGGAAATGGAAAAAATAGTACTGGTATGACCCTGTATTTGCAGAGGATGTGTTCCAGAACCCTTTTGGTTATCTGAATCCACAAATTCTGGGGATCCCCTTTGCATTCCACAGAGCACATTCCCCCTCTCCTTTGGAGGCTCTTCTGCATTCCACAGAGGATGTGTGTGTCTTCTCCGAGCCACAGAGATATAATAAATAAAACGTGACATCAGATTTTGATGTCTTTATAAGGCATCACTGGCTTCCCTGGCCCTAAGAATGCCTTGTAAAGGCATAAAAATGTCACTTCTGGTTTTTACAAAAAATCCAAAAGTCACATTTTTACAGCCTAAGCTGCCATTCTGACGCCCTCAAAGGCTGTGGATGGAAATGCATAACTCCTCTCACCTCTGGAAGGTGCATGGCGGAGAGGGTGCTGTATCTGCGATCTACTGATAAGCAAAACCGCAGATACAAGATCTATTCTATAGAAAAGCCTCCCTCTCTGCCATACTCTGAATGATGAAAAAGTATTTTTAGCTTTCATGGCTAGTAACCAGTGATAGATCAAGGATTTCAAACATATGGGCTACACGATGCGATATGGACAGGGTGACCATATGTCGTAACCGGAAAAGAGGATGAGGCCAAAATGTAAGACATCGAAGAAAAACACAGAGCATGACAAAATAGAAAGTAAAAACACTCCTACATATTTTTCATGTAGTTAATTTAAACACTGCATTACTTATTATTTAATTTAAAACTATTACATATAATTCATTATGGTTGCAATCCTAAACACACTTTCCTGGGAGAAGGCCCCATTGAATACAATAGGACTTACTTCTGAGTAGACAAGCTTAGGAGTGCACTGTATATGTAATTTATTAATTACAAGAAGGCTACATGATGTCTGCTCACAAGGAAATGGAGGATAAGAAAGATTTTTTTCCCAGGACACAAGACTTTAAAAAAGGACATGTCATGGAAAAGGAGGAGCCTGGATATGGCCCACAGCAACTGGTTATCCAACCCCAATGATAACTGTGCTCTCTCATCACCTCTACCCGTTGTTCTCAGGCTGCAATCCTAAACTCCAGTTTGGCTGGCATAAGTCCTGTGCTGACATATATGCCTCAAAGCACTTCTGGCCCACTTGGGGCAGAGGGGAGGATGGTCAGTGCGCAGGCATATGCCAACTGTCCCACACCATCACAAGAAAATATGCCAAGTGAGATGCCACACAGAGGGCGCAATCCAGAGTAACTACAGGAGCACGTAAGAAACATTACGTGCACCCGTATTTACTGCACCACCTAGTGAATACCTATGGGAAATTCATATTGCAATTCAGAATAACTTGTTCTTACTCCGGAGCAAGGACTCCCCGTTGTTACTCTGGATATCACCCTAAATTGATTAGGATTGTGCCCTTACTTGCTGACAATCATAATATCAAATACAGTTAGTTCACCATGTCACACGCAAATCAACATCAGGGAAGACAATTTTAGCCTTTAGAGGTTGAAAGAGTGGAATAATTGTTCTGGGTATAATTGAAAGTGGTTGAAAGAGCAGAAGTGCCAGAAAAATGAACCGTCAGAAAGTGGAGGCCATCTGTAACTTGAAAAAATTAAGAAAAAAAAGTATTAATTAGTTGGAATCTCATGCTCCCCTTCTGAAATCTAAAAATTGGGTCCCTCATTGCCATTATCTGAGAAAAAGGTGGAGAAATTGGGGGGAAAGATCATTCAAATCAGCCCCAAACTGACTTCATTTAAAACTTGTGGTTCCTCATTTTTATACTTGATGCCACTGGGTGGCAGCACAGGAACACACAAGACTGACCACTGGACCACATTTCTGTGGCAGGCAGAGATTCAACAGGTGATGCTTTCTTTCCTTCAGCATCTGATCAAAGTCTTCTGGTTCCTGAAAATTGTCCAAAAATTGAGCTTCGTTTGTAATGGGAAAAGCAAAGGGGTTGAATCAACTTCCCTAAAGTAGTTAACAAATTGCAAAAGCATTGGAGGAATTCTGGGTTACTAATAAAATAAAATAAAGCAAAAATGAGAAATGTTATGAAGATAGTGGATGGAGAAAAAAAATATCCCACAACTAGAACAAGAGTCACTTAGGCTGCAATCCTAAGACCCACTGAACACAATGGGGCTTACTTGTGAGTAAATATGGTTAGGATTGTGCTATTAATGGAACTTATTAGCAATGGGTAAAAGATAAAGCAAGTATTTTTTTCGTGGAATGTGAACTTTACAAGTGCAATGCACTGCCACAACAACTAGACAGACAACCGGGGCAATCCTATCATACTTTCCTGGGAGGAAGCTCCATTGACTATAACAACACTTAATTCTGAGTAGGCAGGCATAAGATTGGGGAACAGCCTGTAGCTGAGATAGACTTAAGTGAGGATTTAATAAATTCATGGTCTCCTAAGAGCCATTATAGTTAAATGGGGCATACCTGTTCAAAGCATCTGTGTTCAGAGGCCGCCAAATATCAACTTCTGGGGACAAAAAATGGGAAGACTTCACGGGTGCTTTCTGGAGACATTTTAGCTGGCTAATTTTGAGGGCAAGATATTATGGACAAGAATCAACAAAGCAATTCATATTAATTGTAGCCTAATAGAACCTCTATGTTTAGAGCAGTCTATCTTGAAACATCAGTTGCTTTAGTTCAACTGCAGGGGAAATGAGTGGAACAAGCTTATTTGTGGACTTACCAGAGGTAGTTGGTTGGCTAATGTTGAAAGAAGAGCTAGATGGATCCTCGGGTTGTTCGGTGGTTGTTACTGTATTTACTTGAATCTAATGCTCACTTTTTTCAGCTGACTTTAGTCTCCAAAATCAGTGTGCGCATTAGATTTGATGGTTATTAGATTTGAGTAAATGTGGTATTTTTGTAATAAGTATCGGGTGCGCATTAGATTCAATGGCGCATTAGATTTGAGTAAATACGGGTATATTAGCAGAGTAAATTTTATTAGTTTTAAAAAAAAACACAACCAAAAAATAGGGAACAGAATGCCAGTCGACAGAGGTCACTGTAGAGCTGATCGTCTTCAGGGTGGGAGGTGGACACATGCCAAAGAGGCGTTGGCTGAATCTTGGAGGAATCAGATGCAAGAAATGTTTTTATCGTGATTGCGGCCTAAAGCTTCACTCAAAGGAAGTGACCTTCTCCCTATTTAATGGGAGCTGAGTAACAAAGAGGCTGGGGAAGCGCGCGTAAAAAAAATCTGGTTCACTGGCTACATGTCCAGGAATATCTGTAATTATGACGAATGTGCTGTTTTTATATGCCACTTTTCTTATTAAGCAAGTGACCCGAACTGACTGAAAGGGGGCAACATGCAAATTTCCTTGTAGTTGGAAAAAAAATCTACATTTTTTACAAATCAGTGGTATGGCTTGTTAAACATCCAGGCTTTCACTCTTCTGGCGGAGCTTTAAGTACCACTTAGAGATAGCATTAGTCAGACTTCACCCATGTTACAAGCTTAGCCAGTGGTGGGCTCCAGCAGGTTCACACCTACTCTATAGAACTGGTTGTTAATGAGAGATAGGACATATAAAGTCTAAAAATAGCCATTTAAAAGTAGCTGCCAGATGGGCAGAGAACCGGTTGTTAATTTCTTTGAATCCTATCACTGAAGCTCACATGGTATGGTTGTTAAAAGTCTCCAACTCAAACTGGAGGAACTTGGGGTCAAATTCCAGCTTAGCTGTGAAACTCAGCTGGATTGCCTTAAGCCAGCTCCTCTTCCTCTGCCTGACCTCCCTCAAAGGGTTGTTGTGCCAGTAAAACAAGGATAGGATAAAACAGAAATAAATACATAACACTTCTAAAAGTTTATTCCAGTCATTTCCCATTGTCTCCCAGTTGGTTCACATCTCTAGATGTGCGCAGGATCTGGCCGCTGAGATGAGTTTCGTTTTTCTTACAAATAAGAGACAGAATTAGGCTGCAATCCTAAATACATGTGAGGACCATTGAATACAATGGGGTATATTTCAAAGTGAACATGTACTGTATATATAGGCATCCCCCACTTATTGGATGGATTAGGAACAGGAGCACCATCCAAAAGTGGAAACAGGCTTTTCAGATTGCAAATGCAAAATACTTAATATCATTTGCAAAAGCCTAAGGACGCAATCCAGGGTAACTATGGGGAGTCCTTGCTCCAGTGTAAGAACAATTTGCTCTGGATTGCAATATGAATTTCCCATAGGTTTTCACTAGGTGGTGCAATAACTACGGGTACATGTAATGTCTCTTATGTGCTCCCGTAGTTACTCTGGATTGTAGGGTTAATAACACATATTTATTAATACATAGCAAAATGCATAACATATTATAGTCAAATGAACAAAGACATGTGTGGGCAATGAATATCTGATGATTATTTTCTGAAGAAAGTCATAAGGAAATGCCAAAAACTGATTGATCACAATGTCACAGGCAAATCAACATGAGGGAAGACAATTTTAGCCTTTAGACCAGCAGAGAGAGATTAAAAGAGTGGAGCATGTGTTGAAAAATTGAATTCTGGGCATAATTGAAAGGTGTTGAAAGAGCGGAACCATCTGACAATCAACCACCAGAAAGCAGTGGATGCCTGTAATTGCACTGTGTAAGCCATACCAGGACCCACTATAAAGCTGCAATCCTAAAGACACATTCCTGGGAGTAAGACCCATTGAACATGATGGGGTTTACTTGTGAGTAGACATGGTTTGGTTTGTGCTCTAAGTCAGACCTAAGAGGCAAAAAGAGTTTATTATTCTAACAGAAGGCCAGAGAAAACAGAAATATTAAAGCGTTTTATGTTTGCAACAAAAAACTCATTAAACATAAATATCATGCGCTAAGCCTATTTGCATTGTGAAATGTCTTCAAAATTAAAATCCTTTATTGTTCTTATGATTTCTCAATTAGCATAACTAAAAAGTTACAGCGCAACAGAGGCCTTTCTAAAGTGATTCTGTAAGCTGTAGTTTACATAGCAGGCACATAAACCCGGCTCTGCTGACTGCCATCGCTGCCAAGTGGGTAACAAACAGAAAAAGAAAAAGCAAGGACAGCGCCTGGTGCCAACTGGTGGTAAACTGCTCCAAAACTTCTAAAGAATTTCAAAATACTCTGCTCACCAGTTTTGCCAAAATGCCACCCCCACCAATTGTTGAGCGGGAGAAAAGGGAGAGCCTGTTAGGGTCATCTGTCATTAGGTGCACTTAGCTGCATCAGTCGCTCCCAAGGCAGGGTGACCATATGCCATAACCAAAAAAAGACAAGGACCCCCCCCCCCAAAAAAGGACATCAAAAAAGTAGGACATGATAAAATAAAAGCTAAAAACACTCATATATACGTATATTGCTTTTATGTGTTTAATTTAAACACTATATTATTTATTTTTAAATTTAAATCACATGTAATTTATTATATAAAATGTATTAATAACAAGAAAGTTACATGCTGCCCAAGTACAAGGAGAAGGAGGACAATGGAGATCTTTTCCCCAGGGATGCCAGCCCTTTTATCCGTGCAAAGTTTTAGAAATCCAAAAATCCTGGAAAACCGGGACATATGGTCACACTTTCCCAAGAAGAATTGCAGGAGAATCCTCTTGTCTTTAGGGGAAGCTCCCTGTTGTCACCTGTATAAGTCCCTACTCATTAAAACTAGAGGCCCCTTGTATTTCCTCCTAAGGTGATGACGATGGGAACACTTTCAAAATGTACAAAAGAAAGGCGAGTCTTCTATCTGAGGAATCTCCTTGTTGTGTCTCTCCATGAGTTTCTGTTCTTAGATGTTGAGAAGGAACAAGAAACTCATGAAGAGACACAACATGGAGGTTCCTAGGAAAGAAGACACTCCTTTCTTTTTTACGTTTTGAAAGTGTCCCCATCATCACCACCTTAGGAGGAAATACAAGGGGCTTCTAGTTTTAATGTAAGGGGGGGGGGAACACCAGGGTTTAAAAAGAGCAACTTTTTAAATTTGTTGGATCAGTTGAACAGACAGGAATGTGCCCCCCTCCTTCCTTCTGTGCAGTTGGGCACAGACTCTGAAAAACTGGCACCCACCCAGCTTCCTGATGGGAATACACCAACCCTAGAGCACAATGAGGCCTCGGTCTGGCGAGCGCATGGATTTCCTTCTTTGCCACCCACTGCACTCTAAACTGTTCCTCTCTCCGGTTCCTAACTGGGGTGCCTTCTAAAGATTGTTGCCTGCAAGAAAAATAGTATGAAGTTGATGGAGGGCTCTTGTTCCCCCCCCCCCCATAAGGGCTTTGCAACATGAACAGCCATAATTGGAAGGGGGGTGGAAGCTGGGGGAGGGAAGTCCGCCTGTTTAATGACCGACAGCTGTTGCCAACCCTTTAATCCGTGCAGAGTTTTAGAACAAGCTGTCCCAGCCATTATATAAACCACCCTCTGCTCTGTTTGTTTAATTTGCTTTTTTATTTATTTACTGGCCAACCAATGGTAGAGAGGGGAGTGGCGGGGGGGGGGGAGGAGATGAAGGGGCTGGTATGGGCATGAGAGATTGGCAGTTGACCCCTTCCCCCCCACTTTGCTGCCACCAATCCATGCGTAACCTCTCCTTGCACACTCAGAGGGCTTTTCCGCAGAAACCTTGGCAGTTCTGTGGAAACCTGCCCTCCCTGTACAGCAAACAACAAACGGCGCACTGCTTGTTTGATTCCCGGATTGCAATATTTCCGGCTGTTGGGGATGGATCCAGATGCAAGAACATACACAAAGGCCATTTCAGGCCTAGATTCCCTCTGGCATAATTTGGAGCGGAGAACAGACCTGACGTCAGGCTTGGAAAAATGTCCAAGTTCATCATGGGTAAAGGTTGTCAACTTTCCTCTCCTGGCTCAGTGCCTGTGTGTTTAAGCTGGCATGCTGAAACAAAACTTTGTAACTTCCCGTTTACACTCACAAGTGCCAGCAAACATTCTCACCTTTCTGATTTCAGCGGAGATATTCCACATTATTGATGCTGTTGAATGCATGTGAGCAGGACTGGTAAGAAAAGTTGGCAACCCTACTTACCCCCAAATCCAGAGTAACTACAGGAGCATGTAAGAGACTTTACGTGCACCCGTAGTTACTGCACCACCTAGTGAAGACCTATGGGAAATTCATATTAACTTGTGAATCCAGAGTAACTTGTTCTTACACCGGAGCAAGGACTCCCTGTAGTTACTCTGGATTTTGCCCTTAGTCAACAGGGCATCACTAGCAAAACTGATACATGAGCTTGATTGGAAGCTAGTAATACTTAAATAACTCTACCAATTATAACAGAAAAAACCAGGATGGTGGTTGAGGAGTTGGACTGAGATCTGGAAGTTCCAGATTCAAATCCATCTTTAGCCATGAAGCTTCCTGGGTGACCTTGGGTCAAGCACTCACTCACTCTCAGCATCACCTACCTCGCAGGGTTGTTGTGAGGACAAGAACTAAAGCTTTGTAAGCTGCCTCGGGCATTTGTGTTGGCATGAAAAAGGCAGGGTATAAATCCCTTGAATGAATGAACCATTTTCTCCTATTGTGGGTTTCACGGTGGCATTTTGTGAGTAGCCATAAGAACATGGATGCTAGACTCAAAAGGCCTTTGCCCTGACCAACAGCTGTGGTGTAGATAGGTCATTTGGCACCCGGGGCTCACAATTTTTTTGACATGCCCATATATCAAATTTATTTATTTGTTTGTTTGTTTGTTTGTTTAAAAAATAATTAATTAATACAATTAATTAGATAATTAATATTTTCATATTTTAAAAATCACATAACCTATTAACCCAACAATCCAGAGTAACTACAGGAAGATGTAAGAGGCACTTACTCTGGATTGCTCTATGGATTTCCCACAGGTTTCCCATAGCTGGCACCATAACTACGTCAGTGTAAAAGGTCCCATAGCTATTCTGGATTGTAGCCTAAGCCTCTATTATTCTTTTTTGGGAAGGAGTGAGGCTGCCTTCTGGAGCGCTTCTTGAGCTCTACTTTCATTAGATTCGGGAGTCAATCTGATGGCCTTGCATTCCTCTGTGCCTGACATGAACACAAGCCAATCACGTTTGCCTACTCATGAGTAAACATTGCTGTGTTGCTCAGTTTCCCTTTTCATTGGGCTTAATGCAATTATCAGGGACTTCTGGGCTGATTTGTTGGGGCTGCATTCATTGGATCAGGACCATTCTCAGCCTGTCCTTTCCAATGGACTAAGGCATGTTTGCCTGCTCATGAGTAAAGTTGCAATGTGGCTCACTTTCACTTTCCATGCAATTTTTGTTTTCTTGTTTTTTTGGCTATAACTTTTGATAGGAAGGAAATATTTCATAGCTGCTTCTTAGCATTGGATTCTGCTGGGAAATTTGCATCCAATGGTATATGACTTGATGGGGTTATTCTGAAGGATTGGGATTTTGGTCACCTCCCTAAGGGAGATATCCCTAGTAACACCACTGATCCACAGGGCTTTTTTGTATGCTTAAAGCCTTTCAATGCCTTCCTACCCATTTTTTGTTCACTGCCAACAGTCTGAATGTAAGCACTGTGCAGACAGAGACTTCTGAAACACGCCTTGTATCTCAAAGTGCTGCCAAAATGATGAGTAATAATAATTATAGCAAGGATCCTTTGGCTGCAGTTCTCATGGCAGTGAGGCACGGCAGTGTAATGGTTAGAGCAGCCGTTTTCACCCACTATTCTGCGTCACACTGGTGTGCCATGGATGGTCTACAGGGATGCTGTGAGTGTTTGGAGCAAGACATTTGACAGTAGGGTTCCTGGGGGAGTGTGAGCCCCTGTTGTCAGTGAGTATGTCTTGTCACCCATCAAAAACAGTTTTCTCCCAATCTTTTTATTTTTATTTCATTTTCCAAAGATTTAGCACCAGCCTATTCATAGGCTGTAATCCTAAAGATAGTTTCCTGGGAGAAAGACTCATTGAAAACAATGGAGCTTACTTTTGAGTAGACACGGTTAGGATTGCACCTTATTGGTGCAATCCAGAGTAACTACGGGTAGTCCTTGCTCTGGTGTAAGAACAATTTGCTCTGGATCGCAATATGAATTTCCCATAGGTTTTCACTAGGTGGTGCAGTAACTACGGGTGCACGTAATGTCTCTTACATGCTCCCGTAGTTACTCTGGATTGTAGGGATTGTCTCTTTTTCATCTTCCTTCAAATCTCTAACCTAGATCATTGTTTTAAGCAACTATTGCAGGAAATAAAAAGTCGAGGGGAGGGGAGCAGATGTCAACCAGGAATTAATAAATGATTTCCTGCCGTTACAGATTCACCTTTGCTATGTGTGGGAAATAACAGGCTTGTTCTCAGTGGCACATGCACCGAATACATGAGTTCAGATGATCCAAGCAGGGGTCAAGGAGCTGATTGGTAAATTGAAGGGGGGAGAGAGAGAGAGAGAGCGAGCAGTCACTAACTGATCAGGAAAATACCAGTCACTCCCATTTTGTCTATTTTCCAACTGCTGGCCAAAAAATCATTGAGGCCTTTTTCTGTTCACAAATGAACGTTGCACATAATGTGCACATGATGCCCAGGAGTACACAGGCACTCCAAGCAATTCCAGTGTCACAGACCATTATGCATGTGAAGATGCCTACTCAATTTAAATTGTGCAAAGTGTTGACTTTGGAATGGGCTATCAAAGATTGGGACCGAAGGCGCAATCCTAACTGATTTAGGCCAGCACAACTCACCCATCTGAGTATTCCAATGGAGGGGGGAGACCAGCGCATGTCTGTGCACTAGCTTAACCCCCAAGAGTGGCACAGAAGTGTCTTATGGCACTTTTGTGGCATTCCTACACCAGCACAGAATTGTGCCAGGGGTTAACCAAGGGTTAGTATTGTGCTGATACTCAACTATCATAAAAAAAGCAGGCCTCCGTCAGTCTTGGAAGACTATGGTATCGTGCTTGGCGCTGCATACGCTGCATGCGAAGCACGAAAGCCTGGATTGGATTGTTATGGAGGATAGGCTGTTACCCAAGCAGCAAATCCCCCCTCTCCACGCCACTGAATTAGTCCAATGGAAAGGCAGAGCCAATACGATTGGATCCAGCTGGCGTCGCAGAGCTGGGCTAAGGACAGGAGCTCACGCTGTCTTGTGGGGCCGACCCGGGAATCGAACCCTGGCCTGCTGGTTAACAGGCACAGCGTCTTTACCGCTTGTGCCACTATCATATCCCCATTGTTAAATATCCCCATTGCCTCAAGCACAGTGCTTTTTTGGATACCCATGTCACATCTCAGGTGCCAACCAACAAATAGCATTTCACACATGATCGTATGGAAGCTGCCTCTCTTGAAGCAATTGCTTATCAACAAGATTTTTCCTTCTCTAAGGTGCAATCCTAACCTAAGCTGGCATAACTCATGGGTCTTTCCCATTTCCGTAGTGATGTAGGAAGACAAATACATTTCTGTGCACTGGCTAACCTTCTCCCAGAAGTGGCACAGAAGTGTCCAATGGCACTTTTGTGACACCCTCAGGTCAGCCAAAGACTTATCATTGGGCTTAGGCCAGCCTAGCTGGAGATTAGGATTGCAGCCTAGGTTACCAGTGCTCACACAGTCCATTAAATAATTGTTTCTGTACACTATGGAGAAGGAAACTTTATGCAAGCTGATTAAGCTTTGCTTGATGTTTTATCAACTCACATCAATAAGATACTACACTGAAAGAACCTTGACACCTGCACATATTTAATATGCGATCCTAACCATGTCTACTCAAAGTCAAACCCCATTGTGTTCAATGGGTCTTCCTCCCAGGAAAATGTCTTTAGGATTGCAGCCTTAGGGAACAATCCAGAGTAACTCCTTGCTCTGGTGTAAGAGCAACTTACTCTGGATTGCAATATGAATTTCCCATAGGTTTTCACTAGATAGTGCAGTAACTACGGGTGCACATAATGTCTCTTACGTGCTCCCATAGTTACTCTGGATTGTAGGTAAATCTATAAAGATAATATTTTGCCTTGTTTGATCAGTACATGCAAACTGGTAAAATGGAGGGTGGGATTACACATGGATGTAATTCAGGAACTGGAAGTTGTTAAGAAGCTAAAGAGATATGGAATCCAAAATCTAGGAGCAGAATTCTTATGAAGAGAAATTCAGAAAGATCACTCCTGAATTAGGGTTGTCACATGTCCCCCAAAACAGGGACAACATAGATTTTTGGGGTTGTGATCACATACTGGCAAATGGGACAGAGGACCCTGTCCCGATTTTGTGAAAGAAAATTATGGCAACCTGAACCTGAATGGACAAGGGGTGGGCAGGACCCACTTGGGAAATTTCACTTGTTTAGCAAATTGTTGATCTTCTTTGGGAAAAAATTTCATATGTTTCTCCTGGGGAGAAACTCTAAAATTTACTTCAAATTTAGGTGAAGCTGCTGCGGATGCCCTTTGGAGAGAAAGATGGAGCACAAATCCACTCACTCACTCAATCAATCAATCAATTTCATTTTCAAGCCCCTGCTTATATGGACTACTATTGAGAAACACTGCATTTGAGACAAAGCAAGGAGAGACATAGCTGTGGCATCTATGGCACATGCATTCATACACTGGGTGTAACCAATGGAAAAAAAAGATTTGCCCCAAGGAGCTTACAATGGAAGAAATTTTGATCAAAGGGAAGGGAGAGCCCAGAATAAGGAAGATCATTGTCAGCAGCTGCCGGATCTTGCTTCTCTGAGCCTGCTGACCTGCAAGTCTGTCTGTGCCATATCTCTCATGGCAAATTCATGACAACATGGAGGTGTGGCTGATGGTGCACTCTGCTGAGTCACACTGGGGTGACCTCTACAGATGCAGACTCCAACTCCTGTGTATGAACGCATTCATATGATCCAAACAAAATCAATGCATGTTCTATAAATTTAGTCTATTTCTGTCCCACCCTTCCTCCAAGGAGTATAGAAGAACATGGAAGTGTCTTCTCTTCAACACCAATCCTTGGTTATCCTGTCTAAGAGACAGTGATAATGTGATGACGCTCTTACTGGCACTGACTGAGCACAGCCAGAATCAGCCGGCACAGAGGCCAGTGCCAGGATACTCTTGCCTGAGAGCAACATCCTGCCTTCTCACCCTGCCAGGGTATCTGGATGCTACCTGTCTCTTGAAACAGTTTGTGCTCGGCCAAGAGGACGATTGCCTGCTTTGATGCCTTCTGTGGTATACCCTGTTCCTGGAGGTGGGCAGTTTCAGCTTTGCTCTCCATGGCAAAAAAGCTGTTCAAAGTGTTGGCATGACTTAAAAACTCTTTGTACTGCCGCCATCTTCGTTTCCAAACGCAAAGGCAAACTTGAACAGGATGGCACTCAGGCCTGTTTGCAAGTTCAAGCTGGCATCCAGAGACTGGAGTTGTGAGGTCATTGTAGTTTATAGCCAGTGATGGGCTTCAGGGTTCTATAGAATGAGTGCCTAATGAGTGCCTGGTTCTGAGAACTGGTTACTAATGGGACATAGAACCTGTTGTTAATTTAGGTTATTAGGACATAGAACCTGTTGTTAATTTATCTGAATCCCACCACTGTGTGCAGTCATAGCTGCGAGTCTGGTATGAGAAGGGAAGAACACTCTGCATAAGAGAAGAGGCACTCTTGACTATTTTCCTTCCCTCCACTTTCTCTTTTTGATTTTTTGTTTGAAAAAACAAACAGTAAGTAAGACATGTGCTTCTGCACCAGAAGAAAAGGGAGAAAAAAAAATAACGTTACATTAAACCTATGGATGGAGCTGACGCAAGTCCACAAAACATAGGAAAAGGAGCTGCTATTGAAAAGCAAACATGCAAGCAACCTTTGTAATTTGGAAATGAAAGCAATACCAGCCACAATCATCAAAAAGATTAGATAAAAATGCATGTCCACATATTTATGTTTGATGGTAATATTTTTATGAACTGGGAGATGTTCTGGGTAAGATTAGACACTGTGGTCCCATTAAGTCTTTTTTTAAAAGCTGGCTACTTGTTGAGTTTTCTTGCTGACTGTATTTGTTGAATCTGCTTGTACCAGGTTATTATTTTCCCAGATCTTTGTGCTGAGACTAGGCATGACCATCAAGGTTTGGGAAACAATGGTCCCACTGAGCGCTGGTTCCCTCCAAGCGCTGTATGTAATTCATAAGAAGAATGTTTCCCATTCCTTTTGTTTTCACCCCAAACAATTTCCCCCTTTCACTTTGAAGTCCTGCGTTACTTGTTTCCAAAAGGGAAACAATGCATGCGGATCTTCCTTTCCCCTATATCTAAATCCCAAATGTTAACCTGAATCCAGTAAACTCCCAGATTATATTGGTTTGATTGGGTTTATAGATTTTAAGATCATTGGGCATCCATCTTTTTTGAACAGAGGGGAGGTAAATATAAAAGTTTCTAAATATAGGGATGACACGTGATCATATGTATGACTGCATCAAGTTTCTGTTTGAGTTGTTTTACAAAGGCCCACATGTGCATTGGTATCAGTAAAACACCACACAAGATGAACACTGATAGGTCCAAGCTCCATGTTGATTTGCAGTTTTAAGCGACTAGTCCTCAAGGCTAGGACCATTTTGTGCATAAGGCCAAATGATCAAAAAGAGGCTTTTGAAAATAAAATTCCAAGAAGAGATAAACAGTTTCTGTTCTGACTATGGTCGCCATATTTCCCGAAAAGCAGGGACAATCCTGATTTTGGGGGATTGTGTTCACATACTGGCAAATGGGACAGTGGGTCCTGTCCTGATTTTGTGGAAGAGAATTATAATAACCCTAGTTCAACCATTTTCATGCCATTGTCTTTACTATCCATTGCACTCTCCTCTGCCCAAAAAACCCTTAATTTTTTTAATATCACTGAAAAATTTTAGTGCATGTTTCAGTATTTACTACCCAAACTGTTATTATGATATGTTACAAAGTATGGTTTTAAATATGTGCTTTTATGCAAATGTGTTTAAAAACCATAAAATCTCAAAATCTTATCAAACCTGCTTTCCTGGAGAGTAGAACCTATCTGAAACAATGCAGTCTACTGCAAAATTTGGTAAGAGGAGAATTCCATCACATCTCTAGGTCTGCCTCAAAACCTCGTTCTTTAATTTGAGTGAACAAAATGGTAGGATATCCACAGTGCCCTGTAGGGGATCCTGACAGTAAGGGAGGTATGGGAGACATTGCCCCAATATAGACTATGCTTTCTGGGAGACAGTCTGCAGCTCTTGCTAATGTCTCCCAGATTATCTCCTTAATCTTGTTACCCAACGAGATTATCTGAAGACTTGAATGAGTGAATGGCTGGGTGATGTGGGGTTATGGGGCAGTCAGAGATCAGAATGATTTAAGGTCACAAGTGAAAAACATGGATGGACAGGGATGTTGTTCTCATGCAATGCCTCCTTTTCTATAGCCCAGACCAGCTAGATGACTTCACAGGGACATAGAGACCAGATCTATATGCCTTCCCTGAATTGTTTGTATTTTGGAAACCAGAAAGATGTCCTCAAATGACTGGTTTGCTTTTTAGACATTTTTACAGAGTGTGTATCTAATAACTTGCTGCCAGTATCCCTTCACACTCAACATGGCCAACAGGTATAGAACACAACACATCTCTTACCTGGATTGTTACTGAAGCTCCCAGAATCGATCAAAGAATACAGTGGCGTCTCATGTAACAAATTCAATTCGTTCTGGAGGCATGTTCTTTACATGAAACATTCTTTACGTGAAGCTGTTTTTTCCCATAGCAAATAATGGAAACTCAGACGATTGGTTCCACAACCCCAAAAATATTCATATAAAAATATTAACTGGATGTAAAAATGATGACAGACTGGGATTGAATTCAAAACACGCATTCAATGTATATGATCTTATGAAATCTACTTAGGCTGCAGTCCTAAAGACACTTCTCTGGGAGTAAGACCCACTTAACACAATGGGGCTTACTTCTGGGTAGACATGGTTAGGAGGCTGCAATCCAAGACACCTTCAAAGTGTCTCCCCACTTTCTCCTCTCCATCCTGAGCCTCTCTCTCCCCTACTCCCTTATGGCTAGTCCTGAGCTGCTTCCCAGTTCTCCACTGCTCTTCTCTCCCTCTGCCCAGCGGACACCCAGCCACAGGAGGAACAGCATGGAAGTTTTGCTTTCACAATGAGCAGGTGCGCTAGGCAGCCCTGACACTTTTTAAACAGGCTGCCGGCCAGCGCGTCTGCCCCAACTGCCAACGAATGTGTTCTTTACGTGAAGCATGTTCTTTACATGAAGCAGAATCCTAGAGAAATTTTTGTTTGTTACGTGAAACATCCTTTACACGAGGCATTCTTTATGTGAGGCGCCACTGTATCTTGATTATTACTGGAGCTCCCAGCTGGAGCTCTAAAAATGTATCTATAACAGTGCAATCCTTGCAGTGACCTTTTCTTAAAATCACCCATACACCACTTGGAACTGGGTATTGAAGATGGATTAAGGTTGCCATCCATCCCTTTGTCAAAATATATTGGAAAAGCTTGCCTATTGTTGACAGACTATATGGTAGGCTCAAGGGGATAGTTGGAAACAGGTGAGAGACAGATCTTATTTATATTTATTTATATTCCATGTTTCACCCATTGATTCAAAGGGTGAGGCTCCCCAAGATTGACTGCTTTGCCCCCCCTCTAACTACAACACTGGTCAAAACTAATTTATGGTGAGATACAAGTCTCAGAAGTCCAGGAGTTTTTCAAGCATGTTCTTCCAGTCGATTCAGATGTCCTTAAAAGATCTCAGGTAGAGGAGAGGTCTACAGAAATGCCCTGATGTTTCCTGTTCTACTATATTCCCTTACTGTTTCTCTGGCTCACTTGTGCTGTGTTGCACTACTGAATTCCAGTTGCACAAGCACATTTCTAAAATTAATTCCACAACATGCTTAATTCACCACAGCAACTTTCAGTTCCTTTTAGTCCTTTCCATCTTCTCCACTCCTCCCCCCATTACACCCTATAGACGCACACTGTGGAAAATAATGATGTGGTTATCTGTAAGACAGCATCAGGATTATCTGGTGTTCTTTTTAACAATGTTCACGTGTGTGCCTTGCACAACAGCCAAAGAAATATTGATACAACCAGATCTTGTTTGAAATGCGTGAAGGGACTGCTGAGAAAAAGGTGGAGTGTCCAGGATGCCTGTCATATGTCCAGTATTTCTGGCTGTTGCTTCCTTTTGGTGTCAAGTGAATTTCAGAAATTTGATTTTTTTTTTTTGCTGACTGTATCCTGAATCCAAGGTTTTCTTCTCTATGGGCAGCCTTAGGGTATCATATCCTGAATCCAAGGTCTTCTTCTCCATGGCCAGACTTAGGATAATCAGACTAGTTTGGCCAAATTGGGGCGTGTTCCCCACACTACGGGCACAATCCAGAGTAACTATGGGGAGTCCGTGCTCCAGGGTGACCAGATGCCAAACCCAAAATTCCTGAACCCCAAGGCCAAAATTCCTAATCCCAGGCCAAAATTCCTACCCGCTGAAAAAAAATGCAAACAAATATATTTTTTTGTTTTTCTGTTTTTTGACCATAACGTTTGATAGGAAGGAGATATCTCAAAACTGATTTTTGCATTGGATTCTGCTCTTCAATATGAATCCAATGACATATGGCATGATGGGGTACTGTGCACTATCACAAAGTTTCAAAATGAAGCCAAAATGTAGGACACCCAGACAGGAGGCTAAGAATCCGGACAAATCCGGGTTTTTATGGTCATCTGGTCACCCTGCAAACAGTTTAGTCTGGATTGCAATATGAATTTCCTATAGGTTTTCACTTGGTGGTGCTGTAACTATGTCAACATAAATGTCTCTTATGTGCTCCTGTAGTTATTCTGGATTGTAAGGTAAGTGGTGAGTGGAGTGCATGAAGATGGCACCATGTTGTGAAGTTGATGCTCCAGTATGATATGTTCTATGTTGAGGAGAGCATGACGAGTGGAGCATCGCTACTGGATAACCCTCATACCCAACCAAAGGTCTGATTGGCTTGAAATTGCACCCTGTCCTCAGGGAGTTGGAGGTGACACCACTTCTGCGTGCTCATCCTGGTGAGTAGAGTGAGGGGGGCACAAAAATGTTTTGGATCGGGCCCTGCTGTTCCTAAAGCTAACCCTGTTCTTCTCAGCTGATAATAATGTTCACTTGTTTAAAAGAAAAACTCAGTTCTTTCTTCCTTGTTGAGCACCCAACTCAACTAGAGCTGTGCTGAGTCAGCAAAGTAACTTTTAAGTCAGAAATATGCCTGGGCTGGTCACAACCTTTCCTTTTACGTTGGTTTCCCTGAGGGAAAAGAAACTGCCCTTAGGTAGGGCTCAGTGACTAAGTTCTCACACAACACAGGGAAAAAAAGAGCTGTGAAATTTGATGGCAGGTGTTTTGTAAGACATTTCCATGGGTGAGCAGTCTGAACGACAAGAACTTGACGTTGCAGCCCCGGGTGTCTTTACAACGCTGCTGAGGTGTGATTTCTCCAAAGCAAATACATGAGTTCAAATGAGGCTTATTCTCAAAGCGTGCATGCGCCAAGCACACCGCACCACACTAACATACCACACCACACTCAGGCACAATTCTAACTCCGGGGTAAGGACAAAGCGACTCTGAGGTAAAGGAACAAATATTGCCTTGCCTTGAAGAGGCCTCTTGACTACCCTCCAACTACAGGATGCAAAACGTGCTCCATTGATGACAGTGCTGCAAAGTTGGTTAGGATTGCATCCTCAGGATGCAATCCTAACCCCAGTTAGACTGGCGTATGTTCTGGCACAAGTCCCATGCTGGACTAGGGGTGTTGCAAAAGTGTTGTAAGGGAAGGTTAGGCCTGTCTTGGGAGGGTTAGGCCAGTGTACAGACATGCACTGGTATGCACTCTCCATACCACCACAGGAGTGGGTGTGTTGTACCGGCCTAAATTGGTTAGGATTGTGCCCCAGATTTTGAACACTGCTGAAGGGAAAGAGGGGAATATCAGAACCAGAAATGAAAGCAGCCATTGTGGGGAGGCGGGGGGGGGGGGTTGGACAGGTTGGAGGAGCAGGGTACTTGAGCAAGGAGGCCCTGGGATATCGGTCTATAACAACCTTGTGAGGTAGGCCAGGCTGAGAGATAATAGGTGAGGCCTACTTGCTTTGGAAGAAATGGACTTATGAGACTCATTCAGCTTGAATTCTGTCCACTGGAAAACAAATGCACATCCCTATGAATATTCCTCAGGAGCATGTGACTACAGCCATCTCCCCCATGTGCATGCCTAAGGGCCTGCAGCTATTCTTAGCCCCAGTGCCAATTCATGAGTGAATAAAACTGGGAACAATGCATGAGGGCCACCTAAATTAGGGTTGCCATATGTCCCCCAAAACAGGGGTAATCCCGGTTTTTTGGGGGATTGGCAAATGGAACAGAGGATCCTGTCCCAATTTTGTGGAAGAAAATTATGGCAACCTAACCTAAAAAAGTAATTATAATTAAAAAATTGGTAATTCCAGAAATGTTTTGGCTATCTTCCTAGAGGACTCTCTGGAACAGTTTGATCAATATACATGTGCCAAAACAATTCTAGTCATTAAGAAAACCTGCAATAGAAGAAGGCTCACAACTGAGCAAGGATTTGAACCTGGATCTAAATTCTAGCCTAAATCCAACACCACAACCACTCTACCAGTTGTCTTCAACTTTTCCATGTGTGCAATCCAGAGTAACCACAGGGAGTCCTTGCTTCGGTGTGAGAACAATTTGCTCTGGATTGCAATATGAATTTCCCATAGGTTTTCATAGGTTTTACTAGGTGGTGCAGTAACTACGGGTACACGTAATATCTCTTGCGTGCTCCTGTAGTTATTCTGGATTATAGGGTTTGTCACCGTTCCAAAACCCAGATAAATCAAGTATGAGACTGGGGGATACACTGCTGATTCCCAACCCCTTCCCAGGACCTGATTTTCCCCTATCTCTTGAGTCTTCACAATAAACCTGAGTAGGTCTGGCCTAAGGAGCTGTGGAATAAGACAGCGAGCAGGATTGTATCAATAATGCAGTTTTGATAAAGTAGTATCATTGTCAGATTGGATTCAAGCCCTCCCTTGCACAAGCTTTGAATGGTGACTGTGATCTTCCCACATGAGGTTTCATGACCCCATCAGGGTCACATGCCACAGAACACTGCACTATGCCATGCCAACTGTCACATCAAGATAAGCACATCCTACAGGGTGTGGCGGGTGTCCATTGAAAGCATGGTGGGGAAAATAAGCAATGGGAGGATTCCTCATGTGTCAGACAAGCTGGGGAGATGTTCAGAGGAGGGGAATTGAGTTTTGCCTGGCAGGCATGGACTCCACCCAGATATCCAGCTTTTCCCACCATTGTTGTAAGTGCCAATCAGCCCCTCAATTGGTGGAATACAAACTCCTTTCAAGCCAAGAGGTGTGCTTGGCTTTTTCTTTCCTTATGACAAAGACTTTTGTCTGGTTTCCTCTTTTGTTCTGACAGGTACCAGCCACCTTGAGCTTTGTCTGGCATTGCTGTCTACAAGCTGGCCTGGCACTGCCTCTACCACCTTGGGGAGAGAGGCATTAATGCTTCCTCTTGCATTCTGCCAGGCTTTTCGACTTAAGAATAAAATCAGCTTGTACTATGCCAGGCGGCTGCTAAAGATCCAAATCCCCCAGCATGTTTAAAAATAGTCTTTGGGCTCAGCAGACAGCAGTAGACACGCCAAACCTGGTGATCCTGGTAGTGAGGCTTACGCAGGCCAGAGATGGCTTACTCAGCTGTGCAAGTTTACTTGCAGTTTATTGTACTTTTTCCTCCGTCCCCTACTGCTTGTACAGACGTTCAGTTTGTACCAAATTTGTTCCAAATGCTGGCATGTACTTATCACTTATAGAGTTGTCAGTTGCTTTTCCCTTAAAGTGAAATTTCAAGCTGAATGAGGGTGCTTCCGAACGATAGGCATTCCAAACTTCCTGGTCTTGTTTCCACCTTGCTAATGCTAGAACAGGGGTCTCCAAATGTGTTGGCAGGAGAGCCACATATACTGTGTCAGGGGCCAAAAAAACTAATTTACATTTCAAATTTGAATAAATTTACATATAAGAATGTATTGGAGTGGATTACAGGGCTTGTCCAGGGGCCGGATAGAGGGATCTCAAGGCTTGCTGAGGGCTGCATCTGGCCCCAGGGCCAGGGACTGGAGACCCCTGTGCTAGAACATATGTGTCATTTGCTGAACTTTCAGGTCACTCATTGATAAACTTTTAGGTCCATGATTGGTTCTGTCTTTGGCTCTTTCAATGTTACTGTAAAATGCTAAAAATTCATTCTTAATGCGAAAGTACATACAGGTGTATTGAGATTCTTTTTTGTGCATGGTATTTTAATGTTATGCAAGAGCACACTGTGTATCCAGAAAATGGCATATAGAATGTTAATACAATCATACATATGAACACACTATAAACTCTCTCTCTCTCTCTCTCTCTCTCTCTCTCTCTCTCTCTCTCTCCCACACGTACACACAGAGTTCTTTCTCAGTGTGTACTTGCACACTGGTAACATGCATGAGGAGGAGATGTGAAGGAACTGAGAGCTGTGGTCATCTAATAAAGAATTAATTTTAGAAATTCTCCCTGTTTAAACCAGGATTCATGGGGAGTGAAAGAAAGAGCAGAGAAAGGGCACAATCCAGAGTAACTACGGGGAGTCCTTGCTCCGACATAAGAACAATTTACTCTGGATTGCAATATAAATTTCCCATAGGTTTTCAGTTTGTGGTGCTGTAACTACGTCGATGTAAAGGTCTCTTATGTGCTCCCATTGTTACTCTGGATTGTAGTGTCCTCTAGTCCTTAAACAATGTGATTTTTCAGGAAGGCACTAGGATCCAAAGCAAGGAACAAAATGCAGAAATGGAGGGTGAGACTCAAGTCAGATGGAACCCTCACAGGACGAGGAACAGTTCCTAGGACATAGAGAAGTTGCTCTAGCACAGGGGTCTCCACACCCTGGCCTGGGGGCCAGATGCGGCCCACGGTGTGGCCTCGGCAAGATCCCTCTATCTGGCCCTTGTAATCAACTCCTATACATTCTTATATATAAATTCATGTAAATTTATTCAAATTTGAAACGTAAATTAGTTTTCTGGCCCACAACACAGCGTCAGAGACATGATGTGGCCCTCCTGCCAAAACATTTGGAGGCCCCTGCTCTAGCCTAACCAAAAAAAGAGCAGAGTATAATGGAGTTCTAATGGAATTCTTCTGGTTCTAATGTAGACTAATAAGGTCCCCAAACCCCTCTCTGCTGTGAAGAGTCAAGGGTTTGCAAACCAGCCTGGAGTCTCACACATAACATTGCACACATAACACATAACATTGCAGAGTAGCTCCCAGTATGCCTTTTTGCTTCTCATTAAGGGTTTACCAGATCTTGAAGAGTTTGTCTTTGTTGTTGAGCCTGAACTGCATATGTGCCCCAAATGAACCTGTTGTGCCTGAACTGCATATGTGCCCCCAAATGAACCATAGCTCTGACTATGGACCCAGGTCACAGGTAAGCCAAGGGTTGCATTGCACCTGTTGCTTCTGTTCATCAGCGGCTGTTGCCCTCCCTTCGTTCACTCCATTCCTCCATTCCCCTGTGCTCTGGTCCCAGCTGGTGTCACGCCCTGTGATCTCTGCTCTTGCCCTCGGGAGCTGCCAAACAGAACATACCGGCTCCTGCAGAGCTGCCCCAGGTGATCTGCTTGTTGCTACCCACACAGTCATGGAAACACGTAGAGTTAGGTGGGGCAAGAAGAGCCTGGTGGGACTCTGCAGGTTGAGTTTACCAAAATTGTGGAAGATGTGACCATGAAATCATCGGATACAGCAGGCATCTTTCACCAACTTTACATTTTTCAGAAAAGATTTTTAACTATCAAAACCTTATTAGGAAGGTTTCATAATCTTAACATTCATCGATGGATTTTAAGGCAATGCTTTTAAGTTTCAACAAATGCCAATATTTATTTCCTCCGCTCATTCTATAATTGTATTCTCTTTAAATTCCTTTTAAAAAACTGAATGCAGTGCCCCTGTAAGATTATTCTGAAAACTTTCTAAAACTGCATGCCAATTAACAACAAAACAAAACCCGTAATGATCTAATATTGTTGGCTCTTTGGAGTTGTGAGCTTCTCAGCACTCCATCCTGAGTATTTTTCTTATCCTCTGTAGAGGAGATGATGGCTGCAATCCTAAACACACTTTCCTGGGTGTAAGATCCATTGAATACAATGGGGCTTACTTCTGAGTAGACATGGTTAGGATTGTGCTCGATATTCAGTGGGTTTGCGCCTAACCCTACAATCACTAGGTTAGTCACTAACCTTACAATCCAGAGTAACTACAGGAAGACATAAGAGGTACTTACTCTGGATTGCTCTATGCATTTCCCATGGGTTTCCCATAGGTGGCACCGTAACTATGTCAGTGTAAAAGGTCCTGGATTGTAGCCTTATTCAGCTGTCACCACTGCCACAAACTCACTGCAGATTTAGCTCTCCTTTCCCCATATCTGCAGCATTATGGGGTGGATAATAATACTGAAAGGGCTGTCAGAAGATTTCCTAATGGATAACCTTCACAGTTCATTAACTCCTTTATTAGGGATAATATATTTTTTTAAAAAATTATTTTATAAATAGTATTATCCCCATTCTTACTTATATACCCTCTTGCATGACATGTTATTTATATGTTATTTACCTAGAAAAACCAAACATGTTAAACCTAATCACAAGCCCAAAGTAATGTGCTGTATAGTTCTAAGACACTGGCTAAGGATTAAGATTCCTCAATATTCATTTGATTTTGACATTTCCTCCCCATACTATTCTATGTCCATGGAATTCTGGTTCAAGGAAAATTTCTTAAATTAATTATGGAATTGTTACATTCCGGAGTTTCTTCTTGAATTCTTCTTGAATAGTGTTTTACTCACACCCAGGAGTGCTTTCATATCAATAAAATTAGTTTTATTGCACATCAGTAAAAGTGCTAGTTAAATCAGAAGTAAGTGCTAGGTTTTGTTACCTAAGGGAAGGCTGTATAGAAACCTCCAAATAAATTAATAAATAAAAACAACAATTGTATGAAAATTTTGTGAGGTGTTTTACCATGGTGTAATTTATTTGTGGTGTGTGTTGCAGTTGTATGCACTGATAAAATTGGATATAACCACAGAAAGAAAATTGGATATAACTGATTCAACTCTGTATACTGATTCAGTATACTGCAGTGGTTCTTGAGCATTTCAGCCCAGGACCCCTTTCTGAGAATGACAATTTATCTGGGACCCCCCACCCCAAAATGATGTCATGTCTGTGATGTCATCAGGATGTCACAGCAGCTTACAGCACTGTGATGCCTGAGTTCTTCCATGTCTACTCAGAAGTAAGTCCCATTGTGTTCAATGAGACTTACTCCCAGGTAAGTAGCCTGAGTGCCCCATTATAAGATGGCGATGCCCAGCTTTTCACAGCCCCCTGAAATAAAGTCCTGACTCACACTGGATGCAAGATTCTTTTTGATATTTTACCACTGCTCAGTGGCACATGTATGCATCAGTAAAACACTATACATAAAGAATCCTGATGTCGTCATATGTATGATCCCAAGAAGTTTATTTTTGTGCAATGTTTTATCAGTGCTGATAGGCATATCAGATACATAAAGACAGGAAAATTGCATTAATGAGCTGAAAGCTGCCAGAAACTCAGTACAAAAGCAACCTTTTTGCGGGGTGTGGAACAACAGAACAATAGAAAATTCAGAACACAGTATACTGTTAGATATCTGTTATCTATATAGATACATATCTATATCACGGTATATCTATTTCACTTTGTAATCCAAAATCTGGAATGACATTTGAAAGAAGAGGCGCTTGGAAGCATCCCAAAATGTCAACATGTGCAGGGCATCCTATAAATCTTAAGTATCAGAGTTGCATCAGA